>CM064428.1:39105969-40340881 GCA_032690845.1 Eleusine coracana subsp. coracana | reverse complement strand
CTCTCCCGCCGCCGGAAACCGCCACCGCCGTCGATCTCCCTCCCCCGACCTCCCCGGCTCCTGTAACCGAAGCCCAACGCACGCGACCCCCCTCCGCTTCCTCTCCCCCACTCATCGTGCCTTAATCACGCACTGGCGTGCGTTACCGAACCCAAACGGCTGCCGCCGGCCATTGATGGCCGGAGACCTCGCGCCGGCTCAATTCGCCCGCCTCCGCGCCTATAAAGCACCCCCTAGGCACCGCCCTGCTCCGCCGCCGCTCCTCCGCTCTCTCCTGCTCGCTCGCGACCATCGGACGACCTCCCCCACCGAGCTCCGACCACCGCCGCCACCGAGCCGCGCCGCCGACCCCCTCCCGGCCTTCCCGCACCCGCGCGACCTGCCGGTGAGACTCCCCTCTCTCCCCTCTCTCTCCCGGGACTCTCGCGGCGAGGAATGGCCGACCAGAGCGCCATTCCGGCCGGTCTTCGGTGAGCCCCGCCGCGCGCCGCCGCCTAACCGGCCGCCGGCGACGACCTTCCCCCGCCCTTTAATTCTGGCCGTTGGATCTTGATCCAACCGTCCAGATTACATACCCCTTCGGGTTATGTAATCGGTCCACCGTGAACCAGTGGACCAATGGTCCACAGAACCTATAGACCCGGTCCACGCATTTCTAGTTTAAAATTAATTCAATTAATTCCTGGATATTGTGGCAATTTTGCATTTTAGCCCCTGTGCTTAGTTTAAATTAGGTTTAGGTCCCTGTTTTTGTGCAGAACAAATAAAAATTTGTTTTTAGGCCCCTGAACTTTATAATAATTATTTTTAGCACTACATTTTTACAAAAAGCCCCTATACCTTTAAGAAATTATATTTTTGCCCTATAAATTATAGAAAACCCCTGGAATTGTTTTAAATTATATTTTAATCCAGTCTTTTTATATTATTAATGGTATAAATATTATTTTAGCCCTAAAAATTTACAGAAACACCCCTATGCATTATTTAAATTATTATTTGACCTTGTAATTTTATAAAACACCCCTGGACTGATTTTAGTTATGTTTTAGTCCCCAGAATTATTTTAAAATTATACCTTAATCCTTATTAATTGTATAAATATTATTTTAGCCTTAAATTTTTACAGGAACATCCCTGTACTTAATTTTAATTAGATTTTGACCCTGTCTTTTTACACTTAAACCCCTGCATTTAGTATTAATTATGTTTGAGTCCTAGAATTTTGGCAAAAAGAACCTTATACTTTTAATAACTACTTTTCAGCCCTAATAATTTACACTTTAGTCCTTGTAATTTTATAAAATTACACATAGGTCCTTAAAAGCCTCTGTTTTTACCCTTTTGCCCCTAAAACTTCAAACTAGCATACCTTTTTACTCATAACTCCAATTTAGGTGATTCTTGCACCAAAATTCTCGTAGGAGCATAACCTTTGCATCCCTTGAAAATAATCAGAAAGCTGCTTTCTTTGATGACCTTATTACCTCTCAGGGAATACATTTTCTCTTTATCTATCTTTTTTTATATATTTTTTCTTTCTTCTGCAACAACGCCGATCGGCACAACACTACGCCGGTCGACACGGTCTATATATATATTTTTCCTTTTTTTATTTCTCTTTTTTTATTCCTGATATAATCAGCAATTTCTATTTGTACCAGTAGTAGAAATTTTCTGAATTTGCTTTCATTGAGAATTTAGGTTGTATCAAGGAGGGAGAAACAAAGATGTATGGTTTCCATGATAGCAAGGAATTTAAATGGATAAAAGTGGCTAGAAATACAAATATAAACAAATAGATCATCATTTCCTAACTTGGTCGAAATCATGAGCAAAAAGTTGACAAAGTTACTTACAATCCAATTAGTTCAAATGTGTAGCTTGCTCTCATTCACTCGGTTATGTAGGTATAATTAGACCTTGCTTTTGCTTTAGCTTGTGACGAGTCAAGAAAACAAAGCTCAAAAGTTAAGTTGTGACCAACTAATTCAAGTAATCAACCAATCGATCATCAAAAAGACAAGATAAATAGTATGGGGCACTTTCAATTTGACAATCGACACTAACTTTATTAAAGACAATGCAATAATTGAAACTACATAAAAAACCTTGAAGCAACTCTCAACATGACTCATGACTCTCTTAAGCACACACATAAACTTAAATAAACACTCATAAGAAAAACAAATGAGAAACTATACCCCAAAATACTTAAAAACTATGACTAATGGCAAGCCCTTCCCCCACACTCAAAATTTGCAATGTCCTCATTGCAAGAGAAGAAACTCAACACACTAATCATGCAGACCATGCCTGTTCAAGACTCAGAAAATTCATCTTATATTCCTTGTGAGAAAAGTGTAGTCCGGTTTGTTCATCTCGATTGTATCCTGGATTCTGTAGTCCACATCCCTTTGATGCCTGTAAGCATGATCTCTGTCTAGATACAGGCGCTCAATATTTCTTCGGCAAATAGGACAGCAAGCAGGTGGTTGCAGGTTATGATTTTCAATGCTGTAGGGGGAGACACTATTCAAACACCTCTGAGCCGATCGGCGCAAAGGCTAAGCCGATCGGCGCGGTGGTGTTCTTTCACCATTGCAACTTCCTCCACCTCCCACTGCGTTACCATTGCCTCTTGTTGAAGTTCCTACTGTCCTGTCATTACTGCATTCTGCAGGTGTTCCCCAATTTTCAAACTTAGGACTAACAAAGCTTCTCCGCATATTAGAATCATCACCCAAATATCCAGACATACTAGGATCACCACTCTTTAAAGTTTCTAAACAATATGACAGATCAAAGTCGCTATCCCATTCAGAATACTTTTAAATTGGCTTACCTGATAGTCTAGCGGATCTGCGAACCTCTGGTGTAGTCTTACACTTCTTTGCAGCAGGCTCTTCGTCTTCACTTGGCAGAGCCGCCAGATCAATAAATTCAGCCATCTTTAGGTCGCGCCGATCAGCTCCAATGTCACACTGATCGGCGCAGCTGGCATCTTCCTTCATATACTCAGCTAACTGCTCTAGATTATGCTCATGGATCGCCTTATTCTACTGCCTTCGTAAAATCTCATTGTTAATCTCCTTATGCGTCCTCCCTCCAAGAACTGCGTGATAGCCATCATCATATATTACATCTCTAGGTATGAAAGTTGGATCTTCTGCCAATTGGAGGTCAACTTTGTGTTGAAGATCTTTAGCACAAAAGAAACACTTGCAACCCACAGTATGACTGTCCTTATGAATCTTATTTTCTTGAAAACATTCCCAATCATTAAGAACCCTGGGAGAGGATTCATCCCTTTTAGCTTGAAGATCCTTTTCCGCATCCAACTCGTACATGGCTTCTTCAGCTTCCTCTCGTAGCGTAAGTTCATACTTGGTTGCAATGTCATGTCCTCTATAAAGTCGGCTCCTATGGATTGTGAGAAAGCTCTCCTCATCTAGCTCTTCCTTCTCTTGCTCAGTCAATGATTTTTCGAAAGATAGGAAATCCTCATACGACAAGGGCTTAGCAAGATCAAGAAGACTTTCCATAGTATACCTTTGAGAAATAGCTTCGCCTTTAATAGGCACTACAAATTTTCCTTTGCGCACCAATACTCTCTTCATCATCTGTCGAAGTTCATTGTCCATCTTCACCTTGTCGGTGTTCCACGCGTCAGCTTTGCTTTTCTTCATGAATTTCTTCCCCAGGTTCGACAAGACAAGAGGATCATCTGGTGTTGGCATCAGCACTTCGTCGACTTTCTCCCAGGACCAATTTGCAGAGGACTACAGAAATCCACCACCGAGCCGATCGACGCAAGGGTCACGCCGGTGGGCGCAGCCTTTGTTGCTGCCCGATGCGCCGCCTACCATCGCTTCTGCTCTTAGGGTTTTGTTCTGGTGACGTTGTAATGCGAGTTGATCCGTGGGGTTGCTATCCTCTCATATTTATATCCCTTGATTTCCAACTAGACTAGGACTCTATCTCTTTTCATGGAATTTAATAATTCTTAAAAAGTCAAGGTCCAAAACTGACTCCGAAACCCAAAAGACTCCACCGCGCCGATCGGCTCTGGGCTATGCCGATCGACGCAGCAACACGCCGATCGACGCGGTACACTAAGTTACCAAATCAGAAATAGAAAAATCATGGAAATCAAGATAAATACAGAGCTTTTGTTTTACATCATTAAGCTCGACTACACGAGGCACTAAGTAGTAAAATACACATCAAAAGATTTTAATTCAAATGTGTTGGGTTCTAGATATACCTTTAGATGTTGTCCATTCACCGTGTACTTGTTTCTCTTGCCATCCATGATGATTATAGCTCCCGAAGGTAACACCGTATCCACAAGATAAGGTCCCTCCCATTTGCTTTGCAGTTTGCCTTTACTAAATAATCTGAATCACGAATTAAATAGGAGCACCCGATCTCCTTCCTTGAATTCCTTCTTCAAAAGCTTCTTATTGTACCACTTCTTTGTCTTCTCTTTGTATATGGCCGCATTTTCATATGCACGCAATGGCATCTCTTCCAATTCGCTTATTTGCATCTTTCTTTTCACTCCGGCGGCATCAAGATCCAAATTCATTTCCTTTATAGCCCAATAAGCCTTATGTTCCAATTCCACCGGTAGGTGACATGATTTCCCATAGATGAATTGATATGGTGTCATACCAATCGGTGTCTTGAATGCCGTCCTATATGCCCATAACGCTCCATTAAGCTTCGTGACCCAATCCTTTCCTTCTTTTGTAACAATCTTCTGCAGAATTCCCTTCAATTGCTTATTTGACGTTTCTGCTTGTCCATTTGTCTAGGGATGGTAGGCTATTCCAATTCTATGTTCAACTCCAAATTTAGCTACAAACCTAGTAAATTGTCCTCCTATAAAATGGGATCCTCCATCTGTAATTATTATCCTCGGTACTCCATACCTAGGAAATATCTGCTCCTGAAGTATACTCCTTGATTCTTTTGTAGTATTGGCCTTGCATGCCATTGCTTCGACCCACTTGGAGACATAATCAACAGCGACCAATATGTACTCGAAACCATGTGAATTCACAAAGGGTCCCATAAAATCCATACCTCAAACATCAAAGATATCGACTTGAAAATTGTACTTAAGAGGCATTGCATTCCTACTGTTAACATTCCCTATTCGTTGGCATTGAGCACATGTTGCAACGTACCTCCTTGCATCATCATGCATAGCAGGCCAATAGAATCCACTTGCCCATACCTTTGCCTGTGTTCTGAAGTAGCCATAATGTCCCCCATAATCCGAAGAATGACACTTTGCTAAAATGCTTGCTCTTTCCTCTCTGGGTATGCATCTCTGTACTGCTCCATCTTCGCAATACCTATACAAGTATGGGTCAGCCCATATAAATTTTCTCATTTCACTCTTATCTCTTCTCCTCATGTTCTTGTTCATCGTATTTGTTTGTCCCTTGAAACCTTTGATAATATTCATCATCCAATTCTCTCTGTGATCAAAGGTGACAAACAACTGCTCTTGTTGCATTTCATCTCTTATTGAGTTAGTTGATGATGATTCAAGGCAAGACAAATGATCTGCTATAGAATTTTCTACTCCTTTCTTATCTCTTATCTTCAAATCAAATTCTTGCAGCATCAATACCCATCACATTAACCGAGGCTTAAACTCCTTTTTTGAAACCAAGTATCTTATAGCAGCATGATCAGTATATACAATCACCTTAGAATTTAGAATGTAGGATCTATACTTCTCAAAAGCAAATATAACAACTAGCATCTCTTTCTCAGTTGTTGTATACATGATCTGTGCCTCATTCAAAGTTTTTCTAGCATAATAAATAGCATGCACTTTACCTTCCTTCTGTTGTTCAAGAACAACTCCAACTGCATAGTCACTTGCATCACACATAATTTCAAAAGGTAAACTCCAATCAGGTGGCTGCATAATGGGTGCAGAGCATAGAGCTTCCTTTAGCTTCTGAAGGCAAAGAGTCTTTCATTGTTCTTAACAAATTCTGTACCTTGCTTGAACAATTCTATTAGGGGCTTAGCAATCTTCGAATAATTCTTAACAAATCTGCGATAGAAGTTGGCATGTCCAAGAAAACTCCTCAAAGTTGTGAGATTAGTAGGGAAAGGTAATTTCTCAACTATAGATACCTTTGCTTTATCAACCTCTATCCCTCTATTAGATATGACATGACCAAGAACTATCCCTTCTGTTACCATGAAGTGACACTTCTCCCAATTAAGAACTAAGTCGCATTCAACACACCTTTTCAAAACCTTCTCCAAATTCTCCAAACAACTACCAAAATCAGCACCATGCACGGAGAAGTCATCCACTCCATAATATGTTCTATGAATTCAATGAATATTGCATTCATGCATCTTTGAAATATGGCAGGTGCGTTGGAAAGACCAAATGGCATCCTTCTATATTCATATGTCCCAAAAGGGCAAGTAAAAGTAGTCTTCTGCTGATCTTCTGGTCTCATCAGTATTTGAAAGAAACCGCTAAATCCATCCAAATAACAAAAGTATGAATTCTTTACCAACCTTTCAAGCATCTCGTCAATGAATAGAAGAGGATAGTGATCTTTCTTCATCACCTTGTTCAAACTTATGTAATCTATGCACATTCTCCATCCAGTTATAGTCCTTTGAGGGATCAACTCATTGTTCTCATTAGGCACTATTGTCAACCCTCCTTTCTTGGGCACACAATGTACTGGACTAACCTATTCACTATCAGCAATAGGGTAGATCATACCTGCTTCATTGATTCCTTCAACCTTCGCATCCCTTCAACCACTGGTTTAGCATTCTCCTCCAAGTTAATCTTGTGGGTCAAAATGCGGGGCTGATTCTCTTGATGTTATCCATTGTGTAACCAATGGCTTTCTTATACCTTTTGAGCATGGCAAGCAGCTTCTCTGTTTCTTCTTTCGTTTGAGCGTTGTTCACAATAACTGGATATGTTCTGTTCTTCCCTAGATATTCATAGCGTAGCTCCTTTGGAAGTTATTTCTGTACCACTTCCGGCGCTTCATCTGGATCCAGCTCCCGAGAGGTTCAAAATCAGGATTTCTTTTTTTGTTTGAGCCGATCGGCGCAAGCGTCACGCTGATCGGCGCTGGCAGTATGCTTGTCAGTTCCGTGGAAGATGTGGTCCAGTGGGTCTCCCATATCCATCCCTATCTTCTCGTCTTCCTCTGGATAGAACTCTTGACAGTAAGAAGGCTCTTGATGAGATGGATCATTGAATTGAAATTGCACTTCTTCCTCTTCTAGGTGTAGCGTAATTTGACCTTTCCTAGCATCCAGAATAGCTTGTACTAATCTTAAGAATGGCCTTCCCAGAATGATATCTTCAACCCTAGTTTCTTTATTGTCAAGAACGAAGAAATCTATCGGTATTGTTTTCGAGCTGATCTCAATTTCAATATTCTTGATCACTCCTAGTGGCGTGGTCTTCCCTCCATCCGCCATGATGAGCTCAAGTTCAGTCCCCATCAGCCGCTGTTGAGTTTCATAAGACATGCTCATGAATGCACCGTAAGTCATCAAGCTGACATGGGAACCAAAGTCACACAAGGCTTTAGGAAACTTCTTCCCTGATATCTCACATGGTATGTACGGTTCTTCTTCTTCCTCTTCAGTGAGACCTACAACATACACACCACATAATCCTTCGTAGGGAGATGGCTCAAAGCAACTGTCTAGCAATCTCTTCGCTTGTTTCACCTCTGTTCCATCAAGCTCTATATCATCCTTGTAAAGCTTCCCTAAAACTCTCCCAATAATCTCTTGATCGCAAATTTCCGACTTGAGGTGATTACTTGAGAAATTATACTCAATTCCGGCTTCGGAAGCGTCTTGCGGACTGAAGGATCTTCTCATATTGAGCAACTCAAGCGAAAAAATTAATAGGAATCTAGTCCATCAGCTCAAAGTCATCAAGTGGTTTAGCATTCGCCAATATTCTATCCCCCTTTGGTTTAGCAAAGTTACCTTCAAATTCCTTCAGGTGGTTGTCCAGAATAGCAGCTTCTATCTTGGTATATTCCATGCAAATCGACGGAATCGTCAGGATGATCGGTCCTCCTGTTGTCGTGACTGCACAGATTGGCTCAGAGACTACGCCGATCGGTGCACACATCAGATCCATAGAGGCGGGTCTGATGGGCTCTATTTCGTCGAATTTATGCCTTGAAGTAATCATTGCTCTGCTCTCGAACATCAAGATCTGTTCAACCGGTGACTCTTCCTTCTACATAACTTCTGGGCATTGCTGATTTGATTCTAGATATTCTTCCCAATGCTTGTGCAAAGCTTCATTCTCAGCAATTTTACCTAACAATTCGATCCCTGCCTTGGCTGTCAATCTCAGAAAACTTCCTCCTGCCGATCCGTCCAAATGCATCCTCGATGCCTTGTTTATGGCCATGTAGAAGGTTTGAGCGCACATATTCTCAACAATGCCGAGGTCAGGTCCTTGTTTCAACAATGTTTGAATACGCGTCTAGGCTTCCGCGAGAGATTCTTCATCCTTTTGAAAGAAATTCACTACTTCTCTTTTCAACTTCTGCACCTTTGGCAAAGAAAAATAGTGGAGACAAAAATTTCCAACTAACTCACTCCACTTACCTTTTGCTTCTCGAGATGCTGCCTTGTGCCACTCTTTGGCTTTTCTTCCCAAAGAGAATGGGAAAAGCAGCCACCTATAAAGATCCTGAGACACTCCTTCATGATGGAATGTTTGGCAAAGTGCCTCCAAATCTTGTAAGTGAGTATATGGGTTCTCCTCTTTCGCTCCAAAGAACTTGTTTGCTTCAGCCATGCTAATGATAATGGGGTTCAATACATACGAGGAGGCCGTGGCCTTCTCATCTGAGGATTGAGGCACCAGCACGTCTGGAGATGGTAGAGAAAGCTCCGAGTGTCGAAGAAGGTCATGTCGTACTCATTTTGAAAATTCACACAAAACACAAAAACAAAAAATAACTAGAAAAGAGAGGATTAGACATTAGTAAAATATTAATAGTAAAAGAACTAGCTTGTTCCCGGCAACGACGCCAGAAAAGGTAGCTTGTTGGTCGTAGTTACGCACCCACTTATATACCGCAAGAGGATGGTGTATAGTTGTAGCTCTTTTTCCCTTAGTGTATTCCAAGGTTATCGAATCCACAAGGAGCGAGCGGAACTGGCTTGTTCCCGGCAACGGCGCCAGAAAAAGGTAGCTTGTTGGTCGTAGTTACGCACCCACTTATATACCACAAGAGGATGGTGTACAATTGTAGCTCTTTTTCCCTTAGAGTATTCCAAGGTTATCGAATCCACAAGGAGCGAGCGGAACAATTACTATTAAAGGGTTACTAACAAGTTGCAATGGTTTGGTTGAAATGAATGATGACGGTGAGAGAGTGGAAGGTGAATGTTATTGAAGAGGTAACAAGATAATGAAGGATTCTCGCCTTAAGATTGGTTCACTAGCATGCAACCTTATTCTTATCAACTCGAGTGATGACTCTAATATTCTACAAGACATGGTGGTTTCGTTCACCCCGACTGTCACTACACAGGCTATTAGCTCCCCACTGGTTTCTTGCACTATGTAATGGGCAAAAGTGTATTGGCTGATACACTAATGAAAAGGATAGATAGATATATAATTAAGTTCATCACATAGATTAAATTCACCGAGAGAGTATCAATAAGTATGAGAGTTACATGACTAGATCCCCACACCAGAGAAGAGAATACGAGATTACTCACCCATCCTTCTGCTAGACATAGCAGAGGGGTGAGAAATAGCGCTGGAACACGCAAGAGCCGATCGGCACAAGCGTCGCACCGATCGGCGCGACCTCCCTTCTAGTGGATCTCATTGGTGTTGATCAACTTCCGCCGCCAATATCCTGGAACCCTAGTTCTAATAACTGATTCTCGTGATTGCCATCTTCTGTCGTCTCTCCGTCCATCCCTGGCTCTTGATAATTATCTTCCTTTTATACTCGACGGGATTAGGTCAACTTCCACCGACTCTAACTCCTACTGGGCTGGGTCGTGTTTCATCATCTTTTCCTACCCGCGTCGATAGGTGCAGGCCCGCGCCGATCGGCGCGGCACCGCATCTGACCCATCTTCGTTACTCTTTAGCGCTTTATCCATAATTGCCCTGTTTTACACCTCTTTCCTGCGATTACATCCAAAACAGAACAACTACAAATATATGCAAATATGGGGTTAATTGTTAGTCCAAACCACCAAATTAAGATGCAAAACATCCCTTTTTGGTAGATAAAATAGGCATCTAGAAACCACCAACAGATTCTATTAATTACATCTTCATCCCTAGTTGCAATAGAAGAATAGGTCTCACAAAAATTGATTACCTGCGTAAGTAATCGTCCTGTCTTCATCATTTAATGATTTGTATTTTATAAAAACTTCCTTGGCTTTATGTAATGTCCAATATGTAGTACTTTATCTTTATAATTTTTCTACTAAGGGTGATATTCTCAATATCGGCCATCTCAAGTCGATGCATCACCGTCGACTCTCATCACTTAAACACGATATTCAAAATACTGGCTATTGATCAACAACGGGATCTCGAGTCAATCCAAATGCTAGGATAATACTTTCTCAAATATTTGCCATTGATTGCTCTTTCAAACTCTTCCCCGTCCAATTCTTGTAGAAAATATGCATTGCCCGGTGCACATCGGCTCACTTTGAATGGACCTTCCCATGTCGGTGACCATTTTCCAAAATGATTATCTGTATAGCCGATGGGCATAATAATTTCTAGACAAGACCACCTTCCAAAAAATTCTTAGGCACTACCTTTTTATTATAAAATCTGGACACACACGCCTTATTCTCTTGAAGTCATTCTAGGGCCCTCATTCGATGTTGCAGTACATCTTCTAATTGATCCAACAAAACTTGCCTGTAATAATCGGTTGTCAACTGATCTTGCATCTCTATTCTCCTGGATCCCAGATTTGTTTCCCAAGGCAAAACTGCTTCATGCCCATAAACTAACTGATAAGGTGGTATCTTTATTGATCCATGACAAGCCATCCTGTACGCCCATAAAGACTCAACCAATGTCGTATGCCACTTCTTAGGCTGTTCATCTATCTTCCTCTTAATCAACTTAATCAAGCTCTTGTTAGATGCTTCTACAGGACCATTGGCTTGAGCATAATAAGGTGATGAATTCAAAAGCTTGATTCCCATGCTATCGGCAATGCTTTGAACCTCTTCCGAAGTGAACACAGAACCTTGGTCCGTTGTAATAATCTGTGGTACACCAAATCTATATATAATATGTTCCTTCACAATGTTGATCACATCACCAGTAGTAACATTCTTCATAAACACCGCTTCAACCCACTTCATGAAGTAATCTGTAGCCGCCAGAATATATTTATGACCTAGCTTGATGTTGGATAAATTTGGCCAATCATATCCATACCCCATCCCCTAAACAACCATGAATTGATGATTGGATTCATAGCCGATGGCGGCGCCCTCTGTTTTGCTCCAAATTTCTGACATTCCTGACACCCTTTATAATATTTAAAGCAACCCCCAAGCATATTTGGCCAATAATATCCAGTTCTCTTTAACAACCACCTCATTTTATGGGCCAATTGATGTGTACCACAAATACCATCATGTACCTTGCACAAAACCACATTGACTTCTTCTTGATTTAAGCATCTCAATAATACACAACCAATTATCCGATAATAGTGTTTCTCTTCCAATAACACATACCTCAAAGCCACGTATCTGATCTTGCGAGGAGCGCACTGTGCTAGATCTTGAAGATATCGTATAACCTTGGTTCTCCAATCTTCTTCATTGACGCCATTCTGTCTGACTTCATCAACGTTATTTTTATCTATTCCAGCTGTCTTGACTTCATCAACATTGACAATCTCAACAATCGTATCATTATTATTCTACTGGTAGCCTGATGCCTTTTGAGCTAGATCATTCGCCTCCATATTCTGTTCCCTCGGGACATGCTTGAATCTAACTGTTTTAAAACATTGCAACAAATCTTGACACTCGACATAAAACAATCTTAATATATCATCTTTACATTCAAATTTCCTACCAGCTGCCCGAGTACCAACAATGAATCTCCAATGATTTCAACACAATCGATTCCAACTTCTCTCAATATATGCAATCCTTTAATAACAGCTCTATATATATTTGACTTGATTGCTAAACAACTAATTCAGCCAGAACCTAACCTTTAATAGCTTTAGAAGACTCATATGTCAAGACATATTCAGCCAATGCTAGCATCCATTTTCCAATTCTGCCTTTAAAAAATCGGAGCCAATAACATATACTTAATGATATCGGCTTTGCACACCACTACACACTCGGCTGATAGCAGATAGTGCCTTAACTTCACATATGAAATATAAACATAAACATAATTTTTCGGCATCAATCAATCTTCGACTCAAATAAAACACAACCTTCTCTTTGCCATCTTGTTCTTGAATCAATGTTGATCTGATTGACTTTTTATCAGCTGCAAGATAAAGCTTGAAAGACAATCCTTCTTTTGGTGGCACTAGCACAGGAGGCGAAACTAGATATTTCTTGATGTTGTCTAGAGCCTTCGGATGCTCCGGTTCCCAAACAAACTTTTGAGTTGCTTTCAATTTCAATAATGGCATAAACATATCAAGCTTCCCTGACAAGTTTGAGATAAATCTTCTAACGAAATTCACTTTGCCGATCAAAGATTAAAGTGCTGCCTTATTGATCGGAGGCTCGATGCCATTGATAGCCTTCATGCTCTTTGGTCCAATCTCAATTCCTCTCCCGTGCATGATGAAACCCAGAAACTGACCAATTGATACACCAAAAGCACACTTTTTAGGATTCATCTTCAAGCCATACTTTCTCGTTCTCTTGAGCACTTCACGCAGATTGGCTATGTGATGTTGTATTCTTCTAGATTTAACCACTACATCATCAATATATATCTCCACTATTCTGCCAATCAGATCATGGAATATGTAATTCATTGCCCTCTAATACGTGGCTCCAGCATTCTTCAAACAAAATGTCATGATAACCCATTCATACAAACCAAGAGCTCTGGGACACCTGAAAGCGGTCTTTGGTATATCTTCTTCTGCCATAAAAATCTGATTATAACCAGCACTACCATCTATAAAACTGACAATCTTATGTCTAGCTGCTGCATCAACCAGAAGATCTACTATCGGCATCGGATAGTCATCCTTCAGGGTGGCCCTATTCAATGGGCAAAAGTCGATACAAACCCTCAATTTGCCACACTTATTGAAAACATACACAATATTTGAAACCCACTCTGGATATCGGTAAAGTCTAATGAACTTAGCATCATATAACCTATTAATCTCAGCCTTGACATCATCATAAATTTTCGGATCGATTCTTCTAGGAGCTTGCTTATAAGGTCGATACCCAGGTTTGATAGGCAGCTGATGCTCAATGATGGATCGGCTTAAGCCGGACATCTCAGAATAATCCCAAGCAAAACAATCCCGGTACTCTTTTCATAATTTTATTAATTCAATTTTAAATCTCCATGTAACTTCTTACTGATAAATGTCAGCCTTGGTTTATCGCAATCTCCTATATCGACTTCTTCTAGCTCATCAGCTGACATGAATCCTTTTCCCAACTTTCCATCTTCTACAAATTCCATTGGGGTGCATGTCAGAGAAACAATTTAGAATTTGACTGGTCCACTACCTCAAGACCCTGTGTAGTAATCTTAACATAATCCTCATCCTAGATCTTGCCAGACAAACACTCCATATCATCCGCATGCCATGGTACTAAATCGGCCGATGCAACATTAACGGTTTCATCGGTCGGGATTACCTCTACTTGATCGCCAATCCACTGGGCTAGCGACTGGTGCATTGTTGATGGAACGCAACAGTTAGCATGTATCCAATCACGACCCAGCTGAAGGCTGTAGGTTCCCTTTCCATCAATGACAAAGAAAGTAACCGATAAAGTTTTACTGCTGATTGTGAGCTCCATATTTCAGACTCCTTTAGCTGCTGCAGTATGACCACCATAATCCCTCAGAATCATGTTCGTGTCGATCAAGTCATCTTTAGTTTTTCCCAACTTTCTGATAGTAGTGATCGACATGATATTTACTGCAGCACCTCCATCAACCATCATCTTTCCCATCGGCATGCCGTTAACAAATCCCATTAGATACAGAGTCTTCAAGTGCCGATGTCTAGACTCATCTGGTTTATCAAATATTGCTTGCTGAATATCAAACACCAATTGTGGGGTATCTTCTTCATCAGCAAACAATTCTTCTTCCAATGCCATGAATTCTTGAGGCAACATCATTACCATGCTCACTGTAGCACTTGGTGCCTGTACTTGCAACTTTACTTTTGGCCTCTAGACTTTCTTTGGCGGCTGATCATCATCTTCATCATAATTGTACTTGCCAGTCCTTATCTCCCTGCAACGCATCCTCTATACCCTGCGCTTCTGACTCTAGGAGTAAATACCAGATGGACACCACTGATAAGCTTGCTCTTGTCCTTCCCGCATCTCCTCATCGACTTCCTTGTCAAATTTGGCTTCGTCATTTGCCTTCCTGGTTCCAAGTCGATTGAATGTAGAAACTCTTTCCTGCCTATCGGTTGAATTCACCGTCGACTCTCTAATCACGTCGTGTCAATGCTGGTGCCGATAATTCTTTGGAACCTCCCTACACATCTGATTTATGCACTTACCACATCCAGGGCAATTGTTGATTGATGGCAGCTTCATATTATGATCCCAACAATATTGAAAGAATGGACACTCCCAATACGGATCAAACTGTGACTCCTTCATTTCCCTGCCTCTCTTCTTCTGGTCCATTTAATGAATGGCTCCACATTATCGATACCAGCCATATAGACATTTGCAGGGAAAGGATGCCCATCTATTTTCATGGTACCCTTGGTGAACTTTATTTTCCCCTATTCAATCGCCATTTGGATCTGTCTCCTCAACACCTTGCAATCATTAGTACTATGAGAGGGAGAATTATGCCATTTGTAGTATCTCATCTTCTTCAATTCTTCAATAGGAGGTATCACATGATTAGACGATAGCTGAATGTGCTTCTCCTATAACAACATATCAAATATTTTGTTGGCCTTGGTGATATCAAAGCCGTACTTTTCTTCTGGTTCTTTCTGCTTCACCCATGGGCACGACAACACATTCTTGTTTGTAGTCCATTTAGCCATATTGGCATGTCCAATATCTTCAACAGACTCAGACTCATAGTCATTGTAATTAACTTGAATCGCCTTGATCGTGCCCCCCCACCCGAGTCAGGTTCTCTTGAATAGATATCTTTTATACTAACTAGGATAGGCTTTCGAATTCGGCCGAAGGAAACTTTTCTAGCGATTTTTGCTAAGTTTTTGAAAAATGCCACCCTCCCCCTCGAAGTGCTAGGTGTGAGGTGTTTTCGGGTGCAACCTTCGTTGGGTTTGGGTGCTGCAACGAGCCCCTTAGCGATTTTTGCAAATTTTTGAAAAACGACATCCTCCCCCTCAAAGTGCTAGGGGCAAGGTGTTTTTGGGCGAACCCTTCGTAGGGTTTGGGCTGCAACGAGCTCCTTAGCGATTTTTGCTATGTTTTTGAAAAACGTCACCCTTCCTCTCGAAGTGCTAGGAGTAATGTGTTTCAGGTGAACACTTTGTTGGGCTTGGGCTGCAATGAGCCCCTTAGCGATTTTTGCTAAGTTTTTTAAAAATGCCACCCTCCCCCTCGAAGTGCTAGGGGCGAGGTGTTTCCGGGCAAACCCTTCATTGGCTTTGGGCTGCAATGAGCCCCTTAGCGATTTTTGCTATGTTTTTGAAAAATGCCACCCTCTCCCTCAAAGTGCTAGGGCAAGGTGTTTTCGGGCGAACCCTTCGTTGGGTTTGGTCTGCAACGATCCATTTAGCGATTTTTGCTAAGTTTTTCAAAAATGCCACCCTCCCCCTCGAAGTGCTAGGTGTGAGGTGTTTTTGGGTGCACCCTTCATTGGGTTTGGGTTGCAACGAGCCCTTTAGCGATTTTTGCTAATTTTTGAAAAACGACACCCTCCCCCTCGAATTGCTAGGGGCAAGGTGTTTTCAGACGAACCCTTCATTGGATTTGGGTTGCAACGAGTCCCTTAGCGATTTTTACTAAGTTTTTGAAAAATGCCACCTCCCCCTCGAAGTGCTAGGGCAAGGTGTTTTCGGGTGAACCCTTCATTGGGTTTGGGCTGCAACGATCCCTTTAGCGATTTTGCTAAGTTTTTGGAAAATGCCACACTCCCCCTCGAAGTGCTAGGTGTGAGGTGTTTTCGGGTGCACCCTTCGTTGGGTTTGGGCTGCAACGAGCCCCTTAGTGATTTTTGCTAATTTTTGAAAAACGACACCCTCCCCCTCGAAGTGCTAGGGGCAAGGTGTTTTCGAGCGAACCCTTCATTGGGTTTGGGCTGCAATGAGATCCTTAGCGATTTTTGCTAAGTTTTTGAATAAGGCCACCCTCCCCTTCGAAGTGCCAGGTGCGAGGAGTTTCCGGGTGAACCCTTCGTTGGGTTTTGGCTGCAATGAGCCCCTTAGCGTTTTTTGCTAAGTTTTTGAAAAATGCCACCTTCCTCCACAAAGTGCTAGGGCAAGGTGTTTTTGGGCGAACCCTTCATTGGGTTTGGGCTGCAACGATCCCTTTAGCGATTTTTGCTATGTTTTTGAAAAAAGCCACCCTCCCCCTCGAAGTGCTAGGTGTGAGGTGTTTTCGGGTGCACCCTTCGTTGGGTTTGGGTGCTGCAACGAGCCCCTTAGCGATTTTTGCAAATTTTTGAAAAACGACATCCTCCCCCTCAAAGTGCTAGGGGCAAGGTGTTTTTGGGCGAACCCTTCGTAGGGTTTGGGCTGCAACGAGCTCCTTAGCGATTTTTGCTATGTTTTTGAAAAACGTCACCCTTCCTCTCGAAGTGCTAGGAGTAATGTGTTTCAGGTGAACACTTTGTTGGGCTTGGGCTGCAATGAGCCCCTTAGCGATTTTTGCTAAGTTTTTTAAAAATGCCACCCTCCCCCTCGAAGTGCTAGGGGCGAGGTGTTTCCGGGCAAACCCTTCATTGGCTTTGGGCTGCAATGAGCCCCTTAGCGATTTTTGCTATGTTTTTGAAAAATGCCACCCTCTCCCTCAAAGTGCTAGGGCAAGGTGTTTTCGGGCGAACCCTTCGTTGGGTTTGGGCTGCAACGATCCATTTAGCGATTTTTGCTAAGTTTTTCAAAAATGCCACCCTCCCCCTCGAAGTGCTAGGTGTGAGGTGTTTTTGGGTGCACCCTTCATTGGGTTTGGGTTGCAACGAGCCCCTTAGCGATTTTTGCTAATTTTTGAAAAACGACACCCTCCCCCTCGAATTGCTAGGGGCAAGGTGTTTTCAGACGAACCCTTCATTGGATTTGGGTTGCAACGAGTCCCTTAGCGATTTTTACTAAGTTTTTGAAAAATGCCACCCTCCCCCTCGAAGTGCTAGGGCAAGGTGTTTTCGGGTGAACCCTTCATTGGGTTTGGGCTGCAACGATCCCTTTAGCGATTTTGCTAAGTTTTTGGAAAATGCCACACTCCCCCTCGAAGTGCTAGGTGTGAGGTGTTTTCGGGTGCACCCTTCGTTGGGTTTGGGCTGCAACGAGCCCCTTAGTGATTTTTGCTAATTTTTGAAAAACGACACCCTCCCCCTCGAAGTGCTAGGGGCAAGGTGTTTTCGAGCGAACCCGTCATTGGGTTTAGGCTGCAATGAGATCCCTAGCGATTTTTTGCTTAGTTTTTGAATAAGGCCACCCTCCCCTTCAAAGTGCCAGGGGTGAGGAGTTTTCGGGTGAACCCTTCGTTGGGTTTTGGCTACAATGAGCCCCTTAGCGATTTTTGCTATGTTTTTGAAAAATGCCACCTTCCCCCACAAAGTGCTAGGGCAAGGTGTATTTGGGCGAACCCTTCATTGGGTTTGGGCTGCAACGATCCCTTTAGCGATTTTTGCTAAGTTTTTGAAAAATGCCACCCTCCCCCTCGAAGTGCTAGGGGCGAGGTGTTTCCGGGCAAACCCTTCATTGGCTTTGAGCTGCAATGAGCCCCTTAGCGATTTTTGCTATGTTTTTGAAAAATGCCACCCTCTCCCTCAAAGTGCTAGGGCAAGGTGTTTTCGGGCGAACCCTTCGTTGGGTTTGGGCTGCAACGATCCATTTAGCGATTTTTGCTAAGTTTTTCAAAAATGCCACCCTCCCCCTCGAAGTGCTAGGTGTGAGGTGTTTTTGGGTGCACCCTTCATTGGGTTTGGGTTGCAACGAGCCCCTTAGCGATTTTTGCTAATTTTTGAAAAACGACACCCTCCCCCTCGAATTGCTAGGGGCAAGGTGTTTTCAGACGAACCCTTCATTGGATTTGGGTTGCAACGAGTCCCTTAGCGATTTTTACTAAGTTTTTGAAAAATGCCACCCTCCCCCTCGAAGTGCTAGGGCAAGGTGTTTTCGGGTGAACCCTTCATTGGGTTTGGGCTGCAACGATCCCTTTAGCGATTTTGCTAAGTTTTTGGAAAATGCCACACTCCCCCTCGAAGTGCTAGGTGTGAGGTGTTTTCGGGTGCACCCTTCGTTGGGTTTGGGCTGCAACGAGCCCCTTAGTGATTTTTGCTAATTTTTGAAAAACGACACCCTCCCCCTCGAAGTGCTAGGGGCAAGGTGTTTTCGAGCGAACCCTTCATTGGGTTTAGGCTGCAATGAGATCCCTAGCGATTTTTTGCTTAGTTTTTGAATAAGGCCACCCTCCCCTTCAAAGTGCCAGGGGTGAGGAGTTTTCGGGTGAACCCTTCGTTGGGTTTTGGCTACAATGAGCCCCTTAGCGATTTTTGCTATGTTTTTGAAAAATGCCACCTTCCCCCACAAAGTGCTAGGGCAAGGTGTATTTGGGCGAACCCTTCATTGGGTTTGGGCTGCAACGATCCCTTTAGCGATTTTTGCTAAGTTTTTGAAAAATGCCACCCTCCCCCTCGAAGTGCTAGGTGTGAGGTGTTTTCGGGTGCAACCTTCGTTGGGTTTGGGTTGCAACGAGCCCCTTAGCGATTTTTGCTAATTTTTGAAAAATGACACCCTCCCCGTCGAAGTGTTGGGGGCAAGGTGTTTTCAGACGAACCCTTAATTGTATTTGGGTTGCAACGAGTCACTTAGCGATTTTTACTAAGTTTTTGAAAAATGCCACCCTCGCCCTCGAAGTGCTAGGTGTGAGGTGTTTTCGGGTGCACCCTTCGTTGGGTTTGGGTGCTGCAACGAGCCCCTTAGCGATTTTTGCAAATTTTTGAAAAACGACATCCTCCCCCTCAAAGTGCTAGGGGCAAGGTATTTTTGGGCGAACCCTTCGTTGGTTTTTGGCTGCAACGAGCTCCTTAGCGATTTTTGCTATGTTTTTGAAAAACGTCACCCTTCCTCTCGAAGTGCTAGGAGTAAGGTGTTTCAGGTGAACACTTTGTTGGGCTTGGGCTGCAATGAGCCCCTCAGCGATTTTTGCTAAGTTTTTTAAAAATGCCACCCTCCCCCTTGAAGTGCTAGGGGCGAGGTGTTTCCGGGCAAACCCTTCATTGGCTTTGAGCTGCAATGAGCCCCTTAGTGATTTTTGCTAAGTTTTTGAAAAATGCCACCCTCCCCCTCAAAGTGCTAGGGCAAGGTGTTTTCGGGCGAACCCTTCGTTGGGTTTGGGCTGCAACGATCCATTTAGCGATTTTTGCTAATTTTTTCAAAAATGCCACCCTCCCCCTCGAAGTGCTAGGTGTGAGGTGTTTTTGGGTGCACCCTTCATTGGGTTTGGGTTGCAACGAGCCCCTTAGCGATTTTTGCTAATTTTTGAAAAACGACACCCTCCCCCTCGAATTGCTAGGGGCAAGGTGTTTTTAGACGAACCCTTCATTGGATTTGGGTTGCAATGAGTCCCTTAGCGATTTTTACTAAGTTTTTGAAAAATGCCACCCTCCCCCTCGAAGTGCTAGGGCAAGGTGTTTTCGGGTGAACCCTTCGTTTGGTTTGGGCTGCAACGATCCCTTTAGTGATTTTTGCTAAGTTTTTGGAAAATGCCACACTCCCCCTCGAAGTGCTAGGTGTGAGGTATTTTCGGGTGCACCCTTCGTTGGGTTTGGGCTGCAACTAGCCCCTTAGTGATTTTTGCTAATTTTTGAAAAACGACACCCTCCCCCTCCAAGTGCTAGGGGCAAGGTGTTTTCGAGCGAACCCTTCATTGGGTTTGGGCTGCAATGAGATCCTTAGCGATTTTTGCTAAGTTTTTGAATAAGGCCACCCTCCCCTTCGAAATGCCAGGGGTGAGGAGTTTCCGGGTGAACCCTTCGTTGGGTTTTGGCTACAATGAGCCCCTTTGCGATTTTTGCTATGTTTTTGAAAAATGCCACCTTCCCCCACAAAGTGCTAGGGCAAGGTTTTTTTGGGCGAACCCTTCATTGGGTTTGGGCTGCAACGATCCCTTTAGCGATTTTTGCTAAGTTTTTGAAAAATGCCACCCTCCCCCTCGAAGTGCTAGGTGTGAGGTGTTTTCGGGTGCACCCTTCGTTAGGTTTGGGTTGCAACGAGCCCCTTAGCGATTTTTGCTAATTTTTGAAAAATGACACCCTCCCCGTCGAAGTGTTGGGGGCAAGGTGTCTTCAGACGAACCCTTCATTGTATTTGGGTTGCAACGAGTCCCTTAGCGATTTTTACTAAGTTTTTGAAAAATGCCACCCTCCCCCTCGAAGTGCTAGGGCAAGGTGTTTTCGGGCGAACCCTTCATTGGGTTTGGGCTGCAACGATCCCTTTAGCGATTTCTGCTAAGTTTTTGAAAAATGCCACCCTCCCCCTCGAAGTGCTAGGGGCAAGGTGTTTTTAGGCGAACACTTCGCTGGGTTTGGGCTGCAACAAGCCCCGTAGCGATTTTTGTTAAGTTTTTGAAAAATGCCACCCTCCCCCTCGAAGTGCTAGGGGCAAGGTGTTTTCGGGCGAACCCTTCGTTGGGTTTGGGCTGCAATGAGACCCTTAGCAATTTTTGCTAAGTTTTTGAATAAGGCCACCCTCCCCTTCGAAGTGCTAGGGGCGAGGAGTTTCCGGGTGAACCCTTCGTTGGGTGTTGGCTGCAATGAGCCCCGTAGTGATTTTTGCTAAGTTTTTGAAAAATGCCACCTTCCCCCTCAAAGTGCTAGGGCAAGGTGTTTTTGGGCAAACCCTTAATTGGGTTTGGGATGCAACGATCCCTTTAGCGATTTTTGCTAAGTTTTTGAAAAATGCCACCCTCCCCCTCGAAGTGCTAGGTGTGAGGTGTTTTCGGGTGCACCCTTCGTTGGGTTTGGGTGCTGCAACGAGCCCCTTAGTGATTTTTGCTAATTTTTGAAAAACGACACCCTCTCCCTCGAAGTGCTGGGGGCAAGGAATTTTCGGGCGAACCCTTCATTGGGTTTGGGCTGCAACGAGCCCCTTAGCAATTTTTGCAAATTTTTGAAAAACCGACATCCTCCCCCTCAAAGTGCTAGGGGCAAGGTGTTTTTGGGCGAACCCTTCATTGGGTTTGGGCTGCAACGAGCTCCTTAGCAATTTTTGCTATGTTTTTGAAAAACGTCACCCTTCCTCTCAAAGTCTAGGAGTAAGGTGTTTAACGTGAACACTTTGTTGGGCTTGGGCTGCAATGAGCCCCTTAGCGATTTTTGCTAAGTTTTTTAAAAATGCCACCCTCCCTCTCGAAGTGCTAGGGCAAGGTGTTTTCGGGTGAACCCTTCGTTGGGTTTGGGTTGCAATGATCCATTTAGCGATTTTTGCTAAGTTTTTCAAAAATGCCACCCTCCCCCTCGAAGTGCTAGGTGTGAGGTGTTTTCGGGTGCACCCTTCATTGGGTTTGGGTTGCAACGAGCCCCT
Source organism: Eleusine coracana subsp. coracana (assembly GCA_032690845.1). Taxonomy (NCBI): domain Eukaryota; kingdom Viridiplantae; phylum Streptophyta; class Magnoliopsida; order Poales; family Poaceae; genus Eleusine; species Eleusine coracana. The sequence goes on along the minus strand of CM064428.1, from coordinate 40,318,889 downwards.
TAGCGATTTTTGCTAATTTTTGAAAAACGACACCCTCCCCCTCGAATTGCTAGGGGCAAGGAGTTTCGGGCAAACCCTTCATTGGCTTTGGGCTGCAATGAGCCCCTTAGAGATTTTTGCTAAGTTTTTGAAAAATGCCACCCTCCCCCTCAAAGTGCTAGGGCAAGGTGTTTTCGGGTGAACCCTTCGTTGGGTTTGGGCTACAACGATCCATTTGGTGGTTTTTGCTAAGCTTTTCAAAAATGCCACCCTCCCCCTCGAAGTGCTAGGTGTGAGGTGTTTTCGGGTGCACCCTTCATTGGGTTTGGGTTGCAACGAGCCCCTTAGCGATTTTTGCTAATTTTTGAAAAATGACACCCTCCCCCTCGAAGTGCTAGGGGCGAGGTGTTTCCGGGCAAACCCTTCATTGGGTTTGGGCTGCAATGAGATCTTTAGCGATTTTTGCTAAGTTTTTAAATAAGGCCACCCTCCCCTTGGAAGTGCCAGGGGCGAGGAGTTTCCGGGTGCACCCTTCGTTGGGTTTGGGTTGCAACGAGCCCCTTAGTGATTTTTGCTAATTTTTGAAAAAATGACTCCCTCCCCCTCGAAGTGCTAGGGGCAAGGTGTTTTTGAGCGAACCATTCATTGGGTTTGGGCTGCAACGAGCCCCTTAGCGATTTTTGCTATGTTTTTGAAAAATGCCACCCTCCCCCTCGAAGTGCTAGGTGTGAGGTGTTTTCGGGTGCACCCTTCGTTGGGTTTGGGTGCTGCAACGAGCCCCTTAGTGATTTTTGCTAATTTTTGAGAAACAACACCCTCTCCCTAGAAGTGCTAGGGGCAAGGAGTTTTCGGGCAAACCCTTCATTGGGTTTGGGCTGCAACGAGCCCCTTAGCAATTTTTGCAAATTTTTGAAAAACGACATCCTCCCCCTCAAAGTGCTAGGGGCAAGGTGTTTTTGGGCGAACCCTTCATTGGGTTTGGGCTGCAACGAGCTCCTTAGCAATTTCTGCTATGTTTTTGAAAAACGTCACCCTTCCTCTCGAAGTGCTAGGAGTAAGGTGTTTCAGGTGAACACTTTGTTGGGCTTGGGCTGCAATGAGCCCCTTAGCGATTTTTGCTATGTTTTTTAAAAATGCCACCCTCCCCCTCGAAGTGCTAGGGGCGAGGTGTTTCCGGGCAAACCCTTCATTGGGTTTGGGCTGCAATGAGACCCTTAGCGATTTTTGCTAAGTTTTTGAATAAGGCCACCCTCCCCTTCGAAGTGCTAGGGCGAGGTGTTTCCGGGCGAACCCTTCGTTGGGTTTGGGCTGCAATGAGCCCCTTAGCGATTTTTGCTAAGTTTTTGAATAAGGCCACCCTCCCCTTCGAAGTGCTAGGGGCGAGGTGTTTTCGGGCGAACCCTTCGACTTAGCAAAAATCGCTAAGGGGCTCGTTGTAGCCCAAGCCCAACGAAGTGTTCACCCGGAAACACCTCGCCCCTAGCACTTCGAAGGGGAGGGTGGCCTTATTCAAAAACTTAGCAAAAATCGCTAAGGGTCTCATTGCAGCCCAAACCCAATGAAGGGTTTGCCCGGAAACACCTCGCCCCTAGCATTTCGAGGGGGAGGGTGGCCTTATTCAAAAACATAGCAAAAATCGCTAAGGAGCTTGTTGCAGCCCAAACCCAATGAAGGGTTCGCCCATAAACACCTTGCCCCTAGCACTTTGAGGTGGAGGATGTCGTTTTTCAAAAATTAGCAAAAATTGCTAAGGGGCTCGTTGCAGCCCAAACCCAATGCAGGGTTCGCCTAAAAACACCTTGCCCCTAGCACTTCGAGGGGGAGGGTGGCATTTTTCAAAAACATAGCAAAAATCGCTAAGGGGCTCGTTGCAGCCCAAGCCCAACGAAGTGTTCACCTGAAACACCTCACTCCTAACACTTCGAGAGGAAGGGTAACGATTCTCAAAAACTTAGCAGAAAACGCTAAGGAGCTCATTGCAGCCCAAATCCAACGAAGGGTTCGCCCAAAAACACCTTGCCCCTAGCACTTCGAGGGGGAGGGTGTTGTTTTTCAAAAATTAGCAAAAATCACTAAGGGGCTCGTTGCAGCCCAAACCCAACGAAGGGTGCACCCGAAAACACCTCACGCCTAGGACTTCGAGGGGGAGTGTGGCATTTTCCAAAAACTTAGCAAAAATCGCTAAAGGGATCATTGCTGCCCAAACCCAACGAAGGGTTCACCCGAAAACACCTTGCCCTACCACTTTGAGGGGGAGGGTGGCATTTTTCAAAAACTTAGTGAAAATCGCTAAGGGACTTGTTGCAACCCAAATCCAATGAACGGTTCGTCTGAAAACACCTTGCCCCTAGCAATTCGAGGGGGAGGGTGTCGTTTTTAAAAAATTAGCAAAAATCGCTAAGGGGCTCGTTGCAACCCAAACCCAATGAAGGGTGCACCCGAAAACACCTCACACGTAGCACTTCGAGGGGGAGGGTGGCATTTTTCAAAAACTTAGCAAAAATCGCTAAATGGATCGTTGCAGCCCAAACCCAACGAAGGGTTCACCCGAAAACACCTTGCCCTAGCACTTTGAGGGGGAGGGTGGCATATTTCAAAAACTTAGCAAAAATCTCTAAGGGGCTCATTGCAGCCCAAAGCCAATGAAGGGTTTGCCCGGAAACACCTCGCCCCTAGAACTTCGAGGGGGAGGGTGGCATTTTTAAAAAACTTAGCAAAAATCGCTAAGGGGCTCATTGCAGCCCAAGCCCAACAAAGTGTTCACGTGAAACACCTTACTCCTAGCACTTCGAGAGGAAGGGTGACGTTTTTCAAAAACATAGCAAAAATCGCTAAGGAGCTCGTTGCAGCCCAAACCTAATGAAGGGTTCGCCCAAAAACACCTTGCCCCTAGCACTTTGAGGGGGAGGATGTCGTTTTTCAAAAATTTGCAAAAATCACTGAGGGGCTCGTTGCAGCCCAAATCCAACGAAGGGTTCACCCGGAAACACCTCGCCCCTAGCACTTCGAAGGGGAGGGTGGCCTTATTCAAAAACTTAGCAAAAATCGCTAAGGGTCTCATTTCAGCCCAAACCCAATGAAGGGTTTGCCCGGAAACACCTCGCCCCTAGCATTTCGAGGGGGAGGGTGGCCTTATTCAAAAACATAGCAAAAATCGCTAAGGAGCTCGTTGCAGCCCAAACCCAATGAAGGGTTCGCCCATAAACACCTTGCCCCTAGCACTTTGAGGGGGAGGATGTCGTTTTTCAAAAATTAGCAAAAATTGCTAAGGGGCTCGTTGCAGCCCAAACCCAATGAAGGGTTCACCCGAAAACTCTAAGGAGCTCGTTGCAGCCCAAACCCAATGAAGGGTTCGCCCATAAACACCTTGCCCCTAGCACTTTGAGGGGGAGGATGTCGTTTTTAAAAAATTAGCAAAAATTGCTAAGGGGCTCGTTGCAGCCCAAACCCAATGAAGGGTTCGCCCGAAAACTCCTTGGCCCTAGCACTTCGAGGGAGAAGGTGTCGTTTTTCAAAAATTAGCAAAAATCACTAAGGGGCTCGTTGCAGCACCCAAACCCAACGAAGGGTGCACCCGAAAACACCTCACACCTAGCACTTCGAGGGGGAGGGTGGCATTTTTCAAAAACTTAGCAAAAATCGCTAAAGGGATCGTTGCAGCCCAAACTCAATGAAGGGTTCGCCCGAAAACACCTTGCCGTATCACTTTGAGGGGGAAGGTGGCATTTTTAAAAAACTTAGCAAGAATTGCTAAGGGGCTCATTGCAGCCCAAACCCAATGAAGGGTTCATCCGGAAACTCCTTGCCCCTAGCACTTCGAGAGGGAGGGTTGCATTTTTCAAAAACTTAACAAAAATCGCTAAGGGGCTTGTTGCAGCCCAAACCCAGCGAAGTGTTCGCCTAAAAACACCTTGCCCCTAGCACTTCGAGGGGGAGGGTGGCGTTTTTCAAAAACTTAGCAAAAATCGCTAAGGGGCTCGTTGTAGCCCAAGCCCAATGAAGTGTTCACCCGGAAACACCTCGCCCCTAGCACTTCGAAGGGGAGGGTGGCCTTATTCAAAAACTTAGCAAAAATCGCTAAGGGTCTCATTGCAGCCCAAACCCAATGAAGGGTTTGCCCGGAAACACCTCACCCCTAGCATTTCGAGAGCAACAGATCATGGGTATAAAACAGAATTTCTGACATTTATGCCCAACAAATCAAATTCAGTAAATATAGTGACACAACAGTGCTTATGCAATTTAATTCACCTCTCTAATAACTAAACTTAACACTTCAATCAAGCAAAGTTCCACATGGCACCCCAAGAACAGAACCACATACCTGTGGAGCAATTTCACTTTGAATCCATAGTAAATGAACTCTGGGATTCTTGAAATTGAGGAAAATTTCTCGATTCTGATCACATTTGAAAACTTTGGTCACCATTGCCTTTTCAACATCTGAAAGCTCCTCAATTGACACCAAAATAGCAAGGCAATTTTTGATGGAATACTCATCTGTTGGCTTTGTTGCTATGTTCAACTCATCCTGAAAAGTACTTGTTTGTCTCATCCTAAAATCAACATATTGCTGCAGAACTCCAGCTACCTGACTTTGCTTCCTTTTTTTCCAGAGCCATCAGCTTCTTTGTACCCAGAACAAGATGAAGTGGTATGCTCTTCTTCATCAAGGTTAATGGGATCAATTGACTGTCTTGGCCTCTCAAAATTTATAGAGAAAGGATTCATGGTAACAACAGGATCATCAACACTATGATCTTCAGGTGCGGTTGGCAAGATCCTTGCTTCCTCAGTTGATGTAAAGTTGAGATTACCGGTAGCTATACTTCCTAGAAGATAGATATAGAAATTTTTCAGTACTGTACAAGTCCAGATCAAGAAATCACTACCTATAAATGCATAGAGCTACAAAATCAATTCATAGAGCTAAGGATCACAACCTAAAAATGCATGAATTCTTACCTTCATATAACTTCTCCATGTTGTAGTACAGAGGGGAAACCCTTTTTGCGAAACTTCTTGAGAACTTGATTGTCCTGTTCAATGTCAAACTAATCAAGTTATTACTCTAAGCAATATTTTTTATTTATTGAACTGTAAACAAACATTGGTGAATAATATCTTTGGTCCATATCTATCTATGATTACTCTAGGAAGAAAGCAAAGGCTCAAGCTGATAGTATCTATCTATGATTATTCTAGGAAGCAAGCAAAGGCTGAAGCTGATAGGAACGGGTGTTACACTAATCATACCTTATGAATGGTTTCCCATTCTGCTTCTGTAGCATTGATCGTGCAAAGAGTGTCATTCCAACCTGCTCCACTGCTCCTCCTTGCGTCACGAAGTGCTCGGTAGCTTGCTTTTAATTCTCTTTCTTTCCCCCGAATCTGGTCCTTAGTGTATCCAGCAGATGGGAATTTTTCATCGAACTTTTGCACAATACTCCTCCAGCCCTCGGTTTTCCAGCCATTTTGAGCCCTGAACTTTTGATGCATATGATCTTGGAGTACATCAACCAAACCTTTTTCATATTCAAAGTGCCATGATGCCCTTGTCCCTTCTCTTTTACTCATTCTGCAATTCAAGAAAAAAATAAACAAGCTAATTATAAGACAATACAACAGAGAATTTGTGTTCAAAAACTAAAAACATGAATTTGATAAGCAATACATTACATAAACAAGAATTTGTCATGCACGATTCTGAGTGTAGTGCTCCCACATTTCCATAGCTATTTGGTCTCTAAGAACATTTCCAGAAGTTGCTTGTGAATTTAAAGATTGCACATCATTCTGGTAGTTAGTATCTCCCTTTGGCAAATCAACAAAATCTTTGGGCTGGATATAAATAGGTTGGTGATCCAACTAGTCTTCATCTCCATTTAGGCTTCTAATCAAGTTATGGAACACTGCAGCTACAGCTGGAATCCTAACTTGAGATTCAATTGGATGATGAGTACCCACTTTAAGAATCTGAAACCTTTTCTTTAATACCCCAATAGCCCTCTCGATATGGTTTCTAAGAAGTGCATGATGATGATTGAAGAGCTCCTTGTAATCTGCATATACAATTCTTCAAGATGAGCGTCGTCTCGTAAAGTCAGCTAGGTGGTATCGAACACCATGATATGGAGCAAGGAATGACGGTGTGTTAGCATAGCCTCCATCAACAAGGTAATATTTTCCATTTGGAACATGAAAACCTTTGGTAATAGCAGATCTAAGGACCCTAGCATCAGATGCTGACCCTTCCCAGCCGCATGAGATGAATGTGAAGTTCAAATCAAAGTCACATGCTACCATGACATTCTGAGATAATGTGCCTTTCCTATTCCTATATAGGGGGGGAGGGGCTTTCTTCTGCAATTGTTATGGGAACATGCGTACCATCAATAGCACCAATGCAATTCTGCACATAAGCAAAGAAAGGGTTGAGGGATAGAGAATGGGTTGAGAGAAGAGAAATGGTTTAATCTGGTGGGTATGGACGGATTACCTTAAAGAATGGCCAAAATAAATTGTCCGATACAATCTTGGGATGAGTTACATTGGGGTTGGGAAGTTTGATAAATCTGGATGTGAGAGTAGGGATTATATCAAAAACAGCCTTCACGTGTCGATGGATTGTTTCCCCGCTATGCTGAAAGGTCTTTTGCAGCCTTCCATTGCTTGTGTGAGATCATGAACACAAATATTCCAAGCTGCTCTTCAATAGCAAGTCCACGTGTATCATGCAGTAGACCCTCTCTTCTAAGATAATTTGATACTTCCTTAAATATGTGTGGCTCCATACGAAACTGACTCTTACACCAACTCTCATGTCCTGCAAAAATTTCTTTCATCTTGTATGTATCTGGTCTTTTTCATCATTAAGACCTTGAAGTAAGGCAGGAACAATAACAAGAAATAATTCATCATCCTCTTCTTCCTCCATCTTCATAAATTTCTTAATTTTCTCCCTCCTATATTCCAAAATCTCATTCCTAGATCCCATTATCTAAAATTAACATATTATGAAAAAATTTAGATATGTATTACCAATGAGTTGTTAGAATGTATAACTTCTGCAGTCCATTATCTAGCATTTGACAAGGATAAATGGATACACGCCAAATTACTAGAGCTACAATCAGGCAAAAGGAAAATTCTTTTTGTTTACCAAGAGCAATAGATCATGGGTATAACAAATCAGTTATACACTAAGTACGAGCACTTCGTACTTAGTGTATAAATAGAGATGCTGCTGTTAATTCTTGTCGTGAATAAAGCTTTGGACTCACTCGACAATTCAAGTGTAACCATACCTGGTCACTGTGAGGAACGTGAGCAATTCTTGAACCGAGCTAAGTGAACCAAAGATTGATGAAGCTCGGTAGACGTCCTAGCTGTTGCGGTTGTCGTCGCTCAAAGTCAACACGGTCTCCTTCATCGCACGCTCGGCATCACCACCCTGCAGGTCGTCATTGAAGGGTATAGATATGAGGTTGGAGTTGTTTTGGTGCTACAGCCGGCGGGGAAGAAAGAAGACGAAAAATCTGGAAATGTTGTGGTGGAAAACAACAGTGATGGCTAACATGGACTACTCATGGATTAGCTGACCAGATCTTGTGAGAGGAGGGAGGGCCTCACCCGATAGTACTTGGAGGAGCCCTGGCGGCGAGCAGGGTGGATCCGAACGACGATAGAGGTAGCAACCAAGGTAGGGTGGCGACCGGGTGGGGCGGCGACCGAGGTGAGGTGGTGACCGGGCGGGGCGGTGACCGAGGTGAGGCGGCGTCCGGGCGGGGCAGCAACCGAGGCGAGGCGGCGATCGGGCGGGGCGGCAACCGAGGTGGGGCGGGTAGCGTGACAGGGGACGGCCACCAGGATGAAGCGAGGTGGCGCGAGGCGACGAAGCTGGGCGGGGCGAGGCGGCGACCGAGCGAGATGACGACGGGGAATTTCGCCTGATCTGGTGAGGTGATTTTCTTTTCCCCGTGATTTTGCTAGGGATAGGGTTTCAATAGCCTGTGGAATTTCTGTCCATAGGGCATCCAAAAGGCCGGTCGGGTTTGGTGAGGGAAAAAATTCATGGGCCACGGTGTCCCTAGGGATTGGGCCGGTTTCCCTTGGGAAAAGGTGGTTCCCAAACAAGCCCTCAGTGGGTGGATTGAGATCGGGTTTGTTCCGGGAGTTTGGCTTCACGGCGCATCCATCTTGGTCCTGATCTTGAGCTTTCGCGGTGTAACTCAACGGGTTGGTGAGCTTTGGTGCAGGGCAGCAATGGTGATGGAATAGACGAGAGGGAGAGATGGAGGGCGAGTTGGGCAAGGAGAAACTGAGGAAACAGCACGGAGGAACCGAGAAGGGGCCAGGGGAGGATCGAGGCGGCGGTTTTGATCGCTGGAAAGATCGGCTGGCGTCAACACGCGGCCTGTGGCGTGTCCGTGCGCATTGAGTTCAGGAGCCAGCGGGAGAGAGAGAAGAATAGAGGAGTGAGGCTGACAGGTGGGTCCTGCTCCTGATTACTCTTTTTCTGGAATTATCTCAGCCCCATGTTCAAAATTCCAAATAAAATGGTTCCTCACTCAGATAAATTCAGGGAAAATTTGTATAGAAACTTTAGGTTGTGTAGAACATAATGTGATAGGTGGCAAGATCCAAAATCAAATAGTTTAAGTTTGCCATTTATTTGAATATGGTAAAATTCAAACTTTTAGGAATTAATTAGGACACTTCCTCTTAGAATATAATTCTGAGAAAATTCCTAAATTCTTTTATGGCAAACCGTATCACATAAATATCTGGTAGCACCTGGTTGTATGGCAAAATTTGCAAATGCTTCTCAAAACAACCATACTTTGATTTGAATTCAAGTTCAAATAAATTTGAACTGCATCCAAATTTGAAATATGACTTGCTAAACCAGAATTAGGTGCAATCATATGATCAAAAAGAATGTAGTGACACTGGGGTGTAACAAACGACGCTGGCAAGGTTGGCGGCGCGCGGCTAGGATGGCGACGCGACGACGGCAACGGGGGCAAGGCGACAACGGCAAGGATAAGTTCTCGGCTCGAGATAGGAATGAAGACAAGGCCAGACCAATTTTGAACTAGGTCAAGGCTTGACGAACAACTTAAATCAACTCAAGGACGGATGAACTATCACAGATCGGGATTGCATTGCACGATCAGCTTATAGAGACCGGACAGTATGGTCTCTAGACCGGACTATCTGGTCAGTCTTCGATCCAGTCAAGCACTTATACGGACTTGATGGGATGGTCAGGTTGATCGTTTTGTCCGGTCTCTATAGCTTAACTGTCCAGAAGCACTATGCACAAGTGCACTGACTGGACACAACGATGCGAAAATCGGACTGTACTGTCACTCTAGAAATTTTGTTGAATCATGGAATGTCTCCAATTTTCAAGTTCCCTCACTTAACACCCAATTAAACACTGCACTTGCAGCATCAAGGGAACTCTCAAATACTCCTTTTTAAATAGTGGCACTTTGTAGCCTTATAATTTTCACAAATACCAAATGAAGAATCGAGCAAATAAGAACCAAGCCAATTAAGAACCAAATGGGTATGGTTGAGCATTAGTCCATAAACCGCGCGGGTGGGTTTAACCTTAGAGTTCATAAGAGCTTGCTCAATAGGCATGAAGCACAATCATTTCCTTTGATCACACTTGTGGAGATGTAATCTCATATAAAACATGAGGCACAAATATCTCCAAATATGACAAGCCACCTTTGTGTTTTCTATATGATGCATGCAACAAGTATTTTACATATGCATAAAAAATAAACATGCCATGTGAATGCAAGCAATATTAAACAAACACAAAGGAAACCTAACAATGTCAAGTTTGAACCCCTCTCAAGCTTACTCACTGTAAGCAATACCCTTGCCTTGAGAGAAGCCAAACCACCATCTCAAGCACTCCCCCTTGCTTATAGCTATCTTGAGTGGGTTAGACATTGACTAATTTTTATGTGTTTTTCTTTTAGTTATTCACACATTGATGAGGACATCACTCCTATGGATACACACAACATTGCTCCAATTCTAGACTTGCATGGTCTAATAACTAGAGCTCGTGTACGATGACTAAATTTAGAGGTGAGCTCGTTCCTATGTTCTTCATCATATGTCACTTTTGATAATGGTTTGCTACCTAATGATTATATTGTAATTAGGAACCATGGAAAGGACTAGGAGATGATGGGAGAAAGACATGGAGATGTGGCGGAACAGCAAGGACGTGGAAGGCAAGGTGGAGGTCCAACCAAAACCGACTTCGAGTCTGTTTTGGGGCCCAGGACCAGTCCGCACTAAAACAGATACCTAGGACGCATACAGACTCGGATTTGGACGTTCTACATATGCACGGAAATATAAGAAGAAGAACTTTCCAATGCTGTTAGCATCATGTCAAAATTTGTCCGGAGTCATCGGCAATCGTCAAAACAAGAGAGGGTCCAGAATCTATGTCGGTGTTGCGTCGCCCGTTTTTGGCCTTTGGGATTTCTATCCAGTTGAGCTCAATTACGAGCACATCCAGTGGGTCTTGCACGACCCTAGAGTCTTCATATATAGCCACCCCTGCACCATTAGGGTTCGGGTTTTGCTTAGATTATTCTGTTCATAACAGTTTTGCCGTTTCATCGGTTTGTGAGACCCCAACTTCATGAGATACATAATACATCTACAATCATGTTGCATTCTTCTTTGTTCTTGCTTATGTTCTTGATTCACAGGCAGAGATTATCCTTCTCGGCGAGGTCAATCATTTTAGGATGGTTGATAACTAAAGGAGACGTCATGCTGCGATTGTGGGGTTTAGAACGTGCTGTTCTAAAACCGGATCGATTTGTGTGTCACCTTCGACCAAATCAACTTATCTAGAATCATTCAGAAGATCGGGAACCCTTGTTCACATCACATATGTATGGATGCAAAGCATACTAGTCACAAAGGAGTCCTAATTACCATGCAAAGCAAGAGAAGGAAAAATACACTACAACTTCCAAGAACAAACATAGATACCTCCCTCATGAATATATATATCATAGAGGTCCATGTCACTTGTGGTGTACTTCAATTGATCTTCAATTAAGTTCCCGGTCCAACACCACCACCATCTACTAGGTCTTGTTCTTGGCCACCCACTTGTACTTCGTTGACCTCTCAAGATCAACAATGCACTTAGGCACCGATATGCTCTTGACCTCTCTCTTCTTGTTTGGTGGTCCCAAAGCTTTAGCATTCACCTTGCCATCCTTGTTTCTAAAAAGCTTGAAATGTGTGTTCTCATAGAACAAGTTAGCGTTAGGTACAACAATGGAACTTCTCACCAAAGAACAATCCTTGATGGTGTGACCATCCTTGCAAAACCTTTTGCAATAGTAGTTCTCAGTGAGTAGGGACCTGATCCATGTGGGTATGGAGTCACTTGTCCCGATGATATCGATGGCGGCGGGATATGAGCCAAGTCCCCAGTGGGAGACATTGTTCACAAGATTTCTCCTAAGAATCTCCTTGTGGATGGCTCTACCACGTGTGAGCCTCTCTAAGCCATCCATCACCATCTTTGTCTCTTCCTTGAGCTTGTGATATTCCTCCAAAACAAATGGCTCAAGAGAAGAAACATCAACTGAGGTGGTTAGTTCATCACACATAGTAGAAGCATTACTCTTAGATGAACTAGAGGAGGGAGAGACAAGGTGATGAGGACATCACTCCTATGGATACACACAACACTGCTCCAATTCTAACTTGCAAGGTCCAATGACTAGAGCTCGTGCATGACAACTAAATTTAGAGGTGAGCTCGTTCCTACGTTTATTGTTATATGTTACTTTTGAGAATGGTTTGCTATATTATGATTAGGAACCATGGAGAGAACTAGGAGATGATGGGAGAAGAACTTGGGAACATAGAGGACCAGCAAGGACTTGGAAGCCAAGGTGGAGGCCCAATCAAAACCAACTTCGAGTCTCTTTCGGGGTCCAGAACCAGTCTGCACTAAAACAGACTCCCAGCACTTATGGACTCGGATTTGGACGTTGTACATATGCACGGAAAGCTAACGAGAAGAACTTTCCAATGCCGCTGGCCTCATGTGAAAATTCATTTGGAGTTATCAGGAATCATTGAAACAAGAAAGGGTCTAGAATCTATGTCGGTGCTGCGTCACCTATCTTTGACCTTTGGGCTTTGTATCCAGTTGAGCCCAATTAGGGGCATGTCCAGAGGGTCTTGGACGACCCTAGGTTCTTCATATACAAACGCTTCTGCACCATTAGGGTTTAGGTTTTGCTTAGATTAATTCCATTCATAAATACTATCGCCGTTCATTAGTTTGTGAGACCCAAACTTAGTGAGCTTAATCATGCATCTACAATTGTGTTGCATTCTTCTTTGTTATTACTTATGTTCTTCATTTGCAGGCAGGAATTAGACTTCTCGGCGAGGTCAGTCATCCTTGGATGGTTGATAACTATAGGAGACGTTGTGCTGCGATTGTAGGGTTCTAAATGTGTTGATTAGAAGCCGGATTGATTTGTGTTTTGCCTCCACCCAAAACAAGATTAACCAGAACCTTTCGGAAGATCAGGAACCCTTGTCCACATCAAGTGGTAATCAGAGCTTCAGATTCACCGTCAGGTTCGCACTACCCTTTAGTTTTGTTTTCGTGTTCTTCCTATCGTTCGTAGAAAACCACAAAAAATTTTCCCCCGCCCATAACCACGTCTTTAGCCTTTGCATATTTCAATTTCAGAATCCATAGTGTTGAGTTTGTGCCCTAGTTCTTGTTTAATCGTTGGTTTAGTTTGTGTATTTGTCATCAGTAGTGTTTTCACTTGCAACCCTAGCCGCTATCCCCTCCACCAATGTCACACCCGGTTCCAACGACCGAAACCGAATGCATCTGTATGCATGACCAGGATCAAGTTTTCGGACACATAGGACAATCATTGTGATAAAAGAACAATATCTTTATTAAATCAATATTGACCCATAGGTCAAAAGAAAAAGATTACATTACAATGGAATAAACTAAGTGTTGGCGTCCTTCAGCTCCCACAACAAATCGATCGAAAGACCGCATGCCTAGACTCCTCCATTGTCTTCATGGTTGTACCAACCTTCTCCTATAGCTGAGCAGCAATGTGGTATATAGCAAGGGTGAGTACGTGTCGTACTCAGCATATGGGGGAAAGATGACATTGGGTTAAAGACAAGGAAGGCTTATAGGGGGTTTATTGCATGAGCTTTTAATTTCCTAAGCATCCTAATCACTAGGTGAGGTCATCCCAACCATCAATCCATAGGGTGTTGTCCAAAACAAGTCCAATCCCATCCATTCCATCCCATAACCCACTAATCTTGTGAGGATCTGTGCCACTCTTGACCGTGAGCACGACTGTCATGGTAGTTTTCACCCTGCAGAGGTTATACACATTCCCCATGAGAAGCGATTTCATCCCCTATTTTGAGGTGACTAACTCTCCATCTTGCCGTGCCAGCCAAGCACTTGCACACTTCTTTGGTGGGTGGCCAGGAGATCACTTCATGGCATCTCAACGGCTTCCTCCAGCTTGTATGTGCCTACTGAGGTTTCACCCATCAAGAAGTAAACTCTTTACCCGAGAGGCCCCCTCTTAAGCCAGATGGTTCTAGGACCTTGTCCCTTAACCACACCTCCCCTTGGGACTACCGGTGAGCCCCTGTATAGTCCCTCCGTTTTCACACGCACTAGCTGGGCTCCACCGCATACTATGCCAGGCCGTGCCCATAACTTGGCTTGTGGTTGTACGGTTCACATGGGTTGCTGCTCCAAGAACCAGTTATTAAAATGATTTAGGTGATAAACAAACTAGGGGACTACCAGTGAACCCCGGCATAGTCCCCGTACTGCCGATAAATCCTTGCACAGTCCCTATACTGATCACCCGAATCCTAAGTCCTAAGCCATGTTGCTAACACAAATTACCATTCCAACCATGAAATGACATAGTTCATTAATCAGGATTAATATTAACTTGACATCCCAGAAAGCAACCTAAGCATTATCTACCCATAACCAACCAACCAACTAGTTCAAGGCGACAAGGAACAGGATAAAGCAATACTAGGAAAACCCTAACAATAGGTACCCTTTCATTTGACAAGCATGCAGTTCTAAAATAATATTCATAATATGTACAAAATACATCAAGGACACTTGCCTAAACTTAGATGTTGCTGCTCAGTGATAACAAATCTTGATCTTTGTCCTTATATGATTCCCATGCGTAAAACTCCTATTTGCACACGACATACAAAGCATGCTGATGGACCGAGAAGGTGAACAGAGGGGGGGGGGGGTGAATGGGAGCCAATAAAAATTCTTCACAAGAATTTGGCCTATATCCCAATTTCAACCCGAGCCATGCTCAAAACGGATCACCAAGATTACACACGCCAACTCGTGATGTGCTAACCCTAGGAGTGATCAGCAACAGCAGCGGGACACATCGGAAACAAAGGAGAGCAGCAAAGACTCAACACGTTCAAAGAACAGACTCAAAACAGGTCATTGGACAATCATCGACAGTGCCAATCACAGACATCGGCAGTGCCGGTCATATTGTTGGTAGTGTCGATTGACATCAGTAAGAAAACAAAATTCCTAGTCAGAACACCGGCAGTGCCGATCAGGATTTTCAATCACGCACAGGTAGTGCCAAGACAAAGAGGCAGTCCTGATGAGGGCATTAGCAGTGCCGATCGACAATTTAGACAGAGCATCGGTAGTGCCGATCGAATCATCAGTAGTGCGAATTGACGATAAAAAGAAGAAACAATTCTTGATTAGGGCATCAGTAGTGCTGATCCATAATTTTCTTTCCGCACTAGCAGTGCCGATGGAAAGATCAGCAGTGCCAATCGACCCTCGATAGAACAGAATTTAGTCAGGGTTAGGCAAGAACTTGACCAAAACCTAATCAAATGAACTCCAAATCATGCAATGTTTGGACCAGGTAATCCTCAACACATCAAGACCCTAATCCTAGAAGATCCACTCAGTTGGCTCAAGGAATCATCACGAATTTCAGATCTTGTGCCAAGAACACCAAAAAGGCGAAACTTAAGAAATCTTTCAAATCGAAGGTGCTAGAGCTCTTGATTCGGTCAAGGACCCATATTGGATTGTTCTAGCTCATCATAGCACCAAGATCGCCCAAGAAATCCACCCAAAAACTTACCCAAAAAAGAGATAAAAAAATTCCCACAAAAATAGCTCTAAAGATAGAGAAAAAAAGAATTTCGAGATTTAGGGAGAGAGGAAGAACTTGAGCATGAATTTGAATCTCATATCATTGATTCATCAAGTCAAGATACATGGATACATGGCTAGGAAGCCACCCTCTTCCTCCCACTCTTTGGAAGGGCAAGAGATGTCTCACACACACCCTCTCCTCTCCGCTATTACATGTAGACCTCTTCTAGCACTTTGAAATAAGTTCCTAACACAAGGCTAATAGGAAGAGGCACCTCTCCTACCAGCCCTACCTCTCCTTATATAGGCCTAGGCGTTGTCCTAAAGACCATCCTACCCCTCACCTACAATACACTACCACCTACTATCAGGGGCACAACCGTCCATCTTATTCCTCGTCACCCGAACACCATCGAGCCCTTCACGACTTTGCTTCTCCTCGACACAAGCTCCGTGATGGTGCCACGTGCACCTCCAATCGCCATCACCGGTTTTGAGGCCTAAGCCGGGAAACCGCCTTGCACGCTTTTCAACGTATGACTTCTTGATCTTGACATGTGTCACCTCATCCTGTGATCCTCCTCGTCAGCAAGTCTCTCCCGCCTCCGGTCCATTAGAAGCCTCTACTTGTACCAACGCTAGATCACCTTTGACTTGGTCAACACCGCCGTCTTGATCACCACCAACGGTTTTGAGGCTCAATGGCAAAACCGTCCATGCTTCTTGCCTCTCCACATGTACGGTGTGAATCACCCTTGACTTTCCCAGCCTCCTGATCGCTCGGCCCCAACTCTTCTACTTGTGCCCGATCCTCTCATGGTTGACCACCAAGTTGACTCTAGTGACCTACACATCATGAGACAAGCAAACACAGTTCTCATCTCCTACAAACTCTCCAACATCTTTACCAACTCTAGTTAGTCAAAACCATGACAAGCGCAAACTCATACAATCCCCAGACTCCCACATTTCAACTCAAATACCGAACTCAACCAATGCTAATTACTCATCACATATTACAAACCATGGCACATATCCACATGGTTTCTCAATCTCCCTCTTAATATGTACATTGACAACATCAAATGCACAAAGCTTAGAGATTTGAAAAGCGAAACCGAATAAGCACATCCAAATGGCCAAACTCAAAGAAAAGATGAAAAGTAGCCATCTAGCATAAGAGGGATCACACAACCAAAGTTGACAAAAAAAGCCACTGAAGAACACAAAGATTGTGAAAAGTGCATGAAAAACGCTCAAGGACATGATATGCTCCCCCTCAACTTGTGGTAGGTGTCATGTAGGATCATTTTAAGTTTCTTAGCATTATTTGTGCATGACCCAATATTTTTTCCCCCTTTGACAATGAACTCATCAAAGAAGCAAAAGAACAAGCTGTGACACCCTGGTGTCTCCTTTCTGCTTAACAAGCCTAATGCTCACAAAGTTATAATTAGAAGGAATATAGAATGTTAGATTTAAAGCTTCATTTAAATTAATTATAGTTAATCAAAAGGCCGTGTAACCAAGGTTGTGAAGCAACTAAATATTTCTCTATACAACATATACCAAATAATGACATCATCATCACTGGAATAATAAAATAGAATTTTAGGAACTGATTGGCCATTTTACCACATTTGGAAATATCCCAAATAAATAATTTAAGCCTAGAAACCCATTTAGTGTAATTATTAATTTTTAAATATTTCTAATGCAAATCAGAACTTTCTCTTCACTAAAGGGTCGCACACATCGTAATTAACCAGTGTACCAAGTTTCGTGATTTTTGAGCACATTTAGCTATTTTATTTTGAATAACATAGAAGTAGGGAGTTAGTTGTAAGAATCCAAATCTTGGAGGGGCGCAGTGCAAAGTCCCGGTCTTCTTCCTCCATTGGCTCAGGCGAGCTCCTGTAGCACACGCCACCCCCCTACACGCCTCCCCTATTCCGGGACTCGGAGCGGCTACAGCGCCCTTGACCCCCCCCCCCCCCCCCCCCCTCCCCTCTGCACCATCTGATGTCCCGTCCCATCCTCCTTTCCCCATTTCTCCTGCCGTGAACGCCACCCCGCCCTCAATTTCTCTTGCTCTGCCCATTGTCTGCCATGGCTGCCATTGGAGCTCGAGTTTCGTGGCACCCAACTGCTCCCGGTCGCCCTGAACGCGCCTGCTCCCTCCTGCGCGACCGTCTAGAACTCGTGACCACCTCACCCAGAGCTTCTCCGCTCTTATTTCCCTGCCCTCTCCTCTTTTCTCTCTGTCTGCCATTGTTGAATGGAGCTCAAGATCGAGCTCCCTCTCAGCCCTTCCAGCCCCTTTCCAGCAAATCCAAGGCCACAAATAGTTGCGCAACTCGTTCCTGTCCTCCTTGATGGCTATGGATTGAGCCATCCCTCTACAACCCGGAAGATTGTAACAATTTTCCCATTTTATGGCTATCGGCAACCTTCTCTCTTCTCTCTGAAATTCTCCTTCCACCATAAGTTCTAGTTCAATTATTCTCACACGAATACTTCCAATTTGTTTTCTCACCATCTAATCATGATCTTGGTCAATCCTTTTCACTAAACTGTTGTGATTTCATTGTTTTACCACCGTCGAAGTCCTTGCCGAGACACCCCCCATGCTGCACTCTTAGCTGGGCCTTGTCTCGAAATTAAATAAATACATGACGATGTTTCCTGTGATATCCTGAAGCTGTACGAAGAAAGGGAGTTCTATTCCGTGCTGTCTACTGTCAGAAAACCATCGCCGAACTCCGGCCATCCGCCACCACCATCACCGGCCCTCTTCCGATGAGTTACTGCTCTCGTGAGTCCTACCATCCACCCTGCTTCCGCCAGCGCATCATTGCGGCATGCTCGCGGCAAAGTTTCACCGGGCACAAAGTGATGAGCGCTCCGGCGACCTCCTTGCCACTGCCGCCGGAGCCACACCGCACACCACACTGCAAGGATCTCGTGTGCCTGTGCGGGATCCAGCCCAAGAATTCTGTGGCCCCCTTGGCCCTCTATATCATTGGTAAACTTAGTTAGCTGATTTGACAAGATTAACTTAATTCTCTAGAAAATACAAAAAAATCATTGAAACTTCCAAAAATCATAGTAAATAAACTACAAGTTCAATGAGGCCCAAATAAAATTTGTTAGGTTCCACATGATGTGCTTTATTTTAGTGAAACCATAAATCATTGTCTCTGTGCATGTATTTTTAATAATATATATTATAAATAAAACACCCATTAATTCACTAGAAATTCTAGGTATAAAATTAATTCTTGATTTTTGGTTTGATCACTGGCCATGTGTTTGTACATCTCCAAAAAAATTGGTTTTCCAAAATAAGGATTATTTTATGCTCTAGAATGTATTTAGTGTTTCTGCTTGTAAAAATGATAGTAAATAACCTATAAATGTTTTGACCATGAAACTTGGTGTGAAAATCACTCACATGTGTCTCTGTTCATAGAAAATCACTCCTGTCCAGAGACACATTTTTACTATATTGATGGAATTATTTTCTCTCACAACTATAATGACACTATTTAAATGCTTTAGAGCAATTTGCACTTTAACTTTTGATGACCACTGTATTTCTCTAAAGCATATGTCTTACAGAACATATTGATAAGATTAATTCTCATATTACCACCACCACATACTTGCATTTGCATATCTGTGCATGTTATGGTGTTAGTTTAATACCGTTAACGCATTTTCCACCATATAGGCAACGACAACCAGGAGCCCAAAAAGGATATTCAGAAGGATCTTGATTATCAGGAATAAGAAGTTGTAGTTGCTAACACCAGTGTCGATCAAGGCAAGCCCCGGTTTACATTCTCCTTTTTAAAGTTTGCTAGTTTATACCTCTACTAGTGTCTATGATTATTGTTGCATTAGGTCATAGGAGTTGATTGAAACCCACCTTGCATGTTACCCTAAATGGCCTATGCTACTGTTATTAGAACCCTAGTAGGATCGGTACTGTATCGCTATGCTTAGTAATTAACAGTCTCGCTAGATATTATTACTAAGGAATACACTTGATCACTGAATCTGAATTTAATGAAAGAAGTTTACTTTTGATGTTATGACCGGGTAGGGATTATGCATGTGTAGGTTTGTGGTAACACATGGGTGTTGACTGTGATAGCCCAGCCTTATCTAACCTAGGACCCGTCCGTGGTCGGCCCCTTGATCAAGTATTGAACAGTACCAAATAATGCTAGTTTATGGGCACTAATAAACCGATGTAGCATTAAAGGTTACTTGCATTAAGGACGATTAAGGTGTATTGGTCATTGACCCTCCTACTGCTGGAGTGGATGGTTCATACCACGAAGTACTGTTGGCAAAACGGCATGCCCACTCAATGTCACCACACCCGATCTGAGGTGTAAGTGCTTTTCTTGTGAAAGGTTGCCATATACGACCTTAATTGGTCTGTATGTGTCGTGTATCTCGGGTTTTCCCAGCTGGTGTAAATTGATTGCAATTGTTGTCCCTCACAGTAATGAGTACCGCTTGGTCACTGCGCCAATCACGTAGTTGCACATGATACTTGGAATTTGATTATTGTGGCACCCCTTGTCACAAAAAGTTAATTAAGCTAACCCTAAACTAATTGAGGGCTAATTAAAAATATAAATAATTAAGGTGCCCAAAAAAAGGAGGAAATTAATTAATTAAATCAAAAAAATTGGCCAAATGATGGCAATTCACAAACATCACAAAATTCCATGCAAGTGTGCCAATATTTTTGCACATTCTTGAGGGTCATGCCAAGAATGAATTTTGGGGAATTTCTTAGAATTGTTGGTGTTGGTTTAATACCCTTAAAATTTTCCTAAGTCTAGAGAACTGTCCTTCTATTCCTGGAATGTTCGTAATTTCTCTGAGCCGAATCATGACTTGACCCCAAAAGCAAAGTTGGAGAAGATAGTTTTCTGAACATGCACAAAAATTGGCATGAGGTTTGGGGCAATGTAGCTTGGAGAATTTTGCAAAGTACAGAACACTATTTCAAGTCAAGAGGAGTCAACATATCATTTTGCCCTGAGCCAATTCCCAGTCGACAGCGCACCGTACGCCCCCCCCCCCTCCCCACTGGCCACAGATCACCTCCTCTCTCCTGCCCATCCTGGCCACTGCTCCGCCGTGCATTCCTGTGCCACTGGCCAGCATTGAAGCCCCCCCACCGGCAAGCCATTCTCCTTCGGCCAGCTAACCCTCCCCCGATCTCTCTGCTCTCTCTCTCCCGATCGGCACTTAAGGCAGCAGCTACCAGAAGCGTGCACCTCCCTTCTCTCTCGGCTCATACACTCTCCACGCACCTCCCAGGACTCCCCATGAGACCAGGCACCATTCTCTTTCCTCCTTCCCGGCGAACTCAAGCTCAATCCCCTGTGCCCACCCGCCATGTCCGCCGCCGTGCCCAGCCGTGACTAGGCAGCTCCGTCACCCTTTATCCCCTCAATTCGACGCGCAAGCCTCTCCTATATCAGCCCCTCTGACCCCTTTCCTTTATCGCGCAGAGACATCGCCAGAATTCGTGAAGAAATGAGCCGCTGCCGTCGGAATTCTTCCACCCCGCCGACGAGAACCCCCTCCAGCCTCCCTCCTCGGCTTCTTCCTCGATGCCGACCATCTACGACCCACGGTGAAGCTCGTTGACCAGCCCCCGACCTCTCTCTCCCTCAGTGCACACCGCGCGACACTGTCGGATCCTCCTCTGCCACCGCTCCTCATCGCCGGCGGGTTTCCCGGTGAGCCCCCTCCCTCCGACCCCACCAACCAAGCCCCCACGACGCGCCCGACCGATTGGTCCAGCCGCCAGCCACCCTCGACCCCTCCTTCCCCTTCCCCGGCAAGCGCCGGCCACGCTGCGGCGAGCCACGCCGTGCGCGCGCGCGCACTGTGCGGTTTTCAAACTGGTCGATGGCAGAGTTGTAAATAAGTGTGAACTCTGTTTAAATTTTCAAAAATCAATAACTGGAAAACTAAAAGGGGGAAGATTATGAAACTAGTTTTGTTCGATTCCTAAAATCCCCCTCTACCATAAAAACAAGATGAGGGCCAAAGTTATACAGTATATTAACTAAATTAATTCACTAAAGTTAGAACCCTTTTTAGAGTAATAAATTCATTAGTAAAAATATATAAATGGTAAAATCATGAAAATTGTTCAGTAAGCATATCATCGCATCTCTAAACTTTATGCAAAAGCACATTTCCATTTTTATGCATATTTAGTGTTATTGCATAGTCTCCATTTTCAGTAAATGAATTTATATAAATTCTTTGTTAGGAATTTAATTATGAAATTTGGAATTCCTGTTCTTTGTGCATTTATACATCCCTATAAATTCCCATGTGAAAATTTTGGACACCTTCAGTATGCTTTTTGCTGTTAATTTTCTCATTTGATAAATAGCTTAGGAAATTTCAATGTATATATTGCCTTATATATGCACATAGTTAGTATTAGGGATAAATTCATCTCCAGTACTGTTCATGCAGCATGTTAATCTTGACTTACAGTAAGGTCTCTTACTCCCCATTGTATGCTCTTGTTTCATAATTAGCTTATATGTATCTAGAATCGGTTTATTTTTTAAAAGTGTTCATGTCAACTTTCAGGAATTAATTTAAGGAAACACATGTTAGTGTTTAACTTTGCAATATAATGTTTCTATGTTCCTTTCCATCATGACATGCATTTCAAAATTGCTTAGGAAATTCCATGAAACCTTGTGTATTCCTTTTATTCATGCATTTTCATTTGCATATAGGGCACGAGATCGAGGAGACCAAACCGGAGCAAACCGGAGCTGAAGTGAACTTCGGCGAAGACTCTAACTATGATCACTCCTAAGGCAAGCCCCAGTGCACACCTATTTATTGAGAGTCCTTTTTGCTTATTCACAAAATAGAAGTCTTGTATTGTGCATTAGGTATAGGGCTTGGGTGAAACCCACTTGCATCAACAAACAATGACCTATGATTAGTCTATGTTAGTAAGCCTTTTCGTTAGAAATGCTATGCTTAAACTAGTGGAGTCAACGGTAGGCTATGGAATCACTTGATTCAATTATGATTCACAAGAAGGATGAACTTGGATAAAATTGAGAACCTATCGTTGCAACTCCGCGGACAAGTATGGAATAGTACCAAGTGCATACCTTTATATGGGAATTGTTAAACCTAGTAACTTGGGTGTCGTATTATTGGATGGCATTACTCATCGATCCAATGGTGATGTGAATCGCATGGTGGATGCACAGGTTTGAGGACCGCTAGAGAGTGCACGGGTTAAGCCTCGGATATGAAGTACTGTACTCGGGGAGGACGTGTACTCGAGATCGTATTTCCGCTTCCGCATATTATGTAATCTGAACCAAGAACATATGTATTGTAATGTAACTAAATTTGCTTCCGTTATGACTCTCGAACTGGTAATATTATGCACTTAATGATGTATCTTTGTAAATGATGGATGTTCATGTGTGAATGCTATGTATGGTTACTTCGGCAATCATCTCCCGAGGCGATCCTATATGGCACGCTCTATATTTCAGTATAGGATTGTGACAATTATGTTGCTTATTGTTGACTATTAATATTACTGCTCTTATGTTGTACTTACTTTTATGTACTGTTTTATTACCTTATGATGCTTCACATTTCTGCTCTACCCAATTAAATTGAGAAAATAAAACTTGATAGAACTAATAGGTTGCTTAGTGCGAGTCCTTTCAAACAAGCCACCTATTAGATCCATTGCATGTCTAGGTGTTCGACGGGTAAGTCTTGCTGAGTAATTAGTACTCAGGCTTTGTGCCATTGTTGTTTTATAGGTAATGAGGAAATAGAACTACCTGTAGATGTGATGTCTTGGGACATGCAAGTCCCTGAGGGTTGGACTGCCCACTGGGAGTCTGACCTGCCGCCGCAGTGACTGTTGTGTGCTGCTAGGATGATGGTTCTCCGGGCATGAGCCATCACTATGTTGTATCGTTGAGCTCGTAGTTTCTTATCGTTATTTGCTTCCGCTATTTTCAAAACATTATGAACTTGTATTATTCCGCTGCACTTTGATATCCTTAATAATGTAATAATTCAACTTAAATTTGGATCATTGTTGTATTATCAAGTGTCTGTGTTATCAGCATCTTCGGGATCTCGATCCTCCGGGAAGGGTAATCACAGCTGGTATCAGAGTCATGGTCCATGATAATACAATAAATAAATCATATTTTCAAAAACTACGATGTTTGCGAGTAAGGATACATTAGTATTGCCCACATAGATAATATGGTGGTGACAAAGCTAATCTAGGTTATGTTTGTTTAAATATTGCATCTATGGCTTCTTTAAACGAAGGTATGTGCGTGCTTAACCGACACGCATGATATTGTTGTCTGTGCTCGCAGACGGATACGAGACAGTGTTGGCTCGTGACTTATCACGGGGCGATCCTTTCCCATGGATCATTACTAGTAGAATTATGCTTATTTTTGTTGTTTCTTTTGAATTTGATATATTGTTTCTGCAATAGATCTTCTATAGGTACACTAACGCCGTTAGTATAACACTTAGATTGACTTATATGTTGAGTGCAGGTCGTCACTAAATATTCGTGCCGCTAAGTATCGGCAAAATATATGTTATGTTGTGAGGAACGATAGGTTAATAAATTGAAAATGTTGCATCATGCATCCCTACATAACCTAACTAAAATTTTGTTCTCTTCTTGTTCACCAACCTCTGAATAAAAAATTTTCTAAGTATGTTAAGTGTAAAATTTTGAAAGACAAGCCCAATGGTATAGTTAACAACAATCTGTCCTGTTTTTGGCTGTCAACTTCAAAAATTCGTAGTTATTAATTTACTCAACCAAATAAGGCATACAAATACTTTCTAGAAAGGTCTAAACATCATCTTTCAGCTAGAGTTTGAATTAAATTTCGATCATAAAAGTGACCACCTCAGAATCAGAGGGCAAATATAATCTGCCAACACACTACCTCAGCATAACCCTAAACTTAGAAATTCAATAACTGGAGTTGTACTTCAAAATTATTGGTGTATGAACCAAATATGGAAAGCCTAAGAAGTCTATTTTCATCTCCAATAGGTCTCATAATTTTATTTGTTTCCCTCTGTCCAGTAGTGCCAAAACACTAAGGCCCTGTCATCCAGAAACAGAATCTGCCAACCTGAACTTGTAAAATTCATAAGTCTAGTTCTACTTGGAATTTTTAAGAGTGTAAATACAATCTGGAAAGATATGAAAGTCTACTGTAAAATGGTTCCAAGCCTCAGTTCTTAAGATTTTGTTCTCTGGCCGAAATACTCACTTTTCTGACTGCTGTACAGTCAAGACAGAATCTGTTTTAAAACCCATTTCCGTATTATTGCCCTTTGAGACTGAAAAAATGTAAACTGAAACTCTGTCTCTGTATTTCATAGCACTTTATGTGAAATGCATCTTTACTATAAGGAAGGTTTGACTCAATCAAAATACTTTCCTTGTAGATGGCTGAAAATAACAACCAACCACCACCAGGTTAGGAGATCACCGACGGTCTGGAGTTCACCAGGATGACTCATCTATTTTGGAGAGATCTCCATGGTTTTGGTTATGATGACCCTCCCACTTATGTTGGCATGGAATTTCAGGAGCATGGAGTCCCCTCTTGTGTTATCCATATGGCAGTTCCCACCAACTACCCGGTTACTCTAGCATGCGAATCTTGGACCATTAGCTTCTTTGGGACAGATTTACCTTCCACTTGGGGTGTTGCTGCATTCAAGGCAGTCACTCAGTTTTGTAAATATCGCAAACATGATGTTGCTAGAACACCCGTCGCATTATTGCCCATCAATGATGTGAATGATTTTGAATGGAATAGGCGTGTGGACTTCATCTTTGATCCAAACCATCGCCACCATGATCCTATGCTACCCATAATAGAGTATTATGGATTGTCCTCCTTTGCCTTGTGCACAAACTTGAGCCGGCGACTGGACGTGTTTCATGCTGTACTTCGACTTTCTGAAGTCGAAAAAGAAGCTAAGGATGATGAAATTGCAAAACTGAACAATAGATCCAAGCGAAGAATGAAGAGATGGACACGATTATAGAAGAGCGTAATCAAGCCTTGCAGGACGCAAAAAATTTTGAGCAGGATATGATTGAGGCTCAAGATAACTTGGATGCATTCAAAGCTGCCCACCTTCCTATTGAAGGGAATTGGGATGAGATCATTTTGGAATATGGAGAACAAGAGGATGTAGAAATGGCACCTGCTGGTAATGATGATGTGGAAATGATGGATCCAGAGGAACCGGAAGAGCCTATGGAACCAGAAGAACCAGAAGAGCTGCAAGATATATACCAGGATTAGATGATCCGCTACACCATGTGTTCTGTTCTTGTAGTGTATGTATCTCGAGTTCAGATGTAGGGTTGTGAATCTTGCATAATGTGTCCGCCGTACCGTAGCTAGGCATTGGCACATGTGTGTAAGAATTTGTGTGACGATGTCCTTTTAACAACCATGTAATCTGAATTGAATTATGGAAATGGTTGTCACTTCTGAAATTTTATTTATGCCTCTTGCAAATTTATATTCTTGCACATATGTATTTTATGGATTATTTTGAGAAATGACTAATGTGTAGCAAAATAAATTGCAGCATGGTGCATACTCGGCATCAGGATGACCCTGGGAGCTCTCAGCAAGGAGCTAATGCTGAGCCCTCACTAGCTGAGGTATTGGCTGCTGCACTCAACCGGCAGCAGAATGACTTCGAGCTGCTCTGCCGGCTGGTCAATATTACGTCCCACCTGGCTGGAAATGGAGGCAACCGCAACAACAACAAGTAGCCCCGATAGAGCACCTACTCAGACTTTCTGGGTACTCATCCGCCAACCTTCGAGCATGCCAGAGAGTCTCTGGACACCGACCACTGTCTGCATCAGACTGAGTCAAAATTCAGTCTGCTAGACTGTTCCGAGCACTAGAAAGTGTTGTTCGCCGCCCAACAACTCCAGGGCTTTGCTAGTGCCTGGTGGGCAAATTATGAAGCTTCTCTGCCCGCTGGACACCGCATTGAGTGGAATGAATTCAAGACTGCATTTCGTGCTCATTTCATTCCAACTGGCCTCATGCAGAGGAAATTCCTAAAATTCATGGATCTGAAACATGGAGGGAGGAGTGTCCTCCAATACTCTGAAGCTTTCAATCACTTGGCTCAGTATGCTACTGAGTATGTCAACACCAAGAATAAGAAGAGATATGCATTCTTGCGTGGTATGAATGCCACGCTCAAGGAATGTTTGACTTGGCAGACGACTGGCACATACAACGACCTGGTCAACGCTGCTATTGCCTAGTAAGGCGCTATGCGCCAAGTTGAGGAAGAGGATCGTAAAAGGAAGGCCCTTCTAGTGCCTCTGCTGCTCCACGGGCTAAACATCGCCTGGTATACACTTCACCCACCGGACAGCGATCCGGGGCATCACTGCAATAGCAATTCCAGCATCAGTTTGGCTAGAACTACTCAAGGCCACCACAACAGCAAAACTTCCCACCTCGTGCACTGTACCAGCAGCAGAACACTCAGTACCGTGCACCATATCAGCAGCAAGGAAATCAGAATGCTCGTGCCCCACAGCCCGCTGATCGTGGAAGCAACTATCTGTGCTACAATTGTGGTCGTACCGGCCACTTTGCTAAGAAGTTTACTGCACCTAGGCGCAACAACAACAACACTAGCAATCAATGTCAGAACCAGAACAGGAATGTGAATGCACCGTCTCATGGTACACCAATGCTAAAGACATTCCTCTGGGCGAACCCGTGTTGACTGGTATGCTCTCACTCTATCGCCAGCCTGTCCTTAAACTTTTTGATTCCGGCGCTACACATAATTTCATTAGCAAAGCTTGTGTGCAAAAACATAATCTCCACACCACCACCATAAAGAAATGCTACACCGTCTGCTCTCCTGCTAGACAAATTTTTGCTAACAAAATATTATGTAAAGCTCCACTAGAAATAAATCAAAAGAATTACCCCACCGATTTCATCATGCTCAAGGATCAAGAAATCGACCTGATCATAGGCATGATCTAGATGAAAACCCATAGAGCCATGCTAGACATCAAGCCCCGTATCGTTCATATCAACTCTCCCATGCATGACCAAGACATGCTTTCTCTAAATACTGATTCATCGAAAGCCCTGGTTGTCCATCACTTGGAAGGACAATCACTCGAAAGTATTCCTGTTGTTTGTGAGTATTCGGATATGTTCCCTGAATATATCTCTGGCCTCCCGCCTGACCATAAAGTGGAATTTAAGATAGAACTATAGCCAGGAACTTCTCCAATATCCCGTTGACCGTATAAAATGGCCCCGAATGAGCTAGCTGAGTTGAAAAAGCAATTGAATGAGTTATTGGAAAAGGGATTCATTCACCCAAGTACAGCACCTTAGGGTTGCCCTACTATTTTTGTGAAGAAGAAGGTTAAATCTCTACGTGTTGTCGTGGATTATCGGCCCCTCAATGAAGTCACAATCGAAAAAAAAATACCCACTGCCCCGAATCAATATCCTTTTTGATCAATTGGTTGGTGCCAAGGTTTTTTCAAAAATTGACCTCCGTTCGGGTTATCATCAAATCAAGATTAGAGCAGAAGACATTCCGAAGACTGCTTTCTCTATTAGATAAGGATTATTCGAGTATCTAGTAATGTCATTCAGATTGACAAATACCCCTGCCCATTTCATGTACCTCATGAATTCGGTATTCATGCCAGAGCTAGACAAATTTGTGGTAGTATTCATTGATGACATCCTCATTTACTCTATGTCCAAGGAAGAGCATGCGTAAAACCTTCGCATTGTTCTTCAACGTCTCCGAGATCACAAGTTGTATGCAAAATTCAGCAAGTGTGAATTTTGGTTGGACTGTGTGCCATTCCTTGGCCACATAGTTTCAGCAGAAGGAATCTCGGTAGATCCCAACATAGTTCAAGATGTGCTAGATTGGAAGCCACCAAAAATAGTTCATCAAGTTCATAGTTTCCTCGGATTAGCTGAATATTATCGTAGGTTCATCCCTAATTTTTCCTAGTTATCCAAGCCTATCACAATATTACTGAAAAATGATGTGAAGTTCAAATAGAGTGATAAATGTGAAGAAGCATTTCAGAAGTTGAAGGAACTATTAACCACTGCC
The DNA here is from genome assembly GCA_032690845.1 of Eleusine coracana subsp. coracana. Lineage (NCBI taxonomy): Eukaryota > Viridiplantae > Streptophyta > Magnoliopsida > Poales > Poaceae > Eleusine > Eleusine coracana. The sequence goes on along the minus strand of CM064428.1, from coordinate 40,290,391 downwards.
CCAGTATTGGCTCAGCTAGACATCACTAAACCGTTTGACGTGTATTGTGATGCATCAGGGACAGGACTTGGATGTGTGCTTATGCAAAGCAGTCGTGTCATTGCCTATGCATCTCGACAACTGCGAAAGCATGAAGAACATTACCCAACTCATGATTTAGAACTAGCTGCAGTTGTGCTTGCACTAAAAATTTGGAGGCATTATCTACTTGGGATCTTAGTGATATCTACACATATCATAAGAGCTTGAAATACATTTTCACTCAAACCGATTTGAACATGAGACAAGGCTAATGTAATCTGGAGATTATAATCTGGAGATTCATTATCATCCAGGCAAGGCTAATGTAGTCGCCGACGCGCTAAGCAGAAAAATCCACTGCAATAACTTGGTGCTACAAATTCAGGACAGCAGCAACCTCATAACTATTTCAGAACCTAGCCTTTGTGTTTTGCCTGCTATAGTGATCAGCAACCTTAGTATACATTCCACCATCCATGAAGAAATCATCGCTACACAGAAGAATGACATAGGTATGAATTATATCCATCAAAACATTAAAAATGGTAAAGCAAAATGTTTCACACAAGACTCGGAGGGTACTCTATGGTTCAATGACCGCTTAGTACTACCAAAGGACTTAGAACTTTGACGGAAAATCCTGGATGAAGCACATCACTCCAAATACTCTACCCATCTAGGTAGTAATAAAATGTACCAAGATCTAACGAAGAATTTCTGGTGGACAAGAATAAAGCGAGAAGTTGCTCGGTATGTTGCAGAACGTCAGACAGTTAAGGCTGACCATTTGGAACAGGCCGGATTACTTCAACCATTGAGTATTCCCGCCTGGAAATAAGAAGACATTAGCATGGACTTTATTGTTGGCCTCCCTCTCACTTCTCAGAAGCATGATTCGATTTCGGTTATTGTGGACAGACTCACAAAATTTGCTCACTTCCTGCCAGTCAACAATAAATACAGCATACAGCAGTATGCAGAGCTGTACATCACAAGAATTTTGTGTCTTCATAGAGTACCCAAGACCATCATTTCAGATCATGGTTCGTAGTTTGTCGCTCGTTTCTGGGAACAACTACATGCATCTCTGGGTACAGGCTTAATTCATAGTTCTGCTTACCATCCCGCTATCGATGGACAAACAGAGCGTGTCAACCAAATTTTGGAAGATATGCTTAGAACATGTGTTTTACGATAGCAGAGCTATACATCACAAGAATTTTGTGTCTTCATGGAGTACCCAAGACCATCATTTCAGATTGTGGTTTGCAGTTTGTCGCTCGTTTCTGGAAACAACTACATGCATCTCTGGGTACAAGCTTAATTCATAGTTCTGCTTACCATCCCGCTACCGATGAACAAACAGAGCATGTCAACCAAATTTTGGAAGATATGCTTAGAACATGTGTTTTACGACATGGTGGTAATTGGGATAAGTATCTACCTTATGCGGAATTTTCGTATAACAACAGTTACCAGGAGAAAGTGAAAATGTCACTATTTGAAGCACTCTATGGTCGCAGTTGTAGAACCCCTCTGAACTGGTCCGAACCTGGAGAAAGAGTAACATTTGGTCCTAACCTTGTAAAGGATGCTGAATAAAAAGTCCGTACCATTCAGGCAAATCTTAAAGCTGCTAAATACTGTCAAGAAAAGTATGCAAACAGATGATGTAGACCACTATATTTCAATGAAGGTGACTATGTCTATCTCCGAGTGTCGCCTATGAAGGACATCCAGCGATTTGGAGTCAAGGGAAAGTTAGCTCCCCGTTATATTGGACCATTCTAAATTCTGGAATGATGTGGAAATATAGCCTACAAGCTAGAGTTACCTGCTAACTTGTCTGGACTGCACAACACCTTTCATGTCTCCCAATTGAAGCGGTGTCTCAAACCACCTATTGACAAAGTCTTAGAAGACTATGATCAACTTCAACCAGACCTCACGTACTCCGAACAACCAATAAAGATCCTCGATGAGAAAGGACGCACAACCCATAAAAGAAAAATCAAATTCTATAAAGTTCAATGGAGTAATCACTCGGAAGATGAATCCACTTGGGAATCTGAAGAATTTCTGAGTACACATTACTCGAACTTTTGGTCGTCATATGTAGGTATATTTTGACCATCGTACTTCCCTCTAGTTTGCTTTGTTCTTAATCTCAGGACGAGATTTCTTTAAGGAGGGAGGGCTGTGACGCCTAGGTGTTTCCTTTCTACATAACAAGCCTAATGCTCAAAAAAGTATAATTAGAAGGATTATAAAATGTTAGATTTAAAGCTTCATTTAAATTAATTGCAATTAATCAAAAGGCCCTGTAACCAAGGTTGTGAATCAACTTAATATTTCTCTATACAACATATACCAAATAATGACATCATCATCACTGGAATGATAAAATAGAATTTTAGGAACTGATTGGCCATTTTACCGCATTTGGAAATATCCCAAATAAATAATTTAAGCCTAGAAACCCATTTAGTGTAATTATTAATTTTAAATATTTATAATGCAAACCAGAACTTTCTATTCACTAAAAGGTCACACACATCATAATTAACCAGTGTACCAAGTTTGGTGATTTTTGAGCATACCTAGCTATTTTATTTTGAATAACATAGAAGCAGGGACTTAGTTGTACGAATACAAATCTTGGAGGGACTGCTCCCGGTCGCCCCGACCGCGCCTGCTCCCTCCTGCGCGACCGTTTAGAACCCTTGACCACCTCGCCCACAGCTTCTCCGCTCTTATTTCCCCTGCCCTGTCCTCATTTCTCTCTGTCTGCCATTGCTGAACGGAGCTCAAGCTCGAGCTCCCTCTCTGCCCTTCCAGCGCCTCGCCAGCAAATCCAAGGCCACAAATAGTTGCGCAACTCGTTCCTGTCCTCCTTGATGGTTATGGATTGAGCCATCCCTCAACAACCCGGAAGATTGTAACAGTTTCCCCATTTTATGGCTATCGGCAACCTTCTCTCCCCTCTCTGAAATTCTCCTTCCACCGTGAGTTCCAGTTCAATTATTCTCACACGAATACTTCCAATTTGTTTTCTCACCATCTAATCATGATCTTGGTCAATCCTTTTCACTAAATTGTTGTGATTTCATTGTTTTCCCGCCGTCGAAGTCCTTGCCAAGACAACCCCCATGCTGCGCTCTTTGCTGGGCCTTGTCTCGAAATCAAATAAGCTGTACGAAGAAAGGGAGTTCTATTTCGTACTGTCTACTGTCAGAAAATCATCGCCAAACTCCGGCCATCCGCCACCACCATCACCGGCCATCTTCCGGTGAGTTACTGCCCTCGCAAGTCCTACCATCCACCCCGCTTCGGCCAGCGCATCATTGCGGCATGCTCGAGGCGAAGTTTCACCGAACACAACTGCTGGCGATGAGCGCTCCGGCGACCTCCTTGCCACTGCTGCCGGAGCCACACCGCACACCACACTGCCAGGATCTCGTGTGCCTGTGCGGGATCCAGCCTGAGAATTCTGTGGATCCTTGTGGCCTCTATATCATTGGTAAACTTAGTTAGCTGATTTGGCAAGATTAACTTAATTCCTTGAAAAACACAAAGCAAATTATTGAAACTTTCAAAAATCATAGTAAATAAACTACATGTCCAATTAGGCTCAAATAAAATTTGTTAGGTTCCACATGATGTGCTTTATTTTAGTGAAACCATAAATCATTGCCTCTGTGCATGTATTTTTAATAATATATATTATAAACAAAACAACCAATAATTCACTGGAAATTCTAGGTATAAAATTATTCTTGATTTTTGGTGTGATCACTGGACATGTGTTTGTACATCTCCAGAAAAATTGGTTTTGCAAAATAAGGATTATTTTATGCTCTAGAATTTATTTAGTATTTCTGCTCGTAAAAATGACAGTAAATAAGCTATAAATGTTTTGACCATGAAACTTGGTGTGAAAATCACTCACATGTGTCTCTGTTCATAGAAAATCACTCCTGTCCAGAGACACATTTTTACTATATTAATGGAATTATTTTCTCTCACAACTATAATGACACTATTTAAATGCTTTAGAGCAATTTGCACTTTAACTTTTGATGACCACTGTATTTCTCTGAAGCATATGTCTTACAGAACATATTGATAAGATTAATTCTCATATTAACACCACCACATACTTGCATTTGCATATCTGTGCATGTTACGGTGTTAGTTTAATACCGTTAACACATTTTTCACCATATAGGCAACGAGAACCAGGAGCCCAAGGAGGATACTCAGAAGGATCTTGATTATCCGGAACAAGAAGTTGTAGTTGCTAACACCAGTGTTAATCAAGGCATGCTCCGGTTTGCATTCGCCGTTTTAAAGTTTGCTAGTTTATACCTCTACTAGTGTCTATGATTATTGTTGCATTAGGTCATAGGAGTTGATTGAAACCCACCTTGCATGTTACCCTAAATGACCTATGCAATTGTTATTAGAATCCTAGTAGGATCGGTACTATATCGCTATGCTTAGTAATTAATAGTCTTGCTAGATATTATTACTAAGGAATGAACTTGATCACTGAATCTGAATTTAATGAAGGAAGTTTACTTTTGATGTTATGACCAGGCAGGGATTATGCATGTGTAGGTTTGTGGCAACACATGGGTGTTGACTGTGGTAGCCCTACCTTGTCGAACCTAGGACCCGTCCATGGTCGGCCCCTTGATCAAGTATTGAACAATACCGAATGGATGCTAGTTTATGAGCACTAGTAAACTGATGTAGCATTAAAGGTTACTTGCATTAAGGATGGTTAAGGTGCATTGGTCATTGACCCTCCTGCTGCTGGAGTGGGTGGTTCATACCATGAAGTACTATTGGCAGAACGGCATGCCCACTCGATATTACCACACCCGGTCTGAGGTGGAAGTGCTTTTCTTGTGAAAGATTGCCATATACAACCTTAGTTGTTGTGTATGTGTCATGTATCTCGGGTTTTCCTAGCTGGTGTAAATCGATTGCAATTGCTGTCCCTCGTATTAATGAGTACAACTTTGTCACCGCGTCAATCACGTAGTTGCACATGATACTTGGAATTTGATTATGTTGCTTATTGGATACTATTATTATTAATGCTCTTATGTTGTACTTACTTTATGTACTATTTTATTATCTTATGATGTTTCACTAAAGTTACATTTCTGCTCTACCCAATTAAATTATGAAAATAAAACTTGATAGAACTAATAGGTTGCTTAGTGCAAGTCCTTACAAACAAGCCACCTGTTAGAGCCATTGCATGTCTAGGTGTTCGACGGGTAAGTCTTGCTGAGTAATTAGTCCTCAGGCTTTGTGCCATTGTTGTTTCACAGGTAATGAGGAAATAGAACTACCTGTAGATGTAATGCCTTGGGACATGCAAGTTCCTAAGGGTTGGACTGCCCACTGGGAGTCTGACCTGCTGCCGCAATGACTGTTGTGTGCTGCTAGGGTGATGGTTCTTCGGGCCTGAGCCATCACTATGCTGTATCGTCGAGCTCGTAGTTTCTTATCGTTATTTGCTTCCTCTGTTTTCAAAACATCATGAACTTGTATTGTTCCACTGCACTTTCATATCCTTAATGATGTAATAATTCAACTTAAATTTGGACCATTGTTGCATTATCAAGTGTCTACGTTATCAGCACCTTCAGGACCTTAATCCTCCGGGAAGGGGAGCCACACAAGCAAATATGCAATGCATGAAAATGCAAACCTAAGGAGCTTCAACAATTATGCAAACAAGCATTTAACCTTGCTAGTGACAAGTATAGAGCTATGAAGTGTAAAAGCAGTAGCTCACAATCATACAAAGATCAAAAATAGATAGCAAGGCATAAACACAAAGAGCTATACAGGCTAAGTGTTGATATTTCTTAATGTCGCATCAAGAATATGACTATTCCTAGTACGGTGCCAGAAATAATGGTTGGCATTTGTTATGCTTTAAGAATAATGTGAATTAATCCGCAAGCGCACGGAACACCATTGTAGCATTTCACCCGGGAGTATTCCAAGGTATCGTATTTATTTTCCTCTGGGAACCTAGGCGTAAGATTATCTTAGTTTAAAAAAGATATAACTACAATAGTTTATACCAACTGACCAACAACGGGGGTAAGGATGTTCAATAATAATATGGGGGTAGCAACACAGGAGAAATCCACACTAGAATAAATAAATAAAGAGATCATTTAAGCTAGTCGGGGAGGACAGCGAGTGTAAGTTTGGAAAGAACTAAACTTAATTTATATTGGCCTAACGGAAGAATAGTCGGGAAATAACCAAGTCTAAGTTTGGAAAGAACTAAACTTAATTTAATCCTAGCCAGGAAATCCGTGAACTACGCAACAAAGTTTCTTCTCGAATATTGTAACTTATGGAAAATGACTAAATTAAGATAAATACTTGACAAGATATAAAAGAAAAGATATTTATATTGATAAAGGATAAGTCTTACATAAAGAGAAAAGATACAAGAGAGCTCATACCAAGACTCCAAGACAATTCCGGAATCCCGAGCGATGCTCTCGACTAAACTCTAACTCCCGACTAACTAACCTACTCTACTAAGTAGCAGAAGTAGTGGGAAATGAACTCCTTGATGTGTTTCTTGCTTTGATATGCTTCTTGTGCTGAATTCCCCTCTATTTATAGGTGGCATAGGTCCGGGGGATATTTATAGGTGAAGGAGGGTCGGTTGGCCAAAGTCGATGCACCGGGCGGCAGGCCGCAATCGGTGACTGGGCATGCCAGGCGGCATGCACCGCCAGGTGGCAGCCCAGGCATGGCGGCCGTGGGATCATGTTGGTTCCTGACCGTATCATTTTGGTCGGCTCAAATCTTGTCTTGATGGCGGTTGTTCAGTTGGTACGCGCTGATTTCTTCGTTTTGGGGCCGATAGGCGTATTAGGCCTCATGGGCTAGCAATCCCGGGTGGCAGGCCAGCCTGGTCGGCGGCCAGGGCCAGGTGCTGACCCCCTCCGGGTCACCCCTTGACTTCTCCTGGTTAATCTTCTATATTTCATCATCCTTAATCTGGGAGGAGAAAACACCATCATGGTGAAGTATTTTTGGAAAACTGACCGGGTTGGAAAATCAACCCAAAAACGGCTCCGTTTAACCAGCCGGGTGACTGATTTCAGCCATTTATGACCCTGTTGGCTGGTTTCTGATTTCAGCTCGAAAGTTATCCTATTTAACGGGCTGATTTTAGCTGGTTATGACCCTATCAGCTGGTTTCTGCCTAAAAACAACCCTGTCGGCCGGTGAAAACAACTGTTTCATAGTCGTGATCGGCCGACGGGGTGTTTCTTCATGTTTTTGCACATTTTGGGTCTCTTTTGCCTGCAAACATATATTTCACCAACACTTCCCCAAGCTTAAACCTTTGCTCGCCCCGAGTAAATTAAAACTTAGAAGTGATGGTTCAGGAGTTGCTTCAATATTGGTGCCCTATGAGGATCAAGTGCACAAACTTTTACTCCAACACAATATGGGTAAGTGTAAACCAGCACAAGTTGGTCACTAAGTCATTCTCATTATAGAGCGGGGCTTATTGGCATTTTATATCCTTGTCATAAGAGGTTGAAGTCTAGAATGGTTAGTTTAGACATTGTCATGCAACCTCCTACTTGATCATGAGTCCAAAGTTTTTATGTTGCTGCATAAGATTGAAAATCTTCCCTCTTGGTGCAATCTCCCACTGGGGCTCTCATCTCTCAAAGGGTGTATTTCATTACCAAATGTTCATCCTACTTTCTAAAAGTGTGGCTTAAATATGTGGGGCTTGGTAGGACGTTACATTTAGCATGCATATATTGTTAGGCTAAGAGATGATCCTAGTGAAAGACATTTCACTTCCTCATTCGAATCATTTAGAAATAATGTCCAGGGGAGAGGGAGAGAGTGGACTCACGCGAAGGATTGGACTAGCACAATTGCAAAGGTCTTGGGTGCAGATTTATCCCAAAGACTAGAATTTTTGTGCTAGAGACAAAAGATGGTCCTTTATTTTTGCTCAAAGAAATACTTTATTTTTGTAGGAAACTTGAAGCTTTTTGATGTATTACATCCATGAGAACTGATAAATTTTTCCTTTCTGTTCCTTCTTTCTTTTTTACTTCTGTCTTCCAGCTCTCATGGCGTAAAGAGGCTAATTCAATGGTTCAAATATTTTTGCAAACTTTTTTCTGAGCAATTAGGAGGACCATAAATATATTTTTTTAATAGGATCAAAAGCTCACAAAAAGAAAGATTTTTGGTTGGCATGCTTGGTGAAATGGATACTTGCTTCCGATGTGGAAACTTGCATAACCAAGCATGATTAATTTGAGAACTCAAAGATAATGTGAAGGAAAATGATTGGCTTTGGAAGTTCAAGTCCCTCATAAGGATTAAATCCTAACTAAACTCAATGCATGCATAAATGGCATAGATATGGTTTCGATATTTAATATTTAGCCATGGTAGGAAATTCGTCTATCATAGGGAAGATGTGTACCAAGTAGGGGTTTTTATTGCAGCATAGTTTTGAAAGAAATCAATGGACTCTAATCATAAGGAGATCACAGACTCATCCAAAACATGCCATATCATAAACTCCAACAACTAGACTTGGTGTTTATTAGCCATTTTGCACCCACTAAAACGTAATTAGCCACGAAAATGAGGAGTAGAGGTTGTATACTAGAGACTCAAAGGGTGCTAATAGAGCAAATATTCATCATTTCCATAGGCAAGGTGGAGACCAAGTTCTCAAATTTTATTTTTAAAGGGAAATATTTTTGTTTTTTTTGTTTTTCAAATTTTTATGGTTTTTCTTTGAAAACTAAAAATCTTTTTGGGCTTTCTTAAGTTTTCTAAAATGAAAACAACTCAACTAGAGAAAGAGAGAGAGAGAGGATAGAACAAGCGGCGCACCTTTGTTTGGGTACATCCCCAAGCTTAGGTCTTTGCAAGACTTCAGCTTAGATGGCTTGTACTGCAGCGGTTGATACTCGATATTGAAGTGGCCGAACAGTTGGTCCATCATGGAGATGTTGGTTTGAAGTTGTTCTGACGTTTACTGCTGCCATTCTTGTTCCCTCCTTATGGCTGCTTGTATTTCTTCAGTTCGTATGTTGGTTTCATAAGCATTGGCAGCCAAGTATTGCATGTCTTCTTGCAACTCCGAAAAGTTGTACAATGTGAATCAGGCAGAACGATAAGTGCCTATGCCTCCATGAGGTTGGTGGTGACTCCCCATCCCATACGACTCATAGTTGTCATGGCAGGAAGAGGTGTAGTTTGATGAACTTGCAAAACCTGGAAATTGTGGTTGTTCCCAACTCTATTGGGGACCTCCTAATTCACCTGTTTGAGGTGTGTTCATCGTTGTTTCATGCTATTGCTTTTCTCGACAGAGTTGTGCTCTGGTTTTTGTTCTAGGCCTATCCCCTCCAACACTATGTCATGCACGCTGCATGGAAGCTTGAAATTTGTACAAAAGTTTCTTTTTCCAATGATAGTGAGCTAGGGGTTAGGCAATTCAATCTCCGTGTCATACCATGGATAAAGCATGAAGTAGCTATTATTTTCCTCTCTCAACAAGTGTGCTTGCGAGAAATGATCTTCTCCTAACAATGGGGTGTTAGGGAGATGATCCATTCTAGCTCATTGAAGCGCACCAACCTTCCTAGCAATTCTAGTGACAAAAGGGGTGAAAGTGATGGGTCCTTGTTGTCTTAATGCTAAAGTGAGCCAATGGTTGATGAGGAAAAATGTGGTGTTTGTTTTAATCTTTTTGATTACACCATGAAGATAGGCTTTATCCAAACTATTCACCGAACGTACATCACCCTGAGGGGTTAAGTAGTGAGTGATAAAATAGTGAATTATACGGAGCGAGGGGTTGTGAATGCCGCTACTGTGTTATTGCCCCGTAATGGGATTTCCTATCTTGGCCCAAAGTCCTTGTGGTGTGAAACCTTTAAGTCTATCAATATCTAAAGCGGCCTTCTGGTCAAAACAAAGATAAGCTTCCGGTCAAAACCAAGATAAGTGCTAATTTCTTTTAAAGGCCATTCATAGGTTTCACTAAAAAGACAAAATTCATAGAGGGTGCCCATTTTGTTTGATTCATGAGTATAAACTTTCAGCGTGCAAAGGAATTCGATAGTAAGCCATTTAGAACCGTACTGATTAAGATTGTAGAAATCATACCATCTGACCATGTTGAGTGCGAACTCAAAATCGGCGATGACGCCGATTCGCTCGAGGAAGTTGTGGTTCAACTTGCGTACGGTCGTGAACTCCCAGTCTCGAATGGCGGTGAACTTGCTTTGCTTATCAAAGTCGTTGAACACCATGTTCTCTTCACTCTCCATGAATTTCTTGAATCCTTCATCTTGCACACTTGCCACCGTTGGAGCATCGAATATGGACATTGTTTCCGAGTGATAACTCGGAGCATGCCCATATGAAGCTCCCGTGTGTTCAGTTTCTGAGTGCTCACTCGGTGTGTGCCTCCCATGGATTGAGCTGCTGCTGCTGAACTTGGTGGTGGAGAAATAAGTGAGAGGGCACTTAGTATTTATAGGCTTGAGGAAGAGTCTTGGGGCAAAGATCCCAGGCCGGGCGGCGGCACATGCCGGGCAGCAACCCATGCCGGCTGGCATGGCCTTTTCGTCCACTTGCTCCATTATTGCTTTGGTGGTGATGGGAGATGGCTAGGTCCATGCGCCATGTGATTCCTTTGCTCATTGTGTCCAGAAATACGTTGAGAGTGTAGGGAGCAAGGATAGAGTGATGGGATGGCCAAAGTTGTATGTTTGCAATGAATATCATGCCACTCATGATGCCTAGGGGAGTAGGATGGTAGGTGAGTGTGGGTGGTGAAAGAGTGAGGTGACATGTGTGGCTCTCCTTCTCTTGCTTTTACTCATGGTGGGGACTTTTGGTGAGCAATTTGCATAAAGGGAAAGCTTGCCACACCTCCACCACTCATGGCCATGATTTATGCAGTAAAAGAGCCAAGAATCCAAGAAAAATCTTGGTCGGGCGGTAGACATGGCCGAGTGGCACTAAAATTACCCAGTCGGGTGGTCATTTTTTATGAAAAATGACCCCTAGGATCCTAAAACTGGACTCGGTTATTTCAGGCTAGGTGGCTCAAAATTACCTAGCCGGGTGATCATTTTTCACCAAATATGATCTCCCGGGTGCTCAAAGTTGATGGATTCTAGCTTCTTAAAAAATTGCCCAGGCGGGTGGTCATTTTTCATGAAATATGACCTCCCGGGTGCTAAAATCCGACTAGTCGGGTTGGTTGATCATCACCCGGAGGGTCGTTTTTTATGAAATATGACCTCTAGGGTGCTAAAATTTGACTGGCCATGTTATATTCTGGGCAACTTAAAAATTACCCAGCCGGGTGGTCATTTTTCATGAAATATGACCTCTCGGGTGCTAAAAACTGACTGGCTAGGTTGGAGCCTCAGATTATCTCCCGGGTAGTCATTTTTGATGAAATTTGACCTCCCGGCCAGCAAATTTGGCTGAGCCATCACCAATTTTTTTTAAAGCCTAATTTAGTGGTTAAGGAAAATAAAATCAAACTAATTTGATGGAGTATAAAAAGGAAGGGGGATAAATATTGGTTTACCTCCTGACGAGGGTCGGGATTTTTCGTCTCGAACAAGACGTTCTCCGTATTCAATTTTTCATGGTGCCCTTCATGGATGGAGAATCTTGTATGATCGGTGCAACTTCTTTCTTCCGCCATACTTGTTTGATCTTCTTTGACTTGGTGGGGACCTTTTACTTCATTTCCTATGGCTCGTTCTTCTTCTTGGGCAGCGGTGGTGTGCTTTTCACTTTTACCACAGGTGCACCCGTTTTTGGCGGGATTGGGTACACCTCAATTTTTGGCACCGTGTTAGGATTCTTACCATAAAAGATGCGTACCTGATTGCATTGTTCCGTTTGGGGCTTGAAGGCAAACTCTTCTTCGTTCCCATTAATGTTAAGGTGGATTTCTCCAGCCCTAACATCAATGTTAGCGTTTGTAGTGCTAAGGAATGGCCTTCCTAGTATAAGAGGCATCTTTACATCGGCCTCCATATCCAGCACCACAAAGTCAACAGGAATGAGACAGTTCCTTATCTTTACGGGTACATCCTCCGCAATACCCGTCGATTAACAGATCGATTGGTCGGCAAGCTGCAAGCATATTGCTGTAGGGGATAATGAATTGACATCAAGTTTGTCATACACCACCTTCGACATGGCGCTCACGCTTACCCCAAGATCACAGAGGGAGTTGTTGAAGTGTTGCATCGCGATAGAACATGGGATGGTTGGACATCCCGGATCTCGCTTATTTTCTGGGTGGGAGTTTAAGATGGCGGCGCTGCATTCCTTCATTAATTTGACAATCTTAGTGGACGATATTGGGTGTTTGTTGTTGAGGATGTCCTTTAGGTACTTGGAGTAGGTGGGAACCTTCATAGCATCAAGTAGAGGTATGATGACATAGAGTTTCTTTATTACGTCCACAAACTTGCCAAATTACTTGTCCACAGTCGGCTTCCTCTGGCGAGAGGGAAATGGCAGCACCGGGGTATTGTAGAACTCATGTGGTGCCTTCTTGAGAGGTGCCTTCATCTCCTCAACTTCAATTTCCTCCACCCCTTCTGACTCTTCATCGATTTCCCTGGTCTTCCCTGTATTGTTAGGATTTCGCGGATCCTGTGTGGATTTTCCGCCTCTAGTTGTGACAGCATTAACATTCTCGTTGAGGCTAGCTTCCGACTAACTCGAGAGCTTGACAGAGTTAGGCTTAACAATGGAGGCGACCAGCTATGCAATTTGTGTTCCTAACATTTTGTTATGACTAAGCTGGTTTTGCAGGGAGGTATTGAAGGCTTCTAGACGAGAATCTATGCTTTTTAGGACTTTATCAAAAGCAATAAATTTCCTACTAATACTTTCATTAATTTTGGATTGTCCTAAAACAAGATCACGGAAGGAAGGACCATTATGAGTCCGTATTTTTGTCAAAGGAGAGGTTTGGCTTGGACTCCCATCCAAAGTTGTTCATATGGGTGTAAGGTTCATGACCATTGAGGTCACCCCAAGTTATGGTGTTTTGGTGATGAATGACAAACATGAAATGAGACTAATGTTTACACGAGTGTTATCCGTATAGGAAACCTTTTCTATCTTATGATGATTGTTGACGGCATCCTTGGCGATGGATGACAATGACCAACGCATGGAGGCTTGTGAACTTGATGGAATCCAAGGGTTGATGGAGGTGGATCAAAGCAGAGAACAAGCTATGGTGCAAGTGTTTGGAACACTTGAGTAGTTGTTAGGGCTTTGAGTCCATAGGAAAAACCGGACTATCAAGGGGGTGTATGTCATTCTCTTAGGTCATGTCTAGTCGGTGATGTGCAAGGATGCTCGGTGAAATCACAGGCAGTAGGTGACAGTGGAGAAGCCAAGGAGCTATTCGGATAAGCCGAGAAACGAAGTCAAGCGAGGACGACAAGTTTTAGCTTCTGGACATAGAGACCGGACAGAGGGGTCAGTGGAGACCAGACTGTATGGTCACTATGTGGAGTTGTCCAGGACTTAGCGTGAGGAGCAGGAAGTCTGTCAGTAGGAGACTCTGTACAGACTGGACGGTCCGGTCAGTAGGAGTGCAGGAATGGCAGAGAGGGTGCATTTTGCGGACGGTCCAGTCCAGTGACCGGCCAGTCCATAAGTTCAGAAGAAATGCCTGGACAGAGAAGCCAACGGTTCTGGGAACCGTTACCAGAGTGACCGAATGGTCCGGTCAAGCAGTGACTGGACAGTCCGGTCTAGATGTCCAGAAAGGCAATTTCATGGAGCAACGACTAGTTTGAGGTTGGGAGCCTATATAACTTTGTTGCTGGGGTCTTGGAGACCCCTCTTGGCTAGTGGAATACCTAAGAGCATTTGGTAAGGTCCAAGAGGAAAAGAGGAGAGCACTAGGAGGAGATATTGCATATCTTGAGAGTGCTAGAGAAGAGTAGCTTGAGCATCTTGGTCTATAGTGAGACCTAGACCGGTTAGGTGTCGATGATCGAGCCTATCATGATCGGTTGTGAAGGCCGTCACATGTTTGTACACGGTTTGAGCTCACTGTTGAATGGGGCATCGCTAGTGAGCGCCCGTGTCGGCTCGGGGAGTCCGGCAAGTTCTCGAGGGAGGCGAGCTTGTGCTTTGTGCAGCGGTGATGCACACCGTGTCATCACTCTAGGAGTGATTGCGGGCTCGTGGGCGAGAACTCCACTTGGTGGTAGGAGGGACCGTGACTCCGACGGGAGTGGTCCAACGAGGATTAGGGGAAGGCGCCATCCTTTCGAGACCTCGGGAAAAACCATGAGCCATCCCTTACTCTACTCCTCACTATGATGCTTTATTTTCCGCATTTACATACCGTGCTATTCATGCTTGTGTGCTTACCTTGCTCTAGTTCCTTATCTTGTAGCATTGCATGAATAGGTTCCTTTGCTAGCTTGTTGTTTACTTCCATGTATCTTTGGTAACTAGCTTGCACAAGAGTTGTATTGCCGTAGTGTGATCCACTAGTATGCTTAGGATGTTGTTCCTTTCATAGGTTTATTATCTTGATAGTGTTATCACCATTAGGATAGTGTGATTACCATTAGGATAGTGTGATCACCGTCGTACGGACACGCCTAGATTGTTACACCCCTTTTTGGCCAGACGTTAGCATTCGCTTCTCGCCTAACTTTTTTTTGCAGAGAATGTTGTGAATGGTATGGCCCAAGATATGCATGTGATGTATGTATGTGATTTGCATGGCCTGTGTGCCATGATTAATTATAGCTGGGTTGAGTCTGTCATATTATTGTATAATGGCCTATGTGTCGACCTGTGATGCTTGATATTCTCATGTAATTTATTACTAGCTATTAGTTGTAGTAGCTAAGTGTTAGTTCATGGTGGCCTCAAGCATGATGGTTGAAGGGACGGGAGACATGACGATGGCAATGGAGATGGAGATCACCAATTGAAAGGGCCATACTATTTCACAGTTAATATGATTGTCTGTGATGATGTTCCTGTCATCCTATTCTTTCATGTGTTATTTATATTGGATATGATTAACATGTTAGAATAGGTTCCCTCAAGAAAAATTAAATTATATGCCCTTCCAATAGCTGCACCTATTAAAATTATGATCGTTGTATGGTATGTCTACCAAAGTAGAGTATCTCAACTATCTTAATTATTAGGGTAAATGTCGGACATTTACATGCATAGTATTGGTTTAATTAACAAAGCTATCAAAATGGTTTTGGGCTTTGGGGCATGATGTTGGCGCCAGGGCATGTGATGCTACCCAACAAACAAGAGTCACATAGGGATGTGATTAGCAAAGTGTTGCTTACCTATGTCACTAGATTTCTAGCGGTGATGCCAAAGCTCACTAGGATCTAAGTTGAATATGGATCTTGAACCACTACATGTCATTTTGAGGGAAAACGGTTCCAAGCATATAGTGGAATAATGAATTTTTATTAAAATGTTTAATAAGAGTTTTACATTTGCATAATGCTTATACTCGCATAATTTCTATTGTAGATCGTGGCACCAACCGCTAGTAACACTTTCAATTTGCGCTCGATTCTTGAAAAAGAGAAGATTAGTGGAACAAACTTTATTGATTGGTATCGCAACTTGAGAATTGTTCTTAAGCAAGAGAAAAAGGAATATGTTCTAGAGCTTCCCTATCCTGATGATCTGCCAGATAATGCTACTGCCGCTAAAAAAAGGGAGTATGAGAAGCATACCAATGATGCAATTGATGTTAGCTGTCTCATGCTTGCCACTATGTCCTCTGAGCTTCAGAAGCAATATGAGAACGTGGATGCCCACAATATGATTGATGGACTCCGTGGTATGTTTGAGAACCAAGCAAAGTCTGAGAGGTACAACATCTCAAAGTCCTTGTTTGCGTGCAGGCTAGCTGAAAATAGTTCTGTCAGTCCTCATGTGATCAAGATGATTGGTTACATTGAGAATATGGAGAAACTTTGTGCTGCTCTACACCCTGATTTGGCCACATATGTAATTCTCCAGTCACTTCCTGCAAGCTATGATCCTTTCATTTTGAACTTTCAAATGAATAGCATGGAGAAGACATTGGCTGAGTTGCATGGGATGCTTAAGACAGCTGAGGCAAGCATCAAGAAATCTAGTCCAAGTCAAGTTAACTTGGTTCAAAAGGATAGCAAGAAGCAAAAGCGAAAGGCTAAGGCTACTAATAAGATCTCTAGCACTAAGCCTAAACCTGCAGCAGCTCCTAATCCTAAACCGTCGGCTGGTGATCCCTGTTTTCTATGACACCCCAGGTGTCTCACTTTCATTTAACCAACATGAAGAGCTTAGATCATGAACAACATAGCATGAAATAATAAGACTCACTCCCTTTTTAATTAATTCTAGGCAAATAAAAACCCTGCAACCAAGTTATTGAAGCAATTCAAAAATTTCAAAACAACTCATGCCAAATAAATTCATCATCAATTTGGTAATAATAAAATAGAATATTATGAATTTCTTGGGCATTTTATCTGCTTGGCAAGACCCTGAATTAATTAATTGATTCTTAAGTAACTAATTAATGCATTTAATAGATTCTAAAAATATGATTATGTAAATTTCAAATAAAATTCACCAGAGTGTTCTCCACCATTTAAGGAGTCAGTCCACCAATTTTCACCAATTTAGGAAATCCCTAGCTATTTTATTTTGATTTATTAAGAAACTAGTTTGACTAGGGACTTGTTTACAAGAAATCAAAAAGTCTAGGGGGCCCAGAGCAAAATCTCCTTTCTTCTTCCCCATTGGCCCGGCGCGGCACTGTTCTCTCCCCGACTCCTCCTCCCACGCACGCCAGCGCTGGCCCTGCACGCCACCGGCTCCCCGCCTCGGAACTCCGCGTGGCAACAACACGTCAACCCCGTTTAGTCCCATCCGCGCTGCACCGTTTTCCCCATTTCTCCCCTCCTGAATTAAATCCGCGCCACACCGTCCGGCTCTGCCATGGTCGTGGCAGGAGCTTGCCCAACCCCAGCGCTCGACTAGCTCTCCAGCAGGCCGACAGCTTCAATGCGCGCGCACCCGACCGTAGTCACGTCCCACCCATCTCCTGAACCGCGAGCGCGGCCCAATGGCTCTCTCTTCTCCCTTTCCCTCTGCACGCCACCGTCGACTGATCGGCAAGGCCTTCAATTCTGCCTGCCTGCTGCTCCCTGGCTGCCAACGACTCAATCCCCTATGTGCGACTTGTAAGGAGCCGCGAGCCTTCGCAAACAAACCCCACAACCCGCCTCTGATCTCTGCTCTATCACTCCCTCTTGCCTCTTTCCCTTTTCCTCTGCACCACCATGGTCGCGAGCTTTTGAAGCTTAACACACTATTGCTCTGCCGCTTCCCAACACCAGACCAAGGCACCAAGAGCCTCGCACACCCTCTTAAGAGCCCCCTTCCAAGTCTTCCCGCGAGTGTTTAGTGGAGCTGCAAGTAATTGGAGAAATGGCGAGCTCACGTCGTCCTTTGGTCTAAGCAGCAAGGTCGAGCAATTGGCTGACTGTGGTGAGTCTCATCGCCTAAATCCTTGTCTTCTGGCTACGCAACTCGATGCAGAACCCGCCTAACCTTTCCTCTCCTTGTGTCCCCGTACGAGGTTCCCGGCAGTTCCGTTTTTCCCCGGCTCTGCTCCGGCGCCGAAAGAAAACCGAGCCGCCTCCACGATGAGCTCTGCACCATTCCCGCATCGCCACCGAACATCGTCCTTCCACCGCCACTCGCCGACGGCCAGCTCCGGTGAGTTGCCCATCTCGTGAACCCCACCACGTGTTTCGCTTAGTCTAGCTCATCGTTCTCGAACTCCCGCGGCGAGGTTTTGCCCTAGCACGGCCGCGGTAGCAAGTTTCCGGCCGAACGCCACCCAGCTCCAGTGATGAGGACATCACTCCTATGGATACACACAACACTCCTCCAAATCTGGACTTGCAAGGTCCAATGACTAGAGCTCGTGCACGACAACTAAATTTAGAGGTGAGCTCGTTCCTACGTTCTTTGCTATATGTTACTTTTGAGAATGGTTTGCTACCTAATGATTATTTTATGATTAGAAACCATGGAGAGAACCAGGAGATGATGGGAGAAAGATTTGGAAACGTGGAGGGCCAGCAAGGGCTTGGAAGCCAAAGTGGAGGCCCAATCAAAACCGACTTCGAGTCTGTTTCGGGGCCCAGGACCAGTCCGTACTAAAACGGTCGCCCAGGACGCATACGGACTCGGATTTGGACGTTCTACATATGCACGGAAAGATAAGGAGAAGACCTTTCCAATGCCGCCGGCCTCATGTCAAAATTCATCAGAAGTCTTCAGGAATCGTTAAAACAAGAGAGAGTCCAGAATCTGTGTCGGTGCTGCGTCGCTTATTTTTTGTCTTTGGGCCTTGTATCTAGTTGAGCCCAATTCGGGGCGCGTCCAGAGGGTCTTGCACGACCCTAGGGTTTTTATATACAGCCACCGCCGCACCATTAGGGTTCGGGTTTTGCTTAGATCAATTCTGTTCATAAACAGTTTCGCCGTTCATCGGTTTGTGAGACCCCAACTTCGAGAGTTTAATCATACATCTGCAATTGTGTTGCATTCTTCGTTGTTCTTGCTTGTGTTCTTGATTCGAAGGCAGGGATTAGCCTTCTCGGCAAGGTCAATCGTCTTTTGGACGGTTGATAACCAGAGGAGACGTCGTGCTGCGATTGCGGGGTTTAGAACGTGCTGTTCTGAAGCCGGATCGATTTGTGTGTCGCCTCCGACCAAATCAACTTACCAAGAACCTTTCGGAAGATCGGGAACCCTTGTCCACATCATCCAGCGTGCCCATTGGCCGTCTGACTGGCGCCTGCATGGCCACTACGTGGCCCTGATATGGCATCCACGTGGCTCCGACGTGGCACCCCCCCTAAAAGCCAAAATACCCAGAAAATTCCAGAAAAATGCATAAAACTTTGAAAACTCCTAGTAAATTGAATTTAACTCCAATGAAGCCCAAACAAAATTTGTTAGGTTCACCTTGAAGAGCTCTATTTTAGTAAAATGATAAAACATAGCCTCTGTTCATGTATTTTTGTTAATTCATTAAATTTTGAAAACACAAATTAATTCACCAGGAATTCTAGGAATGGAGTTAAATCTTGATTTTTGGCATGCTTAGTAAATACATAAGTATCTATCACCATAAATTTTTTTTGTCAAAATGTGAATTATTTTAGGCTCTGGAAATTATTTAGTGTGCTCACTTAAATTAATTCTAGTAATTATTTTATAATTAATTGGCCCCTGCCACTTGGCACAAAAATCATTCACACAAGGCTCTATGCCCTGTAAATTACACAAGTCCAGAAACCTAAGTTTACTTAATTAAATTAAATTAATTGCTCATACCACTATTTTACTTTAATAAATGCTAGTAATTAGAATAATTATATCCAGAGGCTGTAAATTGGTAAAAATACAATTCATCTATGACCCTATTCATGATAAATCACTCAAGATCAGAATCGATTGGTTAGTATTTTAATTGCTTAATTATTATGAAGGACTATAACAACCCTAAATAAATGATTAACACACATAAAACGATGAAACTCTAATTTGATTCTTTGAAGCATATGGCTTCAAGAACATTGAAGCATATGACTTCGAGAACATAATAATAATGAATCAACATCAAAACACAATGTGCTTGCATGTATCATATCATTGCATATAACGGTGTTATGACAGTATCGATAACACCATTGTCACCATATAGGCAGCGACAACCAGGAGCCCGAAGAGGACCAGAAGGAGACTGAGTCTCAGGAACAAGAGGTTGAAGTCGCTAACACTAGTGTCAATCCAGGCAAGCCCCGGTTTTCATTCACCATTTTATAAAGTTGCTAGTTATCAATATTACTAGTGTCTATGATTATTGATGCATTAGATCATAAGAGTTGATTGGAACCCACTTGCATGATAACCAAAGGACCTATACCACTGTCATTAGAACTTTGGTCGTATCAGTACTGTGTCGCTTCGCTTAGTAACTACTAGGCGTGATAGATATCATTACTAAGAATGAACTTGACCACTGGAACGGGACTTATAAAAGAAGTTTATTTTGATGTTATGATCGGGCAGGGAAGATGCATGTGTAGGTTTGCATCAATACATGGGTGTTAACTGCGGTAGCCCTGCCGTGTCGAACCTAGGACCCATCCGTGGTCGGCCCCTTGGTCAAGTATTGAACAGTACCGAATGCATGCTAGTCTATGGGCACTAGTAAACCGATGTAGCATTGACGCGGCAATGAGGACGGTACCTAGTACAGTGGTCATTGACCCTTCTGCTGCTGGAGTGGGCGGTTCATACCGTGAAGTACTAATGGCAGGATGGCATGCCCACTCGCTGAGACTGGACCCGGACCAAGTTGTTTTTCATCCTTGCGAAAGGTTGCCATATACGACCTTAATTGGTGCGTATGTGTCGTGTATCTCCGGTTATCCCAGCTGGTGAAAAATCAATTGCAATTGCTGTCCCTCGCAGTAATGGGTACCACTTGGTCACTGAGTCATCACGTAGTTGCACATGGTACTTGGGAATTGATTATGATGCTTATCGTTGTTGTTACTATTATCGCTCTTATGTTGTACTTACCTTATGTATTGCCTTACTATCTTATTGTTGCAACAAAAGTTAGATTCTGCTCTACCCAGTTAATTTGAAAAGTAAAACTTGATAGAACTAATAGGTTGCTTAGTGCGAGTCTTTTCAAACAAGCCACCTATTAAAGCCATTGCATGCCTAGATGTCCGATGGGTAAGTCTTGCTGAGTAATTAGTACTCAGGCTTTGTGCCACTGTTGTTTTCACGTAATGAAGAGGTAGAATTGCCTGAGAATGTGCTACCCTGGGACATGCAAGTCCCTGATGGTTGGACTGCCCACTGGGAGTCCGACTCACCGCCGCAGTATTGATGTGTGTTGCTAGAGTGATGGTTCTTCGGGCAGGAATCATTACTATGGTATATCGTCGAGCTCGTAGCTCCTTATCGTTATTCGCTTCCGCTGTGTTTTCAAAAACATTATAAACTTGTAATATTCCGCTACACTCTGAGAACTTATTGATGTAATATTCAACTTAAATTCAAATCAATGTTATATTATCAAGTGTTTGTGTTATCAGCACTGTCGGGACCTCGATCCTTCGGGAAGGGGCACCACAGCTGGTATTAGAGCCATGGTCCATGATAATACAACAAATAAATCGTATTTTTGAAAACCACGATGTTGCGAGTGAGGATACGTTAGTATTGCCCCTAGTAGATAATAGGGTGGTGACAAAGCTAACCTGGGTTATGTTTGTATACATTATTGCATCTACGACTTCTTCAAATGAAGGTACGTGCATGCTTAACCGACACACGTGATATTGGTGTTTGTGCTCGCAGGCGGATACGAGACACTATTGGCTCGTGACTTATCACGGGGCGATCCTTTTTCCATGGATCATTACTAGTAAAACTGTGCTTATTTTTGTAGTTTCTTTTGAATTTGATGTAATGTTTCTGCAATGGATCTTCTGCAGGTACACTAACACCATTAGTATAACATTTAGAATGACTTACGTGTTGAGTGCGGGTCATCACCAAATATCCATGCCGCTAAGTCGCGGCAAGTTAGGTGTTGTGTTGTGAGGAACGATAGGTTAATAAAATGAAGGTTTTGCATCATGCATCCCATTATAACTAAACTAAAAATTGGTTCTCTCCTTGCTCACCAACCTCTGAATAAAATTTTTTCTAAACATGATAAAGTATAAAATTCTGAATAACAAGGTTAACAAGAATCTGTCCTGTTTTTAGCTGCCAACTTCAAAAATTCATAACTAAAGTTATACTTTGGATTTTTAGGTGTTTAAATACAATCTGGAAAGCCCTAGAAGTCTATTCTCATCTCCAATAGGTTTCACCATCTTCCCAGTTATCCCCTGTCCAGTAGAGCCAAAACATTAAGCCTATGTCAATCTGAAACTGAATTTGTTTTGAGACCCATTGCCGTATTATTGACCCTTGAGTCTGGAAAATGTGAACAAAAACTTTGTTTCTGTATTTCATAGCACTATATATGAAATGCATTGTTACTCATGGAACATTGTACTCACCATTGGGTTTATGTTCCATATGGGTGACCACGGTTTTGAGGAGCTTTCGCACGACGGGTGGCGCTACACCACCAGACTCCACCACCGTGGCTTTCCTACACTGTTGTGGGATAACTTATGCTTGTTGGGCTATGACGAGCCGCCCTCTTACAAGGGCCGCAAGGTCTGTCATCACGGCATGAATCTTGCTGAGGTGCACATCATCGTGCCCACACACACGCGCAACCTCGATATGGCGGGTATGGAGAGCACGGCGACTTGTGGGAGCCTCCGTGAGGGCTTGGAGAGAGTCGCCCACAGGGCTCTCACCCACTTCTGCGGGCACCACATAGCAGCGCTCTCTAGGACTCTGTTTGAGATGATTCCCATCTGGCACTAGGCCAACCCGGTCTGGCAGAGGTGCGTGAGGCGCATCGGCCGCGACAACTACCCAACGTACCACGCAGGGTACCACCATGTGTCCTACTACTCCGAGTACCTCCTCAACATGGATGAGGAGGCTAGCAGCCACAACAGTATCATACTGGCTAAGGCCAAGCAGGTCTGGGTTCAGAGGAATGACCTATAGGCAAAGACCGACGCACAGCAGAGAGATATTCAGTGGCTAAGCGCTGCTCATGAGGCGAGTGAGGCTTGCGTTACTGAGGTGACTGGACAGCGCGACACCCTCGCGCAGGAAGTTGACAGACGTGGTGTGATTATGCAGCAGCGCGCCAACCACAACGAGCACCAGCAACATCAGTTGATGGCTGCAAACCACGAGGTGGAGCTTATGGAAGAGGATTTAGAGATCCTGGCCCAGGAGAACCAGGGCCTGCAGCAGCAGCTTGAGGCAGCCCTTGCACCACCGGCAGCACCGGAGGAGGACCCGCAGGAGGATATGGACGAGGAGTCTGATGTAGACTACAAGGCATCCGCCCGAGGCAGGACCTAGGAGGATGATGGTAGACTAGCCTAGTCTCGGTAGTCAGGATCAGTTGGGTAGGTAACTTTTGTCGAACCACGCGAGGTTGTTGTATTTTGGGGTTGATGCATGAGATGTTTTTTGTAACTCGAGGGCCACATATTCCGAGTCATGTATTGAAACTATGATGATTTGCGCTGTGTATTGGGTGTACCATAAGTAGCTATTGTTGTTGCAACAAAGTTAATCATACTCATTGACTCAATCAAAGTATTTTCTTTGTAGATGGCTGAAAACAATGAACAACCACCACAAGGTTGGGAAATTACCGATGGCCTGGAGTTCATAGGGATGATTCACCTGTTTTGGAGAGTTCTCCAGAGATTCGGATATTCCATTCCTCCCACCTATGTTGGCAAGGAATTCTAGGAGCATGGAGTCCCCTCATGTGTCATCCATGTGGCGGTTCCCGCCAACTACTCCGTCATCCCCGCCTAGGAATCTTGGACCCTTAGCATCACCGGGACAGATCTGCCTTCCACCTGGAATGTAGCTGCATTCAAGGCACTTACTCGGTTCTGTGAAGACCACAAGCATGATGTTGCTGGAACACCCGTTGCCTTGCTACTCATTAATGATGTGATGGATTTCGAATGGATGAGGCGTGTGGATTTCATCTTTGATCCAAACCACCGCCACCATGATCCTATGCTGCCCATAATAGAGTATTATGGTTTGTCCATGTTTGCTTTGTGCATAAACTTGTGCCGGTGATTGGATATGTTCCATTCTACACTACGACTTTTTGAGGTCGAAAAACAAGCTAAAGATGAAGAAATTGCAGAACTGAACCAGCAAATCCAAGCCAAGAATGAAGAGATGGATGCGATTCTAGAAGAACGTGACCAAGCCTTGCAGGATGCAGTGGATTTTGAGCATGACATGATTGAGGCTCAAGATGACTTGAACGCATTCAAGGCTGCCCATCCTCCTATTGAAGGGAATTGGGATGAGATCTTCATAGAGTATGGAGAACAAGACGAAGTGGAGATGGCACCTGCCGGTGTTGATGACGAGGAAATGATAGACCTGGAGGAACTAGGAGAGCCTATGGAACAGGAAGAACCAGAAGAGACGGAAGGCTTAGGCCAGGAGTAGATGATTCGCTACCCCTGTGTATGATCGTGTAGTATATGTATCCCTAGTTCGATGTAGGAGTGTGAATCTTGCATATTGTGTCTGCAATACCGTAACTAGGCGTTGGCACGTATATGCAAGGAACCGTGTGATGATGTCCTTTAATAGCCATGTAGACTGAATTGAATCAATGGAGATGGTTGTCATTCTGAGATTTTACCATACCACTTGCAAATTTATATTTTTGCGCATGTGATTTTATGGAATATTATGAGAACCAACTAATGTTCAACCGTACAAATTACAGCATGGTGCGTACTCGGAACCAGGAAGATCCTGAGAGCTCTCAGCGAGGAGCGAATGCTGAGCCTTCATTAGCTGAAGTCCTGGCCGCTGCACTCAACAGGCAGCAGAATGACTCCAAGCTGCTCCATCGGTTGGTCGACATCACGACTCACCTGGCTGGACGTGGAGATAACCACAACAACCACAACAACCAGCCCCGTCAGAGCACTTACTCAGATTTCCTGGGTACCCACCCACCCACCTTCGAGCGTGCCAGAGAACCGCTGGACGCCGACCACTGGTTGCGCTAGACCGAGTCTAAATTCGGTCTGCTGGAGTGCACCGAGCACCAGAAGGTGCTGTTCGCCGCCCAACAACTGCATGGCTCTGCTAGTGCCTGGTGGGCCAACCATGAAGCTTCTCTGCCCGTTGGACGACGCGTGGAATGGAATGACTTCAAAGTTGCTTTTCGTGCTCATTTCATCCCCACTGGTCTCATGTAGAGAAAGTTTTAGAAATTTATGGATCTAAAACAAGGAGGGAGGAATATCCTCCAATATTCTGAAGCTTTCAATCATCTTGCTCAGTATGCCATTGAGTATGTTAATACTGAGGAAAAGAAGAGATATGCATTCTTGCAACAGTAGAACACTCAGTACCGTGCACCGTATCAGCAACAAGGGAACCCGAGTGCTCGTGCCCCACTGCCTGCTGATCGTGGAGGCAACTACCCTTGCTACAATTGTGGTTGTACCGGCCACTTTGCAAAGAATTGCACTGCACCAAGGCGCAACAACAACAACAACAACAACAACCAGCGTCAGAACCAGAGCAGGAATGTGAATGCACCATCACGTGGTGCCCAAGTGAACTACACCAATGCGGAAGATATCCCTCAGGGTGAACCCGTGCTGACCGGTACGCTCTCGCTCTATCGCCAGCCTGTCGTTGCACTTTTTGATTCTGGTGCTACGCATAATTTCATTAGCCAAGCATGTGTGCAAAAAATTTAATCTTCAACCCCAGACTATAGAAAGATGCTACACAATTCGTTCCCCCGCTGGGCAAATTAGTGCCAATCAAATAGTATGCAAAGCCCCGCTAGAAATAAACAAAAAAAATCTACCCCACGGATTTTATCATGCTTAGCCACCAGGGAATTGATTTGATTTTGGGCATGTTCTGGATGAAAACCCATAGAGCCATGCTAGACATCGAGCCCCGTATCGTTCACATCAACTCCCCTTTATATGGAAAGGACACATTTTCTCTAAACATCAATTCATCGAAAGCCTTGATTGTCCATCACTTGGAAGGGCAGTCGCTCGAGAACATCCCCGTTGTTAGCGAGTATCCGGACGTATTCCCCGAAGATATCTCTGGCCTACCACCTGACCGTGAAGTGGAATTCAAGATAGAGCTACAGCCAGGAACTTCTCCGATATCTCGTCGACCTTATAAGATGGCCCCAAATGAGTTGGCCGAATTGAAAAAGCAATTGAATGAGTTATTGGAAAAGGGATTCATTCGCCCAAGCACTTCACCTTGGGGCTGCCCTGCTATTTGTGTGAAGAAGAAGGACAAATCTCTATGCCTCGTTGTTGATTATCGACCTCTCAACTAAGTTACCATCAAGAATAAATACCCATTACGACGAATTGATATCCTTTTTGATCAATTAGTTGGTGCTAAGGTATTTTCAAAAATTGACCTCCGTTCGGGTTATCACCAAATCAAAATCAGAGCAGAAGATATTCCGAAGACCGTCTTTTCTACTAGATACAGATTATTCGAGTATCTAGAAATGTCATTCGGATTGACAAACACCCCAGCTCATTTCATGTATCTCATGAATTCGGTATTCATGCCAGAATTGGACAAATTTGTGGTAGTATTCATTGACAACATCCTTGTCTATTCTAAGTCCAAGGAAGAGCATGCTGAACATCTTCACATTGTTCTTCAACGTTTAAGAGATCACAAGTTGTATGCAAAATTCAGCAAGTGTGAATTTTGGTTGGATCGTGTGCCATTCCTTGGTCACATAGTCTCTGCAGAAGGAATCTCAATAGACCCTAGCAAGGTTCAAGGCGTGCTAGATTGGAAGCCATCAAAGACAGTTCACCAAGTACGCAGTTTCCTCGGGCTAGCCGGATATTATCGTAGGTTCATACCAAATTTTTCTCGGCTGACCAAACCCATCACGGAGCTGCTGAAAAAGGAGAAAAAGTTTAATTGCAACAGCAATTGTGAAGAAGCATTTCAAGCATTGAAGAAATTATTGACAACTGCCCTAGTACTGGCTCAACCCGACATCACCAAGCCATTCGACGTATATTGTGATGCGTCTGGGATAGGACTTGGATGTGTACTCATGCAAGAAGGTCGTGTCATAGCCTATGCATCTCGATAGTTAAGGAAGCATGAAGAGCACTATCCAACTCATGATTTGGAGCTAGCTGCAGTTGTACTTGCACTAAAAATATGGAGGCATTATTTGCTCGGCAACTTAGTGCACATCTACACAGACCATAAGAGCTTGAAATATGTCTTCACCCAGACTGATCTGAACATGAGGCAGCGTCGGTGGCTAGAACTGATTAAGGATTATAACCTAGAGATTCATTATCATCCGGGCAAGGCTAATGTAGTCGCTGATGCATTAAGTAGAAAGGTCCACTGCAACAACTTAGAGATGGAAGATCAGGATAGAAAAGACCGTGAAACTAATTCAGAACCCAGCCTTCACATTTTACCTGCTGTAGTGATTAGCAACCTAAGTGTGCAATCTACCCTTCGTGAAGAAATCATTGCTGCACAGAAAATTGACATTGGTATGAATCATATCCGTCAAAACGTTGAAGATGGTAAGGCAAGATGCTTTACCCAAGACTCGGATGGTACTCTATGGTTCAATAACCGTTTAGTAGTGCCAAAGTACTTTGAACTTCGACGGAAAATCTTGGATGAAGCGCATCACTCCAAGTACTCCATCCATCCGGGTAGTAACAAAATGTACCAAGACTTGAAGAAAAATTTCTGGTCGACAAGGATGAAACGAGAAATTGCTCGGTATGTCGCAGAATGCGATTCCTGTCAGAGAGTTAAGGCTGACCATTTGAAACAAGCCGGACTACTTCAACCATTAAGTATTCCCGCGTGGAAATGGGAGGACAACAGCATGGATTTTATTGTTGGTCTCCCTCTCACCTCTCGGAAGCACGATTCGATTTGGGTCGTTGTAGACGGACTCACAAAATCTGCCCACTTCCTACCAATCAATAACACCTACAAGATAAAGCAATATGCAGAACTATACATGGCAAGAATTCTATGTCTTCATGGAGTACCCAAGACCATCGTTGCGGATCGAGGTTCGTAGTTTGTCGCTCGTTTTTGGGAACAACTGCATGCATCTCTGGGTACCAAGTTGATCCGAAGTTCTGCTTATCATGCCACCACTGACAGACAAACAGAGCGTGTCAACCAGATTTTGGAAGATATGCTTAGAGCCTGTGTTTTAACACATGGTGGCAATTGGGATGAGTATTTGCCTTATGCGGAATTTTCATACAACAATAGTTACCAAGAGAGTTTGAAAATGTCACCATTTGAAGCACTTTATGGTCATAGTTGTAGAACACCTCTAAACTGGTCTTAATCTGGAGAAACAGCAACCTTTGGTCCCGACCATGTCAAGGATGCCGAAGAAAAGGTTCGTACCATTAAAGCAAATCTTAAAGCTGCTAAATGTCATCAAGAGAAGTATGCAAACAGACGATGTAGGCCACTGTACTTCAACAAGGGTGATTACGTCTATCTCAAGGTGTCTCCTGTGAAGGGTATCCAACGGTTTGGAGTCAAAGGAAAGTTAGCTCCCCGTTATATTGGACCATTCCAAATTCTAGAACGGTGTGGAAATGTGGCCTATAAGCTGGAGTTACCCGCTAATCTATCCGGAGTTCATCACACCTTCCATGTCTCTCAGCTTAAGCGATGTCTCAAGCCACCCATCGACAAAATCTTGGAAGAATATGACCAACTCCAATCCGATCTCACGTACTCCGAACAACCCATGAAGATACTCGACGAGAAAGAGCGCACAACCCATAATAAAACCCTCAAATTCTACAAAGTTCAATGGAGTAACCACTCAGAGGATGAGTCTACCTGGGAATCGGAAGAGTTTCTCAGTACTC
The DNA here is from genome assembly GCA_032690845.1 of Eleusine coracana subsp. coracana. Lineage (NCBI taxonomy): Eukaryota > Viridiplantae > Streptophyta > Magnoliopsida > Poales > Poaceae > Eleusine > Eleusine coracana. The sequence goes on along the minus strand of CM064428.1, from coordinate 40,261,574 downwards.
ACTAACCGAAATTTTGGTCGTCATACACAGGTATGTTTTGACCACCGCACTTCCCTCTAGTTTGCCTTGATTCATAATCTCGGGACGAGATTTCTTTAAGGAGGGAGGGCTGTGACACCCCAGGTGTCTCACTTTCATTTAACCAACATGAAGAGCTTAGATCATGAACAACATAGCATGAAATAATAAGACTCAATCCCTTTTTAATTAATACTAGGCAAATAAAAACCCTGCAACCAAGTTATTGAAGCAATTCAAAAATTTCAATACAACTCATGCCAAATAAATTCATCATCAATTTGATAATAATAAAATAGAATATTATGAATTTCTTGGGCATTTTATCTGCTTGGCAAGACCCTTAATTAATTAATTGATTCTTATGTAACTAATTAATGCATTTAATAGATTCTAAAAATATGTTAATGCAAATTTCAAAATAAAATTCACCAGAGTGTTCTCCACCATTTAAGGAGTCAGTCCACCAATTTTCACCAATTTAGGAAATCCCTAGCTATTTTATTTTGATTTATTAAGAAACTAGTTTGACCAGGGACTTGTTTGCAAGAAATCAAAAAGTCTAGGGGGCGCAGAGCAAAATCCCCTTTCTTCTTCCCCATTGGCCCGGCACGGCACTGTTCTCTCCCCGACTCCTCCTCCCGTGCACACCAGCGCTGGCCCTGCACGCCACCGGCTCCCCGCCTCAGAACTCCACGCGGCTACAACACGACAACCCCGTTCAGTACCGTCCGCGCTGCACCGTTTTCCCCGTTTCTCCCATCCCGAATTCAATCCGTGCCACACCGTCCGGCTCTGCCATGGCCGTGGCAGGAGCTCGCCCAACCTCGATGCTCGACTAGCTCTCCAGCAGGCCAACAACTTCAATGCTCGCGCACCCGACCGTAGTCACGTCCCACCCATATCCTGAACCGCGAGCACGACCCAATGGCTCTCTCTTCTCCCTTTCCCTCTGCACGCCACCGTCGACCGATCGGCAAGGCCTTCAATTCTGCCTGCCCTGCTGCTCCCTGGCTGCCAACAACTCAATCCCCTCTGCGCGACTTGAAAGGAGCCGCGAGCCTTCGCAAACAAACCCCACAACCCGCCTCTGCTCTCTGCTCTATCACTCCCTCTCACCTCTTTCCCTTTTGCTCCGCACCACCATGACCGCGAGCTTTTGAAGCTTAACGCGCTGTTGCTCTGCAGCTTCCCAACACCAGACCAAGGCACCAAGAGCCTCGCACACCCTCTTAAGAGCCCCCTTCCAACTCTTCCCGCGAGTGTTTAGTAGAGCTGCAAGTAATTGGAGAAATGGCGAGCTCACGTCGTCCTTTGGTCTAAGCAGCGAGGTCGAGCAATTGGCTGACTGTGGTGAGTCTCGTCGCCTAAATCCTTGTCTTCTGGCTACGCAACTCGATGCAGAACCCACCTAACCTTCCCTCTCCTTGTGTCCCCGTACGAGGTTCCCGGCAGTTCCATTTTTCCCTGGCTCTGCTCCGGCATCGGAAGAAAACCGAGCCGCCTCCACGACGAGCTCTATGCTAAGGCCCTCCTCTATAGACATCGACTCGACGCCGGCGACCTACACCTCCCCGTGAAGCTTTAGGAGAAGACGACTCCCGGTTTCGTACTCTGCACCGTTCCCGCGTCGCCACCGAACATCATCCTTCCGCCGCCACTCGCCGATGGCCAGCTCCGTTGAGGTGCCCATCTCGTGAACCCCACCACGTGTTTCGCTTAGTCTAGCTCATCATTCTCAAACTCCCGCAGCGAGGTTTTGCCCTAGCACGGCCGCGACGGCAGGTTTCCGGGCAAACGCCGCCCAACTCCGGCGTGCCCATTGGCCGTCTGACTGGTGCCTGCGTGGCCACTACATGGCCCTGATCTGGCATCCACGTGGCTCCGACATGGCACCCCCCTAAAAGCCAAAATACCTAGGAAATTCTAGAAAATGCCATAAAACTTTGAAAACTCCTAGTAAATCGAATTTAACTCCAATGAAGCCCAAACAAAATTTGTTAGGTTCACCTTGAAGAGCTCTATTTTAGTAAAATGATAAATCTTAGCCTCTATTCATGTATTTTTGTTAGTTCATTAAATTGTGAAAACACAAATTAATTCACTAGGAATTCTAGGAATGGAATTAAATCTTGATTTTCGGCATGCTTAGTAAATACATAAGTATCTATCACCACAAATTTTGGTTTGTCAAAATGTGAATTATTTTAGGCTCTGGAAATTATTTAGTGTGCTCACTTAAATTAATTCTAGTAATTATTTTATAATTAATTGCCCCCTGCCACTTGGCACAAAAATCACTCACATAAGTCTCTATGCCCAGTAAATTACACAAGTCCAGAAACCTAAGTTTACTTAATTAAATTAATTTAATTTCTCATACCACTATTTTACTTTAATAAATGCTAGTAATTAGAGTAATTATATCCAGAGGCTGTAAATTGGTAAAAATACAATTCGTCTATGTCCCTGTTCATGATAAATCACTCAAGATCAGAATTGATTGGTTACTATTTTAATTGCTTAATTATTCTAAAGGACTATAACAACCCTAAATAAATGATTAACACACATAAAATGATGAAACTCTAATTTGTTTCTTTGAAGCATATGGCTTTGAGAACATTGAAGCATATGACTTCAAGAACATAATAATAATGAATCGACATCAAAACACAATATGCTTGCATGTATCATACCATTGCATATAACGGTGTTACGACAGTACCGATAACACCTTTGTCACCATATAGGCAACGACAACCCGGAGCCCGAAGAGGACCAGAAGGAGCCCCAAGAGCAAGACGTTGTAGCTGCTAGCACTAACATCGATCCAGGCAAGCCCCGGTTTCATTCGCCATTTTATAAAGTTGCTAGTTATCAATATTACTAGTGTCTATGATTATTGATGCATTAGGTCATAGGAGTTGATTGGAACCCACTTGCATGATACCCAAAGGACCTATACCACTGTCATTAGAACTTTGGTCGTATATGTACTGTGTCGCTTCGCTTAGTAACTACTAGGCGCGATAGATATCATTACTAAGAATGAACTTGACCACTGGAACGGGACTTATAAAAGAAGTTTATTTTGATGTTATGACCGGGCAGGGAAGATGCATATGTAGGTTTGCAGCAATACATGGGTGTTGACTGCGGTAGCCCTGCCTTGTCAAACCTAGGACCCGTCCGTGGTCGGCCCCTTGGTTAAGTATTGAACAGTACCGAATGCTTGCTAGTCTCTGGGCACTAGTAAACCGATGTAGCATTGACGCGGCAATGAGGATGGTACCTAGTACAGTGGTCGATGACCCTTCTGCTGCTGGAGTGGGCGGTTCATACCGCGAAGTACTGATGGCAGGACGGCATGCCCACTCGCTGAGACTGGACCCGGACCAAGTTGTTTTTCATCCTTGCAAAAGGTTGCCATATACGACCTTAATTGGTGCGTATGTGTCGTGTATCTCGAGTTATCCCAGCTGGTGAAAAATCAATTGCAATTGCTGTCCCTCGCAGTAATGAGTATCAATTGGTCAGTGAGTCGTCACGTAGTTGCACATGGTACTTGGGAATTGATTATGATGCTTATCGTTGTTGTTACTATTATCGCTCTTATGTTGTACTTACCTTATGTATTGCCTTATTATCTTATTGTTGCAACTAAAGTTACATTCTGCTCTACCCAGTTAATTTGAAAAGTAAAACTTGATAGAACTAATAGGTTGCTTAGTGCGAGTCTTTTCAAACAAGCCACCTATTAAAGCCATTGCATGCCTAGATGTCCGACGGATAAGTCTTGCTGAGTAAATAGTACTCAGACTTTGTGCCACTGTTGTTTTCAGGTAATGAAGAGGTAGAATTTCCTGAGAATGTGCTGCCCTAGGACATGCAAGTCCCTGAGGGTTGAACTGCCCACTGGGAGTCTGACTCACCACCGCAGTATTGATGTGTGTTGCTAGAGTGATGGTTCTTTGGGCATCAACCATTACTATGCTGTATCATCGAGCTCGTAGAGTCTTATCATAAATTGCTTCCGCTATTTTCAAAACATTCTAAACTTGTAATATTCTGCTGCACTCTGAGAACTTATTGATGTAATATTCAACTTAAATTCGAATCAATGTTGTATTATCAAGTGTCTGCGTTATCAGCATCGTCGGGACCTCGATCCTTCGAGAAGGGGCGCCATATTTTCACTGCAAGAAAACCGGTCATTGGAAGAGGAATTGCAAGCTTTATCTGGAAGAGCTGAAGAAGAAGCGTGGAGACACTTCTAATTCAGGTATGAATGTTATTGAAATTAATAATGTTGCTACACGTCCTTATGATTCATGGGTATTTGATACCGGATCAATGATTCATACTTGCAAATCGTTGCAAGGGCTAAAAGAAGCAAGGAAGTGTGCAAAGGGCAAGGTGGATGCTCGTGTCGGCAATGGTGCAAAGGTTGCTGCGTTGGCCGTTGGAACTTATCCACTTTCATTACCATCAGGATTAGTTTTGGAGTTAAATAATTGTTATTACATTCCCGCCTTAGGAAAAAACATTATTTCTTCAAAGTGTTTGGAGGAACATGATGGTTATGAGGTCATAATAAGGAACAAGTGTTGTTCCATTTATTTGAATGATATTCTCTATGGTAATTGCCCATTGGTGAATGGATTGTATTACTTGGATCTTGAGAATAAGCATATTTATAACATTGATGCGAAAAGGCTCAAGCCTAATGATTTGAATCCCACATATACTTCCATTGTCGTTTAGGTCATATAAATGAGAAGGGCATAAAGAAGCTCCATACAAATGGTCTTCTAAGTTCTTTTGATTTTGAATCAATTGATACATGTGAGTCTTGTTTACTTGGCAAAATGACTAAGTCTCCTTTCACAGGAAGTAGTGAGAGGGCGAGTGAACTATTGGGACTTGTACATACGGATGTATGTGGACCAATGAGTTGCACGGCCAAAGGTGGTTTATAGTACTTCATAACTTTTATTGACGACTTTAGTAGATATGGTTACATCTACTTAATGAGGCATAAGTTTGAATCCTTTGAAAAGTTCAAAGAATTTCAACATGAAGTACAAAATCAATTGGGCAAGACTATTAAACTCCTACGATCTGATCATGGTGGTGTATATTTGAGCCATGAATTTGGTGAACATCTAAAGTAATATGGAATTGTTCCACAATGGACTCCGCCTAGAACGCCCCAATGGAATGGAGTATACGAATGGAGGAACCGAACCTTGTTAGACATGGTTAGGTCTATGATGAGCCAAAGTGATCTTCCATTATCCTTCTAGGGATACACTCTAGAAACTGCCGCTTTCATACTTAATAGGGTTCCATCTAAATTCGTGGAAAGGACACCATATGAGATATGGATTGGGAAGCGTCCCGGGTTGTCTTTTCTTAAGATTTGGGGATGTGAGGCTTATGTAAAACGTATGACATCTGATAAGCTTTCTTCCAAGTCTGATAAATGCTTCTTTGTAGGATACCCTAGGGAAGCCAAGAGTCATTATTTCTACAACCCAGAAGAGGGCAAAGTGTTTGTCGCTCGCAATGGTGTTTTTCTAGAGAAAGAGTTTCTCTCCAAAAGGGTAAGTGGGAGAACGGTGCAACTTGAAGAAATTCAAGAAGCTCCAGAAATGTTTCTTCTTTCGTTGTTCCACAATTTGATGGAACAAATTGTTGTTGAACCAATTGTTGAGACACCAGCCCCACGTAGGTCAGAAAGGGCACGTCGCACTCCTGAAAAGTTCACGCTCCTAACCATGGGGCAGCGTGACATATTATTGTTGGACAATGATGAGCCTAAGACTTACAGTGAAGCAATGATGGGACCGGACACTAAGAAATGGCTTGGAGCCATGAGATCCGAATTAGAATCCATGAGAGAAAATCAAGTTTGGAACTTGATAGATCCGCCTGATGGTGTAAAAACCATTGAGTGTAAATGGGTTTTTAAGAAAAAGGCACGATTAGTGGCGAAAGGTTTTAAGCAAATTCAAGGGGTTGATTATGATGAGACCTTCTCGCCCGTCGCTTTGCTAAAGTCTATACAGATCCTTCTAGCAATTGCTGCATTTTATGATTATGAGATATGGCAAATGGATGTCAAATCAACTTTCCTTAATGGAAACCTAAGTGAGGATGTGTACATGACACAGCCTGAAGATTTTGTCGATCCACAAAATGCTAGGAAAATATGCAAGCTTCAAAAGTCCATTTATGGACTAAAGCAAGCATCTCGGAGTTGGAATCTTCGTTTTGATGAGGTAGTCAAAGGGTTTGGCTTCATTAAAAACGAAGAAGAGGCTTGTGTTTACAAAAAGGCTAGTGGGAGAGCACTTGCCTTTCTGGTCCTTTATGTGGATGACATATTGCTGATCGGTAATGATATTCCAATGCTTGAAGCTGTTAAGACTTCTTTGAGAAATAGTTTTTCTATGAAGGACTTAGGAGAAGCACCTTACATTTTGGGCATTAAGATCTATAGAGATAGATCAAAAAGGCTAATTGGATTATGCCAAGACATGTACATCGACGAGGTATTGAAACGGTTCAATATGCAAGATTCCAAGAAAGGTTTCTTGCCCATGTCGCATGGCATTACTCTTTGCAAGACTCAGTGTCCTTCAACACCTAATGAGATAGAGAAGATGAGAGTGATCCCATATGCTTCGGCTATCGGATCCATCATGTATGCCATGATATGTACGCGCCCAGATGTAGCTTTTGCTCTAAGCGCTACAAGCAGATTCCAATCAAACCCAGGAGAAGCTCACTGGGTGGCTAGTAAGAATATCCTAAAGTACTTGAGAAGAACTATGGATATGTTCCTAGTCTATGAAGGTGAGGAAGAGCTCGTTGTAAATGGTTACATTGATGCTAGCTTCCAAACCGATAAAGATGATTCGAGATTGCAATCTAGACATGTGTTTTGCCTTAATGGAGGCGCGGTGAGCTGGAAGAGTTCCAAGCAAGATACGGTTGCTGACTCAACAACGGAGGCCGAGTACCTTGCCGCTTCAGAAGTTGCAAAGAAAGCTGTTTGGATCAGAAAATTTGTTTTTGCGTTGGGTGTGGTTCCTAGTGCGTCCAGTCCAGTGGATCTCTATTGTGACAATCGTGGTGCCATTGCGCAAGCCAAGGAGCCTAGAGCGCATCAAAAGAACAAACACGTACTACGACGTTATCACCTTATCCGGGACATCGTCACTCGAGGTGATGTAAAGATATGCAAGGTGCACACGGATTCAAACATCGCTGATCCGTTGACAAAGCCTCTCTCTCAGCCCAAGCATAAGGCACATATGAGATCCATGGGTATTAGATATCTGCATGATTAATGTATGAGAGATTGTGTAATGTCTATGTTTATGTGTGATTGAATAAAGTATTATCCTGTTCCATGGATAATAATTATTGCATTGATGGACAAGTACGTGACTTGTTTGTGAAACTCATTATTTTTCATAATATTATACTAAGTGATCCCTAGTTCCTAATCATTATGTGGGACAATAATGATTCATGGACTAGCACATGTATTGGTTGATGATCATGTTTCACAGATCATTGATATGGAGATATCAAATCAATAACGTGGACACATGTTGGAGAACATGGTGTTGGATTGACCCACTAAAAGACTCTGCCAAGATGTTATATTTGTGCCATCAGTCGTTGTCTTGAATGATGTACCTTCAGGATCCTTAGACCTGAGATCGTCACTGATTTCTAGAATGTGTAGTAGCATACTTAGGGGTTACCAAACGCTACTCCATAACTGGGTAGTCATAAAGGTAGCTTTCGGGTATGTTATGAAACATGTCGTGAGATATGAGCGATCAAGACAGAACTTGCCCCTCCTAATAACTGGAGAGACATCTCTGGGCCCCTCGAGTTAGATGGATTTAGAAGTGCATGGCCATGCCAATGTGATTAAAAGTTAATCATGATGACTAAGAGTTAGTCATGATAAATCCACTAGACGTTCGAGTGAATGGTCGAACTATCACAGGGATGGCACGTATCTCGCCTTGAGCTTGACTGATATCATGAGGCAAAGGGATCGCTGAATGCGTATGTCAAAGGTTGAGCCGATATGATCTTTATGTATGCACAAGAATCAGTATGTGCTGCTAGGTGCCGCTATTGATTTATGATTTGAAAAGGGGTTTTCACATCATTGTTGTGTACATATGAACCTAACGGGTCACACACTTAACGTGTTGGAACATCGCTTGCCTATGTGATTGTCTCTAGTGTAAGTGGGAGATTGTTGGAGATATGCCCAAGAGACATTACGGATTTGATTCGTATGTGAGGGTCATATGGATATTGATCCATGAGGGATTAGTCCACTAATGGGCCAACTTGTCGAGGCCCATTAGAAGGGTCTATATAAGTGGAGGTGGGGCAAGGGGTGCGAGTACCCACCAGTCCATAACCCTAGCCGTTGCGCTCCTCTCTCTCTCGCCGACAAACCCTAACCGTGTTGCCGGTGCTAGCACGCCGCGCATGGTGCTCCATCCCCGTACGTGTGGATACCGCAAGGAGGTGCTGCTCTTGCTCCGGTGCCGGACGGCTGGACTCGGAGGAGACGTTGATCGACTACTTCCTCTACACCGATGCGTGACTATATTGGACGAGCTCCTCCAACCCTCGCTTCTGCTCCGCCTGCGCGTCTAGTGGTAACGATCCATGATCCCCTCTTGCAAGGTTTCTTGGTTGAATGGTAGAAATTTTATATGCTATCATAGCCTACCCGTTCCCCAACAACCAAACGGTCCGGTCTTCTTATCGGACGGTCTAGTCAGTAGGAGTGCAGGAATGGCAGAGAGGGTGCATTTCACGGAGGCTCCTGGAATGGAGAGAGAAAGTGGACTGGACGGTCCAGTCCAGTGACCGGACAGTCCGGTTAGTTCAGAAGAAATGCCTCGACAGCGAAGCCAACGGTTCTGGGAACCGTTACCAGAGTGACCGGATGGTCCGGTCAGGCAGTGACCGGATAGTCTGGTCTGGATGTCCAGAAAGGCAATTTCGTGGAGCAACGACTAGTTTGAGGTTGGGAGCCTATATAACTTTGTTGCTAGGTTCTTGGAGACCTCTCTTGGCCACTGGAGTACCTGAGAGCATTTGGTAAGGTCCAAGAGGAAAAGAGGAGAGCACTAGGAGGAGATATTGCATATCTTGAGAGTGCTAGTGGAGAGTAGCTTGAGCATCTTGCACATCTATGGCTAGGGTGTCCTTGAGGGTGTGATCTAGATTGTTACTCTTGGTCTATGGTGAGACCTAGAACGGTTAGGTGTCAGTGATCGAGCCTATCATGATCGGTTGTGAAGGCCGTCACACGTTTGTACACGATTTGAGCTCGCCGTAGAAAGGGGCATCGCTAGTGAGCGCCCGTGTCGGCTCGGGGAGTCCGGCAAGTTCTCGAGGGAGACGAGCTTGTGCTTTGTGCAGCGGTGACGCACACTGTGTCATCACTCTAGGAGTGATTGCGGGCTCATGGGCGAGAACTCCACTTGGTGGTAGGAGGGACCGGGACTCCGACGGGAGTGGTCCAACGAGGATTAGGGGAAGGCACCATCCTTTTGAGACCTCGGGAAAAATCATGAGCCATCCCTTACTCTACTCCTCACTATGATTCTTTACTTTCCACATTTACATACCGTGCTATTCATGCTTGTGTGCTTACCTTGCTCTAGTTCCTTATCTTGTAGCATTGCATGAGTAGGTTCCTTTGCTAGCTTGTTGTTTACTTCCACGTATCTTTGGTAACTAGCTTGCATAGGAGTTGTATTGCCTTAGTGTGATCCACTAGTATGCTTAGGATGTTGTTCCTTTCATAGGTTTATTATCTTGAAAATGTGATCACCATTAGGATTGTGTAGGAGTTGTTTTGAGTGGGCGGTTTTATGTTTTGGCGAATTTGGTACATATTGCGAGTTCCCGATTCAGCGGGGCCTAAACCCATTGTTGTTATTGTTGTTGTTGTTGACTTCTTCCTTCTGGATCTCTAGACAGCGGCTTCCTATATGTCCAACATTGGCACAGACTTCGCAAGTCATGCGAGAATCTAAGGACTGGACAGTCTATAGAGAATCCATTTTCTTCAAGAGTTGATCCATCTTAATTGCTAGCATGTCAATACCATCAACTTGGTGGACTCCCGTTATCTTGGGTTGCGGCTGACTTTGCCTCTCATCATAGCCACTGTAGTTGGCGACCATCGTTTCTGTGAGAGTTTGAGCTTCCTTGACCTTCAGGGAGAAGAAAGAGCCTCCAGCGGCTGCATCTAGATGTTCATGAGCGGGGCGGTTGAGCCCTTGGTAAAAGCTTAGGATCAGCAACCACTCTTGCATTCCATGATATGGGCATGCCTAGGTGTATTCTTGGAAGCGTTCTCATGCCTCATGAATGCTTTCACTGGTTAGCTGTTGAAAGCTAGAAATTTTGTTCCGCAGGGCGTTGGTTTTGCCTAGCGGAAAGAACCAGGCAAGGACGGCGTTGGAGCACTTGTCCCATGTGGTGAGTTCTTCCTAATTGTTGTAGAAAAACTGCTAGTCCTTTCCCAAGAGTGAGAATGGGAAAAGACGAAGGCGGATGGATTTAGGGGTCACGTCCCTCATGGTGAAGGTGCTGCACACCGTCAAGAACTATTGGAGTTGGGTGTTTTCATCTTCCGATGCCTTGCCACAGAAAGGACTGGCTAGAACCATGTTGATTAAGGCCGGCTTCAGCTCATAGCTTCGGTTTCCCATGTTCGGGTTTGGATCGGTGCGAATGTTGTTTGCAGATGGGGCAGAGTAGTGTGGTGCCCCTCCCCGCAGGATCGAGGTCCCAACTGTGCTGATAATGCAGACACTTAATAATACAACATTGGTTCAAATTTAAATTGAATATTACATCACATAGTTATCAGAGTGCGGCGGAAATAGTACAAGTTCTTGAATTGTTTTGAAATAGCAGAAGCAATACGATAAATCTACGAGCTCGATGATACAGCGTAGTAATGGTTCATGCCCGAAGAACCATCACTCTAGCATCACACATCATCACTGCGGTGGGAAGTCAAACTCCCAGTGGACAGTCCAACCCTTAGGGACTTGCATCTCCCAGGGCAGCACATCTACAGGCAATTCTACTTCTTCATTACCTGAAAACAACAGTGGCACAAAGCCTGAGTACTAATTACTCAGCAAGTCTTACCCGTCGGACTCCTAGACATGCAACGGCTCTAATAGGTGGCTTGTTTGAAAAGACTCGCACTAAGCAACCTATTAGTTCTATCAAGTTTTAGTCTTCAATTTAATTGAGTATAGCAGAAATGTAACTTTAGTTGCAACAATAAGATAATAAAACAATAGATAAAGTAAGTGCAACATAAGAGCGATAATAGTAACACCAACAATAAGCATCACAGTTACTTCCAATCCAGGTTCAACTACGTGATGACACAATGACCAAGTGGTACTCATTACTGCGAGGGATAGCAATTGCAATTGATTTACACCAGCTGGGATAACCCGAGATACACGACACATACGCACCAGTTAAGGTCGTATATGGCAACTTTTCGCAAGGACGAAAAACAACTTGGTCCGGGTCCAGTCTCAGCGAGTGGGCATGCTGTTCTGCCAACAGTACTTTATGGTCTGAACCACCCACTCCAGCAGCAGGAGGGTCAACGACCACTGTACTGGGTACCGTCCTCATTGCCGCGCCAATGCTACATCAGTTTACTAGTGCCCATGGACTAGCATGCATTCGGTACTGTTCAATACTTGACCAAGGGGCCGACCACGGACGGGTCCTATGTTCGACAAGGCAGGGCTACCGTAGTCAACACCCATGTATTGCTGCAAACCTACACATGCATCTTCCCTGCCCGGTCATAACAGTAAAATAAACTTCTTTTTAGGTTCCCGTTCTAGTGGTCAAGTTCATTTCTTAGTAACTATATCTATTGCGTCTAGCAATTACTAAGCATAGCGACACAATACCGATACTACCAAAGTTCTAATGATAGTGGCGTAGGTCATTTGGGTATCATGCAAGTGGGTTCCAATCAACTCCTATGACCTAATGCAATAATCACAGACACTAGTAATATTGAAAACTAGCAACTTTATAAAATGGTGAATGAAACCGGGGCTTGCCTGGATCGATGTTAGTGCTAGCAACTAAAACGTCTTGCTCTTGGGGATCAAGGTCCTTCTGAAGATCTTCTTCTTCCTGCTTCGGGTTGTTGTTGCCTATATGATAGAATTGAATTGTCGGTATTATCAAAATATCGTAGAATGCAATGATATGATGCACAATATCTATATTGATTAACATTATTATTATGTTCTCAAAGCCATATGCTTCAAAGAAACAAATTAGAGTTTCATCATTTTATGTGTGTTAGTCATTTATTTAGGGTTGTTATAGTCCTTCAAAATAATTAAGCAATTACAATAGTAACCAATTGATTCTGATCTTAAGTGATTTATCATGAACAGGGACATAGATGGATTGTATTTTTACCAATTTACAGCCTCTGGATATAATTACTCTAATTACTAGCATTTATTAAAGTAAAATAGTGGTGTGAGCAATTAATTTAATTTAATTAATTAAACTTAGGTTTCTGTACTTGTGTGATTTACTGGGCACAGAGACTTGTGTGAGTGATTTTTGTGCCAAGTGGCAGGGGCCAATTATTTATAAAATAATTACTAGAATTAATTTAAGCAACCACACTAAATAAATTCCAGAGCCAAAAATAATTCATATTTTACTGAACCAAAAATTGTGGCGGCAGGTAACTAGTCACACACTAAGTATGCCAAAAATCAGGATTTAATTTCATTCCTAGAATTTCTGATGAATTGATTAGTGGTTTCACCATTTATTAAATTAATAAATATGCATGTACAAAGACAATGATTTATCAATTTACTAAACTAGAGCAATTCAAAATGAACCTAACAAATTTTATTTCAGCTTCATTGGGTTTAAATTCGATTTACTATGAGTTTCCAAAGATTTATGCATTTTCTGGCAATTTCTGGGCATTTTCTGTTCTGGGAAAGGCCACATAGGTGCCACATACGCAACACGTAGGCGCCACATCAGCTGCCAGTAGGCGCTAGTGGGCTCACCGGAGCGGGGTGGCTTGCGGCTGGAGGGCTCGTTGCCGACGATTGCGCGGGAGGAAAGCTTGTCGCGAGGACAGAAAAATGACACGGCACGTCTAGGCGGGAAGATTGGCAGGGTTCGGGGGGGGGGGGGGGTGGCTCACCGGAAGGTCGTCGACGATGAGAGGCGGCGGAAAATGAACTTCGGCGAGGTCGTGGGAACGGCTCAGAGCTCTAACTTGGGCTCTGTCTTCTCCTACAGCTTCACTGGGGCAGCACGAAGAGCGGCATCGGGTTGTTGTTCGGCTAGGATGGCCGGAGATAAAAGCTCGTCGTGGAGGCGGCTTCGGTGATCGGCGGCGATGGGTCAGAACTGAGGAAAAGTGAAATGCCGGTGGCTTTGCACACGAAAACAATAAGGGGTTAAGGCGGGACCGTTCGACCGAGGGTTGCGCAAACGGTAGAGGAGGAAAGGGGGGATGATGCTCACCGGAGATGACCAATTTCGGTCGACGGCAGAGGAGGTCACCAGAACTGTGTGCCTCGGTTTTTCTTCGAATTGATCGAGCACACACAGGGAGTTCTCGAGGAGGTGGCCTGGGGAGCTAGAGGGGAAGTGAGCGGTGTGTGGTTACTCTTGGTTGGGCTTGGGAAGTAGTGGAAGAGCTGGGCAGTGCGTCACGCTTGAGCTCTGCTCGGCAATGGCGAAAAGGGAAGGGAGGTGAGAAAATGGAAGAGAGCAGAGAGCAGAGAGCGCGAGAGAGTAGTTTCTGTGAGCTTGCTAGTTCGCTATGAGTTACGCGGAGGGGGAAAGAGCGGGTGGAGTGCGAGAGCGAGAGGAGCGGGTGGAATTGAAGTTTTGCCGGTCACGGTGATGGCGTGCAGAGGGGGAGAAGAGAAGGTTGGGCGAGCTCGCGGCTCAGGGCAGAGGGATGGGACCGAGCGGGGGCAAAGAGGGTTCAACAGCGGCTGTAGCACGCGCGGTCCCGAGGCAAGGTGATGGCTTCCCGAGCGGTGCGCCGGTGATGGAGCTCTGCTCCTGCTGCGCCAACGGGAGAAGAGAGGAATGGGATTTTGCGCTGCAACCCCTGGAAGATAAGATTTAGTGCAAACAGGTCCCTAGTCAAAGCTATTTTTTATAAAATCAAAATAAAATAGCTAGGGACTTCCTAAATTAGTGAAACTTGGTGGACTAACTTATTAAATGGTGGAGAACACTTTGGTGAATTTAAATTGAAATTTTTGTAAACATATTTTTAGAATTAATTAAATGCATTAATTAGTTACTTAAGAATCAATTAATTAATTGAGGGTCTTGCCAAATAGGAAAAATGCCAAATAAATTCATAATATTCTATTTTAGTATTACCAACATGATTATGAATTTATTTAGCATAAGTTATATTGAAATTTTTAAGTTGCTTTAATAGCTTGGTTGCAGGGTATTTATTTGCCAGGAATTAAATTAATAGATAGGCTCTATCATTTTATGCTATAATTTCCATGATTTGTGATCCTCATATTTGCTAAGTTAAGGTGAGACACGTGGGGTGTCACAAGTAGTCACGGATTGTCTTCTTAGCCATGGTTGGTTGAGCGGACGTAAAAGAATCTTGTTGCTGAGATGGTGTACGGAGGTGCTTATGGAGCAAGTCTAGGCCGAGGAGCGGTGAGTCGTTGATGTACCCTCCTCAACAAAGCGTTTGGATCATTGTGGCAGTTGTCTAGTAGGTCGAAACGAGTCATAAAGCGTCCTATTTACACCACAAATAAACAAAACAAGGGTAAGCCCACAAAGGAAAGCGGTAACTTCTTGATAGGGATATCAATGTTAAATTTCCGATATCTTAGCCTATTGCTTCCCCAGCAATGGCACTAGAAATGCTTGTTGGTATTTCTTAATGTCGTATCAAGAATATGACTATTCTTGGTATGGTGCCAAAAATAATGGTTGGCGTTTGTTAAGCTTTAAGAATAAAATGAATTAATCCGCAAGCGCACTGTTGGCGGCCGATAAAACCCAAAATTGACCACCAATCGGTCGGGAAATGCAAGGTAAAGATCAAAATTCAATAAATATTTGTTTAAACTAATAAAGTTCCACGAGTTTTGGTGAAATATGTCTTTGCATGCATAAGAGACCCAAAATGTGCAAAAACATAAAGAAACATCCTGTCGGCCAATCAAGACTGTCAAACGGCAGTTTTCACCGGCCGACAGGATCATTTTCAGGTAGAAACCAGCCGATAGGGTCATAACTGGCTAAAATCAGCCACCCGGCTGGTTAAACGGGATCACTTTCGAGTTGAAATTAGAAACCAGCCTACAGGGTCATAAACGGCTGAAATCAGCCACCCGGCTGGTTAAACGGAGCCATTTTTGGGCTGATCTTCCAACCCGACCGGTTTTCCAAAAATACTTCTCCATGATGGCATTTCCTCCTCCCGGATTACGGATGTAGAAATATGATTAAGTAAAAGAAGACCAAAATGAAGCTTAACCGAGAGAAGTCAAAGGGCGACCCAGAGAGGGTCGGCACCCGGCCCGGCCGCCGGCCGGCCTGGGCTGCCACCCGGCCCCCTATGCCGCCTCGCCCCCCATGCCGCCCGGCCTGGCCTGCCACTCATCCCGGGTGGCTACCCAGGGTTCCCAACCCATGAGGCCCAATACGCCTACCTGCCCTAATACAGAGAAATCAACGCGAACCGGCCGAACAACCGCCATCAAGACAAGATCCAAGCCGACCAAAATGAGTCGATCGGGAACCGACACGATCCCACAGTAGTCCGGCCTGGGCTGCCGCCCGGCGGTGCATGCCGCTCGGCATGCTCGGCCGCCCAGCAGTTCTCGGCCCTGCTCCTGTTACTTTCTCCGGTTGCGTGGTACAATAGTGGTGACAGAGGAGAGAGCTCCAAGTCTCGGATGTGAGTGGTGTGCGTGTGTGTGTGTGTGGCGATGCCTAGAGAGGAGTGTGGACCTCCCCTTTTATACCTCAAGCAAAAAGGACCCACATTACAAAGAGAGAGAGAGAGAGAGAGAGAGAGATTTTCTACACATGAGGAGTCGGTAGACTCGTGCTGGACAAGGCGAAGGCCATGGTCGGTGACTTGACCCATGTACTTGTGACCCCCTTTGGTCCTGTCTAGGTGACAGGGGGGGACTGCGTGTTGGGAGTGCCCTTGTTTTGCGTTGTCGGGTCGAGCTTCCCTTGCTTATGTAGATGGCGATTTGCCCGGGATGTGAGATGGTTCGTCACGGGCGCTGTCACATTACCCAGGGGGAGATCAGTCCTGCATCACTGTAGCTTAGAGGTGTCATTGGGAGATGGCATCACAGATTGTCCTGCCATGCCTGCTCTTACCAGCGGCCACTGATGATGATGAGGGGAGCAGGTAAAATAGGGGATTTGACCTCCTGACACTGATCCAGCATAACGGGCATGGCATTTAAGGCCGAGTGGTTGGTGGTTGTTGACCATCCTCGCTTGACCCCCTCCGTCGAGGGTCATCACGTCAGGTTGTGCCTGTCCGGGTCTGTTTGGAGTTCGAATTTGAGAAACCATGTGGATATGTGCCATGGTTTGCAATATATGTGATGAGTAATTGACATGACTGGATTTGGTGCTTGAGTTGAAATACGGGAATCCAGGGATTGCATGTGTGTGTGCATGATTATGGCTTCGACTAACCAGAGTTGGTGCAGGTATTGGTGATATTGCAGGAGATGGGAAATGAGTTTGCTTGTCTTGTGATGTGTATGTCACTGGAGTCGACTTGGTGGTCAACGGCGAGAGGATCGGGCACAAGTAGGGGACTTGGGGCCGGACGATTGGGATACCGGGTGAAGTCAAGGGTGATCCACACCGTACACGTGGAGAGGCAAGAATCACGGACGGTTTCGCGGTTGAGCCTCAAAACCATTGTGGTGATGAAGACGGCGTGTTGACCAAGTCAAGGTGACCGAGATGCCAGTGCAAGTGACAAGGGGGCCATATGGACAGGAACCGGGAGAGACTTGTCAGTGGTCAGGATCGCGGGCCAAGGTGACACACATCGACATCAAGAAGACAAGCTTTGAGAAGCGTGCGAGGCGGTTTCCTAGTTTGGGCCTCAAAACCGGTGGCGGTGGTTGGTGGTGCACGTGGCACCATCACGGAGCTTGCTTCGAGACGATGCAAAGACGTGAAGTGTTCGATGGCATTTGGGTGATAAGGCAAAAGATGGACGGTTATGCCCCTAATGGTAGGTGGGTGTGTTATGTAGGTCAAGGGTAGAGTGGTCATGTGGATAATAGACCCTAGGCCTATATAAGGAGAGGTAAGGCTAGTGAAAGAGGTGTCTCTCTCCCTATTAGCCTTGTGTTAGGACTTCATTGAAAAACCTTGTATCTATGGATCTTCTAAGGATGTTTTCATGACATGAGATTTATTTTCGTGCTCAAGATTTTCCTCTCCTTAAATCCCGAATTTCTCTTTTTCCCTATTTTCGGAGCTATGTTCGTGGGAATTTTCAATCTCCTTTTTGGATGAGTTTTTTGGGCAGATTTCTTGAGGAACTTGTTGCTATAATGAGCTACAACAATCCTTCATAGGTCCATGACCAAATCAAGAGCTCTAGCACCTTCAATTTGACGGATTTCTCAAGTTTCCCCATTTTGGTGTTCTTGGCACAAGATCTGAAATTCGTGATAATTTCTTGAGCCACTTGAGTTGATCTTCTAGGATTAGGGTCATGATGTGCTGAGGATTCACTGGTCCAAAAATCGCATCATTTGGAGTTCGTTTGAATAGGTTTTGGAGAAGATTTGTCAAAATCCCAGAAGTTTTTCCTATTCTATCGGGGTCGGTCGACACTGCCGATGACTAGGACCGGCACTGCCGATGGGTTGCAAAACACCACACTTGCACTGCCGATGGGTCTCACCGGCACTACCGATAGGGCTAACCAGCACTGTCGATGGCCCTGATCGGCACTGCCGGTGGTGGAACAGTAAGGTCAGGTTTTGAGTCTCATGATTATTTCAAGTCCTTGTTGTTTCTTGTTGATTCTGCTGTGTTACTTTGCTGTGTTTGATCACTCCTAGGGTTAACACATCACAAGTTGGTGTGTGTAGCCTTGGTGATTCATGTAGAGGTTGGCTTGGGCTGTAATTGGGACATAGGCCAAGTTCTCTTGGAGAATTTTGATTGGCTCCCATTAACCCCCCCCCCCCATCTGGTCGCCTTCTCGGTCCTTCAGAATCCATCCTATCCTAACAGGGCAATCGAGTTTCTACACCCCTCCACTCCCGGTTTGGTCAGGGACTCGTCGTCCCATCCTGTCATGGTCTAGGCCCCACTGATGGGAGCTAACAGGGGCAGGCCCTATGAGTGATCACGGGGGGCCCGCACTGTCATCATGGCTGTAGTGTCAGTGAAATGGTCGTCCTTGCGTCGGAGTAGATTATTTTGGACAAGTGGTTGAGTCATCCACTAGGGAGGGCATGCCGCGCATTGGATCTGTCAGGCGGAACGACTTATCCTCGACTCCCTTCGAGGGGTCGAGAGGGACGCAGCGAGCCCTTGACCACTCGAGGGTCGAGCAGAGCGTGATCGGCCTTTGACTCCTGTGAGAGGGGGACGGTCGAGCGAGTCGGCGGAGTGGTATGACTTTCGTGGCCAAGTCTTGCTGTTGCGGGGACATCCCCTTTTTGGTGGGGGCCTACGTGGGTGACGCCTTGCTGGCGATCCAGTGGGCCCTCAAGGTCTTATGTGTATTCGGGCCCCTAGGTGGGGCCACCAAGCACCCTATTTTCTACCCTTGACAGTAGCCCACGAGCGAGTCGTTTGGGGGATTTTGACACTGGCAGAAGTGGACGGTGCGAAGTCGCCCATGGACGTTCCTGTTTCTGAGAGAGGTGCGCGCGAGCACACCCGAAGGGTGTAGCCCCCGAGCTGGGGGGGGGCGAGTTTCAGGGAAACTCGCACTTCAACTTGATTTGGCATGATATGTTTGGTTTGCTTTTTGATTGGGATGCGCGTGAGCGGAACCGTCGGGTGTAGCCCCTGAGTCAAAGAAGGAGTCTGTGCGGACTCGTTCCTCGGGTTCTGTCCCCTGGGCCGAGCAGACAGCACAGGGTGTCACAGAGGAAGGTTGGCCTAAAAAGACGGGACATTGCGCTATTGACATGATAGTCCCTTGTCTTATTTTAGCGTGCAGAGTGTAGGGGTGTCTCCTCGTGGGGCCCAGAGCTGACACGCTGTGCGTCAGAGGGATTCAAGGCTGATGGCTAGCCTCAGGGCAAGTTTTTTATTTGTACGGAGTGCGGCACGCGGTGTCGTCAGTGGTGCTGGGTCTCTATCCTTACATGGCGTGCAAGAGTCCCTCGTGAACCTGCATCGGGCTCGACACCTGCGTGAGGTATCCGAGGCCCGGACCTTGCTCGGCTATTTAAGGGCACAGACGGGTAGTGTGATGCTTCATCCCCACTCCCAGTTTTACACATCAAGCTCTCGGACATCTGGGGCGTGACCAACTCTTGCGTAGTGGTCTACTGGCCTCATGGCTGTCAGGTGCGGCGACGCCTCTAGGGATGAAGATAGGGATGAAAGCTCACGGACGGTAAGTTCCTGGCTGCCCAGGGTCGGCCATTATGTCGCTCGCGGGAAGATTGGCTCAACTTTTATTATATCCTCCCCTTGTTGGGATGTGGTGGAGATATTGCCGAACCGAGTGTTGTTGCGAGCCGGCGACATTGCCCCCTCTCGCACGCCTGGACATAGAGATCTGTTGGCTGGATTGAGTGGCATGTTGTTGCGAGCTTGCCGCCTGGAGCTCAGCGGCCTTGGTTAGAAGAGCTATGACTTCTCGCTGGGACTACTGGGCCTCCGGTGTTGCGGGCTCAGGGAGAGTACTAAGCAAGGCAATGGCCACTGCTATGTTTTGTTCCGCTCGAGCGAACTGCAGGGGCCCTTGGTCATCGGCGATGATGCGCGGATGAACATCACGGGCCATGGTGCAAGCGCGTTCGCCCATGCCAGGATGTGCTAGCTCACGACCTATTTCCTCCTTTTCGTGCTCCAGCTGGCGCAGGGCTCCTTCTAGCTCCGCCCGCCTTCGTCCAGGCGAGGCGCAGTTTGCGGCTCCCCAGCCACGATGATAGGTATGTTGACAGTGGTCCCTCCTGCCACCACACCAGTCACCGGGTTTGCCAGAACGGGGTCCCGGGGTTCGCCATTACCCCAGCGGCTGAGGTGCCGGCACCCCCCGTAGCTAGGGCGGGCGCAAATTGCACCCATGTACGGTGTCATAGCTTCCCGTGTAGCTCCCCGACTCGGAGCTGGAGTCTCCCACGGACCCCACGTTATCGAGAGATGTCGTCACAGACTGTCCTGCCTTGCCTACTCTTACCAGTGGGCGCTGATGATGACGAGGGCGCAGGTAAAATGGGGGATTTAACCTCCCAATGTTGTATGCACATAACGGGCATGGCATTTAAGGCCGGGTGGTTGCCGGTTGTTGACCGTCCTCGCTCGACCCCCTCTGTTGAGGGTCATCGCGTCAGGTTGCACCTGTCCAGGTCTGTTTGGAGTAGGAATCCATCCTATCCTGACAGCGCAATTGAGTTTCTACACCTCGCCACTCTCGGTTCGGTCAGGTACTCATCGCCCCATCCCGTCATGGTCCGGGCCACACTAATGGGAGTTGACGAGGGCAGACCCTATCAGCGATCACGGGGGGCCCGCACTATCATCATGGCGGTAATGTTAGTGAAATGGCCATCCTTGCCCCAGAGTAGATTATTTTGGACGAGGGGATGAGTCGTTCGCCCAGGAGGGCATGTCGTGCAATGGATCCGTCAGGCGGAACGACTTGTCCTCGAATCCCTTTGAGGGGTCGAGCAGGACGTGGTGAGCCCTTGACCACTTGAGGGTCGAGCGGAGCATGATCGGCCTTTGACCCCTGTGAGAGGGGGAGGGTCAAGTGAGTCAGGGGAGCGGTGCGACCTTCACGGCCAAGTCTTGACCGTCATGGGGACGTCCCTTTTTGGCGGGGGCCTATGTGGGTGACGCCTTGCTGGTGATCCAGTGGTCCCTCTAGGTCAGATGTGTATGTGGGCCCCTAGGTGGGGCCACGTGGCACCCTGTTTTCCACCCTCGACACCTTCAGATCACAAAACCGGTGAAGGTCAACTAGTGATGAAACCAACTCTGATACCAATTGAAGGACCGAGAAGGCAACCAGTGGGGCGGGGGGGGGGGGGGGTGAATGGGAGCCAATAAAAATTCTTCACAAGAACTTGGCCTATGTCCCAATTTCAACCCGAGCCAACCTCAAAACGGATCACCAAGATTACATGCACCAACTTGTGATGTGCTAACCCTAGGAGTGATGAATAATAATAGTGGGACATAGCGGAAACAAAGGAGAGCAACAAACACTCGACACTGTCAAAGAACAGAATCAAAACAGGTCATCGGACAATCATTTTCAGTGTCAATCACACGCATCAGCAGTGATAAGCACCATTGGAAATGCAGGTCATATCATCGGTAGAGCTGACTCACATCAGAAAGAAAACAAAATTCTTAGTCAAGACATCGACAGTGCCGATCAGGATTTTCAATCACGCACCAGCAGTGCCGATACAAAGATAGGCAATCCCAATCAGGACATCAGTAGTGCCGATTGGTAATTTAGACAAAGCATCAGCAGTGCTGATCGAATCGTTGGTAGTGTCGATTGATAACAGACAGAAGACAAAATTCCCGATTAGGGCATCGGCAGAGCCGATCCAGATTTTTCTTCCCGCACTGGCAGTGTCAATGGAAAGATCGGCAGTGCCGACCGACCCTCGACAGAATAGAAATTAGTTCGGTATTAGGCAAGAACCTGACCAAAACATAATCAAACGAACTCCAAATCAACGCATCACGACCTAATCTTAGAAGATCCACTCAATTGGCTCAAGGAATCATCATGAATTTCAGATCTTGTGCCAAGAACACCAAAAAGGGGAAACATGAGAAATCTTTCAAATCAAAGGTGCTAGAGCTCTTGATTCGGTCAAGGACACCTATAGGATTCTTCTAGTTGATAATAGCACCAAGATTCCCCATGAAATCCGACCAAAATGAGATAAAAAATTCCCACAAAAATAGCTCCAAAAATAGAGAAAAAGAGAAATTCAGGATTTAGGGATAGAGGAAGAACTTGAGCATGAATTTCAATCTCATATCATTAATTTATCAAGTCAAGATAAATGGATACAAGGCTAGGAAGCCACCCTCTTCCTCCCACTATTTGGAAGGGCAAGAGATGTCTCTCACACACCCTCTCCTCTCCTCTATTACATGAAGACCTCTCCTAGCACTTTGAAATGAGTTCCTAACACAAGGCTAATGGGAAGAGGCACCTCGCCCACAAGCCTCACCTCTCCTTATATAGGCCTAAGGTTCTCCAAAAGACCATCCTATCCCTCACATACAATACACTGCCACCTACCACCAGGGGCACAACTGTCCATCTTTTTCCTCATCGCCCGAACGCCATCGAGCCCTTCATGACTTTGCTTCGTCTCAACACAAGCTCTGCGATGGTGCCACATGCACCGCCAATCGCCAGCACTGGTTTTGAGGCCCAAACCGGGAAACTGCCTTGCATGCTTTCCAAAACATGACTTCTTGATCTTGACGTGTGTCACCTCGTCCCGTGATCCTCCTTATCGGCATGTCTCTCCCGCCTCCGGTCCATTCAAAGCCTCTACTTGCACCGATGCTCGATCACCTTTGACTTGGTCAACACTGCCTTGTTCACCACCCACGGTTTTGAGGCTCAACCGCGAAACCATCCATGCTCCTTGCCTGTCCATGTGTATGGTGTGCATCACCCTTGACTTCACTCAGCCTCCTAATTGTCCGACCCCAAGTCTCCTACTTCTGCCTGATCCTCTCGCTCTTAACCGCCAAGTTGACTCCAGTGACCTACACATCATGAGACAAGCAAACACATTTTCCCATCTCTTATAAACTATCCAACATCTTTATCAACTCCAGTTAGTCAAAACCATAACAAGCACAAACTCATGCAATTCCCAGATTCTGACATTTGACCTCAAAGACTGAACTCAACCATTGTCAATTACTCATCACATATTGCAAACCATGGCACATATCCACATGATTTCTCACATGCACATAATAAATACACAATGAAAGGTATGAGACAATTGGGTATGGTTGGACAAAGGTTCCAATTGGATATTTTATTTGGATAGGAGAATGTAGGCAGAAGAATCATCTAAAACGGGGTTGTAGATCAAAAGATATGCTTGGTTAAAGCTGCAAGGATTGCGGTTATGCATAGACAGTGCAAAACACATATGCATGTTCCCAGTGATTGGATCTGGTTCTCAAGGAATCGTCTAAACAGAAATCTTCCTAGTGATGTGGGACAAGTTAAACACAAAGTAAATTGGATCATAAATCACCTATACTAGAGATCGATTGGCTACATCATGAGGAGGTCATCCAATGGCAGATCAACCACAGATCGCGTTCCTATCGCACCAAGGCAGTTCTAGGAGAACCCTCTAGTGGAAGTGATCACAAGACCCTGGAACACAAGCAGGAGAGTCAGTTGTATCAATACCATCTCTGGATTGGAAGAAAAGGGGATGGATTTACTATCGTGCGTGCTGGATTCATCCACATCAAGGAGCAGCTGCAATTGCGATGCAGATCCTAGAGGCATCGGATATCCAATGGTGGTGAGTTTTGGATATGTTTAGGGGATATCTGGGTGCACCTCCATGTTAAATTTGGTGGCATTTGGATGGGTGGATCACCAGGAATGCCAAAGCCAACCGGCAGAACTGTTGCTAGGCGTGAGGGCGAGGTGGCGTGGCGGCAGCCTAGCGGCATGGTGAATGTTTGAGTGAGGGGGGGGGGGGGGGGGGGGAGGACGTGGGAGGGAGGCTAGTATTTATAGGAGGGTTGGGACAGGTGGGGGAATAGTATGGAAAGGCAATTAAGGGAGAATAAATGCATTTATTGCAGGCAAACATGGAAGACATAGGATATATGGAAAAGAAATTTTTCTCCTGTTCTTGACTTATGAATGATTATGGAAGGTGGGGTTTATTTCCATACAGATGTTTATGGAAGGTGGGGTAAAGATGGACAACATCAGTCTAGGTACATCGATGCAGTAGGAAAAATAAATGAGGATGAAAATGAGTCTATATACATCAATGGCGTGTAGGGTGGAATTATTGATGAACGAAGATACAATATAATGAAATAAGTTCAGAAGACGGTGCTTGACGATGCATTCAAGTGAGTCAAGGAGATCGGGATAGTTGAGCCCTCTTTTAAAACAAAACATACACTCATATGAGACACCCAGGTGTCCCATTTCTTTCTTAGCTCAAATTGGCCAAAATTTTGAACTCAAGTTTGAGCATGAAATAATAGGAACAAGATAAAAATTTGGAATTTCTCCAAGTCAATTTAGAACCCTGGAAACAAGAATTTTGGAAGCAAATTAAATTTGGATAAAACATGGGCCAAATGATTACATTAGAATTATGGTAATAACAAAATAGAATTTTGGGCCAAAAACCAGAACTTTATTTCATTAAGAAGTTAATTAATTAATTGGTTTAACCCTAGAATTGATTTAATTTTGAATAATAATTCCAATTAAATTATTTATTTTCTGACCAAATGAAATCCCCCAATACTTTCCTCACTTTTTTTTAAGAAGCCCAAATATAAATTTTCAGATCAATTTGACCCTGGGAGCTATTTTAAAATCGCAAATTGATAGAACCGAGGACCTTTTTGTAAAGAATTCAAAAAGGGGAGCACCTTTCTGCAAAAGTGCTGTCTTCCTCCTCTCGGCTCCCACCCACGCGCGCGCGCCGTGCGAATCCTCTGTCGCTGCTCTGCCGTCCTCGGGACTCGGTTCTCCACTTCCACACGCTCTCACCTGCCACCGTCACATCGCCGTGACCGCCGACCGCTAACAGCCACGGCTCCGCATCACTTTTGCCCTGTCCGAAGCCGATGCAGTCCTGCTACCGGCTCAACCGCGCCCATGCCGTCACGCTCGCACTACCGCCTTGGAGCTCGCGACCGAACCAGCGATGTCGCCGCGCACTTTTCTCGCTGCTCCCTCCGCCGCGGCACGCTACAAAACGACGCCCACCCGAGTCGCTTTGCCTCAGTGCCCATGCCGCCATGGGTGACGCTGCCCCGCGATTCCTGGCAGCCGCGATCAGTCTCCTCATGACCAGCCGCTCCCCGCCCTCCAACCGCATGAAAAGCTGTGCGCGACCCTGTTGCCACCTCGCCGTTGCCAGTCGGCCACCCTGCATGCCGCAAGCCGACACGTGCGTGAGTTTCTTTCTGTTCTGCCCAAAGCCGATGTGACCTCTGCTGCGCCACGCTGCTTCCCGCGCACCAACTGCTCCTTGTCGTCCCGACCGCGCACCAATCCTTGCGTGGACACTCTACGGACCCGTGACCCCCCCGCCACCCAGCCCCGGCCTATGAGAACCCCTGCCCTCTACCGTTTTTTCACGCTTCCCCTCTCCTCCGCCATTACTGCCTCGAGCTCAAGCTCGACCCACCACCGTTCCCCTGCCTTCCGAGCCACACCGAGAGCACCAAAACCTGTGCTTACCTCCCCGCTACCTTCCACCCCTTGTTTTGCACAATCTTCTGGTGAAGCTCGGCTAATTTGGAGGATCTCCAAATTCTGTTCCTCGACGGCCGCCGATGACGCGCTACCAAATTCTGGCGACTCTGGTGAACCTCGTCTCCCCTTTCCTCTTCTCAATGATTCGCAAGGTTCTTACGATCATTCCTGACTCCTCGTTTCTTTGATTCCTCGAGCAAGAACACTGGCATTGAACTTTTCCCCCGCCGACCCCTTCTGTGCCGCCGTGTTCGTGCCGCTTCCACGGTGAGCCCCGTCTTTCGGCATTCCCCGACGATCGCCGACCTGATGCCGATCCCCGCCATGCCCCCGTGAAGCTGTAGAAGCAGACCGTGCGCAAATTGATACCCCCTGGGAGAAACGTGCCTTCGCCGAAGATCTCTGTTCCGCCGCCCATCGTCGCCGACCACACTCCGGTGAGTTTCCGACCTCGCGAATACCCCCACTCCCTTTGCCTTGTTGCGCGCGTCATTCCTCCTCTCATGTGGCGAGCTTCCAGCCACCAGAGCACCCTGCGGCGAGCCCTCCGGCAAGCCCCGACCGCGCGTCGCTGCGCTCCAGCGAAGCTGACTGGCAGCTGAGCTGGCATCCAGTTGGCGCTGATGTGGCTGCCACATGGCGCTGACGTGTCAATTGTTTAAAACCCAGAAAATACCAGAAAAACTGCTGAAACTTCTAATATGCATAGTAAATTCATTTTAAGTCCAAATGGCCTCAAACCAATTTTGTTAGATTCATAATAATGCACTTTATTTTAGTAAAATAATAGCCAGCTGCCTCTGTTATTATATTTTAGTTAATTAAATAACTTGTGTAAACACTAATTAATTCCTTATTAATTCTGTACAAGCAATTTAATTCCAATCTTTTGCATGTACTATTAATTCATACTAATACATCACCCTGATTTTTGGCTATGTCAAATCTGCAGTATTTAATATTCTATTAATTAAGTGATGCTTTAACTTTAATGAATGCTAGTAAATAAAATAATTCTGTCCAGAAGCTATAACTTGATGGAAATGCACTTCATGTATGTCTCTGTTCATGATAAATCACACAAGTCCAGAATCAGTTGTTTACTATTTTAATTGTTTAATTGTTCTCAAGCTATATCAACCCTAATTAAATGATCCACCCACGTGAAATAATGAAACCTAATTTGTTTCTTTGAAGCATATGGCTTCGAGAACTTGTTAATAAGGTTGTTGGCACCACACTCTAATGCAATATGCATCCATCACTTGTTGCATTCATCATATCATCACATGTAATAGTATTTCAACACTACCGTTAACCCTTGTTCATCAATAGGTAACGACACTCAGGAGCAGGAGCTCGACGTCCGGCAGGGCCAAGTGCCTGAGGACCAAGAGACTATAGTAGCTAACACTCGCGTGGATCCAGTCAAGCCCCGGTTTGCATTTGCCTCTTTATAAAGTTTTGCTAGTTTAATTCACTACTAGTGTCTATGCTTGAATTGTTGCATCAGGTCATAGGAATTGATTGGAACCCAACTTGCATGTTTTCCCCAAATGACCTATGTTGTTTTTATTAGAAACTTGGTAGGTTCGGTACTACGATGCTATGCTTAGTAATTGATAAGTCTCGGTAGTTATCATGATTACTAGGGAATAAACTTGGTCACTAAAATGGAACTTATGTAAAAGAAGTTTATTTTGATGATTGGCCGGATAGGGAATTTGCATGTGTAGGTTTGCAGCAACACATGGGTGTTGGCTGCGGTAGCCCTGTCTTGCCCACCCTAGGACCCGTCCGTGGTCGGCCCCTTGATCAAGTTTTGAACAGTACCGAATGCATGCTAGTTTCATGGGCACTAGTAAACCGATGTAGCATCAAAGATCGCTTATATCAAGGACGGTTAAGGTGCGTTGGTCTTAGGATCCTCGGCTGTGGGAATAGTACCGAATGCATGCTAGTTCCATACCACGAAGTACTGTTGGCAGGACGGCATGCGCACTCGACGTCACCACACCCGGGTCTGGATATGGGTGGTTTTTCTTGTGAAAGGTTGCCATATACGACCTTAATTGGTGCGTATGTGTCGTGTTATTCGGGTTTTCCCAGCTGATGTAAATCAATTGCAATTGTTGTCCCTCGCAGTAATGAGTACCGCTTGTTCACCGCGCCAATCACGTAGTTGCACATGATATCATGGATATAGATTTGTATTGGTTATTACTGGTATATTTTATTGTTCTATTGTTGCACTTATTTTCATGTATTGTTTTATTATCTTATCGTTGCAACTAAAGTTATATTCCGCACAACCCATTTAATCTGATAATAAAACTTGATAGAACTAATAGGTTGCTTAGTGCGAGTCCTTTTAAACAAGCCACCTATTAGAGCCATTGCATGTCTAGGTTTTTGACGGGTAAGTCTTGTTGAGTAATTAGTACTCAGGCTTTATGCTTATGTGGTTTTCAGGTACTGAAGAAATAGAATTGCCTGTAGATGTGTTGCCTTTGGACGTGCAAGTCCCTGAGGGTTGGACTGCCCATTGGGAGTCCCTGAGGGTAGATTTTATCGTTATTTCGCTTCCGCTATTTTCAAAACTTCATGAACTTGTAATTCCGCTGCACTTTGATGTAATAATTAAACTTAAATTTGGATCATTGTTGTATTATCAAGTGTCTGCGTTATCAGCACCTTTGGGACCTCGATCCTCCGGGAAGGGGCGCCTCAGCTGGTATCAGAGCCGTGGTCCATCGTAATACAACCATTAAAACGTATTTTCAAAAAATTACGAAGTTACGTGTGAGGATACGTTAGTACTGCCCCTAGTAGTTATTAGGGTTGGTGACAATGCTAACGGGTTATGCTTGAGTTGGCTTTTAGTTGGTTCATCTTTTGGCATTTAAAGTTCGCTCGTAAGGACAATGGCTTTGCGGGATGATTCCTTCCCTGAATCGTTACCAACATTTTTCATTTTTGGCTCCTTGACAAGTGTTGGAGCGTAGAGTTCACTCGCAAGGGCTCTTGTTTCGCGAGATGGTTTCTTCCATAAACCATGCCAACTTTTATTAGTAATGCTCATCAGAATAGGTTTATGAGCATTGGTTCGCTTGCGAGAACCGTGGTTTCGCAAGGCGGTTCATTCCATGAACCGTTCTAGAGTTACCCTTATTTTTGTAGTTTCTTTTAATTTAATGTAATGTTTTTGCAATGAGTTTTTCTGCAGGTACACTAACACCGTTAGTACAACACTTAGTGACTACGTGATGAGTGCGGGTCGTCACCAATTTTTGTGCCGCTAAGTACCGGCAATATAGGTGTGTGTTGTGAGGAACGCTAGGTAAATAAATTGAATTTTGCATCATTGCATTCCTTATAACTTAACTAAAATTTTGTTCTCCCTTTACTTACCCACCTCTGAATTAAAAGTTTGCAAGTTTGATAAGTACAAAATTCGAAATACACGTTTGAATTATTAAGTTAACAACAATCTATCAACTTTCTGTTTCCAACACATCCCTAAACTTGCAAAGATCATAAGTCCAGTTCTACTTAGAATTTTGGGAATACAAACACCATCTAAAAAGCTATGAAAGTCTACTGTAACGTGGTACCAAGAACCAGTTCTGTAGATTTTGTTTTCTGGGCACAATACTTGATTTCTAACTACCGCAGAGTCAAGACCGAATCTGTTAAAAATCCATCTCCGTATTAATCCCCCTTGAGACTGGAAAATGGAAACTAAAAATTTGTTTCTATATTTTATAAAGTTGAACATGAAATGCACCCCACTTAAGGAAGATTCTGACTGATTCAGATTTCGCCCTTGTAGATGGCTGAAAACAATTTCCATGCTCCACCGGGTTGGGAAATCACCGATGGTCTAGAGATCCCTGGGATGACTCAACTTGTTTGGAGTGTCCTTCAGGGTTATGGATATGATATCCCTCCCACCTACATTGGAAGGACCATTGAGGAGAATGGAATCACTTCCTGTGTAGTCCATGTCGTAGTTCCCACCAACTATTCCTTCTTACCGGCATGGGAGTCATGGACTATCAGTGTCACTGGCGTGGACCTACTCACTACTTGGAGTGTTGCTGCCCTCAAAGCCCTCACTCTGTTTTGCGAACTCCACATGCATGAGGTCACTGGAACACCGATAACCTTGATACCGATTGACAATATGGAAGATCCTGAGTGGAACCACCGTCTGGATTTTGTCTTCGACCCAAACCACCCACTGTATTGCCCAGCGCTACATGTGGCAGAGTGTTATGGACTCTCTCTATTTGGCATATGCAAGAACTTGTACCATCAACTGGACATGTTTTGGGCCGCACTTCGGCTTTCCGAAGCCGAAAAGCAAGCCAAGATTTTGGAAATTGCAGAATTAAACCAGCAAGTACAAGTGAAGAATGAAGAGATGGATATGATCATTGAAGAGCGTGACCAAGCTATTGGAGATGCTGACATCATGGAGTCTGAACAACAGGAGCTTCAAGTCGAATTTGACGCCTTCAAGGCTACCCACCTTCCCATCATAGATAATTGGGATGAGATCCCTATGGAGTATGGAAAACAAGTGGATGAAGACATGGAGCAAGCCGAAAATGTTGGTGTAGAGATGATAGAACCGGGAGCGCCAGAAGAACCGTTGGGACCGCCAGAACCCAACGAGCCGATAGTATAGACCAGGAGTAGATGAGTTGGTCGTATATGAGCCATAGTGCGTCCGCAATACCATAGTTAGGCGTTGA
This sequence comes from Eleusine coracana subsp. coracana, assembly GCA_032690845.1. Lineage (NCBI taxonomy): Eukaryota > Viridiplantae > Streptophyta > Magnoliopsida > Poales > Poaceae > Eleusine > Eleusine coracana. The sequence goes on along the minus strand of CM064428.1, from coordinate 40,230,974 downwards.
GGCACGTATGGATTAGTTAGTGTGATGATTATCCTTTTAATAACCATGTACCAACTTCGATTTGTGAAAATGGTTGTTATTTCTTAACCCTTAGAGCAACCTTGCAAGTTTTTACACCTATGTCTTATGGAACACTTGGAAGAATGACTAATGTGTAGGGTGTAAATTGCAGCATGGTGCGAACTCCGAATCAGGATGATCCTGAAAGCTCTCAGCAGGGAGCTAATGCTCAGCCTTCGCTAGCAGATGTTCTGGCTGCAGCACTCAGCCGACAGCAGAATGACTTCGAGTTGCTCCGCCGGTTAGCTGGCTGGACATGGGGGCAACCGCAACAACAACCAGCCCCGACAGTGCACTTACTCAGACTTTCTGGGTATGCACCCGCCGACCTTCGAGCGTGCCAGAGAGCCCCTGGACGCCGACCACTGTCTATGTTAGACCGAGTCTAAGTTCGGTCTGCTTGACTGCACTGAGAACCAGAAGGTGCTATTCACCGCCCAGCAACTCCAGCGCCCTGCTAGTGCCTGGTGGGCGAACCATGTCGCTTCACTACCCGCTGGGACCTGTATCGAGTGGAATGAGTTTTGAACTGCCTTTCGAGCTCATTTCATACCTGCCGGTCTTGTGCAGAGGAAGTTTCAGGAGTTTATAGACCTGAAACAAGGAGGGAGGAATGTCCTCGAGTATTCTAAGGCGTTCAACCATCTTGCTCAGTATGGCACTGAGTATGTCAACACTGAGGAGAAGAAGAGGTATGCTTTCCTGCATGGCATGAATGCCGCACTGAAGGAGCATCTGACCTGGCAGACAACCGGCACATTCAACGATCTGGTCAATGCTGCTATTGTCCAGGAGGGTGCCATGCGCCAAGTTGGGGAAGATGAGCGCAAGAGGAAGGCCCCTACTAGTGCCTCTGCTGCCCCATAGGCGAAGCATCGTCTGGTGTATACTTCACCGTCTGGACAGCGATACCGGACATCCCCGCAGCAGCAGTATCAGCGCCCGAGGCTACAGCAGCAGCAGCACTTTCCGCCCCGAGCACCACAGCAGTAGCAGCAGCACACTCAGTACCGTGCAACCAACCTGCAGCAGGGAAGTCAGAATGCACGTGCTCCTCATCCTGTCAGTCGTGGAGGTAACTACCCGTGCTACAACTGTGGTCGCACCGGCCACTTCGCCAGAGAATGTACACCTAAGCGCAACAACAACAACAACAATCAGCGCCCTCCGTAGAACAAGACTGTGAATGCACCGCCTCGTGGTGCCCAAGTGAACTACACGAGCGCTGACGCTATTCCCCAGGGTGATCCCGTGCTGACCAGTATGCTCTCACTCTACCGCCAGCCTGTCCTCACTCTTTTCGATTCTGGTGCTACTCATAATTTTATTAGCAGAACTTGTGTGCAAAACCATAATCTCCACACCACCACTATAAATCAGTGCTTTACTGTCCGTTCCCCAGCTAGACAAATTCTAGCTAATGAAATAGTAAGCAAAGCTCCACTAGAAATTAACCGGAAAATCTACCCCGCCGATTTTATCATGCTCCATAACCAAGAGATTGACCTAATTATTGGCATGGAGTGGATGAAAACCCATAGAGCCATGTTAGATATAGAGCCCCGTGTGGTCCATTTGAACTCTCCCCTACATGGTCCAGACACCCTTTCTCTTAGCACCATCTCGTCGAGGGATCTGGTTGTCTATCATTTGGAAGGACCATCACTTGAGAACATCCCTATTGTCTGTGAGTATCCCGACGTATTTCCGGAAGATATTTCTGGACTCCCACCTGATCGTGAAGTAGAATTCAAGATTGAACTCCAGCCAGGAACTTCTCCACTATCCCGACGTCCCTATAAAATGGCTCCAAATGAGCTAGCTGAATTGAAGAAACAGCTGAATGAGTTGCTAGAAAAAGGATTTATTCACCCAAGTACTTCACCTTGGGGCTGTCCCGCCATTTTCGTGAAGAAGAAGGACAAGTCTCTGCGTCTTGTTGTTGATTACCGGCCTCTTAATGAAGTCACCATCAAGAATAAATACCCGCTGCCCCGTATTGATATTCTTTTTGATCAATTGGTTGGTGCCAAGGTCTTTTCCAAAATTGACCTTCGGTCGGGTTATCATCAGATTAAGATCAGAGCAGAAGATATTCCAAAGACTGCATTCTCTACTAGATACGGATTATTCGAATATCTAGTGATGTCCTTTGGATTGACAAATGCGCCTGCCTATTTCATGTATCTTATGAATTCAGTCTTCATGCCAGAGCTAGACAAGTTCGTGGTAGTATTCATTGATGACATTCTTATCTATTCGAAGTCCAAGGAAGAACATGCCGAACATCTTCGTATTGTTCTTTAGCGTCTACGAGATCACAAGCTGTTTGCGAAATTCAGTAAGTGTGAATTTTGGTTGGACCGTGTGCCCTTCCTTGGTCACATAGTTTCAGCCGAAGGTATCTCTGTAGACCCAAGCAAGGTCCAAGATGTGCTAGATTGGAAGCCACCGAAAACCGTCCACCAAATTCATAGTTTCCTCGGACTAGCTGGATACTATCGGAGGTTCATTCCTAATTTCTCTTAGTTGACCAAACCCATCACCGAGCTGCTGAAAAAGGATAGGAAGTTCAATTGGAGCAACAATTGTGAAGAAGCTTTTCAGAAATTGAAGACATTGTTGACTACAGCCCCAATATTGGCTCAACCAGACATCACCAAGCCGTTTGACATATATTGTGATGCATCTGGGACCGGACTTGGATGTGTGCTTATGCAGGATGGTCGTGTTATTGCCTATGCATCTCGACAACTGTGGAAGCACGAAAAGCACTATCCTACCCATGATTTGGAACTAGCTGTCGTTGTCCTTGCCCTAAAAATTTGGAGGCATTATTTGCTCGGTAATTTAGTACACATCTATACGATCACAAGAGCTTGAAGTACATATTTACTCAGACTGATCTGAACATGAGACAATGTCGATGGCTAGAATTAATTAAGGACTATAATCTGGAGATTCATTACCACCCAGGCAAGGCTAATGTGGTCGCCGACGCTCTGAGTCGGAAGATACACTGCAATAATCTAGTTATAGACCGCAGCATTGAAGCGAGTACCACAGAACCCAACCTACATATATTGCCTGCCCTAGTGATCAACAATCTCAGTATTCATTCCACCATTCGTGAGGAGGTCATTGCTGCACAGATAGGAGATGTTGGAATGAAGTACATTTGGGAGAACCTTAAGAATGGCAAGGCAAACTGCTTCACACAAGATTCGGATGGTACTCTGTGGTTCAATAACCGCCTAGTAGTACCCAAGGATTTTGAGCTTCGTTGCAAAATCTTGGATGAAGCACATCACTCTAAGTATTCCATTCATCCTGGAAGTAACAAGATGTACCAGGACCTAAAGAAAAATTTCTGGTGGACCAGAATGAAGCGAGAAGTTGCTCGATATGTCATGGAGTGCGACACCTGTCAGAGAGTTAAGGCCAACCATTTGAAACGGGCAGGACTACTTCAGCCATTGAGTATCCCCGCCGGAAATGGGAAGATATAAGTATGGATTTCATTGTTGGCCTCCCTCTCACATCTCGAAAGCATGATTCGATTTGGGTTGTTGTTGACAGACTCACAAAGTCTGCTCACTTTCTACCAGTAAACACCAGATATAGCGTACGACAATATGCAGAACTATACATAGCAAGAATTATGTGTCTCTATGGAGTACCCAAGACCATTGTTACAGATCATGGCTCACAGTTTGTTGCTCGGTTTTGGGAGCAACTGCATGCATCTTTGGGAACTAAGTTGATCCGAAGTTCTGCTTATCATGCCGCTACTGATGGACAAACTGAGCGTGTCAACCAAATCTTGGAAGATATGCTCAAAGCATGTGTCTTAACACATGGTGGTAACTGGGATGAGTATTTACCATATGCAGAATTCTCATACAATAACAGTTACCAAGAGAGTGTAAAAATGTCCCCTTTTGAAGCACTCTACGATCGGAGTTGTAGAACAACGTTGAATTGGTCTGAATCAGGAGAACGAGTAACTTTTGGTCCTGACCTCATCAAGGATGCAGAAGAAAAGGTTCGGACAATTCAAGCAAATCTCAAGGCTGCTAAATGTCGTCAAGAAAAGTATGCAAACCGACGACGCAGGCCATTGTTTTTCAACAAGAATGATTTTGTCTATCTTTGAGTGTCACCAATGAAGGGCATTCAACGATTAGGGATCAAAGGAAAATTAGCACCCCGCTACATTGGCCCATTTAGAATCTTGGACAGATGTGGTCAAGTCTCCTACAAGCTGAAGTTACCACCAAATCTGTCTGGAGTACACAACACATTTCATGTATCTCAACTGAAACGATGTCTCAAACCTCCAATTGATGTTGTCTTGGAAGAGTATGATCATCTTCAACCGGACCTCACCTACTCCGAGCACCCAATACAAATCCTTGATGAGAAAGAACGGACAACTCGCAAAAGAACCATTAAATTGTATGAAGTGCAATGGAGTAATCACTCAGAAGATGAATCCACCTAGGAATCGGAAGAATTTCTGAGTACTCATTACCCAGAGTTCTGGTCTTCATTCACATGTAAATTTTGCCCCTCTCTAGTCTGCTTCGTTCTTAATCTCAGGACGAGATTTCTTTAAGGAGGGAGGGCTGTGACACCCAGGTGTCCCATTTCTTGCTTAGCTCAAAATGGCCAAAATTTTGAACTCAAGTTTGAGCATGAAATAATAGGAACAAGATAAAAATTTGGAATTTCTGCAAGTCAATTTAAAACCCTGCAAACAAGAATTTTGGAAGCAAATTAAATTTCTATAAAACATGGGCCAAATGATTACATTAGAATTATGGTAATAACAAAATAGAATTTTGGGCCAAAAACCAGAACTTTATTTCATTAAGAAGTTAATTAATTAATTGGTTTAACCCTAGAATTGATTTAATTTTGAGTAATAATTCCAATTAAATTATTTATTTTCTAATCAAATGAAATCCCCCAATACTTTCCTCGCTTTTTTTAAGAAGCCCAAATATAATTTTTTAGATCAATTTGACCCTGGGAGCTATTTTAAAATCGCAAATTCATAGAACCGAGGACCTTTTTGTACAGAATTCAAAAAGGGGAGCACCTTTCTGCAAAAGCGCTGTCTTCCTCCTCTCGGCTCCCGCCCGCGCGCGCACGCTGCACGAATCCTCTGTCGCTGCTCTGCCGTCCTCGGGATTCGGTTCTCCACTTCCACATGCTCTCTCCGGCCGCCGTCACATCGCCGCGACCGCCGACCGCTAACAGCCATGGCTCCGCGTCACTTTTGCCCTGCCCGAAGCCGACGCAGTCCTGCTACCGGCTCAACCGCGCCCATGCCGTCGTGCTCGCACTACCTCCTTGGAGCTCGCGACCGAACTAGCGATGAGTCGCGGTGCCGCGCACTTTTCCCGCTGCTCCCTCCGCCACGGCATGCTACAAAACGACGCCCACCCGAGTCGCTTTGCCTCAGCGCCCATGCCGCCATGGCTGACGCCGCCCTGTGATTCCTGGCAGCCGCGATCAGTGTCCTCGCGACCAGCCGCTCCCCGCCCTCCGATCGCATGAAAAGCCGCGCGTGACCCTACTGCCACCTCGCCGTTGCCAGTCGGCCACCCTGCATGCCGCAAGCCGATGCGCGCACGAGTTTCTTTCTGCTCTGCCCAAAGCTGACGTGACCTCTGCTGTGCCACGCTGCTTCCCGCGCACCAACCGCTCCCTGTCGTCCTGACCGCACACCAATCCTTGTGCGGACACTCTACGGACCCGTGACCACCCCGCCACCCAGCCCCGGCCTATAAGAACCCCTACCCTCTGCCATTTTTTCACGCTTCCCCTCTCCTCCGCCATTACTGCCTCGAGCTCGAGCTCGACCCGCCACCGTTCCCCTGCCTTCCGAGCCACACCGAGAGCACCAAAACCTGCGCTTATCTCCCCGCTACCTTCCACCCCTTGGCTTGCATAATCTTCTGGTGAAGCTCGACTAATTTGGAGGATCTCCAAATTCTGTTCCCCGATGGCCGCCGACGACGCGCTCCCAAATTCCAGCGACTCTGGTGAACCTCGTCCCCCCTTTCCTCTTGTCAATGATTCGCAAGCATCTTACGATCATTCCTGACCCCTTGTTTCTTTGATTCCTCGAGCAAGAACACCGGCATTGAACTTTTCCCCCACCGACCCATTCTGCACTGCCGTGTTCGTGCCGCTTCCACGGTGAGCCCCCTCTTTCGGCATTCCCCGACGATCGCCGACCTGATGCCGATCCCCGCCGTGCCCCCGTGAAACTATAGAAGCAGACCGTGTGCAAATTGGAACCCCCTGGGAGAAACGCGCCGCCACCGAAGATCTCTGTTCCGCCACCCATCGTCGCCGACCACACTCCGGTGAGTTTCCGACCTTGCAAACACCCCCACTCCCTTTGCCTTGTTGCGCGCGTCATTCCTCCTCTCCCGTGGCGAGCTTCCAGCCACCAGAGCACCCTGCGGCGAGGCCTCCGACAAGCCCCGGCCGTGCGCCGCCGCGCTCCAGCGAAGCTGACTGGCAGCTAAGCTGGCATCCAGTTGGCGCTGATGTGGCTGCCACATGGCGCTGACGTGTTAATTGTTTAAAACCTAGAAAATACCGGAAAAACTGCTGAAACTTCTAATATGCATAGTAAATTCATTTTAAGTCCAAATGGCCTCAAACCAATTTTGTTAGCTTCATAATAATGCACTTTATTTTAGTAAAATAATAACCAGCTGCCTCTGTTATTATATTTTAGTTAATTAAGTAACTTGTGTAAACACTAATTAATTCCTTATTAATTCTGTACAAGCAATTTAATTCCAATCTTTTGCATGTACTGTTAATTCATACTAATACATCACCCTGATTTTTGGCTAAGTCAAACTGCAGTATTCAATATTCTATTAATTAAGTGATGCTTTAACTTTAATGAATGCTAGTCAATAAAATAATTCTGTCCAGAAGCTATAACCTAATTTGTTTCTTTGAAGCATATGGCTTCGAGAACTTGTTAATAAGGTTGTTGGCACCACACTCTAATGCAATATGCATCCATCACTTGTTGCATTCATCATATCATCACATGTAACAGTATTTCAACACTACCGATAACCCTTGTTCATCAATAGGTAATGACACTCAGGAGCAGGAGCCCGACGTCCGGCAGGGCCAAGAGCCTGAGGACCAAGAGACTATAGTAGCTAACACTCGCGTGGATCCAGGCAAGCCCCGGTTTGCATTAGCCTCTTTATAAAGTTTTGCTAGTTTAATTCACTACTAGTGTCTATGCTTGAATTGTTGCATCAGGTCATACGAATTGATTGGAACCCAACTTGCATGTTTTCCCCAAATGACCTATGTTGTTTTTATTAGAAACTTGGTAGGTTTGGTACTAAGATGCTATGCTTAGTAATTGATAAGTCTCGGTAGTTATCATGATTACTAAGGAATAAACTTGGTCACTAAAATGGAACTTATGTAAAAGAAGTTTATTTTGATGATTGGCCGGACAGGGAATTTGCATGTGTAGGTTTGCAGCAACACATGGGTGTTGGCTGTGGTAGCCCTGTCTTGCCCACCCTAGGACCCGTCCGTGGTCGGCCCCTTGATCAAGTTTTGAACAGTACCGAATACATGCTAGTTTCATGGGCACTAGTAAACCGATGTAGCATTAAAGATCGCTTATATCAAGGACGGTTAAGGTGCGTTGGTCTTAGGACTCCTCAGCTACGGGAGTGGGCGGTCTATACCACGAAGTACTATTGGCAGGACGGCATGCCCACTCGACGTCACCACACCCGGGTCTGGATGTGGGTGGTTTTTCTTGTGAAAGGTTGCCATATACGACATTAATTGGTGTGTATGTGTCGTGTTATTCGGGTTTTCCCAGCTGGTGTAAATCAATTGCAATTGTTGTCCCTCGCAGTAATAAGTACCGCTTGTTCACCGTGCCAATCACATAGTTGCACATGATATCATGGATATAGATTTGTATTGGTTATTACTGGTATATTTTATTGTTCTATTGTTGCACTTATTTTCATGTATTGTTTTATTGTCTTATCGTTGCAACTAAAGTTATATTCCGCACAACCCATTTAATCTGATAATAAAACTTGATAGAACTAATAGGTTGCTTAGTGCGAGTCCTTTTAAACAAGCCACCTATTAGAGCCATTGCATGTCTAGGTTTTTGACGGGTAAGTCTTGTTGAGTAATTAGTACTCAGGCTTTATGCTTATGTGGTTTTCAGGTACTGAAGAAATAGAATTGCCTGTAGATGTGTTGCCTTTGGACGTGCAAGTCCCTGAGGGTTGGACTGCCCATTGGGAGTCTGATCTGCCGCTGCAGTGATTGTGAGTGCTGCTAGGGTGTTGATTCCTCGGGCATGAATCATCACCATGCTGTATTGTCGAGCTCGTAGATTTTGTCGTTATTTCGCTTCCGCTATTTTCAAAACTTCATGAACTTGTAATTCCGCTGCACTTTGATGTAATAATTAAACTTAAATTTGGATCATTGTTGTATTATCAAGTGTCTGCGTTATCAGCACCTTCGGGACCTCGATCCTCTAGGAAGGGGCGCCTCATCATAAATTTTGATTGAAAGGATTTTTAATTTCTTCTCAAATTAACATGTAATACAAAAATGAAAAAATATGGAAATCAAATAAAATTAAATGATTTTACTTTTTCAAAAAATGATGTTTTGGTTCAAAACTAAAAACTTTTATGAAATGTAGCAACTTCTTGAACCCAATAAAATCTTTGTTAATTTGCAAAGTTTCTTATAAATAGTTTCAAAATTTAAAAAATCCAAATATATTGTTTGAAAGCGGTTGTCCAAAATGGAAATTTTGGTATGTGACAACCACGCTCTTTTTTGTTCGGCTTTGTGTGCTAGGGTTGATTGATCAACACGCCCACCCTAATCCCACCCTTAATGCCTCGGACCAATCCACCACAAATTTCACTTTCCTTTACATCCACCTCGCCAAAAAAATCCCTACCCAATTCCAAATTCGACCCCAAACCTGACTCGGGTTTCCCTCAAACCCGGCCTCGGGTTTCTTCAAAATCGGTTTCGACACAACTTCGGTAAAATGGCCATAACTTTTCTCTCGGTTGTCTGTTTTGGCTGAAATTTTTACAAGAGCATCATGACTCAAAAGGAGGCCTCCCCAAACCTCCAACGGCCATTTGCCCTTCTCAAACAATTAAAAAGATCTGGAAGATAAAGAAAAAATTTATTCAAGTTGAAACCTGATGTTTTCATAAACTTGCAGAATTTTTGTAGGCCACATCCTAGCTCTGTATGAGATGACATTTTCTGTGGGCTCGCTCACATTGCCACTGAGTCGGAGAAAAATATCAACAAAATAAAAAAAATAAATTTGGGATTTCTTCTAGTGCTCCATCTAGCCCCCTGGAATTTGGAGATTTGGTTGTTTTACACATAGCCCCCTGTTGTGCTCTATTCTCTTTTCATACTTGTTTCTTCCATTGCTATCACTATTGTTCTAGGACATAGTTAGATCAGCAACTAAGGATAAGTTACTTGGGGCACTTATTCAGCTTTACTCTTTGTTTTTTATTTGTGTGCCACACACTTAAACTTTTGGCCTTCCAAGCTCTGCATATATCTTCTGGATAGCACATAGGTTATTTTGTGACCCTTGCAATCATGGAACACACCTCCCTGGTATCCTTTTCTTTGCTTTTCATAACTTGTAAGAGCTTTGTAAGGAGCATCCTTTTGCTGTGTTGAGAGGCACCACTGCTTAGTAGTTTTGTTGGGATAACTTTCACTGTTTGTTTCCTTTTTTGGTGTTTGTGATGTTAGGAAGCGATGGAGAGGGTGTAGGTTCTTCGCCCTCCAAATTTGATGAGTGTGTGAGCCAAGATCAGCTGCATAAGGCTTTGCAGGTGATTCAGTGTGATTTGGTAGAGACGATCACCAGGGCCGTCACTAACACGGTCACCAAGCTTCACTGGGAGAAAGCATTGAGCGGTTGGATAAGATTGTCTCTAAGTTAACTGATCTGGTTATTGAGTTGGAGACCGCTCACAAGACCATCAACACCAACACCAATGACACTGAAGACGACCATGATGAAGACATGATGTATAAGGCTGATGGCACCATGGATAGGGCTGCTACAAGTACCGCAAGACTACAACGTTGTTTGCAATATAACACTCAAGGTATGGGTGGTTTCCGCAACCACAACCATCGCCCACATGGTAACAATCTTGGCCATGCTCCAGATGATCCGTATGCTAAAATTAAGTTTTCAATTCCGTCATTTTTGGGTCAATATGATGGTGATGCTTATCTTGATTGGGAGACGACTGTAGAGCTAAAATTTAATGTCCATATTGTTCCTGAACAACATAGAGTCAGACAAGCCACTAGTGAGTTTAAGGACTTCGCTATTATTTGGTGGAGTGGTCTAGCTGCTGAAACTGATGTGCCTACTAGTTGGAAAGAACTTAAGGTAGCAATGCGTGATCGTTTTGTTCCTCCTTTTTATAGAGACATTCATAATAAACTACAACGCTTAGATCAAGGAGATAAAACTGTTCCAGAGTACTTTAGTGAGTTTCAGAAGGGTTTTGTTTTGTTGTGCTGTAGTTGAAAAAAGTAGAGGATCAGATTTGCCGCTTTTATTCTAGTTTGAGAAAAGAAATTCAGGATATCCTTGATTATAAAGAATTTTATACCCTCAACCAGTATTTCCAGTATGCTATGGTTGCAGAGAAAAAATCGTAGAGACTTTTCCAGGATTTTGAGGAGTACAACAAGTCCAGTACCTTCTACCCATCGCGGCCGATAGGGACTTTGGGGCTGCCCAATCCATATTATCAGCCACCCCCACCAGCATCTGCCATGGGAACCAGTGTTGTTTCTACAGCACAAAGATCAACCCCTGCACCTTCTATGTACTCAGGTAAAAATTCTGTGCATGTACCAGCTAGTAGTGCCTCATTTGGCGCTTCAACGGGATGCACTATAGGGATTCAGTGCCACCGCTGCCATGGACTTGGTCATGTGCAGAAAGATTGCCCAACTAGGCAAGCATATGTGGTGATACACGATGGCGGTTACATGAGCACCTCCAATGTGGAGGATGAGGAGGAGGATGTCGCTGCCACTGGCGGTGACCTCATTTTTGCAGGCGGAGACACCACGGGCTACATGAATATTATCATGCAGTATGTGCTTAGCACACAAATCCAGCAGCCCAAGACGATGCAGTGACATAACTTATTTCATATTTTCTTCATCATCAAGAACCACTGAGCACGTGTCATCATTGATGGAGGAAGCTGCAACAATTTGGTGAGTTCTGATGTGGTCAGGAAGCTTGATTTGACCACATTCCCACATCCACATCCATACTACATTCAGTGGTTCAATGACTCTGGAAAAGCTATGATAACACAAACTTGCAAAATTCCTTTTTTCATTGGTTCTTATATGGATTCTTTTGATTGTGATGTTGTACCCATGCAAGCATGCTCACTTTTATTCAGTAGACCTTGGGAATTTCATAATGATGCTACACACCATGGTAAAAGTAATAAGTACACTTTTATGCATAAAGGAACTAAAATTACTTTGTTACCAATCATCCCTGCTAAAATTGTACAAGCTGATTTAGAAAGAGCTGCTAGTTTGGAAAATAAAGGTCCTGAAATTCAGCAGCCTATTAATTCTGATTCTACATCTAGTAATGTTAATGATTCTTTAGGTTCTAAGGGCTGTAATTAAATTACAAGGTTGTTCATGTCTTGCAATAAAATCTGAGCTTGCTGAAATTTCTGTGGATGATGATATTTGCTATGCTTTGATATGCAAACAAGCTTTATTTTTACTTGATGATATTGCTTCTAGTGCATTGCCTCCTACTGTCACTAACCTTTTGCAGGATTATAAGGATGTTTTCCTAGTTATGATGCCCCTGGGATTACCACCTTTGAGAGGGACTGAACATAAAATTGATTGGATTCCGGGTGCTACTTTGCCAAACCGTGCTGCTTATAAGACCAACCCTGAGGAAGCAAAGGAGATACAACAACAAGTCCAAGACCTTTTGGATTGTGGGTATTTTCATCAATCACTTAGTCCTTGTGCTATTCATGTACTTTTGGTTCTTAAGGAAGATGGTACTTGGCGTATGTGTGTAGATTGTAGAGCCATTAATAACATTACTATCATCTTATTTCTAGGCTAGATGACATGCTTGATGAATTATGTAGTGCTATAATTTTTACAAAAATTGTTTGCATAGTCGCTACCATCAAATTAGAATGAAACTTGGAGATGAATGGAAAACACCTTTCAAAACCAAATTTGGGTTATATGAGTGGTTAGTAATGCCTTTTGGTTTAACTAATGCACCTAGTACTTTCATGCGTTTGATGAATGAGATTTTAAGAGCTTTAATTGACAAATTTGTGGTAGTTTACTTTGATGATATCTTTGTTTATAGCAAATCCATGGATGATCATATGATTCATTTGCATGCTGTTTTTGATGCTTTGCGAGCTGCAAGTTTATTTGGTAATCTTTTGCACAGATCGAGTCTCTTTTCTTGGTTATGTTGTGATTCCATAGGGAATTGAGGTGGATGAGGCGAAGATTGAAGCCATAAAGAGCTGGCCTGTACTACAAACTATCATACAGGTGAGGTGTTTTCTTAGTCTTGCAGGTTTCTACCGCCGCTTCGTCAAAGATTTCAGCACCATTGCTACACCATTGCATGAGTTGACAAAGAAGGGCATCGAGTTCCATTGGGTTAAGGTACATCATGAGTCTTTTGATGCTTTGAAGGACAAACTTACACATACACCATTGCTGTAACTACCCAATTTTGACAAGACTTTTGAGCTTGAATGTGATGCTAGTGGTATAGACATTGGTGGTGTTTTGGTGCAAGATGGTAAACCTGTTGCATACTTTAGCGAAAACATTACTGGGTCTGTTTTGAATTACTCCAGTTATGATAAGGAATTATATGCTCTTGTACGTTCCTTAGAGACATGGCATCATTATTTGTTGCCCAAAGAATTTGTTATTCATTCTGATCAGAAATAGCGTAAGTATATTCGCTCACAATGCAATTTGAACCATAGACATGCTAAATGGGTTGAGTTTATTGAGTCTTTTCCTTATATTATTAAACATAAGTAAGGGAAGGATAATGTGATTGCTGATGCTTTCACTATGCACTATACTTTGTTGTCTCAACTTGATTGTAGACTTTTTGGACTTGAGGCAATTAAAGAACAATATGCTGATGATGCTGATTTTAGGATGTAATGCTACAATGTAAAGAAGGTCGTTCTTGGAACAAATTTGTGTTGAATGATGGATTCATGTTTAGAGATAACTACCTATGCATTCTAGTTGGTTCTGTTCATCTTTTGTTCTTGCAGTAGGCGCATGGAGGTGGATTAATGGGTCATTTTGGTGTTAAGAAGATAGAGGATATTTTGGCCACACACTTCTTTTGGCCAAGGGTGAGGAAAGATGTTGCACGCTTTATTGCTCGCTGCACTACATATCAAAAAGCTAAGTCTCGCTTGAATCCACATGGTTTATACATGCCACATCCTATTCCTTCTATAACTTGGGCGGATATTTCTATGGATTTTGTTTTAGGACTGCCTAGGACTAAGAGGGGGAGTGATAGCTTTTTTGTTGTTGTGGATCTTTTTTAAGATGGCACACTTTATACCTTGTCATAAGACCGATGATGCTAGTCATATTGCTGACCTATTAAAGAAATTGTATGTTTGCATGGTATGCCTTCTACTATTGTTTTAGATTGTGATGCAAAATTCTTGAGTCACTTTTGGCGCATACTTTGAAATAAGTTGGGTACCAAGTTGTTGTTTTCTACAACTTGTCTCCCACAAACTGATGGACAAACTAAGGTTGTGAACCGCACTTTAGGCAGTATATTGAGAGCTATTTTGAAGAAAAATTTGAAGCAATGGGAAGAATGTTTGCCTCATGTTGAGTTTGCTTATAATCGGGCAACACATTCTACTACCAAGTTAAGTCCCTTCAAGGCAGTGTGTGGTTTTGATCTCCGTACTCTACTTGATATACTTCCTCTACTGATAAATTAGAGAATTCATGTTGAAGCTGTCACACCCGGTTTTAAGGACAAAACCAAGTGCTTATCATATGTGTGCCCAGGAACAAGGTTCACACATATCGACAGTAAAGTGAATAACAGTATAACCAATGTCATTATTAACGTGTATCATTATTACATAAATAATTGTCTTCAAAGACTAAAGCGACTCTCAAACTAACTAGCAGTGGAAAACACCATAACACCATAGGCAATCGATCGGGGGGCACGCTCGCCTAGTAGTAGTCTTCATCACTGTAGTCCATACCTCCATCTTCTGAATAACAGTTTATAGTACAACAACAAAAGGAAATAGCAAGGGTGAGCACATGTCGTACTCAGCAAGTGGGGAAAATATGACATGCAAGCTTAATAGAACAAAGGCTAACTCAATGGTTTATTTGGATAAATGAGCGCTACACCTAAGACCATCTGAATAGCACTCCTTTTTACTAAGTGAAAAGTTGTCCCAAGTTATCCCATCCATCCAACACTACAGGTTACACCGCCTGTAGCCAACCATGGGTTAAACCGCCCATAAGAAACCACACTACAGGTTACACCGCCTGTAGCAAACTCTGGGTTACACTGCCCAAACCAAACATGGCTATCCACCAAGTTCACCCATAAACCACCCTCCTAAATGTGTGAGGATCCAGGCTGCTCATGACCGTGAGAACGGCTGTTATAACAGTTTTACACTCTACAGAGTTTGCACAACTTTACCCAAAGGTTGGTGATTTCATTACTATGCAGTGACTAGAGTCTCCATGTTGCCCAAATCACACTACCGTAGGTGTGAGGCCAAGGGATCACCACAAGGTCTTTCAAAGAGCTTCCCAGCCTATAAACAACCCATGCTAAGGTTTCACTGCTGTGGAATTAAAACTGTTCCACAGAAGCCCCCTCTGGCACTATGGCTAGGAGTAAAACCTTCCATCGCCTGAGGCCGAAAGTAAAACCCTTCTGTCCACATCCCTTGATTGCTAGCAAAACTGGAAAGACATCTTGATACTAAACCAAGCCTACTCATATCAGCCCTGTGCTTTGCACTATTTTCCTAGGTGGCCACTCCACAAACTACTCTTGTGATCCCAAACAGGTACGACCATAATCCCATAGTACTGTACCGAGTACACGTGCATACCCGCACCATCCTTGCCATCCTCCTGCTTGGATCACCTTGGTTCCATGTTGTTAAAAAGGATTACCCATCCCTCAAGATCATTATATTATAGTAAACCATTAGTCAAGATTAACAATAGACACTTCCATTCCCGACATAGCAAACTAAGCATGAGGTACCCTCACTAATAAGCTACACCACAACCCAGGCAACAAGGAATAATATGGAACAGGATGATGACACATAGGATTCAGTATTAACAAGCATGCATAGTAAATAGAGAGGAATGTAAAACATAGGTTCAAAAGGCATCAAGGAAACCTGCCTGGTTTCCCTTGCTGTTGCTGCTCAAAGTCTTCTGGCTGGAGGTCCTGAAAGTTCTCCAACTGCAGGTCGTCTACTAACGTCACACCAGAAAGACAAGCATACAACCAAACTAAGAAACAGCACACCACACAGTAACAAACTACAATAAAATCTATATTATGAAAAAGTACGCATTGCTACGATCGCGTGAGCTCGAGAATCACCTCAATCCGAGTTACGAGTAAAAAGTTATGGTGATTTGAAGTTTCACGGGGTAAAACGTAAAAATAGACAAGTTAAAGGGTCTAAAAGTAATTTTAGAAAAATATAAGAACTAACCTGTAAAATGTACATATAAAATATAATTTATGAAAATTTTAGGGACTGAACTGTAATTTACAAAAAGTTTAGGGACTAAACTATAAAAAATCAAGACTAAAACATAATTATTAATAAGTCCAAGGGTGTTTTTGAAAAATTACAGGATTAAAATAATTAATTAATAACTCAGGGGCCTAAATGTAAAAGTTACAGAATGAAAATATAATTATTTTAAAGTCCACGGGCCTAAGTGCAAAATTACACATTAACTGATAATTAATCAAAATTAAACCTCATTAGTCAAATTAATTAAATTACTCCCGTGGACTAGGTCCACGAGGTCGTGGACCGTCGTTGATCGAGGGGTCTAGGGTCCATCATGGACCCGGTCCATGCCCCTTCAGAGTGGATGTAATTTGGACCATCCAGATTAGATCCTAGGGCCACGGGGTACCTGGCGGGGGAGGCGGTGGCCGACGATAGGGGAGACGACGACGCCATGGCTGAGGGCGATGGCGTGCGGGGCTCTCAGCCCACGGTTGATGAGATGCGATGGCGAGGCCACCAATCGATAGAGGAGCTCGCGGGGAGCCTTACCTCGATGACGCGATGAGCAGGGGTGGCCGGAGGTGGCGGCTGCAAGCGACGGTGGCGTCGGCAGAGCTCAGCAACGGTGGCATGCTCCAGTGCGGCACGAGAGGCGGCTAGGGCTAGGGAAAAGAAGGGCGCGGGGCTCGGGACGGCTAATTATGGGGGCGCGCCGGCTTGCTGGGCCGCGGGAAGGAAGGCCTAAGCCAGGGCAGGCCGAGAGGGGAAAGTGGGGGAACAGGAGTGGTCGCGGGAGCTGGCCCAAGCCGAATTGATTGGGAGGTTTCGGCCCAAAGCAAGGGGAGGGTTCCTTCTCCTTTTTCTTTTCTGATTTCTATTCCATAAATTCCCAAAGTTAACCAAATCGATTCCTACTCAGATTTTTAAATATCTTTTTCAAGCAATAAAATCCTAATGCAGCTAACCAACATGAATGCAACATTCCAAAATTTTAAAATAACATAAATTTGATTATTTTCTTTAGAAAATAATTCTTTTTGTAATAACATACTACAACTTAATTTAATTCTAGGAAAATTTTAAAATACTCAAAAATTGAAAAAATCTGGGTGTTACAAACCTACCCCCCTTAGGATGAATCTCATCCACGAGATTTGGTTGGAGCGGAGAAAAGACAAGGAAACTCCTTCTTCAAGTCTTCTTCCCTCTCCCATGTGGCTTCTTCCTATGAGTGATTGCTCCATTGCACTTTGCATGTACGGTACCTCTTATTCCATGTCACTTTCTCTATCGTTTTGAGAATCTTCACTGGATATTCTTGATAGGCGAGATCTTCTCCAACCTCCAAATCCTCCATGGGTACCTGTTCCTCTAGAACTTGTAGGCACTTCTTCAATTGAGAGACATGGAAGACATCATGCACCTCTGACAACTGTGGAGGTAGCTCCAACTGATAAGCCTTTTCACCTCTTTGTTCCAAGATCTTGAAAGGACCAATATACCGATGTGCTAGCATGCCTCTAACATTGAAACAACGAAGTCCTCTCATAGGAGACACCTTCAGATATACAAAGTCACCAACCTCAAAACTCAAATCCCTTCTTCTATGGTCGGCATAGCTCTTTTGCCTAGTCTGCGTGAGCTTGAGGTTCTTCCTAACGATATGAACTTGTCTCTGTGCTTCCTGGAGAATTTCGGGCCCAAACACTTGATTTTCTCCAGTATTGTTCCAAAACAAGGGAATCCTACACTTTCGCTCATACAACACCTCGAACGGGGACATCTTCAAACTTTCTTGGTAGCTATTGTGGTAAGAGAACTCCACATAAGGAAGACGCTTGTCCCAACTATTATCATATTGTAACGCACAGGATCTCAACATGTCTTCAAGAATTTGATTCACCCTTTCAGTCTGTCCATCTGTCTGTGGGTGATAAGGTGAACTAAAGTTGAGCCTAGTATCCATCGACTCATGTAGCTTCTCCCAAAACCTTGAAGTGAACTGGGTTCCCCTATCTGAAACTATCTTCTTAGGCACACCATGTAAACACACGATCCTAGACATATATAGTTCTGCGAACCTTGGTCCACTGTAGGTAGTTTTGACGGGGATGAAATGCGCTACCTTGGACAAACGGTCCACTATTACCCATATGGAGTCATAGCCACTTTGCCTCCTTGGTAAACCCCACAATGAAATCCATACTGATCTCTTCCCATTTCCACTCTGGTATCTTCAATGGTTCCAAAAGTCCTGCTGCCCGTTGATGTTCAGCCTTGTCTCGTTGGCAAATATCGCAAAGCACAACATATTCAGCGACAGCTCTTTTCATACCATACCACCAATACCGACTCTTAATGTCATGATACATCTTAGTACTCCCTGGATGAATTGAATATGTCGACTCATGTGCGTCCCGTAGTATTACCTCCTTGATCTCCTTTACATCCGGCACACGAAGCCTTTCGTTGTACCATAAGGTTCCCAGATCACCAACGGTATCCTGGAGCCTTGTCCTCTACAATTTGGAGCTTGATCTCTTGTATCTTAGAATCTTGAAGTTCTCTTCCGGATGTCATGCTCCAGGGTTGAGTCAACTTCCATAGTCACTACCTCGGTATTAGCAACCCATCCCAAGTTAAGCTTTTCAAACTCCTCGCACAATTCTGGTTGAATGTCCCTTGATGTGAGCATATTCAGATGTGACCTTCTACTCAAAGCATCTGCGACAACGTTGACCTTGCCGGGATGATAGTTGATATTCAAGTCATAATCCTTGATGAGTTCCAGCCATCTGTGTTGCCTAAGATTGAGGTCTGATTGAGTGAATATGTACTTTAGACTCTTGTGGTTCGAATAGATCTCACATCGCTTGCCAATAAGGTAGTGCCACCATATCTTAAGAGCATGAACCACTACTGCTAACTCCAAATCATGGGTTGGGTATTTCTCCTCATGCTTCCTTAATTGCCTCGAAGCATATGCGACCACATGACCCTCTTGCATGAGCACACATCCCAGGCCTTGTCCAGAAGCATCACAATAAATGGAGAAAGGCTTCTCCATATCGGGCATGGTTAGAATCGGCGCCGTTGTAAGTCTCTTCTTCAACTCTTGAAAACTCGCCTCACGCCTAGGCGTCCACTCAAAATCCTTTCCCTTTTCCAACAATTCCATCATAGGCTTGGCTATCTTGGAGAACCCTTCTATGAATCGCCTATAATACCCTACTAATCCAAGGAAACTCCGGATATCGGTGACATTTTGGGGCGTATTCCAACTTAACACGTCTTCTACTTTGGTAGGATCCACATACACTCCTCCAGTGGAGATGATATGGCTAAGAAAAGACACCTCCTTGAGCCAAAACTCACACTTGTTTAGCTTTGCGTATAACTGGTTCTCCCGAAGCTTCTGCAATACCAAATGAAGATGCTCCTCATGCTCTTCTTCATTCTTTGAGAACACCAAGATATCATCGATAAACACCACCACAAACTTGTCCAAGTACTCCATGAATACCTTGTTCATTATATATATAAAGTAGGCAGGGGCATTAGTCAATCCAAAGGACATGACAGAATACTCATAAAGTCCATACCGAGTGGTGAAAGCGGTCTTGGCTATAACGGATGTCCGGATTTACAACTGATGATAACCGGAACACAAATCAATCTTGGAGAAAACACATGCTCCTCTCAACTGATCAAACAAATCATCTATCCTTGGCAATGGATACTTGTTCTTGATGGTGATGGCATTAAGGGCTCGATAATCTACACACATCCTCTGGGTACCATCTTTCTTAGGGACGAAGATAACTAGGGCTTGCCATGGGGATGCACTAGGTCAGATAAATCCCTTATCTAGCAATTCCTTGATTTGCTTCTTAAGTTCAGCTAGTTGAGTAGTATCCATCCTATAGGGTCTCTTAAATATGGGTGCAGTACCAGGAATTAACTCAATAACAAACTTGATGTCCCGATCAGGTCGCATACCTGGCAACTCCTCCGGGAAAACATCTGGAAACTCACATACCACCCGGACATCTTGGGTTGAAGCAACATCCAGTTGATTCAGTTGACTGCTCTCTTGTTAGTGAGCAACGCATCAGCCACATACTCCAATTCCTTCCCGGCACTAGACGTGAGCTTCACTGCCTTCTTCGAACAATCTATAAGTCCCTTATGCTTGCTACACCAATCCATCCCAAGAATCACATCGATCCCTTTTGACTCAAGCACAATAAGGTTGACGGAGAAGTCTACCCCCCTTATATTAAGGTTTACCTTAGGACAAACATGCCTTGCATCCATCTCTCCCCAGGAGAGCTAACAATCATCCTATTCTTTAGCATAGATAAGGGTAGGTTGTGTTTTTGAACAAAAGCAACAGATATGAAGGAATGTGATGCTCCAGAATCAAATAAGACAACTACATGATTATCGTTTGCAAGGAACGTACCGAGGACGACATCTGGAGATTCCTGAGCATCATCGATAGCCACATGGTTAACACGAACGCGAGCTTGGTTCTGCCATGCTTGTGTTGGTGCAGAGTTCACATTGTGACTAGAACCATTGTTCCCACCTTGAGCTGAAGTTTGATCTGGGCATCTCTGAGGGCATTTGTTCGTGAAGTGCCCGGTGTCACCACAACGGAAACACGCTCCTCCATTAGTAGGGCCTTATACAGAAATGGTCTCTGCGGGGCAGTCATGGTAGGGTGAGGGGTCTAAAAATTGGGACGCTGAACCTGACGCTGAGGGGTGAAAGTTCCTTGACCTGCAGGCTAAACCCTATGTTATCCACTCTGCTACAAAGGATGGAATACATGTCCAACAGAAGATGATCCAATGCAAGGCCTAGTGTTGCTGCCTCCTTGCTGACCCTGATGCTCCATCTTGCGGTTGCTATCCATCTTTGCCCTTTGGTTCTCTAGGACTAGAGCTTTATCCACCATCTCCTGAAAGTTCGCATAGTCGCGAGCCTCCAGAGCATAGGCAAGGCCATTATTCAACCCATCCTGAAAACACTCACACTTCTTCTGATCTGTGTCTACTTCTCCTAGGGCATACCTAGATAGCTAGGTGAAGCGTGCAACATAGTCACTCACTGTCATGGAGCCCTACTTCATATCCTGGAACTCCTTCTTCTTCAGTCTCATCACTCCCTGAGGCACATGGTGAGACCTAAAGCTGTTATGGAACTCTTGCTAGTTAATACTGTCGGGCTCCTCATGAGCAGCAACATAAGCATCCCACCAATCCGCAGCGGGGCCAACAAGCTGATGTGTGGCTAACAACACCCTCTCCTTGTTGTTGCATTGCGCGACTTGCAGCTTCTTGTCAATGGTCTTTAGCCAGTCATCTGCATCCATGGGTTCCACAGAGTGATAGAATGTTAGAAGCTTGGTTCGCTAGAAATCTCTAAGCTTGTCTCTAGGTTGGGGAGCAGCTCCTACGACATTGTTGTTCTGTTGCTGCACCAAAGTCTGGTGCACGGTCTAGAGAAGTTGTGTCTGCATAGCCATGAGTCGCTCCATAGAGATCTGCGGAGGTGGTTGCTCCTGTTCCTCATGGCTGTTTTTTACATTACGGTTTCCTCTCGCCATCTGATGTAGATTGATGATACGGTTAGACAAAATAGGATGCAAAGATATGGTGAAGCAGAGCCACAAGATAAAGGTGTAGAATAAAAGTGATAGACAAAGTGATATACCAAAACTACTAATCCTTATTAAAAGTATAAAAGATATATGTTTTGCATGACATGCCTTGCAACACATGCACACTCATGCAAAAATCCAAATCACACTCATCACACCAATCACACTAGCAAACCAAACATTAGGACGTGCTAATCTAAAGCTCTCTCCTGCTAAACTATTACGTAGATACGACTCGACTCTAATCGATAACTAACAACCTATCCTCATGACACAACAGACTTCCCTAACGAAGGCTACTCCTCGCCATCCTCATCTTGCTCATTCCTCTTATCGACTTCATCCTTCCAAAGATCAATGCGAATAGGGGAACTCGGTGGCACAGGGGCTGGTGCCTCCTCTGGGTCCTCATCATCAGAAACTCCATCATTCTCCAGCAACCTGATCCTCTCCTCCTGCTCCTCGTACAGCCTGTGGAGCTGTTCGATCTCGTCAAGGCATCATAGTAGTCCTCGTCCATGGCTGATGAGAGATGGACTTGTTTTGGCAGACGTGTCAAGTTGTTGTTGCTTCCCACAGACATCATACGATTGTCCGAGCTGCCACTGGGCCTCTATGGAAAGTGAGTGTACTGAATGTTACGAAGATCCTCATCCTCCTTGTGACGAAGAACCTCCAGAGCACAACGATCTGCATCATGAATCCCAGCATCAGAAGTGGACCTAGGTGATGAGGCGTGGTGCACGCGCTGAGTGTGCTGGTGTCCGTCGTCTGTAGCCTTCTTGTAAACCACCACTCGCACTTCCCACTTGTAGCGGTTTCCCCGAAAGGACGTCCTGGTGCCGATGTAAAGCGATGGGTTGTTGTAGCCTTGTCCCTAAAGTATGCTCCGTAGTGTCCTCGGGTAGTAGCCATAGTGCTGTCCTTCTGAGTGCTGCTCCACCACCGGCTGCATCATCCAAAGGGCGCCTGGTGGAAACTGAGGAGCTGGGACGACAACGCGCTTCCGAGCCGTAAGCCTGTGACGAGCCATCTATAAAATTTTGAAAGGAATGTAAAACAAATAAAAGTTAGTAAAATGTTTGTAAACTAAAATATAATAAGGCAACAAAAGAGGTAGACAACAAGGAGTGAAAAAGCAAAACTAGAAGACAAAAGTTTTGGAAAATAGTTTTATTATAATAGAGCTCAATTAATCCCTAAGACACGAACATTCTATCTAAAATAGCGTCCTACGATCGACACGGCTCTGATACCACTTCTGTCACATCCGGTTTTAAGGACAAAACCAAGTGCTTATCATTTGTTTGCCCAGGAACAAGTTTCACACATATTGACAGTAAAGTGAACAACAGTATAACCAATGTCATTATTAACATGTATCATTATTACATAGATAATTGTCTTCAAATACTAAAGGGACTCTCAAACTAACTAGCAGTGGAAAACCCCATAATACCACAGGCAATCAACCGGGGGCATGCTCTCTTAGTAGTAGTCTTCATCATTGTAGTCCATACCTCCATCTTCCGAGCAGCAGTTTATAGTACAATAACAAAGGAAAATAGCAAGGGTGAGCACATACCGTACTCAGCAAGTAGGGAAAATATGACATGCAAGCTTAATAGAAGAAAGGCTAACTCAATGGTTTATATGCATAAATGAGAGCTACACCTAAGACCATTTGAATAGCACCCCTATTTACTAAGTGAAAAGTTCCCCAAGTTCTCCCATCCATCCAACACTACAGATTACACCGCCTGTAGTCAACCATGGGTTAAACTGCCCATAAGAAACCACACTACAGGTTACAGGGTCTGTAGCAAACTTTGGGTTACACCGCCAAACCAAACATGGCTACCCACCAAGTTCACCCATGAACCACCCTCCTAATTGTGTGAGGATCCAGGGCACTCATGATCGTGAGCCTGGCTGTTATACTAGTTTTACACTCTGCAGAGGTTGCGCAACTTTACCCACAGGTTGGTGATTTCATCACTATGCAGTGACTAGAGTCTCTATGTTGCCCAAATAACACTACCGTAGGTGTGAGGCCAAGAGATCAGCACAAGGTCTTTCAAAGATCTTCCCAACCAGCAAACAACCCATGCTAAGGTTTCACCAATGTGGAATTAAAATCGTTCTACAGAAGCCTCCTCTGGCGCCATGGCTAGGAGTAAAACCGTCCATCGCTTGAGGTCGAAAGTAAAACCCTTCCGTCCTCATCTCTCGATTGCTAGCAAAACTAGAAAGACATCTTGATACTAAACCAAGCCTACCCATACCAACCCTGTGCTTTGCGCTGTTTTCCTAGGTGACCACTCCACAAACTACTCTTGTGATCCCAAGCAGGTACCACCATAATCACATAGTACTATACCGAGTACACGTGCATACCCACACCATCCTTGTCATCCTCCTGCTTGGATCACCTAGGTTCCATGTTGCTAAAAAGGATTACCCATCCCTCATGATCATTATGTTATAGTGAACCATTAGTCAAGATTAACAATAGACACTTCCATTCCCAACATAGCAAACTAAGCATGACGTACCCTCACTAATAAGCTAGACCAGAACCCAGGCGACAAGAAATAATATGGAACACGATGTTGACACATAGGATTCAGTATTAACAAGCATGCATAGAAAATAGAGAGGAATGTAAAACATAGGTTCAAAATGCATCAAGGACACTTGCCTGGTTTCCATTGCTGTTGGTGCTCAAAGTCTTGTCGCTGGAGGTCCTGAAAGTTCTCCAACTGCTGGTCATCTACTAACGTCACACTAGAAAGACAAGCATATAACCAAACTAAGAAACAGCACACCACACAGTAACAAACTACAATGAAAGCTATACTACAAAAAAGTACGAGTTGCTACGATCGCATGAGTGCAAGAATCGCCTCAATCCGAGTTACGAGTAAAATGTTATGGCGATTTGAAGTTTCAGGGGGTAAAACATAAAAACAGACAAGTTAAAGGGTCTAAAAATAATTTTAGGAAAATATAAGCATTAAAATGTAAAATGTACATATAAAATATAATCTATGAAAATTTTAGGGACTATAATGTAATTTACAAAAAGTTCAGGGACAAAACTATAAAAGTCAAGACTAAAACATAATTATTAATAAGTCCAAGGGTGTTTTTGTAAAATTATAGGATTGAAATAATTAATTAATAACTCAGGGGCCTAAATATAAAAGTTACAGAATGAGAATATAATTATTTAAAGTCCAGGGGCCTAAGCGCAAAATTATGCATTAACAGATAATTAATCAAAACTAAACCTAATTGATCAAATTAATTAAATTACTCCCGTAGACTAGGTCCACAGGGTCGTCGACCATCGTTGACCGAGGAGTCCAGGGTCCATCGTGGACCCGGCCCATGCCCCTTCAGGGTGGATATAATCTGGACCATCCAGATTAGATCCGAGGGCCACGGTGTAGCCGGCGGGGGAGGCGGTGGCCGGTGATAGGGGAGACAGCGGCGCCATGGCTGGGGGCGATGGCGCGTGGGGCTCTTGGCCGACGGTTGATGAGACGCGACGGCGAGGCCACCAATCGATAGAGGAGCTCGCGGGAAGCCTTACCTCGATGACGCGACAAGCAGGGGTGGCCGGAGGCGGCGGCTTCCAGCGGTGGCGACGGCGGCAGGCTCCGGTGCGGTGCGAGAAGCGGCTAGGGCTGGGGAAAAGAAGGGCATGGGGCTTGGAGCGACTATTTATAGGGGCACGACAACCAGGATGGCTGTGGCGCGCACGCCAAGGCAGTGGCGGCAGCTGGGCCTGGCTATGGTTAGGGTTGCGTTGCGGGTTGGGGTGGGCATGCATGCGGTTGGGCCGAGGTGGGCTGGTGGGATGCGCCAGCTTGCTGGGCCACGAGAGGGGAGGCCCAGGCCGGGGGCAGGACGAGAGGGGAAAGTGAGGGAAGGGGAGTGGGCTGCGGGAGCTGGCCCAAGCCGAAGAGAAGGGGAGGTTTTGGCCCAAAGCAAGGGGAGGGTTCCTTCTCCTTATTCTTTTTTTATTTCTATTCCCTAAATTCCCAAAATTAACCAAATCGATTCCTACTCAGATTTTTAAATATCTTTTTCAAGCAATAAAATCGTAATGCAGCTAACCAACATGAATGCAATATTCCAAATTTTAAAATAACATAAATTTGATTATTTTCTTTAGAAATAATTCTTCTTTGTAATGACATACTACAACTTAATTTAATTCTAGGAAAATTTAAAAATACTCAGAAAATGAAAAAATCAGGGTGTTACAGATGCTGAGGAGCATGCTGAATTTATTTTGCAAAAGAATGAGACCACTATACTTAGCATTGAAAAGATGAATGAAAAGTATAAATTTGCTGGTAGTAAAGGTAGAAAGGAAGTAAAGCTTGATGTAGATATTTAGTGTGGTTACTCTTGAGGAAGGATAGATTTCCAGAATTTAGAAAGTCTAAATTAATGACTAGAGCTGATGGTCCATTCAAAATAATTGAGAAGATTAATGATAATACATAGAAACTTGAGTTGCCTCCCGAGTTCGGGGTTAGTCCTACTTTTAATATTTCAGATTTGAAGCCATACTTGGGAGAAAAGGATGAGCTTGAGTCGAGGGTGACTCCACTTCAAGAGGGGGAGGATAATAAGGACATCACTCCTATGGATACATACAATACTCCTCCAATTCTGGACTTGCAAGGTCCAATGATTAGAGCTTGTGCATGACAACTAAATTTAGAGGTGAGCTCATTCCTATGTTCTTCGTTATATGTTATTTTTGAAAATGGTTTGCTACCTAATGATTATATTATGATGAGGAACCATGGAGAGGACCAGGAGATGATGGGAGAAGGACTTTGGAATGTGGAGGACCAACAAGGACATGGAAGCCAAGGTGGAGGCCCAATCAAAACCGACTTCAAGTCTGTTTCGAGGCCCAGGACCAGTCTGCACTAAAATAGACGCCCAGCACGCATACGAAGTGGGATTGGATGTTCAACATATGCACTAAAATCTAAGGAGAAGACCTTTCCGATGCCACCAGCCTCATATCAGAATTCATTAGGAATCATTGGGAATCGTCAAAACAAAAGAGGGTCCAGAATCTGTGTTGGTGTTGCGTCGCCTGTTTTTAGCCTTTGGGATTTGTATCCAGCTGAGCCGAATTAGGGGCGCATCTAGAGGGTTTTGCCCGCCGCACCATAGGGTTCATTTTTTTCTTAGATTAATTCTGTTCATAAATAGTGTCACCATTCATCGGTTCGTGAGACCCCGACTTCATGAGATCAATCATTCATCTGCAATTGTGTTGCATTCTTCTTTATTCTTGCTTGTGTTCTTGATTCATAGGCAGGTATTAGCCTCCTCGGCAAGGTCAATCGTCCTTTGATGGTTGATAACCAGAGGAGATGTTGTGCTGTGATTACGGGGTTCTTAACGTGTTATTTAGAAGCCGGATTGATTTGTGTTTCGCCTCCGCCCAAATCAAGATTTACCAGAACCTTTTGGAACATCAAGAACCCTTGTCCACATCACAAGGCTATCAACATTGATGGCTTCAAAAGTATGTTCAAGGGCCTCATACTTCTCACGTAACTCTACACGATCATCCTTGAGTTTGTCATATTTCTTGTTTAGGGCCTCATGAGATTTGACATCGTCCTTGAGCTCACTCTCAAGCTTACCAACACGGTCCTTAGCCAACTTACACTCTTTTCTTACCACATCCAACATTTTGGATTTCTTGATGGTGATGTCACGGGCTTGCTCAAGCATACTCCAAAGCTTGGCACATGAGAGCTCCTCGTCATCGCTGTCATCGTAGCTCTCATCCTCATTCTCCCCAAGTTGGCTCGTGGCCATGTGGCACGTGGGAGGTAGAGGAAAAGCTCATGGAAATGTGGTCTTGATCGTGGCTAGATCGACGACTTCTTCATCATGGCATGCGGAAGAGGATGTGTCACTTGAGTTGTCACTTGTCCACTCTCCAACAAGGGCCTTGCATGAGAATTTCTTCTTATGGACTTGAGCTTTGCCTTTGCCTTTGCTCATGTTCTTGTTGAAGTACCTCTCCTTCTTTTTCTTGGCTTTGGGGTGTTCATTCTCTTCTTCTTCATCATCACTCGAGTCTTGGGACTTGAAAGCTTCTTTCTTGGGCTTGGTGCAATTCTGAACAAAGTGGTTCTTGGACCCATAGTTCAAGCACTTACCCTTGGACTTGGAAGCAAACTTATTCTCGAAGGTCCTCATCTTCTTCATGAGAAGAGCCAAGTCCTCACTTAAGTCGTCTTCATCATCATCATCTTCTTCTTCAATTTCTTCCTTCTTCTTAGTCTTCTTGCTCTTCATAGGCTATTGCTTCTCGGTTTGAAGAGCAAGGTTGGATGGTTGAGGATCATTATAAGGACTGCAGGCGTATCGAGAGGGGGCAGGGTGAATCGGTAAGCCGCTCACGAATCCAAATACTTCAATTCACACTACTTGAGTCTAACAAGTATTACAACCTAAATAATTCTAGTAGGCCAAGACCCTACACGTGCTAGTGTTCATGATGATAGCAAGCACGGAAGCCAAATACACTAGCCTATGCAAGCCACAATTCAACCTAATTACTAGAGCACACAATTGCGGAATAGTAAAGAGGGGGTCAAGAAATGCTCATGATTTTTCCCGAGGTCTCGGAAGGATGGCGCATTCCCCTACTCCTCGTTGGACCACTCTCGCTAGAGTCCCGGTCCCTCCCGCCATCGATGTGGAATTCTCGCCCACGAGCCCGCAATCACTCCCGGAGTGAAGACACGGTGCGCGTCACCGCTGCCATCATGGCACAAGCTCACCTCCCTCGAGAACTTGTCAGACTTCTAGAGCCGACACAGGTGCTCACTATTGATTCCCCTTTCACCGGCGGGCTCAAACCGGGTACAAACTAGTGACGGCCTTCACAACCAATCATGATAGGCTCGATCACCGACACCTAACCGGTCTAGGTCTCACCATAGACCAAGAGTAATAGCCTAGATCACACCCTCGAGGACACCTAGCCTTCAATGTGCAAGATGCTCTAGTTACTCTCCTCTAGCACTCTTAAGTTATGCAATATCTCGTCCTAGTGCTCTCCTCTCTTTCTCTTGCCTCTAACCAAATGCCCCAAGCAATTCCACTAGCCAAAAAAGGTCTCCAAGATCCCAGCAATGAAGTTATATAGGCTCCCAACCTCCAACTAGCCATGGCTCCATGAAATCAGCTTTCTAGGCCTACTGACTGGACTGTCCAGTCACTGCAAACCTGAGCACCAACGGCTCTGCCCCTCTGCTGATTTCCACTGACCAGACCATACGGTCAATTGACCGGACCGTCCGGTCTGTTTCTCTCTCGAATCCAGAAACATTTCCAGTGCTGCTTCCTCGTTGCCCAAGTCTCACACAAACTGGCCGGACTGTCTGGTCTCTAGATCTCTAGACTTGGTAGTTTCCTCGCTGCTCACTGTAGGCTTCATACAAAACGTCTTAGTCACCATACACTCTGGTCACCACTGACCCCTCTATCAGGTCACTTAGTTCAGAAGTTGAAACTCCTCATCCTCGCTTGACTTTAATTCTTAGCATCTCCGAATAACTCCTTGGCATCTCCACTATCATCTAGTGCATGTGATTTCACTGAGCAACCTTGCGCTATCGAATAGACATGACCTAGACCCCTTTTTCCTATGGACTCAAAGCCCTAACAACTAGACAAGTGTTCCCAACACTTGCTCTATAGCTTGTCCTCAGCTTTGATCCATCTCCATCAACCCTTGGACTCCATCAAGATCACAAGCCTCCATGCTTGTGGTAATTGTCATCAATCGCCAAGGCAACCATCATCCATACGATTTGAAGTAGAGTTTGGAGATGATTCCTACATATACAACACTCATATCGATATTAGCCCACAATTTCATAGTTGTCATCTATCACCAAAACATTCATACCTTGGGGTTCCCATCAATGGTCATGAAGCTTACAATCCCCTCTTTTTGGTGATTGATGAAAACTACTACTTATCATAATCTTATTAATGAACAACAAGGCTAAAAGAGCTACACTACAATCGAGAGGAATCTCAAAAGCATACGAGAGAAATGCATAAGGTCCTACTCAAACAAGCATCATCAGGAGCTAAGAGAATAAGAAAGAAAAGCACACTCTAGATGACATGCATGCATGTTATGTGAAGATATTAATAAAAGCATAAAGACATGCAATGCAAGAAATGAATGATGAAATGCAACAGGTTTGCATGGCAATGCATAAGAATTAAGATAAAGCAATCATCATCATGGAATCATACATAGGCATACAGGATAATTAAGCAAAACAAAGCACTGTGTATGAAAATAAATGAAGTGAGATCAAGATGAGTAACACACAAATGAATGAAAACCATGTACCATCAAAATCCACGAACATCAAATAACTCCATCAAAATAAGATCCAAATGTATCTAACTTCCAAAACCAATGTACACGTATGCTCCCCCTAGATACAAGCTACTCTCGATCACACAGGATCACACTCCGACTCCCCCTAGTCCTATGACTACTTATCCCCCTTTGGAAATATGCACCAAAAAGCAAAAAAAGTGAACATCTACGCGATCATGGTCGAAGGAAGTGGCGCAGCAACGTCCTCTGAGGGCTCTGCTCCTGGCTGCTCCTGTGCTGGATTGAGAAACCATGTGGGTATGTGCCATGGTTTGCAATATATTTGATGAGTAATTGACTTGAGAAGATTTGGTGTGTTTAGTTGAAATGCGGGAATCCGGGGATTGCATGTGTGTGTGTGCATGATTATTGTTTTGACTAACCAGAGTTGGTGGAGATATTGGTGATATTGCAAGAGATGGGAAATGTGTTTGCTTGTCTCGTGATGTGTAGGTCACTAGAGTCGACTTGGCGGTCAACGGTGACAGGATCGGGCACAAGTAGGGGACTTGGGGCGAGATGATCGGGATGTCGGGTGAAGTCAAGGGTAATCCATACCATACACGTGGAGAGGCAAAGCACGAATGGCTTCGCGGTTGAGCCTCAAAACCGTGGTGGTGATGAAGATGATGTGTTGACCAAGTCAAGGCGAGTGGGATGTCGGTGTAAGTGACAAGGGGGTCTGATGGACAGGGACCGGGAGAGACTTGCTGGTGGTCAGGATCGCGGGACAAGGTGACACGCATCAACATCGAGAAGTTGCGCTTTGAGAAGCGTGCAAGGCGGTTTCCCGGTTTGGGCCTCAAAACCAGTGGCGGCGATTGGAGGTGCACGTGGCAGCATCACGGAGCTTGCGTTGAGGGCAAGCAAAGTTGTGAAGGGCTCGATGGCATTCGGGCGACGAGGAAAAAGATGGACGGTTATGCCCCCGATGGTAGGTTGGTGTGTTATGTAGGTCAAGGGTAGAGTTGTCATGTGGACAATAGACTCTTGGCCTATATAAGGAGAGGTGTGGCTAGTGGGAGAGGTGCCTCTCTTCCCATTATCCTTGTGTTAGGTCTTCTATTCAAAGTGCTAGGAGAGGACTTCATGTTTAGAGGAGAGTAGTGCGTGTGTGAGAGACATCTCTTGCTCTTCCAAATTGTGAGAGGAAGAGGGTGGCTTCCTATCCTTGTATCCTTAGATCTTGTAAGCACCTTTCTATGATATGAGAAGTATTTTCGTGCTCAAGATTTCCCTCTTTTCTTGAATCCCGAAATTCCCTTTTTTCCTATTTTTGGAACTATTTTCGTGGTGATTTTCAATCTCACTTTTGGATGAGTTTTTGGTTCGTATTTCTTGAGAAACATGTTGCTAGGATGAGCTAGAACAATCCTCTATGATCCTTGACCAAATCAATAGCTCTAGCACCTTCGATTTGAAGGATTTCTCATGTTTCCCCTTCTAGTGTTCTTGGCACAACATCTGAAATTCATGATGATTCCTTGTGTTTTTCGAGAGGATCTCTTTAGAGGAGGGACGTGATGTATTGAGGATCATCTGGTCCAAAATTCGTGATTTTTGGAGTTCGCTGGATAGGGTTTTGGCAATTTTCTTTCCCGAATGGAGCTGCTATTTTGACCATGACGGAACTTCCATGACCATGACGGAACTTCCGTCAAGAACCATGGAACTTTCATGAGTGACAGTTCTCCCATCGCCCAGAACTTCCATGATTGACGGAACTTCCGTTAGGCACCACGGAACTTCCGTCAGGCTTTGTTTTGTGATCTCTCGGATCCTCCTTGTTTCCCTTTTTGTTCCTTTTGTGCTTCCGCTATGGGTCCTTTTGGTTTGAGTCACTCCTAGGGTTGACACATCACAATTTGGTGTGTGTAATCTTGGTGACTTGGTTAGAGGTTGGTTTGGGTGGTAGTTGGAACATAGGCCAAGTTCTTGAGAAGAATTTTAATTGGCTCCCATTCACCCCCCCCCCCTCTGGTCGCCTTCTAGGTCCTTCAATTGGTATCAGAGCCAGTTTAATCACTAGTTGACCTTAACTAGCTTTGTGATTCGAAGGTGACATGGAGAAGCGCGCTGTTAAGATATGGATGTTTGATGGAGAGGACTTCTCCTACTAAAGTCACGGACCAAGGCATATCTACTGAGTCAAGGACGTGCAATTTGGGAGATTGTTGAGCAGGAGTATGCTATACCACAGGACCTGAACA
This sequence comes from Eleusine coracana subsp. coracana, assembly GCA_032690845.1. Classification (NCBI taxonomy): domain Eukaryota; kingdom Viridiplantae; phylum Streptophyta; class Magnoliopsida; order Poales; family Poaceae; genus Eleusine; species Eleusine coracana. The sequence goes on along the minus strand of CM064428.1, from coordinate 40,198,619 downwards.
TTGCATCTACAGGTGAGTTAGTCAGGTATGAGAACAACTCCAAAGCTGTTAATATTCTGCTCTCTGCATTTGGTAGGAGTGAATATGATAGGGTTGCACACCTTGACACTGCTCATGCTATGTGGGTTAAGCTCTATGCTTACCATAAGGGTACCAACCAAGTCAAGTTTATGTGTAAGGATTCTGACAATAGACAGTACCAAACCTTTGCACAAAAACCTGGGGTGTCACAAGATGACACCTTTCGTAGGTTTGAGGCATTGTGTGCAACTTGCGGGCTTGTGGTAACCTTGTGTACAATGACAATGATAGAGCTAAGCAACTGCTATCCTCACTTGATGAAAATGTTTGGAGGGTTAAAATTGCTGCTCTAGAAGAAACTGCTGAATTCAATACATTAAACTATGAGCAACTGTATAGCAAGCTGAAATCTCATGAACTGTCGAGGAAATCTCGTCCTAATCTTGCTATTCCTGCTTCTAGCATGGCTTTGCTTTCTAGTTCTCAGAAGGGTGATCACAGTTGTGCTTCTTATGAAACTAACCCCTCACTTGACAAGTCTTCCTTGGAGTTTGTTTTGTCTTCTCTTGTTGCAGCTTCCGACGAACAGATGGAGCGCATTCCTGATGAGGAGCTGTCCTTGCTCACCAGGAAGTTCAGGAAGTTCTACAACAACCGGAAGGAGAGAAGAGGAGGTGGTTCAAGAACCTACTTCGAGTGCGGTGACCCGGGACACTTCATTGCTGACTGTCCCAAGAAGAAGAAGGCTGGGTCCCATGAAAACAACACTGAAGACTTCAAGCAGAAGAAGAACCGCTTCTACAAGAAGGGCAAGAATTCTAAGAAGTTCGCCAAGGACATTACATGCGCCTGCGTTGCCGCCTTGAGCGATGTCGACCTCACATCAAGCGAAGGCCTTTCAAGCTCGGAGGAGGAGGTTGAGAAGCCATGAGTCAAGAGGAAGGATGCCTTCACGGGGCTTTGCTTCATGGCAAAGAATGACCACGACACCGACTCTAGATCCGACTTCGACACAAGTGAGGTGCCTCCCACTCTTGATGAGCTCTCTTCTGAACTTGATCATTTGCGTGACGTTATGCTCTTGCAAGATGATAAGCTTCGCAGTGCTGTTCGTGAGAGTAGAGAGTTTAAGTCTAAGTTGGAGAGTGCTGATTTTGAAATTGCTTCGCTTAGGACTAAGCTTGCTTGTGTTGATACTGCTGCTGAGTGTGAGTCTTGTCAAGTTGTGATGACTGATCTTGCATAGAGGGAGAGTGTTCATGCTCAAGTTGCCAGTCAGCTTGAGAGTGCCCTCAAGGAACTTGTTGAGTTCAAAGCTAGACCAACTCTTTTGGGTGCATGTCAGAAGTGCCTCAAGCTTACAGATGAGTTGGAAGCTCAGTCCCTCAAAGTCAAAGAGCTTGAGTCCAAGTTGCTTCATGAGACTCGCTCGAAAGTTCTCCCACATCTGTGTGAAGTGTGTGTCACCCTCAAGGACAAGCTAGTAATCACTAGGGAGGAAAACAAAATCCTAGTTTAGGAAAATGACTATATTGTTTCTTGGCTCCAGAGAACCCTAGTGAGTGAGGAAAAGATTGAGAGTGATTTGGCAAGAGTGAAGGAGAGTGCTTCTAGGTCAACCTATAACTTGGGCTTGGGATTTGAGAGGTGTGACAAGGAGAGTGAGAATGTGGGTAAGTTTGTTCCTAGCTCCAGCTACAAGGATGAGGAAAACACCATCAAACCCACTGACATATATTATCCACCTAATCCAAAACCCTCCTTCAACCCAAAGCAAACAAAGAAGCCAAAACCCAAGCCTGCCATGCAAACCAAGCCACTTGGATGAATTCTGTTATAGGCGTAAGAGGATTGAGAGGAAGCAAGCTGAGTTGGCTAGGGATGCTTTATATGATGATTTTGTTGACTTTCATCCTCGCTCTTTTTCTTGTGCCTATCATGGACAGAGTCATTCCTCATATGGCTTTGATTCATGAAACAGAGGCTTTGCGCAACAACGTTTTGGTGCCCCACGTTTTCCCCATCGTGATGAGCGTCATTCACGTGGATTTGGCTTTCACACTGATGACTTCTATCCTCACAACCCAAGGGTTGAGTCGAGACGCTTTGACAGGCCATGTTTTCCCCATCGTGGTTCTCGTCCTATGCGTTTGAATGATAATGTGCAAAGAACTGTGATGACTTCTATCGGTCATATGGTTAAGTGCTGGATTACCAAATGCTTTTTGACTAACCCCAGCACTGAGCCATCGACTTTCCCTTCTCGTTCTTTGTAGGCAGCAGGTGGAGGCCTGGAGAACAAATGGTTGATGGACTCCGGGTGTTCGCACCACATGACCGGAGATGCGAAGTGGTTCTCCAGCCTCACTCCCTTGAACCGCCGGGAGTATGTGACCTTTGGAGATGACAAGAGAGGGAGAGTGAAGGCAAGAGGCGCGGTAAGGTTAATGAAAAATTCACTCTCAAGGATGTTGGTTTGGTTGAGTATCTCAAGTACAATCTCCTCTCTGTTTCTCAGCTTCTTGATGTTAGTTTGGAAGTGCGCTTTAAGTCGAATGCTTCTTGTGTTCTTGATTCGAGTTCCTTTGTTTGTGGGATTTCTCACATTAGCAGAGTTTTTTAGGCTGATTTCGCTGGTTCTCCTGGCTCTCACAAGTGCTTGTTTGCTCAATCATCTTTTGAGCTCTGGAAATGGTATAGGAGACTAGGTCACATGTGCTTTGACTTGTTATGTCGCTTAAGTGGCCTAGGTTTGATTCGAGGATTGCCTAAGCTCAAATTGGATAAGGATTTGGTTTGTGCTCCTTGTCGTCATTGGAAAATGATTGCCGCTTCTCATCCACCAATCAATTTGGTGAAGACTGAACGCCCTGGAGAATTACTTCACATGGACACTGTTGGTCCTCGGGTTCGTTTGACGGGTGAAAAGTGGTATGTTCTTGTGATTGTTGAGGACTACTCTCGCTACTCATGGGTTTACTTTCTTGAGAGCAAGGATGAAGTGTTTCATCACTTTTGGAGCTTAGCTTTGAGGTTGTTCAAGGAACTCCCTGGTGCATTATGAGCAATTCATAGTGATAATGGCACCGAGTTCAAGAACTCCTCCTTTGATGCTTTCTATCTTGAGCATGGTATTGAGCATCCGTTTTCAGCACCTCGTGTTCCCCAGCAGAACGGTGTGGTTTGAAGAAAGGACAGAACCTTAGTGGAGATGGCCCGGACGATGCTCGATGAGCATAGGACTCCGAGGTGGTTCTGGGCTGAGGCCATTAGCACTGCTTGCTATGTTTCCAATCGGATTTTCTTGCGCTCAATTCTTAATGTGACTTCTTATGAGCTGCGTTTTGGGAGAAAGCCCTCGGTTTCTCATTTGCGTGCCTTTGGTTGCAAGTGCTTTATTCTCAAGCGTGACAATCTTGATAAGTTTGAGTCGAGGTCTTCTGATGGCATCTTTCTTGGTTACTCTCTTCATGGTCATTCCTATAGAGTTTTGAATTTGGAGGCTAATACCATCGTAGAATCCTGTGATGTAACCTTTGATGAATCAAACTCTTGTGCAAGGAATGTGATTGAGTCTGCAGGTGACAAGGAGCTGAAGGAGAGCATTTTTGTAGAAGAGGACCTACAGGGCTTTGATGATGATGACAATGATTCACTTCATCTCTCATCTGAGCTTGTTCTTGCTGCTACCACTACTCCAGCAGAGTGTCCAGAAACTTCTACATCGACTTCAGGGGCTGTTGAGCAAGCTCCAGTTGTGGTTGAGGGGGAGGTACACTCTGAGAGAGAGGCTCCTCACCATATTCGGTGTCAATATCCACCCTAACAGATGATCGGTAATCTCTATGGGAGGACTACAAGGTCAAGGTTTGCACATCTCGCTTGCTTTACCAATTCTCTCTTTGTTGCAACCTTTGAACCCCGAGATGTTGGACACACACTATATGATGAACATTGGGTTAATGCCATGCATGAGGAGTTGAAAAACATTGAGAGAAACAAAGTCTAGACCCTTGTAGAGCCTCCCAAAAATGTCAATGTCATAGGAACCAAGCTGGTGTTCAAAAACAAACATGGGGAGGATGGTGAGGTTGAGAGAAACAAGGCTAGGCTAGTTGCTCAATGTTTTAGCCAAGTGGAGGGCTTAGATTATGGTGAAACCTTTGCTCATGTTGCTCGCATAGAAGCCATTACGATCTTGCTTGCATTTGCTACCTCCAAGGGCATTAGACTCTATCAAATAGATGTCAAGAGTACTTTCCTAAATGGTTTCATAGAGGAAGAAGTGTATGTGAGGCAAACCCCTGGCTTTGAGCACCACAAATACCCAAACCATGTGTACAAGCTTCAGAAGGCTTTGTACGGGCTAAAGCTAGCACCTAGGGCATGGTATGCTAGGCTTAAGACCTTCTTGCTAGAGCGTGGGTATGTCATGGGGTGTGTTGATAAAACCTTGATCACTCCAAAGCATGGCAATGACTTTCTAATGGTTCAGATTTACGTCGATGATATCATCTTTGGTGGTTCCTCTCATGCTCTTGTGTCCAGATTTCAGGAAGCTATGGAAAATGAATTTCAAATGTCGATGATGTGAGAGCTCACCTTCTTTCTTGGGCTTCAAATCAAGCAGTGCAAGCAAGGCACATTCATACATCAAGCCAAGTACACGAAGGATCTCCTGAAGAAGTTCGACATGGTCTTTGTGCTCGTTTTCAAGCTTCCCCAAGGGTGACTCATCGCAAGGCTGTCAAGCGCATCTTCATAATTGATAGGAAGAGCACCTCTGGTACTTGCCATTTCTTGGGTACTTCTTTGTTCTGTTGGTCTTCTCATAAGCAATTGAGTATTGCCCAATCCACCACAGAGCCTGAGTATGTTGCTACTGCTAGCTGCTGCTCACAAATCCTATGGATTGTGTCTACCATGAGAGACTATGGGTTAACTTTTAAGGGCGTTCCACTCATGTGTGATAACTCCAGTGCCATATGCTTAGCCCAAAACCCAATCCAACATGGTAAGGTCAAACACATCAATGTGCGATTCCACTTTCTGAGAGACAATGTTGAAAAGGGGGATGTTGAGCTCAAATACATCAATACCAGAAACCAATTAGCTGATATCCTCACTAAGGACCTAGATGCTTCGAGACATGCTTTTCTTCGAGGGGAAACTTGGTGTTTGTCATCCTTATGGCATCATTTGAGAGGGAGTTGGTGTTCACTTGTATATATGTATCTTATCATTTTCGCATTGCATCTCATATGTAATGTATGCATTTGTAGATGAGCTTTGATTCTTATGCTTTCTTGCATTTCTCTTTGCTATGATTGAGCTTGAGCTAAGTTGTGTGGATGTGATGGTAATCTCTCATGCTTAGATTTTCTATATGGCCTGTTATAAACTCATGTGAGCAACTTGCTAATATTAAAGGTAAACTAAGCTTCTTGTGAACCTTATGAACTAATCTTGCTAGAATTTGCTCACCACGTGTGTAATTGCTTTTATCCCTGTTGAAACTTGCATTGAGGCTAGTCTAGAGGATGTCTTCGCTTTGGCACCTTGTGTTTACGAAATGGAAGGCTTTGCAAATGTTTAGCTCATGATGAAACATTGTGGGAACGCGTGTTCCTTTTGCCGCAAAGGCATGCTCTTTTGTCTTGTGCATAATCTTGAAAAATCTGCTAAGTGCTTTGATCAAGAACTAATCAATAATGCAAAATCCAAACATTGTGACTTGAAGCCTCGGGGTGTTTTCCATAACCAGTCGAGCGACCCTCCGCATGGATAAGAGGACACATAAGGATAAAAAATGTTTCATATGTGAGCGATTGTAGAGCTCATTTTCTACGAGTTCTTGTTGCCCTAGTTGAGATTGAGACTGGCTAGTATCTTCTGATTCTCTTGATGCTTGTTTTTCCTTGGATGGGAGTACTTACACATGTGGTGGCAGTTTTGCTCATGATAAGCTGCTTAGCTTGTATAGCTCTTGGTGTTTATGCCTTGCTATCTATTTTTGATCTTTGCGTGATTGGGAGCTATTGCTTTTACACTTCATGGCTCTATGTTTATGGCTAGCAAAGTTAAATGATTGTTTGCATAATTGTTGAAGCTCCTTAGGTTCGCATTTTCATGCATTGCATGTTTGCTTGTTCTTTTGCCTCTTTGATGAGTTCATTACCAAAGGGGAGAAAATAGTGGGTCATGCACAAATAATGCTAAGAAACTTAAAAGGATCCATTTTGCATCACATGAGACCTACCACAACTTGAGGGGGGGGGGGGCATATCATGATCTTGAGCGTTTTCTTGCACTTTTCACATTCTTTGCATCTCAAGTCGCTTTCTTGCCAACTCTTGTTTTTGTGATCCCTACCTTGCTTGGTGGCTTGTTTTCACCTTTTCTTTGGGTTTGGCCATTTGGATGTGCTTATTCGGCTTTGTATTTCAATCTCTAATCTTTGTGCAGTTGGTGTTGTCAATGTACTCATCAAGGGGGAGATTGAGAAACCAAGTGGATATGTGTCATGGTTTGTAATATATGTGATGAGTAATTGACTTGAGCGGATTTGGTGTGTTGAGTTGAAATGCAGGAATCCGGGGATTGCATGTGTCTGTGTGCATGATTATTGTTTCGACTAACCGGAGTTGGTGGAGATATTGGTGATATTGTAGGAGATGGGAAATGTGTTTGCTTGTCTCATGATGTATAGGTCACTAGAGTTGACTTGGCGGTCAACAGTGAGAGGATCGGGCACAAGTAGGGGACTTGGGGATGGACGATCAGGATGCCGGGTGAAGTCAAAGGTGATCCATACCGTACACGTAGAGAGGAAAGAAGCACGGACGGTTTCGTGGATGACCCTCAAAACAGTGGTGGTGATGAAGATGGCGTGTTGACCAAGTCAAGGCAAGCGGGATGCCGGAGCAAGTGACAAGCAGGTGACACGCATCGACATCAAGAAGTCATGCTTTGGGAAGCGTTCAAGGCGGCTTCCCGGTTTGGGCCTCAAAACTGGTGGCGGCAATTGGAGGTGCACGTTGCACCATCGCGGAGCTTGCGTCGAGGGCAAGCAAAGTTGTGAAGGGTTCGATGGCATTCGGGCGACGAGGAAAAAGATGGACGGTTATGCCCCCGGTGGTAGGTGGGTGTGTTATGTAGGTCAAGGGTAGAGTTGTCATGTGGACAATAGACCCTTGGCCTATATAAGGAGAAGTGTGGCTGGTGGGAGAGGTGCCTTTCTTCCCATTAGCCTTGTGTTAGGTCTTCTATTCAAAGTGCTAGGAGAGGACTTCATGTTTAGTGGAGAGTAGCGGGTGTGTGAGAGACATCTCTTGCTCTTCCAAATAGTGGGAGGAAGAGGGGGACTTCCTAGCCTTGTATCCTTGGATCTTGTAAGCACCTTTCTATGATATGAGAAGTATTTTCATGCTCAAGATTTCCCTCTTTCCTTGAATCCCGAAATTCCCCGTTTCCCTATTTTCAGAGCTATTTTCGTGGTGATTTTCGATCTCACTTTTGGATGAGTTTTTGGTTTGGATTTCTTGAGAAACTTGTTGCTAGGATGAGTTAGAACAATCCCCTATGGATCATTGACCGAATCAATAGCTCTAGCACCTACGATTTGATGGATTTCTCAAGTTTCCCCTTTTGGTGTTCTTGGCACAAGATCTGAAATTCATGATGATTTTTTGTGTTTTTGGAGTGCATCTCTTTAGAGGAGGGTCGTGATGTATTGAGGATCATCTAGTCCAAATTTCGTGATTTTTGGAGTTCATTTGATAGGGTTTTGGCAATTTTCTTTCCCGAACAGAGCTGTTGTTTTGACCATGATGGAACTTCCATGACCATGACGGAACTTCCATCAAGAACCACGGAACTTCCATGAGTGACAGTTCTCCCGTCGCCCAGAACTTTCGTGATTGATGGAACATTCGTCGGGCACCACGGAACTTCCGTCGGATACCACGGAACTGCTGTCAAGCTCTGTTTTGTGATCTTTCGGATCCTCCTTGTTTCCCTTTTTGTTCCTTTTGTGCTTCCGCTATGGGTCCTTTTGGTTTGAGTCACTGATAGGGTTAACACATCACAAGTTGGTATGTGTAATCTTAGTGACTTGGTTAGAGGTTGGTTTGGGTGGTAGTTGGGACATAGGCCAAGTTCTTGAGAAGAATTTTAATTGGCTCCCATTCACCCTCCCGTGGTCGCCTTCTCGGTCCTTCATGGATCCTGCTATGGTCCCTGAGCTTGTGCCGCCTGAGCATCCATCTGCTAGAAGAAGTCAATGTCTATAGGTGACTCAGACCCTCTATCCTACCCTGCTGGTTGGACTGTGGGTGTCTCCTCGGCAATAGTCGCTTGGAGAAGAGCAAGGTCATCCACATCCTCCTGAGTGTAGCCTCGGCGGACTGGATCCTCTGCTACCTGAGGTGTGAGAGTGTTCATTCTAGCAGTGGAAGGTGGAGTTGTAGCTGTCTCTGGGGCTTGCTAGGATTCTGCATGAGTGGTGTGCACTATGTCTCAGAACAGACCCTAACTGGTGGCTGCTGCTGGGAGGTGATAGGTACTGTCCTCTACGAAGCTGTAGACTATGCAGGTGAAGAGAACAACACAGAGACTGACAAACTTGACACAGGGGAGGGCTGAGTCACTGGAGCAAAAGTCTATCCTGCTCCCCCTGTCAGTAACACCCCTGAGTGTGACAACCTACTGGAATGAGCTGTCATCATAGCAGTGAAGGGGCCTCTCTGGGTCGGAAGCTACTGGAACTATGGTAGTATGGGAACTCCTGCCTGCTGGCCAGTTTGTCATCTGGTGAGCTCCGCCATCTGAGTCATCAAGGTGGTCACTAGTGCCATTTGCTATCTCTGAAGCTCTGGCTGTCCCATGATGATCTCCATCATTTGTCTTCTATCCTCAGCTGCGCTCTGGATGAACTCACCCAGGTGTCCTGCAAGTGCTGCCACAGTGATAGCGTCCTCTGACTACAAACTTGTTGGCTGGGGAGGTGCTCCTGTACAAGCTGACTCAGGAACCACCATCTCTGGATGAACTGCTTGCTCATGAGTGACTGGAGGTGACTCCTGCTCCAGCACTCCTGTCTACTGACCAGAGGCGGACAGCGAACCCTTGGGGACTCTAGATGAGTAGTTGGTGGTCACCTCAGGGAACATGTCATACTGCTACTCCGTCACTAGTCCCATCCTCCTCAGTAGATAGCAAATATAGGGAGCATAAATCAAGTGGCATCCTCCTACTCACTCAGGAATAACCTCCTCCATCTCACCAATCAGTAAATCATCCAACTCAAATGGTTGTCTCCTCAGTATAGCTGCCACTGCCCACTGGTGGAGTAGCGTGAACTCCTCTCTGTATCCAGTCCTGGGAATGATAGTCCTGGTGACTATAGCTCTAACCACCTTGGCCTCTGCGGTAAGTCTCGTAGGGCCTCTCTCAAAGCATGGGGTGTGTGGTGGTCCAAAAGCAATCAACACCATGTCGTCTAGAGTCAGTGTCCCTCCCTGTGGTCAATGAGGTGGCTCGAGGGATGGGTAGGCACTCCTGTAGAGGTGAAAGTCTGAAGCGAGAAACCAAAAGTTGGCTATGAGATCCCCTCTGGTCACACGCTGTGGCTGCCCTTTGAACAAGAACCAGAACTCTGAGCGATCTCTGGCTATCCATAGTGTGGCTCCATGACCAACTCTGCAAGTCCGGGCAAGTATGTGAAATACTGCTCCATGTCTGTCCTGGTGGCCCTCCTAGTGGCCTGGTACGTAGTGTACTGTTGCGGCACAAATACTCTATCTTTGCCCCTCAGGGAGAGGCAGCATCTCAAACCCTCTCCAATCCTCCTCTGGAAGCCTGTCCAGTATCACTCTCCTGTAGCAGGGTCCCTGAGGACTGGAACCCACTGCCCGAAGGAGACTAGACGAAGTGCCTTAAGGTCCTTTATAGGAACCTTAAGTATGTCCGTCTCATCGGCTGCCTGAACCAGTCTCTGTAGCCTCCTCGTCCACACTACACAGGTGCACTGCCCGCTGAGCAGTCCTCTGCTATTGTGGCTATGCTAGCTCCCCAGACTCCTCAAGCTCCTCCTCCTCTGACTCCTCAGACTTTGAGGTCTCTTCTTCCTCTAACTCCTCCTGCTTCGTGGGGAATCCATGCTCCACAGGTCTCGATGACCTCCCCTGACGGGAAGCCAGAGTACTCTGCGACCACGGTGCTGGTACCACTGCTATAGCCAAGCCCTGTGCTATCCTCCACCTGGTACTCCTCCTGAGTCCCTTAATGTCACCAGACGGCTCTAAGATCAGTCGTATCCCTAGTGTCCTGCGTGACTGCTCCATGGCATCCAAGTGCTAGGCTACTCTGGCCCTCTCTGACTTTCGGTTCAGTCTCAGTCTCTTCTTGCTCTTTGGCTTCTCAGGCATCTTTCCCTTGACTTTGTCCTGTCCTGACCCTGTGAGCTCTGCTACTGACTACTGTCACTGCACGCACATAGGTATAGATAGGATAAGCATAGAACCTATGTATAAATTTACCAGCAAAGCACCGCTAGGAAATAATGCGCAATAGTAATCCTAGCACCAAATGAAGGACATGCTCACTGAACAAATAAGACAATGTAATCAACAGTGATCATCGACTATATGTGGCTGGTGTGAATCATCTAGTGTATTGTCCAATAAGTGGCAATAAATCTAACTATAGACTAGATGCGAGACAAACCCAAGAATTGCAATTAATAGATAATCAAGAAATTTAATTACATCCTAGGTTGAGTCAATTAGCTAATTAATGCAACTAATCATGTGCAGTTAATCTAATTGCATCAATTAAAAACTAATTACTCAGAATTTAGAGCATACAACGATGAATGGAGAGATAATGGCACAATACCCTAGAAAGAAGATGTCCAACACCGAGAAGAACACACCTGATCGCCGAAAAGGTGGAACTTTGGCTTGTTGGCAATGGTGGTGGAGAGAAGGAAAAACTTGCTCGAGCAATTGGCAAAGGGAGCTGGTGCGTGCACACAAGGGTGGTGCGATAGCGAGGCTGGGCGAGCGATGGCGGCACTACTGGTGCTAGCGGCGAAGAGAAAACTCAGCAGTGGTGGCTCTGGTATTGCGGGCGCGGCTGGGGCAGCGTGGGAGCAAGGTCGCCGGTGGGTGGCTGTGCGTGAGGTGGGGGTGAGCGTCGGGCGTGGTTCCGTAGTGAGTAGCAGCGGCGTCGACGAGGTGAGAATGAGCTGTCATGGTCGGGGCTGGAACGGAGACAAAGACCAGAGTCTTCCTCGACTTTGACCTAGGTCAAGATTTAAAGAATGGTCGAGACCCAAAGAAGGTTAGATCAACGGTCAGGATCGAAAGCGACACACGCAATTCAATCATAGTGACGGGACCATCCGGTCACTTCGGGGTTCAAAAAAATATGAAATCTGGCAAACTAGAAATTGTGCAGACCGGACCTTACGGTATTTAGACGAGTTCCATCCGGTCTCCATTTTTCTTCTCCCCAAAGCACTATGCATTGTTGCATAGACCGGACTGTATGCTCATAATACCGGACTGTATGGTCACTACCAGAAAATTGCTGAGTCAAGGAAATTCTCCATTTTCCTAGTGCTCTCACATAATACCCAAATAAAACTCTGCAGCTGGAACATGAAGGGAACTCTCAAACACTCCTTTTTAAATAGTGCCTCTTTATGGCCATATAATTTTTGCAAATGCCAAATGAAGAATGAGGCAAATAAAAACCAAAGCAGTTAAGAGCCAAATGGGTATGTATAAGCCTTAGTCCATGAACCACGCGAGTGGGTTTAACCTCGGAGTTCATAAGAGCTTGCTCAATGGGCATGAAGCACAATCCTTTCCTTTGGTCACACTTGTGGAGATGTAATCTCATATGGAGCATGAGGCACAAATATCTCCAAGTGAGACAAGCCTCCTTTGTATTTCCTATATGATGCATGCAACAAGCATTTTAGATATGCAATGAAAGTAAACATGCCATGTGAATGCAAGCAAAGTTAAATAAGGCACAAAGGAAACCTAGCAATGTCATGTTTGAACCCCTCCCAAGCTTACTCACTATAAGCCATACCCCCTTGAGAGAAGCCAAACCATCATCTCAAGCACTCCCCCTTGGTTATAACTATCTTGGATGGGTTAGACATTGACTAATTTTTATGTGTTTTTCTGTTAGTTATTTACACATGCATGGATGCAAAGCATACTAGTCACAAAGGAGTCCTAATTACCATGCAATGCAAGAGAAGGAAAAACACACTACAACTACCAAGAACAAACACGGTTACTTACCTCATGAGTAGATATATCTTTGAGGTCCATGTCACTTGTGGTGGACTTCACTTGATCTTCAAGTAAGCTCACAGTCCACCACCACCACCATCTTCTAGGTCTTGTTCTTGGGCACCCACTTGTACTTCATTGACCTCTCAAGATTAACAATGCACTTAGGCACCCATATGCCCTTGACCTTTCTCTTCTTGTTTGGTGGTCCTAAAGCCTTAGCATTCACCTTGCCATCCTTGTTCCTAAAAAGCTTGAAATATATGTTCTCATGGAACAAGTTAGCGTTAGGTAAAACAATGGAACTCCTCACCATAGGGAAATCCTTGATGGTGTGGCCATCCTTGCAACACCTCTCACAATAGTAGTTGTCGGTGAGGAGGGGTTTGATCCATGCTGGGTGGAATCACTCGTCCGATGATGTTGATGGTGGCGGGATATGAGCCATGTCCTCGGTGGGAGACATTGTTCACAAGGTTTCTCTGGATGGCTCTACCATGTGTGAGCCTCTCAAAGCCATCCATCACCATCTTCCTCTCTTCCTTGAGCTTCTGATATTCCTCCAAAACAAATGGCTCAAGAAAAGAAACCTCGATCGAGGTGGTTACTTCATCACACAAAGTGGAAGCATCACTCTTAGCTGAACTAGAGGAGGGAGAGGCAAGGTTATCAACATTGATGGCCTCAAAAGTAAGTTCAAGGGCCTCATACTTCTCACATAGCTCTACATGAACACCCTTGAGTTTGTCATAACTCTTGTTTAGGGCCTCTAGATGTGACAAGGTCCTTGAGCTCACTCTCAAGCTCACCAACATGGTCCTTAGCCAACTTATACTCTTTTCTTACCACATACAACATTTTGGATTTCTTGGCGATGATGTCGCGTGCTTGCACAAGCATACTCCAAAGCTCGGCACATGTGAGCTCCTCATCATCGCTGTCATCGCTGCTCTCATCCTCACTCTCCCCAAATTGGCTTGCGGCCATGAGGCATGTGGAAGGTGGAGGAAGAGCTTGTGGAAGTGTGGTCTTGACCATGGCTAGGCCGACCACTGCTTCATCATCGCTTGAGGAAGAGGATGTGTCACTTGAGTTGTCACTTGTCCACTCTCCAACAAGGGTCTTGCGTGAGAACTTCTTCTTGTGGTCTTGAGCTTTGCCTTTGCCTTTGTCCTTGTTGAAGTACTTCTTATTATTTTGCTTGGCTTTGGTTTCTTCTTCTTCTTCTTCTTCTTCTTCTTCTTCTTCATCTCTCGAGTCTTGAGACTTGAAAGCTTCTTTCTTTGGCTTGGGGCATTCTTGAACAAAGTGGTTCTTGGACCCACAGTTGAAGCACTTGCCAATGAACTTGGAGGCAAATTTATTCTTGAAGGTCTTCATCTTCTTCATGAGAAGAGCCAAGTCCTCGGTCAAGACATCTTCATCGTCATCATCTTCTTCAACCTCTTCCTTCTTCTCGCTCTTCTTGCTCTTGATAGGCTCTTGCTTCTCGGCTTGAAGAGCAAGGTTAGATGGTTATGGATCATCCAAACCCAGCTAGTGGCTCTCGAAGGGTGTGATCTTGCCAAGTACATCCTTCATGGTCTTGGTCTTGAGGTCACCTTGCAAGGTGAGGGTGATGATGGACTCATACTTGGGGTCTTTAAATAGCCTCAAGAATCTCCTTATCACCTCAGCAGGCTTCAACTTGAAGTCATTCCAAGAGCATTGATCTCCTCCACTAGTACATGAAAGCGAGAGTAAACAGTGTTAGCTCTCTCATGTGGCAATCTAGTGAAGTTATCACACTTGTTCCTCAACACATAGTATCTTTCATCTTTGATGTCACTGGTACCCTCATGGAGACTCTGAATCTCAGTCCAGATACCATGTGGTGTAGAACTTGCATCCAATCTAGCAAAGACATCATTAGATATGCATGCAGATAGAGCATTCTTGGCCTTAGTATTGCACTTAATAAAATCGGGCTCAACCAGGTTCACATCTGCATCAGTCTCATGAGTGACCATCCATATCTCTGGATCAAGGGACTCCAGGTACTTGCATGCGAGCCTTCCAATACCCGTAATCCTCCCAATTGAATATGGGAACACTCCCACTACAAGGGTTCAAGTGTATCGCAAGGCCCTGAAAATGTTGCCATATGGGTATTTTCGTTGCGATAACAAACTATCGCAACGATGTCATGTCGTTGGGAGGCGTCGCAAGTAGGTGATATGGCAATGACGGCTTTGTTGCAGTAGATCGGATTCACAACTACGCGCATCGTTGCTATAATGGCTATTGCATCAACATTGCATAGTTGCAAATACGCAATATTGCAATGCTCTTGAGGTGTAGCGAATGCCACAATTGCCATGTTGGTGCTCGTCATGATATCTGACCAAAATTGTAACAACCTCCTCCGTGTAGCTATACATTTGAGCTGCAATCACAACACTAGCCGTGCCATTGCTATAGGCTCAGTTGGAATTGCAACGGCAAACGTATTGTTGCTATACCGCCAAAGGGAATCATGATGACGTACCTATCGTTGCTATAGGTTTAAAGGGTATCGCATCGGAATAATAGTCGCTGCTATATAGATAGAGGGTATCGCATCAATATATCAGTTGTGGAAATCTGCGTTTAATGTATAGCAATGAAATGAATAGCGTACATCAATCCAATATTATTGTTAGTTACATCAATCCAATATTCACTCATACAATCCATTCAAATCCAGAACTGCAATTGTATCCACAGAAATTTCTGCATGCCAAAATGATAACAATGAAGGGAGACACTAAGGTTGCTTCGCACCTAGGCAATCATGAACCTTGTATATCGCCTCGCCAAATCTCAATGTTCCTATCGAAATAAGAGACATATAGGGTTTCTAGTGAGATGAGAATTATAGCTTGTGGAGCTATATAGAAATGCATTGATAAAAATTAAGGCAATTATGAATGAAGGTCTATTTCCAGTTCTTACATGCATGCTGATTCCTTTTGCCTCCTTGCATTCTACTTAGAACTACCAGCTCATTTTGAGATACAAAATTTTTTGATGGCTCATGATCATGATATTCCTGCACCAAATTCTTCGACAGCTTGGTAGGTTTTGGTTTACGAGCCAGAACATTTTCTTTTTGTGCTGTGATAATGCTTCTTGTCTCAATCTGGTATAAAGACGTTGGAATATTGTTAGCTATAATCCAAGCATAACATCATCATGATTGCCATACTTGTTCAAAACCATTACCTGCTCCGGCTCGAGTGTTCGAATGTTATGCACTGGTGTTGCATCAATGTTGTCCTCAGTGTTCCTAGCTTGAGGTTCTGTTGTATTGCAGCTTATTACATTGTTCATCACTTTATTGGTCTCCTCTACAATTGTGCCTTCAGTGGTCCTATTTGTCCCTTCATTGATCTCCTCTGCAATTATGTCTTCAGTGGTCCCTAATGCAATGTTGGTTTCATTGGTAGTAGCTTGTTAATTACAAAACAGAGAACAAATTATGTAATATGACAAATTTAAAAGCAGTCGAGATTTCGACTATAATCTATGTGAGCAATTTTAGAAACTTTTAGGAGCATTATGAATCTTTAATTGACAATAGAGCCTGGCAGTGACGGAGCTAGGCCCAAGCTCTAGGTTGGGCCAAATGCTATCGGGCTGGTTTGGGTGGGCCAAAGGAAAAAATGCCAAAAATAGATGCAAAAAAATAAATATATCTTTCAGATCTGAGGGTGGGCATGCGAGTGTTAGGGCCTATTTGTTTTCTCACCAGATTAATTTATCTGGATTATATCATTAGATTACTTAATCTACATTATTTTAGCTGGATTAATTAATCTAAATGTGGTGTTTGTTTTTAGATTATTTAAGCTGGATCAAGTAGTTGTAGAGGAAGAAATAGCCCATGACTTGAGTTGTAAGGATATTTTACCAAAATAATCCAAAATAAGCACCTATTGAGGAGATTATTGGATTATAATTATCTGCCCTCTAGATTAATTCATCTGACCTTTTAATCTACCCTGTTTCTTTTCTTACTAGATTAATTAAGTTAGATTAATTAATCTAGTGGATTACAAAATCGAGAACAAATTATGTAATATAACAAATTTTAAAGCAGTCGAGATTTTGACTATAATCTATGTGAGCAATTTCAGAAACTTTCAGGAGCATTATGAATCTTTAATTGGCAACAGAGCTTGGCGGGACTTCCTATATACAGGCCGCGCTACGTGTAGCTTACACGTAGAGCAGCCCATTAAGGCCCACGAGCTCATTTGCTTATACACCTAGAACGGCCCATTAAGACCCATGTGCTCATTTGCTTATATATTATGAACTATTACTGTTAGAATAGTCGATATTCATCATTGGAACAAAAGTTTCACTGCTGAAACAATTCAAAAAAATAAAAATAATAAATTATTTAATTCAAAAAATATAAAATATGAGAATAATTTATTTGTATTGTTAGAACAACGCACAAAATTCAAAATTTCCAAATCGTAATTTTAAAATTCTGAAAGAACATACGCTTGTAGGATCTCATTTTTTTTAATTCATTACAAAAAGTATAATGACTCAAACGAAATCGATAACAGAGTTATGGTTTGAGAGAAAAATCTATTTGAAATTTGAACTAAACTTGAATTATGTTGCTCCATTCACTGCATGACACGTGTTGCTCGTTTGTTCTTCATTCTAGCCCACACTCACCCCCCAGCCCACTAGTGCTCTTCATGGGCCGTTCTCACCCTCTTAGGCCATTTTAGCATGAAATTAAAGCACGCTACGTGCAAGCTCCACGTAGCGCACGCTAGATATAGGGAAACCAGAAGTTGGTAGTGGAGGATCTAGGCCCAAGCTCTAGGTTGGGCCAAATGCTATCGGGCTAGTTTGGGTGGGTCAAAGGAAAAAATGCCAAAAATAGATGCAAAAAATGTATCTTTCGGATCTGAGGGTGGGCATGAGAGTGTTAATTACCTCAGGATTGCAGTTTTGTGGAAACATTGCTGGGAACTCTTGCAACAATTTTTCTTGAAGTTTGGCCATGAGTCGCTCCTCCTCTTTTTCCTTGTCGGCAGCTTGCTTTGCAAGAAGCGTTTTTAGTTGCTCAAGCTCATGAGCTTGTTCTTGGACTCTTTTCTTAAGCATGCTTTTTATTTAGATTATGCAGCATGTAACCTTGGCCATGTAACCTGCTTGATTTGGCGCCGGTTGTTTCCATGTATGATTGCTGGAGAAGAAGGGCCTCTTTACCACATGCAGATGTGTTGCTTCTTGCTTCGTCACAACCCAATTCAGATGATTCAGCCATATGCAATCTCCTGGTTGCATTGCTTTGAGGAAAAGAAACAAATATATGTGATCAATGTATGTAATGTTTTGACAAAAAGTAAATTAGTTCATAAAGTTTATAGCACTCACATAAATACATTCAGATGTCTCATTTGACCATTGTCCATGCTTCGTGTGAGTAGCCTTACAGAGTTCCATATGGCCTGGCTCAGCACCAGTTTCTATATCTCTCTACAAAGGCAAGCATACACATCACTAATATATCAGATTAATGTGTTACAAGCAGAAAACAGTCAGGTTTACCATTTCCCAACTATACTGAGAGAAAGGCTTCAAACCCATCACATGCATATTTTTCATTTCCTTATGATTTGTAGAGTTCTGGCTGCTGATCTTCTACAGGAAGTTAACAATTATAGTTAGGAAACTCAAACTACCACTCCATAACATAGAAGGTCAGGACTTTCCAATAGTTCAATATGCAGATGATACAGTCCTAATAATGGACAATACAACACACTTTCATCCCTGCCTGCTTGGGACATGCATGGTTACATGGCTCCTAATCATAGTTGTACTAAATGTCAGCAATGACAGAATGGAGGTCCTGGCTAACACAGTTGGATGTAATGTCAGAAATTTGCCATTCACATACCTATGATTGCCACTATTTACCACAAAACCAAGATTAGAGGATTTCATCCCACTTGTTCAAACAATTGAGAAAAAGAGACTCACAAGTTATTACCTTGGAGCATTTGGACTACAAGAAATGAACATTGTGTTACCTTGAACTTTGAAGTTCCAAAGTACTTGATTAAATAATGCCACTCTACAATCTCAAGGTCTTCAGGCTTATGCTTCATTCTGGTATCAATATCTTTTCCTTGGCATCTACAATGTGCTCCATGTCCCATGCTTCCTATTATTGCAAGCCATTATGTTAATATATTGTCAACAACTGATAAATGGTATGGTGTACAAGGAAATTAACATACCATAATGCTTTTTGTGACGTAATTCTTGATTTCTTTGCTTACATGTTTCCACTGTCCAACTCCAATTATTGGAGTCTTTGTCCTTGTAAACGTAACCACTTCATCCATAAATGCACGTCTATTTTTTCCACAGGGACCTCCCAAAGTTGGCAAAAATTCAATTTGCATTTGCACTACACTAGCCTTATATCTCCTGGCAAGTATAGCTAGACCTTTCATGGTACCACGACCGACAGTCTTGCCATCTCCTCATAATCATAAAACAAATGGCTATGATGTAACCTTTCGCCTTCTTCTTTATTCTCCTAGCATGAATTGGCCATTCTTTTCCTCCTAATCCGCTGCAACAAGTGCCCTCACCATCTACTTGTGTAGGCTCCCTGTAATTGTTATAACACACTGAAACATTGCAAATAATGATGTCCTACTTAAAGAAAAAAACATGTTTACAGAACAAGAAGTCAGAATGAGAAAAGAGTTACTTATGTCTCTCAGGAGACCTTTCTCCTTCAACCATGCAGTGTATGCTGCAATTGAACCATCCCGATCTACATCGCAAAGACCTTCAATATACCAACAATAGGACTACGTCAAATAGGAGACAAAATATAGTTTACATGTGGTTTATGAAGTACAAAAAAACATGTATACCTATATCAGATCTTTGCTTCTGAAGCCAATCTTTATAAGCATCAACATTCTCGTCATCACCAAGACTATCATCATCATCATCCTCATCAGACTCGTACTCCCTCACTCGTTTTAGGGGCGTAATTCTAATGTCTCCATTAGCTGATTCATCATATGTTGTCAATAACATTCTAACTTTCTTCTCGGCACCGATGCAATCAATTAACTTTTCCAAATGAATTGGCAAATCAAATGCCTCGAGACTTGCTGAGCTATTTCTAGTTCTCTTCTTTTAGTAGTAGTAGTAGTCTCGTGCACTATAACTAAGCTTGTGTTTCAATGATATAAGGCCATCAAATGTCAGTATATCCTCGTACAGATCACCCTGATAGGTTTGATGTTCCCTGTTTCTTCCTATGCATTCGACTGCTGAAGCCCATGTTTCACCACTCAAATGGGGGGGGGGGGGGAGCTACGCATGTGTACATAAATATTGTCAACACTAGGGACATCTTGACGTCTAAGCAGTTGTATAAGAGTACTATATACTTTTCAGGCACCTAAAATCTTGGAAATCTGACATACTATAGCAAGTGCAAGTTACTCACCTTTCGCTTGCTCGATCAAGGTGATCTGCTTCAACGTCTCGCCATCGTCTCGTGGCTACGCTAGAGTCGGTGGATCGGTTGTCGGAGATTTCCATGGTGGCAGAAGTTGCGCGGTTAGTGCTCAGAGCAACACCGCGTAGTAACCAGTCGTCTCTCCTTGTCCACCTCCAAAAGATTATGCAAAAAGGTGGCAGCGGCTGTGAGTTTTCTTGTTTTGAGATGACTCGATGAGTTTTGACTAGGTGGCTCGGGCAGAACCACATTAATTTGGAGTGGCTGAGTTGAATTAGGCGGGCTCACAAAAAATTTTCACCCACGCGCGCCTAAAGTTTGGAGGAAACATTCTATCAAATAAAAAAAATTAAACCTTCCAATAAGTTTCAATCACTTGAATGTTAAGGAACCTTTCAAGCAGCGCTATTAACCATCGAATGGACATCATGTTGATTATAAAAGTTTCTTTGCTTTGAATCACGTGAAAACAAGTATAGTACAAATGTAACAACTTTTAATGCCTTCATGAAAAAATAGATTAGAATTCAATTATTTGACATTGTTTTGCATAGAACAGTTATTGAAAGCAAGTGATTCATTTTGAATTATTTGATGTTGTTTTGAGTCAATTGTAATTAACATGGGCGAAGCTACCTTGTAGCTAGTGGGTGCAAATGAACCCACAACAAAATGAAAAATCTGTTGTCACCATATTAGCAGTCAAGAAAACAATGAAAAAACAGCTACTAGGTTGCAGTAGCAGCACCCCCTTAATTTTACCAGGAAACAAACATGCCCTTAGCTAGCAGCACACCAGAACACATAATACATTAACAAAATAAGGCAGTTCATCCAGTTCAACCACGAGGTAAATAAAGCACAATCAGAAGTGTTCAACACAAACATACAACTACAAAGAAAAAAAAGCAATGACAACAACGAGACTTGAAACTAGCTACACAACGAGGAGGGAACGACGAACATCCACAGAGACGAGCGACGATGGTGACGACAAGGGGACTCATCAGTCGACCCGAGCAATCTTGCGGTGCAGCTCGACGGCATCGGGCCTCCCCGTGTTGTGCAGGTGGTTGATGAACCGGGATGCGTGCATGACGACCGCCATGCTGGAGTCATACTCCTGGTCGTCGTTGCAGAATGGGCACCAGTACCAATACTTGTCGGAGGGGGTGGACTAGGAAGGAATGCACAATCTGGCGGTGAAGGGGGGCTTTTCGCCGCTGCGATGGTCGGTGGTGGTGTCGTTGTCGCTGACGGTCACTTTGACGATCTCCGTCGACGGCGCCTCCTCCTCCTCTGCTGTCGAGACGACCACCTCCTTCCCCTTCATGGCAGCCGAGGCAACCTCCTGCTCCTCCTCCTCCTCCTCCTCCTCCTCTAAAGCCTGGACGAACTCCTCCTCCTCTGACGCCGGGATGACCTCCACCTCCTCCTCTGACGCCGGGATGACCTCATCCTCGTCCTCTGACACCGGGATGACCTCCTCCTCCTCCTCCTCCTCCTCCTCCTCCTCCTTTACTGGCGACAAGACATCCGGGGCCAGAGCGCTGTGGACGCGCTTCGGTGAAGGCATTGACACCGGGACGACCTCCTCCTCCTCCTCCTTCGCTAGCGCCGAGACGTCTAGCGCCAGAGCGCCGCGGACGCGCTTCGGCGAAGGCGAGCGTGACTCACCGCGGTGTGCTCCAGCCACGGAAGAAGACAAACCACCGCTCTATAAAGAGTCGATGAACAGTAAAAAATCCCCTTCCATTAATCATGAGATATCGACTCGATAACTAAATCAAAGCACAAAATAGTACCGATGTTGGCCTAAAAGAGTCGAGAACTATAGAGAATCGTAGAGATTTTGAGCAAACGAAAACCCCCTAAAATTGTACGGAAATCGTGGAATGTGGGCAGGAACATACTGCGGACTCCAGGAGGAGAGGGGTGTGGAGCTTGCCGTTGCCAGCGGCCTCCCTCGACTCCCCCGTGGGCGCCATGGAAGTTGAGCATGGCGAGCGGCGAGCGAGGGTTTGAGGTGGTTTGAGCATGGCAAAGAAGACGAGAAGCGGGAGAGTGGAGTGATGGCTGAAACGAGAGTGCGCCCCTGATACGGGCATGAGGTCGAGAGGCGCCTTCTCTTATACTAGCACACTTAACACACTGAAACATGGGGCCGTGAAACATGGTCCCACCTATCCTTGAGTCCTAAGTAGAACTTTAGCGTATGTCATAAAAAATGGAAGGTAGAAAGTTTTTCCTTCTTTTAGGCCCTGTTTGGATCCATCTTGTTAAATTTTAACAAGGTGTTAAAGTTTAACAACTTAAAAAATCTGAAGAGGGATATAGACCCAATTGGTAATGATCTATAGTATTTTACCAACGTTGTAAAGTAGTATATTCACTTGGAATTCAATTTTTTCTCACATACTAGTTCTTATAGTAAAGTAGTATATTCACTTGGGAATGGGTGCATCTGCACCCACAACTGTCTACTAGTACTAGTACTACATGTAGCTTCACCAGTGTTATCGAGTGCTCTACTAACTACTATACTCCGTAGCCCTGCTTCCTCCGACGACAATTATGTACTGAGCGCATGCGCATGACTTGCGAACCATGTGAACGCACAAAACTGGATGGAGACCATATGTGAGTTGAACGAGGCAGTACAGGCCTGTGTCCCTCTAAGTTTTTTTCCACTTGGTTTCTATGTAGTAGGACGGAGGGGGTAGGTTGTCGTATCTTTGTGCTTTGAGAAGAAGGATGCCAAAGTGCTCATAATGAAAGAGCTCTAGGATCAAGATCGAGTTTGTGCATTTGTCATTTGGGTAGTACAATAATAAGAGAAATATACACAAGTTCATATAGGTTTTACTAGATTCAAAAGGCCAAATACCAAGAACACCTAAACATGAATCTCTAATTAAGTTGGCTTCCCCCATCATAGGCTTTGCGTGTGTTCGCTTCCCCCATCGCAGGCTTTGCGAGGGGAGCTAGTAAATTTCAACACAGGCTGCGCCGCTCACCTCGATTCGAGTCAAGCGACGTGACCATTCACAGTCAGCTCCTACTATCATTACTCTACGCAGGGCCATGAGACCGGAATTGAGCAAAGCATATCCAATCACTATATGTTTGATGGTGGTTGTTATATACTGTGCTATTACTTTTGCCAAAGTAGTGCTAGTTGTTGGGAATCACTGGACTCCATGGATAGAGGATGAAGAAAAGGGACTCCATGGATGGAGGATGAAGAAAAGGGACTGCTGTTCAATTGTCCAATGGCCAATAAAATAGTATGTGCAACCGTTTGAAGAAATAAGCAAAACTTCAATACAAAACAATTATTCTATGAACATATTATTCCTATGTTTTCAAATCTATAATGGTGGTTGTTAGTGTAAATCATAAACTTCTTTTTCTATATATTGATTCCTTTAAACAATATATAATATCAACTTTATTTGTTTTAATTCTTTTTGTGATACACTTCAAAACTAAATCTTTATTCTATTAAAAAGATTATTCCTATTTTCCATACCAACAATGGTGGTTAGCAATGTAAGCAAAATTTTATTTTGTATACTTGTTGTACGCCTACATCTCATTATGCATCACGTACTTATTCATTATAAAATCATTTTATATAGTGAAAGAATTGAACATTAATCTTAATAGAATTGTCACGCAAATGCGCATTCAACTGTGTAATTAGTTTTATATTTAATAATCATATTTAGCGCTTGAATGATTGATGTGACCCCTCTAAAATTTAGACCCCAAGAAACGAATTCCGCCACGGATCCTGAGATACACATGCCACGTTTATTGGTTACTAGGCAAAAATTGCTACAAATGACTCTTCGATGATGGTATTTTCTGTAGAGCACTCCTCAATTCTGGTTTTGCTAGAAACCAATCATGAATGAGGGTTATTTGCTATAACACACTTCAGCTACAATAATCATGAGCAAATTTGCTGCTGGACACACTTGTTTTGTGGTCTTTGCTAGAGGATACTCTAGCTTCAAATGAGTCTTTGCTCATGGACACTACTTATTACTTGTGGTAATTGGCTAATAGACACTATGGTGAATAGAATATGACTTCTCATGCATGAAAGAGAGAGAAGATTTCACAAATGGCAAAATTGCCCTTAAAATTATTAGCAAATTTGACCATGTAAAATTATATTTTATAAATCAAATATCATAAATATTATTAAATCTGAGCATATAATCAAAGACTCATATTTAATCAAAATTTTGATAATATGCTAAGATTTAATAATATTTATGATATTTGATTTATAAAATATAATTATATGGTCAAATTTGTTAAAACAATTGCAAGGTCAATTTAGCCATTTGTGAAATCTTCTCTCTCTTTCATGCATGAGAAGTCATATTCTATTCATCATAGTGTCTTTTAATCAATTACCATAATTAAGTAGTATAGTGTCCATGAGCAAAGACTCATTTGAAGAGTGTCCTCTAGCAAAGACCACAAAAGAAGAGTGTCTAGCAGCAAATTTACCCAATAATCATTTAAGAGAGATAGAACTTTTCAAAGGCCAAATTTGCTAGTGGACATCATTCTTTTGTGGTCTTTGCTATAATAGACACTACTACTTAATTATGTAGTTGCTACAAGACACTCTTTGATGAGGACATCACTCCTATGGATACACACAACACTCCTCCAAATCTGGACTTGCAAGGTCCAATGACTAGAGCTCGTACACGACAACTAAATTTAGAGGTGAGCTCGTTCCTACGTTCTTCGCTATATGTTACTTTTGAGAATGGTTTGCTACCTAATGATTATTTTATGATTAGAAACCATGGAGAGGACCAGGAGATGATGGGAGAAGGATTTGGAAACGTGGAGGGCCAGCAAGGGCTTGGAAGCCAAAGTGGAGGCCCAATCAAAACCGACTTCCAGTCTGTTTCGGGGCCCAGGACCAGTCTGTACTAAAACGGTCGCCCAGGACGCATACGGACTCGGATTTGGACGTTCTACATATGCACGGAAAGATAAGGAGAAGACCTTTCCAATGCCGCCGGCCTCATGTCAAAATTCATCCGGAGTCATCGGGAATCGTCAAAACAAGAGAGAGTCCAGAATCTGTGTCGGTGCTGCGTCGCTTATTTTTTGTCTTTGGGCCTTGTATCTAGTTGAGCCCAATTCGGGGCGCGTCCAGAGGGTCTTGCACGACCCTAGGGTCTTTATATACAGCCACCGCCGCACCATTAGGGTTTGGGGTTTTGCTTAGATCAATTCTGTTCATAAACAGTTTCGCCGTTCATCGGTTTGTGAGACCCCAACTTCGAGAGTTTAATCATACATCTGCAATTGTGTTGCATTATTCGTTGTTCTTGCTTGTGTTCTTGATTCGCAGGCAGGGATTAGCCTTCTCGGCGAGGTCAATCGTCTTTTGGACGGTTGATAACCAGAGGAGACGTCGTGCTGCGATTGCGGGGTTTAGAACGTGCTGTTCTGAAGCCGGATCGATTTGTGTGTCGCCTCTGACCAAATCAACTTACCAAGAACCTTTCGGAAGATCGGGAACCCTTGTCCACATCAAGTGGTAATCAGAGCTTCAGGTGCACCGTCAGGTTCATACTACCCTTTAGTTTTGTTTTCGTGTTCTTCCTATCGTCCACTGAAAATACCAAAAAAAAATTTTCCCCGCCCATAACCACGTGTTTAGCCTTTGCATATTTCAATTTCAGAGTCCGTAGTGTTGAGTTTGTGCCCTAGTTCTTGTTTAGTCGCTGGTTTAGTTTGTGTTTTTGTCGTCAGTAGTGTTTCCCTCGCAACCCTAGCCGCCATCCCCCTCACCATCCTCGGTTTTGTCGGCTTTGTGTGCTAGGGTTGATTGATCAACACGCCCACCCTAATCCCACCCTAAACCTACCCTCACCACCTCGGACCAATTTTCATAAATTCCACTTTCCGCTGCATCCACCTCGCCAAAAAAACTCCCTACCCGACCCCAAGCCCGACTCGGATTTCACTGAAACCACCGGGTTCTTCAAAACCGATTTCGACACCCCTTCGGTAAAACAGCCATAACTTTTCGCTCGGTTGTCCGTTTTGGCTGAAATTTTTACAGGAGATTCTAGACGAAAAGTTGGGCATACCCACACTCGGCTACGCCCTGTGTGCCCTCGTCAAAAAATTCAAAAATAATCGGGAAGATAAAGAAAAAATTCATTCAAGTTGAAACCCGACGTTTTCTGAAACTTCAAGATTTTTTGTAGGCCACGTCCTAGCTCGGTTTGAGCTGAAATTTTTTGTGGTTTCTCCCTCTTTGCTAGTCAGTTGGAAAAAAATATCAAAAAAATAAAATCAAAAAAAAAGAAATTTGGGATTCCTACTAGTGCTCCATCTAGCCCCCTGAAATTTCTGAGTTTGGCTGTTTTACACTAAGCCCCCTGTTATCGGCTGTGTCCCTTTGTCTCCTTGTTTCTTCTTTGCTCTCACTACTGTTCTAGGACATAGTTAGACCAGCAACTAGGGACAAGTTACTTGGGCACTTATTCAGCTTTACTATCTGTTTTTGATTTGTGTGCCACTCATATATACATATTTGGCCTTCCTAGCTCTACATACTTCTTCTGGACAGCACATAGGTTATTTGGTAACCCTTGCAATCGTGGAACACTTCTCCTTGGTATCCTTCGCTTTGTTGTTTTCAGAACTTTGTAAGAGCTTTGCAAGAAGCTTACTTTTGCTGTGTTGAGAGGCACCACTGCTTAGTAGTTTTGTAGGGATAACCTTCACTTTTTTGTTTCCTGTTTTGGTGTTTCTGATGTCAGGAAGCGACGGGGAGGGTGCTTCACCCTCAAAATTGGATGAGTGCGTGAGCCAAAATCAGTTACAGAAGGCTTTGCAGGCCGTTCAGAGTGATTTGGCAGAAACGATCACCAGGGCCGTCACCGACGCCGTCACCAAGCTTCACCTGGGAGAAAGCATTGAGCGGTTGGATAAGAGAGTCTCTAAGTTAACCGATCAGGTTGTCGAATTGGAGACCGCTCACAAGACCAACAACAACAACAACAACAACAACAACAACAACAACAACAACACCAACAACGACGTTGAAGGCGATCATGATGAAGCAACGGTGTATAAGGCTGATGGCACCGTCGATAGGTCAGCTACAAGGACCGCAAGGTTACGACGCCGTTTGCAATGTAACCCTCAAGGTATGGGTGGTTTCCACAACCACACCCGTCGCACACAAGGTAACTATGCTCCAGATGATCCGTATGCTAAAATTAAGTTTTCAATTCCTTCGTTTTCGGGTCAATACGATGGTGATGCTTACCTTGATTGGGAAATGACGGTAGAACAAAAATTTAATGCCCACCTTGTTCCTGAACAACATAGAGTTAGACAAGCCACTAGTGAGTTTAAGGACTTTGCTATTGTTTGGTGGAGTGGTCTAGCTGCTGAAACCGATTTGCCTACTACTTGGGAAGAACTTAAGGTAGAAATGCGTGATCGTTTTGTTCCTCCTTCTTTTTATAGAGAAATTCGTAATAAACTGCAGCGTTTAGATCAAGGAGATAAAACTGTTCAGGAGTATTTTAGTGAGCTTCAGAAGGGTTTGATTCGTTGTGCTGTGGTTGAAAAAGTAGAGGATCAGATTTGCCGCTTTTATTCTGGTTTGAGAAAAGAAATTCAGGACATCCTTGATTATAAAGAATTTTATACCCTCAACCAGTGTTTCCAGTATGCTATGCTTGCAGAGAAAGAATCACAGGGACTTTTCCAGGCTTTTGAGGAGTACAGCAAGTCCAGGAATTTCTACCCACCACGGCCGACGGGGACTTCGGGGCTGCCCAAGCCATCTTTCCGGCCGCCCCCACCAGCTAGTGTTGTTTCTGCAGCACCAAGATCAGCCCCTGCCCCTTCTACGTGCTCAGGTAAAAATTCTGTGCAGGTACCGGCTAGTAGTGCCTCCTCTGTTGCTTCGACGGGACGCACTACAGGGATTCAGTGCCACCGCTGCCATGGTCTTGGCCATGTGCAGAAAGATTGCCCAAGTAGGCGGGCATATGTGGCGACAGATGATGGCGGTTACATGAGCGCCTCCGATGTGGAGGATGAGGAGGAGGATGTCGCTGCCACCAGCGGTGACCTCATCCTTGGAGGCGGAGATACCACGGGCTATATGAATATTATTGTGCAGCGTGTGCTTAGCACACAAGTCCAGCAACCCGAGATGATGCAGCGACATAACTTGTTCCAGATTTTCTTCGTCATCAAGAACCGTCGGGCACGTGTCATCATTGATGGAGGAAGCTGCAACAATTTGGTGAGTTCTGATGTGGTTAAGAAGCTTGATTTGACCACACGCCCACATCCACATCCATACTACATTCAGTGGTTAAATGACTCTGGAAAAGCTAAGGTAACACAAACTTGCAGAGTTCCTTTTTCCATTGGTTCCTATGTGGATTCTGTTGATTGTGATGTTGTACCCATGCAAGCTTGTTCACTTTTATTGGGTAGACCTTGGGAATTTGATAATGATGCTGTACACCATGGTAAAAGTAATAAGTACACTTTTATGCATAAAGGAACTAAAATTACTTTGTTACCAATGACCCCTGCTGAAATTGTACAAGCTGATTTAGAACGAGCTGCTAGTTTGAAAAATAAACGCCCTGAAATTCAGCAACCTGTTAATTCTGCTTCTACACCAAGTAATGTTAATGATTCTTCATGTTCTAAGGGTGCTGCAATTCAATTACAAGGTCGTTCATGTCTTGCCACAAAATCTGAGCTTGCTGAAATTTCTACTGATGATATTTGCTATGCTTTGATATGCAAACAAGCCTTGTTTTTGCTTGGTGATATTGCTTCTAGTGCTTTGCCTCCTGCTGTCACTAACCTTTTGCAGGAGTATGAGGATGTTTTCCTAGCTGAGATACCCCCGGGATTGCCACCTTTGAGAGGGATTGAGCATCAAATTGATTTGATTCCTGGTGCTACTTTACCAAACCGTGCTGCTTATAGGACCAACCCTGAGGAGACTAAGGAGATACAACGACAAGTCCAAGACCTTTTGGATCGTGGGTATGTTCGTCAATCACTTAGTCCTTGTGCTGTTCCTGTACTTTTGGTTCCTAAGAAAGATGGTTCTTGGCGTATGTGTGTAGATTGTAGAGCCATTAATAACATTACTATTAGGTATCGTCATCCTATTCCTAGGCTAGACGACATGCTTGATGAGTTATGTGGTGCTATAATTTTCACTAAAATTGATTTGCGTAGTGGCTACCATCAAATTAGAATGAAACTTGGAGATGAATGGAAAACAGCTTTCAAAACCAAATTCGGGTTGTATGAGTGGTTAGTAATGCCTTTTGGGTTAACTAATGCACCCAGTACTTTCATGCGTTTGATGAATGAGGTTTTAAGACCTTTTATTGGCAAATTTGTGGTTGTTTACTTTGATGATATCTTGATTTATAGCAAACCCACGGATGATCATATGATTCATTTGCGTGCTGTTTTTGATGCTTTGCGAGTTGCACGTTTATTTGGTAACCTTGAGAAGTGCACCTTTTGCACGGATCGAGTCTCTTTTCTTGGCTATGTTGTGACTCCACAGGGAATTGAGGTGGATGAGGCGAAGATTGAAGCCATAAAGAGCTGGCCTGTACCAAAAACTATCACACAGGTGAGGAGTTTTCTTGGTCTTGCAGGTTTCTACCGCCGCTTTGTCAAAGATTTCAGCACCATTGCTGCACCATTGCATGAGTTGACAAAGAAGGGCGTTGACTTCCATTTTGGTAAGGTACATCATGAGTCTTTTGATGCTTTGAAGGACAAACTTACACATGCACCATTGCTGCAATTACCCAATTTTGATAAGACTTTTGAGCTTGAATGTGATGCTAGTGGTATAGGCATTGGTGGTGTTCTGATGCAAGATGGTAAACCTGTTGCATACTTTAGTGAGAAAATTACTGGGCCTGGTTTGAATTATTCCACGTATGATAAGGAACTATATGCACTTGTACGTTCTTTAGAAACGTGGCGTCATTATTTGTTGCCCAAAGAATTTGTTATTCATTCTGATCATGAATCACTTAAGTATATTCGTTCTCAAGGCAATTTGAACCGTAGACATGCTAAATGGGTTGAGTTTATTGAGTCTTTTCCTTATATTATTAAACATAAGAAAGGGAAGGATAATGTGATTGCTGATGCTTTATCGAGGCGATATACTTTGTTGTCTCAACTTGATTGTAGAATTTTTGGACTTGAGGCAATTAAAGAACAATATGTTGTTGATGTCGATTTTAAAGATGTATTGCTGCACTGTAAAGAAGGTCGTGCTTGGCACAAATTTGTGTTGAATGATGGATTCTTGTTTAGAGCTAACCGCCTATGCATTCCAGTTGGTTCCGTTCGTCTTTTGTTGTTGCAGGAGGCGCATGGAGGTGGATTGATGGGTCATTTTGGTGCTAAGAAGACAGAGGATATTTTGGCCACACACTTCTTTTGGCCAAGGATGAGGAAAGATGTTGAGCGTTTTGTTGCTCGCTGCACTACATGTCAAAAAGCTAAGTCTCGATTGAATCCACATGGTTTATACATGCCACTTCCTGTTCCTTCTATTCCTTGGGCGGATATTTCTATGGACTTTATTTTAGGACTGCCTAGGACTAAGAGGGGGAGCGATAGCATTTTTGTTGTCGTGGATCGTTTTTCCAAGATGGCACACTTTATATCATGTCATAAAACTGATGATGCTAGTTATATTGCTGATCTTTTTTTCAAAGAAATTGTACGTTTGCATGGTATGCCTTCTACTATTGTTTCAGATCGTGATGCAAAATTCTTGAGTCATTTTTGGCGCACGCTTTGGAATAAGTTGGGTACAAAGTTGTTATTTTCTACAACTTGTCATCCACAAACTGATGGACAAACTGAGGTTGTGAACTGCACTTTGGGTACTATGTTGCGAGCTGTTTTGAAGAAAAATTTGAAGCAATGGGAAGAATGCTTACCTCATGTTGAGTTTGCTTATAATCGGGCAACACATTCTACTACCAAGGTAAGTCCATTCAAGGTAGTGTATGGTTTTGATCCCCGTACTCCACTTGATATACTTCCTCTACCTATTAATGAGAGAGTTCATATTGATGCTAAGGAGCGTGCTGAATTTATTTTGCAAATACATGAGACCACTAGACTTAGCATTGAAAAGATGAATGAAAAGTATAAAATTGCTGGTAGTAAGGGAAGAAAGGAAGTAAAGCTTGATGTAGGAGATTTAGTGTGGTTACACTTAAGGAAGGATAGATTTCCAGAATTGAGAAAGTCTAAACTAATGCCTAGAGCTGATGGTCCATTCAAAATAATAGAGAAGATTAATGATAATGCATACAAACTTGATTTGCCTCCCGAGTTCGGGGTTAGTCCTATTTTTAACATTTCAGATTTGAAACCATACTTGGGAGAAGAGGATGAGCTTGAGTCGAGGACGACTCCACTTCAAGAGGGGGAGGATGATGAGGACATCACTCCTATGGATACACACAACACTCCTCCAAATCTGGACTTGCAAGGTCCAATGACTAGAGCTCGTACACGACAACTAAATTTAGAGGTGAGCTCGTTCCTACGTTCTTTGCTATATGTTACTTTTGAGAATGGTTTGCTACCTAATGATTATTTTATGATTAGAAACCATGGAGAGGACCAGGAGATGATGGGAGAAGGATTTGGAAACGTGGAGGGCCAGCAAGGGCTTGGAAGCCAAAGTGGAGGCCCAATCAAAACCGACTTCGAGTCTGTTTCGGGGCCCAGGACCAGTCTGTACTAAAACGGTCGCCCAGGACGCATACGGACTCGGATTTGGACGTTCTACATATGCACGGAAAGATAAGGAGAAGACCTTTCCAATGCCGCCGGCCTCATGTCAAAATTCATCCGGAGTCATCGGGAATCGTCAAAACAAGAGAGAGTCCAGAATCTGTGTCGGTGCTGCGTCGCTTATTTTTTGTCTTTGGGCCTTGTATCTAGTTGAGCCCAATTCGGGGCGCGTCCAGAGGGTCTTGCACGACCCTAGGGTCTTTATATACAGCCACCGCCGCACCATTAGGGTTTGGGGTTTTGCTTAGATCAATTCTGTTCATAAACAGTTTCGCCGTTCATCGGTTTGTGAGACCCCAACTTCGAGAGTTTAATCATACATCTGCAATTGTGTTGCATTATTCGTTGTTCTTGCTTGTGTTCTTGATTCGCAGGCAGGGATTAGCCTTCTCGGCGAGGTCAATCGTCTTTTGGACGGTTGATAACCAGAGGAGACGTCGTGCTGTGATTGCGGGGTTTAGAACGTGCTGTTCTGAAGCCGGATCGATTTGTGTGTCGCCTCCGACCAAATCAACTTACCAAGAACCTTTCGGAAGATCGGGAACCCTTGTCCACATCACTCTTTAATTGTGGTAATTGACTAAGAAACACTATAATCATTAGAATATGACTTTTGTTGCATGAAGGGGAGAGAAGAGTTTGCTAGTACTCCCTCCGTCCAAGAATATAATTCTAGCTTTAGTCAAAGTCAAATATTTTAAACTTTCACTGATAATATCTCTAAAAGTAAATAGTTATAAATATAAAGAGTTGCATATTATGATAGTTGCTTTTAAGATGAATCTAGCAATATCTTTTATACTTGATCAATCATCATAACTTTTCCTCTATTGATGGCTGAAGTTAAAATTATTTGACTTTGACCAAACCAAAAATGCTTATATTTTAGGACAGAGGTAGTAGAATATGACTGGAGGTGCAAACTACTAATACCGTGTTGTTCCCTGCTACTAAACCCAACACTCCTCTACCCTGTCAACCCTAACTATTCATCTCCTCACTGAAACATCCCATCAGAGAGTCAACTTTGTATCCCCAATCTCCCCTACGACACCGGTACTCATCCTCTTCAACCTCGGGGGCAGCTATAGCCACCGATGATGCCTAAACACCGGAGGTTCCAGTCGCGTCACCAGATGCACGATGCATGCGGGCGCTTCTCGCGTAGCACACTGACTGTGGCTTCTCCATGGGACACCCGTGACTCCTTGGCCCTCATCCCATTCGACCTCAGCTTCGGCCACCGTGGCACGCCTCTGCCTTAGCCTGAGACACCGCGTGCCCCGAATGCCATGGACAAAGGGATGGGCCTTGCAGAAGCCTCTGTCTCAGCCACCGCGACCGCGAGGAAGAAAGGGAAGGGAACATCAACAACCTCTGCATCAGCCATCGCCACTAATCCATCTGTGCGTATTGTGTACTACTCCTACGTGCTTCACATGATTAATCTTATAAAGTAATTAGATAGATTGATTAATGCACTTTCAGATTCATTAGAAACGTGCTAAATTCTGATTATAGCCTCTCTCTAAAATAAAATATCCTCTAAAATAATGAAGTAATCCAACAGACTCTCTAAAACTTCTTATATCTATATTTAAAAATCATTAAAATATAGGCAAGTTGGGTCTAGTTTTGAAGCTTTCATCACTATGAATACATTGGTGAAATCATTTTTGGACTTGACATTTGATTTGAGAGTTATCAAATTTTTTAGCTTTAAAATTAAAGTTGCATGCAACAATGTCAGCAATTCTATTTTTCTCCTTTGCATGCACACGTTTTCTTCCCCTACATGCGGTAATTACGGCCTTGTATCAAGCTTCCATGACTGGCTAAAAATAGCTATTCAGGAGTATTTTAGCTATGGGAAAAAATAGAAACACATATAGGACACCTGTTGGATGGCATTTTTTGTTGAAAATCATCAAATTTATAGATAAAGAATAATATAGAAGGGCTCTTGGAGGTGCTCTTAGTTTGTTTATATATGCTATATGTATCAATCTATGAGTACCCTCTGCTTCACTTGATTAATCTGTTAGTCATGCTATCCATCAGAAAATTATGATTATCTCATCTCATCAATCTCTTTATTATAGGTCCTCAAGCCAAATTTCTCTGATGTGCCACCAGGATTTGAAGACAAAAGGAAGAAGAAATCTAAAAAAGTGATCTTTGATTTTGTTTGTGACTCCGATGTGCCGCCAGGACGTGAAGTCCAATGTGACCTCAGGTTGGAAAAAATGCACATCAAGTTTACATTCACTAATGAAAACCACGATGTTAGACCTCACGAGGTGTTGTGTTGCAAGGAGGTGATGGTCCTTCACTGTTGATTATAAACACTGATATAGTTTGACATGTTATATTATACTTATTATTAACTATGCACCTTGTAAAACTTCAGATCATGGCTAGGGCAGAGGATCTTTGGATTATTCTAAAGAAAAAGGTGATGGACAATGTGTACAAGAGTAACAAATAATCAACTTTTAGCCATGTATGAATGATCTTATCTAGTGTGAGGGTAACTTATGTAGTGAATGCCACTTTGTGATTTTGAAATTATGACGTATTATTCTGAAGAAAAAGGATATTGTAGTATGTCAGACTAACTAGCGTCTTTTTAAGCGAAGATGATGATCGAAAATCGATCAAGACACATATATGACCTAATAATATATATACATTCACAAAATAGTATTGGCTAGTCACCACCACTGGATATACATAGACAAAGATCGACATGCATCGACATACCCCTGCTCATCATCAGCACATGGAAAGAAGGAAACAAAAAACAAAAGCATCAAACTAGTACTAGTAGTTAACGACTATGAGCGGGATGACCAAAGCGCGGTGCTGACAACGATCTAGTAGGAAGTCGATCTCTTCTTGAAGGCAGACTTGTATCCCGCATCCGAGCAATCTGACGGTGCCTCTCAATGTCATCAGGCACCCCAACATTATTGCGGAATAACCGCAACGCGTGCACCTGAACCTCCTCCTTGTACTCAAACTCCCTATCTTGGTAAACCGGGCACGAGTACAAGGTCTTGCCGGAGGAATAATCCACCCAGTACACAACGTGCGTGCTACCATCGGGGGAGTGGTAGTAGTCAGCGGAGTCGCTGTTGTCGCTATACTCTTCGTCTTTGTCGTCGTCGCCGACTGTCACCTTGACGACCTCCGGTGGCGCCACCTCCTCCTCCTTTGTTGCTGCTGGGACGACCTCCTCCTCCTTCCATGCCGCCGAGACGTCCGGGGCCAGAGCGTCGTGGACGCGCTCCAGCCACGGAAGAAGACGAACCACCGGTCTATAAAGAGTCAATGAACAGTAAAAATCTCTAAAATTGTACAAAAATTGCGGAACATGGGCAGGAACATACCGCGGACTCTAGGAGGAGAGGCGTGCGGAGGTTGCGGTTGCCAGCAGGCTCCCTCGAGGCCCCCATGGGCGCCTTGGTTGTTGAGCATGGTGAGCGGCGAGCGAGGGCTGAGGTGGTTTGAGCGCGACCGTGGGTCACGGCACATGGGCCATGCACAACCACTACCCCACTCGTTAGCGTGAGTAACTTAAGTCAGCGGAACCCCGTCTGAGAGTGGAGTGATGGCGGAAATGGGAGTGTGCCCCTGATATGGGTGTGAGGTCGAGAGGTGCTTTCTCTCATACTAGCACGCTTAACACACTAAAAATAGGACCGCAAAACATGGTCCCACCGAGTAGAACTTCAGCATATGTCGTAAAAAAATGGAAGGCAGAAAGTCTTTCCTTTTTTTAGTCAGGAAGGCAGAACGTTGGAATTGATATAACTTCCCTTTGGATTTAAGAATAAGTTTAATTAATCATGTTTCCTACCTTTTAGCTCATTAAAAGCTTCCAATCAAAAGCATACCGTCTCAATTCCTATATTTTTCGTATCTTAGTACATTTAAAGGGGGGGGGGGGAGGGGGTAAATGAACGAGGTCGGCAGTTTCTACAACATGGCCCAACCAGTCAGTATGATGGAATGAATAATGCCTCCATCAATGTATAATGTTGAATGATGGATAGCCAAATTCAAGGAGAAATATAATGATTGATCTTAGAATCTAATTTGCCTTTCAATTGGTAAATGATCTATAGCATTTTTTCGACAACATGACATACGTGTGCTATTGTAATTTTTTGTTTGTTTTGTGGAGGTGCATGTCTACCTCAATTAATAACGGCACACATGTACATCCACCTCTTACTCCTATTACGAGGTTAAATTACTACTAGAAATCCTAAATTTGCCGTGTCGCAATCTTCGTCGTGTGCTTTTAATCGGGCACACAACAAGAAGGTCCTTTGCCACGTGCCATTGCAAGGACACGACAAAGACCTTTATTTGCCGTGTGCTAAGGATTGGCACACGGCAAATAAGGAAAAAAAACTTCTCCAATTCACCTTAAACTTTTTCTTCACTCAACTCATATTGTTTGCTACCCTATATTCCAATTTGGGGCATTTTCTCTTCTGTTTACTATTTTTACAAATTTTATTTCATCTAAAAGATTTTTTTGGTCTACGTTAGATTTGAGCTGTAAGTGCATAAAATAATAAAAAATAATAAGTTAAAAAAAGAGTGCATAAAATGATAAAATAAAATAAGTTAAAAAATGATATTCATGGTATTGAGGCTAGTATAAGGCTTTTTGTAGTGGTTGAAATAAAATTTTAAAAATCGTATTCACGAAATGTTAATTTGAATGTCGCGTTGAGTAGTATTTAAATCATATATATATAATTCAAATGACGTCAAAAAATCATGATATTTGTTCCTATATCCTTTTATCATAAACATTTCATGTGATAAATAGTTGAGCTAATTTTTCATGTGATAAAGTGTGCCTTAATGATGATTCCCTCAAAAGGAAATAAAAATATGATATATATTATTATGGTTTGTTTTATCATCAAAATAAATTAATGCATAACTTATAATTTAATGGCTAGGGTGACCATGGCCTGCTATAATGTGCCTACATCGTCTATCACACTCCCATGTTATGCCCTTATATATGCCACGTTTATATACAATTTTGTCTTGCTTGTAGTGGTGCTCACGATCACCATCGAGCTCATGTAATGGATGCAATTGTTCTTTTTAAAGGCTAATCTTCACGATATGTTAGTCTCAGTAATGTATTTGTAAAAAAAAAGAGTCCTAGTGGATTTCAACTCGTCACGTTTGGTGGACTTTAACTCAACACGCTAGCTATGAACGTAAGGCAAGCTCTTTATTAGTATTTTTCGTTAATGCACCATCTTATCTCTTTTCTATTTGCTAGTTATGAGTTGTATTTGGTATGAAGTCTTTATTATGGTTGTTTGCTTCTGATTTATAAGAAGAATCAGAATTCTATTTTGTTATTATCAATTAATTTTTTAATATGAAATACCACCTACATACAATATTTTCAAACTTTTTTGGGATGAATCCTTCCGGAACCTACATATCAGTGGGCCATATGAAATGAGCTGTTATACTTGAACAAGCACATGTGACAAACAGTACCATAAGGAGTTTGGTCGATAGAGAACAAAATCAAACTGTACTGTTAAGACACAAATGGGTACATGTCTACTATACTAAAATTCTGAGTTGGTGGCTTCTATGGTGGTGGTCGTCGCACCACCCCTATTGGAAAACGCGCTGATATGTGGGTCCCATCAACCCCACAGCAAGAATGTCTCGCTTTGAACATTTATATCTTGCTTCCATTCCAAAATTGTCTTGCTACGACAAGAACACTTTTGCAGCGGCGCTAGCAAAGATCTACACCAGGCGATTTTGATTCATCACAGGAGTGACAAAATCAGGCATGGGGCAGCCTAATTAGACACTACAGACGAGATAATGATTAATACCCAGTGAAACAAAGAGAAAAAAAAGCACGAAAAAGAGGCACCGCCGAGAGTAGAACTAGGGCATCGACAAATGAGGCATCGAGGACCTCGAAAAATTACTAAAAAACATCCTCAACTTATGAAAAATGCGGTGACATTCTCAACTTATGGATAATATCAATTTTGCTTATGCACTAAAATGTTTTATCAATCATTCTTCATTGTTTTATTTTTTTTATCGTAGCAACGCACGGGCATATGGCTAGTGATAGATAAAAGTTGGGTTAATTACAAAAACCACCCTATAAGTCACTTGGAGTTTGAGACTCCCACACATAAGTCATTTTTTGATAGATATAAAATTTTGAAAGTTTAATCTTCAACTCGTCATGCTTGGTGGGCTTTAACTCAACATGCTAGCTATGAATGCAAGGCCAGCTCATTATTAATATTTTTCGTTAATGCACCATCTTATCTCATTTCTATTTGCTAGTTATGAGTTGTATTTGGTATGAAGTCTTGATTATGGTTCTTTGCTTCTGAATTTGTAAGAAGAATCATAATTCTATTTTGTTATTATTAATTAATTTTTTAACAATATCTTGTGTTGTATTTGATGCATATCTCTTATTAAATCTGGATCATTAAATCTTCATAAAATCTGATGGTCTATATCTTCTCTTTTTTAGATTAACGTGGTAATTCGATGGTCTTGAGAGC
Source organism: Eleusine coracana subsp. coracana (assembly GCA_032690845.1). Lineage (NCBI taxonomy): Eukaryota > Viridiplantae > Streptophyta > Magnoliopsida > Poales > Poaceae > Eleusine > Eleusine coracana. Next base: position 40,160,244 of record CM064428.1, on the reverse strand, counting down.
AAATGTGGTGGCTTCTTTTGACTTTCAAATAAGAAGAGAATAGATAGATAGATAGATAGATAGATATGTAGCTAAAATATCATGGCACATCCGAACATGAGTGCCAGAGAATGCACCACGTGTTGTGACAAGAGGCAGACACGCTTCCACCTAAAATGCCATGGCAGCTCTAGATGGTATATCCACGCCAGTTGACATATGAGTAGTAGCCTGTGTATTTTTTTGCTGGGAGTTGCTGCCTGGCCCAGACAATCAAATCCAACCCCAGGCTAGTGAAGCTGCGTGCATGCACCAGGCAGTTTTCCCCAAGGGTCCCAGTAGCCTTCAATGCACCACTGCCCTATCTCTCTCTATCTCCTAGATGTAGGAGTATGAAAGTTTCAAGACATATCATCTCTCTCTCTCTCTCCTTTCTCCCTTTTGCTAGTACTACTACTAATGAACATCGACTACAAAATTCCTTTTTTCCTGTGAGTGCATGCGCATGACTCTCATCAGCCAGCCTACCCAGTCCCAACGCATGCCTCAACGATACTGAACATATGAGCATAACTGACAAACACCTCCTAGGTGGCGCCGCTTGCCTCGATTCGAGTCAAGCGATGTGACCATTCACAGTCATCTCCTACTAGTATATTTATTCAATACGATGTGGGTAACAGCTACTAATTATTATTACTCCGCGACCTGCAGTCTAGAGAGCCGAGTAGATAGCCAGTCAAACAACGACTTAAGAGCATCTCCAATAATTATGTAAACAATTACTCTCTAAATCTGGATTTAGGGAGTTTCTAAAGAATTATAAAGAGTAAAAAAACTTGTTTCCTCCAACAATTCCTAATATCTGGTCTCCAAATGAATTTTATGCTTTGGGAGTTCCTATTTGATTTCTAAATATAGCAACCTAGAGCACTTGTTCAGGGAGTTGGTATATTTAGGGAGCTGTCCTGGTTTACATAACGGTTGGAGAATTATTTTCCTAATAATATCCTAAATTTTGATTTAGGAAGTGATTTTACACAATGGTTGGAGATGCTCTAATGTTGACAACAACAAACCGGAAACCCCTTTTAATGGCAGGGATGGAAAAGTCTAGTCATAGTAGATACATATTAGCGCATGCATATATGTCATTCTGTTTTAGCTTTCCATTTATTTGGTTTGAGTGTAGACTCATTTTTTCTGAGAATTTCTTCAATTTTTCTCTGATTAACATGGAGGCATTAAAAGGAGGCTCTAATTAGTAAATATATATAAGATTTGTATGCTAAATGTTGTCTAAAACGAGTTGCATTACGCACAGAATCAGAAGGACTATATGACTCATACCAGGCGGGAGGTAAATAGTAGCATTTTCTCCCTTGCAAAAAAATAATACCAGCATGGGGCCCCCACTCCGTGTCGGCTCAAATGTTGTCTGTCCACTAGCTGCTGTTGGTGTCTCCGTCCTCAGCTCCAACGTCGCCTTCACCCTAGAACAGTCACTGGTGACGCGGCTAAGGCATTCTGCGGTGGGACGATGCGCGTGGCTAGGATTGTGGATACCGGACTTGTCCCGAACCCCGCCTCTTGGAACATGAGCCATCCATGATAATTAATGTCGAGATCTTCTAATACTTTTTGTGATTGGGGTTGACTGACAGATTAGTAAATCTGAGTAGTTTCATTTGTTTAGGATAGTAGTTTTGATCATCGTTTGTTTATTAGTTTACCATCAGCAACCTTTTCTCCTATTTCAGGAATTTGTTAATTAGTTCCTTTAATTTCATTGATGGCGTCTGGGAACGATCGGAGTTGGATGCTGTTGTCACATGGAGATAACGCTTGGTAGGACAAAGATGAAAAATTCATTAAAGACACCTTTGAGGACACTTATCCAGGAGAGACTGCGAAATGTCCATGTAGTAGGTGTGGTTGCATGGCATATAGAACAAAGACTGAGCTTGCACAACACCTGATTGACAGGGTTTTCATAAGGAATTCATAACATAGGAATGTCGTTTTTGTGATCTAGCTGCTGAGCCTATGATTCTAGATGATAATTGGGATTTTACTGATGAAGCCAAACATGCTCTTGATGGCCCCGCTGTTAAAACTGATTGACTCAGTAATCTGTGGTGCTATACATCGAAATCTTAGCGGAAGCAACAATAATACCGAGGAGCCAAATGATTCAGCAAAGGCTTTTTTCAAAATAATGCAAGAAGCAAAGGAAGAATTGTACCCAGGTTGTAAGGAGGCTACAAAAGTATCTTTCATTGTGAGGCTATTTCAGATTAAGTGCAAGTTCGGCATTAGCAACAATGCCATGGAGCAGATCCTTCGGTTGATATGTCTTTTGCTCCCCAAAGGACATTGTGTCCCAGATACATTGGAAAATGTTAGAAAGGTAGTTTGAGAACTTGACCAGGACTATGTGAAGATTCATGCTTCTGCCAACGACTGTGTGTTATTTTGTGGAGAATACCAGGATCTGCATGAGTATCCAATATGCGGAGAAAGTAGGTGGAAAAAATGGTGATCCAGAGGGGCATGCAGAGGGTGGTGCCACTCATGATGGTGGAGTAAAGAAGAAGAAGCTCTTTCCTCAAAAAATATTGTGGTACTTTCCACTTATTCCTCGCCTTCAAAGATTATATATGAACGTGACCACATCAAAGAAAATGCGTTGGCATGCTGATACATTGGTCGTTAAAGATGGGAAAGATCGGCACCCGGCCAACACATTGGCATGGAAGCACGTAGATGGCGAGTATGTGGACTTTGCATCGGAACCATGTAATGTTAGGCTGGGAATTGCATCAATGGCTTCAATCCATTTGGAATGTTGAATGTGAATTACACTACATGGTCGGTGCTCCTAATTCCTTATAACCTGCCTCCATGGTTGTGCTTGAAATAGTCTTATTGGATGATGTCGATGCTCATTCCAGGGCCTAGATCTCCAAGAATTAACGTTGATGTGTATTTGTAGCCTCTGATCGATGAGCTGAAAGATCTCTGGATTAATGGAGTTGTGACTTGGGATGCAAAAGCGAAGAAGAATTTTAATCTACATCCAGTTTTACTTTGGACAATAAATGATTTACCTACATATGTGATGTTATCTGGTTAGAGCACAAAAGGAAAGTTTGCTTGTCCTCATTGTCACGAGGATACTGATTACTTGTGGTTACAACATGGTAAAAAGCACTGCTATATGGGGCACCACCGTTTTTTTGTCTTTAGGCCACATGTGGCAAATGAACAAGGTGAGCTTCAATGACAAGGTTGAAGAGAGGGAGCCACCAGTGCCGCTAACTAGTGAACATGTTTTGCAGCATTACGAGAGTTTTGAGCAAGTATGTTTTGGAAAGACTACCACAGGGAAGAGGAAGTAGCGAGATGAGGATATTAGGTGGTACAACTGGAGGAAGAAGAGTGTTTTTTTTTCAGCTTTCTTACTGGAAAAAATTGCTGATACGCCATAATCTAGAGGTCATGCACATTGAGAAGAATATTTGTGAGATCTTGATAGCGACTTTGCTTGGTTTAGTTGGTAAACATAAGGATGGTGAGAAGGCTCGACTTGATCTGCAAGAACTGGGTATAAGGAAGGATCAACATCCATTGCAAGAGAAAGGTAAATACACTTTGCAACCAGCGTTGTACATGTTAGGTAAAGATGAGAAGCAATTTTTTTTGCAATTTCCTACAAAATATTCAGATGCCAGATGGGTATGCCTCCCATATCAGGAGGTGTGTTGATGTCAGTGCCTACAAGGTAACTGGACTTAAAAATCATGACTACCATATTTTATTACAGAAACTTCTACCCTTGGTGGTACGCGACATATTGCGTGAGGATGTAGTGGTCGGGATCATTGAACTTAGCAGGTTTTTTAACGTAATATGTTCAAAGGATCTTGAGGTTGCTGAACCTGAAAAACTTGACAAATCTATTGGAGAGACCATTTGTCGCCTTGAGATGATTTTTCCACCTACGTTTTTCAATATTATGGTGCACTTACCAAGTCATCTTGCTTGGGAGGCTAAGTACGGTGGCCCAGTTTGCTATAGATGGATGTATCTAGTTGAGAGGTACCTACGTACCCTCAAGGGCTACATGAGGAACAAAGCGTGTCCTAAAGGTTCAATAGCAGAGGTATATCTCTCGGAGGAGTGCCTTACATTTTGCTCTCGCTTTGAAGATGTTAGTACAAAGCTCAATCGCCTAGAGCATCAAGAAAAGAATGTTGTTACTGAACCACCTTCTGATTGTATGAGCATATTCGGCAGCAGGGACTACAGTAAAAAAAAACCTCTTTTAGCTCGACAAACCTAAGCCTCAGGAAGTTCAGAAGATGAGGCACTATATATTATCCAACTATGATGAGTGCAATGAATGGATAAAGTAAGTCGTTGCATGTCACATATATGATTGTTTTTTTTGAAACATGCGTTGTCTTCTACTAGGTGCCTGATCATTTGCCTACTGTTGAAGTGAGCATGAGGAGGAATTGAGGAAATCTGACTCACGGAATGTTGATAGAAGGCACAAGCAACAATTTGTAGGATGGTTTGAGCAAAAAGTGAGACATATTGCTCTAATTTTTAAATACATGATATTTAAATTTATAATGTGTTGCTAACATATCTCCAAATTATTTTGAGGCAGATAAGGAAACTATGGGCAAAGGGAGAAGTGAATGACATGATATATGCACTAGCTCATGGTCTAGATCCTCGTATTCGTGTGGCTAATTGGTGCTCCATCAATGGATTTCTCTTTCGGACAAAAGAAGCAGAGAAAAACTTAACCACACAAAACAGCGGTGTTGTCATCCAGGGGGATGGCATGGAATGGTAGGAAGTGATTAGAAGAATTATCATGCTAGACTATCCTATGAAGAAGGAAGTCATTTTGTCTGAGAGTGATTGGTTTGATGTTCCAGCACTGGACAAAAACAAATCCAGAGGGTACAGTAAGGATAAATATGACATTATCGACATTGATACCAGTCAGACTCAATATTCAGTGGAGTCGTACATCCTGGCAGTCGAAGCAGAGCAGGTGTGTTATGTGGAAAGTGCCAGGAGAGCGAGTTGTTGTAGTGTCCTTAGAATGAAACCTAGGAACCTATTTGCCATGCCTGAAAAAGGAGAGGAGAATAAAAATAATTTTGCTGATACTGATGCTGACTCGATCATCGTAGAAGTGAAACATATGAACATCGAAGAGTAACCTGAGGAATTGAGAAATTGGAGCAGGACCGGCGTGGAAGGGTTAAGTGTCAGTGCTACTGCTGTACTCGATGATGAGGACTTACAAGATGACTACAATGATTCTGATGATACCTACACTGCTGATGGAGTCTTAGCTGCAGTAGATTCCATGGAAAATGACAATGATGATTTTTTTGTGTTATCTATCATTAGCTTGCATCTACACATCAATATTGCACATAACTTGATAGCCAACTAGATAATAACCAGCATACATCTGACACATGAACTTAGTTCGGAGACATAACCAGCATAGATGTAGCTGAGGCTGCTTAACTATAACACAACACTAACTGGATATACTTGCACCTATTGATTGCTAATCCACATGAATAACACAATGGCAACAAAGAACACACATAATGCCTTCAGCCCGGTCTTCTCCACCTATAGCTTCCTGACTTCTGCCTTGAGGTCCTCTTTTTCAGATTTCAGAGCATCCACCTTGTCCTCTTCTTCCTTCTTCACCACCGCCAGCTTCTTATCCATCGAACCTAGCCTAGCGGTTGCCTCACCAAGAGCTTCGTTCAGTGTTGTTTTCTCCTTCTTGAGAGACCACATGACATTGCACAGATTTATGAGCAATGTCTGCAAGAATGCATCGTGTCGGCGCTCATACCAACAAATGAATGCACAACCTCAAACCTGACAAATAAATAGGGAGGCCAAATAAACCAACCGCAAATTCAAAATCAATCGAATGGAAACAAAACTATACTCACCTGAGCTCTGTAGCACTTAAGGTAGTGCCGCCCAGGGTTGTCGTTGCTCCACGAGATCCATAGCGCCGCCTTCTGCTGGCAGTCGTAGTACACCGGGGGGTGGTAGTCCAACGGCCCGATGCGGTAAGGGATGGGGGAATGGCGCTTCTCCTCATGCTCGCCCGAGGATTGGGTCTTGGCGGTGGTCCGTGACGAGCTCGATCTGGCGGCCATGGCGCACGCTCAGGCTAGGGTGACACCTCTGCAAGCTCCTCTCTGTTTATCCGGCCCTACCCATACTTCAAGTAGCCACCTCTGCAATGCAAGCTCCTCCATTTTTGGTGGATCCCTGGAACAGTTGTAATATGATGTATATGCACTCAGATTGTACTTTAACTTGTTTTAATGATGTTCTCAATTATTTTTGCAACAGTTTTGTCCACGTGCACACATCATATTATACTCATCACTTAAACACAAATTCAATTTATACACATTATTTTGTAAGATAAAAAATAATTAATAATAATTATGAAACATGTAAACAGTATTGCAATAATGCAAACTGAACAAACATATATTTAGTGATATCGATATTAATTACTTTATGTACATGTGCACGAAGGCACTACACACACAGCACACATGACACGTATGCACAAAGATACATGCATGCGCTAGACACACACACATACAACATTCTTCCATGGCTTGATGTTAAATCTCTGACCAAGCCTATACGAGACGCAGGCGTCTATAGCTGTGTAATCGATGTGCTGCCTAGTCAGGTGCTTATCAACCCCACTTTTGGTGATCACAATGCTTGGCCATTGTCATACCAAGAATTTTCTGACACGCGTTCTTGAGTCCAAGTCCGTATGTTGAGGTTTACTTCAAGTGGTTCCGCCGGACGTCCTGCAGCTCCAACGTCCTGGCTACACTGATGTTGTGATCAATTGACAGCCGATGGACGTCGCCTATGATCTTCAATCCGACGAACATGCACTGAAGGCTCTCCAGGAAATGCTTCAATTTTTTTGGAACCTTGTTGGCGTGGCACACCTGGAAGATGAGACACCGATATTCATGCTCGTTCCTGTGTAGCATGCCCACGTAGACCTGAATGATGGTTGTCTTGTTTGGGTCATCATTCACACGATCGGATTTTGGAATGATTAGCCACTCCGTATCCAAACCGACGAGGAGCGGTTTTTCATTTGGCCATATCTCATCAAGGAACTGGACGACGATGCTGCTATTGGATGTGACCGTTATTTTGACGTTAATGAACAGCATCGGCATTGATAGCAAGCGGCTGCTCGGTAGGGCTTGTGAGCACGAGGTGGTGGCGTTCTCAGGGTGCAGCAGAGCAGGCCACGCTACCTAGCCTGCCGGATCAAGAGGCGGCGAGCTGGAGCGCCAGGCGGCATTATCACGCTGCACCGGAGCATAGCCTGCGGGGGCGTGAGACAACACCGCCACTGGTCGGCGTGCTGGAGGAGCGTCTGAAGCACGAGGTGGCATCGCCGCTAGGCGGGCTGGTGGGCTCCATGAGCGGGGTGAGGAGCGCGGAGGTTCCAGGAACTGAACGGGGGAGGGCCGGGTGGGCGTTTGAAGTTGCACTGGGCGGGTGGGCGCCGTGAACAGGGTGCAGGAGTTGTGTTTTGAGCACGGAACAAGGTGAGGAGCGTGGCTGTTCGTTCCTAGAAGCCGAAGAGCCCCCACCGGCGCGTAGTTCCCGCCGCCACTCCATATCATCAAAACGGTCTTACGGCTCCATCTCCACTGATTCCGATGACCCCCTTGTTGGCAAGGTCCCAAAGGGTGCTGAACTTCGTCTCAAGTTCATCTACAGTGCGGCATATGGTAGGGACATCTTCCGGTGCCCCATCTGCATCAGCAAGAAGCAGCGGAAGACGGACTATGTCGGCATGCAGTCTCATGTTCTTGGCATCACAAGTTCCAACTCACCGAAGCATGATGAGAAGAAGGTCAGCGGCCATCGTCATCTCGCCAAGAATGAAGGCTGGATGTGAAGCGCATGCTCCTGGTGTGTCGTCACTCGTTCTCTCCATGCATGGCGTGGTGGTGTCAGTTACTAATTATATTGTTGTTCTAAATTTATGTCCTATATATTTCTGTTGAACTATGTGTGTGTTGAACTATTAATGTGTTAGCCTTTTTTATCCTAGTGAACTATGTTTGTGTTGAACTATTCTTGTGTTGAGCTATGTGTGTTGACCTATATATATGTGGCCATTTAATTATGGTGAACTATGTTTATCCTGGTGATTTTTTTGTTAGTCTTTTTGGTGTTTACTTTTAATTTGTTGGATCACTGGAACACTTGTAATGATGTATGCACTCAGATTGTACAACCGGGGTTTCATTAACTTAGCGACGATCTTACAAATGAAGTTTCAACAAACAAAGTTCAGAAAGAAGGAAACTAAAGAAAACACTATATCACCCAGATCACGCTTATTCTGGCCCAAGAGTACGAGCTCTCTTATGGCCTATGAGGTCTCTTTTCCGTGGCTCCTCAAGCCGCTGCGAATGTCAAATTCACAAACTTGATCAGCATCCTCCCTATACAATTGAAGAACTTCCTTCTGAAGGAATCTAACAGAGTAGCTATCATCATTGACATGAATCAACTTCTCATATTCCAATCGATCAGCGTGGGAGCCCTCCCTACAGCGAACAAAGCACTTGTCATCATCTGCATCCAAGGCGACCTTGACGCTGCAGTAGGGCCCCAAGAGAGAGTGGCAGGCCGCAACGACGACTAACCATTTATTGGGTTTGGGCTCCTCCTGGCTTATCACCTTCACCTATAGAAGCGGAAGCCAGCAAAAAATCCAAGAAATAGTCAGTGCCACTATACATCTGCTCAATCCAAACTAGTATGCTCACCCGTACTAGACAATTAGAGGCTGCACCTTGGGCGATCCCAAGATAGTCCACCACTGCTTTGTTGCAAGTGGACGTCCTCAATGACTGGTTGGGTCCTCCAGCCGAGGGGTCAGGAGACGGTGAACGGGGACGCTTATGGCTGCCGCCGGGTTTGCCTCTTGTGCCAATGTCGGCTGGCAGAGAGCGGTGGCTGGATGGAGCACTGGAGCTAGCCATGATATGCTTGTACGAGCGGTTTGGGGAATTTGTGCACGATGACAGAGCTAGTGCGCGTGATGAGATGTGGAGCGCTATAGTGGTATTTATGTAGAACCACATCGTGTGTGGTCGTGGCCTTCCTTCGCTGCCCTTGGGAAAACGTGTGGGACATGCAAACTAATAGTAAAATGTCTGGGAGTGGTGCAACAGCCGTGAATTGACCGTTCACCATAGCTAGAAGGCAATGGGATGTGCGGGCCCACCACCACGCTGCACCTCTACATGCACATCCATCAGATTCCGCACGTCCATTGACAACCGTGAGTTGACCATTCATTTAGTAGTTCACTCTACCAACTTCTCTAGCCTTTCACATCCCCCAACTTCTGATCGTCATGGCCGAGCATGGAGATCCCCCACGGCAAAATGCTACAAATTGGCTTCGAGCGGCATCGGTGTAGAGGAGTCTGAAGCGGAATGATCTGGACATAACCCGGAGCAATCGTATGTTACATTTTCCACCCGTTTCTCCATGCATGCATTCAATCAGTTCTAGCACGTGCATGCAATCTTGTTAGATTTCTGCCCTCTCAACCAGGGTGGAATTCATGCCAGGGCCCGTACCGCAGGTTTCGAAGGCCCTGTGCTAAAAGCAAAATTATAGGCCCTCAGTTGTAGTATATTAATATAATTTAAATTCTTTTTGTCCTTTCAATTTTGCATTTCTATCGTCCATAGTTTCATCCTTTTAGGAATACATGCATATTGATGAGGACATCACCATGCTGGATACGCGCATATCATGGCCTTTCCCAAGTTACAAGTCGTCACCAACTCGGTCGCCGCGTTCGTCTCGGATTCAGCCGACACCCCTTCATGGTTTTAATGATATCTCCCACATCTGACATCCAAACGAGGCGTTCTTTGATGCGTTGGAAAGAGGACGACGACGCCATCGTTTTGGTTCTGGTCCTAGCTCCAGAAGGGTCGTGAGTCATAATATGTGACCATGACAAGGTGCTGTGCCACATATTTTGTGCCAACTTGGCCATGTATCGTGTTGGGCCTTAAGCCCATGTTGTGGGCGCCCCCCCTGGTCGCCCCCAACCCTAGGACGTCTTTGTTTCCTACATAAACTCAGTAGCCGCCGTCTTTTAGTTTCGGGTTTTGTTTAGTTCAGTTTTCCAGAGAGAAACTTGATCGAATTATTGTAACTGTGGCGACAAGTCCTTTTACAGTAATCCAGGGCCCCTATTCTTGTTCTACACCACTGTGGCGATTAGTCCTTTTGTGATTAGAGCTTGAACCTTTTCTTGTGATTCACTTCATCCATATTTGCAATTTTAGATCGCGTGTTTATCCTCTCTTGCTTGTGTTCTCGATTTCGCTTGCAGGATCAATCAAGTTGTGCTTGGTGTAACGGTTGCGGGGTTGGATCGTGTCTGATTCACGCCGGGTCGTCGACGCTGAGTTACCCAAATTCAAGTTTATCCACTTAGCTCTCGGAAGATCGGGCCATATTTACATCACATATTCTTGTTATTTGCGAGGAAGACGATTGATAGGGTGGCGCATCATTTTATTTTTTTTGTGGGCTGCTTTGTGTGGATGGGCTTGGGCTGGTTAATTTGTGGGCTGCCTATTTGAGGTTGAAGCTTAATATAGATCGATAAGAATATACTTAAGGCACTGTTTGGATATAAAGTATTTTTGGAGTTTTGCAATAATACTACAGTTTAGCAAAATACTTTGGTTTTGGGAGGTAGGGAGATCTTTGGATGTGACAAGTTTTGCAGTTTTAGAAACCATGGTATTGCTAAAAGTGCATGTATTTTGGAGTTTAACAAACTCTGCTTCACAACCCTTTTTTCTAAACCATGGTTTTGCTTGTCGCTGGCTACTTCTAAAACTATGGTTTCTTAATACTTAATTTGGTTTTGGAAAACTATAGCACCCGAACAGGGCCTAGCGTAAATTTCAACCTGCTTTAGTTTTTGTGTTACAATGTTACCGGCTTGGCTTGAATGATGATATGTGCCATTTTAATTTCTAGGGTTAGCCGGTGCCATTCGCTGCCTCTTGCTCTATCGGACAGTATTGTCAGATTAGTGAACGGGATTACAGCCATCATGCTGATGACTGTTGGAAAGGAAGAACACAAGTAGGTGATGAAGCAGCATGGCTTGATACCTGGTGTCCCTATGCTACTGACGTCGGCATCCACTTCAGAAGGCCAGATAGAAGAACCTAATGTTTTTTTAGAATCTTTTGGGCTGCATATTATCAGGCAAGGGACAATGACGACCTCATCATCACATTCAGTTCTTGGGGTGCTAAAGGGACGTAGTTGGATGGCTGTGAAGGATGACTAGCTTATCACTAATTATAAGGAGTTCTCCCTGAGCCTAGTCAACCCAATCACTGGCAAGATTATACCACTGCCACAGTTGTCGTCAAACAGTGATAGAAATGAGGAGTTGTTGTCTGATTTCATGAAGAATGATAACGCTGGTGGTCATGGACCTCTATTCATCGAGCGCGCAGTCCTCTCTAAGACATCCAGGCAAGATGGTGGTCCCTTTGTGATCCTTCTGTTCTCTTCAGGAAACATCATGTACCATGAGTAGACTGGTGGCATGTGGACGACATTACCAAATACAGACTGACTTACACAAAGATTTGTGGATGCTGCTTAGTGGGAAGAGCTGTATGTGGTGGCAATCAGTCAATATGGTTCCATGAAGTTTTGGGAGCTGTCCATGAAGCCCATTATTACTGAATCTCCTAAATATGTCAAGGGTCCCCCTTATGCTCGTCCAATGTGCTCCAGACGCGACCGCGAGGCCATGATGTTTCTTGCTCAGTCAGATCGTAACTGGCCTATGGTCATCCAGCTGTGGGGAGAATTTTGTTGGGGACCATCAACCGATAGGCAACTACGGAGCCACCAGTCAGCATGCGGTATAGTGGATGGCGTCGTATTTTTTAGAGAAGAGAAGACGGTGGATGGACGGAGTTGAGAGGTTTGCAGGGTGAACGCTCTCTTTTTCTGGGAGCAAATTATCCATTTTGGTTTGCTGTACCAGAAAAAGATAATAAAAAAGTGGCTCCACCATATGTGTATGTTTCAGACCATATGTATGGAGAAATGGTGAAGATCCCTGCTGGTGATCGCCATGGTCGTGCCAGGCACTATGACATGACCAATCTCACTCGGCATTGTTGTTATTCCGAACCACCTCAGCAACTATAGGCCCCTCTGTTTATCCGCCCCTACCCATCTTTCAAGTAGTCACTCCCCCCCCCCCCCCCTTTATTGTTATTAGTCTTTGTTGTTTAGTTTAAGTTTGTTTGGGCGGATCACTGTTGAATGAACACTTGCTTGTAAGTAATGATTATGCACTCAGATTGTATTTTAGCTTGTGAATGTTTCATGTTTTCCATTGTTTTAATGATGTTCTCAATTATTATGAGTGAAGTAGGCCGAGTGATCATGATGTCCCTTGACTTTAACTTAATATGTGCTCGGAGAGATCGAATACCCTGTTGGGTGACTTTAGTTCAATTTTTGTTGCAATACCATGATAATGCAACTCCCTCCATCGTTGCTATATCTATGTATAGTTGAAATGACAAATATTTGCGTTGCAATATATAAGACCAAACGCAACCAGACGAATGTTCGTTGCTGTATCAATGCATTGTTGCAACGACTAACAATTTAGTTGCAATATGTAAGACCCCGTCGCAACCACACAACTTTTCGTTGCTATATCTATGCATTGTTGCAACGACTAACAATTTCGTTGCAATATGTAAGACCCCATCACATCCACACAACTTTTCGTTGCTATATCTATGCATTGTTGCAATGACTAACAATTTTGTTGCTATATCTTATTGCAACACCTCGTTCTTCTGTTGCGAAATGACCTTATCGCAACAATCATAGGAAAGCATTGTAAAAAGTCACCCTTATTACAATGCACATGCAAGCGTGGAGATATATCCAATCTATCGCAACCAAAATGACCTTTCGCTGCAATTACCCACGCTTATTGCAATGAAAGTTACATTATTGCGATGAATCTCGTGGCATTAGACCTAAAACCTTGTAGTGTCCCCACCTGTCCTAGCATCCTTACTCAAGGCGGTGAAGCCTCAAAGATGAGCACTTGGCTTTGATACCACTTGTAAGGGATGAAGGCATACCGAGAGGGGGGGGGGGTGAATAGGTAAGCCGCTCACGAATCCAAATACTTCAATTCACACTACCTGAGTCTAATAAGCATTGCAACATAAACAATTCTAGTAGGCCAAGACCCTACGCGTGCTAGTGCTCATGACGATAGCAAGCGCGGAACCCGAACACACTAGCCTATGCAAGCCACAATTCAAACGAATTACTAGAGCACATAATTGTGGAACAGTAAAGAGGGGGTCAAGAAATGCTCATGATTTTTTCCCGAGGTCTCGGAAGGATGGCGTCTTCCCCTACTCCTCGTTGGACCACTCCCATCGGAGTCCCGGTCCCTCCCGCCACCGATGTGGAGTTCTCGCCCACGAGCCCACAATCACTCCTCGCGTAAAGACACGGTGCACGTCACCGCTGCCATCATGGCACAAGCTCGCCTCCCTCGAGAACTTGTCGGACTCCCCGAGCCGACACGGGCGCTCACTATTGATGCCCCTTTCATCGGCGGGCTCAAACCGGGTATAAACTTTTGACGGCCTTCACAACCAATCACGATAGGCTCGATCACCGACACCTAACCGGTCTAGGTCTCACCCTAGACTAAGAGTAACAGCCTAGATCAAACCCTCAAGGACACCTAACATTAGATGTGCAAGATGCTCTAGTTATTCTCCATTAGCACTCTCAAGATATGCAATATCTCCTCCTAGTGCTCTCCTCTCTTCTTCTTGGCTCTCAACAAATACTCCAAGCAATTCCACTGGCCAAGAGATGTCACCAAGACCCCAGTAATGAAGTTATATAGGCTCGCAACCTCCAACTAGCCGTTGCTCCATGAAATCAGCTTTCTGGGCCTACTGACCAGACTGTCCGGTCACTGCCTAACTGGACCGTCCGGTCATAGCAAACCTGAGCACCAATGGCTCTGCCCCTCTGCTGACTTCCACTGACCAGACCATATGGTCAGTTGATCTAACCGTTTGGTCCATTTCTCTCTCTAATCTAGAAACATTTCTAGTGCTGCTTCCTCGCTACCCATGTCTCATATCTACTAACCGACCGTCCAGTCACTAGACCGGACTGTCCGGTCTCTAGGTCGTCCAGACTTGGCAGTTCATACAGAAGGTGAAACTCCTCGTCCTCACTTGACTTTGTTTGTTGGCTTCTCTGAATAGCTTCTTGGCTTCTCCACTATCATCTAGTGCCTGTGATTTCATCGAGCAACCTTGCACATCACCGACTAGACATGACCTAAGAGAAATGACCTAGACCCCCTTGATAGTCCTGTTTTTCCTATGGACTCAAAGCCCTAACAACTAGACAAGTGATCCCAACACTTCCTCTATAGCTTGTCCTCAGCTTTGATCCATCTCTATCAACTCTTGGACTCCATCAAGATCACAAGCCTCCATGCTTGTGGTCATTGTCAACAATCTCCAAGGCAACCATCATCCATATGATTTGAAGTAGAGTTTAGAGATGATTCCTACATAGACAACACTCATGTAGATATTAGCCCACAATTTTATAGTTGTCATCTATCACCGAAACATTCATACCTTCGAGATCCCATCAATGGTCATGAAGCTTACAATCATCCAAACCTAGCTGGTATCTCTTGAAAACGGTGATCTTGCCAAGTACATTGTTCATGGTCTTCGTCTTTAGGTCACCTTGCAAGGTGAAGGTGATGATGGAATCATACTTAGGGTCTTTGAATAACCTCAAGAATGTTCTTATCACCTTGATAGGCTTATGCTTGATGTCATCCCCAAGAGCATTGATCTCCTCCATTAGTACATGAAAGCAACAATAAACAGTGTTAGCTCTCTCATGTGGCAATCTAGTGAAGTTATCATTCCTATTCTTCAGCATATATTATCTTTCCTCTTTAACATCACTAGTACCCTCATGGAGACCCTAAATCTCAGTACAGATACCATGTGTTGTCGAACTTGCATCCAACCTAGCAAAAACATCCTTAGATATGCATGCAAACAGAGCATTCTTGGCCTTAGTGTTGTTCTAAATAAAATAAGGCTCAAACAGGTTTACATACAGATCAGACTCATGGGTCACTATCCATATCTCATGATGAAGGGACTCCAGGTAGGCTTGCATATGAAACTTCCAATACCCGTAGTCCTCCCCATCGAATATGGGAACACTCCCCACCTGTCCCGGCATCCTTACTCAAGGCAGTGAAGTCTCAAGGATGAGCACTTGGCTCTGATACCACTTGTAAGGACCGAAGGCGTATCGAGAGGGGGATGGGATGAATCGGTAAGCCGACCAAAAATCCGCATACTTCAATTTACACTACTAGAACCTACCAATCGTTGCAACCTAACAATTCTAGTAGATCAAGACCCTATACATGCTAGTGTTCATGATGAAAGCAAGTGTGCAATCCAAACACACTAGCCTATGCAATCCACAATTCAGCCTAATTACTGGAGCACATAATTGCAGAATAGTATAGAGGGCGGTCAAGGAATGCTTATGATTTTTTTCAAGGTCTCGGAAGGATGGCGCCTTCCCCTATTCCTCGTTGGACCACTCCCGCCGGAGTGTCGGGCCCTCGCGCCACCAAAGTGGAGTTCTCGCCCACGAGCCGACAATCACCCTCAGAGTGTAGACATGGTGCGCGTCTGAAGGACCAAGAAGGTGACTAGAGGGGGGGGGCGCTGGGTGAATGGGAGCCAATTTAAACTTCTTTCACATGAACTTGGCATATGTCCCAATTACAACCCAAGCCAACCTCTAAACAGATCACTAAGATTACACACACCAATTTGTGATGTGCTAATCTTAGAAGTGATCAGCAACAACAGTGGAAACAAAAGAGAACAGGAAAGACTCGAAGTGGTCAAAGAACTACAACTAAAATAGACGGCTCTATTAGTACATCGACAGTGCCGATCGGGTGCTGGAGCAGACCATCGATAGTGCCGGTCTGGCTATCAGCGGTGCCGGTCAACAGATGAAGCAAAACTTTTGGAACACTCAGAAAAAAGACATCGGCAGTGCCGTTCAGGGCATCAGCAGTGCCGATCGGCAATTTTGATAGAGCATCGGCAGTGCTGATAGAATCGTCGGTAGTGCCGAATGAAAACAGGAAGAAGATAAAATTCCTGATCAGGACATCGGCAGGGCCGATCTAGATTTTTCTTCCCACACCGGCAGTACCGATGTAAAGATCAGCAGTGCCGATCGACCCTCGATAGAACAGAAATTAGTTCAGGATTAGGCAAGAGCTTGACCAAAACTTCATCAAATAAACTCTGAATCATGCAATTTTTGGACTGGGTAATCGTCAACTCATCATGACCCTACTCCAACAAGATCCACTCAAATAGCACAAGGAATCATCATGAATTTCAGATCTCGTGCCAAGAACACCAAAAGGGAAAACTTGAGATATCTTTCAAATCGAAGGTGCTAAAGCTCTTGATTCAGTCAAGGACCCATGTAGGATTGTTCTAGCTCATCATAGCACTAAGATCAACAAGAAATCCACCCCAAAAACACAACCAAAAGGGAGATCAAAAATTCCCATGAAAATAGCTCCAAAAATAGAGAAAAAGACAAATTCGGGATTTAGTGAGGGAGGAAGAACTTGAGCACAAATTTGAATCTCATATCATTGATTCATCAAGTCAAGATACATGGATACATGGATAGGAATCCACCCTCTTCCTCCCACTATTTGGAAGAGAAAGAGATGTCTCTCACACACCCACACTCCTCTCCTCCAAAACATGAACACCTCTCCTAGCACTTTGAAATGAAGACTTAGCAAGGCTAAGGAAAAGAGAGGCACAAGGGACACCCAAAAGTCCACCTCTTCCACCAGCCCTACCTCTCCTTATATAGGCCTAGGTGTTGTCCTAAAAACCATTCTACCCCCAACCTACAATACACTACCACCTACCACCGGGGGCAAAACCATCCAACTCTCTTTCCTTCACGGAATGCCATCGGGCCCTTCACAACTTTGCTTCGCCTCAACATAGGCTCTGTGATGGTGCCACGTCCACCTCCAATTGCCGCCATTGGTTTTGAGACCCAAACCGGGAAACCGGTTTGCATGCTTCTCAAAGTGTGACTTCCTATTTGCTTCCACCAAAACAAGACTTCTCGATCTTGATTTGTGTTGCCTCGTCCCATGATCCTCCTCGTTGACAAGTCTCTCTTGCTTCTGGTCTATTGGAAGCCTCTACTTGAACCAACACTGATCACCTTTGACTTGGTTAACCCTATCGGCTTAATCACCACCCACGGTTTGAGACTCAACCGTGAAATCGTCTGTGCTTCTTGCCTCTCCACGTGTATGGTATGGATCACCCTTGACTTCACCTGGCCTCCTGATCGTCTGGCTCCAAGTTTCCTACTTGTGGCCGATCCTCTTGCCGTTGATCGCCAAGTTGACTAGTGACCTAGACATCATGAGACAAGCAAACACATTTCCCATCTCCTGCAAACTCACCAACATCTTTATCAAATCTGGCTAGTCATAACCATGACATGCATAAACTGATGCAATCCCCAAATTTCCGCATTTCAAATCAAACACCAAACTCAACCAATGTCAATTACTCATCATATATTGCAAACCGTGGCACATATCCACATGGTTTCTCAATCTCCCCCTTGATGAGTACATTGACAACATCAAATGCACAAAGCTTAGAGATTTGAAATGTGAAACTGAATAAGCATATCCAAATGGCTCAAACCCAAAGAAAAGGTGAAAAGTAGCCATCTAGCATAAGAGGGATTAGAAAACGAAGAGTGGACAAAGAAATCCACTCGAGAACTTCAAGATTGTGGAAAGCGCTTGAAAAACGCTCAAGGACATGATATTCTCCCCCTCAACTTGTAGTAGGTCTCATGTAATGCAAAATGGATCATTTTAAGTTTCTTTGCATTATTTGTGCATGATCCATTATTTTCTCCCCCTCTGGCAATGAACTCATCTAAGAAGCAAAAGAACAAGTATGCAATGCATGAAAATGCAAACATAAGGAACTTCAACAATTATGCAAACAAGCATTTA
Source organism: Eleusine coracana subsp. coracana (assembly GCA_032690845.1). NCBI lineage: Eukaryota > Viridiplantae > Streptophyta > Magnoliopsida > Poales > Poaceae > Eleusine > Eleusine coracana. The sequence continues at coordinate 40,141,910 of CM064428.1, read as the reverse complement.
ACCTTGCTAATCACAAGTATAGAGCTATGAAGTGTGAAAGCAATAGCTCACAATCATTCAAAGGTCAAAAATAAATAGCAAGGCATAAACAACAAGAGCTACATAGGCTATGCAAAAAGATTGACTAGCTTAGAAAGAATCAAATTTTCTTATCATGAGAAATGCTGCCACCACATGTATTAGTACTCCCATCCAAGGCAAAACAAGCATCAAGTGAATCAAAAGAAACTAGCCAGTCTCAACCAGGGCAATAACATTCATAGAAAAGAAGCTTTACAGATGCTCATAAATGGAATAGAGACTCATATGAAAACATCATTATTCTTATGTGATCCTCTTGTAACTTTTAATCCGTGTGGAGGGTCGCACGACTAGGTACGGCAAACAACCCGAGCTTCAAAGCACAAATTTTGGATATAGCATTTTTATGTAGCTTCTAATCCATGCGGAGGGTCGCACGACTGGGTACGGCATACACCCTGAGGCTTTGAAGCACAATCAACTTATTTTGCAAATTAAAAGCAAAAAGATAAGCATGCCTTTGCAGCAAAAGGAACATATGTTCCCTCAATGTTACATCATGAACTAAATATTCACATCGCCACATTTCCTAAACACAAGGTACCAAAGCCAAGATATCCTCTAGAATAGCCTCAACACAAGTTTCAACAAGGATAAAAGAAATTCTACACATGGTGAGTAATATATATCCTCTAGAATAGCCTCAACACAAGCTCCAAAGAGTCTATAACAAGCCATCTAGAAAATATAAGCATGAGAGATTACTATCACATCCACACAACTTAGCTCAAGCTCAATCATAGCAAAGAGACATGCAAGAAAGCATAAGAATCAAAGCTCATCTACCAATGCATATATTACGTATGAGAAGCAATGTGTAAAAGGTAAGATACATATATACAAGAGGACACCAAATCCCCTTCAAATGATGTAATAAGGATAGCAAACACCATGCTCCCCCCAAAGAAAAGTGAATCGCGAAGCATCTAGAGGCTTGGTAAGGATAACAGCCAATTGTTTTCGAGTGTCAATGTATTTGAGCTCAACATCTCCCTTCTCAACATTGTCTCTCAGGAAGTGGAATCGCACATTTATGTGTTTGACCTTACCATGCTGGATTGTGTTCTTACCTAAGCATATGGCACTGGAGTTATCACATATGAGTGGAACACTCTTAAAGGTAAACCCACAGTCTCTCATGGTGGATACTATCCATAGGATTTGAGAGCAGCAGCTAGTAGCAACAACCTACTCAACCTCTCTAGTGAATTGGGCTACACTTGGTTGCTTACGGGAAGACCAACAGATCAAAGAATTACCCAAGAAATGGCAAGTACAAAAAGTGCTCTTCCTATCAATTCTACACCCAACAAAGTCTGCTTCCGAATACCCAATGAGATCAAGAGATGAAGATGCAGAGTACCAAAGATCAAACTCAAGAGTGTATTTGAGATACATGAAGATGCACTTGCAGCCTTGCGATGAGTCACCCTTTAGGAAACTTGAAAGGTAGCAAAAAGACACACCGCAAAGTGTATGTCGAGTCTTGGCGCCGTCAGGTACAAGAGGGAGCCTATCATGCCCCTGTACTCCCTTTGGTCCACCGCTTCATAGTCTTCATCTAAGTCAAGTGCCGTTCTAGTGGACATCGGTTTTTACAACGGCTTCACATTGACCATGTCAAACTTCTTCAGGAGATCCTTTGTGCACTTGGCTTTATGTATGAATGTACCTTTTCTTGCACTACTTGATTTGAAGTCAAATAAAGAAGGTGAGCTCACCCATCATCGACATCTGAAATTCACTTTCCATAGCTTTCTGAAATCTAGACACAAGATCATGAGAGGGACCTCCAAAGATGATATCATCCACGTATATCTGAACCATTAAAAAGTCATGGCCATGCTTTAGAGTGAACAAGGTTTTGTAAATGCACCCCATGACATACCCGCACTCAAGCAAGAATGTCTTAAGCCCAGCATACCATGCCTTAGGAGCTTGCTTTAGCCCGTAAAAACCCTTCTGAAGCTTGTACACTCGGTTTGGGTATTTATGGTGCTCAAAGACATGTGGTTTTTCCACATAAACCTCTTCCGGAGTTGGTAAAAATGAACATTGTCAGTACATCGGCAGTGCTGATCGAGAGCTGGAGCATACCATTGATAGTGCCGGTCTGGCTATGAGAACTGCTGGTCAACAGATGGAGCAAAATTTTGGGAACACGCAAACAAAAGACATCGGCAGTGCCGTTCAGGGCATCAGTATTGCTCATCAGTTTGGACAGAGCATCCGTAGTGCTGATTGAATCATCGGTAGTGCCGAATGACAATAGAAAGAAGATCAAATTCATGATTAGGACATCTGTAGTGTAGACCCAGATTTTTCTTCCCGCACCGGCAGTGCTGATGCAAAGATAGGTAGTGCCGATTGACCCTCGACAGAACAAAAATTGGTTTGGGATTAGGCAAGAACTTCACCAAAACCTAATCAGACAAACTCCAAATCATGTGATTTTTGGACTTGGTAATTCTCAACACATCTCAACCCTACTCCAACAAGATTCACTCAAATAGCACAAGGAATCATCACGAATTTCAGATCTCGTGTGAAGAACACCAAAATGGGGAAACTTGAGAACTCTTTCAAATCAATGGTGCTTGAGCTCTTGATTCGGTCAAGGACTCATGTAGGATTGTTCCAGATAATCATAGCACTAAGATCCCCAAGAAATCCACCCCATAAAGTCAACCAAAAGTGAGATTGAAAATTCCACAAAAATAGCTCTGAAACTAGAGAAAAAGACAAATTCGGGATTTAGGGAGAGAAAAAGAACTTGAGCACAAATTTGAATATCATATCATTGATTCATCAAAACAAGATACATGGATACATGGATAGGAATCCACCCTCTTCCTCCCACTATTTGGAAGAGAAAGAGATGTCTCTCACACACCCACACTCCTCTCCTCCAAAACATGAACACCTCTCCTAGCACTTTGAAATGAAGACTTAGCAAGGCTAAGGAAAAGAGAGGCACAAGGGACACCCAAAAGATCACCTCTTATATAGGCCTAGGGGTTGTCCAAAAGACCATTTTACCCCCTACCTATAGTACACTACCACCTACCACAAGGGGCAAAACTGTCCAACTCTTTTTCCTTCACCTGAAAGTCATTGGCGCTTCACAACTTTGCTTCGCCTCGACGTAAGCTCTGCGATGGTGCCAGATGCACCTCCAATTGACACCATCGGTTTTGAGGCCCAAACCATGAAACCGCCTTGCATGCTTCTTAAAGCATGACTTCCTGCTTGCTTCCACCCAAACAAGACTTCTCGATCTTGACGCGTGTCACCTCATCCCACGATCCTCCTCGTCGGCAAGTCTCTTCCGCTTTCGGTCTATTGGAAGCCTACACTTGCACCGACACCCGATCAACCCCGCCATCTTGATCACCACCCACGGTTTTGAGGCTCATCCATGAAACTGTTCGTGCTTCTTGCCTCTCCATGTGTACAGTATGGATCACCCTTGACTTCACCCAGCCTCCCAATCGTCTGGCCCCATGTCTCCTACTTGTGCCTGATCCTCTCGCTATTGACCACCACGTACTCCTCCTGTTCATGAGACAAGCAAACACATTTCCCATCTCCTCCAAACCCTCCAACATCCTTACCAACTTTGGTTAGTCATAACCATGACATGCACAAACTCATGCAATCCCCAAATTCCCACATTTCAACTCAAACACCAAACTTAACCAATGTCAATTACTGATCACATATTACAAACCATGACACATATCCACAATTACTGATCACCGCTGCCACCAAGACACCAGACCCATGTAGATCTAAACGGGCACGTCACGCACCTGAAAAGTTGAAAGTTGCCTAGAGGGGGGGTGAATAGGCAATATAAAAATAATCCTAAAAGATCATTTAAAGAATTGTCAAATAGACAGAGTCGACAGAACTTCCGTCAGATGTGATGGAACTTCCGTCGCCACGGAAGTTCTGTCAAATGACAGAATTTCTTACCAATCTCCCTCTAAACAGTGAAAATAACGCGGATAACTAAAGAGAAGAGAATACTAACTTGATAGGAGTGAAGCTATGACAAACTCAACCTAGAGTTCTTGAATAAAGAGCTAACACCACCAATAACAAGTAAAACAAGCACAACGATATGAAAGAAAAGAGCAAGCACAAGAAATAAGCGAGAAAGTAAAGAGAGACACAAGGATTAAACCCGAGGTACGGCAACCACACTGAGTAGTTCCTACGTCCTCGTTGAGGAGCCACACAAAGTGACCGGGTCTCTCTCAACCCTTTCCCCCCCCCCCCCCCCCCCAAAGCAATCACAAAGATCGTGCTCGGATTTCTTTCTTCTCTTGATTCTTTTCCTCCGGAGGGTAACAAGCAAATCAAATATTGATGGGGAGGGAAAGATGTGCTCAAGCTTTTGAGTGGATGGATTCAATCTTTTTGTGGTTGGATCTCTCTCACTTGGATTAGAATCTCAAGAACAAATCTAGGTGTGAGATGGGAGAGCTCTAGCTTAAGGGTGTATGAAATGGCAAAGAATCCAACCGTTCCCATGGGGGAAGGGGTACTCTATTTATAGAGAGAGCTAAAAAACTAGCCGTTATAGTATTTTCTGGGTCTGATGGAACTTCCATGGTTACCCACGGAACTTCCGTCAATTCAAATTTAGCCGTTGTAAAGCACTGAAAGTAAGCAAATGATGCTGTGATGGAACTTCCGTCAAAAGGTGACGGAACTTCCGTCACTCTTGGTTTGAAAATGAAAAAGGCTCACAGAACTTCCGTGAGAGCCATGGAGGTTCTTGGTGACGGAACTTCCATCACTCTCGGGTGCGCAGAAGGTAGAAACCCGACGCTGACAGAACTTCCGTCACCCTCGGGTTAACATCAAAGCCGGACCCGACGCTGACAGAACTTCCATGAGAGGACTCACGGAACTTCCGTCACTCTCTGTCTTGCTACGTAAAAGGCTGATTCTTAGGCTTTGTTGGCTAGGTTTTCAAACGAATTGATTTAGAGCTTGAGCACAATGTTTCCCTTACTAGCAAGATAAGTTTTACCCCTCTTAATAGTTAGGCATACCTATGACTCAAAACAAATAGCATAAAAGCTAAACTTGAACCACCATGAGCCATTTTCTTTTCTCTTTTATTGAGGGATAGACTTTCTCACATTAGTGGGTAATTAACTTTTCTCTTGATGATCTGCACATTTTTTTCATAAGCATGTTAGTACAATTTTAATCTTTTGTCATTAATCACCAAAACCCACTAGGGGACCTAGATGCATCTTCAATCTCCCCCTTTTTGGTGGTTGATGACAATAGATTAAAAGGATATAGAAATATAATCAAGAGAGAGAACAACAAAATATAGTGAGGCTCCCCCTAAAGATATGCATGATTCACAAAGACATGTGAAGAAGGTCCCCCTATATTTTGTAAAAAGTGGGGGGCCTAAAAGGTGTACAAGTGTGAAGCAAAGTGATAAAGCAATAAACAAGCATCACAACCAAACTATAAACTAGAAGAAACAAGCACCACACATAACATAAGAACAATAGATTTATTACAAAAGGTTCACAAATATGTTTCACACACAAAGCAAATAGAGAGGGGAACTAGTCCATAGGTTCATCACTATCCTATTACAAAGCCTCTGAAACAAATATCCTTTTCACTCATCTCTCCTCCTTTGGCATCAAGGCACCAAAAAGAATGAGAGGAGGAGGAGATAAGAGAAAGGTATTACTCATCATCATCAGTGCTTTCATCATTGTCCTCATCGTCCTCTTCATCACCCTCTTCTTCTTCGTGGCCTTCGTCCTCGCCTTCCTCGCCTTCTTGTTCATCTTGTGCAGCTTGTTCTTCATGAGCTGGAGTGGGTGGAGGAGCAAGATCATCCCAATCATAGTCGGCAAGGGGATCCTCAAAGACCGGTGGCTCACCATCGGGCTCACACTCGGAGCCATCCGGAGACACCTCATGGCCTTGAGCTCTTTGGTCTTTCTTGTAGAGTCGCACTTGCTTCTTAATGCGCCTCTTGTTCTCCCAGTTTTCTTTAGCATTGAAGCAAAAAAGCATTCAAGATGCTCTTGAGCATAGCGGCAATGGGAGATGATGTACGGCGGCGAGGGGCCACGGGGGGAGGAGCAAAGGATGATGCACGAGGTGCTGCTGCTCTTGTCCTAGCTGCCTTTTCTGATGCTAACTCCCTCCGGATAGTCTCATGACGAGGGCGAGTGAGCCTGGGCACACGAGGTCTCAAAGGCTGATGCTTGCACTCCTTCTCAAAAATCAAGCCAGTCTCAGTCTCGATCATCCTCATAAGATATGGGGCAAAGGGTAACACCTTCCTTGTGTCCAAGGAGGCAGAGTAGATCTCGTGAACAATGAAGTCCATCACACTAAAGGCTGCAGCTCTGTCTCTGAACCTAGCAAGAATGTTCCGGGAGTGCTCGACAAGTGAAGTGGTGTACCTAGCCTTAGGAGCAATAGTCACCTGGAGCATCCTGTTGAGTGTGAAGTAGAAGTTGTGCATTCCATGATTGGTTCCCAGATATCTTGTTTGAAGGTACTCACACATGAATCTTAGCTCAGAATCCTTCAACACTGACTCACAAGAGAGCTGGTCCTTGTCAGCATCATTATCATCCTGGAAAAAGAAGAAGGCCAATCGAGAGGGGGATACCACATACTGCACACCTTGTGTCATCCAATGAACAAAGCCTCGTCCATCAATGTACAAGGTGAAGTAGAACTGAAAGATGAACTCCTCATTCCAATCATAGTTGAACCCCATGAGGTCATACACATGTCGTGCCTTGCAAGCTCCCACTGATGAGTGGCCAACTGGTTGACTCATCCTTGTCCTCCATGTACTTTCAGTCAATCCACTGATGAGTGGCCAACCGGTTCTTCCGGTTCATGTCAATGAGCATAGACATGTAGTAGTCTTGGTGAAACCAAGTGATGAACTGGGGGTCACTTGCTTCCTTATTAGTCACAAGATATTGATTCTGCCTCCTGGCAGCACTCAGGCCTTCGGCATCCTTCTTGTAGTCCTTGAAGACATAATGAGGTGGGTAGACGGGAGCATGAACTCGAAGGTCCCTCACAATGTTCAAAGACTCATCTCTCTTTGACTTGCTCTTGCGTGGTTTGGGGCGGGGTTTGGGGTGGGTTTCCTTGACTGGCTTCTTCCCTTTGTCGAGCGCCCTTCTAGGAGGAAGGGTGCCTCCTTGACCAACCGAAACTGTTTGAGCCTCGGAACTGCTTCCCTGTCCTATCCTTCTCTTGATCACGGCTTTTCTTCTCTTGGACAGGGGTACGAAATCCTCGTGGGAGGAGGGGGACTTGTTGGGTGAAGCTTGATGGTCCTCTTCACTTGAGTTGTCATGAATGAGGGAGCATTGGATGCCCTCTTGATGAGAACCATCGTCACAAGCCTATAATGCACCATAAAGGAGACAATGGGTAAGGCAAAGGCAACGGAAAGGACCAACGAACATGTAGAAGTAGGTGCACTGAACTGCAGATGACGAAAGTTCCGGGAGGATCCATGAAAGTTCTGTCATGACGGAAGTTCCGTAAGAAAGTCATGGAAGTTCCGTCGTTTGCAGTTTGCAGCTAAACCTACACATCTTTTGGATCCCGCTACAACTACTCAAATGCACTTAGAGAAAGATACTCTAGATACAAAGGAACCTATCTACCCAAGGGAAATCAAGACATTTGAGCATATTGACCAAGAACTCAAGAATGAGAGACAAGTTCATACCTAGGTCAAGAAGAACGAAAAGTTATGGGGATTGAAGGAGATCCCGGAAGTTCCGTAGGGGAGGAATGGAGTTCCTCCCAACTTGATGATTTCTTTTGGTGGGATCTCCAACAATCTTCAAATTGCCGTTGAAGTTGCCCTAGGGTTTGAGAGGAAGAGAGAGAGGAGAATAGAGAGAAGTACCGGTTGGAGGAAGAAGAGGGAGGGGTCGTGCGACTTAACCAGGGGCTGATGGAAGTTCCATCGATGGGCGACGGAAGTTCTATCAGTCTCGGGTTGAGACGCACCGCAGGATGGAGTCACGGAAGGACTGACAGAACTTTCGTGGACGACGGAAGTTCCGTGAAAGGGTCACAGAAGTTCCGTCATTCTCGGTTTGGAACCAGAGAGAACACGGAAGATCTCATAGTACTTCCGCGGACGACGAAAGTTCCGTGAAAGGGTCACAGAAGTTCCGTCATTCTCGGGTTTGAACTAGAGAGAACACCTCTTCAACTGGAAGACTTTGAAGGTGATGGAAGTTCCGTGAATGGGTCACGGAAGTTCCATCAGTTTCTGGAAAGAGGGCATAAGTTGCTACAAGTTTGAACTTATGGACAAGTTGCCTAAGGAGTATAAAGCTTGTCTCAACTTGTGAATAGTAACAAATCAACAGTCAAAACTATATTCACAAGTATCGACAATATAATCTAGTGATCAAAGAATTTTGTTTGAAAACAAGGACAATATGAAATTTTGAAAAGATTTTGCTTTTAAGATGATTTGCAAGATCAATACACCAATCAAAGCACAAGATTCTACTCCAGGTTGGATAAGTCAAGAATATTTAGTTCACTCCTAAGTTCACAAAACCGCTTCTCATCTAGGGGTTTGGTAAAAATATCAGCTAGTTGTTTGTCGGTTCTAATATAGCTAATATCAATATCCCCCTTTATAGAATGATCTCTCAAGAAGTGGTGCTGGATATCTATATGCTTGGTTCTATTGTGATCAATGGGGTTATATGCAATCATCATGGCACTCTCATTGTCACAGAGGAGTGGAACTTTGGTCATAGTGTACCAAAATCCTTTAGAGTTTGTCGCATCCAAAGTAATTGTGCATAACAACTTCCGGCTGCAACATACTCCGCTTCGGCCGTGGATAAGGCAATGGAATTTTGTTTCTTGGATGACCATGACACAAGGGACCTACCCAAGAATTGGCACGTCCCGGTGGTACTTTTCCTATCCACCTTACATCCGGCGTAGTCGGCATCGGAATAACCAACTAACTTGAACATGGAGCCCTTGGGATACCACCATCCTAAGTTTGGGGTGTGAACTAAATATCTTAAGATTCTTTTTACCGCCACGAGGTGACTTTCCTTTGGAGCACTTTTGAATCTTGCACACATGCACACACTAAGCATGATATCGGGCCTAGATGCACAAAGATAAAGCAAGGAGCCAATCATGGAGCGATATACCTTTTGATCTACGGGTTTACCGTTTACATCTAGCCCAAGGTGTCCATTTGTCTTCATGGGAGTCTTGATAGGCTTAGCATTCTCCATGTCAAACTTCTTGAGTATGTCTTGAGTATACTTGATTTGACTTATGAATGTTCCTTCTTCAAGTTGCTTGACTTGAAAACCTAGAAAGAACTTCAACTCTCCCATCATGGACATCTCAAATTTCCTAGTCATAACCTTGGCAAACTCATCACAAAAAGATTGATTAGTAGAACCAAATATAATGTCATCGACATATATTTGGCACACAAATAAATCATTATCAACTTTTCTTGTGAAGAGAGTAGGATCGGCCTTGCCAATTGTGAAGCCTTTGTTGATCAAGTACCCCTTAAGGTGTTCATACCAAGCTCTAGGAGCTTGCTTGAGGCCGTAGAGAGCTTTGTGAAGCTTGTACACATGGTTTGGTTTCTTTGGGTCTTCGAACCCTGGAGGTTGTTGTACATACACCTCTTCTTGAATGGGGCCATTGAGAAACGCACTTTTCACATCTATTTGAAAAAGCTTAAAGCCATGGTGAGTAGCATAGGCAAGTAAAATACGAATTGATTCAAGCCTAGCTACGGGTGCATAAGTTTCACCAAAGTCCAAACCTTCTACTTGTGAGTAGCCTTTTGCAATAAGTCTTGCCTTGTTTCTCACCACCACACCATACTCATCTTGCTTGTTGCAAAAAACCCATTTTGTACCTTCAACATTTTGCTTGGGTCTCTCCACTAACGACCACACCTTGTTTTTTTCAAAGTTGTTCAACTCTTCTTGCATAGCCATCACCCAATCCGAGTCTTTAAGGGCTTGTTCCACTCTAAGAGGTTCCATAGAGGAAACAAACGAGTAATGATGACAGAACGTAGCCATACGGGATCTAGTAGTTACCCCCCTTTGGATATCAACAAGAATATTGTCAATGGGTGATCCTTTTGAATGCTTTGTCGGACTCGTGGATGAATGGGTCTAGATGCATCTTCATCTTGAATGTTATTATCTTGATCATCTACTTCTCCACCATCTTGTGGTTGATCTTGGTCGTTGCCTTGATCTTGGTCGTCACCATGATCTTGACCACTTCCTTGGTCTTGTTCATCATGTGAATCTTGTGGAGGAGGAGGTGCATCTTGACTTGAAGAAGGATCTTGTGGTCTTATTTCACCTATTGCCATGTTCCTTATTGCATCACAAGGAGCCTCATCACCTACATCACTTGGATTAACTTGCTCTAATTGAGAGCCATTAGATTCATCAAATTGCACATCCCAGGTTATCTCAACAACTCTGGTGTCTTTGTTAAAGACACGATATGCATAGACATTAGTTCCATAACCAAGTAGAAAACCTTCATGTGTCTTAGGAGCAAACTTGGAGGATTTGAGTTTCTTGTTAAGAATAAAACATTTGCTCCCAAAAACACGAAAATATGAGACATTTGGAAGGTTACCGGTGAGGAGCTCATATGGTGTTTTCTTCAAGATCTTGTGAAGATATAATCCATTTGATGCATGGCATGCGGTGTTGATGGCTTCGGCCCAAAAGGTGTCTGGTGTCTTGTACTCATCAAGCATTGTTCGTGCCATCTCTATGAGTGTGCGGTTCTTCCTTTCGGCTATCCCATTTTGTTGTGGAGTGTATGGAGCTGAGAATTCATGCTTGATGCCTTCTTCATCAAGATATTCTTCAACTTGTGTATTCTTGAACTCAGTTCCATTGTCACTCCTTATTTTCTTGATCTTCACTTCATACTCATTTTGGGCTCTCCTCAGGAACCTCTTTAGGGTACCTTGTATTTCACTTTTGTCCATCAGAAAGAATACCCAAGTGAAACGAGAATAATCATCAACAATTACAAGGCCATATTTGTTACCGCCAATGCTTATGTACGTGACCAGTCCAAATAGATCCATGTGAAGCATTTCCAATGGTCTTGTCATTGTCATCATTGTTTTTGAGGGATGTGCCGCTCCAACTTGCTTTCCGGCTTGACATGCGCTACATATTTTGTCCTTTTTAAAAGCAACATCCTTTAGTCCAACAACGTGGCTGCCTTTTAGGAGTTTGGAAAGATTTCTCATCCCAATATGAGCTAGCCGGCGATGCCATAGCCAACCCAAGGTGGTTTTAGCAACCAAACAAGTATTTAGGTTAGATCCCTCTTTGTTGGTAAAATCAACAAGATAGATCTTGTCCTCTAAATACCTTTTGAAAGCTATTGAGGAATCCTTCTTCCTAAACACGGTCACGCCATCATCGTCAAAGAGACAACTAAGGCCCATCTCACAAAGTTGTGAAACGGACATCAAGTTGTATTCTAGACCATTCACAAGATAAGCTTTACTAATTGAAAGGTCATGGGTGACGTCAATCCGTCCACGACCAATTACCTTTCTTTTGTTGTCATTTCCAAATGATATGCCTCCACTTGGTAGATTGTCATGATAAAGTGTGGAGAACATCGATCTCTCTCCGGTCATATGATTTGAGCACCCACTATCAAGCACCCATATTGCCCCACCGGAGAAGTATTCGTACAAAGGAAATCAAGCACGTGTTTTAGGCACCCAAGTTGGTTTAGGTCCCTTAACACTAGACACAAGAAACATTGGGCACCCACACACAAGGCTTCCACCTAGCATCATGTGGCCCAACAAACTTAGCAAGCACTCTACCATAAGCATTACGGGTTAGCACATAAGAGGCATCAAAATCATTAAAGGATATGGTAGGGGTCTTCATGTTCTTGTTAACTTGGGAAGCATTCTTGGGCTTGATAGTGTTTTCTTGCACCACTTGCTTTCCCTTGCTTTCATGCACAAAGCTGATATTCTTGTTGTGCCTTCTTTTGGGTACACCATTGTTGTACCCCAATCCTCTCTTGTCATGAGAAGCTCTTGGTTCACTAACCAACCTTAGCGTGGTCTCCACTTGGGCTTTCTTCTTTAGCTCATTAACTTGGTTGGTCAACTTCTCAATGATTGCATCTTGCTTGGCGATCACATCAACATCAATGTTGTGGCATCTTTCACAACCCTTGCTTGTTGAAGCTTGAGATGATTCAATCTCTTTAAATAATGAGCGGGACTTCACTTTAAGATCTTTAATGGCCTTACCTAAAGCCTTGTTCTCCTCTTGCAAGACATTGCACCTCTCTTGATATTTCTTGGAGGTTGAGGTGCTTGATTCACTTGACTCATTGACTTTTGCAAGTTCTTTGGTCAAGGTCTTGTTCTTCTCCTTTCCTTGCTCTAGTTGCTTGGTGAGCTCTAGATTCTTGCTTTTCTCTTCATCAAGCAACTCTTCTTGCCTATCAACGATCCTCTCTTGATTGTCCAACTCCCCTTGTAGTTTATCTAGCATTTTCACTATTTCATGCATAGAGGGGACCAAGTCCTCCTCTTCATCACTACAATAAGAGGGATTAAAATCGGTGAGAGGAGCTACCTTGCTTTCCTTGGCCATGAAGCATCAAGGGGTGTCGTCTTTATCGTCGGTGAGGTTGTTGAAAAGTGGCTTCTTGGCTGGTGGAAGACCAATGGCAATATTGTTAATGCAACCCTCGTCATCTTCATCATCATCATCGGAGATGTACTCTTGACCAATGTGAGCTTGCTCCTTGATGTATGGCTTCTTGTAGGGCTTTGACTTGTTGTACTTTTCATTCTTCTTGCCCTTACCATTTAGCTTTGGACACTCGGCAATCATGTGTCCTTGTTCATGACGCTCATAGCACTTCTACTTGTTCTTCTAGCTTTTGCCTTGTCAAAGCTTCTTTTGGTGAAGCCATTCTTAATCAGATATTTACCAAATTTCTTAACAAATAAGGCAAATTCTTCATTGTCTTCTTCAACCTCATCATTGTCTTCATCATCATCATCGTCATTGTCATCTTGAGTTTTCTTGGCCTTGAGTGTCAAGTCCTTCTTGTTTGTGCTCTCATCACCAATGAGCATGTTAACTCTTTTGCCCTCATCATCTCGGCTCTTGTGGGCATTGATTCTTCCAATGACTTCATCCGTTGTGAAGCCTTCAAAACCATCCTTCTCTTCAATGATGGTGCAAAGTGTGGGATTCCACATTCTAAGAGCCATGAGGAGCTTGTAGTTGACCTCCTCATCTTTGATGTTGTCTCCATAAGATCTCTCATTCACAATGTCCATAAGCCTATCATGAGTTTGTTGAGGCTCTTCTCCCTTGTTCATTACGAAGAAGTTGAATTGATTTTTGACAACTTGAAGCCTTAACTTCTTCACCACATCTACTCCTTCATGAGCACATATGAGCTTCTTCCACATTTTGCGGGCATTCTCAATTCCGGTAACTCTTGAGTATTCCTTGGGATTCAAGGAGGAGAGAATGGCTAACACCGCTTGAACATTGCGATGTATATTTAGTTGGTCCAATGTTGTATGGTTGTCCTTGTCTTCCAAGATGAACCCCTTTTCCACAATTTCCCAAATTGGTGGACCAATGGACATGAGGTACATTTTCATGCGGTGCTTGTACCAACTAAAATCTTTGTCTTCAAAGTAAGGCAATCTTCCACTTCCTCTACCATGTATGTTGACCACATCGGCATAGTTGAATACGATGCCGGTGTTCAAGCTACTTCCTTTGCTTGCTGAGGCGTGATCACCTTCTCCCGGCTTCGACATCTTATAATCTTCAACCTTTCAAGCCTTGTAGAAGATTCCTACTCTGATACCAATTGAAAGTTGCCTAGACGGGGGGGTGAATAGGCAATATAAAAATAATCCTGAAAGATCACTTAAAGAATTGTCAAATAGACTGAGTCAACGGAACTTCCGTCAGATGTGACAGAACTTCCGTCACCGCGGAAGCTCTGTCAAATGACAGAACTTCTTACCAATCTCCCTCTAAACAGTGAAAATAACACGGATAACTAAAGAGAAGAGAATACTAACTTGATAGGAGTGAAGCTATGACAAACTCAACCTAGAGTTCTTGAATGAAGAGCTAACACCACCAATAACAAGTAAAACAAGCACAACGATATGAAAGAAAAGAGCAAGCACAAGAAATAAGCGAGAAAGTAAAGAGAGACACAAGGATTAAACCCGAGGTACGGCAACCACACTGAGTAGTTCCTACGTCCTCGTTGAGGAGCCACACAAAGTGACCGGGTCTCTCTCAACCCTTTTCCCCCCAAAGCAATCACAAAGATCGTGCTAGGATTTCTTTCTTCTCTTGATTCTTTTCCTCCGGAGGCGAATCACACCTTCACAAACATCCCAGACTCACCACACAAGTTGGGAGCTCAAGGGCTACGCCTAGCCGTCTAGGAGACCAAGTCTCCAAGAGTAACAAGCAAATCAAATATTGATGGGGAGGGAAAGATGTGCTCACGCTTTTGAGTGGATGGATTCAATCTTTTTATGGTTGGATCTCTCTCACTTGGATTGGAATCTCAAGAACAAATCTAGGTGTGAGATGGGAGAGCTCTAGCTTAAGGGTGTATGAAATGGCAAAAAATCCAACCCTTCCCACGGGGGAAGGGGTACTCTATTTATAGAGAGAGCTCAAAAACTAGCCGTTATAGTATTTTCTGGATCTGACGGAACTTCCATGGTTACCCATGGAACTTCGGTGAATTCAAATTTAGCCGTTGTAAAGCACTGGAAATGAGCAAAAGATGCTGTGACGAAACTTCCGTCAAAAGGTGATGGAACTTCCGTCACTCTCGATTTGACAATGAAAAAGGCTCACAGAACTTCCGTGAGAGCCACGGAGGTTCTTGGTGACGGAACTTCCGTCATGGTGTGACGGAACTTCCATCACTCTTGGGTGCATAGAAGGTAGAAACCTGACACTGATGGAACTTCCGTCACTAGGTGACGGAACTTCCATCACCCTCGGGTTAACATCAAAGCCGGACCCCACACTGACGGAACTTCCGTGAGAGGACTCACGGAACTTCCGTCACTCTCAGTCTTGCTAAGTAAAAGGCTGATTCTTAGGCTTTGTTGGCTAGGTTTTCAAACGAAATGATTTAGAGCTTGAGCACAATGTTTCCCTTACTAGCAAGATAAGTTTTACCCTTCTTAATAGTTCGACATACCTATGACTCAAAACAAATAGCATCAAAGCTAAACTTGAACCACCATGAGCCATTTTCTTTTTTCTTTTATTGAGGGATAGACTTTCTCACATTAGTGGGTAATTAACTTTTCTCTTGATGATCTGCACATTTTCTTCATAAGCATGTTAGTACAATTTTAATCTTTTGTCATTAATCACCAAAACCCACTAGGGGACCTAGATGCATCTTCAAAAGTTCACACTCCTAACGACGGGGCAGCACTGTAAGGACCGAACGCATACCAAGAGGGTGGGGGGGGGTTGATTCGGTAAGCCACTCATAGACCCAAATACTTCAATTTAGACTACTCGAGTCTAACAAGTGAAGCAACCTAAACAATTCTAGTATGCCAAGACTCTACACATGCTAGTGTTCATGACAAAGGAAAGTGCAGAAGCCAAACACACAAGGCTATGCAAGCCACAATTCAATCTAGTTACTAGAGCACAAAATTGCCGAATAGTAAAGAGAGGGTCAAGGAATGCTCATTATTTTTTCCTGAGGTCTCGGAAGGATGGCGCCTTCCCTTACTCCTTGTTGGACCACTCCCGCCGGACTTCCGATCCATCCCGCCATGACGTGGTGTTCTCGCCCACGAGCCCGCAATCACTCCTTGAGTGAAGACACGGTGTGTGTCACCACTGCACAAAGCACAAGCTCGCCTCCCTCGAGAACATGCCAGACTCCTCGAGCTGACACGGGCGCTCACTAGCGATGCCCCTTTCATCGGCAGGCTCAAACCATGTACAAACGTGTGATGACCTTCACAACCAATCATGATAGGCTCGATCACCGACACCTAACCGGTCTAGGTCTCACCATAGACCAAGAGTAACAATCTAGATCACACCCTCAAATACACCATAGCCTTAGATGTGCAATATGCTCATGTTACTCTCCACTAGCACTCTCAAGATATGCAATATCTCCTCTTAGTGCTCTCCTCTTTTCCTCTTGGACCTTACCAAATGCACTCACGTATTCCACTGGCCAAGAAAGGTCACAAAGATCCCAGCAACAAAGTTAAATAGGCTCCCAACCTCAAACTAGTCATTGCTCCACAAAATCACCTTTCTGGACGCATTGACCGGACTATCCGGTCTCTGCCTGACCGGACCGGCCAACCACTCCTCTAACGGCTCTCTCAGCCATTGGCTCCACTGTGCGCACACGATCTCCCTGTACTGACCGGACCGTCCGGTCTGTAACACTGTTGGACAAGTCCGACGTATCGGACTTCCTCGTCGGACTCAAGAGAGTTGGCTTCCTCTCTGTCCTGTGGTTCACCCATACAGACCGGACCATCCAGTCTCTGTGGTCCCTCGCCCAGGTAGATTCCTCGCTCCTTGCTAGAAGTCCCAGACAACTCCACATAGTGACCGTACAGTCAAGTCACCATTGACCCCTCTGTCCGGTCTCTATGTCCAGAAGCCGTGTAAGGATCATGACCATTGAGATCACCCCGAGGTATGGAGTTTTGGTGATGCATGATAAATATGAAATGTGACTAATATCTACACGAGTGTTGTTCGTGTAGCAAACCCTTTCTATCTTATGATGATTGTCTACGGCGTCCTTGGCAATGGATAACAATGACCACAAGCATGGAGGCTTGTGAACTTGATGGAGTCCAAGGGTTGATGGAGATGGATCAAAGTGGAGAACAAGCTATGGAGCAAGTGTTTGGTACACTTGTCTAGTTGTTAGGCTTTGAGTCCATAGGAAAAAACCGGACTATCAAGGGGGTCTAGGTCATTCTCTTAGGTCATGTCTAGTCGGTGATGTGCAAGGTTGCTCGGTGAAATCATAGGCACTAAGTGATAGAGGAGATGCCAAGGAGCTGATTAGAGAAGGCGGGAAACAATGTCAAGTGAGGACAACAAGTTTCAGCTTCTGGACGTAGTGACCGGATAGAGCGGTCAGAGGTGACCGACTGTACGGTCACTATGTGGAGTTTTCCAGGACATAGCGTGACGAGCAAGGATCTGTCTGCAGGAGACTCCATACAGACTGGACGATCCGATCTGCTAACCGGACGGTCCGGTAAGTAGGAGTGCAGGGACGACAGAGAGGATGCAGTTTGCGGACCTTCCTGTAATGGAGAGAGAAAGTGGACCGGATAGACTGGTCCAGTGATCAGAAAATCCGGTCAGTACAAGGGATTGCCTGGACAGAGGAGCCGATGGCTAGAGAGAGCCGTTATAGAGTGACCGGACGGTCCGGTCAGTGTGTCCAGAAAGGCAATTTCGAGGAGCAACGGCTAGTTTGAGGTTAGAGGCCTATATAACTTCATTGCTGGGGTCTTGAAGACCCCTCTTGGCTAGAGGAATACCTGAGGATAATTGGTAAGGTCCAAGAGTAAAAGAGGAGAGCACTAAGAGAGGATATTGGATATCTTGAGAGTGCTAGTGAGAGTAACATGGAGTGATCTTGCACATCTAAGGCTAGGGTGTCCTTGAGGGTGTGATCTAGGTTGTTACTCTTGGTCTATGGTGAGACCTAGACCGGTTAGGTGTCGGTGATCGAGCCTATCATGATTGGTTGTGAAGGCCACCACAATTTTGTACATGGTTTGAGCCCGCTGTTGGAAGGGGCATCAATAGGGAGCGCCCATGTCGGCTCGGGGAGTACGGCAAGTTCTCGAGGGAGGTGGGCTTGTGCTTTGTGCAGCAGTGACGCACACCGTGTCTTCACTCGAGGAGTGATTGCGGGCTCGTGGGCGAGAACTCCACTTGGTGGCAGGAGGGACCGTGACTCAGGCGGGAGTGGTCCAACGAGGAGTAGGGGAAGGCGCCATCCTTCCGAGACCTCAGGAAAAAAATCATGAGCCATCTCTTACTCTACTCCTTACTTTGATGCATTACCTTCCGCATTTACATATCGTGCTATTCATGCTTGGCCGGGTCATGGCTCATGGGAGAATTGCTTTAAAAGCTACCTAAATACCATGATTCCAGATGAGTTGATGGATACTCTTGTGGACTTTGCCAATACCTTTACCGATGATCATGTGTATGATGATTGTGATGATTACGTGGATGTGCCTTGTACTAGTGAGTGCCTAGACTCTTCTAGCAATGACTTGATAGGTTGCTCTACTAGTATGCCTAACATGATGATTGATAATGATGTGTCTCTTGATTTTGCTTGCTCTACTAGCATTGATGATGTTTGTGAGTCTCCTATTGATCATGCTAGTAGTTCTATTGTTGAGGAGTTCTTTGCTTTTCATGCTAATGATAATGAGGACTTACTTGACTCTCTTATTCGCTTGCGAGGTATTGTGGACAGGATTCGGGCAACTTCTTTCGAGCTTCCCAAGATCGTGATTGTGGAGAAGATCCTCTCCTTGGTTCCGAGTAGCAAGCTCTTCTACGTCACACTTGACCTTCTCATGGAGAAGAGTCTCTCCGTAGAAGATGTGATTGAGCTGCTCTTCAAGGATGAGGAGATTGCCACAAGCATGGCATGGAAGAGGACATTCAAGGCAACTCATGAAGCATCCTCGAGCAAAGGGAAAGGAGTAGCTTCGAGCTCGAACTTCTTTGATCCCTCCACAAGATTGTCTTGCAACAACTTCTACAACCCCTTTGGAGCAAGACATACATCGGGCGCTTTGTCAAGCTCTACCTCAAGTGTCATTCCAAGTCCTACTCCAAGCACTTTGAGTGGACCGAGCATTGGCGTAGGGGGAGCACCAACAACAATGCTCGCTCGATCATTTGAGATGATAATTCTTGCGGCTTTGGCTCTGACGCCTCCACCTCCTCCGCTCCCTCCACCACAAGATCATCTTTGGCATCTTCGTCGAGCTCACCAACAAGACTTCCTCTTTGAACTTGGTGAATTTGTGAGAAATCCGAATGATGACCTTTGTGAGAATCTATTGAGCATCTATGATCTTGTGTGTAGGATTAACTCTTTCAGGGGACTTCAGAAGATTGCACCACATGAAGTGATTCACAAGCTCCTCCAACAAATCACAACTCCTGAGAGGAGTTTCTTACTTGAGGAGATAGTCAATAGGAGACATGAGCTCTCAATTGAGAGAGCAATGGAGATGATACTTGTGCTCCACTCTCAAGTGGGACATGTGCTTGAGCACATCACTGGACTCGATGATCCTCCCCATTACTACATCAACCTTGACAATGTGCACATGGGGGATGGTCATGGACATTGGATATATCATGCTCCTCACTATCCCATTAGGAGGAGACTATTGGATGGGACTGTAAGAATCCCTATCTATGAGGATGGTCTCATTGCTCGACATCATGAGGTTAGTGCTAGTCAATCAAGTAATGCTTTGGATACTAACTCCTCTTCCTCTAGTGCTTGTCTTATGGCTACTACTAGGGTCAACTACAAGAGTGGAGGCACTCATTGGATTCTTGATAGTGGGTGCACTCAACACATGACCGGGAAGCGAACCATGTTCACCAGCATTGATGAAGACGAAGAGAGTGAGAAGGTGACTTTTGGGGATAACTCAAAAGGGAGAGTTAGAGGCTCAGGCAAGGTGGCCATCACAAATGACCTCCATCTCTCCAAGGTCTTCCTTGTGGAAACCCTGAACTTCAACCTTCTATCTATTGGTCAACTTTGTGATATGGGTTTCAAGTGCACGTTTGATGAGGATGGTGCAACAATTGAGAATGTCAAGAGAGGGCTAGTATTTCATGGAGTGAGACATGGGAACTTGTATGTCACGGACTTCAAGTCAAGCAATATGCCACCAAGCACTTGCCTATTCACTAAGGCATCCAAGGGATGGTTGTGGCATAGAAGGCTAGCACATGTTGGAATGAATCAACTCAAGAAGATTGTCAAGAGGAATCTAGTTGAAGGAATCAAGGATGTGACCTTTGAGAAGGATAAATTGTGCAGCGCTTGTCAGGCGGGGAAACAAGTTGCATCCTCACATCCCACCAAGTCATTCGTGTCTACATCTCGTCCTCTAGAGCTCTTGCACATGGACTTGTTTGGGCCAACACATTACAAGAGTCTAGGAGGCAATCTATATTGCCTCGTGATTGTTGATGACTTCACGAGATATACTTGGACCTTCTTTCTTGTGGACAAATCTCAAGCCATTGGTATCTTCAAAAAGTTTGCCAAGAGGGCAAAGAATGAGTTCAATGCTAGCATTGTGAAGATAAGGAGTGACAATGGGACGGAATTCAAAAACACCACAGTGGAGGAATATTGTGACAAGAAGGGGATCAAACATGAATTCTCTGCTACATATACTCCCAAGCAAAATGGAGTAGTGGAGAGGAAGAACAAGACGCTCATCACTCTTGCTCGTGCCATGTTGGATGAGTATGGAACTGATGAGAAGTTTTGGGCGGAGGCAATCAACACGGCTTGCTACACCTCCAACCATGTCTATCTCCACCGTTTGTTGAAGAAGACACCATATGAGCTATTGGTGGGATGGAAACCCAATGTTTCCTATTTCCGAGTCTTTGGATGCAAGTGTTACATTCTCAAGAAGAGGAGAAAGACCGGGAAGTTTGAGAGCAGAACTTATGAAGGCATTCTTGTTGGGTATTCTGGGACTTCTAAAGCATATAGGGTCTACAACTCCACCACCGGATGTGTGGAGGAATCCTATGATGTGCAATTCGATGAGTCAAATGGGTCCCAAAAGGAGGATGAATTTCATGAAGTGGACATTGGAGATGAGCCTATGAGGGAAGCTTTGAGAAACATGCCCGTGGGCGAGGTTTTACCCCATGAGGCCAATGATGGTGATGTTGATGAGCCCTCTACTCCACAACCTCAACCTACCTCCTCCTCCGAGGCACAACAAACAACCCAAGATGC
The DNA here is from genome assembly GCA_032690845.1 of Eleusine coracana subsp. coracana. Taxonomy (NCBI): domain Eukaryota; kingdom Viridiplantae; phylum Streptophyta; class Magnoliopsida; order Poales; family Poaceae; genus Eleusine; species Eleusine coracana. Next base: position 40,120,634 of record CM064428.1, on the reverse strand, counting down.
CACAAATACTCCCATAAGCTCCTCCCAAAATTCGTTGAGAGTACACCCACTAAATGATGAGGAATCTCAAGTGAGAACTGAGCCACAAACCTCCCCACATACTTCATCACAAACCACTTCTCCTAGTTCTTCACAAGATAACCTCCCATCCACCTCAAGCCCAAAGTCCAAAACAAGAAAGCATAAGAGTGACTCCTCCACCTCTCTTAGGATATAAGACACTCATATATCAAGAGAGCAAACAATTCATGATGCACAAGATACTTCACCAAGAGCCTCTCCCACACAAAGAAAACACCATCCTAGACCCAAGGGCATCAACAAAGATCATTCACAACACTTGATCATTGGGAATCCATCTCGTGGAATAAAGACAAGGAGGAATCAATACAAGCCCAACTATGTGAGTGAAGAGAATAATGATGAGGCCAATGTTGAGATTGAGAACTTCTCTTTTGTCTCTATGATTGAGCCCACTATCATTGATGAAGCTATGGATGATCACAAGTGGGTAATTGCCATGCAAGAAGAATTGAACAACTTCAAGAGGTGCAAAGTGTGGAAATTGGTTGAGAGACCCAAGAATCATAATGTGGTTGGCACCAAGTGGGTCTTCAAGAACAAACAAGATGAGAAATGAGAAATTGTCAAGAAGAAGGCTCGCCTAGTGGCTAAGGGATATTCTCAAGTGGTGGGGATTGACTTTGAAGAGACTTTGCTCCCGTGGCCCGTCTTGAAGCTATTCGAATCTTACTTGCCTATGCATCACATAAGGGCTTCAAGCTCTTTCAAATGGATGTCCAGAGTGCCTTCTTAAATGGAGAAATCAATGAGAAAGTCTATGTGGAACAACCTCTAGGGTTTGAGGACCCAAAACATCCAAGACATGTATACAAATCGAAGAAAGCTCTCTATGGTCTCAAGCAAGCACCAAGGGCATGGTATGAACACTTGAGGAACTTCCTACTCAAGAATGGATTCACCATTGGAAGCATTGATAGCATCTTGTTCACGAGGCATGTTGGGAAGGATCTCTTTGTGTACCAAATCTATGTGGATGATATCATCTATGGGTCAACCAATGAGAAGTTCAATGAAGAGTTTCAGGAGATGATGGCTAGGGAATTCCAAATGTCAATGATTGGAGAGTTGCACATGTTCCTTGGATTCCAAGTCAAGCAATTGAGAGAGGGAAACTTCATTTATCAAGAAAAATATACCAAGGACCTTCTCAAAAGATTCAACATGGAGAATTGCAAGCCCTTGCACACACCTATGGCTACAAGCAAACCCTTGGATGAAGATGTGAAAGGGAAACCGGTGAACCCCAAGCTATATATATCAATCATTGGGTTTTTGCTCTATCTCACCGCTTCGAGACCAGACATTATGTTTAGTGTGTGCTTGTGTGCATGCTATCAAGCATATCCAAAGGAGTCACACTTGAAGGCCGTGAAGAGAATAATGAGATACCTCAAGTACACACCTACCATGGGCTTATGGTATCCTAGAGGATCAAACTTTGAGTTACTTGGGTATTCGGATTCCGACTTCGCAGGTTGCAAAGTGAATAGAAAGAGTACATCGGGTGGTTGTCAATTTCTTGGAAGATCTCTAGTTTCTTGGAGCTCAAAGAAGCAAAACTCGGTGGCTCTATCTACCGCCAAAGTGGAATATATGGCGGCGGGAGCTTGTTGTGCACAACTTCTCTACATGAGGCAAACACTCTCGGACTATGGCCTCAACTACACCCAAATGCCACTATATTGTGATAGTGAGGCGGCAATCAAGATGGCTCTCAAGATGGGAGATCATGGTCATGCGAAGCATATTCAAGTGACACATCACTTCATAAGAGACCATGTTGAGAAGAAGGACATCGAGTTGGTGAGCGTGCGAACTCATGAAATTGGCGGACATCTTCACCAAGCCACTTGATAAGAAGACCTTCAACAAGCTAAGGGGAGAACTCAATGTTCTCGACCTCTCCAATTTCACATGAGCAACCCTTGAGCTTGTCCTTCGTACAGATGTATAGTGCTTTGTTTGTTCTTGTTTGTATCTTTGTTTGTGCTTGTTTCTCTTCTTTTGTAGGTGGACTTCGGACCTTCTTGAGATAGCAATGGACATGGGTTAAGCTGGGGAAGGTGGTTCATGGTGTACCCAAGGCTTTGAAGAATGGTCCATTGTGAGCAAGCTTGAGAGGGGAACAACTCGTTGTTGACACTTTGGTTTGTAGTGGTTCTCTCTCTTTTGTTTACCATCGCATCATGCATTGTATACTTGTTGCATTTGCACTCTTTGCATTTTTGCATCCTTGCATTATGATACCATACATGCTCCCAAGCATGTGTCTAGGGGGAGTTTCTCATTTACAATGTGAGTACATGACTCTCTAGACAATCAAATAATGACATTTGTGCTTCATGCCCATTGAGTCATGTACGACCAAGCTCCAAGGTTAAATCTACTCGCGCGGCTCAAAGACAAGTGGCTCATACATTCCCACCTCCCTAATGACTAACTCTTGCACATTTGAGAAAATCTTTTGTTGAGTCATAAGTGTTGGGGGAGCTACGATGGAACATCACTACAACCAAGAAGGAGCACCATGAAAGGGGGAGTTATTCTAACTCTTGCCAATTATCTTATGCCTCTTGGTATTTGTTATGTTTTTATGTGGTTTTTGGTGATAGGTGACAAAGGGGGAGAGAAAACATGAAGATCCAAAAGCCAAGTCGTCTAGGTCAAAGAGGGAGAAGAAACATGAAGACGGCGGTTGATAACACAAAGGGGGGAGAGGACAACATGAAGATTCAAAAGACAAACCCGTGAAGAATGGAACATGAAGATCACATCAAGATGAACATGAACATGAACATGAAGATAACAATGACGGTGCGTGTCTATGGTGACAATGAACACCTTCACTGACATGAGCATCTACGTCCTTGGTACGTGTCTACATCAACAAGATCGACTACCACAACACCAAGGCAGGCGCAAGTTCGGCTCAAGCTCAATATCTAGTGGCTACATAATTGGGTAGTCTTCCCTCAACACCTAGCACATCTCAAGGGGGAGACTACTTCCAAGGTAAGGACCAAGGTATGCCCTTCAATCTTTTCTTTTCCTTTGGTTCTTTCTTGCTCGTCCATTTTTGGATCACCATAAGTAGTGGTTGTCATCCATCATCAAAAAGAGGGAGATTGTTAGGATCATGACCATTGTGGTCACCCCGAGGTATGGAGTTTTGGTGATGCATGACAAACATGAAATATGACTAATATCTACAGGAGTGTTGTTTGTGTAGGAAACCCTTTCTATCTTATGATGATTGTCTACGGCATCCTTGGCAATGGATGACAATGACCGCAAGCATGGAGGCTTGTGAACTTGATGGAGTCCAAGGGTTGATAGAGATGGATCAAAGTGGAGAACAAACTATGGAGCAAGTGTTTGGTACACTTGTCTAGTTGTTAGGCTTTGATCCATAGGAAAAACCGGACTATCAAGGGGGTCTAGGTCATTCTCTTAGATCATCTCTAGTTGGTGATGTGCAAGGTTGCTCGGTGAAATCACAGGCACTAGGTGACAGTGGAGAAGCCAAGGAGCTGTTCGGAGAAATCGGGAAACAATCTCAAGCGAGGACAACAAGTTTTAGCTTCTGGACGTAGTGACCGGACAGAGGGGTCAGAGGTGACCGGACTGTATGATCACTATGTGGAGTTTTCTAGGACTTAGCACGAGGAGCAAGGACTCTGTCTGTAGGAGACTCCATACAGACCGGACGGTCCGGTCTGCTGACCGGACGGTCTGGTCAGTTGGAGTGCAGGGACGACATAGAGGATGCAGTTTGTGGACCTTCCTAGAATGGAGAGAGAAAGTGGACCGGACCGTCCGGTCCAGTGACCGGACAGTCTAGTCAGTACACGGGATTGCCTGGACAGAGGAGCCAACGACTGGAGAGAGCCGTTATAGAGTGACCAGACGGTCCGGTCAGGCAGTGACCGAACAGTCCGGTCGGTGTGTCCAGAAAAGCAATTTTGAGGAGCAACGGCTAGTTTGAGGTTGGAGGCCTATATAACTTCATTGCTGGGGTCTTGGAGACCCCTCTTGGCTAGAGGAATACCTGAGGATAATTGGTAAGGTCCAAGAGGAAAAGAGGAGAGCACTAGGAGAGGATATTGGATATCTTGAGAGTCCTAGTGAGAGTAACATGGAGTGATCTTGCACATCTAAGTCTAGGGTGTCCTTGAGGGTGTGATCTAGATTGTTACTCTTGGTCTATGGTGAGACCTAGACCGGTTAGGTGTCAGTGATCGAGCCTATCGTGATTGGTTGTGAAGGCCGTCACAAGTTTGTACATGATTTGAGCCCGCCGTTGGAAGGGGCATCAATAGTGAGCACCCGTTCCAGCTCAGGGAGTACGGCAAGTTCTCGAGGGAGGCGAGCTTGTGCTTTGTGCAGTGGTGATGCACACCGTGTCTTCACTCAAGGAGTGATTGCGGGCTCGTGGGTGAGAACTCCACTTGGTGGCGGGAGGGACCGGGACTCTAGTGGGAGTGGTCCAACGAGGAGTAGGGGAAGGCGCCATCCTTCCGAGACCTCGAGAAAAAAATCATGAGCCATCTCTTACTCTACTCCTTACTTTGATGCATTACCTTCCGTATTTACATACCGTGCTATTCATGCTTGTGTGCTTATCTTGCTCTAGTTGACTACCTTGTAGAATTGCATGAATAGGCTTCTTGCTTGCTAGTAGTGCTTGAGCTTCCGCATTTGATCACTAGCATGTATAGTAGTTGTTTTGGCTTGATTGCTATCCTTGTATGTGTGGTACTACTCATGCTTGTTTGCACTAGTTCCTTGTCTTGTAGAATTGCATGAGTAGGATCCTTTGCTAGCTTGGTGTGTGCTTCCGCATTGTTTCTTTTCTAGATTGCATAGGAGTTGTATTGCCTTGTGTGATCCACTAGTATGCATAGGTTGTCTTTCCTTTCATAGGATTACCTTGTTAGTGTGATCACCACTAGAATTGTTATAAGTTTGACAAATTGGCGAAATTGGTACATTGTGGTAGTTCCCGATTCACCCCCCCCCCTCTCGGTCACTATGATTCTTCCAAGCCGAAACTTGTCGTCCACGCTTGACTTCGTTTCTCGGCTTCTCCAAACAGCTCCTTGGCTTCTCCGCTGTCAACTAATTCCTATGATTTCACCGAGCAACCTTGCACATCATCGACTAGACATGATCTAAGAGAATGACCTGGACCCCCTTGATAATCCGATTTTTCCTATGGGCTCAAAGCCCTAACAACTAGACAAGTGTATCAAACACTTGCACCATAGCTTGTTCTCTGCTTTGATCCATCTTCATCAACCCTTGGACTCCATCAATTCACAAGCCTTTGTGCTTATGGTCAGTGCCATCAATCCCCAAGGGAACCATCATCCATATGATTTAATAGGGTTTAGAGATGATTCCTGCATAGAAAACACTCATGTAGATATTAGCCCACAAGTTCATAGTTGTCACCTAGAACCACAACATTCATACCTTGGGGATCCAATCATCAATGGTCATGAAGGTTACAATCTCCCCCTTTTTGGTGATTGATGACAACCACTAGTTATCAAAATCTTAACAAGAAACAACCGGGCTAAAAGTGCTACACTATGATCGAGAGGAACCAGAACATCATAAGAGAGAAACGTACAACATTCTACTCAATCAAACATCACGTAGAGATACAAGGAAAAGAGAGAAAAGCACACTCTATATGATAATGCATGCATATCATGATAGAATATTAAAGAACGCATAAAGGCATGCAATGCAAGACATGAATGATGATATGCAACAGGTAAACATGGCAATGCATAGCAAATAAGGGCAAGCAATCATTATCATGAAATCATACAGAGGCATACAAGATAATTAATGAATACAAGGCACTGCATATGAAAATAAACCAAGTGAAATTAAAATGAGTCAAACACAAGCAAATGAAAACCATGACTTATCAAAATCCACGAGCATCGAATAACACCATCAAAAGAAGATCCACATGTATCTAACTCCCAAAATCCATGTATGCTCCCCCTAGATACATGCTACTCTCGATCACGCAGTATCACACTCTACTCCCCCTAGACCTAGGACTCTTCTCCCCTTTGGCAACAAGCACCAAAAAGTGGGAAAAAGATGAACATCTAAGCACTCGTGGTTGAAGGAAGTGGCACAATGACATCCTCTGAAGGCTCTGCTCTGGGCTGCTCCTGTGCTGGATCCTTCTGTGCTCCCTGAGCCTGTGCCGCCTGAGCATCCAGCTGCTTGAAGAAGTCAAGGTCTATAGGTGACTCAGACCCTCTATCCTGTGCTGCTGGTGTGAGTGTCACAGTCTCCTGAGCTAAAGTCTGGAGAGGAATGAGATCCGCCGCGTCCTACTACAAGAAACCTCCACGGACAAGATCCTCTGCTGCCTGAGGAGTAAAAGTGCTGACTGTGGCAATAAGAGGTGGAGTTGTAGCTACAACTGACTCTGGAGCTGGCTAGGAGTCTACACGAGTGGTGTGTACTATCTCTGAGAACAGGCTCCTGTCTGGTAAGTGCTAAGAGGTCGAGGGTCCTACAATCTGCAAAGTCGAAGAGTGTGAAGGAGAAACAAACAATGCATATACAGAGAAAGCTGACACGGGGGAGAGCTGAGCTAAAGAGATTGTCTGTCCTACTACCCCTATCGGTATGACCCCTGAAAGTGACAATCCACTGGACTGAGCTGTCATCAAGGTAGTGAAGGGTCCTGGCTGAGTCGGCAGCTACTGAAACTAGCGGAACACTGCTGGTCCTGGCTGCTGACCTGCCTGGCTCTGAGTCATCTCCGTAATCTGAGCTATCAGAGTGGACGTGATCATCAACTACTGTCTCTATAGGCTGGGGCGGTGCCTCTGTCCTTTGATGACCTCCATAATCTAATGCCTATCCTCAACTGTGCTTTGAATGAACTCATTCAGGCGTCCTGCAAGTGCTGCTATAGTGACAGTGTCCTCTGACTATGTATCTATAGGCTGGGGCGGTGCCTCTGTACTGGCTGACTCGGGAACCACCATCTCAGGGTGAGCTGCCTGCTCATGAGGGAGTGGCGATGACTCCTGCTCCTCCTCTCCCATCTGCTGACTCAAGGTGGACTGCGATCCCCTAGGGACTCGAGGTGTGTAGCTGGTGGTCACCTCAGGGAATGCATCGTACTGCTCCTCCGTCACTAGGCCCATCCTCCTCAGGAGATAGCAAATATATGGACCGTAGACCAAGTGACGTCCTCCCACTCTCTCAGAGATAACCTCCTCCATCTCTCCTATCAGAAGATCTGCCAAGTCAAAGTGTTGTCTCCTCAGTATTGCTACAACTACCCACTGGTGGAGAAGAGTGAACTCCTCTCTGTTGCCTGACTTGGGGATGATAGTCCTGGTGACAATCGCTCTCACCACCTTAGCCTCTACGTTGAGTCTCGCAGGGCCTCTCTCAAAGCCTGGGGTGTGTGGTGGTGGAAAGGCAATCGACACCATGTCAGCTATAGGTAATCTCCCTCCCTGTGGTATGCGAGGTGGCTCTAGTGAAAAGTAAGCACTCCTATAGAGTTGGAGATCTGAAGCATGGAACCCAAAACTAGCAATCAGATCCTCTCTAGTCACACGTTGTGGCTGCCCTCTGACCAAAACTCTGAGTGGTCTCTGGCTATCTAGCGTAGCGTAGAACTCAAGGACTACGTCCTCTCTGAACCTGAATGAAGCAATAACTAGCTCTGCTAGCCCTAGCAAGTACGTGAAGTACTACTCCATGTCAGTGCCGGTGGCCCTCCTCATGGCCTGGTAGGTCGTGTACTGCTGTGGCACAAACATCTTATCACTGCCCCTCACGGCCAGATAGCATCTAAGTCCCTCTCCAATCCTCCTCTAGAGGGTTGTCCAGTACCTCTCTCCAGCAGCGGGGTTCCTTGGGACTGGAACCCACTACTCGAGCGGAACCAGACGTAGTAACTTAAGGTCCTTTGCGGGAACCTTAAGTATGTCCGGCTCTCCGGCTGCCTATACCATTCTCTGCAGCCTCCTGGTGCACACTGCACAGGTGCACTGCGGGTCTCTTGCCCGGTGAGCTATCCATTGGAGAACTGTCTGCTCTGCCTGCTGTGTCTCCTTAGTCTCCTCCTCCAGCTCCTCTGACTCATACTGAGAGCTCTCCATAAACTCTAACTCCTCCTGCTGTCTGGAGGATCTCTGCTCCGCAGGTCTTGACGACCTCTCCTGACGAGAAGTCAGAGTACGCTGCGGCCACGGTGGTGGAACAACTCCTACAACCAGATGTACAGTCCTCTGCCTAGTGCTCCTCCGTAGTCCCTGTCCTCAACTGGCTGGCTGATGATCAAACGAGAGCCAAGTGTCCTCCGTGACTCCTCCATGGCATCTAGATGACGTGCAACTCTCCTAGCTCTCTTTGACTCTGGGTCCAGCCTCTGTCTCTTCTTGCTCTTGGGCTTCTCAGGCATCTTTCCCTTGCCCTTATCCTGACCTGAACCTGCCATCTCTGTTGCTGTTGTCACTGCACGCATGTAGGTATATATAGGATAAGCACAAAATCATATATAAATCTACAAGCAAAGCACCGCTAGGAAAGAATTCGTAATAGAAATCCTAGCATTGAATGAAGGACATGATCACTAGACAATTTTGCAAAATAACAACAGTGATCATCGACTATATGTGACTAGTGCAGATCATCTAGCGTATAGTCAAATAATGGCAATAAAATCTAACTGTAGACTAGACAGGAGACAACCCTAGACATGCAATTAACTGATAATCAATATATTTAATTGCAGACTAGGTTGAGCTAATTAACCAACTAATGCAACTAACGATAGAGAATTACATCTAATTGCATCAAGTAGGCCACTTACTCGAAATTAGGGCATAAGATGATGAATTGGAAGAAGGCTCAATACCCTGAGGAAGTCGACGATGAGAAACTCGAAGAACACTAAACCGATCGCCTAAAGCTCGGATTTTTTGCTTGCCGGCAAAGGAGGAAAGAGGCAAGTCTTGCCCTAGCAATCGATAGGGGTGGAGCTCGGCTATGAGCAACCCTAGGCGCGCGTGCATGTGAGGTAGAGGGCAAGGTGGTGTACGGCACGGCGGCAAGCGCCGGCGACAGCAGCTGGGCGACGGTGGTGACGCGGTTGCGTCCGTGCGACGGCATGGTCGTGTGCCCGTGGGTGAGTGGGGGCGAGTGGTGGCTCGATGACGTGGTGAGTGGGCGGGGCTAGGCGGCGCGGCTGCTCGTCGGCGAGGTCGGACGGAGGCGGCGGTGTCAGCAAGAGCGATCAGCGAAGACGACGTGTGTGAACTCGGCGTCGAGGGTGAACGAGGAAGAAACCAAAGAGGCTGACTCGATTTTGACCTAGGTCAAATCTTCCATGGACGGCCAAGATTCAACATGAAACAAATTAATGGTCACAGATCGGGAATTGCTATGCGCGATCAATCATAATGACCGGACAATATGATTTCTAGACCGGACTGTCCGGTCAGCTTTGGGTCTGCTGGCCTTTGAGCAGACTGGACCGGACGGTACGGTCTCTAGGACTGTTCTGTCTCGTCTCTACGACCAGACTCCCTCTAGGCACTATGCACAAGGCCACTGACCGGACTGTATGGTCCAGTGATCGGACTGTATGGTCACTCTAGAAATTCTGTTGAATCAAAGAATTTCTCCATTTTCCAAGTGCCCTCGCCAGACACTCAATTAAACACTGCACTTGGAATATAGAGGGAACTCTCAAAGACTCTTTTTCAAATAGTGGCACTTTATGGCCTTATAAAATTTGCAAATGCCAAATAAAGAATTGAGCAAATAAGAACCAAGGCAATTAAGAACCAATGGGTATGTATGAGCCTTAGTCCACGAACCACGTGAGTAGATTTAACCTCGTAGTTCATAAGAGCTAGCTCAATGGGCATGAAGCACAATCCTTTCCTTTGGTCACACTTATGGAGATGTAATCTCATATAGAGCACGAGGCATAAATATCTCCAAGTGGGACAAGCCTCCTTTCTGTTTCCTCTATGATGCATGCAACAAGCGTTTTACATATGCGAAGAAAGTAAACATGCCATGTGAATGCAAATAATGTTAAACAAGATACAAAGGAAACCTAACAATGTCAAGTTTGAACCCCTCCCAAGCTTACTCACTATATGCCATACCCTTGTCTTGAGAGAAGTCAAACCACCATCTCAAGCACTCCCCCTTGCTTATAGCTATCTTGGATGGGTTAGACATTGACTAATTTTTATGTGTTTTTCTTTTGGTTATTTACACATGCATGGAGGTAAAGCATACTAGTCACAAAGGAGTCCAAATTACCATGCAATGCAAGAGAAGGAAAAACACACTTCAACTACCAAGAACAAACACGGTTACCTCCCTCATGAGTAGGTATGACGTTGAGGTCCATGTCACTTGTGGTGGACCTCACATGATATTCATGAAAGCACTCGGTCCACTACCACCATCATCTAGGTCTTGTTCTTGGGCACCCACTTGTATGTAGCCGATCTCTCAAGATCAACAATGCACTTAGGAATTCATATGCTCTTGACCTTTCTCTTCTTGTTTGGTGGTTCCAAGGCCTTAGCTTTCACCTTGCCATCCTTGTTCCTAAAGGGCTTGAAATGTGTGTTCTCATGGAACAAGTTAGCGTTAGGCAAAACTATGGAACTTCTCACCATAGGACAATCCTTGGTGGTGTGGCCATCTTTCCAACGCCTCTCGCAATAGTAGTCATCGGCGAGAATGGGTTTGATCCATGCGGGGATGGAGTCACTCGTCCCTATGTTGTCGATGGCGGTGAGATATGAGCCAAGTCCCCGGGTGGAGACATTGTTCACAAGGTTCCTCCCAAGAATCTCCTTGTGAATGGCTCTACCACGTATGAGCCTCTCAAAGCCATCCGTCACCCTCTTCCTCTTTTCCTTGAGCATGTGATATTCCTTCAAAACAAATGGCTCAAGAGAAGAAACCTCAATTGAGGTTGTTAGTTCATCACATATAGTAGAAGCATCACTCTTAGATGAACTAGAGGAGGGAGAGGCAAGGTTCTCAACATTGATGGCCTCATAAGTAATCTCAAGGGCCTTGTACTTCTCATGAAGCTCTACATGATCACCCTTGAGTTTGTCATAACTCTTGTTTAGGGCCTCATGAGAAGTGACAAGGTCCTTGAGCTCACTCTCAAGCTCACCAACACGGTCCTTAGCCAACTGACACTCTTTTCTTACCACATCCAACATTTTGGATTTCTTGACGGCAATGCCGCGGGCTTGCTCAAGCATACAACACAACTCGACACGCGTGTGTTCCTCGTCATCGCTGCTCTCATCCTCACTCTCCTCAAGTTGGCTCGTGGCCATGAGGCACGTGGGAGGTGGAGGAATAGCTCGTGGAGGTGTGGTTTTGATCATGGCTAGGTCGGCCACTTCTTCATCACTTGAGGAAGAGGACTCATCACTTGAGTTATCGCTTGTCCACTCTCCAACAAGGGCCTTGCGAGAGAACATCTTCTTGTAGTCTTGAGCTTTGCCTTTGCCTTTGCTCTTATCCTTGTTGAAGTACCTCTTCTTATTTTGCTTGGCCTTGGGGTCTTCTTCTTCTTTTTCACTTGAATCTCGTGACTTGAATACTTCTTTCTTGGGCTTTGGGCACTCTCGGACAAAGTGATTCTTTGAGCCACAATTGTAGCACTTGCCCCTGGACTTGGAAGCAAACTTGTTGTTGAAGTTCTTCATCTTCTTCATGAGAAGAGCCAAGTCCTCGGTCAAGTCACATTCATCATCATCTTCTTCTTCATCATCATCCTCAATGACTGCCTTCTTCTTGTTTTTCTTGCTCCTGCTAGATTCTTGAATGGTTGAATGGTTGAGGATCATCCATCGCCAACTGGTAGATCTCGAAGGTAGTGATCTTGCCAAGTACATCATTCATGGTCTTGGTCTTGAGGTCACCTTGCAAGATGAAGGTGATGATGGACTCATACTTAGGGTCCTTGAATAGCCTCAAGAATCTTCTTGTCACCTCAACTGGCTTCATCTTGAAATCATCCCCAAGAGCATTGATCTCCTCCACTAGTACATGAAAACAAGAATAGACAGTGTTAGCTCTCTCATGTGGCAATCTAGTGAAGTTATCATACTTGTTCTTCAGCACATAGTATCTTTCCTCTTTGACATCACTGGTGCCCTCATGGAGCCCCTGAATCTCAGTCCAGATACCATGTGTTGTGGATCTAGTATCCAACTGAGCAAAAACATCCTTTGATATGCAAGCAAATAGAGCATTCTTGGCCTTAGCGTTGCACTTAATGAAATCAAGCTCAAGTAGGTTCACATCCGTATTGGACTCGTAAGGACCGACCATATCTCTGGATCAAGGGACTGTAGGTAGGTTTGCATGCGAGCCTTCCAATAAGCATAGTCCTCCCCATTGAATATGGGAGCACTCCCGCCTGTCCCGACATCCTTACTCAAGGCGGTGAAGGCTCAAAGATAAGCACTTGGCTTTGACACCACATGTAAGGACCGAAGGTGTACCGGGGGGGGGGGGGGTGAATCGGTAAGCTGCTCACAAACCCAAATACTTCAATTTACACTACTTCAGTCTAACAAGAGAAGGAACCTAAGCAATTCTAGTAGGCCAAGACCCCACACATGCTAGTGTTCATGATAAAGGAAAGTGCGGAAGCCAAGCACACAAGCCTATGCAAGCCACAATTCAATCTAGTTACTAGAGCACAAAATTGCGGAACTGTAAAGAGAGGGTCAAGGAATGCTCATTATTTTTTCCCGAGGTCTCGGAAGGATGGCGCCTTCCCCTACTCCTTGTTGGACCACACCCGCCGGAGTTCCGGTCCTTCCCGCCATGAAGTGGTGTTCTCGCCCACGAGCCTGCAATCACTCCTTGAGTGAAGACACAGTGTGTGTCACCACTGCACAAAGCACAAGCTCGCCTCCCTCGAGATCATTCATACCTTGGGGATCCAATCATCAATGGTAATGAAGCTTATAAGCATGACATATTATTGTTGGACAATGATGAGCCTAAGACATACACAGAAGCAATGATGGGACCAGACTATGAGAAATGCCTTGGAGCCATGAGATCTGAATTAGAATCCATGAGAGAAAATCAATTTTGGAACTTGATTGATCCACCTGTTGCTGTTATAACAATTGAGTGTAAATGGGTTTTTAAGAAAAAGATACACAAGGATGGAAATGTTCACATCTATAACGCACGATGGGTGGTGAAAGGTTTTAAACAAAGTCAAGGTGTTGATTATGATGAGACCTTCTCGCCCATCACTATGCTAAAGTCTATTCAGATCCTTCTAGCAATTGTCGCATACTATGATTATGAGATATGGCAAATGGACGTCAAAATGGCTTTCCTTAATGGAAACCTATGTGAGGATGTGTACATGACACAGCCTGAAGATTTTGTTGATCCACAAAATGCTGGGATAATATACAAACTTTAGAAGTCCATTTATGGATTGAAGCAAGTATCTCGGAGTTGGAACCTTTGTTTTGATGAGGAAGTCAAAAGGTTTGGCTTCATCAAGAATGAAGAAGAGCCTTGTGTTACAAAAAAGGCTAGTGGGAGCGCACTCGTATTTCTAGTCCTTTATGTGGATGGCATATTGTTGATCGGAAATAATATTCCAATGCTTGAAGATGTTAAGTCTTCATTAAGAAAAAGTTTCTCAATGAAGGACTTGCGAGAGGCATCATACATTTTGGGCTTTAAGATCTATAGAGATAGATCAAAAAGACTAATTGGATTAAGCCAAGATACGTATATTGATGTGAACAAGGGTTCCCGATATTCCGAAAGGTTCTAGATAAGTTGATTTGGTCGGAGACGACACACAAATCAATCCAGCTTCAGAACAGCACGTTCTAAACCCCGCAATCGCAACACAACATCTCCTCTGGTTATCAACCATCCTAAAGAGATATACCTCATCGAGAAGGCTAATCCTTGCCTGCGAATCAAGAACACAAGCAAGAATAAAGAAGAATGCAACACAATTACAAATGTATTATAAATCTCATGAAGTTGGGGTCTCACAAACCATTATGACGGCGAAACTGTTATGAATTGAATAATCTAAGCAAAACCCAAACCCTAATGGTGTGAAGACGGATGTATATAAAGACTCTACGGTCGTGCAAGACCCTCTGGATGTGCCTCTAATTGGGCTCAAATAGATACAAAGCCCAAAGGCCAAAAACGGGCGACGCAGCACCGACACAGATTCTGGACCCTATATTGTTTCGACGATTCTCGATTACTCCGAACAAATTTCGACATGAGGCCAGCGTCATTGGAAAGGTCTTCTTCTTATCTTTCCGTGCATATGTAGAATGTCCAATCCGAATCCGTATGTGTTCTGAGCGTCCGTTTTAGTGTAGACTGGTTCTGGGTCCCGAAATAGAATCAAAGTTGGTTTTGGTTGGGCCTCCACCTTGGCTTCCACGTCCTTGCTGGTCCTCCATGTCTCCAAGTCTTTCTCCTATCATCTCCTGGTCCACTCCATGGTTTCTAATTACAATCTAATCATTAGGTGGCAAACCATTCTCAAAAGTGACATATAATGAAGAACGTAGAAACAAGCTCACCTCTTAATTTAGTCATCATGCACGAGCTCTAGTTATTGGACCTTGGAAGTCCAGAATCGGAGGAGTGTTGTGTGTATCCATTGGAGCGATGTCCTCATCATCCTCCCCATCTTGAAGTGGAGTCATCCTCGACTCAAGCTCATCCTCTTCTCCCAAGTATGGTTTCAAATCTGAAATGTTAAAAGTAGGACTAACCCCGAACATGGGAGACAACTCAAGTTTGTATGCATTATCATTAATCTTCTCAATTATTTTAAATGGACCATCAGCTCTAGGCATTAATTTAGACTTTCTCAATTCTGGAAATCTATCATTTCTCAAGTGTAACCACACTAAATCTCCTACATCAAGCTTTACTTCCTTTTTAACTTTACTACCAGCAATTTTATACTTTTCATTCATCTTTTCAATGCTAAGTCTAGTGGTCTCATGCATTTGCAAAATAAATTCAGCACGCTCCTTAGCATCAACATGAACTCTCTCATTAATAGGTAGAGGAAGTATATCAAGTGGAGTACGGGGATCAAAACCATACACTACCTTGAAGGGACTTACCTTGGTAGTAGAATGTGTTACCCGATTATAAGAAAACTCAACATGAGGCAAACATTCTTCCCATTGCTTCAAATTTTTCTTCAAAATAGCCCTCAACATAGTGCCCAAAGTGCGGTTCACAACCTCAATTTGTCCTTCAGTTTGTGGGTGGCAAGTTGTAGAAAATAGCAACTTTGTACCCAACTTATTCCAAAGCGTGCGCCAAAAGTGACTCACGGATTTTTCATCACCATCTGAAATTGTAGTAGAAGGCATACCATACAAACGTACAATTTCTTTGAAAAAGAGGTCAGCAATATAACTAGCATCATCAGTTTTATGACATGGTATAAAGTGTGCCATATTTGAAAAATGATCCACAACAACAAAAATGCTACCACTCCCCCTCTTAGTCCTAGGCAGTCCTAAAACAAAGTCCATAGAAATATCCACCCAAGGAATAGAAGGAACAGGAAGTGGCATGTATAACCCATGTGGATTCAAGCAAGACTTAGCTTTTTGACATTTAGTGCAGCGAACAACAAAACGCTCAACATCTTTCCTCATCCTTGGCCAAAAAGTGTGTGGTCAAAATATCCTCCATCTTCTTAGCACCAAAATGACCCATCAACCCACCTCCATGCGCCTCCTGCAACAACAAAAGACGAACAGAACCAACTGGATTCATAGGCGGTTAGCTCTAAACAAGAAACTATTATTCAATACAAATTTGTTCCGAGCACGACCTTCTTTACAGTTCAACAATACATCTTTAAAATCAACATCAGCAACATATTGTTTTTTAATTGCCTCATGTCCAAAAATTCTACAATCAAGTTGAGACAATAAAGTATATCGCCTAGATAAAGCATCAGCAATCACATTATCCTTCTCTTTCTTATGGTTAATAATATAAGCATGTCTACGGTTCAAATTGCATTGAGAATGAATATACTTAAGTGATTCATGATCAAAATGAATAACAAATTCTTTGGGCCACAAATAATGATGCCACGTCTCTAAGGAACGTACAAGTGCATATAATTCCTTATCATACGTAGAATAATTCAAAATAGGCCCAGTAATTTTCTCACTAAAGTATGCAACAGGTTTACCATCTTGCATCAAAACACCACCAATGCCTATACCACTAACATCACATTGAAGCTCAAAAGTCTTATCAAAATTAGGTAATTGCAGCAATTGTGCATGAGTAAGTTTGTCCTTCAAAGCATCAAAAGAATCATGATGTAACTTACCCCAATGGAAATCAACGCCCTTCTTTGTCAACTCATGCAAAGGTGCGGCAATGGTGCTGAAATCTTTGACAAAGCAGCGGTAAAAACCTCCCAATGGAAATCAACGCCCTTCTTTGTCAACTCATGCAAAGGTGCAGCAATGGTGCTGAAATCTTTGACAAAGCAGCGGTAGAAACCTGCTAGACCAAAAAAACTCCTCACCTGTGTGATAGTTTTTGGTACAGGCCAGCTCTTTATGGCTTCAATCTTCGCCTCATCCACCTCAATTCCCTGTGGAGTCACAACATAGCCAAGAAACGAGACTCGATCTATGCAAAAGGTGCACTTCTCAAGGTTACCAAATAAACGTGCATCTCGTAAAGCATCAAAAACAACACGCAAATGATTCATATGTTCATCTATGGATTTGCTATAAATCAAGATATCATCAAAGTAAACTACCACAAATTTGCCATTGAAAGCTCTTAAAACCTCATTCATCAAGCGCATGAAAGTACTAGGTGCATTAGTTAAACCAAAAGGCATTACTAACCACTCATATAATCCAAATTTGGTTTTGAAAGTTGTTTCCCATTCATCTCCAAGTTTCATTCTAATTTGATGGTAGCCACTATGCAAATCAATTTTAGTGAAAATTATAGCACCACATAACTCATCAAGCATGCCGTCTAGCCTAGGAATAGGATGACAATACCTAATAGTAATATTATTAATCGCTCTACAATCTACACACATACGCCAAGTACCATCTTTCTTAGGAACCAAAAGTATAGGAACAGCACAAGGACTAAGTGATTAACGAACATACCCATGATCCAAAAGGTCTTGAACTTGTCGTTGTATCTCCTTAGTCTCCTCAGGGTTGGTCCTATAAGCAGCACGGTTTGGCAAAGTAGCAGCCGGAATCAAATCAATTTGATACTCAATCCCTCTCAAAGGTGGCAATCCCGGGGGTATCTCAGCTGGAGAAACATCCTCATACTCCTGCAAAAGGTTAGTGACAGCAGGAGGCAAAGCACTAGAAGCAATATCATCAAGCGAAAACAAAGCTTCTTTGCATATCAAAGCATAGCAAATATCATCATTATCAGAAATTTCAGCAATCTCAGATTTTGTTGCAAGACATGAACGACCTTGTAATTTAATTCCAGCACCCTTAGAACTTGAAGAATCATTAACATTGCTAGGTGTAGAATCAGAATTAATGGGTTGCTGAATTTCAGGACCTTTATTTTTCAAACTCGTAGCTCTTTCTAAATCAGCTTGTACAATTTCAGCAGGGGTCATTGGTAACAAAGTAATTTTAGTTCCTTTATGCATAAAAGTGTACTTATTACTTCTACAATGGTGTACAACATCATTATCAAATCCCCAAGGTCCACCCAATAAAAGTGAACATGCTTGCATGGGTACGACATCACAATCAACAGAATCCGCATAAGAACCAATAGAAAAAGGAACTCTGGAAGTTTGTGTTACCCTTGCTTTTCCAGAGTCATTTAACCACTGAATGTAGTATGGATGTGGACGTGTGGTCAAAGCAAGCTTGTTGACCACATCAGAACTCACCAAGTTATTGCAGCTCCCTCCATCAATGATGACACGTGCTTGTCGGTTCTTGATGACGAAGAAAATTTAGAACAAGTTGTGGCGCTGCATCATCTCGGGCTGCTGAACTTGTGTGCTAAGGACACACGGAACAATAATGTTCCTGTATCCCGTGGTATCTCCGCCTCCAAGGACAAGGTCACCGCTGGTGGCAGCGACATCCTCCTCCTCGTCCTCCTCATCGGAGGTGCTCATGTAACCTCCATCGTCTGTCGCCACATATGCCCACCTACTTGGGCAATCTTTCTACACATGACCAAGTCCATGGCAGCGGTGGCACTGAATCCCTATAGTACGCCCCGTCAAAGCAACAGAGGAGACACTACTAGCTAGTACCTGCACAGAAGTTTTACCTGAGCGCATAGAACATGCAGGGGCTGATCTTGGTACTACAGAAACAATACTGGTTCCCTTGGCAGCTGCTGGTGGGGGCGGCCAGAAAGATTGCTTGGGCAGCCCCCAAGTCCCTGTCGGCCATGGAGGGTAGAAGTTCCTAGACTTGCTGTACTCCTCAAAAGCCTAGAAAAGTCTCTGTGATTCTTTCTCTGCAAGCATAGCATACTAGAAACACTGGTTGAGGGTATAATATTCTTTATAATCGAGGATGTCCTAAATTTCTTTTCTCAAACCAGAATAAAAATAGCAAATCTGATCCTCTACTTTTTCAACTATAGCACAACGAATCAAACCCTTCTAAAGCTCACTAAAGTATTCCTGAAAAGTTTTATCTCGTTGTTCTAAATGTTGCAGTTTCTTACGAATCTCTATAAAAAGATGGAGGAACAAAATGATCACGCATTGCTACCTTATGTTCTTCCCAAGTAGTAGGCAAATCAGTTTCAGCAACTAGACCACTCCACCAAACAATAGCAAAGTCCTTAAACTCACTAGTGGCTTGTCTAACTCTATATAGTTCAGAAACAAGGTGGGCATTAAATTTTTGTTCTACAGTCATCTCCCAATCAAGATAAACATCACTATCATACTGACCTGAAAACGAAGGAATTGAAAACTTAATTTTAGCATACAGGTCATTTGTGATGTGGACAAGGGTTCCCGATCTTTCGAAAGGTTCTGGATACGTTGATTTGGTCGGAGGCGACACACAAATCGATCCAGCTTCAGA
The DNA here is from genome assembly GCA_032690845.1 of Eleusine coracana subsp. coracana. Classification (NCBI taxonomy): domain Eukaryota; kingdom Viridiplantae; phylum Streptophyta; class Magnoliopsida; order Poales; family Poaceae; genus Eleusine; species Eleusine coracana. The sequence continues at coordinate 40,101,372 of CM064428.1, read as the reverse complement.
ACAGCACGTGCTAAACCCCGCATTCGCAGCATGACGTCTCCTCTGGTTATCAACCATGCTAAAACGATTGACCTCACCGAGAAGGCTAATCCCTACCTGCGAATCAAGAACACAAGCAAGAACAAAGAAGAATGCAACACAATTGTAGATGTATTATGAATCTCACGAAGTTGGGGTCTCACAAACCATGATGACGCCGAAACTGTTATGAACAAAATAATCTAAGCAAAACCCGAACCCTAATGGTGCGGTGGCGGCTGTATATGAAGACCCTAGGGTCATGCAAGACCCTCTGGACGCGCCCCTAATTGGGCTCATCTACATACAAAGCCCAAACGCCAAAAATAGGCGATGCAGCACCGAAACAGATTCTGGACCCTCTCTTGTTTCAACGATTCCCGATGACTCCCGATGAATTTTGATATGAGACCGGCGGCATTGGAAAGGACTTCTTCTTATCTTTCCGTGCATATGTAGAACGTTCAAATCTGAGTCCGTATGCGTCCTGGGCATCTGTTTTAGTGCAGACTGTTCCTGAGCCCCGAAACAGACTCGAAGTCGGTTTTGGTTGGGCCTCCACCTTGGCTTCCACGTCCTTGCTGGTCCTCCATATCTTCAAGTCCTTCTCCCATAATCTCCTGGTCCTCTCCATGGTTCCTAATTACAATATAATCATTAGGTAGCAAACCATTCTCAAAAGTGACATATAATGAAGAACGTAGGAACGAGCTTACTCTAAATTTAATCGTCGTGCACGAGCTCTAGTCATTGGACCTTGCAAGTCTAGAATTGGAGGAGTGTTGCATGTATCCTTAGGAGTGATGTCCTCATCAATATGGAGCATGGTTACCATGTGGACGATGATTGTAGTTGTGGAAACCACCCATACCTTGAGTATTACGTTGCAAATGATGTCGTAATCTTGTGGTCCTTGTAGCTGACCTATCCACGATGGCATCAGCCTTATACACCGTGTCTTCATCATGGTCATCTTCAACGTCATTGTTGTTGGTGGTGGTGTTTGTATCGTTGGTCTTGTGAGCGGTCTCCAACTCGACAACCTGATCGGTGAGCTTAGAGACCCGCTTCTCCAAACGCTCGATGCTTTCTCCAATGTGAAGCCTGCTGACCGCATCACTAACGGCTCTAGTGATTGTCTCTACCAAATCACTCTAAGCAGCCTGCAAAGCCTTCTGCAGCTACCCTTGGCTCACGCACCCATCAAATTTTGAGGACGATGCTTTCCATCGCTTCCTGACATCACAAACACCAAAATAGGAAATAAACAGTGAAGGTTATCCCTACAAAACTACTAAGCAGTGGTGCCTCTGAACACTGGCAAAAGGAAGCTCCTTACAAAGCTCTTACAAAGTTCTGAAAAGCAAAGCAAAGGATAGCAGGGAGGTGTGTTCCACGATTGCAAGGGTCACAAAATAACCTGGGTGTTGTCCAGAAGAAATATATAGAGCTAGGAAGGCCAAATATATATATGTGAGTGGCATACAAATCAAAAACAGAGAGTAAAGCTGAATAAGTGCCCAAGTAACTTGTCCCTAGTTGCTGGTCTAAGTATGTCCTAGAACAGTAGTGATAGCAAAGTAGAAACAAGGAGACAAAGGCACACAGCCGATAATAGGGGGCTAAGTGCAAAACAACCAAATTCATGAAGTTTTAGAAAACATCAGGTTTAAACTTGAATGAATTTTTCTTTATCTTCCCATTTTTTTAAATTTTTTGATGAGGGCATACAGTGCGTAGCCGAATGTAGGTATGCTCAACTTTTTGTCAAGAATCTTCTATAAAAATTTCAGCCAAAACGGATACCCGAGCGAAAAGTTATGCCCGTTTTACCGAAGGGGTGTCAGAAACAGTTCTCAAAAAACCTGAGGTGAAACCCGAGTCGGGTTAGGGGTCGGTTTTGGGGTCGGGTTTGGAGTCGAGTATGATTTTTTGTGGCGGCGTGGATGTAGTGGAAAGTGGAATTTGTGGGGATTGATCCGAGGTGTCGACGGTGGGTTTAGGGTGGGATTAGGCTGGGTGTATCGATCAATCAACCCTAGCACACAAAGCCGACAAAATAGAGGATGGTGAAGGGGATGGCGGCTAGGGTTGCAAGGGAAACACTACTGACGACAAAAACACAAACTAAACCAGCGACTAAACAAGAACTAGGGCACAAACTCAACACTATGGACTCTAAAATTGAAATATGCAAAGGCCAATCACGTGGTTATGGGCGGGGGGGGGGGGATTTTTTTTTTGCATTTCTGTGGATGATAGGATGAACACAAAACGGAATTAACTAAGGATAGTGTGAACCTAACGGTGCACTAGAAGCTCTGTTTACCACTTGATGTGAACAAGGGTTCCCGATCTTCCGAAAGGTTCTGGATAAGTTGATTTGGTCGGAGGCGACACACAAATCAATCCGGCTTCAGAACAGCACGTTCTAAACCCCGCAATCGTAGCACGACGTCTCCTCTGGTTATCAACCGTCCTAAAATGATTAACCTCGCTAAGAAGGTTAATCCCTGTCTACGAATAAAGAACACAAGCAAGAACAAAGAAGAATGCAACACAATTGCAGATGGATTATGAATCTCACGAAGTTGAGCTCTCACAAACCGTTATGACGGCGAAACTATTATGAATAGAATAATCTAAGCAAAACCTGAATCCTAAGGATGTGGCAACTGCTGTATATAAAGACTCTAGGGTTGTGCAAGACCCTTTGAATGCACCCCTAATTGGACTCAACTGGATACAAGCCTAAAGGCCAAAAACGGGAGACGCAGCACCAACATAGATTCCGGACCCTCTCTTGTTTCGACGATTCTTAATGACTCCGGATGAATTTGGCATGAAGCTGAAGGCATTGGAAATGACTCCTTCTTATCTTTCGGTGCATATGTACAACGTATAAATCCGAGTCTGTATGCGTCCTAGGCATCCGTTTTAGTGAGAACTAGTTCTGGGCCCTAAAACAGACTCAAACTCAGTTTTGGTTGGGTCTCCACTTTGGCTTCCACGTCCTTGTTGGTCCTCCATGTCTCCAAGTCTTTCTCCCATCATCTCTTGGTCCTCCCCATGGTTCCTAATTACAATATAATCACTAGGTAGCAAACCATTCTCAAAAGTGACATAGAATGAAGAACGTAGGAACGAGCTCACCATTTAGTCGTCGTGCACGAGCTCTAGTCATTGGACCTTAGAAGTCCAGAATTGGAGGAGTGTTGTGTGTATCCATAGGTGTGATGTCCTCATCATACATCAACAAGGTATTGAATCGGCTCAATATGCAAGATTCTAAGAAAGGTTTCTTGCCTATGTCGCATGACATTACTCTTAGGAAGACTCAGTGTCCTTTGACACCTAATGAGGTAGAGAAGATGAGAGTGATCCTGTATGCTTCGGCTATCAGATCCATCATGTATGCCATGATATGTACGCGTCTAGATGTAGCTTTTGCTCTAAGTGCTAGAAGCAGATTCCAATCAAACACAAGAAGCTCACCGTGTGGCTAGTTAGGATATCCTAAAGTACTTGAGAAGAACTATGGGTATGTTCCTAGTTTATGGAGGTGAATAAGAGCTCGTTGTAAATGGTTACACCGATGCTAAGTTCCAAACCGACAAGGATGATTCAAGATCACAATCTGGATATGTATTTTGCCTCAATGAAGGCGTGGTGAGCTGGAAGAGTTCCAAGCAAGACACGGTTGCTGACTCAACAATGGAGGTCGAGTACCTTGCCGCTTCAGAAGCTACGAAGGAAGCTGTCTACATCAAAAAATTTGTTTCTGAGTTGGGTGTGGTTCCTAGTGCATCCAGTCCAATGGACCTCTATTGTGATAATAGTGGTGCCATTGCACAAGTCAAGGAGCCTAGAGCGCATCAAAAGAACAAACACATACTATAGCGGTTTCATCTCATCGGGGACATTGTTCATTGAGGTGGCGTGAAGATATGCAAGGTGCACACGGATTCAAACATTACTGATCCGTTGACAAAACCTCTCTGTCAGCCCAAGCATGAGCCATATATGAGATCCATGGGTATTAGATATCTACATGGTTAATGTATGAGAGATTTGTAATGTTTATGTTTATGTGTGATTGAATAAAGTGTTATTCTATTCCTTGGATAGTAATTATTTCATTGATTGGCAAGTACGTGACTTGTTTGTGAAACTCATTGTTCTTTCATAATATTATCCAAAATTATCCCTAGTTCCTTATCATTATGTGGGACAATGATGATTCATGGACTAGCACATGTATTGGTTGATGATCATGTTTCATAGATCAAAGATATGGAGATATCAAACCAATAATGTGGACACATGTTGGCAAACATGGTGTTGGATTGACCCACTAATAGACTCTGTTGAGATGTTATTATTGTGCCATCAGTTGTTGTCTGGTATGATGTACTTTCGGGATCCTTAGACCTGAGATCGTCATTGATTCCCAAAATGTGTAATAGCAAACTAAGGGGTTACCAAATGCTATTCCATAACTGGGTAATCATAAAGGTAATTTTCGAGTATGCTATGAAACATGTCGTGGGGTGTGAGCAATCAAGATGGAATTTGCCCCTTCTAATAACAGGAGAGATATCTCTGGGCCCTTCGAGTTAGATGGATTTGGAAGTGCATGGCCATTCACACCCTCAAGGACACCCTAGCCTTAGATGTGCATCAATATTCAAGTTACTATAACTAGCACTCTCAAGATATGCAATATCTCCTCCTAGTGGTCACCTCTTTGCCTCTTGGTTCTCAACAAATACTCCAACAAATTCCACTGGTCAAGAGTGGTATCCAAGACCCCAGCATCGATGTTTTATAGGCTTCCAACCTCCAACTAGCCGTTGCTCCATGAAACCAGCTTTCTGGGCCTACTAACCGGACTGTCCGGTCACTGCAATTCTCAGCACCAACGGCTCTGCCCATGCTGTTCTCCTACAGACCAGACGATACAGTCAGTTGACCGCACGGTCTAGTCCTCTTCTCTCTCCAATCCAGAAACATTTCCTGCGCAACATCCTCTCTACCCAAGTCTTAACTCTACTGACCGGGCCATTCTGTCCCTAGACCATACTGTCCGGTCTGTAGGACTTCCAGACCTGACAAATTCCTTGCTCCTTGCTGAAAGTCCCAAACAATTCCTCCTAGTGACCATACAATCCAGTCACCACTGACCCCTCTGTCCGGTCCCAACGTCCAGAAGTTGCAACTACTCATCCTCGCTTGACTTCATTTCCCGGCTTCTTCAAATAGCTCCTTGGCTTCTCCACTGTCACCTAGTGCCTATGATTTCACTGAGCATCCATGCACATTACTAACTAGTGTGACCTAAGAGACATGACCTAGACCCCTTGATAGTCCAGTTTTTCCTATGGACTCATAGCGCTAACAACTAGACAAGTGTTCCCAACACTTGCTCCATAGCTGGTCCTTAGCTTTTATTCATCTCCATCAACCTTTGGACTCCATCAAGCTCACAAGCCTCCATGCTTGTGGTCATTGTCATCAATTGCCAAGGCCATCGTCTACAATAATCATAGAGTAGAAAAAGGTTTCCTACATGAACAACACTCGTGTAGATATTAGTCATATTTCATGTTTTTCATTCATCACCAAAACATTCATACCTTGGGGTGACCTCAATGGTCATGATCCTTACAATCTCCTCCTTTTTGGTGATGGATGACAGCCACTACTTATGATGATCCAAAACGGACGAGCAACAAGGAACCATAGGAAAAGAGAGGAATGAACGGATTACCTTGGTTCTTACCTTGGAAGTAGTCTCACCCTTGGAATGTGCTAGGTGTTGAGGGAGAACTACCCAATATTGTAGCGCATTTGATATCGATCTTGAGTTGAGTTTTGCGCCCATCTTGGTGTCATGGTTGATGATCTTGTTGACGTGGACACGCACCAAAGACATAGATGTTCATGTCACTGTAGGTGTTCATTGTTGTTGTAGACATGCACCATCCTTGTTCTTCTCCATATCAGCATAGATGTTCATCTTGATATGATCTTCATGTGTACTTCCAGTGAACATGCACTATTGTCTTGATCATCTTCATTTGATCTTCATGTTCTCCTCTTTGTCACTACATAGCTTCCTTGTATCTTTTTGGTATGATCTTCTCCCCTTCTTTCCTTCTCCCCTTTTTTATTTTTCTTGATTTTTAACTTGGCTTTTGGATCTTCATGTTCTTCTCCCTCTTTGTCACCTATCACAAAAACCAAAGACAAAACACAAGAAAATCAAGGAGGAAATAATAAATGGCAAGAGTTAGGAAGCTCCCCTTTCATGGGTGCTCCTCCTTGGTCATGATAGTTTTTGGCCGTAGCTCCCCCTACACACATGACTCAACAAAATATTTTCTCAAGTATGTAATGGTTAGTTACTTGTTTGATGGGAATGTATGAGCCACTTGTCTTTGAGCCGCACAAGTAGATTTAATCTTGGAGCTCATTTGAACATGACTCAATAGGCATAAAGCACAAAGATCACTATGTGATCATCTAGAGGGTCATGTACATACATTGTAAATAAGCAACTCCCCCTAGAAACATGCTCGGAAGCATGTGAGGTATCACGCTACAAGAGTGCATGAATGCAAATGCAACAAGTATACACATGCATGATGCGATGCTAAAGGAAAGAGAGAGAAAAGCTACAAACCAAAGTGTCAATGTTGAGTTGTTCCCTTCTTGAGCTACAAACCCAAGCTTAACCCATGTACACTACTTTCTTGTAACACCCATTTTAAGAAGCAAAATGGGTGCAGCCGTACGTGTGCCCAGGATCAAGTTACACACACATACGGTACATCATCAATGGTAAACAGAATAATTATCCATATCCTTTAATTATTACATTGTATACTTATTACAAAAGGACCTGTGGGTCTAGAAGAAAAGTACATCAATGCAGCGGAAAGTAGTTAGCGTAGATATCCCAAACTCCACAGGCATCGATTAGAGGATCATCGCCTAGTACTCGCTTCCTTCATCTTCGTATTGGCTCCAATCTTCTCCCTGGGCTGAATATCAACGTGGTATAGCAAGGGTGAGTACATGTCGTACTCAGCAAGTGGGGGAAAAGATGACATGGGGCTATAGTCAAGAAAAGGCTTTATAGAGTGGGTTGCATGAGCTTTTAATTAACCTAAGCATCCTATTTACTACGTGGGGTCATCCCAACCATGATTTCACAAGGTGCTATACTAACCAAGTCTCAATCCATCCCACCTTGCCAACCATACCAACCTATCCCCAACTAATCTTATGAGGATTCCAGGCCGCTCTTAACCGTGAGCACGGCTACCATGATAGTTTGATACTCTGCAGAGGTTGTACCACTTTACCCACAAGTCGTGATTCCCTTGGTGCCCGTGGACGTGACCCACATTACACACTACCTTTGGTGTGTGGCAAGGTTTCACTACGAGGCTTTTCCAAAGGGTCTCCCAGTACATGCTAGCCACTAAGGTTCCACTCCCGTCCATAAGTGATAGCCCTTCAACAAGCAGCTCATCACCCCAGGAGCCCCCTCTTGAGCCTTTCGGATACAAGAACAGTCCTCTCGACTTCCATTCCCCGCTCCACCAAATGCTGCACCGACACTAGGAGAACACCTAATTACTAGGCCAAGCCTTACCCATGTCGGTCTAGTGGTGGCACAATTTTCCTGAGTTGTCACTCCAAGAACCGGTTCCAAAGATCTACAACAAGCCTACCACCTCAACCATGTGCCCACGGCACCACATCCTTTCCACCTGGCTTGCATAGATCCCTAAGCCATGTTGCTAAAAATTTACCAAACATTTCCCACGTAACATTGTTCATTAATCAAAATTAATATCAACCCACATCCCATAAGCCATATAAGCATTATCTACCCACAATTCACCCATTGGTTCAAGGCGACAAGGAACAGGGTAAAAACAATACTAAGGAAAACCCTAACCATAGGTTCCCAATAAATTGACACAAGCATGCAATTCTATAGTAACATTGCAATAGGTGCAATATGCATCAAGGACACTTGCCTTCGTCTTGCGCAGAAGGCTGCTCTAACCCTTCAAATTCCTGCTCCTGAAAATCCTCTTAGGGTGGTCCTTGTGTATGCTCGCCTTTATGTAACGAAATACCGACACAAGCAAAACATACAAAATCAATACATAATATGCAACAGAGGAAAAACAGTATGTAGATGCAATGAATGCAAAGGTTATGATCCTACGAGAATTTTGGCACAACAATCACCTAATTTAGAGTTACGAGTAAAAAGTTATGCTAGTTTGAAGTTTTAGGGACAAAAGGGTAAAAACAGGGGCTTTTAAGGACCTATGTGTAATTTTATAAACTTACAGGGACTAAAGTGTAAATTATTAGGACTGAAAAGTAATTACTAAAAAGTATAAGGTTGTTTGTGCAAAGTTTTATAACTTAAACATAATTAATAATAAGTGTAGGGGGTTAAGTATAAAAAGATAGGGCCAAATTATAATTAAAATTTAGTATAGAGATGTTTCTGTAAAATTTTAGGGCTAAAATAATATTTATATAATTAATAAAGATTTAAGTATAATTTAAATTAATTCTAGGGACTAGAACATAATTAAATTCAGTCCAAGGGTGTTTTTGTAAAATTACAAGGTCAAAATAATAGTTTTAAGAATGTATAGGGATGTTTCTGTAAATTTTTAGGGCTAAAATAATATTTATACCAATAATAAGGATTAAAGTATAATTTAAATTAATTCTAGGGACTAGAACATAATTAAATTCAGTCCTAGGGTGTTTTTGTAAAATTACAAGGTCAAAATAATAGTTCTAATAATGTATAGGGATATTTCTATAAATTTTTAGGGTTAAAATAATATTTATACAATTAATAAGGATTAAAATATAAAAAACTGGATTAAAATATAATTTAAAACAATTCCAGGGGGGTTTCTACAATTTACAGGGCTAAAATATAATTTCTTAATGGTATAGGGGCTTTTCTGTAAAATTGTAGTGCTAAAAATAATTATTATAAAGTTCAGGGGCTTAAAAAAAAATTCTATTGGTTTTGGATAAAACCAGGGGCATAAACCTAATTTAAACTAAGCACAGGGGCTAAAATGCAAACTGCTAACAATATCCAGGAATTAATGATTTAATTTTAAACTGAAAATTTATGGACCGGGTCTATGGGCTCTATGGACTGGCGTTGACCGAAGGGTCCACGGGTCCATGGTGGACCGATTACATACCCCGAAGGGGTATGTAATCTGGACGGTTGGATCAAGATCCAACGACCAGGAAATAACGGGGTGGGGAGGTCGTCGCCGATGGCCATCCAGGCGGCGGCGCACGGCGGGGCTTCATGGGAGATTGGCCGGAACGGCGCTCCGGCCACCCATTCCTTGCCGCGAGGTCTCCGGAAGAGAGAGGGGAGGGAGGGGAATCCCACCAAGGGGATGCGCGGGCGCGGGGAGGCCGGGAGGTGGTCGACGGCGCGGCTCGGTGGCGGCGGCGGGCGGAGCTCGGCGGGGAGGGCCTCCGGGGGTCGCGAGCGAGCGGGGAAGAGCGGAGGAGCAGCGGCGGAGCAGGGCGGTGCCGAGAGGGGGCTTTATAGGCGCAGAGGCGTAGGGGATTGAGCCGGCGCGGGGCTCTCCGGCCATCAATGGCCACTAGCGCCATTGATGCGGGGAGGGGGGTGGGGGGGTTCGGGAACGGCCAAAACGGCCGGAATGTGCGGGGAAGGGGAAGGGGAGGGGTGCGCGCGTGCTTGTGCGTCGGTTACGAGAGCCGGGGAGGCCGGGGGGAGGGAGATCGACGGGGCCGACGTCGGTTTCTAGCGGTGGGGGGGGGGGGAGAGAGGCGGGAGATGGGGGATGATAGGTGGGGCCCGCATGCCAGCGAGAGAGAGAGAGAGCGAGAGGGAGGTGGCTGGGCTGGAGCGCTGCGGCTGGGCCGACGGGGAGTTGGGCCGTGCCGGGGGGAGAAGAAGAAGGGAAGGGGAGGGGGAGTCGGCCTGGGCCGGCTGGTGGGGGGAGCTGGGCCGGGAGAGAAAGAAAAGGGAAGGGAGGGAAGAGGTGGTCTGGGCCGCGGGAGAGAGTTGGCCCAAAGCAGAAGGAAATTTCCCCTTTTTTTCTTTTCTCTTTCCAATCTTTTCCTTTCTAATTTGATTCTATTATTCCTAGTAAATAATTAATAAATAAACTAAATGCATGATGCACAAGGATCTACATGGATATGACATGCTTATGCAAATGCAATAATTTAATTTAATTAAAAAAACAATTTGTCCTAGGTTATTTAATTAAACTCCTAAATGGTAATAGTTGGCATTTTTAGAATTTGTAAAAGTAGGGTGTTACAAACCTACCCCCCTTACAATGAATCTCGCCCTCGAGATTCGGAAAGATTGGTGAAGAGGTGGGGAGACTCGGCTTTTCATTCTTCTTCACGCTCCCAGGTGGCTTCTTCTTCCGTGTGATGATTCCAGAGCACCTTGCACATCCGGATCACCTTATTTCTGGTAACTCTCTCAACGACTTCTAGGATCTTGACTGGTTGTTCCGTATATGTGAGGTCCTTCCGAAGGTCTATTTCATCAACAGGGAGTTGTTCTTTAGGCACTCTTAAGCACTTCTTTAATTGGGACACATGGAACACGTCATGCACATCCGTGAGATGCGAGGGTAGCTCCAACTGATATGCAACTTCTCCTCTTCTCTCGAGGATCTTGAAAGGGCCGATGTAACATGGTGCTAACTTCCCTTTGACTTTGAAGCATCTAACACCCCTCATGGGTGATACCTTGAGATACACGAAATCTCCAATCTCGAAGAATAGGTCCCTTCGTCTACGATCAGCGTAGCTTTTCTGCCTTGACTGTGCAATCTTTAGGTTCTCGCATACAATCTTAACTTGTCTTTCTGCTTCTTGTAGGATTTCAGGTCCGAAGACTTGATTCTCTCCTGTCTCGTTCCAGAATAGAGGTGTCCTACACTTTCTTCCATATAGGAACTCGAAAGGCGCCATCTCTATACTTGCTTGATAACTATTGTTATAAGAAAATTCCGCGTAGGGTAAGCTCTTGTCCCAACTCTTTCCATATTTCAATGCACAAGCTCTCAACATGTATTCTAGTATCTGGTTCGTCCTCTCGGTCTGTCCATCAGTCTGAGGGTGATATGCAGAGCTGAAGTTCAACTTGGTGCCAAGAGATTCATGTACCTTCTCCCAAAACCTCGAGGTGAACTGAGAGCCTCTGTCAGATACTATCTTCTTAGGGACTCCATGCAAACACACTATCCTTGACATGTATAGTTCTGCCAGCTTTGCACCACTATAAGTTGTCTTGACAGGAATGAAGCATGCCACCTTGGTTAAACGATCAACTATAACCCATATAGAATCATATCCCGACTGTGTACGGGGTAATCCAACTTTGAAGTCCATACCGACTTGTTCCCATTTCCACTCAGGAATCTTTAGAGGTTGAAGTAATCCGGCGGGTCGTTGGTGTTCTGCCTTAACACGTTGACATGTGTCACATACCGCAACATACTCTGTGACATCGCGCTTCATGCTATGCCACCAATAGCGAGTCTTCAAGTCTTGATACATCTTAGTACTTCCTGGATTAATGGAGTATGCAGAATCGTGTGCTTCCCGTAGGATTATGTCACGAAGGGGCCTTTTGTCTGGCACACATATTCTTTTACCTATCCATATAATACCCTTCTCATCTTCGATGAAGTCGGTAGCTTTTCCTTCCTTAATGAGCTTTCTGATCTCACTTAACTTCTCATCTTCTAGCTGTCCTTTGCGAATTTCTTCGTCGAGAGTTGGTTCCACTTCCATTGCGACGGCCTCTAACTCATTCACAAACCCAAGGTTTAGTCGCTCAAACTCCTTGCAGAGTGCTGGCGGTAGCCTTTCCACGATTAACTGACTGCAATAGGTCTTCCTACTCAGTGCATCCGCAACAACATTTGCCTTCCCTGGATGATAGTTAATACCCACATCATAGTCCTTAATCAACTCTAACCAACGTCGTTGTCTTAGGTTCAACTCCATCTGAGTGAATATGTACTTGAGACTCTTGTGATCCGTATAGATCTCACAACGATGACTAAGAATGTAGTGCCCCCAAAATTTCAGAGCATGTACCACTGCCGCTAATTCCAAATCGTGTGTTGGGTACTTCTCTTCATGCTTCCATAATTGCCTAGAGGCATATGCCACAACATGACCCTCTTGCATGAGCACACATCCTAGTCCTTGCCTAGATGCGTCACAGTATATGTTGAAACTCTTACTGATGTCAGGTAAGATTAAGACAGGTGCTGACGTTAATCTCTTCTTCAATTCTTCAAAACTGGCTTGACAACGCGGAGTCCATTCGAAACTCCTGTCCTTCCCTAACAATGTCGTCATTGGCTTTTCAATCTTGGAGAAGTCCTTTATGAATCGCCGATAGTATCCGGCCAATCCAAGAAAACTTCAAATCTCCTTTACTGTCTGTGGTGGTTTCCAGTCTAGAACATCCTTTACCTTGCCTGGATCGACTGACACTCCTTTAGCAGAGATCACATGACCGAGAAATGCTACCTCCTTCAGCTAGAATTCACATTTGCTCAATTTGGCATATAGCTGGTGTTCACGTAGCTTCTCCAGAACTAGCCTCTGGTGTCCCTCATGCTCTTCTTCATTCTTTGAAAACACCAAGATGTCGTCAATGAAAACCACAACAAACTTATCCAAGTATTCCATGAACACCTTGTTCATAAGGTACATGAAGTAAGCCGGTGCATTGGTTAACCCAAATGACATTACCGTATACTATCTTGTTTGGAAATCCGTCTTGGGTATGTCTGATGGTCTGATCTTCAATTGGTGATACCCGGATCGTAGATCAATCTTGGAGAATACACAAGCTCCTTTCATCTGATCGAACAAGTCTTCAATCCGTGGTAGTGGATACTTATTCTTGATGGTCACATCATTAAGAGAATGATAGACCACACACATCCTCTGAGTCTTATCCTTCTTCTCGACGAAGAGTACGGGGGCTCCCCAAGGTAAGGAACTAGGGCGAATGAAACCTTTCTCTAGCATCTCATGTAATTGCTTCTTTAGTTCTACCAACTCATTAACTGGCATCCTATAGGGCCTCTTAGATATAGGAGCAGTTCCTAGTATTAAGTCGATAACAAACTCTATGTCACGGTCTGGTGGCATACTTGGAAGTTCTTCAGGAAAGACATCAGGGAATTCACAAACCACTCGTATCTCTTCTATGGGTGTGCCGGTGGTTTGGTTTAGTATGACTTCCTTGGTAGTAGAGTTGGCTGCTATGAATTCAACCTTGGTACCTTCTGCACTTGTTAGTTGTACTGACTGCTTGGTGCACTGTATCACTCCATCATACTTGCGTAACCAATCTATTTCAAGTATTATATCTATCCCCTTGGAGTCTAGGATTATGAGATTAGCTGAGAAGTCTACCCCCCTTATTTTGAGGGTGACCTTTGGGCATATTTGATTGGTTCTCATTTCTCCACCAGGAGAGCTAACTAGCATGGTATACTTCATAATAGCAATCGGTAGGTTGTGATTTGCCACATATGTGGATGTTATGAATGAATGTGATGCTCCTAAATCAAACAAAATTGTTGCAAGTTGAGAGTTAGCTAAGAACATACCGAGCACCACATCTGCAGCTTGCTCAGCTTCCTTAGTAGTGACATGATTGACACTCCCTCGAGCATAATTCTGTTGTCCTCGATTTCCTGGGAACGTGTTGGTTGGGGCTTGCCTTGGTGCGTTGTTTCGTTGAGGACACTGTCCCATGAAGTGACCTTCCTGTCCGCAGTGATAACATCCACGCTTTGGGGAGCTGTTGGGGCGGTGGGACGGGGTGCTTGTTGATAGGTGGGGTAAGGTGCCTGCTGCTGGTTAGGGCGAGGTGCCTGGTAGTCGGAGCGTTGCACTGGAAAGTTGGGGCGTGGAGCTTGTATAGGTGGCCTGACAGTGTTGGGAGCACGGTGGTTTGGGTTGGGAGATGGCATCATGCGGGGGCGAGTGTTACTACCAGATGATTGTCCTTGGAATGGCATCTTCCTCTTGGAATGGCATCTTCCTCTTGCCTTCCCTCTCAATCTCATTGCGATTGTTCTCCACAACAATGGCCTTGTCCACCAGTTTTTGGAAGTTTACATAGTCATTGTTGATCAACTGAAATTGGATGTCGTTCTGCAATCCCCTCATAAACATATATTGCTTCTTCCCATCGGTGTTCACGTCCTCAGGAGCATACCTGGATAGTTGTATAAACCTATTCAGGTATTCACTTACTGACATGTTTCCCTGTCTCAGGTCTTGAAATTCTTGTTTTTTCAACAACTTAATGCCTGTAGGGACATAGTGAGAGCGGAAATTATCCTTGAACTCAATCCAAGTGATGCTTTCCACAACAGCATGAGCATTACAATACGCTTCCCACCAGTATGCGGCTACACCATATAGCTGATGAGCTACAAAGAGGACCTTCTCTCGATCATTGCATTGAGCGATCATCAACTTCTTCTCAATCGCCTTGAGCCAATCATCCGCTTCCATAGGATCTTTGGATTAGGAAAAGGTAGGTGGCCTAGTCCTTAGGAACTCCCCCAATCTATTATGGGGTGGAGGTGGAGGTGGAGGTGGAGGTGCATTGTGGTTCTGCTGGTTGTTGTGGTTCCGTTTTATAGTGCCCAAAGTTTGGATCATTGTCTGCATGAGCTGAGTCTGCATGGCCAAGAATTGCTCAAGGTTCGAAGCATTATTGCCATCCTTGTTGTTCTGATTGCTACCTCCAGCGTGGCCTCTAGTGCGAACCATCTGATAGAATAGGTGGTGGGGTTAGTGTGGGACGAGGTGTGGTAATAACGAAAAGAAAGATCCCCATCTAAATGTATCAAGGAATGATAAGTAAAAGATAGTTTATTTAATGAGCAACCAAACGATGAGGTTGTGGACAAGGTGCCGAGGCATCCCACAACTCATATCAAGCACACTTATTTGACCAAGCCACAAAGTTCATTACATCACACCATGAAAGTAAATCAATCTAAGCGTTTGATTATTACAATCTTTATTCATGGTAAGGGAATCTCCTAGGCATGGGAGTTGACTTCGTCAGAGACTAAAGGTAGGGAACTTGCGCGCTTCGGGGAGTTTGCAGTCCAAGTGCGTTTACCAGAGGAGTAGAGGTCACTCTGCTCGCCCATCTTGACTCGCTGGTCGTGCTTTATGTAACCCTTAGTATCACGCAGCCTCTTCCAAAGAGTGTGGTTCTCCCTCTGTAGTGCCTCCATAGCGCGGCTTATGTCCACCGCTATTGCCTGAGTCTCGTCCATCTCCCTGATGCTCACATACCATTCTGTAGGAGCGACGGTGTACTTCTCCATGCCTGGCTTCCGACGGGGAATGTGTGCAAAACTTGTCCTTGCTATTCCATGGCGATGAGTGTAGCAGAGGCTAGTGAGAGCCCTCCAAGCAGCATCGTCTACCACGGCCCCACGAGTAGCCCTAGGGGTACGGCCATGGTGCGTAGATTTGACACGGTCGCCGTCGTAGATGTTGACCTCCGCTGTCCATTCCTCACGAGAAGGACGATCCACTTTCTTGATGAAGTACTAAGGCCTATTGGTGATGCCAATCTTCTCAAGTAGCTTTCGCAAAGTCTTGGAGAAGGTCTCACCCTCTAGTCCAAAAGAGTGGTACTTCTCAGTCATACGGACGGCTAGGTCTTCGTCCTCCTCCGAGTTATCACCATTCTTAGGATCTTCAAGGTCCTCAGGCTCTTCTGGGTCTTCTTCCTCTTGTGGTTCCTCAGGGTCCTCTTCTTGCTCATATTCTTCTGGTTCTTCTTCTTCTTCAGGTTCCTTGGGGTCTTCCTGTGGTTCCTCTAGAAGCGTCTTGTCCATCACTGGTGTCTTCTCGCATTCAGGTTGATTTACTTCTTCACTTCCTTCCTTCCGAACATGTCTAGGGGCCAGGAGTCCACAGTGGCGTCCAATCGTAGCCTTACAAGCGGTCTGTTTGGTGCGGGCCATCTACATTTTAAAATCACAAGGCATGAATAAGCAATGGTTAAAAAAAATCTGAATTTTTAACAAAAATAAGAAAGCGACAAGGATTAATATTTTGTTAAAATAGTTTGTATTGATGTAAGATAAAATAGGATCCTTAAATGCGTCCATGGCTAACTAGGCTGACGTCCTACAGTTGATATTGCTCTGATACCACTTCTGTAACACCCATTTTAAGAAGCAAAATGGGTGCAGCCGTACATGTGCCCAGGATCAAGTTACACACACATACGGTACATCATCAATGGTAAACAGAATAATTATCCATATCCTTTAATTATTACATTGTATCCTTATTACAAAAGGACCCGTGGGTCTAGAAGAAAAGTACATCAATGCAACGGAAAGTAGTTGGCGTAGATATCCCAAACTCCACAGGCATCGATTGGAGGATCATTGCCTAGTACTCGGTTCCTTCATCTTCGTATTGGCTCCAATCTTCTCCCTGGGCTGAATATCAACGTGGTATAGCAAGGGTGAGTACATGTCGTACTCAGTAAGTGGGGGAAAAGATGACATGGGGCTATAGTCAAGAAAAGGCTTTATAGAGTGGGTTGCATGAGCTTTTAATTAACCTAAGCATCCTATTTACTACGTGGGGTCATCCTAACCATGATTTCACAAGGTGCTATACTAACCAAGTCTCAATCCATCCCACCTTTCCAACCATACCAACCCATCCCCAACTAATCTTGTGAGGATTCTAGGCCGCTCTTAACCGTGAGCACGGCTATCATGATAGTTTGATACTCTGCAGAGGTTGTACCACTTTACCCACAAGTCGTGATTCCCTTGGTGCCCGTGGACGCGACCCACATTACACACTACCTTTGGTGTGTGGCAGGGTTTCACTACGAGGCTTTTCCAAAGGGTCTCCCAGTACATGCTAGCCACTAAGGTTCCACTCCCGTCCTTAAGTGATAGCCCTTCAACAAGCAGCTCATCACCCCAGGAGCCCCCTCATGAGCCTTTCAGATACAAGGACAGTCCTCTCGACTTCCATTCCCCGCTCCACCAAATGCTGCACCGATACTGGGAGAACACCTAATGACTAGGCCAAGCCTTACCCATGTCGGTCTTGTCATGGCACTGTTTTCCTGAGTGATCATTCTAAGAACCGGTTCCTAGGATCTACAACAAGCCTACCACCTCAACCATGTGCCCACGGCACCACATCCTTTCCACCTGGCTTGCATAGATCCCTAAGCCATGTTGCTAAAAATTTACCAAACATTTCCCACGTAACATTGTTCATTAATCAAAATTAATATCAACCCACATCCCATAAGCCATATAAGCATTATCTACCCACAATTCACCCATTGGTTCAAGGCGATAAGGAACAGGGTAAAAACAATACTAAGGAAAACCCTAACCATAGGTTCCTAATAAATTGACACAAGCATGCAATTCTATAGTAACATTGCAATAGGTGCAATATGCATCAAGGACACTTGCCTTTGTCCTGCACAGAAGGCTGCTCTAACCCTTCAAATTCTTGCTCCTAAAAATCCTTGTAGGGTGGTCCTTGTGTATGCTCGCCTTTATGTAACGAAATACTAACACAAGTAAAACATAGAAAATCAATACATAATATGCAACAGAGGAAAAACAGTATGTAGATGCAATGAATGCAAAGGTTATGCTCCTACGAGAATTTTGGCGCAAGAATCACCTAATTTGGAGTTACGAGTAAAAAGTTATGTTAGTTTGAAGTTTTAGGGACAAAAGGGTAAAAACAGGGGCTTTTAAGGACCTACGTGTAATTTTATAAAATTACAGGGACTAAAGTGTAAATTATTAGGACTGAAAAGTAATTACTAAAAAGTATAAGGTTGTTTGTGCAAAGTTTTATAACTTAAACATAATTAATAATAAGTGTAGGGGGTTAAGTGTAAAAAGACAGGGCCAAATTATAATTAAAATTTAGTATAGAGATGTTTCTGTAAAATTTTAGGGCTAAAATAATATTTATATAATTAATAAAGATTTAAGTATAATTTAAATTAATTCTAGGGACTAGAACATAATTAAATTCAGTCCAAGGGTGTTTTTGTAAAATTACATGGTCAAAATAATAGTTTTAAGAATGTATAGGGATGTTTCTGTGAATTTTTAGGGCTAAAATAATATTTATACCAGTAATAAGGATTAAAGTATAATTTACATTAATTCTAGGGACTAGAACATAATTAAATTTAGTCCCAGGGTGTTTTTGTAAAATTATGATATCAAAATAATAGTTCTAATAATGTATAGGGATGTTTCTGTAAATTTTTAGGGTTAAAATAATATTTATACAATTAATAAGGATTAAAGTATAAAAAGACTAGATTAAAATATAATTTAAAATAATTCCAGGGGTGTTTCTACAATTTACAGGGCTAAAATATAATTTCTAAATGGTATAGGGGTTTTTCTGTAAAAATGTAGTGCTAAAAATAATTATTATAAAGTTCAGGGGCTTAAAAACAATTTTCTATTGGTTCTGCACAAAAATAGGGGCATAAACCTAATTTAATCTAAGCACAGGGGCTAAAATACAAACTGCTAACAATATCCAGGAATTATTGAATTAATTTTGAACTGAAAATTTATGGACCGGGTCTATGGGCTCTGTGGACTGGCGTTGACCGTAGGGTCCACGGGTCCATGGTGGACCGATTACATACCCCGAATCTGGACGGTTGGATCAAGATCCAACGGCCAGGAAATAACAGGGCGGGGAGGTCGTCGCCGGCGGCCATCCAGGCGGTGGCGCACGGCGGGGCTTCACCGGAGATTGGCTGGAACGGCGCTCCGGCCACCCATTCCTTGCCGCGAGGTCTCCGGAAGAGAGAGGGGAGGGAGGGGAATCTCACCGAGGGGATGCGCGGGCGCGGGGGACGCCGGGAGGTGGTCGGCGGCGCGGCTCGGTGGCGGCGGCGGGCGGAGCTCGGCGGGGAGGGCCTCCGGGGGTCGCGAGCGAGCAGGGAAGAGCAGAGGAGCGGTGCCGAGGGGGGGCTTTATAGGCGCCGAGGGGGATGGAATTGAGCCGACGCGGGGCTCTTCGGCCATCAATGGCCACTAGCGCCATTGATGCGCGGGGGGGGGGGGGGTTCGGGAACGGCCAAAACGGCCGGAATGTAGGGGAGAGGGGAAGGGGAGGGGTGCGCGCATGCTTGTGTGTCGGTTACGGAAGCCGGGGAGGCCGGGGGAGGGAAATCGATGGGGCCGGCGTTGGTTTCTGATGGCGTGGGGGGGGGGGATGACAGGCGGGACCCGCGTGCCAGCAAGAGAGAGAGAGAGCGGGAGGGAGGCGGCTAGGCTGGAGCGCTGCGGCTGGGCCAGCGGGGAGTTGGGCCGTGCGGGGTGGGGGGGAAGAAGAAGAAGGGAAGGGGAGGGGGAGTCGGCCTGGGCCGCTGTTGGGGGGAGCTGGGCCGGGAGAGAAAGAAAAGGGAAGGGAGGGAAGAGGTGGTCTGGGCCGCGGGAGAGAGTTTGCCCAAAGCAGAAGGAAATTTCCCCTTTTTTTCTTTTCTCTTTCCAATCTTTTCCTTTCTAATTCTATTCTATTATTCCTAGTAATTAATCAATAAATAAACTAAATGCATGATGCACAAGGATCTACATGGATATGACATGCTTATGCAAATGCAATAATTTAATTTAATTAAAAAAACAATTTGTCCTAGGTTATTTAATTAAACTCCTAAATGCTAATAGTTGGCATTTTTAGAATTTGTAAAAGTAGGGTGTTACATTTCTCAAGGAGGTCCGAAGTTGACCTACAAGCAGAGAGAAACAAGCACAAAATCAAGGACACAAACAACAAACAAAACAAACAATGCTATACATATTTATAAGAGACAAGATTTAGGATTACTCATGTGAAGTTTGAAAGGTCGAGAACATTGAGTTCTCCCGTTAGCCTGTTGAAGGAGTTCTCGTCTAGTGGCTTGGTGAAGATATCTGTTAATTGTTCAGGAGTCCACACACTCAGCAACTCAATATCCTTCTTCTCAACATGGTCCCTTATGAAGTGATGCCCATGTACTCTGATGTGGACAAGGGTTCCCGATCTTCCGAAAGGTTCTTGGTAAGTTGATTTGGTCGGAGGCGAAACACAAATCGATCCGGCTTCAGAACAGCACGTTCTAAACCCCGCAATCGCAGCACGACGTCTCCTCTGGTTATCAACCGTCCAAAAGACGATTGACCTCGCCGAGAAGGCTAATCCCTGCCTGCGAATCAAGAACACAAGCAAGAACAACGAAGAATGCAACACAATTGCAGATGTATGATTAAACTCTCGAAGTTGGGGTCTCACAAACCGATGAACGGTGAAACTGTTTATGAACAGAATTGATCTAAGCAAAACCCGAACCCTAATGGTGCGGCGGTGGCTGTATATAAAGACCCTAGGGTCGTGCAAGACCCTCTGGACGTGCCCCGAATTGGGCTCAACTAGATACAAGGCCCAAAGACAAAAAATAAGCGACGCAGCACCGACACAGATTCTGGACTCTCTCTTGTTTTGACGATTCCCGATGACTCCTGATGAATTTTGACATGAGGCCGGCGGCATTGGAAAGGTCTTCTCCTTATCTTTCCGTGCATATGTAGAACGTCCAAATCCGAGTCCGTATGCGTCCTGGGCGACCGTTTTAGTACAGACTGGTCCTGGGCCCCGAAACAGACTCGAAGTCGGTTTTGATTGGGCCTCCACTTTGGCTTCCAAGCCCTTGCTGGCCCTCCACGTTTCCAAATCCTTCTCCCATCATCTCCTGTTCCTCTCCATGGTTTCTAATCATAAAATAATCATTAGGTAGCAAACCATTCTCAAAAGTAACATATAGCAAAGAACGTAGGAACGAGCTCACCTCTAAATTTAGTTGTCGTGCACGAGCTCTAGTCATTGGACCTTGCAAGTCCAGATTTGGAGGAGTGTTGTGTGTATCCATAGGAGTGATGTCCTCATCATACTCCCCCTCTTGAAGTGGAGTCGTCCTCGACTCAAGCTCATCCTCTTCTCCCAAGTATGGTTTCAAATCTGAAATGTTAAAAATAGGACTAACCCCGAACTCGGGAGGCAACTCAAGTTTGTATGCATTATCATTAATCTTCTCTATTATTTTGAATGGACCATCAGCTCTAGGCATTAGTTTAGACTTTCTCAATTCTGGAAATCTATCCTTCCTTAAGTGTAACCACACTAAATCTCCTACATCAAGCTTTACTTCCTTTCTTCCCTTACTACCAGCAATTTTATACTTTTCATTCATCTTTTCAATGCTAAGTCTAGTGGTCTCATGTATTTGCAAAATAAATTCAGAACGCTCCTTAGCATCAATATGAACTCTCTCATTAATAGGTAGAGGAAGTATATCAAGTGGAGTACGGGGATCAAAACCATACACTACCTTGAATGGACTTACCTTGGTAGTAGAATGTGTTGCCCGATTATAAGCAAACTCAACATGAGGTAAGCATTCTTCCCATTGCTTCAAATTTTTCTTCAAAACAGCTCGCAACATAGTACCCAAAGTGCGGTTCACAACCTCAGTTTGTCCATCAGTTTGTGGATGACAAGTTGTAGAAAATAACAACTTTGTACCCAACTTATTCCAAAGCGTGCGCCAAAAATGACTCAAGAATTTTGCATCACGATCTGAAACAATAGTAGAAGGCATACCATGCAAACGTACAATTTCTTTGAAAAAAAGATCAGCAATATAACTAGCATCATCAGTTTTATGACATGATATAAAGTGTGCCATCTTGGAAAAACGATCCACGACAACAAAAATGCTATCGCTCCCCCTCTTAGTCCTAGGCAGTCCTAAAATAAAGTCCATAGAAATATCCGCCCAAGGAATAGAAGGAACAGGAAGTGGCATGTATAAACCATGTGGATTCAATCGAGACTTAGCTTTTTGACATGTAGTGCAGCGAGCAACAAAACGCTCAACATCTTTCCTCATCCTTGGCCAAAAGAAGTGTGTGGCCAAAATATCCTCTGTCTTCTTAGCACCAAAATGACCCATCAATCCACCTCCATGCGCCTCCTGCAACAACAAAAGACGAACGGAACCAACTGGAATGCATAGGCCTTTAGCTCTAAACAAGAATCCATCATTCAACACAAATTTGTGCCAAGCACGACCTTCTTTACAGTGCAGCAATTCATCTTTAAAATCGACATCAGCAACATATTGTTCTTTAATTGCCTCAAGTCCAAAAATTCTACAATCAAGTTGAGACAACAAAGTATATCGCCTCGATAAAGCATCAGCAATCACATTATCTTTCCCTTTCTTATGTTTAATAATATAAGGAAAAGACTCAATAAACTCAACCCATTTAGCATGTCTACGGTTCAAATTGCCTTGAGAACGAATATACTTAAGTGATTCATGATCAGAATGAATAACAAATTCTTTGGGCAACAAATAATGACGCCACGTTTCTAAAGAACGTACAAGTGCATATAGTTCCTTATCATACGTGGAATAATTCAAAACAGGCCCAGTAATTTTCTCACTAAAGTATGCAACAGGTTTACCATCTTGCATCAGAACACCACCAATGCCTATACCACTAGCATCACATTCAAGCTCAAAAGTCTTATCAAAATTGGGTAATTGCAGCAATGGTGCATGTGTAAGTTTGTCCTTCAAAGCATCAAAAGACTCATGATGTACCTTACCAAAATGGAAGTCAACGCCCTTCTTTGTCAACTCATGCAATGGTGCAGCAATGGTGCTGAAATCTTTGACAAAGCGGCGGTAGAAACCTGCAAGACCAAGAAAACTCCTCACCTGTGTGATAGTTTTTGGTACAGGCCAGCTCTTTATGGCTTCAATCTTCGCCTCATCCACCTCAATTCCCTGTGGAGTCACAACATAGCCAAGAAAAGAGACTCGATCCGTGCAAAAGGTGCACTTCTCAAGGTTACCAAATAAACGTGCAACTCGCAAAGCATCAAAAACAGCACGCAAATGAATCATATGATCATCCGTGGATTTGCTATAAATCAAGATATCATCAAAGTAAACAACCACAAATTTGCCAATAAAAGGTCTTAAAACCTCATTCATCAAACGCATGAAAGTACTGGGTGCATTAGTTAACCCAAAAGGCATTACTAACCACTCATACAACCCGAATTTGGTTTTGAAAGCTGTTTTCCATTCATCTCCAAGTTTCATTCTAATTTGATGGTAGCCACTACGCAAATCAATTTTAGTGAAAATTATAGCACCACATAACTCATCAAGCATGTCGTCTAGCCTAGGAATAGGATGACGATACCTAATAGTAATGTTATTAATGGCTCTACAATCTACACACATACGCCAAGAACCATCTTTCTTAGGAACCAAAAGTACAGGAACAGCACAAGGACTAAGTGATTGACGAACATACCCACGATCCAAAAGGTCTTGGACTTGTCGTTGTATCTCCTTAGTCTCCTCAGGGTTGGTCCTATAAGCAGCACGGTTTGGTAAAGTAGCACCAGGAATCAAATCAATTTGATGCTCAATCCCTCTCAAAGGTGGCAATCCTGGGGGTATCTCAGCTGGGAAAACATCCTCATACTCCTGCAAAAGGTTAGTGACAGCAGGAGGCAAAGCACTAGAAGCAATATCACCAAGCAAAAACAAGGCTTGTTTGCATATCAAAGCATAGCAAATATCATCAGTAGAAATTTCAGCAAGCTCAGATTTTGTGGCAAGACATGAACGACCTTGTAATTTAATTGCAGCACCCTTAGAACATGAAGAATCATTAACATTACTTGGTGTAGAAGCAGAATTAACAGGTTGCTGAATTTCAGGGCGTTTATTTTTCAAACTAGCAGCTCGTTCTAAATCAGCTTGTACAATTTCAGCAGGGGTCATTGGTAACAAAGTAATTTTAGTTCCTTTATGCATAAAAGTGTACTTATTACTTTTACCATGGTGTACAGCATCATTATCAAATTCCCAAGGTCTACCCAATAAAAGTGAACAAGCTTGCATGGGTACAACATCACAATCAACAGAATCCACATAGGAACCAATGGAAAAAGGAACTCTGCAAGTTTGTGTTACCTTAGCTTTTCCAGAGTCATTTAACCACTGAATGTAGTATGGATGTGGATGTGGGCGTGTGGTCAAATCAAGCTTCTTAACCACATCAGAACTCACCAAATTGTTGCAGCTTCCTCCATCAATGATGACACGTACCCGACGGTTCTTGATGACGAAGAAAATCTGGAACAAGTTATGTCGCTGCATCATCTCGGGCTGCTGGACTTGTGTGCTAAGCACACGCTGCACAATAATATTCATATAGCCCGTGGTATCTCCGCCTCCAAGGACGAGGTCACCGCTGGTGGCAGCGACATCCTCCTCCTCATCCTCCACATCGGAGGCGCTCATGTAACCGCCATCATCTGTCACCACATATGCCCGCCTACTTGGGCAATCTTTCTGCACATGGCCAAGACCATGGCAGCGGTGGCACTGAATCCCTGTAGTGCGTCCCGTCGAAGCAACAGAGGAGGCACTACTAGCCGGTACCTGCACAGAATTTTTACCTGAGCGCGTAGAAGGGGCAGGGGCTGATCTTGGTGCTGCAGAAACAACACTAGCTGGTGGGGGCGGCCGGAAAGATGGCTTGGGCAGCCCCGAAGTCCCCGTCGGCCGTGGTGGGAAGAAATTCCTGGACTTGCTGTACTCCTCAAAAGCCTGGAAAAGTCCCTGTGATTCTTTCTCTGCAAGCATAGCATACTGGAAACACTGGTTGAGGGTATAAAATTCTTTATAATCAAGGATGTCCTGAATTTCTTTTCTCAAACCAGAATAAAAGCGGCAAATCTGATCCTCTACTTTTTCAACCACAGCACAACGAATCAAACCCTTCTGAAGCTCACTAAAATACTCCTGAACAGTTTTATCTCCTTGATCTAAACGCTGCAGTTTATTACGAATTTCTCTATAAAAAGAAGGAGGAACAAAACGATCACGCATTTCTACCTTAAGTTCTTCCCAAGTAGTAGGCAAATCGGTTTCAGCAGCTAGACCACTCCACCAAACAATAGCAAAGTCCTTAAACTCACTAGTGGCTTGTCTAACTCTATGTTGTTCAGGAACAAGGTGGGCATTAAATTTTTGTTCTACCGTCATTTCCCAATCAAGGTAAGCATCACCATCGTATTGACCCGAAAACGAAGGAATTGAAAACTTAATTTTAGCATACGGATCATCTGGAGCATAGTTACCTTGTGTGCGACGGGTGTGGTTGTGGAAACCACCCATACCTTGAGGGTTACATTGCAAACGGCGTCGTAACCTTGCGGTCCTTATAGCTGACCTATCGACGGTGCCATCAGCCTTATACACCGTTGCTTCATCATGATCGCCTTCAACGTCGTTGTTGGTGTTGTTGTTGGTGTTGGTGTTGTTGTTGTTGTTGTTGTTGTTGTTGTTGGTCTTGTGAGCGGTCTCCAATTCGACAACCTGATCGGTTAACTTAGAGACTCTCTTATCCAACCGCTCAATGCTTTCTCCCAGGTGAAGCTTGGTGACGGCGTCGGTGACGGCCCTGGTGATCGTTTCTGCCAAATCACTCTGAACCGCCTGCAAAGCCTTCTGTAACTGATTTTGGCTCACGCACTCATCCAATTTTGAGGGTGAAGCACCCTCCCCGTCGCTTCCTGACATCAGAAACACCAAAACAGGAAACAAAAAAGTGAAGGTTATCCCTACAAAACTACTAAGCAGTGGTGCCTCTCAACACAGCAAAAGTAAGCTTCTTGCAAAGCTCTTACAAAGTTCTGAAAACAACAAAGCGAAGGATACCAGGGAGAAGTGTTCCACGATTGCAAGGGTTACCAAATAACCTATGTGCTGTCCAGAAGAAGTATGTAGAGCTAGGAAGGCCAAATATGTATATATGAGTGGCACACAAATCAAAAACAGATAGTAAAGCTGAATAAGTGCCCAAGTAACTTGTCCCTAGTTGCTGGTCTAACTATGTCCTAGAACAGTAGTGATAGCAAAGAAGAAACAAGGAGACAAAGGGACACAGCCGATAACAGGGGGCTTAGTGTAAAACAGCCAAACTCAGAAATTTCAGTGGGCTAGATGGAGCACTAGTAGGAATCCCAAATTTCTTTTTTTTTTTTTTTTTTTTGATATTTTTTTCCAACTGACTAGCAAACAGGGAGAAACCACAAAAAATTTCAGCTTAAACCAAGCTAGGACGTGGCCTACAGAAAATCTTGAAGTTTCAGAAAACGTCGGGTTTCAACTTGAATGAATTTTTTCTTTATCTTCCCGATTTTTTTTGAATTTTTTGATGAGGGCACCGAGCGAAAACGGACAACCGAGCGAAAAGTTATGGCTGTTTTACCGAAGGGGTGTCGGAATCGGTTTTGAAGAACCCGGTGGTTTCAGTGAAATCCGAGTCGGGCTTGGGGTCGGGTAGGGATTTTTTTTTTAGCGAGGTGGATGCAGCGGAAAGTGAAATTTGTGAAAATTGGTCCGAGGTGGTGAGGGTAGGTTTAGGGTGGGACTAGGGTGGGCGTGTTGATCAATCAACCCTAGCACACAAAGCCGACAAAACCGAGGATGGTGAGGGGGATGGCGGCTAGGGTTGCAAGGGAAACACTACTGACGACAAAAACACAAACTAAACCAGCGACTAAACAAGAACTAGGGCACAAACTCAACACTACGGACTCTGAAATTGAAATATGCAAAGGCTAAACACGTGGTTATGGGCGGGGAAAAAATTTTTTTGGAATTTTCAGTGGACGATAGGAAGAACACGAAAACAAAACTAAAGGGTAGTATGAACCTGACGGTGCACCTGAAGCTCTGATTACCACTTGATGTGGACAAGGGTTCCCGATCTTCCGAAAGGTTCTTGGTAAGTTGATTTGGTCGGAGGCGAAACACAAATCGATCCGGCTTCAGAACAGCACGTTCTAAACCCCGCAATCGCAGCACGACGTCTCCTCTGGTTATCAACCATCCAAAAGACGATTGACCTCGCCGAGAAGGCTAATCCCTGCCTGCGAATCAAGAACACAAGCAAGAACAACGAAGAATGCAATACAATTGCAGATGTATGATTAAACTCTCGAAGTTGGGGTCTCACAAACCGATGAACGGTGAAACTGTTTATGAACAGAATTGATCTAAGCAAAACCCGAACCCTAATGGTGCGGCGGTGGCTGTATATAAAGACCCTAGGGTCGTGCAAGACCCTCTGGACGCGCCCCGAATTGGGCTCAACTAGATACAAGGCCTAAAGACAAAAAATAAGCGACGCAGCACCGACACAGATTCTGGACTCTCTCTTGTTTTGACGATTCCCGATGACTCCTGATGAATTTTGACATGAGGCCAGCGGCATTGGAAAGGTCTTCTCCTTATCTTTCCGTTCATATGTAGAACATTCAAATCCGAGTCCGTATGCGTCCTGGGCGACCGTTTTAGTACAGACTGGTCCTGGGCCCCGAAACAGACTCGAAGTCGGTTTTGATTGGGCCTCCACTTTGGCTTCCAAGCCCTTGCTGGCCCTCCACGTTTCCAAATCCTTCTCCCATCATCTCCTGTTCCTCTCCATGGTTTCTAATCATAAAATAATCATTAGGTAGCAAACCATTCTCAAAAGTAACATATAGCAAAGAACGTAGGAACGAGCTCACCTCTAAATTTAGTTGTCGTGCACGAGCTCTAGTCATTGGACCTTGCAAGTCCAGATTTGGAGGAGTGTTGTGTGTATCCATAGGAGTGATGTCCTCATCATACTCCCCTTCAGCAGTGGATAAAGCCACCAAGTTTTTCTTCTTTGAGCTCCAAGATACTAGAGATCTTCCAAGAAATTGACAAGGAGAGGATTCCTATGGTCAAGGATCCTATAATAAGATAGGTTCGGTCTATTACTACTTACTTCGGACACCGGCTTACCCCTGTATCCACAGGCGACTCCGATCAACAGCTCTACGACGTACCCGAACGTGGAGGATTACTAAGGCTGGATAGGGCTGTCACCACCTACCGACTACATCTACAAACCGTGGGGCACGCGGCAAACAAAGGTAACCTCTAGCCTAGACACCGCGTCTACGCTATCAATTACTATCCTAGTCTCGGATCCACGCCTAGAGAAGACTAAGATACTCTAATTAAATAGAGTGATGATCCCATAAGTAATAAATAAAGAACTTACTTAAATAGGAAACTTAAATACCAAAGAGGAAACACAGACACTTACTTGAAAAGGAAAGCATCCATCGAGGTACAAGCGTGGGGAAGATCGCCGAGAAGCCCCTCGCTTCCCCGAACTCTCCCTCACTCTCTCCCTATTTTCTAAGCACTTTGGCAGTGCTAAAGCCTTTTGAATTGGAGCTCTATACACTTCTTCTTGTGTGTTGTATCAAATGAGAGGGAGACGGGCTCTATTTATAGTGGGAGGTAACTTGGGGGGAGTGGAGAAGCATTCCTAAGAATAAGGGAATATTCCTTGGACTATTCCTCATTCTTAGGGGACAAGTAATAAGCTTCTCCCCTCAGCCAAGCAATCTGAACCGTCAATTACGGAACTTCCGGGCGATAGGAACACTGTCACTCACGGAAGTTCCGTGGTTCTTGACGGAAGTTCCGTCATGGTCAAAACAGCAGCTTTATTCGGGAAAGAAAATTACCAAAACCCTATCAAACGAACTCCAAAAATCACAATATTAGGACCAGATGATCCTCAATACATCACGACCCTCCTCTAAAGAGATCCACTCCAAAAACACAAGGGATCATCATGAATTTCAGATCTTGTGCCAAGAACACCAAAAAGGGGAAACTTGAGAAATCCTTCAAATCGAAGGTGCTAGAGCTATTGATTCGGTCAAGGATCCATAGAGGATTGTTCTAGCTCATCCTAGCAACAAGTTTCTAAAGAAATCCAAACCAAAAACTCATCCAAAAGTGAGATCGAAAATCACCACGAAAATAGCTCCGAAAATAAGAAAAAGGGAATTTCGGGATTCAAGTGAAGAGGGAAATCTTGAGCACGAAAATACTTCTCATATCATAGAAAGGTGCTTACAAGATCCATAGGTACAAGGCTAGGAAGCCACCCTCTTCCTCCCACTCTTTGGAAGAGCAAGAGACGTCTCTCACACACCCTTTCCTCCCCTCTAATACATGAAGTCCTCTCCTAGCACTTTGAATAGAATCCTAACACAAGGCTAATGGGAAGAGAGGCACCTCTCCCACTAGCCACACCTCTCCTTATATAGGCCTAGGGTCTATTGTCCACATGACCACTCTACCCTTGACCTACATAACACACCCACCTACCACCGGGGGCATAACCGTCCATCTTTTTCCTTATCGCCCGAATGCCATCGGATGCTTCACGTCTTTGCTTCATCTTGAAGCAAGCTCCGTGATGGTGGCACGTGCACCACCAACCACCGCCACCGGTTTTGAGGCCCAAACCGGGAAACCGCCTTGCATGCTTCTTAAAGCGCGACTTCTCGATGTCGACGCGTGTCACCTTGTCCCGTGATCCTGACCACGGGCAAGTCTCTCCTAGTCCCTGTCCATCGGGCCCCCTTGTCACTTGCACCGGCATCCCATTCGCCTTGACTTGGTCAACACGCCGTCTTCATCACCTCCACGGTTTTGCGGCTCAACCGCGAAACCGTCATTGCTTCTTGCCTCTCCATGTGTATGGTGTGGATCACCCTTGACTTCACTCGGCATCCCGATCGTCTGGCCCAAGTCCCCTACTTGTGCCCAATCCTCTCACCGTTGACCGCCAAGTCGACTTCAGTGACCTACACATCATGAGACAAGCAAACACATTTCCCATCTCCTGCAACATCACCAATATCTCCACCAACTCCAATTAGTCATTACCAGGATATGCAAACCCATGCAATCCCTGGATTCCCGTATTTCAACTCAAATACCAAATCCGCTCAAGTCAATTACTCATCACAAATATAGCAAACCATGGCACGTATCCTTATGGTTTCTCAATCTCCCCCTTGATGAGTACATTGACAACATCAAATACACAAAGATTAGAGATTGAAATGCGAAGCCGAATAAGCACATCCAAATGGCCAAACCCAAAGAAAAGGTGAAAAGAAGCCATCTAGCAAGTAGGGATCACAAAACCAAGAGTTGGCAAAGAAAGCGACTTGAGACGCAAAGAATGTGAAGAGTGTAAGAAACTGCTCAAGATCATGATATGCTCCCCCTCAAGTTGTGGTAGGTCTCATGTAGTTCAAGATCATGATATGCTCCCCCTCAAGTTGTGGTAGGTCTCATGTAGTGCAAAATGGATCATATGAGTTTCTTAGCATTATTTGTGTATGACCCCAAAATTTTCTCCCCCTTTGGCAATGAACTCATCAAAGAGGCAAAAGAACAAGCAAACATGCAATGCATGAAAATGCAAACCTAAGGAGCTTCAACAATTATGCAAACAAGCATTTAACTTTGCTAACCATAACCATAGTGCCATGAAGTGTAAAGGCAATAGCTCCCAATCATGCAAAGATCAAAAATTGATAGCAAGGCATAAACACCATGAGCTATACAGGCTAAGCAGAAAGATTGACTAGCTTAGATATAATCAAATTTTGCTTATCATGAGAAAATCTGCCACCACAAGTGTAAGTACTCTCATCCAAGGCAAAACAAGCACCAAGTGGATCATAAGAATCTAGCCAGTTTCAATCTCAACAAGGGCAACAAGCACTCGCAGAAAATGAGCTCTACAAACGCTCACATATGCAACAGAGACTTAGTTTGATCAAGTGATTATTGTTTATCCTCATGTGTCCTTTTATCCATGCGAAGGGTCGCACGACTAGGTACGGCAACCACCCCGAGGCTTCAAGTCACAATATTTGGATTTAGCATTATTGAGTAATTCTTGATCAAAGCACTTAGCAGATTTTTCAGGATTATGCACAAGACAAAAGAGCATGCCTTTGCGGCAAAAGGAACACATGTTCCCACAATGTTACATCATGAGCTAAACATTTGCAAAGCCTTCCATTTCGTAAACACAAGGTGCCAAAGTCAAGACATCCTCTAGACTAGCCTCAATGCAAGATTCAACAAGGATAAAAGCAATTATACACATGGTGAGCAAGTTTTAGCAAGATTAGATAATAAGGTTCACAAGAAGCTCAGTTTACTTTTAAGATTAGCAAGTTGCTCACATGAGTTTATAACAGGCCATCTAGAAAATCTAAGCATGAGAGAATACCATCATATCCACACAACTTAGCTCAAGCTCAATCATAGCAAGGAGAAATGCAAGGAAGCATAAGAATCAAAGCTCATCTACCAATGCATATATTACATATGAGATGCAATGCGAAAATGGTAAGATACATATATACAAGAGAAAACCAACTCCCCCTCAAATGATGCCATAGGGATGACAAATACCAAGTTCCCCCTGAAGAAAAGCATGTCTCAAAGCATCTAGGGGCTTGATGAGGATATCAGCTAGTTGGTTTTTGGTATCAATGTATTTGAGCTCAACATCCCCCTTCTCAACATTGTCTCTCAGGAAGTGGAATCGCACATTGATGTGTTTGACCTTACCATGTTGGACTGGGTTTTTGGCTAAGCATATGGCACTGGAGTTATCACACATGAGTGGAACACCCTTAAAAGTCAACCCATAGTCTCTCATGGTAGATACAATCCATAGGATTTGTGAGCAGCAGCTAGCAGCAGCTACATACTCACCCTCTGTGGTGGATTGGGCAACACTTGACTGCTTACGAGAAGACCAACATATCAAAGAAATACCCAAGAAATGGCAAGTACCAGAAGTGCTCTTCCTATCAATTCTACACCCAGCAAAGTCCGCATCCGAATACCCAATAAGATCAAGAGATGAAGATGCAGAGTACCAAAGACCGAACTCAAGGGTGTATTTGAGATACCTGAAGATGCGCTTGACAGCCTTGCGATGAGTAAACCTTGGGGAAGCTTGAAAGCGAGCACGAAGACACATCGCAAAGTGTATGTTGGGTCTTGTCGCTGTCAGGTACAAGAGGGAGGCAATCATGCTCCTGTACTTCCTTTGATCCACCACTTTATAGTGTTCATCTGGGTCAAGAGCCGTTGTAGTGGACATTGGTGTAGACAACGGCTTCACATTGACCGTTATAGTGTTCATCCTTCATGTACTTGGCTTGATGTATGAAAGTGACTTGCTTGCACTACTTGATTTGAAGCCCAAGAAAGAAGGTGAGCTCTCCCATCATCGACATCTGAAATTCACTTTCATTAGCTTCCTGAAACCGGGACACAAGAGCATGAGAGGAACCACCAAAGATGATATCATCCACGTAAATCTGAACCAATAGAAAGTCATTGCCATGCTTGAGAGTGAACAAGGTTTTATCAACACACCCCATGACATACCCACGCTCTAGCAAGAAGGTCTTAAGCCTAGCATACCATACCCTAGGCGCTTGCTTTAGCCCGTACAAAGCCTTCTGAAGCTTGTACACACGGTTTGGGTATTTGTGGTGCTCAAACACAGGGGGTTGCCTCACATATACTTCTTCCTCTATGAAACCAGTTAGGAAAGCACTCTTGACATCCATTTGATAGAGTCTAATGCCCTTGGAGGCAGCAAATGCAAGCAAGATCCTAATGGCTTCTATGCGAGCAACAGGAGCAAAGGTTTCACCATAATCTAAGGCCTCCACTTGGCTAAAACCTTGAGCAACTAGCCTAGCCTTGTTTCTCACAACCTCATCATACTCCCCATGTTTGTTTTTGAACACCCACTTGGTTCCTATGACATTGATAGTTTTGGGAGGCTCTACAAGGGTCCAGACTTTGTTTCTCTCAAAGTTTTCCAACTCCTCATGCATGACATTAACCCAATGTTCATCAGATAGTGCGTGTCCAACATCCCGGGGTTCAAAGGTTGCAACAAAGAGAGAATTGGTAAAGCAAGCAAGATGTGCAGACCTTGACCTTGTTGTCCTCTCATAGAGATTCCGATCATCTGTTGAGGTGGGTGTCGACGCTGAATGTTGTGAGGAGCCTCTCTCTCAGAGTGTACGTCCCCCTCAACCACAGCTGGAGCTCGCTCGATAGCTGCTGAAGTCGATGTAGAAGCTTCTGGACCCTCTGCTGGAGTAGTGGTAGCAGCAGGAACATGCTCAGATGAGAGATCAAGTGAATCATCATCATCATCATCACAGCCCTGTAGGTCCTCTTCTACAAAGATGCTTACCTGCAGACTCAATTACATTCCTTGCACAAGAGTTTGATTCATCAACGGTTACATCGCAGGATTCTATGATGGTGTTAGTCTCCAAATTCAAAACTCTATAGGACTGACCATGAAGACAGTAACCAAAAAAGATTCCATCAAAAGACCTTGACTCAATCTTATCAATATCGCCACACTTGAAAATAAAGCACTTGCAACCAAAGGCACACAAATG
Organism: Eleusine coracana subsp. coracana; assembly: GCA_032690845.1. NCBI lineage: Eukaryota > Viridiplantae > Streptophyta > Magnoliopsida > Poales > Poaceae > Eleusine > Eleusine coracana. The sequence goes on along the minus strand of CM064428.1, from coordinate 40,067,736 downwards.
AGAAACCGATGACTTTCTCCCAAAACGCAGCTCATAAGAAGTCACATTAAGAATTGAGCACAAGAAAAACCGATTGGAAACATAGCAAGCAGTGCTAATGGCCTCAGCCTAGAACCGCCTCAGAGTCCTATGCTCATCGAGCATTGTCCGGGCCATCTCCACTAAGGTTTTGTTCGTTCTTTCAACCACACCGTTCTGCTGGGGAACCCGAGGCGCTGAAAATTGATGCTCAATACCATGCTCAAGACAGAAAGCATCAAAGGAGGAGTTCTTGAACTGGGTGCCATTATCACAGCGAATTGCTCATAATGCACCAGGGAGTTCCTTGAACAACCTCAAAGCTAAGCTCCAAAAGTGATGAAACACTTCATCCTTGCTCTCAAGAAAGTAGACCCAAGAGTAGCGAGAATAGTCATCAACAATTACAAGAACATACCACTTCCCACCCGCCGAACGAACCCGAGAATGATCAACAGTGTCCATATGAAGCAACTCTCCAGGGCGTTCAGTCATCACCAAATTAATTGGTGGATGAGAAGCGGTAATCATTTTCCCATGACGACAAGGAGCACAAACCAAATCCTTATCAAATTTGAGCTTAGGCAATCCTCGGATCAAACCTTGGCCACTCAAGCGACATAACAAGTCAAAGCTCATGTGACCCAGTCTCCTATGCCATTTCCAGAGCTCAGAAGAAGATTGAGCAAACAAGCACTTGTGAGAACCAGGAGAACCAGCAAAATCGGCCTGAAAAACTCTGCCAATGCGAGAAATCCCACAAACCAAGGAACCACTCAAATCAAGAACACAAGAAGCATTTGACTTAAAGCACACTTCCAAACCTACATCAAGAAGCTGAGAGACAGAGACGAGATTGTACTTGAGAAACTCAACCAAACCAACATCATTGAGAGTGAAGTTCTCATTTACCTTTACCACGCCCCTTCCTTTCACTCTTCCTCTTTTGTCATCTCCAAAGGTCACATACTCCCGATGCTTCAAGGGAGTGAGGCTGGAGAACCACATTGCATCTCCGGTCATGTGACGCGAACACCCGGAGTCCATCAACCATTTGTTCTCCAAGCCTCCACCTGCTGCCTACAAAGAACGAGAAGTGAAAGTCGATAGCTCAGTGTTGGGGTTAGTCAAAAAGCATTTCGGAATCTAGCACTTAACCATACGACTGGTAGTAGTCATCACAGTTCTTTGCACTTTATCATTCGAATGCATGGGACGAGAACCACGATGGGGAAAACATGGCCTGTCAAAGCATCTCGACTCAAACCTTGGGTTGTGAGGATAAATTATCTGTATGAAAGCCAAATCCACGTGAGTGACGCTCACCACGATGGGGAAAACATGGGGCGCCAAAGTGCTGTTGCGCAAAGCCTCTATCTCGTGAATCAAGGCCATATGGGGGATGACCTTGTCCACGATAGGCACGAGAAAAAGAGCGAGGCTGAAAGTCAATAAAATCATCATAAAAAGCATCCCTAGTCAACTCAGCTTGCTTCCTCTCAATTCTCTTACGCCTAAAATAGAATTCATCCAAGTGGCCCTTGTGACCACAAAACATGCAAATGTAGAAACCCTTAGGATTAGGCTTGGCTTGCATTGTAGGTTTGGGTTTTGGCTTCTCTGTTTGCTTTGGGTTGAAGGAGGGTTTTGGATTGGGTGGATAGTATGTGTCAGTGGGTTTAATGGTGTTTTCCTCATCCTTGTAGCTGGAGCTAGGTACAAACTTACCCACATTCTCACTCTCCTTGTCACACCTCTCAAATCCCAAACCCAAGTTATAGGTTGATCTAGAAGCACTCTCCTTCACTCTTGCCAAATCACTCTCAATCTTCTCTTCACTCACTAGGGTTCTCTGGAGCCTAGACACAAGATAGTCATTTTCCTGAACTAGGGCTTTGTTTTCCTCCCTAGTGATTACAAGCTTGTCCTTAAGAGAGACACACACCTCATAGGGTGGTGGAAGGACCTTAGAGCGAGTCTCATGAAGCAACTTGGACTCAAGCTCTTTGACTTTGAGGGACTGAGCTTCCAACTCATCCGTGAGCTGGGGGCACTTCTGACATGCACCCAAAAGAGTTGGTCTAGCTTTGAACTCATCAAGCTCCTTGAGGGCACTCTCAAGCTGACTGGCAACTTGAGCATGCACACTCTCCCTCTGTGCAAGATCACTCATTACAACTTGACAAGACTCACACTCAACAACAATGTCCTCACGAGCAAGCTTGGACCTATGCGAAGCAATTTCAAAATCAGCACTCTCCAACTTAGACTTAAGCTCTCTACTCTCACGAACAGCACTGCGAAGCTTATCATCTTGCATGAGCAGAACATCGCACAAATGATCAAGTTCAGAAGAGAGCTCATCGAGAGTGGGAGGTACCTCGCTTGTGTCAGAGTCGGATCCAGAGTCGGTGTCGTGGTTGTTCTTTGCCATGAAGCAAAGTCTAGTGAAGTCATCCTTCCTCTTGACTCGTGGCTTTTCAACCTCCTCCTCCGAGCTTGTAAAGCCTTAGCTTGATGTGAGGTCAACATCGCTCAAGGCGGCAACGTAGGCGCGTGCAATGGCCTTGGCGAACTTCTTGGAGTTCTTGCCCTTCTTGTAGAAGCGGTTCTTCTTCTGCTTGAAGTCTTCAGTGTTGTTGTCGCGGTACCCGGCCTTCTTCTTCTTCTTGGGACAATCAGCTATGAAGTGTCCTGGGTCACCGCACTCGAAGAAAGTTCTTGAACCACCTCCTCTTCTCTCCTTCCGGTTGTTGTAGAACTTCCTGAACTTTCTTGTGAGCAAGGACAACTCCTCGTCAGGAATGGACTCCATCTGTTCATCCGAAGCTGCAACAAGAGAAGACAAAGCAAACTCCAAGGAAGACTTGTCAAGTGAGGGGTTAGTTCCATGAGAAGCATCATTGTGACTAACCTTCTAAGAGCTAGAAAGAAAAGCCATGCTAGAAGCAGGAATAGCAAGATTAGGACGAGATTTTCTGGACAGTTCATGAGATTTCAGCTTGCTATATAGTTGCTCACAGTTCAAGGTGTTGAAGTCAGTAGCTTCTTCTAGAGCAGCAATTTTAACCCCCCAAACATTTTCATCAAGTGAGTACAGCAGTTTCTTAGCTCTATCATTGTCATGGTACACAAGGGTACCACAAGCCCGCAAGTTGCACACAATTACCTCAAACCTACGAAAAGTGTCATCTAGTGACTCGCCCGGTTTCTGTGCAAAGGTTTGGTACTGTCTATTGTAAGAATCCTTACGCATAGACTTGACCTGGTTGGTACCCTCATGGTAAGTGCAAAGCTTACCCCAAATAGCATGAGCAGTGTCAAGGTGTGCAACCCTATCATGTTCACTCCTACCAAGTGCAGAGAGCAGAATATTGACAGCTTTGGAGTTGTTCTCATACCTGACTAACTCACCTGCAGAAGCAGTGTTCAGGTCTTGTGGTATAGCGTACTCTTGAACAATAATCTCCCAAATTGCACGTCCTTGACTCAGCAGATACGCCTTGGTCCGTGACTTCCAGTAGGGGAAGTCCTCTCCATCGAACATCCACAGCTTGACAGCACGCTTCTCCATGTCGCCTTCGGATCACAAAGCCGGTGAAGGTCAACTAGTGATCAAACCGGCTCTGATACCAATTGAAGGACCGAGAAGGCGACCACAGGGGGGGTGAATGGGAGCCAATTAAAATTCTCTAAGAGAACTTAGCCTATGTCCCAACTACAACCCAAGCCAACCTCTAACCGAGTCACCAAGATTGCACACACTAACTTGTAATATGTTAGCCCTAGGAATGACTCAAACCAAAAAGATACATAGCAGAAGCACAAAAGAACCAAAAATCAAAACAAGAAAGGTCCGAAAGGTCACAGAACAGAGCCTGACGGAAGTACCGTGGTACCCGATGGAAGTTCCGTGGTGCCCGACGGAAGTTCCGTCAATTATGGAAGTTCCGGGCGACGGGAACACTGTCACTCACGGAAGTTCCGTGGTTCTTGATGGAAGCTCCGTCACGGTCACGGAAGTTCCGTCATGGTCAAAACAGCAGCTTTGTTCGGGAAAGAAAATTACCAAAACCCTACCAAACGAACTCCAAAAATCACAAAATTTGGACCAGATGATCCTCAATACATCAAGACCCTCCTCTAAAGAGATCCACTCCAAAAACACAAGGAATTATCATGAATTTCAGATCTTGTGCCAAGAACATCAAAAAGGGGAAACTTGAGAAATCCTTCAAATCGAAGGTGCTAGAGCTATTGATTCGGTCAAGGATCCATAGAGGATTGTTCTAGCTCATCCTAGCAACAAGTTTCTCAAGAAATCCAAACCAAAAACTCATCCAAAAGAGAGATAAAAAATCACCACGAAAATAGCTCCGAAAATAAGAAAAAGGGAATTTTGGGATTCAAGTGAAGAGGGAAATCTTGAGCACGAAAATACTTCTCATTTCATAGAAAGGTGCTTACAAGATCCATAGGTACAAGGATAGGAAGCCACCCTCTTCCTCCCACTCTTTGGAAGAGCAAGAGATGTCTCTCACACACCCTTTCCTCTCCTCTAAAACATGAAGTCCTCTCCTAGTACTTTGAATAGAATCCTAACACAAGGCTAATAGGAAGAGAGGCACCTCTCCTTATATAGGCCTATGGTCTATTGTCCACATGACCACTCTACCCTTGACCTACATAACACACCCACCTACCACCGGGGGCATAACCATCCATCTTTTTCCTCATCGCCCGAACGCCATCGGATGCTTCACGTCTTTGCTTCATCTTGAAGCAAGCTCCATGATGATGCCACGTGCACCACCAACCACCGCCACCGGTTTTGAGGCCCTAACCAGGAAACCGCCTTGCACGCTTCTCAAATCATGACTTCTCGATGTTGACGCGTGTCACCTTGTCCTGTGATCCTAACCACCGGCAAGTCTCTCCCAGTCCCTGTCCATCAGGCCCCCTTGTCACTTGCATCGGTATCCCATTCGCCTTGACTTGGTCAACACGCGGTCTTCATCACCACCATGGTTTTGAGGCTCAACCGTGAAATCGTCTATGCTTCTTGCCTCTCCACATGTACGGTGTGGATCACCCTCTACTTCAGCCGGCATCCCGATTGTCTGACCCCAAGTCCCCTACTTGTGCCCGATCCTCTCGCCGTTGACCGCCAAGTCGACTCCAGTGACCTAAACATCATGAGACAAGCAAACACATTTCTCATCTCTTGCAACATCACCAATATCTCCACCAACTCCAGTTAGTCATAACCATGATATGTAAACCCATGCAATGGGACTGGTCCAATGAGGAGTAGGGGAAGGCGCCATCCTTCCGAGATCTCAGGAAAAAATCATGAGCCATCTCTTACTCTGCCCCTTACTTTGATGCACTACTTTCTACATTTACATACCGTGCTACTCATGCTTGTGTGCTTTCCATGTGCTTGATGATCTAGTAGCTTTGCTTGAGTATGACTCCTTGCTAGCTAGTTATTTGCTTCCCTGTATCTTTGGTAACTAGCTTGCATAGGAGTTGTATTGCCTTTGTGTGATCCACTAGTATGCTTAGCTTGTTGTTCCTTCCATAGGACTCTTATCTTGCTAGTGTGATCACCACTAGAATTGCATAGGAGTTGTATTGTCTTTGTGTGATCCACTAGTATGCTTAGGTTGTTGTTCCTTTTATAGGTTCATTATCTTGCTAGTGTGATCACCACTAGGTATTGGAAAATTTGGTACATAGTGTGTGTTCTCGATTCACTCCCCAACCCTCCCCCTCTCGGTCACTCGGTCCTTTCAAGTGGTATCAGAGCCAAGTGCTTAGCCTTCATACTTGACTCTCTCATTCGCTTTCGAGGTATTGTGGACCAAATTGAGGAACCTGAAGAACCTTCCAAGCTTCCAAAAATATTGATTGTTGAGAAGATCCTCATCGTGCTCCCTAGCAGCAAGCTCCTCTATATCACCCTTGATCTCATCATGGACAAGAATCTTTCTGTTGATGATGTGATCGGGCTATTCTTCAAGGATGAGGAGATCACCGCAAGGTTGACGGGGAAGAAGTCATTTAAGGCAAACAATAAAGCATCTTCAAGCAAAGGGAAAGAAGTAGCTTCGAGCTCAAACTTCTTTGATCCCTCTAAACGATGGCCTTGCAACAACTTCTACAACCCCTTCTGAGTAAGACCTTCACCAAGTTCATCATCAAGCGCATCATCAAGATCTATCTCAAGTGCCATTCCAAGTTCTACTCCATGCACTTCGGGTGAACCATGCATTGGTGTAGGGGCAGCGCCAACCACAATGCTCAGATGATCATTTGAGATGATTGATCTCACCACTACGGCCCTGACGCCTCCACCTCCTCCACCACAAGATCGACATTGGCATCTTCATCGAGCTCACCAATAGGATTACTTCTTTCAATTTGATGAATTTGTGAGAAATCCGAATGATGACCTTTGTGAGACTCTCTTATGCATTTATGATTGAGAAACCATGTGGATATGTGCCACGGTTTGCTATATTTGTGATGAGTAATTGACTTGAGCGGATTTGGTGTTTGAGTTGAAATGCGGGAATCAGGGGATTGCATGGGTTTGCATATCATGGTTAGGAGTAACCGGAGTTGGTGGAGGAATTGGTAATGTTGCAGGAGTTGGGAAATGTGTTTGCTTGTCTCATGATGTGTAGGTCACTCGAGTCAACTTGGCCGTCAACAGCGAGAGGATCGGGCACAAGTACGGGACTTGGGGCTAGCCGATCGGGATGCCGGGTAAAGTCAAGGGTGATCCACACCGTACACGTGGAGAGGCAAGAAGCACGGACGGTTTCGCAGTTGAGCCTCAAAACCGTGGTGGTGATGAAGACGGTGTGTTGACCAAGTCAAGGCAAACGGGATGCCTGTGCAAGTGACAAGGGGGCCCGATGGACAGGGACTGGGATAGACTTGCCGGTGGTCAGGATTGCGGGACAAGGTGACACGCGTCGACATCGAGAAGTCATGCTTTGAGGAGCGTGCAAGGCGGTTTCCCGGTTTGGGCCTCAAAACCGGTGGCGTTGGTTGGTGGCGCACGTGGTACCATCATGGAGCTTGCTTCGAGATGAAGCAAAGACGTGAAGCGTCCGATGGCAATCGGGCGATGAAGAAAAAGATGGACGGTTATGCCCCCGGTGGTAGGTGGGTGTGTTATGTAGGTCAAGGGTAGAGTGGTCATGTGGACAATAGACCCTAGGCCTATATAAGGAGAGGTGTGGCTAGTGGGAGAGGTGCCTCTCTTTCCATTAGCCTTGTGTTAGGATTCTATTCAAAGTGCTAGGAGAGGACATCATGTTTTAGAGGAGAGGAAAGGGTGTGTGAGAGACATCTCTTGCTCTTCCAAATAGTGGGAGGAAGAGGGTGACTTCCTAGCCTTGTATCTATAGATCTTGTAAGCACCTCTCTATGATATGAGAAGTATTTTCGTGCTCAAGATTTCCCTCTTCACTTGAATCCCGAAATTCCCTTTTTCCTATTTTTGGAGCTATTTTTGTGGTAATTTTTTATCTCACTTTTGGACGAATTTTGGGCCCAGATTTCTTGAGAAACTTGTTGCTAGGATGAGCTAGAACGATCCTCTATGGATCCTTGAACGATTCAATAGCTCTAGCAACTTCGATTTGAAGGATTTCTCAAGTTTCCCCTTTTTGGTGTTCTTGGTACAAGATCTGAAATTCATGATGATTTCTTGAGCCACTTGAGTTGATCTTCTAGGATTAGGGTCCTGATATGATGAGGATTCACTGGTCCAAAAATCGCATCATTTGGAGTTTGTTTGGTTAAGTATTGGAGAAGATTTGCTAAATTCCCGAAAGTTTCTGCTGTTGTGTCGGGGTCGACCGGCACAGCCGACGACCAGGACCGGCACTGTAGGTGGGTCTCAGAACCCCGCACCAGCACTGCTGATGGGCCAGATCGGTGCTGCCGATGGGGCCAACCGACACTGCCAATGGTCCTGATCGGCACTGCCGGTGGTGGTTCAGTAAGGTGCAGTTTGTGAGGTTTTTGACTATCTCGAGTCTCTGCTATTTGCTTTTTGTTTCCGCTCTGTTTCTTGCTGTGGTTGATCACTCCTAGCGCTAGTACACCATTAGTTGGTGTGTGTAGTCTTGGTGATCGGTTCAGAGGTTGGCTCGGGTTGTTTTTGGGATATAGGCTAAGTTCTCTTGGAAAATTTTGATTGGCTCCCATTCACCCCCCCCCCCCTCTGGTCTCCTTCTCGGTCCTTCAATTGGTATCCGAGCCGGTTTGATCACTAGTTGACCTTCACCGGCTTTGTGATCCGAAGGCGACATGGAGAAGCGTGCTGTCAAGCTGTGGATGTTTGATGGAGAGGACTTTCCCTAGTAGAAGTCATGAACCAAGGCGTATCTGCTGAGTCAAGGACATGCAATTTAGGAGATTGTTGATCAGGAGTATGCTATATGAACACTGCTTCTGCAGGTGAGTTAGTCAGGTATGAGAACAACTCCAAAGCTGTAAACATTCTGCTCTCTACACTTGGTAGGAGTGAACATGATAGGGTTGCACACCTTGACACTGCTCATGCTATTTGGGTTAAGCTCTGCACTTACCATGAGGGTACGAACCAGGTCAAGTCTATGCATAAGGATTCTTACAATAGACAGTACCAAACCTTTGCACAAAAACTTGGCGAGTAAATAGATGACACCTTTCATAGGTTTGAGGCAATTGTGTGCAACTTGTGGGCTTGTGGTACCCTTGTGTACAATGACAATGATAGAGCTAAGCAACTGCTGTATTCACTTGATGAAAATGTTTGGTGGGTTAAAATTGCTGCTCAAGAAAAAACTGCTGACTTCAACACCTTAAACTATGAGCAACTGTATAGCAAGCTAAAATCTCATGAACTGTCTAGGAAATCTCATCCTAATCTTGCTATTCCTGCTTCTAGCATGGCTTTGCTTTCTAGCTCTCAGAAGGTTAGTCACAGTGATGCTTCTTATGGAACTAACCCCTCACTTGACAAGTCTTCCTAGGAGTTTGCTTTGTCTTCTCTTGTTGCAGCTTCCGATGAACAGATGGAGTGCATTCCTGACGAGGAGAGAAGAGGAGGTGGTTCAAGAACCTGCTTCGAGTGCGGTGACCCGGGACACTTCATCGCTGATTGTCCCAAGAAGAAGAAGAAGGCTGGGTACCGCAACAACAACACTGAAGACTTCAAGCAGAAGAAGAACCGCTTCTACAAGAAGGGAAAGAACTCCAAGAAGTTCGCCAAGGCCATTGCATGCGCCTGCGTTGCCACCTTGAGCGATGTCGACCTCACATCAAGCGAAGGCCTTACAAGCTCGGAGGAGGAGGTTGAAAAGCCACGAGTCAAGAGGAAGGATGACTTCACTGGGCTTTGCGTCATGGAAAAGAATGACCACGACACTGACTCTGGATCCGACTCCGACACAAGCAAGGTACCTCCCACTCTTGATGAGCGCTCTTCTAAACTCGATCATTTGCGTGATGTTCTGCTTTTGCAAGATGATAAGCTTCACAGTGCTGTTCGTGAGAGTAGAGAGATTAAGTCTAAGTTGGAGAGTGCTGATTTTGAAATTGCTTCGCTTAGGTCTAAGCTTGCTAAGGATGACATGGTTGTAGAGTGTGAGTCTTGTCAAGTTGAGATGAGTGATCTTACACAGAGGGAGAGTGTGCATGTCAAGTTGTCAGTCAGCTTGAGAGTGCCCTCAAAGAGCTTGATGAGTTCAAAGCTAGACCAACTCTTTTGGGTGCATGTCAGAAGTGCCCCAAGCTCACAAATGAGTTGGAAGCTCAGTCCCTCAAAGTCAAAGAGCTTGAGTCCAAGTTGCTTCATGAGACTCGCTCAAAAGTTCTTCCACATCCGTGTGAAGTGTGTGTCACCCTCAAGGACAAGCTAGTAATCACTAGGGAAGAAAACAAAGTCCTATTTCAGGAAAATGACTATCTTGTTTCTAGGCTCTAGAGAACCCTAGTGAGTGACGAAAAGATTGAGAGTGATTTGGCAAGAGTGAAGGATAGTGCTTCTAGGTCAACCTATAACTTGGGCTTGGGATTTGAGAGGTGTGACAAGGAGAGTGAGAATGTGGGTAAGTTTGTACCTATCTCCAGCTACAAGGATGAGGAAAACACCATCAAACCCACTGACACATACTATCCACCCAATCCCAAACCCTCCTTCAACCCAAAGCAAACAGAGAAGCCAAAACCCAAACCTGCAATGCAAACAAAGCCTAATCCTAAGGGTGTCTACATTTGCATGTTTTGTGGTCGCAAGGGTCACTTGAATGAATTCTGTTATAGGCGTAAGAGGATTGAGAGGAAGCAAGCTGAGTTGACTAGGAATGCTTTTTATGATGATTTTGTTGACTTTTAGCCTCACTCTTTTTCTCATGCGTATCGTGGACAGGGTCATTCCTCATATGGTTTTGATTCACGAAATAGAGGCTTTGCACAGCAGCGCTTTGGCGCCCCACATTTTCCCCATCGCGGTGAGCATCATTCGTGTGGATTTGGCTTTCACATTGATGATTTCTATCCTCACAACCCAAGGTTTGAGTCGAGACGCTTTGACAGGACACGTTTTCCCCGTCGTGGTTCTCGTCCTATGCATTCAAATGACAATGTGCAAAGAACTGTGACTACTACCGGTCGTATGGTTAAGTGCTGGATTCCCAAATCTCTTTTGACTAACCCCAGCACTCAGCGACTTTTCCTTCTCGTTCTTTGTAGGCAGCAGGTGCAGGCTTGGAGAACAAATGGTTGATGGACTCCGGGTGTTCGCGCCACATGACCGGAGATGCAAAGTGGTTCTCCAGCCTCACTCCCTTGAAGCGGTGGGAGTATGTGACCTTTGGAGATGACAAGAGAGGGAGAGTGAAGGCAAGAGGTGCGGTAAAGGTAAATGAAAAATTCACTCTCAAGGATGTTGGTTTGGTTGAGTATCTCAAGTACAATCTCCTCTCTGTCTCTCAGCTTCTTGATGTTGGTTTGGAAGTGCGCTCTAAGTCGAATGCTTCTTGTGTTCTTGATTCGAGTGGTTTCTTGGTTTGTGGGATTTCTCGTAATGGCAGAGTTTTTTACGCTGATTTTGCTGGTTCTCCTGGTTCTCATAAGTACTTGTTTGCTCAATCTTCTTCTGAGCTCTGGAAATGGCATAGGAGACTGGGTCACATGAGCTTTGACTTGTTATGTCGCTTGAGTGGCCTAGGTTTGATCCGAGGATTGCCTAAGCTCAAATTTGATAAGGATTTGATTTATGCTCCTTGTCGTCATGGGAAAATGATTGCCGCTTCTCACCCACCAATCAATTTGGTGATGATTGAACGCCCTGGAGAGTTGCTTCATATGGACACTGTTGGTCCTTCTCGGGTTCGTTCGGCGGGTGGGAAATGGTATGTTCTTGTGATTGTTGACGACTATTCTCACTACTCCTAGGTCTACTTTCTTGAGAGCAAGGATGAAGTGTTTCATCACTTTTGGAGCTTAGCTATGAGGTTGTTCAAGGAACTCCCTGGTGCATTACATGCAATTTGCAGTGATAATGGCACCGAGTTCAAGAACTCCTCCTTTGATGCTTTCTGTCTTGAGCATGGTATTGAGCATTAGTTTTCAGCACCTCGTGTTCCCCAGTAGAACGGTGTGGTTGAAAGAAAGAACAAAACCTTAGTGGAGATGGCCCGGACGATGCTCGATGAGCATAGGACTCCGAGGCGGTTCTGGGCTGAGGCCATTAGCACTGCTTGCTATGTTTCCAATTGGATTTTCTTGCTCTCAATTCTTAATGTGATTTCCTATGAGCTGCATTTTGGGAGAAAGCCCTCGGTTTCTCATTTACGTGCCTTTGGTTGCAAGTGCTTTATTCTCAAGCGTGGCAAACTTGATAAGTTTGAGTCAAGGTCTTCCGATGGAATCTTTCTTGGTTACTCTCTTCATGGTCATTCCAACGGAGTTTTGAATTTGGAGACTAACACCATTGTAGAATCATGCGATGTAACCTTTGATGAATCAAACTCTTGTGCAAGGAATATGATTGAGTCTGCAGGTGACAAGGAGATGAAGGAGAGCATCTATGTAGAAGAGGACCTACAGGGCTTTGATGATGATGATGATGATTCACTTCATCTCTTATCTGAGCTTCTTCCTGCTGCTACCACTACTCCAGCAGAGGGTCCAAAAGCTTCTACATCGACTTCAGTGGCTGTTGAGCAAGCTCCAACTATGGTTGAGGGGGAGGTACACTCTAAGAGAGAGGCTCCTCACCACATTCAGCGTCAACATCCACCCCAACAAATGATCGGTAATCTCTATGAGAGGACAACAAGGTCAAGGTCTGCACATCTTGCTTGCTTTACCAATTCTCTCTTTGTTGCAATCTTTCAATCCTGAGATGTTGGACACGCACTATCTTATGAACATTGGGTTAATGCCATGCATGAGGAGTTGGAAAACTTTGAGAGAAACAAAGTCTGGACCCTTGTAGAGCCTCCCAAAAATATCAATGTCATAGGAACCAAGTGGGTGTTCAAAAACAAACATGGGGAGAATGGTGAGTTTGTGAGAAACAAGGCTAGCCTAGTTTCTCAATGTTTTAGCCAAGTGGAGGGCTTAGATTATGGTGAAACCTTTGCTCCTGTTGCTCGCATAGAAGCCATTAGGATCTTACTTGCATTTGCTGCCTCCAAGGGCATTAGACCTTATCAAATGGATGTCAAGAGTGCTTTCCTAAATGGTTTCATAGAGGAAGAAGTGTATGTGAGGCAACCCCCTGGCTTTGAGCACCACAAATACCCAAACCGTGTGTACAAGCTTCAGAAGGCTTCGTACGGGCTAAAGCAAGCACCTAGGGCATGGTATGCTAGGCTAAAGACCTTCTTGCTAGGGCGTGGGTATGTCATGGGGTGTGTTGATAAAACCTTGTTCACTCTAAAGCATGGCAATGACTTTCTAATGGTTCAGATTTACGTGGATGATATCATCTTTGGTGGTTCCTCTCATGCTCTTGTGTCCAGATTTCAGGAAGCTATGGAAAGTGAATTTCAGATGTCGATGATGGGAGAGCTCACCTTCTTTCTTGGGCTTCAAATCAAGCAGTGCAAGCAAGGCACTTTCATACATCAAGCCAAGTACATGAAGGATCTCCTGAAGAAGTTCAACATGGTCAATCTGAAGCCGTTGTCTACACCAATGTCCACTACAACGGCTCTTGACCCCGATGAAGACTGTGAAGCGGTGGATCAAAGAGAGTACAGGAGCATGATTGGTTCCCTCTTGTACCTGACAGCGACAAGACCCGACATACACTTTGCGGTGTGTCTTTGTGCTCGTTTTCAAGCTTCTCCAAGGGTGACTCATCGCAAGGCTGTCAAGCGCATCTTCAGGTATCTCAAATACACCCTTGAGTTTGGTCTTTGGTACTCTGCATCTTCATCTCTTGATCTCATCGGGTATTCGGATGCAGACTTTGCTGGGTGTAGAATTGATAGGAAGAGCACTTCTGATACTTACCATTTCTTGGGTACTTCTTTGATCTGTTGGTCTTCTCGTAAGCAGTCGAGTGTTGCCCAATCCACCACAGAGGCTGAGTATGTAGCTGTTGCTAGCTGCTGCTCGCAAATCCTATGGGTTGACTTTTAAGGGTGTTCCACTCAAGTGTGATAACTCCAGTGCCATATGCTTAGCCAAAAACCCAGTCCAACAAGATAAAGTCAAACACATCAATGTGCGATTCCAGTTCCTGAGAGACAATGTTGAGAAGGGGGATGTTGAGCTCATATACATTTATACCAAAAACCAACTAGCTGATATCCTCACCAAGCCCCTAGATGCTTTGAGACATGCTTTTCTTCGGGGGGAACTTGGTGTTTGTCATCCGTATGGCATCATTTGAGGGGGAGTTGGTGTTCACTTGTATATATGTATCTTAGCATTTTCGCTTTGCATCTCATATGTAATATATGCATTGGTAGATGAGCTTTGATTCTTATGCTTTCTTGCATTTCTCTTTGCTATGATTGAGCTTGAGCTAAGTTGTGTGGATGTGATGGTAATTTCTCATGCTTAAGATTTTCTAGATGGCCTGTTATAAACTCATGTGAGCAACTTACTAATCTTAAAGGTAAACTAAGCTTCTTGTGAACCTTATGATCTAATCTTGCTAAAACATGCTCACCATGTGTACAATTGCTTTTATCCTTGTTGAAACTTGCGTTGAGGCTAGTCTAGAGGATGTCTTGGCTTTGGCACCTTGTGTTTGTGAAATGGAAGGCTTTGCAAATGTTTAGCTCATGATGTAACATTGTGGGAACATGTGTTCCTTTTGCCGCAAAGGCATGCTCTTTTGTCTTGTGCATAATCTTGAAAAATCTGCTAAGTGCTTTGATCAAGAATTACTTAATAATGCTAAATCCAAACATTGCGACTTGAAGCCTCGGGGTATTTGCCGTACCCAATTATGCGACCCTCCGCATGGATAAGAGGACACATGAGGATAAACAATAATCACATGATCAACTGAGTCTCTGTTGCATATGTGAGCGTTTGTAGAGCTCATTTTCTGCGAATGGTTGTTGCCCTTGTTGAGATTGAAACTGGCTAGATTGATTCACTTGGTGCTTGTTTTGCCTTGGATGATAGTACTTTCACATGTGGTGGCAGTTTTGCTCATGATAAGCAACTTTGATTCTATCTAAGCTAGTCAATCTTTCTGCTTAGCTTGTATAGCTCATGGTGTTTATGCCTTGCTATCTATTTTTTATCTTTGCATGATTGGGAGCCATTGCTTTTACACTTCATAGCATTATAGTTATGGTTAGCAAAGTTAAATGCTTGTTTGCATAATTGTTGAAGCTCCTTAGGTTTGCATTTTCATGTATTGCATGTTTGCTTGTTCTTTTACTTCTTTGATGAGTTCATTGCCAAAGGGGGTGAAAATTTTGGGGTCATGCACAAATAATGCTAAGAAACTCATATGATCCATTTTGCACTTTGCACTACATGAGACCTACCACAACCTGAGGGGGAGCATATCATGATCTTGAGCGTTTTCTTGCGCTTTTCACATTCTTTGCGTCTCAAGTCGCTTTCTTTGCCAACTCTTGGTTTTGTGATCCATACTTCCTAGATGGCTTGTTTTCACTTTTCTTTGGGTTTGGCCATTTGGATGTGCTTATTCAGCTTCGCATTTCAATCTCTAATCTTTGTGCATCTGGTGTTGTCAATGTACTCATCAAGTGGGAGATTGAGGAACCATGTGGATATGTGCCATGGTTTGTTATATTTGTTATGAGTAATTAACTTGAGCGGATTTGGTGTTTGAGTTGAAATGCGAGAATCCGGGGATTCCATAGGTTTGCATATCATGGTTAGGAGTAAGCGGAGTTGGTGGAGGAATCGGTAATGTTACAGGAGTTGGGAAATATGTTTGCTTGTCTCATGATGTGTAGGTCACTGGAGTCGACTTGGCGGTCAACGGCGAGAGGATCGGGCACAAGTAGGGGACTTGGGGCCAGACGATCGGGATGCCGGGTGAAGTCAAGGGTGATCCACACCGTACACGTGGAGAGGCAAGAAGCATGGACGGTTTCGCGGTTGAGCCTCAAAACCGTGGTGGTGATGAAGACGACGTGTTGACCAAGTCAAGGGCGAACGGGGTGCCGGTGCAAGTGACAAGGGGGCCCGATGGACAGGGACTGGGAGATACTTGCCGGTGGTCACGATCATGGGACAAGGTGACATACGTCGACATCGAGAAGTCATGCTTTGAGGAGCATGCAAGGTGGTTTCCCGGTTTGGGCCTCAAAACCGGTGGCGGTGGTTGGTGGTGCACGTGGCACCATCACGGAGCTTGCTTCAAGATGAAGCAAAGACGTGAAGCGTCCGATGGCATTCGGGCGATGAAGAAAAAGATGGACGGTTATGGCCCCGGTGGTAGGTGGGTGTGTTATGTAGGTCAAGGGTAGAGTGGTCAAGTGGACAATAGACCCTAGCCTATATAAGAAGAGGTGTGGCTAGTGGGAGAGGTACCTCTCTTTCCATTAGCCTTGTGTTAGGATTCTATTCAAAGTTCTAGGAGAGGACTTCATGTTTTAGAGGAGAGCAAAGGGTGTGTGAGAGACATCTCTTGCTCTTCCAAATAGTGGGAGGAAGAGGGTGGCTTCCTAGCCTTGTATCTATGGATCTTGTAAGCACCTTTCTATGATATGAGAAGTATTTTTGTGCTCAAGATTTCCCTCTTCACTTGAATCCCGAAATTCCCTTTTTCCTATTTTCGGAGCTATTTTCGTGGTGATTTTCAATCTCACTTTTGGATGAATTTTTGGCCCGGATTTCTTGAGAAACTTGTTGCTAGGATGATCTAGAACAATCCTCTATGGATCCTTGAACGATTCAATAGCTCTAGCACCTTCGATTTGAAGGATTTCTCAAGTTTCCCCTTTTTGGTGTTCTTGGTACAAGATCTGAAAGTTTCTACTGTTCTGTCGGGGTCGATGATTTCTTGAGCCACTTGAGTTGATCTTCTAGGATTAGGATTGTGATGTGATGAGGATTCACTAGTCCAAAAATTGCATCACTTGGAGTTCGTTTGGTTAGGTTTTGGAGAAGATTTGCCAAATTCCCGAAAGTTTCTACTGTTCTGACGGGGTCGATCGGCACTACCGACAACCAGGACCGGCACTACTGGTGGGTATTAGAACCCCACACCGGCACTGCCGATGGGCAAGATCGGCACTGCCAATGGTCCTGATCGGCACTGCCGGTGGTGGTTTAGCAAGGTGTAGTTTGTGAGGTTTGTGACTATCTCGAGTCTCTGTTGTTTCCTTTTTGTTTCCGCTGTGTTTCTTGCTGTGGTTGATCACTCATAGGGCTAGTACACCACTAGTTGGTGTGTGTAGTCTTGGTGATCGGTTTGGAGGTTGGCTTGAATTGTTTTTGGGATATAGGCCAAGTTCTCTTGGAGAATTTTGACTGGCTCCCATTCACCCCCCCCCCCTCTGGTCGCCTTCTCGGCCCTTCAATGATCTTGTGTGTAGGATAAACTCTTTCAGGGGGCTACGGAGGATTGCACAACATGAAGTGATTGACAAGTGCCTCATGCAAATCACTACTCATAAGAGGGGTTTCTTGGTTGAGGAGGTAATCAATAGAAGGCATGAGCTCTCAATTGAGAGAGCAGTGGAAATGATACTTGTGCTCCACTCACAAGTGGGACACGTGCTTGAGCATGTCACCAATCTCTATGATCCTCCCAATTACTTCATCGACCTTGACAATGTGCACACGGGGGATGGTCATGGATAATGGAGGTATCGTGCTCCCCACCATCCTATACGAAGGACAATTCAGCAAGGGATTGCAAGAATTCCGAATTATGAGGATGGTCTCATGGTTCGTCATGGTGAGGTTAGTGCAAGTCAATTGAGCTATGCTTTGGATACTAACCCTTCTTCCTCTAGTGCTTGTCTTGTGGCTACCACCAGGGTCAACTACAAGAGTGAAGGTACTCATTGGACTCTTGATAGTGTGTGCACCCAACATATGACTGGGAAGCCAACCATGTTCACCAATGGTCAACTTTGAAACAAGGGATGGTGCAATGTTTGAGAATGCGAAGAAAGGGCTTGTATTTCATGAAGTGAACATTGGAGATGAACCAACGAGCAAACCTTTGAAGAACATGCCCGTGGGCGAGGCCTTACTCCATGATGGTGATATTGATGAGCCCTCTACTCCACCACCTCAACCAACTTCATCCTCCGATGTACAAGAACCAATCCAAGATGCTAATGACACACCATCCTCCCAAGATTCTATGAGAGTGCATCCACCTATCCATAAGTAAAATGAAGAGAGAAGTGAGCCACAACCCTCTCCACATACTTCACCTCAAGCTACATCTCAAATCTCTTCACATAACACCCCTACATCCACTCCAAGCTCTACCTCCAAGACAAGAAACCATATGAGTGATTCCCCCACCTTATTGCAAATTCAAGACACTCAAATCTCAAGAGAGTGAGCAATCATGATGCATAATGAGAAACCATGTGGATATGTGCCATGGTTTGCAATATATGTGATGAGTAATTGACTTGAGCGGATTTGTTTTTGAGTTGAAATGTAGGAATCCGGGGATTGCATATGTGTGTGCATGGTTATGGTTTCGACTAACTGGAGTTTGTGGAGGTATTGGTGATGTTGCAGGAGTTGGGAAATGTGTTTGCTTGTCTCATGATGTGTAGGTCACTGGAGTCGACTTGGCGGTCAACGGCGAGAGGATCGGGCACAAGTAGGGGACTTGGGGCCTGACGATCGAGATGCCAGGTGAAGTCAAAGGTGATCCACACTGTACATATGGAGAGGCAAGAAGCATGGGCGGTTTTGTGGTTGAGCCTCAAAACCGTGGTGTGATAAAGACGGCGTGTTGACCAAGTCAAGGTGAATGGGATGCCGGTACAAGTGACAAGGGGACCCGATGGACAGGGACTGGGTGAGACTTGCCGGTGGTCAGGATCGCGGGACAAGGTGAGATGCGTCAACATCGAGAAGTTGCTTCGAGAAGCGTGCAAGGCGGTTTCCCGGTTTGGGCCTCAAAACTGGTGGCGGTGGTTGGTGGTGCATGTGGCACCATCACAGAGCTTGCTTCAAGACGAAACAAAGACGTGAAGCGTCCGATGGCATTCGGGCGATGAGGCAAAAGATGGACGGTTATGCCCCCGATGGTAGGTGGGTGTGTTATGTAGGTCAAGGGTAGAGTTGTCATAGACCCTAGGCCTATATAAGGAGAGGTAAGGCTAGTGCAAGATGTTCCTCTCTTCCCATTAGCCTTGTGTTAGGACTTCATTCAAAAACCTTGAATCTATGGATCTTGTAAGGATGTTTCCATGACATGAGATTTATTATCGTGCTCAAGATTTTCCTCTCTCCCTAAATCCCGAATTTCTCTTTTTCCCTATTTTTGGAGCTATTTTCGTGGGAATTTTGATCTCCTTTTTGGATGAGTTTTTGGGGTGGATTTCTTGAGGAACTTGTTGCTATAATGATCTAGAACAATTCTTCATAGGTCCTTGACCGAATCCAAAGCTCTAGCACCTTCAATTTGAAGGATTTCTCAAGTTTCCCCTTTTTGGTTTTCTTGGCACAAGATCTAAAATTCGTGATATTTTCCTAAGCCAATTGAGTTGATCTTCTAGGTTTAGGGTTGTGATGTGTTGAGGATTCACTGGTTCAAAACTCGCATCATTTGGAGTTCGTTTGATTAGGTTTTGGAGAAGATTTGCCAAAATCTCGAAAGTTTTTGTTGTTCTATCGGGGTCGATCGACACTGCCGATGACCAGGACCAGCATTGCCGGTAGGGTGTAGACCCGCGCTCTGGCACTGACGATGGGTCTCACTGGCACTAGCGATGAGGCCAATCGGCACTACCATTGGCTCTGATCGGCACTGCCGGTGGTGGCCCAGTAAGGCCAGGTTTTGAGTCTCTTGATTATTTCAAGTCCTTGCTGTTTCTTGTTGATTCTGCTATGTTACTTTGCTGTATTTGATCACTCCTAAGGCTAGTACACCACGAGTTGGTATGTGTAGTCTTGGTGATCGGTTCGGAGGTTGGCTTGGGTTGTTTTTGGGATATTGGCCAAGTTCTTTTGGAGAATTTTATTGGCTCCCATTCACCCCCCCCCCTCTGGTCGCCTTCTCGGTCCTTCACATGAGATACTTCACCTAGAACTCCTCCCACTCAAGAAGAATACCATCCTAGACCTTAAGCCAAGTACAAAAAAGGAGGTACGTCAAAAAAGACAAGGGCAAAGGAAAGGAGCTCAAGAAGAAGTTCTCACACAAGGCTCTTGTTGGGGAGTGGACAAGCGACAACTCAAGTGAAGCATCCTCCTCTTCAAGTGATGGTGATGAAGTGGCTAGTTGAGCCATGATCAAGACCACATTTCCACGAGCTCTTCCACGACCTCCCACATGCCTCATCAGCACGAGCCAACTTAGGGAGAGTGAGGATAAGAGCAGCTACGATAGCGATGATGAGGAGCTCGCCTACGCCGAGCTTTGGAGTATGCTTGAGCAAGCCTGTGACATCGCCATCAAGAAATCTAAAATGTTGGATGTGGTAAGAAAAGAATGTAAGTTGGCTAAGGACCATTCTGGTGATCTTGAGAGTGAGCTCAAGTACTTTGTCACATCTCATGGGGCCCTAAAAAAGAGTTATGACAAACTCAAGAGTGATCATGTAGAGCTACGTGAGAAGTATGATGCCCTTGAACTTACTTTTGAGGCCATCAATGTTGATAACCTTGCCTTTCCCTCCTCTAGTTCATCTAAGAGTGATACTTCTACTATGTGTGATGAACTAACAACCTCGGTAGAAGTTTCTTCCATTGAGCCATTTGTTTTGAAGGAATATCATAAGCTCAAGGAAGAGAGGAAGACGGTGATGGACGGCTTCGAGAGGCTCACACATGGTAGAGCCATCCACAAGGAGACTCTTGGGAGGAACCTTGTGAACAATGTTTCCCACCGGGGACTTGGCTCATATCTGCCACCATCGACATCATCGGGACGAGTGACTCCATCCCCGCATGGATCAAACCCCTTCTCACCGACAATTACTATTGTGAGAGGTCTTGCAAGGATGGCCACACCATCAAGGATTGTCCCATGGTGAGAAGTTCCATTGCTTTACCGCTAACTTGTTCCATGAGAACACCCGTTTCAAGCTTTTTAGGATCAAGGATGGTGTAAGGATCATGACCATTGAGGTCACCCCAAGGTATGATGTTTTGGTGATGCATGACAAACATGAAATGTGACTAATATCTACACAAGTGTTGTTTGTGAAGGAAACCCTTTCTATCTTATGATGATTGTCTATGGCATCCTTGGTGATTGATGACAATGACCGCAAGCATGGAGGCTTGTGAACTTGATGGAGTACAAGGGTTGATGGAGATGGATCAAAGCGGAGGAAAAGCTATGGTGCAAGTGTTTGGAGCACTTGAGTAGTTGTTAGGGCTTTGAGTCCATAGGAAAAACCAGACTATCAAGAGGGTCTAGGTAATTCTCTTAGGTCATGTCTAGTCGGTGATGTTCAAGGTTACTTGGTGAATCACAAGCACTAGGTGACAGTGGAGAAGCCAAGGAGCTGATCGGAGAAGCCGGGAAACTAGGTCAAGCGAGGACAACAAGTTTCAGCTTCTGGACGTAGTGACCGAAGAGAGGAGTTAGAGGTGACCGGACAGTACGGTCACTATGTGGTGTTTTCCAGGACTTAGCGCGAGGAGCAAGGACTCTGACTGCAGGAGACTCCATACAGACCGGACGGTCCGGTCGGTAGGAGTGTAGGGATGACATAGAGGTTGCAATTTGCGGACCTTCCTGGAATGGAGAGAGAAAGTGGACCGGACAGTCCGGTCTAGTGACCGGACAGTCCGGTCAGCAAGAGTTTAGCACACGGCAGAGAGCCGTTGGAGCTCAGTTTGTAGTGACTGGACGGTCCGGTCAGGCAGTGACCGGATAGTCCGGTCTGGAGGCCCAGAAATCTAATTTTGTGGAGCAATGGCTAGTTTATGGTTGGAAGCCTATATAACTTTGTTGCTGGCGTTTTGGAGACCTCTCTTGGCCAGTGGAATACCTGAGAGCATTTGGTAAGGTCCAAGAGGAAAAGAGGATAGCACTAGGAGAGGATATTGGATATCTTGAGAGTGCTAGTGAGAGTAACAAGGAGCTACCTTGCACATCTAAGGCTAGGGCCTCCTTGAGGGTGTGATCTAGGTTGTTACTCTTGGTCTATGGTGAGACCTAGACCGGTTTGGTGCCGGTGACCGAGCCTATCGTGATTGGTTGTGAAGGCCGTCACAAGGTTGTACATGGTTTGAGCCCACTGTTGGAAGGGGCATCAATAGTGAGCGCCCGTGTCGGCTTGGGGAGTCTGACAAGTTCTTGAGGGAGGCGAGCTTGTGCTTTGTGCAGGGGTGACGCACACCATGTCTTCACTCGAGGAGTGATTGCGGGCTCGTGGGCGAGAACTCCACTTGGTGGCGGGAGGGACCGGGACTCCGGCGGGAGTGGTCCAACGAGGAGTAGGGGAAGACGCCATCCTTCCGAGACCTCGGGAAAAAATCATGAGCCATCTCTTACTCTACTCCTTACTATGATGTTTTACTTTCCATATTTACATACCATGCTATTTGTGCTTGTGTGCTTACCTTACTCTAGTTGACTACCTTGTACACTTGCATGAATAGGCTTCTTTACTTGCTAGTAGTGCTTGGCCTTCATACTTGATCACTAGCTTGTATAGGAGTTTCTTGGCTTGATTTATCACCTTAGTATGTATTGTGCTACTCATGCACGTATGCTTTCTATATGTTTGTTGATCTATTAGCTTTGCTTGAGTAGAACACCTTGCTAGCTAGTTGTTTGCTTCTGTGTATCTTTGATAACTAGCTTGCATAGTTGTATTGCGTTTGTGTGATCCACTAGTATGCTTAGGTTGTTGTTAGTTTTATAGGTTCATTATCTTGCTAGTGTGATCACCACTAGGATTGCGTAGGAGTTGTTTTGGGTGGTCGGTTTTTGGAATTGGCGAATTTGGTACATAGTGCGAGTTCCTGATTCACCCCCCCCCCCTCTCGGTCACTCGGTCCTTTCAAGTGGTATCAGAGCCAAGTGCTTATCATAAGGCTTAACCGCCTTGAGTAGTGACCGTATTGAGTTGGGATGTTATCCCATTCGGGGCTGGGTCATGGCTCATGGATGGATCTCTTTAAAAGCTACCTAAATGCCATGATTCCGGATGAGTTGATGGATACTCTTGTGAACTTTGCCAAAACCTTTACCGATGATCATGTGTATGATGATTGTGATGATTGCGTGGATGTGTCTTGTACTAGTGAGTGCCTAGACTCTTCTAGCAATGACTTGATAGGTTGCTCTACTAGTATGCCTAACATGATGATTGATAATGATGATGTTTGTGAGTCTCCTATGGATCATGATAGTAGTTCTATTGTTGAGGAGTTCCTTGCTTTTCATGCTAATGATAATGAGGACTTACTTGACTCTCTTATTCGCTTGTGAGGTATTGTGGACAGGATTGGGGCATCTTCTTTCAAGCTTCCCAAGATCTTGATAGTGGAGAAGATCCTCTCCTTGGTTCCGAGTAGCAAGCTCTTCTACGTCACACTTGACCTTCTCATGGAGAATAGTCTATCCGTAGAAGATGTGATTGAGCTGCTCTTCAAGGATGAGGAGATTGCCGCAATCATGGCATGGAAGAGGACATCCAAGACACACCATGAAGCATCCTCAAGCAAAGGGAAAGAAGTAGCTTCGAGCTCAAACTTCTTTGATCCCTTCACAAGATTGCCTTGCAACGACTTCTACACCCTCTTCGGAGCAAGACACTCAACGAGCGCTTCGTCAAGCTCTACCTCAAGTGTCATTCCTAGTACTACTCTAAGCACATTGGGTGGACCAAGCATTGGCGTAGGGGGAGCACCAACAATTATACTCGTTCGATCATTTGAGATGATCAATCTTGCGACTTCGGCTCCGGCGCCTCCACCTCCTCTGCCCCCTCCTCCACAAGATCATCTTTGGCATCTTCATCGAGCTCACCAACAAGATCTTCTCTTTGAACTCAGTGAATTTGTGAGAAATCCTAATGTTGACCTTTGTGAGAATCTATTGAGCATATATGATCTTGTGTGTAGGATTAACTCTTTCAGGGGACTTTGGAAGATTGCACCACATAAAGTGATTAACAAGCTCCTCCAACAAATCACAACCCCTGAGAGGGGTTTCTTACTTGAGGAGGTAGTTAACAAGAGACACGAGCTCCTAATTGAGAGAGCAATGGAGATGATACTTGTGCTCCACTCTCAAGTGGGACATATGCTTGAGCACATCACTGGACTCTATGATCCTCCCCATTACTACATCAACCTTGACAATGTGCACATGGGGGGTGATCATGTTCATTAGAGATATCATGCTCCTCACTATCCCATTAGGAGGAGACTATTGGATGGGATTGGAAGAATCCCTATCTATGAGGATGGTCTGATTGCTCGACATCATGAGGTTAGTGCTAGTTAATCAAGTAATGCTTTGGATATTAACTCCTCTTCCTCTAGTGCTTGTCTTATGGCTACTACTAGGGTCAACTACAAGAGTGGAGGCACTCACTGGATTCTTGATAGTGGGTGCACTCAACACATGACCAGGAAGCCAACCATGTTCACCACCATTGAATGAAGACGAAGAGAGTGAGAAGGTGACTTCTGGGGATAACTCAAAAGGGAGAGTTAGAGGCTCGGGCAAGGTGGCCATCACAAATGACCTCCATCTCTCCAAGGTCTTCATTTTGGAAACCCTCAACTTCAACCTTCTATCTATTGGTCAACATTGTGACATGGGTTTTAAGTGCACGTTTGATGAGGATGGTGCAACAATTGAGAATGTCAAGAGAGGGCTAGTATTTCATGGAGTGAGACATGGGAACTTGTATGTCACGGATTTCAAGTCAAGTAATATGCCACCAAGCACTTGCCTATTCACCAAGGCATCCAAGGGATGGTTGTGGCATAGAAGACTAGCACATGTTGGAATGAATCAGCTCAAGAAGATTGTCAAGAGGAATCTAGTTGAAGGAATCAAGGATGTGACCTTTGAGAAGGATAAATTCTGTAGCGCTTGTTAGGCAGGGAAACAAGTTGCATCCTCATATCCCACCAAGTCATTCATGTCTACATCTCGTCCTCTAGAGCTCTTGCACATGGACTTTTTTGGGCCAACACATTACAAGAGTCTAGGAGGCAATCTATATTGCTTGGTGATTGTTGATGATTTCACGAGATATACTTGGACCTTCTTTCTTGTGAACAAATCTCAAGCCAGTGGTATCTTCAGAAAGTTTGCCAAGGGGGCAAAGAATGAGTTCAATGCTAGCATATTGAAGATACGGAGTGACAATGGGACAGAATTCAAAAACACCACAGTGGAGGAATATTGTGACAAGAAGGGAATCAAACATGAATTCTCTGCTACATATACTCCCGAGCAAAATGGAGTAGTGGAGAGGAAGAACAAGACGCTCATCACTCTTGCTCGTGCCATGTTGGATGAGTATGGAACTCATGAAAGGATTTGGGCGGAGGCAATCAACACGGCTTGCTACACCTCCAACCGTGTCTATCTCCACCGGTTGTTGAAGAAGACACCATATGAGCTATTGGTGGGACGGAAACCCAATGTTTCCTATTTTTGAATCTTTGGATGCAAGTGTTACATTCTCAAGAAGAGGAGAAAGCCCGGGAAGTTTGAGAGCAGATCTTATGAAGGCATTCTTGTTGGGTACTCTAGGACTTCTAAAGCACATAGGGTCTACAACTCCACCGCCGGATGTGTGGAGGAATCCTATGATGTGCAATTCGATGAATCAAATGGGTCCCAAAAGGAGGATGAATTTCCTGAAGTGGACATTGGAGATGAGCCTGTGAGGGAAGCTTTGAGAAACATGCCCGTGGGTGAGGTTTTACCCCACGAGGCCAATGATGGTGATGTTGATGAGCCCTCTAATCCACCACCTCAACCTACCTCCTCCTCCGAGGCACAACTTACAACCCAAGATGCCACAAATACTCCCACAAGCTCCTCCTAAGATTCATTGAGATTACACCCACCAAATGATGAGGAATCTCAAGTGAGAAGTGAGCCACAAACCTCCCCGCATACTTTATCACAAACCACTTCTCCTAGTTCTTCACAACATAACCTCCCATCCACCTCAAGCCCATAGTCCAAAACAAGAAAGCATAAGAGTGACTCGTCCACCTCTCTTAGGATACAAGACACTCATATATCAAGAGAGCAAATAATTCATGATGGAGACATTTCACCTAGAGCCTCTCCCATTCAAAGAAAACACCTTCCTAGACCCATGGGCATCAACAAAGATCATTCACAAGACTTGATCATTGGTAATCCATCTCGAGGAATAAAGACAAGGAGAAATCAATATAAGCCCAACTATGTGAGTGAAGAGAATGATGATGAGGCCAATGTTGAGGTTGAGAACTTCTCTTTCGTCTCTATGATTGAACCCACTACCATTGATGAAGCTATGGATGATCACAAGTGGGTAATTGCCATGCAAGAAGAGTTGAACAATTTCAAGAGGTGCAAAGTATGGAAATTGGTTGAGAGACCCAAGAATCATAATGTGGTTAGCACCAAGTGGGTCTTCAAGAACAAGCAAGATGAGAAAGGAGCAATTGTCAAGAACAAGGCTTGCCTAGTGGCTAAGGGATATTCTCAAGTGGTGGGGATTGACTTTGATGAGACCTTTGCTCCCGTGGCCCGTCTTGAAGCTATTCGGATCTTACTTGCCTATGCATCACATAATGGCTTCAAGCTCTTTCAAATGGATGTCAGGAGTGCTTTCTTGAATGGAGAAATCAATGACAAAGTCTATGTGGAACAACCTCCGGGGTTTGAGAACCCAAAACATCCAAGACATGTATACAAATTGAAGAAAGCTCTCTATGGTCTCAAGCAAGCACCAAGAGCATGGTATGAACACTTGAGGAACTTTCTACACAAGAATGGATTCACCATTAGAAGCATTGATAGCACCTTGTTCATGAGGCATGTTGGGAAGGATCTCTTTGTGTGCCAAATCTATGTGGATGATATTATCTATGGGTCAATCAATGAGAAGTTCAATGAAGAGTTTCGGGAGATGATGGCTAGGGAATTCAAAATGTCAATGATTGGAGAGTTGCACATGTTCCTACGATTCCAAGTCAAGCAATTGAGAGAGGAAAACTTCATCTATCAAGAGAAATATACTAAGGACCTTCTCAAGAGATTCAACATGGAGAATTGCAAGCCCTTGCACACACCTATGGCTGCTAGCAAACCCTTGGATGATGATGTGAAAGGGAAACCAGTGAACCCCAAGCTATATAGATCAATCATTGGGTCTTTGCTCTATCTCACCTCTTCGAGACCGGACATTATGTCTAGTGTGTGCTTGTGTGCACGCTATCAAGCAAATCAAAAGGAGTCACACTTGAAGACCGTGAAGAGAATAATGAGATACCTCAAGTACACACCTACCATGGGCTTATCGTATCCTAGAGGATCAAACTTTGAGTTACTTGGGTATTCGGATTCTGACTTCGCGGGGTGCAAAGTGAATAGAAAGAGTACATCCGATGGTTGCCAATTTCTTGGAAGATCTCTAGTATCTTGGAACTCAAAGAAGCAAAACTCCGTGGCTCTATCTACCACCAAAGCAGAATATATGGCGGCAGGAGCTTGTTGTGCACAACTTCTCTACATAAGGCAAACACTCTCGGACTATGGCCTCAAGTACACTCAAATGCCACTATATTGTGATAGTGAGGCGGCAATCAAGATGGCCCTCAAGACGGGACATCATGGTCATGCAAAGCACATTCAAGTGAGGCATCACTTCATAAGAGACCATGTTGAGAAGAACGACATCGAGTTGGTGAGCGTGCAAACTCATGAACAATTGGCAGATATCTTCACCAAGCCACTTGATGAGAAGACCTTCAATAAGCTAAGGGGAGAACTTAATGTTCTCGACCTCTCCAACTTCACATGAGTAACCCATGAGCTTGTCCTTTGTACATATGTATAGTGCTTTGTTTGTGCTTGTTTGTGTCTTTGTTTGAGCTTATTTCTTGTGGGATATATATACCAGGGATACTTCACCACTCGGATATATCACCGAGTGGGCCGGGGTCCAATAAAGATAAAGCCCATGAAGATAACTACTCGGATTATTACTTGGAGTACACGACAAGTCAATACTAAAGATAGAAAGTTAGAGATAGAATCCTAGTCGGAAATCATGTTGTAATCGACTAGGACACTTGTCATGTAACCCTGCCCCCCGGATATATAAGGAGGGGCAGGGGCTCTCTCATAGACAACCTAGATCATATCCAGCATAATATACAACAGAACACAGGACGTAGGGTTGTTATCCTTCGGGAGGCCCGAACCTGTCTAAACCTTGCGTCTTGTGTGTCCATCGACTCTCGGTCTCGCGTATGCCTCTACCGATAAACAAGGATCATGGGTAGCCCTATGATCCACTGCTGATATTAGTATTGACAGTTGGCGTGCCAGGTAGGGGCAGTGCGCTGATCGACTTGTCGAGTTCGATGGCACATTTTTGAGAAAAGTTGGATCTTCATCGACAACGATCAAGCAGAGGCCACAACTCCATCGGGCGAGGCGGGATACGCGTATAGTAGCAGTGCTGCATGCGTGATGCTGTGTTGCGTTGTTTTGCTGCAATCGACGCCCGAGGAATCGGCGAGTAGCAAGCGACGAAATCCTTGGCGAGTCTAGATCACATACAGTGGCTATACTTGGAAGCCGAATCCAAGTTTATGCGTCTCACAAGGAAGGAGTCCGAGTTGTCGTGACGGATGACTCGGGCTTGCATTGGCCGAGTTGTGCGATAACACTAGGGAAGATAGCGGTCCTATATCTGAGATCAACGTGTTACCAACAACACTGATCAATGTCGTCGTCCACTGGTCACTCGGCGACTCGACTAATCATTCGACGACACAATCACTCAATGACTCGGGACAACAAGTCACTCGCTGACTCGTTCATCGGCTTGATGGTTCAGTGACATGCTTGGGGGCTTGTCTACGACTCGCCAAATATCAAAGCTAAGTTACATTTATAATTTTTGTATTCTGCCAATTCAATTTGAAGGCCGTAGGTTCTTCATCTTACTGTGATCATTTTAAGTTTTTTTGAACTCATCTTTTTGCCTTGACAATATTGGTCAATAATTTTTCTCAGTTGATTTCGATTCGTACGTGTTTGGCCGAATGAGTTTAGCACTACACAAGTGGTATTAGGAGGAGTTCAGCTGTTTTGCTTAGTTGCCCGTCTGACTCCCATTACCCAAGTTGGTCAGTCTAGCTCCATGGCTCATGTCGTTTGTCAAAATCGTCGTGCACATCATTCTTTTAATGAACCTTGTTTGTTTTTTATGTCTGTTGGTTGAATGATCGATTATTTCTACCAGTACTCTAAGCAATCATAGGCCTTAGATGAATAACAGAAATCCAACAGACTTAGATATTAAAGGCGTTGTTTTATCAATACTTTATATTAATTTTACATATAACTACATTATTTGTATTCTTGTATTACAGTTATCTCGTCGATATCACTCAGCCACGGAGCGCCGAGTCATTGAATCACTCGGTCATGGAGCGCCGAGTCATTGGATCACTCGGTCACGGAGTGCCGAGTCATTGGATCACTCGGTCATGGAGCGCCGAGTCATTGGATCACTCGACCATGATCAACTACGCATGATTTTGGTCGGAATTATTCCCAGAAGGGCTATCATGATCATGGTTCATGATTTTACTCAATATTGGACAGCCCTGCAAGAGTTGATATTGTTTACTTGGAATCACGCCTGGGCGCTCTTATACTTATTACATTGGATCAAGTATCACCCGGATATTTTGATGACTGCTATGCTTGATATATCTTATCAAGTATCACTTGGATTCATTAGTACCAATGGCTCCTTTTGTTAGTTGGGGGGAGTGGTAGAACCAATCTTGGGGGCTACCGTAAACTCCTCATCAAATCAGTCGGAGAAAGTGGTAGATCCAGATTTACATACGGTGTTATTATTTTTGACTCACAAGGTATTTTATGATCTAAATACCTTCTGAGTCGGGGGCTATACCTACACCTAGTAGGTGGATTTTTCCCCCGCATATAGATATTATTTGGCGCATAATTCTTTTTGAAGATTCTTGGAGACCTTTACAAGTTTGTTGTTGTATATAAAAAGCGTAATCATATTCATGGCGAAGCATTAGTCAATCAACTGAAGATCAACAACTAACTTGTAAATCTCTCGGGGGCTACTGTGGGATATATATACCAGGGATATTTCACCACTAGGATATATCGCCGAGTGGGCCGGGGTCCAATAAAGATAAAGCCCATGAAGATAACTACTCGGATTATTACTTGGAGTACACGACAAGTCAATACTAAAGATAGAAAGTTAGAGATAGAATCCTAGTCGGAAATCATGTTGTAACCGACTAGGACACTTGCCACGTAACCCTACCCCCCGGATATATAAGGAGGGGCAGGGGCTCTCTCATAGACAACCCAGATCATATCCAGCATAATATACAACAGAACACAGGACGTAGGGTTGTTATCCTTCGGGAGGCCCGAACCTGTCTAAACCTTGCGTCTTGTGTGTCCATCGACTCTCGGTCTCGTGCATGCCTCTACCGATAAACAAGGATCATGGGTAGCCCTATGATCCACTGCCGATATTAGTATCGACATTTCTCTTCTTTTGTAGGTTGACTTCGGACCTTCTTGAGATAACAATGGACATGGGTTAAGCTTGGGAAGGTGGTTCATGGTGTACCGAAGGCTTTAAAGAAAGGTCCATTGTGAGCAAGCTTGAGGAGGGAACAACTCGTTGTTGACACTTTGGTTTGTAGAGGTTCTCTCTCTTTTCTTTAGCATCGCATCATGCATTGTATACTTGTTGCCTTTGCATTTGTTGCATTTATCCATCCTTTGCATCTGATACCATACATGCTCCCAAGCATGTGTCTAGGGGGAGTTGCTCATTAACAATGTGAGTACATGACTCTCTAGATGAACAAATAGTGATATTTGTGCTTCATGCTCATTGAGCCATGTTCGATCGAGCTTCGAGGTTAAATCTACTCACGCGGCTTAAATACAAGTGGCTCATACATTCCCACTTCCCTAATGACTAACCCTTGCATATTTGAGAAAATCTTTTGTTTAGTCATAAGTGTAGGGGGAGCTACGATGGAATATCACTAGAACCAAGGAGGAACACCATGAAAGGGGGAGTTATCCTAACTCATACCAATTATTTTATGCCTCTTGGTTTCATTACGTTTTTGTGTGGTTTTTGGTGATAGGTGACAAAGGGGGAGAGAAAACATGAAGATCTAAAATCCAAGTTGTCTAAGATCAAAGTGGGAGAAGAAGTATGAAAAGATGGACGATAACACAAAGGGAGAGGAGAACATGAAGATTCAAAAGCGAAATCCATGAAGAGATGGAACATGAAGATCACATCGAGATGAGCATCTACACCAACATGAAGAAGAACAATGACGATGCATGTCTACGGTGACAATAAACACCTTCACTGACATGAGCATCTACGTCATTGGTACGTGTCTACATCAACAAGATCAACTACCACGACACCAAGGCGGGCGCAAATTCGACTCATGCTCAATGTCTAGGGCGCTACATAATTGGGTAGTTCTCCCTCAACACCTAGCACATCTTAAAGGGGAGACTACTTCCAAGGTAAGGACCAAGGTATGCCTCTCAATCTATCCTTTTCTTTTGGTTCTTTCTTGCTCGTCCATTTTTGGATCATCATAAGTAGTGGTTGTCATCCATCACCAAAAAGGGGGAGATTGTAAGGATCATGACCATTGAGGTCACCCCAAGGTATGATGTTTTGGTGATACATGACAAACATGAAATGTGACTAATATTTACACGAGTGTTGTTCATGTAGGAAACCCTTTCTATCTTATGATGATTGTCTACGGCGTCCTTGGCGATTGATGACAATGACCGCAAGCATGGGGGCTTGAGAACTTGATGGAGTCCAAGGGTTGATGGAGATGGATAAAAGCGGAGGACAAGCTATGGTGCAAGTGTTTGGAACACTTGAGTAGTTGTTAGGGCTTTGAGTCCATTGGAAAAACCGGACTATCAAGAGGGTCTAGGTCATTCTCTTAGGTCATGTCTAGTCAGTGATGTGCAAGGTTGCTCGGTGAAATCACAGGCACTAGCTGATAGTGGAGAAGCCAAGGAGCTATTCGGAGAAGCCGGGAAACCAAGTCAAGCGAGGACAACAAGTTTCAGCTTCTGGACGTAGTGACCGGAGAGAGGAGTCAGAGGTGACCGGATTGTACGGACACTATGTGGTGTTTTCCAGGACTTAGCGTGAGGAGCAAGGACTCTAACTGCAGGAGATTCCATACAGACCGGACGGTCCAGTCTGCTGACCGGACGGTCCGGTCAGGAGTGCAGGGACAACAGAGAGGTTGCAATTTGTGGACCTTCCTGGAATGGAGAGAGAAAGCGGACCGAACGCTTCGGTCCAGTGACCGGACAGTCCGGTCAGCAGGAGTTCAGCACAGGGCAGAGAGCCGTTGGAGCTCAGTTTGCAGTGACAGTCCGGTCTAGAGGCCGAGAAAGCTGATTTCATGGAGCAACAGCTAGTTTGAGGTTGGGAGCCTATATAACTTCATTGCTGGGGTCTTGGAGACCTCTCTCGGCCAGTGGAATACCTGAGAGCATTTGGTATGGTCCAAGAGGAAAAGAGGAGAGCACTAGGAGAGGATAGGGGATATCTTGAGAGTGCTAGTGAGAGTAACAAGGAGCTACCTTGCACATCTAAGGCTAGGGTGTCCTTGAGGGTGTGATCTAGGTTGTTACTCTTGGTCTATGGTGAGACCTAGACCGGTTAGGTGTCGGTGATCGAGCCTATCGTGATTGGTTGTGAAGGCCATCACAAGTTTGTACACGGTTTTAGCCCGCCGTTGGAAGAGGCATCACTGTGTCTTCACTTGAGGAGTGATTGCGGGCTCATGGGCGAGAACTCCACTTGGTGGCGGGAGGGACCAGGACTCCAGCGGGAGTGGTCCAACCAGGAGTAGGGAAAGGCGCCATCCTTCCGAGACCTCGGAAAAAATCATGAGCCATCTCTTACTCTACTCCTTACTATGATGTTTTACTTTCAGTATTTACATACCGTGCTATTAATGCTTGTGTGCTTACCTTACTCTAGTTGACTATCTTGTAGACTTGGATGAATAGGCTTCTTTACTTGCTAGTAGTGCTTGGCCTTCATACTTGATCACTAGCATGTATAGGAGTTGCTTGGCTTGATTGATCACCTTAGTATGTATTGTGCTACTCATGCATGTATGCTTTCTATATGCTTGTTGATCTAGTAGCTTTGCTTGAGTAGAACCCCTTGCTAGCTAGTTGTTTGCTTCCGCGTATCTTTGGTAACTAGCTTGCATAGGAGTTGTATTGCGTTTGTGTGATCCACTAGTATGCTTAGTTTGTTGTTCCTTTTATAGGTTCATTATCTTGTTAGTGTGATCACCACTAGGATTGCGTAGGAGTTGTTTTGGGTGGTCGGTTTTTGGAATTGGCAAATTTGGTACATAGTGAGAGTTCCCGATTCACCCCCCTCCCCCCCCCCCTCTCGGTCACTCGGTCCTTTCAGATGGCAAGGTGAAAGCTAAGACTTTGGAACCACCAAACAAGAAAAGAAAGGTCAAGAGCATATGGGTGCCTAAGTGCATTGTTGATCTTGAGAGATCGGCTACATACAAGTGGGTGCCCAAGAACAAGACCTAGATGGTGGTGGTGGTGGTGGACCGAGCGCTTTCATGAAGATCATGTGAAGTCCACCACAAGTGACATGGACCTCAACAACATATCTACTCATGAGGGAAGTATTCGTATTTGTTCTTGGTAGTTGTAGTGTGTTCTTTCTTTCCTTGCATTGCATGGTAATTAAGACTCCTTTGTGACTAGAATGTTTTGCATCCATGCATGTGTAAAAGAAAAATCACATAAAAAAATTAGTCAATGTCTAACCCATCCAAGATAGCTATAAGAAAGGGGGAGTGCTTGAAATGGTTGTTTGGCTTCTCTCAAGGCAAGGGTATGGCTTATAGTGAGTAAGCTTGGGAGGGGTTCAAACTTGACACTGTTAGATTTCCTTTGTGTTTGGTTTAACTTTGCTTGCATTCACATGGCATGTTACTTTCATTGCATATGTAAAATGGTTGTTGCATGCATCATATAGGAAACACAAAGGAGGCTTGTCACATTTAGAGAAATTTGTGCCTCATATGAGAAGACATCTCCACAAGTGTGACCAAAGGAAAGGTTTGTGCTTCATGGCCATTGAGTCATGATCAAACGAGCTCAGAGGTTAAATCTACTTGTGCAGCTTAAAAACAAGTGACTCATACATTCCGAACACACTAATGACTAACCATAGCTTTCTTGAAAAAATATTTTGTTGAGTCATGTGTGTAGGGGGAGCTATGGTGGAATGCCATCGTGACCAAGGAGGAGCACCATGAAACGGGGAGTTTCCTAACTCTTGCCATTTATTATTTGCTCCTTGGTTCTCTTGTGTGTTGTCTTTGGCTTGTGGTTTTTGGTGATAGGTGACAAAGAGGCAGAAGGAACATGAAGATCCAGAAGCCAAGTCTAGATCGATAACATAAAGGGTGAGAAGAACATAAAGATTCGAAAGCCAAGTCATGAAGAACATGAAGATCAAAAGAAGAAGAACAAAAGAAGATGATCAAGACAATGGTGCATGTTCACTTGGAGTACATATGAAGATCATGATAAGATGAACATCTACACCAACATGGAGAAGAACAACAATGGTGCTTGTCTACAACAACAATGAACATCTACACCAACATGAACATCTACGTCTGTGGTGCTTGTCTAGATCAACAAGGTCGACTACCACGACACCATGACGGGCGCAAAATTCAACTCAAGCTCAATATCTAGTGTGCTACGTATTTGGGTAGTTCTCCCTCAACACCTAGAACATTCCAAGGGGGAGACTACTTCCAAGGTATGGACCAAGGTAATCCATTCAAACCTAACTTTACTCTTGGTTCCTTGTTTTTGTTCGAGTCTTTTGTCCCTTCCTTCTTATTCTTTTGGGACTCGTTCATTTTGGTTCATCATAAGTAGTGGTTGTTATCCATCACCAAAAAGGGGGAAATTATAAGGTTCATGACCATTGAGGTATGATTGTTTTGGAAATGAATGACAAACATGAAATGTGACAAATGTCTACATGAGTAGTGTGTGTAGGAAACCTTATCTATCTTATGATGATTGATGGTTGCCTTGGCGGTTGATGACAATGACCACAAGCATGGAGGCTTGATGAGCTCGATGGAGTCAAAGGGTTGATGGAGACGGATCAAAGCTAAGGACAGGCAATGGAGCAAGTGTTTGGAACACTTGTCTAGTTGTTATTGCTTTGAGCCCATAGGAAAAAACGAACTATCAAGGGTGTCTAGGTCATCTCTCTTAGGTCACACTAGTTGGTGATGTGCATGGATGCTCAGTAAAATCACAGGCACTAGGTGATGGTGGAGAAGCCAAGGAGCTATCGGAAGAAGCCAGAAAACAAAGTCAAGAGGAGACGAGGAGTTTTAGCTTCTACAGGTATAGACCGGACAGAGAGGTCTTGGAGACCGAATGATCCGATGATCAGAGGGAAATTCTCTGCAGAGAAGATGTTGGATGCGAGGAATTCTGTTGGTAGAGGAACCATAGAGACCGGACAGTCCGGTGTGCAGACTGGATAGTCCTGTCAATATGGAGAAGGTTCAGATAGAAGAGGAAGCATCGACAACGTCTCTGTTTGGAGAAAGGAGAGAAGAGACCGGACAGTCCGGTGTGAAGACCGGACTGTATGGTCATTATAGGAGGCGACACAATAAAGGAGAAGTTGGCTGCAAGGAAATCTGTTAGAGTAGAATTGTAAAGATAGGACTGCACGGTCTGATTGTACGGTCTGTAGACCGGACTATACGATCTGAGGAAGAAATTCTGGACAGACGAGAAAGTGGCTGCAATGGCTCTGGAGCTATAAAGACCGGATTGTACGGTCTGTATGGAGGAAACAACAGACAGAGAGCAATGATTCTAGAGGAGTTGTTCGGTGGAGACCGGACTGTCCGGTCTGGACTGTGACTGAACTGTCCGATCAGTATGTCCAGAGAGGCTGTTTCGTGGAGCAACGACTAGTTTGAGGTTGGAAGCCTATACAAACTCGTTGCTAGGGTCTTGGAGACTGCGTTTGGATGTTGGGATTGCTAGGAGCATCTATTGGGAGCCAAAGGGCCAAGAGAGGACCACAAGGAGAGGATATTGGATATCTTGAGAGTGCTAGTGAGAGTAACATGAGCATTGATGCACATCTAAAGCTAGGGTGTCCTTGAGGGTGTGATCTAGGTTGCTACTCTTGGTCAATGGTGATACCTAGACCGGTTAGGTGTTGGTGATCAAGCCTATCGTGATTGGTTGTAAAGGCCATCACAAATTTGTACACGGTTTATGCCCGCCGGTGAAAGGGGCATCAATAGTGAGCACCCGTGTCGGCTCGGGGAGTCCGGCAAGTTCTCGAGGGATGCGAGCTTGTGCTTTGTGCAGTGCTGACACACACCATGTCTTCACTCGAGGAGTGATTGAGGGCTCGTGGGCGAGAACTCCACTTGGTGGCGGGAGGGACCAGAACTTCGGCGGGAGTGGTCCAACGAGGAGTAGGGGAAGGCGCCATCCTTCCGAGACCTTGGGAAAAATCATGAGCCATCCTTACTTTGATGCACTACTTTTTGCATATACATACCGTGCTACTCATGCTTGTGTGTTTTCCATGTGCTTGATGATCTAGTAGCTTTGCTTGAGTAGGACTCCTTGCTAGCTAGTTGATTGCTTCCGCGTATCTTTGGTAACTAGCTTGCATAGGGGTTGTTTTGCCTTTGTATGATCCACTAGTATGCTTAGCTTGTTGTTCCTTCCATAGGACTATTATCTTTCTAGTGTGATCACCTCTAGAATTGCATAGGAGTTGTATTGCCTTTATGTGATCCACTAGTATGCTTAGGTTGTTGTTCCTTTCATAGGTTCATTATCTTGCTAGTGTGATCACCACTAGGTATTGGCGAATTTGGTACATAGTGCGAGTTCCCGATTCACCCCCCCCCCCTCCCGTCTTGGTCACTCGGTCCTTTCACATTATTATCATATTGTCCTTCGGGTATTGTGTCCAAGGTTCAAAAATATCTTTGAGCAAAATAAAGAACCATCTTTTCACTCTAGCACAAAAATCTAGTCTTTTGGGACTAATTTTTACCCAAGATTGTTTGCAATTGTGCTAGCCCACTCCTTCGCTTGAGTCCATTCTCTGCCTCTCCCCTGGACATTATTTCTAAATTATTGGAATGAGGAAGTGCAAAATATTTTTGCTAGGATCATCTCTTGACTTAACAATTGTTGGTCGTAATTACGCACCCACTTATATACCATAAGAGGACAGTGTACAGTTGTAGCTCTTTTTCCCTCAGAGTATTCCAAGGTTATCGAATCCACAGGGAACGAGTGGAAGAATTACTATTAATGGGTTACTAACAAATTGCAATGGGTTGGTTGGTGTGAATGATGACGGTGAGAGAGTGGAGGGTGAATGTTATTGAAGAGGTAGCAGGATAATGAAGGATTCTCTCCTTAGGATTGGTTCACTAGCATGCAACCTTATTCTTGTCAACTCGAGTGATGACTCTAATATTCTACAAGACATGGTGGTTTTGTTCACCAAGGCTGTCACTACAGAGGCTATTAGCTCCCCACTGATTTCTTGCACTATGTAATGGTCAAAAGTGTATTGGCCGATACACTAATGAAAAGGATACATAGATGTGCAATTAAGTTCATCACATAGATTAAATTCATCGAGAGAGTATCAATAAGTATGAGAGTTACATGACCAGATCCCCGCACCAGAGAAGATAATATGAGACTACTCACTTATCCATTCGCTAGACATAGCAGAGGGATGAGAAATAGCTCTAGAACGCGCACGAGCGATCAGCGCAAGCGTTGCACCGATCGGCGCGACCTCCCTTCTGGTGGATCTCATCAGTGTTGACCAACCTTCGCTGCTGATATCCTAGAACCCTAGTTCTAATAACTGATTCTCGTGATTGTCGTCTTCCGCCTTCCGTCCTTGGCTCTTGATAATTATCTTCCTTTTATACTTGACGGGATTAGGTCAACTTCCACCGACTTTAAGTCATATTGGGCTGGGCCTTCATCTTTCTCGGACTGGGTCGTGTTTTCATCATCTATCCCTTCTGTGCCGATCGGCGCGACTCCACATCTGGCCCATCTTCGTTGCTCTTTCGTTTTTTATCCATAATTGCCCTGTTTTACACTTGTTTCTTGTGATTGCATCCAAAACAGAACAACTATAAATATATGCACATATGGGGTTAATTGTTAGTCAAAACCACCAAATTAAGACGCCAAACATCCCTTTTTGGTAGATAAAATAGGCATCTAGAAACCACCAACAGTTCCCCCACACTCAAATCATTGCTAGTCCTCGAGCAATACAAAATCAAATATGTAACAAGAATCTTCACACCATCTCTCATGCAATCAATCTCAATCATCATTTTTACTCGTTATCCCTCCACAAAGATTTTCTCTCATCTCCTTTTAACCAATCGGCACATCATACTTGAACTTAATCAAATTACCACAAAACCTTTTCAAAAACAATTTTAGTTCTCCTCAACTCATCTTTAGCACCAAACATCAAGCATTTGGTCCTCTCTAGATCTCTCAAGTTTATTTGCTTCCCTCTCCTATCTAATCAAGGATTATATATGGATGATGAGAACATCACACCTATGGATACATGCAACACTCCTCCAACTAAGATGAAAGTTCATGTGCATCACCTGAATTTACAGGTGACTTCATTTCTAATGTTTTGTTTATGTGATTTTGAGAATAGATTGCTATCTAATGATTTAATTATTGTTAGGAACCATGGAGATGATGATGATATAGCTGAGGATGTGATTGGAGGCGTGATGGGCCAGCAAGGACGTCCAAGCCAAGGTGGAAGCCCAATCCAAAATCGACTTCGAGTCTGTTTTGGAGCCCAGGACCAGTCTGCACTAAAACGGACGCCCAGGACGCATACGGACTCGGATTTGGACGTTCTACATATGCCTAGAAACATAACGAAAAGATCTTTCCAACCCAACTGGTCCCATATCAAAATTCGTCGCGAGCCGTCAGAAATCGTCGAAACAAGTCAATGTACAGAATCTGTCCTGGTGCTGCAACACCGTAATCGGTCGTTGGGCCATGTATCGAGTTGAGCCCACTTAGGGCTGCGTCCAGGGGGTCTTGCACGACCCTAGGGTCCTCACATACAGCCGCCTCCTCTTCATTAGGGTTTGGGGGTTTTTCTTAGATTATTCTGTTCATAACAGTTTTGTCGTCATCACGGTTTGTGAGACCCCAACTTCGTGAGATTCATAATACATCTGCAATTGTGTTGCTTTCTTCTTTGTTCTTGCTTGTGTTCTTGATTCGCAGGCAGGCATTAGCCTTCTTGGCAAGGTCAATCATTTTAGGATGGTTGATAACTAGAGGAGACGTCGTGCTGCGATTGCGGGGTTTAGAACGTGCTGTTCTGAAGCCGGATCGATTTGTGTGTCGTCTCCGCCTTAATCAAGATTATCAGAACCTATTGGAAGATCGGGAACCCTTATCCACATCAAGTGGTATCAGAGCTTTAGGTATACCGTTAGGTTCACCCTTATCTCTGTTATTTTTTTCAGTCCTAAACTCCAGAAAACTACCCTACAAAAATATTTGTTCGTCGTGTTTCCACTGTCCTATATCCCCCTTGTGCTATGCAATTTTCAGTTTAGTTTGCTTCTCTGAATTTTAGTCCCTACAAGGTCATTGTATTGCTGGTCTAGTGCTTGTTCTTTGGTCTTGTTTGAGTGGAGCATGTCCTTGTTCATAGAGAATCAAGAGAAAAAAAAAATTCAGTTTGTTGCACACATTGAGAGTTTTGGAATAATATATTATCTATCTATGTGACTATCATATTCAGATCATAATATTGCTTATGCTAAAATATATTTTCCTTTTTCTTTCTAGTACTAATACCTTGCTGCAGTTCTGATTCACAAGAAAAGAAAAGAAAAAGGCAAAAGTGCACAAGAGGAAAAAGCCGCACAAAAAAGAGAAGTAGAAAAAGGCAAAGATAAAAATTCAGAATTGCTTGCAGCCTTTGCATTCTTTGTTAAGTCATTCACTTGTTTGCTTGAACTAGGTCCAAGACAAGTTTAGGCCGGTGACATAGACTAGCTTGGGACTATTATTCAGTTTTGCAATTTCTGAATTGAGATTTTGCTAATCCTTGCTACCTAATATTGCCTATCCAAGCTCCATATATATTCTTCTGAACAGGCACAAATTTTTGAGTCTCGCAATTGTCAGTTCACACTCTCTAAGGTATCCTTTGCTTGCTATAATTAAGAACTTTGTAAGGGCTTGGTGAGATGCTTCTATTTTCTTGTTGAGAGTTTCCACCGTTATTACATAGTAGTGATAGGAAAATATACTCTTGTGTGTTTTCTTGTTTGCTACTAACAATGATAGGTTCCAATACTCATGGGAATGAATTGATGGCATCTCATGATGATAAGAGTGTTGTAGCACAACGAGTGTTCAGTTCTCAAATGGAGAAGGTAGAGCAAAATCAATTGAACAATTTATTCCAGACTCACTTTGTTGTGAAGGATCGGTGTTGTCGTGTCATCATTGATGGAGAGAGTAGCCACAACATTGCAAGCTTGGAGTTGGTCGAGAAGCTTGGCTTGACCACACAACCACACCCATGTCCATACTACATCCAATTGGTAAATTCTTGTGGTAAGATAAAGGTAGATCAAATTGCACGCATTGAATTTTTTATTGGTTCTTACAAGGATAGTGCAGAATTTGATATAGTACCTATGCAAGCATGTCATTTGTTATTAGGTAAACCTTGGATTTCTACAAATAATATTTTACATAATTCTATTGCTAATAGCTACTCATTTAAATACAATGGTAGAAGGGTTACTCTTAAACCTATGACTGCTGCTGAAATTTTAGAAGAGGACCAACAAAGATTTGAGAGAAGAAAGAATGAACCATTTAGGATAGAATGGGCTATTTCAAATGCTGCAACACTTCCATCAAAGGATGAACATATTTCTTTGCCTCTTGTTACAATTAATACATTTGAACATCTACATAAAGAAGATGATAGTGGGAAAGATAAAAACAGGTTGTTGCTTCAGGTAAAAGCTTTCTTGATGTGATGAATTATTCCAATAATCTTGCTGTATTGGAACCTTATGATGATGTTTCTTTGTTACAAGTTGATTTATCTATTGGTCCTTGTGATAAAGAGGAGTTGTGTGCCAATGCTTCACTTATACCTTTGCCACAACAAATGAATGAGCTTGATGCTTTTGCTTATGATTCACCTAATGGTGCTGAAATAAAACATTTGATTTTAGTTACATGTGAAAAGGATGAGTAGAAATTGTTGACTTCTCTAAACACTTTGGGTTATATTGAATTTGATGTTCTTTGTGATCTAAATGCCGTTGAGAAGAAAATCTTTTCTCAAACTAAATTTCCTTTATTGACAAGAAATAATTTTCATGCTATTGGCTATTATGATCATAGAGGTTTGTTTATGGTGCATAGAGTTTATATTTATTCAACATTGAAACCTCCTTGTGTTGTGCAACTCAATGAGACACTAGAAAACTGCAATAAAAATTGTCATGTCATGTCAAGTTTTTCTACTATTTCTAAGATCACACATTTTCTAACTTGTCATAAGAGTGAGGATGATGTTCATACTTCTGGCCAAGTTTTCAAAGATGAGAACATCACACCTATAGATACACGCAACACTCCTCCAACTAAGATGAAAGTTCATGTGCATCACCTGAATTTACAGGTGACTTCATTTCTAATGTTTTGTTTATGTGATTTTGAGAATAGATTGCTACCTAATGATTTAATTATTATTAGGAATCATGGAGATGATGATGATATAGCTGAGGAGGTGATTGGAGGCATGATGGGCCAGCAAGGACGTCCAAGCCAAGGTGGAAGCCCAATCCAAAACCGACTTCGAGTCTGTTTCGGAGCCCAGGACCAGTTTGCACTAAAACGGATGCCCCGGACGCATACGGACTCGGATTTGGACGTTCTACATATGCCTGAAACATAACGAAAATATCTTTCCAACCCAACTGGTCCCATATCAAAATTCGTCGTGAGCCGTCAGCAATCATCGAAACAAGTCAATGTAAAGAATCTGTCCTGGTGCTGCAACACCGTAATCGGTCTTTGGGCCATGTATCGAGTTGAGCCCACTTAGGGCTGCGTCCAGGGGGTCTTGCACGACCTTAGGGTCCTCATATACAGCCGCCACCTCTTCATTAGGGTTTGGGGGTTTTGCTTAGATTATTCTGTTCATAACAGTTTCGCCGTCATCACGGTTTGTGAGACCCCAACTTCGTGAGATTCATAATACATCTGCAATTGTGTTGCTTTCTTCTTTGTTCTTTCTTGTGTTCTTGATTCGCAGGCAGGGATTAGCCTTCTTGGCAAGGTCAATCGTTTTAGGACAGTTGATAACTAGAGGAGACATCGTGCTGCGATTGCGGGGTTTAGAACATGCTGTTCTGAAGCCGGATCGATTTGTGTGTCGCCTCCGCCTTAATCAAGATTATCAGAACCTATCAGAAGATCGGGAACCCTTGTCCACATTAGTGGATCTTGGAGGACTATATAACTCAATTAAACCATAAGACTGACCATGTCAACAATGTGCTCAATCATGCCGACTAAGAAAGAATTTTCTTGGAAAAGAACTTTAATGGAGAAGAGGAATCTAGAAGATCTAAAGAAAAGAAAGAAAAATGTTTCAATGAGAACGATGGGAAAGAATTAGA
Source organism: Eleusine coracana subsp. coracana (assembly GCA_032690845.1). Lineage (NCBI taxonomy): Eukaryota > Viridiplantae > Streptophyta > Magnoliopsida > Poales > Poaceae > Eleusine > Eleusine coracana. The sequence continues at coordinate 40,024,950 of CM064428.1, read as the reverse complement.
AATAATGAGAAACCTGCTTTCTTTGATGACCTTACTACTTCTCAGGGAATACATTTTCTCTTTATCTCTTTTTTTAATTTTTTTTTTCTTTCCCAACAGCGCCGATCAGCTCAACACTGCTCCGGTCGGCGCGGTCTATATATTTTTTCTTTTCTATTATTTCACTCTTTTTCTATTCCTGATATAATCAACAATTTCTCTCTTGTATCAGCAGCGGAAATTTTCTAAATTCCCTTTTATTGAGAATATAGGTTGTATCAAGGAGGAGGGAGAAACAAAGATGTATGGTTTCCATGATAGCAAGGAAATTAAATGGATAAAAATGGCTACAAATATAGAGATAAACAAATAGATCATCCTTTCCTAACTTGGTCGAAATCATGAGCAAAAAGTTAACAAAGTTACTTACAATCCAATTGGTTCAAATGTGTAGCTTGGTCTCATTCACTCGGCTATGTAGGTATATTTAGACCTTGCTTTTGCTTTAGCTTATGATGAGTCAAAAGAAATTTTCACAAATACATGTTAAGTGGTAACGAACTAATTCAAGTAACCAACCAATCGATCATCAAAAAGACAAGATAAATAGTATGGGGCACTTTAAATTTGACAATCGACACTAACTTTATTAAAGACAATGCAATAATTCAAACTACATAAAAGACCTTGAAGCAACTCTCAACATTACTCATGACTCTCTTAAGCATGCACACAAACTTAAATAAACACTCATAAGAAAAACAAACAGTCATAAAAACAAATGAGAAACTAGACTCAAAAACACTTAAAAACTATGACTAATGGAAAAGCCCTTCCCCCACACTCAAAATTTGCAATGTTCTCATTGCAAGAGAAGAAACTCAACACACTAATCATACAGACCATGCCTGTTCAACACTCGAAAAATTTGCCTTATATTCCATATGAGAAAAGTGTAGTCCGCTTCATTCATCTCGATTGTATCCAGGATTCTATGATCCACATCTCTTTGATGCCTGTAAGCACGATCTCTGTCTAGATACAGGCGCTCAATGTTTCTTCTATAGACAGGACAACAAGCAGGCGGCTGCAGGTTACAATTTTCAATGTTGTAAGGGGAGACACTGTTCAAATTCCTCTGAGTCGATCGACGCAAAGGCTGAGCAGATCGGCGCTGTGGTGTTCTTCCACCATTGCCAATTCCTCCACCTTCCACTGCATTACCATTAACTCTCGTTGAAGTTCCTGCTGCCCTGTCATTACTGTATTCTTCATGTGTTCCCCAGATTTCAAACTGAGAACTACCAAAGCTTCTTCGCATATCAACATCATCACTAAAATCTCCAGACACACTAGGATCACCACTCTCCAAAGTTTCCAAATAGTATGACTAATAAAAGTTGTTATCCCATTCAGAATACTTTTGAATTGGCTTACCTGATAGTTTAGCAGATCTGCGAACCTCTGGTGTAGTCTTACACTTCTTTGTAGTAGGCTCTTCGTCTTCACTTGGCAGAGCCGTCAGATCAATAAATTCAGCCATCTTTAGGTCACGTCGATTGGTGCAGCTGGCATCTTCCTTCATATACTCAGCTAACTGCTCTAGATTATGCTCACGGATTGCCTTATTCTGCTGCCTTTGTAAAATCTCATCGTTAATCTCCTTAGGCATCCTCCCTACAAGAACTGCGCGATAGCCATCATCATATAATACATCTCTAGGTATGAAAGTTGGATCTTCCACCAATTGGAGTTCAACCTTGCGTTGAAGATCTTTAGCATAAAAGAAACACTTGCAACCCTCAATACAATTGTTCTTATGAATCTTATTTTCTTGAAAACTTTCCCAATCAGTAAGAACCCCGGGAAAGGATTCATCCCTTTTAGCTTGAAGATCCTTTTCCACATCCCGCTCGTACATGACTTCTTCAGCTTCCTCTCACAGCTTGAGTTCATACTTGGCAGCAATGTCATGTTTACTATAAAGTCGGCACTTATGGATTGTGAGAGAGCTCTCCTCATCTAGCTCTTCCTTCTCTTGCTCAATCAATGATCTTTCGAAAAATAGGAAATCCTCATACGACAAGGGCTTAGTAAGATCAAGACTTTCCATGATATACTTTTGAGAAACAGGTTCACTTTTAATAGGCGCTATAGATTTTCCTTTGTGCACCAATACTCTCTTCATCATCTGCCGAAGTTCATTGTCCATCTTCACCTTGTTAGTGTTCCACGCGTCAGCTTTGCTTTCCTTCATGAATTTCTTCTGTAGGTTCGACCAGACGAGAGGATCATCTGGTGTTGGCGTCAGCACTTCATCGACTTCTTCCTAGGACCAATTTGCAGAGGACTGCGGAGATCCACCGCCGAGCCGATCAGCACCACGATCGTGCCGATCGCGCAAGCGTCGCTTTTCATCGCTTCTGCTCTTAGGGTTTTGTTCTGGTGACGATGTAATGCGAGTTGACCCGTGGGTTTGCTGTCCTCTCATGTTTATATCCCTTGACCTCCAACTAGACTAGGACTCTATCTCTTATTGGTGCAGGGCTGACTCTGAAACCAAAAAGACTTCACTGCGCTGATCGGTACAAGCCTGCGCTGATCGGCACGGTACACTAAATTACCAAATCAGAAACAGAAAAATCACGGAAATCAAAATACATACAGAGCTTTTCTTTTACGTCATTAAGCTCGACCACATGGGGCACTAAGAAGTGAAATACACATCAAAAGATTTCAATTCAAATGTGTCGGGTTCTAGATATACCTTTAGACATTGTCCATTTACCATGTACTTATTTCTCTTGCCATCCATTATGATTATAACTCCTGAAGGTAACACTGTATTCACAAGATAAGGTCCCTCCCATTTGCTTCGTAGTTTGCCTTTACCAAATAATCTGAATCGCGAATTAAATAGGAGCACCCGATCTCCTTCCTTGAATTCCTTCTTAAAAAGCTTCTTATCGGACCACTTCTTTGTCTTCTCTTTTTATATGGCCGCATTTTCATATCCACGCAATCGCATCTCTTCCAATTCTCTTATTTGCATCTTTCTTTTCACTCTGGCGGCATCAAGATCCAAATTCATTTCCTTCATAGCCCAATAAGCCTTATGTTCCAATTCTATTGGTAGGAGACATGATTTCCCATAGACGAATTGATATGGTGTCATACCAATTGGTGTCTTGAACTCCGTCCTATATGCCCATAACGCTCCACTATGCTTCATGGCCCAATCTTTTCCTTCCTTTGTAGCAATCTTTTGGAGAATTCCCTTTAATTGCTTATTTGACGTTTCTGCTTGTCCATTTGTCTAGGGATGGTAGGATGCTCCAATTCTATGTTCAACTCCAGATTTAGTTAAAAACCTAGTAAATTCTCCTCCTGTAAAATGGGATCCTCCATCTGTAATTATTATCCTCGGTACTCCATACCTAGGAAATATCTGCTCCTGAAGTATACTCTTTGATTCTCTTGTAGTATTGGCCTTGCATGCCATTGCTTTGACCCACTTGGAGACATAATCAACGGCGACCAATATGTACTCGAAACCATGAGAATTCACAAAGGGTCCCATAAAATCCATACCCCAAACATCAAAGATGTCGACTTGAAGATTGTACTTAGGAGACATTGCATTCCTACTGTTAACATTCCCTATTCATTGGCATTAAGGACATGTTGCAACATACCTTTTTGCATCTTCATGCATAGTAGGCCAATACAATCCACTCCCCATACCTTTGCCTATGTTCTGAAGTAGCCATAATGTCCCCCATATTCTGAAGAATGACACTTTGCTAAAATGCTCACTCTTTCTTCTCTGGGTACACATCTCCGTACTGCTCCATCCTCGCAATACCTATACAAGTATGGGTCGGCCCATATAAATTTTCTCATTTCACACATAACTCTTTTCCTTGTGTTCTTGTTCATCAGATCAGTTTGTCCCTTGAAACCTTTGATAATATCCATCATCCAATTCTCTCTACAATCAAATACGGCAAACAACTGCTCTTGTTGCATTTCATCTCTTACTGGCTCAGTTGATGATGATTCCAGACGATATAAATGATCTGCTATAGAATTTTCTACTCCTTTCTTATCTCTTATCTCCAAATCAAATTCTTGCAGCATCAATACCCATCGCATTAACCGAGGCTTGAATATTACACCATGTTCCATTAAAACACTCAAGGGGTTGTATGATATATCCCTTCTTTGAAACCAAGTATCATATAGCAGCATGATTAGCAAATGTAACAGGTAACATCTCTTTCTCAGTTGTAGTATAATTGATCTACACCTCATTCAAAGTTTTGCTAGCATAATAAATAGCATGCACTTTACCTTCCTTCCATTGTCCAAGAACAACTCCAACTGCATAGTAACTTGCGTCACACATAATTTCAAAAGGTAAACTCCAATCAGGTGGCTGCATAATGGGTGCAGAACATAGAGCTTCCTTTAATCTTCTAAAGGCAAAGATTTTTCATCGTTCATGACAAATTATGTATCTTGCTTCAACAATTCTATCAGGGGCTTAGCAATCTTCGAATAATTCTTAACAAATATGCAATAGAAGTTGGCATGTCCATGAAAACTCCTCAAAGTTGTAAGATCAGTAGGGGGAGGTAATTTTTCAACTGTAGATACCTTTGCTTTATCAACCTCCACCCTCTATTAGATATGACATGACCAAGTTGAAAGTTGCCTAGAGGGGGGTGAATAGGCAATCTAAAAATTAAACAGAGAACGACAGAACTTCCGTTGTTCTTTGATGGAACTTCCGTGGTTCTTTGATGGAACTTCCGTGGTGATGGAACTTCTATCACAATAACTAAGGTTCCCTGTTTTGGAGGTGAAAACACAATAAAATGCGGAATTTAAGGGGTTAGAGATACAATACTTGATAGAAGCGAAGCTAGCACGAGGTATAGCACAAGTCCTACAATAAGTAGCTAGCAACACAATGCACAAGATAATCCAGCACAATATATATAAAGAACAACACAAGCACAAAAGGAAAAGCGGGAAGGTAAAGAGAAAGACACAAGGATTTTTACCGAGGTTTGGCAACTACACAACATAGTCCCTACTTCCTCGTTGAGGAGCTACGCAAAGTAGCCGGGTCTCTCTCAACCCTTTTCCCGGCCAAGAAATTACAAAGATCATGCTCGGATTTCTTTCTCTACTTGATTCTTTTCCTCTGGAGGCGAATCACTCCTTTACAAACTTTCTCAAGACTCGCCACAAGTTTGGGAGCTCTAGGGTGACGCCTAGCCATCTAGGAATCCTCAATTCCAAGAGTAACAAATGCCTCACGGATACTTGCTTTGAAACAATGCTCAAGTGTCAACTTCTCTCCCAAAGAGTTTCTCTCTCAACCCAACTCTCACAAAGAGATCAATCCTCACAAAGAGGAGTTGAGGAGAGTGCTAGAGGGCTTTGAGAATGATATTTTCATGGGGGAAGTCAGCAGCTATCAAAGGAGGGGAGAGATGAGCTATTTATAGAGGAGCCTAAAAAACTAGCCTTTGGAGTGCATTTTAGTGACTGACAGAACTTCCGTGAAAACCCACGGAACTTCTGTCATTTCAAAAAGAGTCATTGCACGGGCTAGGATTCTACTAAGATAGGACATGATGGAACTTTCATCATAAGCATGATGGAACTTCCGTGACTCTCGGGATGAGAGGATACTGAAGATTCAACCGACAGAACTTTTGACGGAACTTCTGACGGAACTTCCGTCACTCTCGGGTTTGTGATAGGGTGAAACTCTGGAATGACAGAACTTCCGACAGAACTTCTGAAGGAACTTCTGTCGCTCTCGGGTTGGCATGTCTAGCGACGGAACTTCTCACGGAACTTCCAATGGAACTTCCTTCATTCCTGGGTTGGCTGTTTTTGGGTCATTTTGTGGCTATTTTGCTTCTCTCATCTCACTTGGGATTTTGTTGAGCATTGAGACTCTGCAAGCACCTATGTGACATCCCTCTTGATAGAGTGGCATTCCTAAACTCAAGATTTAAATACAAAAGAATCTTTCTTCAACTTGAGATTGCATAATTGATACTTGCCACTTTGCTTTATTTGGCTTCGAAAGGAGTTGCCACATGTATTCTTCTTTTAAGCGCCATCACCTAGAACTTGTGACTTGGAGTATTTGAATCCTTAAGATCAACTTCCATTTTTGTACTCACAATTCACTTCAGATCTTCAATCATATTGATACTCTGAAGTATATGACTCTTGTTGCTTGGTTCATCGAGATTGAGCTTCACCTGCCCTTCACCACTACTTCGGTCCCTTGGACTAAGCCTTGCTTGCCCTTCTCCTTTGCATGGTTCATCGTGACCCAGTTGTGCACAATTCTTCACCACTAAGCTAACTCAACTCACATACAACTTGTATTGTCATTAAGCCTTTGTCTGAAGATCTTCTTTGTATTGCCAATCAAGTTGCTTGTAGTTATTCATTCATCTTGTAATCAACTTTGCACTTGATTCCTCTAACTCTTGTTCATGCATAGATCTGATTGTTTATGAAACCTCATTGTGTTGATGATCAAGCTCCTCATGAGTGTCCTTTCATCATGTCATCATATTGTCCATTATCATACTTTGATTGTGCACAAGCCTTGTCTTGTGAGACCAAATCAACTCATGAACTTTCATGTCTCATAACTAGAATCAATGTACAATCTCAATCATATTCATTTCAGCCATATAGTATACATCCAAGATTTTTAATCCCTTCTTATATACTTAGAAAGAATCATTAGACCTTTAATCATGTTGTCATTCAATACACCAAAACCCACTAGGGGACTAGATACACTTTCAATCTCCCCCTTTTTGATGATTGATGACAACCTTGATTAAAGCTTACAAAAGATATTCAATAAGCATTTTGAATGCAAGCATATAGATGAGCTCCCCCTAAATATGTGCATATTGAATAAAATTCAAGAACTGGGCCTAAGATGCCATTTGCACATTTTCAAGTTGACATGAGAGTTCCACCTAAATGTGTGTATTAGTGGGGTGCATAAGGTGTGTGTGAACAGATATCTCGTGATGCTGAAGGATCGAGAAGGCGACCAGAGGGGGGGTGAATGGGAGCCAAATAAAATTCTCCAAGAGAACTTGGCCTATATTACAAAAACAACCCAAGCCAAGCTCCAAATCGATCACCAAGACTACACAAACCAATTTGTGGTGTACTAGCCCTAGGAGTGATCAACCACACCAACACAACGGAAACAAAAAGGGAAGATGAAATGCTTAATAGTTCAGAACTGAGCACTCATCGACAGTGCCGATCCCTGCCATTGGCAGTGCCGGTCGGCATCGGCAGTGCCGGTGCGCATCATCGGCAGTGCCGGTCCCACCTATCGGCAGTGCCGGTGCGGGATACTATCGCACTAGAACCTACAGACTCGACCAATCGGCAGTGCCGGTCGACCCCCGACAGAACAGAAAATCTCTCGGGATCTTGTCAAATCTTCTCCAAAACTCAATCAAACGAACTCCAAATGATGTGATTTTTGGACCAGTGAATCCTCATCACATCACGACCCTAATCCTAGGAGATAAACTCAATTGGCTCAAGAATTCATCACGAATTTCAGATCTTGTGCCAAGAAACCAAAAAGGGGAAACTTGAGAAATCCTTCAAATCGAAGGAGCTAGAGCTATTAATTCGATCAAGGATCCATAAAGGATTATTCTAGCTCATCCTAGCAACAAGTTTCTCAAGAAATCCGGGCCAAAAACTCGTCCAAAAGTGAGATCGAAAATCACCAATGCTTCCGAAAATAGGAAAAGGGGAATTTCAGGATTCAAGTGAAGAGGGAAATCTTGAGCACTAAAATACTTCTCATATCATAGAAAGGTGCTTACAAGATCCATAGATACAAGGCTAGGAAGCCACCCTCTTCCTCCCACTATTTGGAAGAGCAAGAGATGTCTCTCACACACCCACTACTCTCCTCTCAAACATGAAGTCCTCTCCTAGCACTTTGAATAGAGTCCTAACACAAGGCTAATGGAAGAGAGGCCCCTCTCCTACTAGCCACACATCTCCTTATATAGGCCTAGGGTCTATTGTCCACATGACCACTCTACCCTTGACCTACATAATACACCCACCTACCACCAGGGGCATAACCGTCCATCTTTTTTCTCATCGCCCAAATGCCATCGGACGCTTCACCTCTTTGCTTCATCTCGAAGCAAGCTCCGTGATGGTCCCACGTGCACCCCCAACCACCACCACCGGTTTTGAGGCCCAAACCGAGAAACCGTCTTGCACGCTTCTCAAAGCGCGACTTCTCAATGTTGACGCGTGTCACCTTGTCCCGCGATCCTGACCACCGGCAAGTCTCTCCCAGTCCCTGTCCATCGGGCCCCCTTGTCACTTGTACCGGCATCCCGTTCGCCTTGACTTGGTCAACACGCTGTCTTCATCACCACCACGGTTTTGAGGCTCAACCGCAAAACCGTCTGTGCTTCTTGCCTCTCCACGTGTACGGTGTGGATCACCCTTGACTTCACTCGGCATCCGGATCGTCTGGCCCCAAGTCCCCTACTTGTGCCCGATCATCTCGACGTTGACCGCCAAGTTGACTCCAGTGACCTACACATCATGAGACAAGCAAACACATTTCCCATCTCCTGCAACATCACCGATATCTCCACCAACTCCTGTTAGTCATAACCATGATATGCAAACCTATGCAATCCCTGGATTCCCGCATTTCAACTCAAGCACCAAATCCGCTCAAGTCAATTACTCATCACAAATATAGCAAACCATGGCACATATCCACATGGTTTCTCAATCTCCCCCTTGATGAGTACATTGACAACACCAAATGCACAAAGATTAGAGATTGAAATGCGAAGCCGAATAAGCTCATCCAAATGGCCAAACTCAATGAAAAGGTGAAAACAAGCTATCTAGCAAGTAGGGATCACAAAACCAAGAGTTGGCAAAGAAAGCGACTTGAGACGCAAAGAATGTGAAAAGTGCAAGAAACCGCTCAAGATCATGATATGCTCCCCCTCATGTTGTGGTAGGTCTCATGTAGTACAAAACGGGTCATATGAGTTTCTTAGCATTATTTGTGCATGACCCCAAAATTTTCTCCCCCTTTGGCAATAGCTCGTGAAGTGTAAAGGCATTTAACTTTGCTAACCATAACCATAGTGCCATGAAGTGTAAAGGCAATAGCTCCCAATCATGCAAAGATCAAAAATAGATAGCAAGGCATAAACACCATGAGCTATACAGGCTAAGCAAAAAGATTGACTAGCTTAGATAGAATCAAATTTTGCTTATCATGAGAAAATCTGCCACCACATGTGTAAGTACTCTCATCCAATGCAAAACAAGCACCAAGTGAATCATAAGAATCTAGCCAGTTTCAATCTCAACAAGGGCAACAAGCACTCGCAGAAAGTGAGCTCTACAAACGCTCACATATGAAATAGAGACTCAGTTGATCAAGTGATTATAGTTTATCCTCATGTGTCCTCTTATCCATGCGGATGGTCGCACGACTAGGTACGACAAACACCCCAAGGCTTCAAGTCACAATGTTTGGATTTAGCATTATTGAGTAGTTCTTGATCAAAGCACTTAGCAGATTTTTCAATATTATGCACAAGACAAAAGAGCATGCCTTTGCGGCAAAAGGGACACACGTTCCCACAATGTTTCCTCATGAGCTAAACATTTGCAAAGCCTTCCATTTCACAACCACAAGGTGCCAAAGCCAAGACATCCTCTTAGACTAGCATCAACACAAGTTTCAACAAGGATAAAAGCAATTATACACATGGTGAGCAAGTTTTAGCAAGATTAGATCATAAGGTTCATAAGAAGCTTAGTTTACCTTTAAGATTAGCAAGTTGCTCACATGAGTTTATAACAAGCCATCTAGAAAATCTAAGCATGAGAGATTACCATCACATCCACACAACTTAGCTCAAGCTCAATCATAGCAAAGAGAATTGCAAGAAAGCATAAGAATCAAAGCTCATCTACCAACGCATATATTACATATGAGATGCAATGTGAAAAAGGTAAGATATATATATACAAGAGAAAACAAACTCCCCCTCAAATGATGCCATAGGGATGACAAACACCAAGTTCCCCCCGAAGAAAAGCATGTCTCGAAGCATCTAGGGGCTTGGTGAGGATATCGGCTAGTTGGTTTTTGGTATCAATGTATTTGAGCTCAACATCCCCCTTCTCAACATTGTCTCTCAGGAAGTGGAATCGCACATTGATGTGTTTGACCTTACCATGTTGGACTGGGTTTTTGGCTAAGCATATGGCACTAGAGTTATCACACATGAGTGGAACACCCTTAAAAGTTAACCCATAGTCTCTCATGGTAGATACAACCCATAGGATTTGTGAGCAGCAGCTAGCAGCAGCTACATACTCAGCCTCTATGGTGGATTGGGCAACACTCGACTGCTTACGAGAAGACCAACAGATCAAAGAAGTACCCAAGAAATGGCAAGTATCAGAAGTGCTCTTCCTATCAATTCTACACCCAGCAAAGTCCGCATCTGAATACCCAATGAGATCAAGAGATGAAGATGCAGAGTACCAAAGACCAAACTCAAGGGTGTATTTGAGATACCTGAAGATGCGCTTGACAGCCTTGCGATGAGTCAACCTTGGGGAAGCTTGAAAACGAGCACAAAGACACACCACAAAGTGTATGTCGGGTCTTGTCGCTGTCAGGTACAAGAGGGAGCCAATCATGCTCCTGTACTCCCTTTGATCCACCACTTCACAGTCTTCATCTGGGTCAAGAGACGTTGTTGTGGACATCGGTGTAGACAACGGTTTCACATTGACCATGTCGAACTTCTTCAGGAGATCCTTCGTGTACTTGGCTTGATGTATGAAAGTGCATTGCTTGCACTGCTTGATTTGAAGCCCAAGAAAGAAGGTGAGCTCTCCCATCATTGACATCTAAAATTCACTTTCCATAGCTTCCTGAAACCTGGACAGAGCATAAGAGGAACCACCAAAGATGATATCATCCACGTAAATCTGAACCATTAAAAAGTCATTGCCATGCTTGAGAGTGAACAAGGTTTTATCAACACACCCCATGACATACCCACGCTCTAGCAAGAAGGTCTTAAGCCTAGCATACCATGCCCTTGGTGCTTGCTTTAGCCCGTACAAAGCCTTCTGAAGCTTGTACACACGGTTTGGGTATTTGTGGTGCTCAAAGCCAGGGGGTTGCCTCACATACACTTCTTCCTCTATGAAACCATTTAGGAAAGCACTCTTGACATCCATTTGATAAAGTCTAATGCCCTTGGAGGCAGCAAATGCAAGCAAGATCCTAATGGCTTCTATGCGAGCAACAGGAGCAAAGGTTTCACCATAATCTAAGCCCTCCACTTGGCTAAAACCTTGAGCAACTAGCCTAGCCTTGTTTCTCACAACCTCACCATCCTCCCCATGTTTGTTTTTTAACATCCACTTGGTTCCTATGACATTGACATTATTGGGAGGCTCTACAAGGGTCTAGACTTTGTTTCTCTCAAAGTTTTCCAACTCCTCATGCATGGCATTAACCTAATGTTCATCAGATAGTGCGTGTCCAACATCCTGGGGTTCAAAGGTTGCAACAAAGAGAGAATTGGTAAAGTAAGCAAGATGTGGAGACCTCAACCTTGTTGTCCTCTCGTAGAGATTACCGATCATCTATTGAGGTGGGTGTTGACGCTGAATGTGATGAGGAGCCTCTCTCTCTCAGAGTGTACCTCCCCCTCAACCACAGCTGGAGCTTGCTTGACAGCTGCTGAAGTTGATGTAGAAGCTTCTAGACCCTCTGCTGGAGTAGTGGTAGCAGCAGGAACAAGCTCAGATGAGAGATGAAGTGAATCATCATCATCATCATCAAAGCCCTATAGGTCCTCTTCTATAAAGATTCTCTCCTTCATCTCCTTGTAACCTGTAGACTCAATCACATTCCTCGCACAAGAGTTTGATTCATCAATGGTTACATCACAGGATTCTACGATGGTGTTAGTCTCTAAATTCAAAACTCTGTAGGAATGACCATGAAGAGAGTAACCAAGAAAGATTCCATCGGAAGACCTTGACTCAAATTTATCAAGATTGCCACGCTTGAGAATAAAGTACTTGCAACCAAAGGCACGCAAATGAGAAACCGAGGGCTTTCTCCCAAAACGCAGCTCATAAGAAGTCACATTAAGAATTGAGCGCAAGAAAATCCGATTGGAAACATAGCAAGCAGTGCTAATGGCCTCAACCCAGAACCGCCTCGGAGTCCTATGCTCATCGAGCATCGTCCGGGCCATCTCCACTAAGGTTCTGTTCTTTCTTTCAACCACACCATTCTGCTGGGCAACCCGAGGTGCTAAAAACTGATGCTCAATACCATGCTCAAGACAGAAAGCATCAAAGGAGGAGTTCTTGAACTCAGTGCCATTATCACTGCGAATTGCTCGTAATGCACCAGGGAGTTCCTTGAACAACCTCAAAGCTAAGCTCCGAAAGTGATGAAACACTTCATCCTTGCTCTCAAGAAAGTAGACCCAAGAGTAGCGAGAATAGTCGTCAACTATCACAAGAACATACCACTCCCCACCCGCCGAACGAACCCGAGAAGGACCAACAGTGTCCATATGAAGCAACTCTCCAGGACGTTTAGTCATCGCAAAATTGATTGGTGGATGAGAAGCGGCAATCATTTTCCCATGACGACAAGGAGCACAAACCAAATCCTTACCAAATTTGAGCTTAGGCAATCCTCGGATTAAACCTAGGCCACTCAAACGACATAACAAGTCAAAGCTCATGTGACCCAGTCTCCTATGCCATTTCCAGAGCTCAGAAGAAGATTGAGCAAACAAGCACTTGTGAGAACCAGGAGAACCAGCAAAATCAGCCTGAAAAACTCTGCCAATGCTAGAAATCCCACAAACCAATGAACCACTCGAATCAAGAACACAAGAAGCATTCGACTTAAAGCGCACTTCCAAACCAACATCAAGAAGCTGAGAGACAAAGAGGAGATTATACTTGAGAAACTCAACCAAACCAACATCATTGAGAGTGAAGTTCTCATTTACCTTTACCGCGCCCCTTCCCTTCACTCTTCCTCTCTTGTCATCTCCAAAGGTCACATACTCCTGACGCTTCAAGGGAGTGAGGCTGGAGAACCACTTTGCATTTCCGGTCATGTGGCGCGAACACCCGGAATCCATCAACCACTTGTTCTTCAAGCCTCCACCTGCTGCCTACAAAGAACGAGAAGTGAAAGTCGATGGCTCAGTGCTGGGGTTAGTCAAAAAGCATTTGGGAATCCAGCACTTAACCATACGACCAGTAGTAGTCATCACAGTTCTTTGCACTTTATCATGTGAACGCATGGGACGAGAACCACGATGGGGAAAACGTGGCCTGTCAAAGCGTCTTGACTCAAACCTTGAGTTGTGAGGATAGAAATCATCTGTGTGAAAGCCAAATCCACGTGAGTGACGCTCACCACGATGGAGAAAACATGGGGCACCAAAGCGCTGCTGCGCAAAGCCTCTGTTTTGTGAATCAAAGCCATATGAGGAATGACCCTGTCCACGATAGGCACGAGAAAAAGAGCGAGACTGAAAGTCAACAAAATCATCATAAAAAGCATCCCTAGTCAACTCAGCTTGCTTCCTCTCAATCCTCTTACGCCTATAACAGAATTCATCCAAGTGGCCCTTGCGACCACAAAACATGCAAATGTAGACACCCTTAGGATTAGGCTTGGTTTGCATTGCAGGTTTGGGTTTTGGCTTCTCTATTTGCTTTGGGTTGAAGGAGGGTTTTGGATTGGGTGGATAGTATGTGTCAGTGGGTTTGATGGTGTTTTCCTCATCCTTGTAGCTGGAGCTAGGTACAAACTTACCCACATTCTCACTTCCTTGTCACACCTCTCAAATCCCAAACCCAAGTTATAGGTTGACCTAGAAGCACTCTTCTTCACTCTTGCCATATCACTCTCAATCTTCTCTTCAATCACTAGGGTTCTCTGGAGCCTAGACACAAGATAGTCATTTTCCTGAACTAGGGCTTTGTTTTCCTCCCTAGTGATTACAAGCTTGTCCTTAAGAGAGACACACACCTCACAGGGTGGTGGAAGGACCTTAGAGCGAGTCTCATGAAGCAACTTTGACTCAAGCTCTTTGACTTTGAGGGACTGAGCTTCCAACTCATCTGTGAGCTTGGGGCACTTCTGACATGCACCCAAAAGAGTTGGTCTAGCTTTGAACTAATCAAGCTCCTTGAGGGCACTCTCCAGCTGACTGGCAACTTGAGCATGCACACTCTCCCTCTGTGCAAGATCACTCATCACAACTTGGCAAGACTCACACTCAACAACAATGTCCTCACGAGCAAGCTTGGACTAAGCGAAGCAATTTCAAAATCAGCACTCTCCAACTTAGACTTAAGCTCTCTACTCTCACGAACAACACTGAGAAGCTTATCATCTTGCATGAGCAGAACGTCGCGCAAATGATCAAGTTCAGAAGAGAGCTCATCGAGAGTGGGAGGTACCTCGCTTGTGTTGGAGTCGGATCCAGAGTCGGTATCGTGGTCGTTCTTTGCCATGAAGCAAAGCCCGGTGAAGTCATCCTTCCTCTTGACTCGTGGCTTTTCAACCTCCTCCTCCGAGCTTGAAAGGCCTTCGCTTGATGTGAGGTCGACATCGCTCAAGGCGGCAACACAGGTGCATGCAATGGCCTTGGTGAACTTCTTGGAGTTCTTGCCCTTCTTGTAGAAGCGGTTCTTCTTCTGCTTGAAATCTTCAGTGTTGTTGTCGCGGTACCGGGCCTTCTTCTTCTTCTTGGGACAGTCGGCAATGAAGTGTCCTAGGTCACCGCACTCGAAGCAGGTTCTTGAACCACCTCCTCTTCTCTCCTTCCGGTTGTTCTAGAACTTCCTTGTGAGCAAGGAAAGCTCCTCATCAGGAATGCACTCCATCTGTTCATCGGAAGCTGCAACAAGAGAAGACAAAGAAAACTCCAAGGAAGACTTGTCAAGTGAGGGGTTAGTTCCATGAGAAGCGCAACTGTGATCACCCTTCTGAGAACTAGAAAGCAAAGCCATGCTAGAAGCAGGAATAGCAAGATTAGGACGAGATTTCCTAGACAGTTCATGAGATTTTAGCTTGCTATATAGTTGCTCACAGTTTAGGGTATTGAATTCAGCAGTTTCTTCTAGAGCAGCAATTTTAACCCCCCAAACATTTTCATCAAGTGAGTACAGCAGTTGCTTAGCTCTATCATTGTCATTGTATATAAGGGTACCACAAACCCGCAAGTTGCACACAATTGCCTCAAACCTACGAAAAGTATCATCTAGTCACTCACCCGGTTTCTGTGCAAACGTTTGGTACTGTCTATTGTAAGAATCCTTAAGCATAGACTTGACCTGGTTGGTACCCTCATGGTAAGTGCAGAGCTTATCCCAAATAGCATGAGCAGTGTCAAGGTGTGCAACCCTATCATGTTTGCTCCTACCAAGTGTAAAAAGCAGAATATTGACAGCTTTGGAGTTATTCTCATACCTGACTAACTCACCTGCAGAAGCAATGTTCAGGTCTTGTGGTATAGCATACTCCTGATCAACAATCTCCCAAATTGCACATGCTTGACTTAGCAGATACGCCTTGGTCCGTGACTTCCAGTAGGGGAAGTCCTCTCCATCGAACATCCACAGCTTGACAGCACACTTCTCTATGTCGCCTTCGGATCACAAAGCCGGTGAAGGTCAACTAGTGATCAAACCGGCTCTTATACCAATTGAAGGACCGAGAAGGCGACCAGAGGGGGGGTGAATGGGAGCCAAATAAAATTCTCCAAGAGAACTTGGCCTATATCCCAAAAACAACCCAAGCCAACCTCCAAATCGATCACCAAGACTACACACACCAATTTGTGGTGTACTGGCCCTAGGAGTGATCAACCACACCAAAGAAACACAGCGGAAACAAAAAGGGAAGATGAAATTCTTAACAGTTCAGAACTGAGCACTCATCGGCAGTACCGATCCCTGCCATCGGTAGTGCTGGTCGGCATCGGCAGTGTCGGTCACGCCTATCGGCAGTGCCGGTGCGCATCATCGGCAGTTCCGGTCCTACCTATCAGCAATGCCGGTGCGGGATGCTGTCACACTGGAACCTATAGACTCGACCAATCGGCAGTGCCGGTCCTGGTGATCGGCAGTGCCGGTCGACCCTCGACAGATCATAAAATCTCTCGGATCTTGTCAAATCTTCTCCAAAACTCAATCAAACGAACTCAAAATGATGCGATTTTTGGACCAGTGAATCCTCATCACATCACAACCCTAATCCTAGGAGATCAACCCAATTGGCTCAAGAATTCATCACGAATTTCAGATCTTGTGCCAAGAACACCAAAAAGGGAAAACTTGAGAAATCCTTCAAATCGAAGGCGCTAGAGCTATTAATTCGATCAAGGATCCATAAAGGATTATTCTAGCTCATCCTAGCAACAAGTTTCTCAAGAAATCCGGGCCAAAAACTCATCCAAAAGTGAGATCAAAAATCACCATGAAAATGCTTCTGAAAATAGGAAAAAGGGAATTTCGGGATTCAAGTGAAGAGGGAAATCTTGAGCACAAAAATACTTCACATATCATAGAAAGGTGCTTACAAGATCCATAGGTACAAGGCTAGGAAGCCACCCTCTTCCTCCCACTATTTGGAAGATTTAGGTTGTTTTTAGTTTCATATTTAACCAATAAACTAGGCTATAAAATAAAAAAAAATATTGGTGATGGCTCGGCTAAGTTTACTGGCCGGGAGGTCAAATTTCATAAAAAACGACCACCCGGATGATAATCTGAGGCTCCTGTCCAACCAGTCAGTTTTCAGCACCCTGGAGGTCGTATTTCATGAAAACGACCACCTGGCTAGGTAATATTCAAGTACCCAGAATCCAACCAGACCAGTCAAATATTAGTACCCGGGAGGTCAAATTTCAGCAAAAACGACCCTTCGGGTGATGGTCTGATCATCCAACCCGGCTAGTCGGATTTCAGCAAACCGGAAGATCATATTCCATGAAAATGACCACCCGGCTGGGTAAAATTTTTGGAGGTCAGATTTTATCAAATTTTAGCACCCGGGAGGTCATATTTGGCGAAACATGATCACCCGGCTAGCTAATCTTGAGCCACCTAACCTGAAATAAACCCAGTCCAGTTTTACCACCCTGGGGGTCATTTTTCATGAAAACGACCACCCGGCTTGGTCATTTCTGCCGCCCGGCACAACTTTTTCTTGGATTCTTGGCACTTTTAATGAGTGGTGAAGGTGTGGCCATCCTTACCTTGAAGAAAAAATGCTCATCAAAAGCCCCACCATAAGTGAAAGTGAATGAATGAGAGCCACCCATGTCACCTCACTCTTTCACCACTCACACTCATCTACCACCCTACTCACCTAGGACTCATGAGTGGTAGCACACTCATTGCAACATACAATTTTGGCCATCCCATCACTCTATCCTTACTCCCTACACTCCTAGCAAATTTCTAGACAAATTGAGCAAGTGGATCACATGGCACTTGGACCTAGCCTTCTCCCATCACCACTAGAGCAATAATAGAGCAATTGGAGGGAAATGACCTGCCGGGCGGCATGGGCTGCCACCCGGCATAAAAATTTTTGCCCCAAGGCTCCCCTCGAGCCTATAAATACCAGGCACACTCTCCTTTGTTTCTCCACCCGTCACACCCAAAATTTCAAATTTTGGTTTGTGACCCAATTCCACTAAATTTCAACATTTTTTTGTAATAGATTAAAATTTTATTATAAATTAATTAGAGAATTATAATTTATTTTAGGCAAAAGGGCTATTTTCTAAATTAAATAAATTAATTTAGGTTATTAATATTTTGTATGTTGACTCCAAAACTTGTTTCGGTTTGATCAAATCACCACCATGAAGGTCATCATCATGACACCAAGATCAATAAGACAAGGCGCTAAAGACTTTCAATAAGAGAAGTGAAGTACTTCAGCCATAACAAGACACGAAGCAATGGATGTCAGCATAGGCTATTGTTTGTAGAGTAATGAGTGATTGTGTGTTATGATTGTTTTAGGTTGTTTGAGCCTATCCTTCCTTGGTCAACATTTTATCCTTGGAACCTATCCACAATCTTTGATGCATATAGTGTGGTCCTATTTTCACATTCATAATTCTTTAGCTCATCATTCATTGTTTATTCCATTATTTCCTTTTGATCTTTAAAAACTATTGTCTTGTATGTTCAAATTTCTAGGTCCCACTATCTTTGAATCTCAGGACGAGATTCCTTTTAAGGGGGTAGTTTGTCACACCCTATATTTTTCAAATTCAGGTTTTGAGCCTTTCTGACACTCAGAAGGCATAATTCTCATAATTTTCTCACTTGAATCCTTCCACGCATCCCTTTTTCCCTTAACCTTATGATTATCAAAACATCGAGTGTCATTATTATTATTTCTCACATCCTTGCTTTTCCTAGCTTTGCTTAATATCTCTTCCCACCAAGCATAAACGTATCTAATGCAGTCAATAGCCAAACCAACCTTGTCTAACACTTTGTCCCACTATAACTGCACACCATGCAAACTAGTTCATTCATCCATCCTTGTGAGCCTACGAGTGTTCTCTTCTTCCTGGTCTTCCTCAGACCAGGTCCAACAAAATCTAGACTATGCTAGTATTCCAACTACACATAATGTCCAACTCGACAACATCATGTTCATTCACTTCCTCTTGATGCTTTCGCTTGCTCCCATGGGCCAAGCAGTGAACTAGGCTCATGCTAGTGCTCAACGAACATCATCCACAAGCCAATTAATGAGAGATTTTTGTTGCCCCTAGCTCATCTATCAATACCCACAAAAGAGGAGATGAAACTAATAGCCAAATGAGCATTACACGACCAAACCTCACCAGAAAGTGCGCCTGGCCTTTATCAGCATCATATCCAAATCTTGCCATCATTGAAGCCCTGAAGTGACCAGGATTTGACTTGCCATGTCTGTTGTTCCGTACTTGTTTGCGTTCAGCACAGGCAATGGTAATGACCTCCTTGTTCTTTTCAATCTATATGTCTCCTTGATGAACTCCTTGTACCGTACCCTATCCCATGAAGCGCTCTTGCTACTCGCAGGAGTACTCCTCGAGATCTTTTTTGACACTCCTAGGAACGCTGATGGCGTTTGATCTGCTATGGCATGACCTTGCTATCTTTCAACCATGTTATCTCCAAATCAGTCAAACTTCTATCCAAATTACCATGATGTTCTCATATTCCACATCATCATGAATATTCTTGTTCATGTTGTTCCTTAATCACTAACAAGCAGCCACACTACAAGAGATGACAACAATTCGCATGCAAGCTAGTGACCAGACTCTTTATTTCTTGTCCGAGTATTGGCACATATTAGTAGCACACATGACCTAATTAATCATTGAACTTGCCGGTGAAGTAAGCTTTAGTTTGTGCTTAATAAAAGCAGCACCCAGGTTGGTCTATGATCAAAGCCAGTTGCTAACTATGTCTCCCATCAATTTCCACTTTCAGGAGAATAAACATCAACCATAGTGCTCATAACTCGAACCATTCATGGCTGGACAGTTTTGCTTGCCTCTTGGCCTCTCTCCTCCCTTCCCTACCATTTCCTCTCCCCTCCCTAGGCCTCTTAAGTCACACCAGGATGCCCCTTGGCCTGGCTCACGAGCTCCCTTGCCCCCTTACCTTCATTTCCATCTATTCAAGTCGAGTTCATCTATAGTTTGTCTGCCTTGACCACTCTTGACGCCCTATGTTTCAATCCACATTCCCGATGATCTACCCAACAAAATGGGCCCAAATTTCTACAGAGAGTGATCCAGTATGTCCTCAACATCATATCCAAAATTTAATCCCATAGGAGAAGTGATGCAAGCAGGATCACATTTTCAATTGACACTGGTCTCTGTTCTGAGTACATCCAGCACGCGCATCGGTAATTCCTCTCCTATTTCCCCTTATTCTGATGGTTCCATGATACAACATCATATCCACCATGTGTTCCAGGGAACCAAGAACGTGTACAGCCAATGGTTTGCCAAAATCTCGCCTGACGCCTCCCAGAACGCCTTTGGCACTCGAACTGCCGCTGCATGACCTCATCACAATCAAGTCATTCGATCTCTCATTCAGGTGAATTCTATATAAAATAACCTTATCTCAGCCATGTTCCCGACATCTACAAATGTTTATGTTCAATTATTTCCTTTAGACCAGTAGCCTATCTTCGGGAATGTGCACGTCTTTGTCGTGATGTCTACAGTGGGATGCTGAAATGTGTTCTGGTCATGTTCAACGCGCGCGACTAGAATTCCCCAATGATTGTAAGCTATTCCTTGATTTTCTTTTGGATGCACGCATAATACCAGAGCATGTTCCCATAAGTCATTTCCATCTCTACCTGATGGTTCATCAAGATCATGTCCTATTCTCCCAACAACGCGAATGGCGTGTCAACTGCCGCTGCGCAGGTCCATCATGATTCAGCTCCTTGATCTGATTTCCCGCTTGCGTTCCATCCAATTCATCATGTTGAGATCATGTTCCTGATATATTTTCATATGATTGTTAAACTACTTCTTTTATTACTGCAGCTAAGCTATGGGAACATGTTTGTCTTTGCATAAATATCTGTTCTGCCATGCCTGAAATCTCATCACCAATTGTAAGCATTTTGCTATTGTTTCATTTGACTCGGGTTATAACAAACAACACCACTAAACTTACTATTCCATGCTCTATAGGATGCCATCATCATATCATTGAGACATCGTTGATGTCGACGTCGCCACTCCTTGCTATGTTTTATCCACCTGGCACCATCACTCGTGGCAGTGAGGCTTTCCGCCATTGCATAAACCTTGGTGAGCTCCTTGTGCCCCGCTTCATATCTCGTGATTAGTCCCTATTGTTGCATATTATCCTTAGCATGTATGTTTGTTATTGATGTGTGTGAATAGGTGTACGCTTGAAAACGGGAGGAGGAATCGTGAAGATAAAGTTAGACAATCGGTAGTCATAGAACAACAACATCATTTACGGCAAGTGTCCTTGATGCATCTTGTACCTATTTGAATATTAAATTAGAACTACATGCTTGTCAAATGAATGGGGTACCTATTGATATGGTTTTCCTAGTATTGCTTTATCCTTTTCCTTGTTGCCTTGAACTAGTTCATCGGTTGGTTGTGGGTAGATAATGCTTAGGTTGCTTGTGGGATGTTGGGTTAATATTAATCTTGATTAATGAACTATGTCACTTTATGGGTGGATCAGTAATTTATGTTAGCAACATGGACTTAGGGATCTATGCAAGCCGGATGGAATGGATGTGGTGTCGTGGGCACATGGTTGGTGCTGGTAGGCTTGTTGTAGATCCTAGGACCCGGTTCTTGGAGCGATGACCCAGGACAACAGTGCCATCACAAGGCTGCTATGGAACAGCTTGGCTGATTAATTAGGAGTTCTCCCAGTGTCGGTGCAACATTTTGGTGGAGCGGGGAATGGAAGTTGAGAGGACTATCCTTGTATCCGAATGGCTCAAGAGGGGGCTCCTGGGGTGATGAGCTGCTTGTCTATGGGCTATCACTTATGGACGGGAGTGGAACCTTAGTGGCTAGCATGTACTGGGAGACCCTTTGGAAAAGCCTCGTAGTGATCTCCTGGCTGCACACCTAAGGAAGTGTGCTAGTGCTTGGCCGACATGGCAACATGGAGACTCTAGTCCGCCTGGCAACAAGAGACAAAATCATGACTTGTGGGTAAAGTGGTACAGACTCCGCAGAGTATCAAACTATCATGATAGCCGTGCTCACAGTCAAGAGTGGCCTGGAATCCTCACAAGATTAGTTTGTGGACTATGGGTTGGAATGGTTTGGAATGGTTAGGAATGGTTGGATGGTTTGGACTTGGCTTGGATAGTACCCTGTGGATTGAGGGTTGGGATGACCTCACCTAGTAATTATGATGCTTAGGAATTAAAAGCTCATGCAATAAACCCCATTAAGCCTTCCTTGTCTTTAGTCCCATATCATCTTTTCCCCACTTGCTGAGTACAACATGTGCTCACCCTTGCTATATCCCACATTGCTGCTCAGCTATAGGAGAAGGATGATACAACTATGAAGACGATGGAGGAGTCTAGGCATGCGGTCTTCCGGTCGACTTCCCATGGGAGCTGAAGGACACCAACGCTTAGTTTATTCCGCTGCAATGTAATCTTTTTCTTTTGACCTACGAGTCACCTTTGTAATAATGTTATCGATTTAATAAAGATATTGTTCTTTTATCACAATAATTGTCCTGTGTGCGTGAAAACTTGATCCTGGGCACGCATACAGATGCATTCGGTTTCGGTCGTTGGAACCGGCTGTGACACCACCCTCAGCAGAAAACATTTTCTCTCCCTCTTCACCCTCTTCTCACTTCACTAGCCCTCTCTAGTAAGTGCACTTTGCACTTAGCAATAAAAGTGTGCTGCAATAAAACCAACTAGAGAGAAATTGTTGTCACCCTTGCACGTTTGAACGACTAACACTTGGACTACTAACCGGACGACTAACCGCTAACCATTATCATCATTTTGTCCTTCGGGTATTGTGTCCAAGTAACCCCTTTTGCAGGAATGGCAAATATTTGGAGAGGCCTCTACACCAAGTTCAGCAGCAGCAGCAGCTCGAGCCGTGGGAGGCGAACGTCGAGTGAGAACTAAGAAGCCGAGCACTCGAGAGCTTCACATGGGACGAATAGTTTGACAAGTTCATGGAGAGTGAAGAGAATATGGTGTTCAATGACTATGACGAACGAAGCAAACTCATCGCCATTCGGGACCGGGAGTTCACATCCGTATGCAAGTTTGACCACAACTTCCTCGAGCGAATCGGTGTCCTTGCTGATTTTGAGTACGCACTCAACACAGCCGGATGAGTTGGAAGAAGACATGCAATACTTGGCTGCCAATGCTTATGAAACCAACGAACGAACTCAAGAAGTACAAGTAGCCATAAGGGATGCACAAGAATGGCAGCAACAAACGTCGGAACAACTTCAGACAAACCTCTCCATGATGGACCAACTGTTCGGCCACTTCAACATCGAGTATCTAAGCTTAAGTCTTGCAAAGACCTAAGCTTGGGGAGGTACCCAAACCAAGGTGCGCCGCTTGTTCTATCCCCTCTCCCCCTTTCTCTAGTTGAGTTGTTTTCATTTTTTGAGAAAATTTAAGAAAACCCAAAAACATTTTTCAGTTTTCGAAGAAAAACCATAAAAATTTGCATAACCAAAAAGAACAAAAATATTTCCCTTTTCAAATAAAATTTGAGAACTTAGTCTCTACCTTGCCTATGAAATGATGAATAGTTGTCCTATTAGATCCCTATGAGTCTCAAGTATACAACATCTACTCTTCATTTTGGTGGGTAATGGTAGACCGGCATGATGACAAGCTAGTCCCTCTATGTTTTAGTGGGTGCAAAATGGCTAATAAACACCAAGTCTAGTTGTTGGAATTCATGATATGGCATGTTTTGGATGAGTCTATGATCTCCTCATGATTAGAGTCCAATGATTTCTTTCAAAACCATGCTACAATAAAAACCTCCCTACTTGGTGTATGTCTTTCCTATGATAGAAAAATTCCTACCAAGGCTAGATATTAATTGTGAACCCACTTTTATGTCATCCATGTATGCATTGAGTTTGGTTAGGATTTGATCCTCATGAGGGACTTGCACTTTCAAAGCCAATCATTTTCCTTGGTGTAATCTTTGAGTTCTCAAATAATCATGCTTGGTTATGCAGTTTCCACATTGGATTCAAGCATCCACTTCACCAAGCATGTTAGCCAAAAATCTCTCCTTTACGAAAACCTTGATCCTACAAGAAAGATTTTGGTTCTCCCAAAATAAATGCTCAGAAAAAAGTTTGCAAAAATATTTGAACCATTGAACTAGCTTCCCTACACTATGAGATCTGAAAAAGAAAGAAAGAAAAGAAGAAAGAAAGAAAAATAAAATGAGAAAAAAATATCAGCTCTCATAGATGTACAAATGTCAAGTTTCAAGGTTCATTAAATTCATTGAGCAAAAATAAAGGACCATCCTTTCACTCTAGCACAAAAATCCAATCTTTGATAAAGATTTTTGCTATTGTGCTAGTCCACTCCTTCGCGTGAGTCCATTCTCTCCCTCTCCCCTGGACATTATTTCCAAATGGTTGGAATGAGAAAGTGCAAAGTCTTTTCGCTAGGACCATCTCTTAACTTAATGAAATATGCATACTAGATATGTCGTCCTACCAAGCTCCACATATAAGTGTCATAGTGAAGGAATTGGTGAGGAAATACACTTTTTGAGAGATGAGAGTCATAGTGAAGGATTACACCAAGAGGGAAAATTTTCAATCTTATGCAGCATTACAAAAACATTGGACTCATGATCATGTAGGAGGTTGAGTGACAAAATCTAAACTATTTGTTCTGAGTTCCAACCGCTCATGACAAGGTCATAAAATGCCTAAGAGCCCCACTTACAATGAGAACGACTTAGTGATCAACTTGTGCTTGTTTACGATTACCCCTATGTTGTAGGAGTATGTGTTTGTGCACTTGATCCTTGCAGGGCTCTAATATTGAAGCAACTCCTGGTCCATCACTTCCAAGTTTTAAATTTGCTCGGGACGAGAAAAGGTTTAAGCTTGGGGAGGTGTTGGTGGCCCTTAAAACCTAATATCGGCCACCAACCGGTCGGGAAATGCGAGGTAAAGACCAAAGTTTCTTGAATATTTGTTTAAACTAATAAAGTTCCACGTATTTTGGTGAAATATGTGTTTGCAGGGTCAAAAGGGCCAAAACTGTCTTAAAACATGAAGAAACGCCCCGTCAGCCGAATCTGTCTTAAACAGTAGGCCGACAGGGTCATATGAGGCTGAAATCAGGGCCCGGCAGGGTCGTGATGGCTAAAATCAGAACCCAGCCGACAGGGTCATATCAGGCTAAAAACAGCCACCTCGCGGGTCAAAAAAAGTCATCATGAGGCTAATCATCCGACCCGGCCGACTTTGCAAAACACTCCACCGTGAAGCTGTTTTCTCCCCCCGGACAAAAAGCTATGGAATATGGCTAAGGACAAAGGGTCTACAAAATGGCCTAACTGAGAGAAGCCACGGGGCGACCCGGAGGGGTCGGCACCCGACCCATGCCGCCACCCGGCCTGGCCTGCCGCCCGGCCTGGGTTGGCCACACAGGGTTGCCAGCCCATGAGGACCATGAGGCTTACTGACCCCAAAATGGAGAATTCGGTGGGAACTGACCAAGGAACTGCCATCCGAACCAAATCTGAGCCATCCAAAGCAAGTCGATTGGAAACCGACCAAATCCAATGGCCGCCTGGCCGGGCCTGCTGCCCAGCGGTGCATGCCGCCCGGCACACGTGGCCGCCCGGAATGGCCCGCCGCCCGGCGGGGGAAATTTTGCCCATCAACTCTCCTCCACCTTGAAGTACCCGCCAAGTCTCCGCCACCTATAAATAGAGGGCGAATTCGACAGAAGAGCAGAATAGAGAAGAAATAAGCATTAGTCCCAAGTTTTACCCAAGTAGAAGAGTAGAGGTGTAGGAGGAGACGTTCAGGATGCGGGCTCCTTCAACTTGTGCCTCGGGGATTCAAGCTCCAGCGTGAGTAATCTCCCTCGTCTTCGGGGCCGGGTACCATGTAGTAGAATTCTTGCCCAAGTAATAAAGTGAGTATTTCTATCCTTTTATTCCGTGGGATCCTCGTGCATAACTATTTATTGCTTCATAGCATTATCTTGTTGTGCTTACCAATTCTAGAACTGGTATAAAAGTCTATGTTTACACGTGTTGTTGAGAGTTAGCTTTCCTGGGATTGTATTCGTCCCCACGGGCTGTGTGGTAGGCGGCAGGTGGTGACAGCCCTGTCCGTCCAATATTGAATTCCACCATGTTCGGGAAGTCTCAAGCTGGGTTGTCTAGCGTTAACGTGCCCACTAGTACATGAGGTTAGTTACCGACCCTTACCTGTGGATCGTTATCATGCCCCGAAGCAGATATTTGGAAATAGAATTTTCACTAAGTTACTTGGAGAAGGTTCACTACATTAGATTGCCTGGCCCGGAGATTTCTTCTCCCTATAGAATACATTTAGTTCTGCTCCCCTTCATCACTAGGACTTGAAAGATTAGGAGTGACACTCTACTCGTTCCCTGTGGAAATCGATCCTCTGGAATACTCCCGTGTGGAGGCTACGTCGGTATCTGTACGCTTGCAGATTTTCCCTGTTAGGCTTAAGAACCGCCAACATAGGTGCAGAAGAGGCAAAGAGTATTTGCCATAGTAAACTAAGCAGATTTGGAGATAGGTGATATTTTTCCACCAGAGCTCTCAGTAGAAGACCCATGACCGACGGTGCTAAGATGGGAGGAAGAGGCTGGCCAGAAGGGACTATTTATAGGGTCTAGACTTGACCTTTGAAGAATCCAAATGCCGCTCTGCATTTAATGTGGAAGAATAAGAAGCGATGAAGTTTCGGGAGAAAGGACAAGAACGAGGACGGTCAAAGGTGAAAACCCAGCTACAATAAATAAGGGTGTGAATGATTGGAAAAAGACAAAATTTAACAGTGGGAGGTTCATAAGTAATTGCGAGCATGAATAAAGGTACGCGGAAAATGAGTAAGTAAATCTAGTGCATGAAATTTCATACACCAGACTTGGGGGGGGCATGTGTTGGCATCGGAATTTAATCAGGGCCAGTGATCAGCCACGTGCAGTCGAAATCGGCCAAGAGTGATGAACCCAATGGCCGAAAGAGAAGAAAGTGGACCCCTGTGGGGTTATTTTATCCTTTTCTGTATTTGATTATGTTTAGGAATAAACCAAGTCAGTTCATTTAGGAGTCCTAACCGAGTCGGGTCAGAACCTCTTGCATGAGGTTATAAAAATGTAATACAATTTGGCGCATCGCCAACCTTTCGTACTCGACGAAATCCTCGTCTCGCGTGGGCTGCATTGATTTGATATTCTAGTTGTTATCGTTAGAATTGCTTGTTATTCGGTAATTAGATTTTCTTTGTACTTGTTCTATCGACTTTGATTGCAATACTATCTTGGTTGAAACTGATCTATTGCAATTTTAGTTGGTTCTACCGGTATATTTTAGATCTATTGTTCGAGTCACTTTATTGATTTTATCTATAAATAGGTTAAATCTGGCTCTATCTACCGTGTTTGAATACTATCTCGATTAAGTTTGATTTAGTCGAATCAGTAAGGCTGCATCAATTTCGACCTCTTACTAGGTAGATTGGGTTAGATCCGATCAATTTATTGGTAGAGCCGATAGAGTTTTATCAGAATGTTTAGCCAATATGTTATCACGGTTCAATCCACTCTCTGGTGCGTGGACTGGTTATATCATCCACGTTGATAGTCATTTGCCCCCATATTACAATAAGATAGATTTATGATTTTGAGGCATATTTGCAATACCAACTAACTAGATCTATCGACTTGACACCATCGACAGAGCAAGTACATGCGTATTCACTATAGAACTATTGACTCAGCTCTATCGACTCTGGCATCTTGTATCGGCTTGGTCAGTTTCTTCATGAATATTGTAGGCTTATCGACTCTAGCCCGTTGACTCGATTCTTTGTCGGCATTTATGATTTTAAACTATTTATTGAATTAAATTTTGCTGATAAGCTAATACAATCAGTCAATTAGTTAAATTTCTTTTATTTTCTTTATTCATGTAATAGCCTCGGTCGATTTCACGAATAAGTGACTATCGGCTTTCTTCATTGGCCTGTCCTGGGCCCTTGACCCGTGTGTTCTGATCGTTCGTCTCTTTGTCGATTTGCAGGGAAAATCGACTGGCGCACCTCGGTTTCTTGTATTGAGCCTGCACTGGAGTTAAGTAAATCTCCTAGGTCACGCGTGGTGATTTTCGTGTCAACAACTCCCTTGTGCATTACAAGCAATCCGCAGTGATAATGGCACTGAGATCAAGAACTCCTCACTTGATGCTTTTTGTCCTGAGCATGGTATTGAGCATTAGTTTTTAGCGCCTCGTGTTTCCCAATAGAATGGTGTGGTTGAAAAAAAGAACAAAACCTTAATGGAAATGGGCCGGATGATGCTCGATGAGTGTAGGACTCCGAGGCGGTTCTGGGCCAGGGCCATTAGCACTGCTTGTTACGTTTCCAATTGGATTTTCTTGTGCTCAATTCTTAATGTGACTTCCTATGAGCTACATTTTGGGAGGAAGCCATCTGTTTCTCATTTGCGTGCCTTTGGTTGCAAGTGTTTCATTCTCTAGCATGCCAATCTTGATAAGTTTGAGTCAGGATCTTTCGATGGCATCTTTCTTGGCTACACCCTTCATGGTCATTTCTATAGAGTTTTGAATTTGGAAACTAACACCATCGTAGAGTCCTGTGATGTAACCTTTTATGAGTCAAGCTCTTGTGCAAGCAATGTGATTGACTCTGTAAGGTACCAAGGAGATGGAGGAGAGCATCTTTGTAGAAGAGGACCTACAGGGCTTGGACGATGACGATGTTGAGTCATTCCATCCCACATCCGAGCCTGTTCCTGCTGCTTCCACCACTCCAGTAGAGGGTTTAGAAGCTTCTACATTGACCTCAGTAGTTGTCAAGCCCGCTCCAGCTATCGTTGAGGGAGAGGTACGCTCAGAGAGAGAGGCTCCTCACCACATTCAGCGTTAACATCCACCTCAACCGATGATTGGTAATCTCTATGAGAGAACAACAAGGTCAAGGTCTTCACATCTTGCCTGCATTACCAATTCTCTATTTGTTGCCACCTTTGAACCTCGGGATGTTGGACATGCACTATCTGATGAACATTGGGTTAATGCCATGTATGAAGAGTTGGAAAAGTTTGAGAGGAACAAAGTATGGACCCAAGTAGAACCTCCTATTGGTGTCAATGTCATTGGAACAAAGTGGCTGTTCCAAAACAAACATGGTGAAGATGGTGAGGTTGTGAGAAATAAGGCTAGGATTGTTGTTCAGGGTTTTAGCCTGAAGCACCGAGAAGGCGACCAGAGGGGGGGTGAATGGGAGCCAATTAAAATTCTTCTCAAGAACTTGGCCTATATCCAAATACAACCCAAACCTACCTCTGAAAGAATCACCAAGGCTACACACACCAACTTGTGATGTGCTAACCCTAGGAGTGACTCACACCAGCGGAAGAACTAGGGAGAAGAAAAGGAGAACAACAATACTCGAAACAAGTTACTAGATGACCATCGGTAGTGCCGGTCACTATCATTGGCAGTGCCGATTGGTACTATCGGCAGTGCGGATCTTGTCCATCAGCAGTGCCGATACGAGGTTCGGACCCAAGCCACCGGCGGCACCGATCGTGGCATCAGCAGTGCCAATCCAGGTTCTGACCCACCGATAGTGCCGGTCCTAGTCGTCGGCAGTGCTGATCGACCCACGATAGAACAAAAAAAGGATTCAGAATTAGGCAAAACTTGACCAAAACCTAATCAAACAAACTCCAAATAACGCAATAATTGACATATTCCCAGGCAAATATGAACTCGACTACACAAGTACTAATGGAGCAATGTTTACCTCTTAGGCGTCTTTCAGCATCCGACTTTTCGGCTTCAAGCGTATCTGCCTTTGTCTTGTAATCTTCCTTGAGCTTGTTGACTTCTTTGAAAGAAACCTTGATCATGTTTAGCTCATTTACGACTTTTTTGAAAATGCCTTCAACTTTAGACATCTCGGTCTCCAACTTTGTATTTCTTTCTCTCTGAGTTTTTCTTGTCTCTTAAGCCTCTATCATTTAGGAACAGTCAATCGATAGTAAGGTTTTCATGTACCCAAGTGTATCAGTTTATACCTTCTGCTCTCTTTTTCCAGTGAGCATGGGATTCTTGCATGGTTTTGAAGCCATCCTTTAGCTTTTTGAAATTATTTTTGGTCTCTTCCAAAGTCTGGAGTTGCTTTTTCAAGCCTTGATTTTTGTTCTTCAAAGCATCGATAACCAGGGAAGATGACTCCCGTTCTTTCATGCGGTTTTGTAATTTTGCAATCATTGTGGCCGAGTCCGCATCTTCTTTGCGCTTCAGCATCAGCTCTTGTGATACCTCTATGACGGAGAGGTCAGATAATTGTGACATCATAATGTGTGTAGTGTACAGTTTTCATACCCTATAGCTTAAATTGAAGTTCGTCCACCCGGGATGAACAAGTTTTTAGCTCAAGTGATAGGCGTCCGACTTCAAGCCTTTTCCTGGCGAGCTGGTCCTCTATATCTATTGTTTTTCCATAGTGCCTTTCAACAAGTTGCAAAAGCTTGCTCATGCTGGCCATATGGGATTTCAAGGACTGTGGAGAGAGTATGAAGAAGAAGCATTGGTCGGCAAGTACAGATAAATGTACATTTAGTTTTTCAGAGGGGAGAATACCTGAAACGAGCGATAAGCCTTCTTGGTATATTCTTCAAAGGTCTTCAACTTGGCTTATTCGGCGCACTCGTCAACCCCTGCAATTGCAAATTTGCCAACATGATATACAGACCTGGCAGGAGGGGTTTCTTTTGTAACACCTTCTTTCACCACTCAGTGGACGGGAGTCGGCATGATGTTCTCTTCTGTTTCAGCCGCTACAGGAGTACCAACGGCTGTCGTTATTCCAGGAAGATTTAGATCCGACACAGTAGGGACCTTAGACTTGCTGGTCTCTGATTGAGTAGATTTTGGAGCAGTATTTGATTCACTCGGCTTCTTTACCGAGTGATCCGAGGCCTCATTCTTGGATGTCTTGTCCATTGAAGTAGACTGCTCCCTTTGAGGAACCGAGCTCTGTGGCGGGGTGTTGTGAGACGAGGTAGTCTCAGATGTCCTATCAAGAGAATAATGGTCAGATGAGTGGTCAATGAATACCTCAGAATCATGCTATTTTGATTTACTTACCTTGGACGACGTTTAAACTTTATGCCTGACACTTTTGGTGGGAGGCTAGTTGGTCTAGCATCTTCTGTTTTGTCAGTAGTTTCTCCATTCGCTCCTTTATTATCTTTTTGACCACTCGGGCTGTCTTGTTCCTTCGTAGCCTTAGTCCTATTGCCATCTTTCGAGGTTCTCCGAGTGGTTGATGTTTTCCGTGCAGCTTTTTTCTTCGCTTCTTCTTGATGTCTAGCTGTTCTTTTAGCTAGGGACTCATCTACATCAGAGTCTTCAATGCACGCTTTGCACCGCTTCGGAGCTGATGACCGACTAGGTGATTTTTCTCGAGATACAAAAGGCAGTGGTGGGTTCGAAGAGAAGAAATCAAGATTCTGCAAAGTGCATGAAATATTAATCATTCATTGGGGACAATGGATGCATCACACATTTCAAAAGATGAGCAAAGGCCACTTACTGAATTCATGTCAGTCTTGGAATGATGCCCACTTCTTGCAGTTCCTGGAGTCCAGTCAAGCAGTGAGGAAAATATGTTTTCTAGTCGCAAAGTTAACTCCCTTTCGAACAATTCTTCTGGCACCTCCATGGTGGGATTTGAATGCATCTAGAATTTCCATCCAGGGATATGGCGCTTTTTGATAGGTTGCACTCGATGATATATGAAGCTCGCGGCAACACCTACATCACTGTAACCTTTGGACTTCAACAATGCAATCTAGTCTAGTATGGCCTCACCTTGGACCTTCTTGTTGGGATCTGCCTTCGTTGACCATTCGGGTCGCGACGTTGAGGCTTTAGTTGTAGATTCTGACAGAGGAGGCACATGGTTTCCATGGTAAAACAAGTCTACATGCCATCCTTTGTTGGTTGAGGGTAGTGACACCTCGATATATTTGGATTTATTTCTCAATTGGAATCCAGCTCCTACAATCACAATATCGTTGTTTGATTTTAGCACAAACAATTCTTTGAATGTATCAAAATGGGGATGAATCCCCAAGAATACTTCACACAGATGGATGAAGATAGCAATATAAATGATGGAGTTTGGATTCAGATTCACGAGGTTTATGCCATAGAAAAATAGTAGGCCTCGAAAGATCGCAGCAGGGCATCCCAAATCCACAAAATGAGGAAAAAATAGTGATTTGATCTATGGGAGGCTGTACAAATCTCTGACCTATAGCTTCGATCCATCCTACGGTTTGTTGGTCTTGGAGCACTCCATCAATCACCATCCTGTTGATCTTCTCCATATCCATGGCCGAGGAAGAGAACTCTTTGATTCCTATGGGAATGTTGAAGGTCGCTTCCTCTTCACCCTTTCCAGGAGAGGCTTGCTTTTTGGATTGGGCCTTGGTGCTTTGACGAGTCCGTTTTGGCGCCATTGTAGCTTTTCTTACGAAGGAGTGAAGTTGCACGGAGCTTTTTGGTGGAAATGGCGATCCGTGATCTAGGGTTTGGATGCACGAGATAGCGGGGCGACAAAATGAAGAAAAAGGGTTGTGACTGTCTTGGAGCCACTTAAATAAGTGAGGGTTAACCTAATCGGTTCTGGTTGGTAACAGGTTTTCATGACCCATTAGTCTAGTCCCATATACCGAAGATGTATTTGTTATGCCAAATCACTCGGAATGCAACAACATCAACCCTGGGGGCTGTAAGATTCAAAAATTATGCCAAATCACCCGAAATGCTACAGCATCAATCCAAGGGGCTGTAAGTTTTGACATTTGTGTTAAATCACTCAGAATGCTACAACATCAATCCCGGGGCTATAAGTTTCATCAATAAGGCTAAATCCCTCGGATTGATACATCACCAATCTTGGGGACTGTAATTTTGAATTTCATGATAGACCATTCGGACGGAAGTAGAACCAATCCTGTACTGCCAT
Organism: Eleusine coracana subsp. coracana; assembly: GCA_032690845.1. NCBI lineage: Eukaryota > Viridiplantae > Streptophyta > Magnoliopsida > Poales > Poaceae > Eleusine > Eleusine coracana. Next base: position 39,991,947 of record CM064428.1, on the reverse strand, counting down.
AGTTTTCAAATTAGTGATGAATCACTCAGATTATGGTGCCATTTAACTTTGGGACTGCAAAAATCAAATTTCATGAGAGGGAGATTCGGGCCATTAGTGTCAATAGCTCCTATGATATTTTATTGGAAATACCTTTTGAGTTGGGGGCTACGATTGGTTATGGACATTTGATATTTTTTGATCTTTGAACTCACAAGACGCTTCAGGAAAGGCTGCAACATCTTCTGAGTTGGGGGCTATACTCATAGAGTACACCTTTTTTCAGGCGTTCATGAAGAAAAGTTACTATATGCAACAAGAAAAGCACTTTTCAATTTCAAAAGATGTTGAGATGAATCAGAGCCATGTTTGAAATTGGAAACTTATTGGGGCCTACTGTGGGACATACGTACCCAGGAAACCTAACCACTCAGCTAAATGGCCTAGTGGGCCGGGAGCCCGATTATGAAGTATCAAAGAATGTCGCCCACAAGATGTTTGTTTAGATATTTGTTTGAGTAAGCAGCAAGCTAGGTTAATAGACATAGCGAATAGATAGATTTCATTGTAACCGAATAAAAGATTACCATGCAAACTGCTGCCCTTCATATATATAAGGAGGGCAGGGGGTCTTCGGCTGGACAGAGACTCATATTGGAACCTATAATTCCATTGCGAACCTAAGCAGTACAGAAACACCAAAAAGGATGTAGGGTTGTTATCCTCCGGGAGGCCCGAACCTATATAAATCCTGTGTCCTGTCTCCATCAATCTTCTATACTCATACGCATACCTAGATCTACTATCGAGAATATCTCTCGACAGCGACCAGTCAATCTTCAACACATCACGACCCTAATCCAAGGAGATTCACTCAATTGGCTCAAGGAATCATCGTGAATTTCATATCTTGTGCCAAGAAAACCAAAAAGGGGAAACTTGAGAAATCTTTCAAATAGAAGATGCTAGAGCTATGGATTTGGTCATATGCCTATGGGGATATGTTCTAGCTCATCATATCAGACCCGCCCCCCTAGAAATCCGCCCAAAAACTTCCTTAAAAGTGAGATAAAAAATTTCCACAAAAATAGCTCCAAAAATAGGGGAAAAGAGAAATTCGGGATTTAGGAAGAGAGGAAGATCTTGAGCACGAAAATAACTCTCATATCATGGAAACATGCTTACAAGATCCATAGGTACAAGGCTAGGAAGCCACCCTCTTGCTCTCACTATTTGGAAGAGAAAGAGATGTCTTTCACACACCCTCTCCACTCCTCTATTACATGAAGACCTCTCCTAGCACTTTGAATGAAGACCTAAGGAAAGGCTAAAGGAAAGAGAGACACCTCTTCCACCAGCCCTACCTCTCCTGATATACGCCTATGGGTTGTTCACTTGACCACTCTACCCTTAACCTACATAACACTACAACCTACCACCAGGGGCAAACTTATCCATCTTTCTCCAAGTCGCCCGAACGCCATCGAGCCCTTCACAACTTTTCTTTGCCTCGACACACGCTCCGCAATGGTGCCATGTGCACCTCCAATTGCCGCCACCGGTTTGAGGCCCAAACCGGGAAACCGCCTTGCACGCTTCTCAAAGCACGACTTCTCGATGTTGACGTGTGTCACCTTGTCCCATGATCCTGACCACCGGCAATTCTCTCCTGGTCCCTGTCCATCGGGCCCCCTTGTCACTTGCACTGCCATCCCGCTCGCCTTGACATGGTCAACACACCGTGTTCATCACCACCACGGTTTTGAGGCTCAACCGCAAAACCGTCCGTGCTTCCTACCTCTCCATGTATACGGTGTGGATCATCCTTGACTTCGCCCGGCACCCCGATCGTCCCACACCAAGTCCCCTACTTGTGCCCGATCCTCTCACCATTGACCACCAAGCCGACTCCGTTGACCTACACATCATGAAACAAGCAAACACATTTCCCATCTCCTACAATTTCATCAATACTTCCACCAACTCCGGTTAGTCAAAACCATGACATGGACAAACTCATGCAATCACCAAATTCCCGCATTTCAACTCAAACACCAAACTCAACCAATGTCAACTACTCATCACATATTGTAAACCATGGCATATATCCACATGGTTTCTCAATCTCCCCCTTGATGAGTACATTGACAACACCAAATTAGCTCACCCAAATGGCCAAACCCAAAGAAAAGGTGACAACAAGCCATCTAGCATAAGAAGGATCACAAAACCCAGAGTTGACAAAGAAAGCCACTCAAGAATGCCAACATTGTAAAAAGCGCATAAAAACGCTCAAGAAAATGATATGCTCCCCCTCAACTTGTGGTAGGTCTCATGTAATGCAAAATGGATCATTTTAAGGTTTTTTAGCATTATTTGTGCATCACCCATTACTTTCTCCCCCTTTGGCAATGAACTCATCAGAGAAGCAAAAGAGCAAATAAACATGCAATGCAGGAAAATGCAAACCTAAAGAGGTTCAACAATTATGCAAACAAGCATTTAACCTTGCTAATCATAAACATAGAGCCATGAAGTGTAAAAGCAATAGCTCACAGTCATACAAAGACCAAAAATAGATAGCAAGGCATAAACACCAAGAGCTATACAAGATAAGCAAAAAGATTGACTAGCTTAGATAGAATCAAATTTACTCCTCATGAGAAAAGCTGCCACCACATGTGTAAGTACTCCCATCCAAGGCAAAACAAGCATTAAGTGAATCATAAGAATCTAGCCAGTCTCAATCTCAACCAAGGCAACAAGCATTCGCAGAAAATAAGCTCTACAAATGCTCACATATGCAATAGAGACTCATAAGAAAAGAGAAAAGCATTATTCTTATGTGATCCTCATGTATCTTCTAATCCATGCGGACGGTCGCACAAGTAGGTACAACAAACACCACAAGGCTTTGAAGCACAGTGACATTATTTTGCAAATTAAAAGCATAAGGATGAGTAGGCCTTTGCGGCAAAAAGAACAAACGTTCCCACAAACTTCCATCATGAGCTAAACATTTGCAAAGCCACATTTCGCAAACACACGGTGCCGTGGCCAAGATATCCTCTAGACTAGCCATAATGCAAGTTTCAACAAGGATAAAAGCAATTATACACATGGTGAGCAAGTTTTGGCAAGATTAGTTCATAACGTTCACAAGAAGCTAAGTTTACCTTTAAGATTAGTAGGTTGCTCAAATGAGTCTATAATAGGCCACCTAGAAAATCTAAGCATGAGAGATTACCATCACATCCACACAACTTAGCTCAAGCTCAATCATAGCAAAGAGAAATGCAAGAACGCATAAGAATCAAAGCTCATCTACCAATGCATATATTACATGTCAGATGCAATGCAAAAGGTATGATACATATATACAAGAGAACACCAACTCCCCCGGAAATGATGCCATAAGGATGGCAAACACCATGCTCCCCCCGAAGAAAAGCGTACCTCGAAGCATCTAGGGGCTTGGTAAGGATATCAGACAGTTGTTTTTTGGTGTTGATGTATTTGAGCTCAACATCTCCCTTCTCAACATTCTCTCAATAAGTGAAATCACACATTAATGTGTTTGACCTTACCTTGTTGGACTGGGTTCTTGGCTAAGCATATGGCACTGGAATTATCACATATGAGTGGAACACTCTTAACAGTTAACCCATAGTCTCTCACGGTGGATACAATCCATAGGATTTATGAGCAGCTGCTAGCAGCAGCAACATACTCAACCTCTATGGTGGATTGGGCTACACTCGACTGCTTACGAGAAGACCAACAGATCAAAGAAGTACCCAAGAATTGGCAAGTACCAGAAGTGCTCTTCCTATTAATTCTACACCTAGCAAAGTCCATATCCGAATACCCAATGAGATCAAGAGATGAAGATGCAGAGTACCAAAGACTGAACTCAAGGGTGTATTTGAGATACCTGAAGATGCGCTTGACAACCTGGCGATGAGTCACCCTTGGGGAAGCCTGAAAGCAAGCACAAAGACACACTGCAAAGTGTATGTCGGGTCTTGTCACCGATGGGTACAAGAGGGAGCCAATCATGATCCTATACTCCCTTTGATCCACTTCTTCACAGTCTTCATCAGGGTCAACTGCCGTTGTCATGGACATTGGTGTAGACAACGACTTCACATTGACCATGTCGAACTTCTTCTAGAGATCCTTCGTGTACTTGGCTTGATGTATGAAGGTGCCTTGCTTGCACTGCTTGATTTGAAGTCCAGCAAAGAAGGTGAGCTCACCCATCATCGACATATGAAATTCACTTTCCCTAGCTTCCTGAAATCTGGACACAAGAGCATGAGAGGAAGCACCAAATATGATATCATCCACGTATATCTGAACCATTAGAAAGTCATTGCCATGCTTTAGGGTGAACAAAGTTTTATCAACACACCCCATGACATACCCGCGCTCTAGCAAGAAGGTCTTATGCATAGCATACAATGACCTAGGTACTTGCTTTAGCCCGTACAAAGCCTTCTGAAGCTTGTACATATGATTTGGGTATTTGTGGTGCTCAAAGCCAGGTGGTTGTTTCACATAAACCTCTTCCTCTACGAAACAATTTAGGAAAGAACTCTTGACATCCATTTGGTATAGTATAATGCCCTTAGAGACAGCAAATGCAAGCAAGATCCTAATGGTTTCTATGCATGCAATAGGAGCAAAGGTTTCCCCACAGTCTAAGCCCTCCACTTGACTGATACCCTGGGCAACAAGCCTAGCCTTGTTTCTAAGAACCTCACCATCTTCCCCATGCTTGTTTTTAAACACCCACTTGGTTCCTATAACATTGACACCAATAGGAGGCTCTACTAGGGTCCATACATTGTTTCTCCCAAAATGTTCCAACTCCTCATGCATGGCATTAATCCAATGTTCATCAAATAGCACGTGCCCAACATCCCGAGGTTCAAAGGTGGCAACAAAAAGAGAATTGGTAAAGCAGGCGAGATGTGCAAACCTTGACCTTGTTGTCCTCTTATAGAGATTACCAATCATCTGTTGAGGTGGATGTTGGCGCTAAATGTGGTGAAGAGCCTCTCTCTCAGAGCGTACCTCCCCCACAACCACGGCTGGAGCTGGCTCGATAGCTACTGAAGTTGATGTAGAAGCTTCTAGATCCTCTGCTGGAGTGGTGGAAGCAGTAGGAACAAGCTCGAATGTGCGATGCAATGACTCATCATCATCATCATCCAAGCCCTATAGGTCCTGTTCTACAAAGATGCTCTCCTCCATCTCCTTGGTACCTGCGCTCTCAATCACATTGCTTGCACAAGAGTTTGATTCACCAAAGGTTACATCGCAGAACTCTACGACGGTGTTAGTTTCCAAATTCAAAACACTATAGGAATGACCATGAAGGGTGTAGCCAAGAAAGATACCATCGGAAGATCTCGACTCAAACTTATCAAGATTGCCACGCTTGAGAATGAAGCACTTGCAGCCAAAGGCATGCAAATGAGAAATAGATAGCTTCCTCCCAAAATGTAGCTCATAGGAAGTCACATTAAGAATTGAGCGCAAGAAAATCCGACTGGAAACATAGCAAGTAGTGCTATTGGCCTCAGCCCAGAACCGCCTCGGATTCCTATGCTCATCGAGCATTGTCCGGGCCATTTCCATCACGGTTCTGTTCTTTCTTTCGACCACACCATTCTGCTAGGGAACACGAGGTGCTGAAAACTTATGCTCAATACCATGCTCAAGACAGAAAGCATCAAAGGAGGAGTTCTTGAATTCGGTGCCATTATCACTGTGGAATGCTCGTAATGCACCAGGGAGTTCCTTGAACAACCTCAAAGCTAAGCTCCAAAAGTGGTGAAACACCTCATCCTTCACTACAAGGTTTCAGGGCTAATGCCACGACATTCATCGCAACAATGTAATTTTCATTGCAATAAGCATGGGTAATTGCAATGAAAGGTAATTTTGGTTGCGATAGATTGGATATATCACCATGCTTGCATGTGCATTGTAATAAGGGTGACTTTTTACAATGCTTTCCTATGATTGTTGCAATAAGGTCATTTCAAAACAGAAGAACGAGGTGTTGTAATAAGATATAGCAACAAAATTGTTAGTCGTTGCAACAATGCATAGATATAGAAACGAAATTGTTAGCCGTTGCAACAATGCATAGATATAGCAACGAAAAGTTGTGTGGTTGTGACGGGGTCTTACATATTGCAACTAATTTTTTAGTCATTGCAACAATGCATTGATATAGCAACAAAAATTCATCTGGTTGCGTTTGGTCTTATATATTTGTTGACACTTCTTAGCGTCGCACCAGAAATATTACTATCCCCGGCAACGGTGCCAGAAATGCTTGTTGGTATTTCTTATGATCACAAATAAATCCGCAAGCGCACGGATACCAATGTAGCACATGACCTAGGAGTGTTCCAGGTTATCGAATCTTAGGGAACGTGTGTGTACTAATCTCCTATTCTAATCCGTCCAAGGACAACAAGAATATGGTAGGCAGAGGGTAGAGGGGATTCCTATGGTCAAAGATCCTAAAATAAGATAGGTTCAGTCTATAAATGCTTACGTCGGGCACTGGCTTACCCCTGCATCCACAGGCGACTCCGGCCAACAGCTCTACGACGTACCCGAACATGGAGGATTACTAAGGCCGGATAGGGCTGTCACCACCTACCGACTACCTCTATAAACCATGGGGCACGCGGCAAACAAAGGTAACCTCTAGCCTAGACACCACGTCTATGCTATTAATTACTATAAAAGTCTCGATGTCACACTTGTAGAAGACTATGATACTCTAACTAAGTAGAGCCATGATCCTGTAAGCAACTAAGGAAAGAACTTACTTAAAAAGGAAACTTAAATACCAATGGAAGATCATGAATACTTACTAAGAAAGGAAAGCATCCGCTAAGGTACAAGTGTGGAGAAGGCGTCGACAAGCCCGGACCTTCTCCTAACTCTCCCTCACTCTCTCCCTATTTTCTAAGCACTTTGGTAGTGTTAAAACCTTTTGAGTGGAGCTCTAAATCTTCTTCTTGTGTTGTCCTCTTTTCTGCCGAATTCCCCCTCTATTTGTAGTTGGCAGAGACTTGGCGGATACTTCAAGGTGGAGGAGAGTCGGTGGGTGAAAATTCCCCCGCCGGGCGGCAGGCCACGCCTGGCAGCCACGTGTGCCGTGCAGCCGGGCATGCCGAGCGGCATGCACCGTCGGGCGGCTACCCAGGCCGGGCAGCCACGGGATTTGGTCGGTTTCAAACTGACTCACTTCGGACGGCTTAGATCTTGTCTTGATGGCGGTTCCTTAGTTGGTTTCCACCAAAATCTCTGTTTTGGGGTCGGTAAGCCTCATGGGCCTTATGGGCTGGTAACCCTGGGTGGCCAACCCAGGCCGGGCGGCAGGCTAGGCCTGGCGGCAAACCCTACTGGGCGGCAAGCCCAGGCCAGGCGGCGGCCTGTGCCGGGCGGTAGCCCCTTTCGGGTGCCGACCCCCTCCAGGTCATGTTTTGTCTTGTCCAAGTTATGCCACATGAATGCCTCCTTTATTACTCCACTTTAACCCTCCTTAGTCCAGGGACGGAAAACGACCTCATGATGGAGTGTTTTACAGGGTCGACTGGGTCGGATGGTTCAGCCTGATGAGACTCTGTTTTAACCAGCCAGGTGGCAAATTTCAGCCTGAGATGACCTTGTCGGCTAAGTTCTGATTTCAGCCATCACGACCCTGCCGGACCCTGATTTCAGCCTCATACGACCCTGTCGGTCGGCTGTTTTACGGTAGGATCGGCCGACAGGGCGTTTCTTCTTGTTTTTTTGCATATTTTAGCTCTTTTATACCTGCAAACACATGTCTCACCAAAACTCGTGGAAATGGTTAAGAATAAACTGCTACCACTAGTTTGTTTATTCCTTTTATGTTGTTTATGCAAGGATTTGACGGTCAGATTTGGCATTTAAGGACCGTCAACAACACCCCCACACTTAGTCTTTGCTCGTCCTCGAGTAAAGGAATACAGACTAAGGTGAATCATAAGTTCAATTGGTATGATAGTAGCATGCAAATTATTCTAAGTCATACATGTACCTATGAACTTTTAAAGTGTCTATCATGTTACCTTGGGTGGTTGAAGGATGGAATGGTCCTGACTCTAATCATCTTCACTCATTCTGCTATGTAGCTTGGGTTTTTGAAAAGATTTTCAAAACAAATCATAGTTGTACCCCTCAAATGATTCTCTCAAATCGCTCGATGTGTATGGTTCCTCACCAGGACATTGCCTCTTTTCATCCTACTTCTAAATATGGCTTTGTGTAGAGCTCAAGGTAGGGATAAAAGGGAGGCTTACTCGTGTCTCATATATTACTAAGTCAAAAACTGGATCCATGGAGAACAATTCATGAACTTTTGATCAAGCATGTGCACATGTGGATATGTGGATGGAAAATGACTGATTGTGAATACTCCCTTTTCTTTTAAGATGCTCCCTCCCTTCTATTGGATAGGCGTTTTAGAACATGGGCTAATTCTTTCTCTATTTTTTCACCTTTTTTTTTGAATCATGAATAGCCCATGTCACTTTTACAAGGATATTTGGAGAGGGAGTCTATCAGAATATGATGGAGTACTTTATTTAATGGATGGATGATGGCATGGAAGTGCTATCTTCCAGTGTAGAAGAAATAGCACATGGATGATGGATATGGTGGTGCTAACTTCTAGTGAATAAGTGTTAGCAAAGTGGTGTGCACAAAATCTTGATCAAAAAGTCATAAATAGTAACTCACAAGTGTCACAACAATTTGACAAAGTTCAATGAAACAACAAGTAGCATATGCATAAGATTTTCAATGAGTTCATCATATGGCTTTGGTAGGAAGATATAATCATTAAGGAATCAAGCTATTGATTAAAAAAAAATTTGTACGAAAAATTCCCAAGCACATCAAGCATAAGAGAAAGATTCATTTCGTCGAACCATATCTCATGCATCAACTACCTAGGTGACATGCTTTCCTAAAGATGTAGTTCAGAAGCAACAAGTCTATGAACTAGGAATAAGGAGTACGGAAGTCACCAAATAGAAGCATGAAATAAAATGAGGGTTCCACAAGGTTCATTTTAATTTTTTTCAAGTTAAATTTTTATGATTGATTCAAGATAAGTTTGGTTTAACTTGGAAACTAAGGGGAAAGGGATAGAGTGTGCAAACCACAGCTCTTGAAGAGGTAGAGGTCAAGAGGAACCATTGCTGGGTCGATTGCCCTTGTAGGTTTGTTGATGTTGCTTGGAGCCCGATCGCCTCGCCCTATGTCGTGTTGGCTTAAGTGACGATGCGCAACGTGTAGATGGGAGGCCTTGTATTGTTTGTGCGTTGAGAATCTTGAAGGCCTCCTCCACATTTGATCTTGTACCTGGCTGTTTAATTTGAAGAAGAACAAAAACAAAAACAAAAAGGGTGAAAAAAAAGAGACTCTACTAGCTTTATGGGCCAAATAGAGTCACAACTTTATTTATTATTATTTTTCCTTTCTAGGTGCACTATAAAATTGAATTGAATAGAAATAAAAAGGGGAAATAAACTAAAGCTCCATTGGGCGGAGTTCATATCCGGATGTGCGAATTGGGTCCGTAGACGGCGGTGGCTCAAAGAACTCGCCCTTCGGAGCAGAAAATGATAGGATAGAAGTTTGCACCATGGTGGAAAAATAAAAGAAATAAAAGGAAAAGGAAAAAAAGAAATGATACGAGGACGAACAAGGTTCAAAGATGATACAACAACCGTTCCCTGGCAATGGCGCCAGAAATGCTTGTTGACACTTCTTAGCGTCGCACGAGAAATATTACTATCCCCGGCAATGGCGCCAGAAATGCTTGTTGGTATTTCTTACGATCACAGACAAAACCGCAAGCACACGGATACCAATGTAGCACTTCACCTAGGAGTGTTCCAGGTTATCAAATCTTAGGGAACGTGTGTGAACTAATCTCCTATCCTAATCCATCCAAGGACAACAAGAATATGGTAGGCAGAGGGTAGAGAGGATTCCTATGGTCAAAGATCCTAAAATAAGATAGGTTCAGTCTATAAATGCTTACTTCGGGCACCGGCATACCCCTGCATCCACAGGCGACTCCGGCCAATAGCTCTACGACGTACCCGAACATGGAGGATTACTAAGGCCGGATAGGGCTGTCACCACCTACCGACTACCTCTACAAACCATGGGGCATGCGGCAAACAAAGGTAACCTCTAGCCTAGACACCACGTCTATGCTATTAATTACTATCAAAGTCTTGACGTCACACTTATAGAAGACTATGATACTCTAACTAAGTAGAGCAATGATCCCGTAAGCAACTAAGGAAAGAGCTTACTTAAAAAGGAAACTAAAATACCAATGGAGGATCACAAATACTTACTAAGAAAGGAAAGCATCCGCTGAGGTACAAGTGTGGAGAAGGCATCGACAAGCCCGGACCTCCTCCTAACTCTCCCACACTCTCTCACTATTTTCTAAGCACTTTGGTAGTGCTAAAACCTTTGCAGTGGAGCTCTAAATCTTCTTCTTGTGTTGTTCTCTTTTTTGCCAAATTCCCCCTCTATTTATAGGTGGCAGAGACTTGGCGGATACTTCAAGGTGGAGGAGAGTCGGTGGGCGAAAATTCCCCCGCCGGGCAGATGGCCACGCCCGGCGGTCACGTGTGCCGAGCGGTCGGGCATGCCGAGCGGCAGCCCAGGCCGGGTGGCCACAGGATTTGGTCGGTTTCCAACTGACTCACTTTGGACGGCACAGATCTTGTCTTGATGGCGGTTCCTTGGTAGGTTTCCCCCAAAATCTCTGTTTTGGGGTCGGGAAGCCTCATGGGCCTCATGGGCTGGTAACCCTGAGTGGCCAACCCAGGCCGGGCGGCAAACCCTACCGGGCGGTAGCCCCTTTTGGGTGTCGACCCCCTCCGGGTCATGTTTTGACTTGTCCAGGTTATGCCACATGAATGCCTCCTTTATTACTCCACTTTAACCCTCCTTAGTCCAGGGACAGAAAACGACCTCATGATGTAGTGTTTTGCAGAGCCGGCTGGGTCTGATGGTTCAGCCTAATGAGACTCTGTTTTAACCAGCCAGGTGGCTGATTCCAGCCTGATATGACCTTGTCGGCTTATTTCTGATTTCAGCCATCACGACGCTGTTGGACCCTGATTTCAGCCTAAAACGACCCTGACAGCCAGCTGTTTTACGGCAGGATCGGCCAACGGAGCATTTCTTCATTTTTTTTTGCATATTTTAGCTCTTTTATACCTGCAAACACATGTCTCACCAAAACTCGTGGAAATGGTTAAGAATAAACTGCTACCACTAGTTTGTTTATTCCTTTTATGTTGTTTATGCAAGGATTTGACAGTCAGATTTGGCATTTAAGGACCGTCAACAATATTGCAACGCAAATGTTTGTTGTTGCAACTATACATAGATATAGCAACGATGGAGGGAGTTGCATTATCATGGCATCGCAACGAAAATTAAACTAAAGTCTCCCAACGGGGTATTCGATCTCTGTCAACACATATTAAGTTAAAGTCAAGGGACATCATGATCACTCGGCCTACTTCGCTCATAATAATTGAGAACATCATTAAAACAACGAAAAACATGAAACATTCACAAGTTAAAATACAATCTGAGTGCATAATCATTACTTACAAGCAAGTGTTCCACAGTGATCCGCCCAAACAAACTTAGACTAAACATCAAAGACTAATAACAATAAAGGGGGGGGTGTCTACATGAAAGATGGGTAGGGGCGGATAAACAGAGGGGCTTGCAGTTGCATAGATGGTTCAGAATAACGATGACGCCAGGTGAAATTTATCAAGTCATAGTGCCTGACACGATCATGGCAATCACCAGCAGGGATCTTCACCATTTCTCCATGCATATGGTCCAAAACATACAGATATGGTGGAGCTAGTTTCTTATTGTCTTTTTCTGGTACAGCAAACCAAAATGGATAATTTGCTCCCAGAAAAAGAGAGCGTTCACCCTGCAAACCTCTCAACTTCGTCCATCCATCGTCTTCTCTTCTCTCATAAAATGCGACGACATCCACTATACCGCACGCTGACTGGTGGCTCCGTAGTTGCCTATTGGTTGGTGGTCCCCAACAAAATTCTCCCCACAGTTGGATGACCATAGGCCGGTTACGATCTGACCATGCAAGAGACATCGTGGCCTCGCGGTCACGTTAGGAGTACACTGGACAAGCATAAGGTGGACCCTTGACCCATTTAGGATATTCAATAATAATGGGCTTCATGGACAGGTCCCAAAACTTCATGGAACCATATTGACTGATTGCCACCACATACCGCACTTTCTAGTAAGCAGCATCCACAAATCTTTGTGCAAGTTGGTCTGTATTTGGTAATGTCGTCCACATGCCATCAGTCTTCTCATGGTACATGATGTTTCCTGAAGAGAATAGAAGGATCACAAAGGGGCCACCATCTTGCCTAGGTGTCTTACAGAGGACTGCACACTCGATGAACAGAGCTCCACGACCACCAGCGTCATCATTGTTCATGAAATCAGACAACAACTCCTCATTTCTATCGCTGTTTGACGACAACGGTGGCAGTGGGATACTCTTGCCAGTGATTGGGTTGACCAGGCTTAGGGAGAACTCCTTATCAATAGTGACAAGCTAGTCATCCTTCGTAACCAACCAACTATGACACTTCAGCACCTCGAGAACTGACTGTGATGATGAGGTCGTCATCGTCCCTTGCCCGATAATATGCAGCCCAAAATATTCCAAAAAAACATTAGGCTCTTCTTTCTGGCCTTCTGGAGTGGATGCCGATGTCAGTAGCATAGGGACACCAGGTATCAAGCCATGTTGCTTCATCACATGTTTGCGTTCTTCCTTTCCAACAGTCATCAGCCTGAGGGCTGCAATCCCGTCCACCAATCCGACAATACTATCCGATAGAGCAAGAGGCAGCGAATGCCACTGGCTAACCCTAGAAATTAAAATGGCACAAATCATCATTCAAGCCAAGCCGGTAACACAAAAATAAAGCAGGCTAAAAGTTATGCTAGGCCCTGTTCAGGTATTGTAGTTTTCCAAAACCAAATTAAGTATTAGGAAACCATAGTTTTAGAAGCAGCCAGCAACAAGCAAAACCATGGTTTAGAAAAAAAGAGGTGGGGAGTAGAGTTTTTTAAACTCCAAAATATACCTTCACTTTTAGCAATACCATGTTTTCTAAAACTGCAAAACTTGTCGCATCCAAAGACCTCCCTACCTCCCAAAACCAAAGTATTTTGCTAAACTATAGTATTCTTGCAAAACTCCAAAAATATTTTTTATCCAAACAGGGCCTAAAGCATATTCCTATCGATCTATATTAATCCTCAACATCAAATAGGCAGCTCACAAATTAACCAGCCCAAGCCCATGCACACAAAGCAGCCCATGAAAAAAAATAAAATGATGCGCCACCCAATTAATTGACTTCCTTGCAAATAACAAGAATATGCATGTATTCCTGAAAGGCTAAAACCATGGATGATAGAAATGCGAAATTAAAAGGACAAAAAAAATTTAATTATATTAAAATACTACAACTGAGGGCCTATAATTATGCTTTTAGCACAGGGCCTTCAAAATCAGCGGTATGGGCCATGGCATGAATTCCACCCTGGTTGAGAGGGCAGAAATCAAACGAGATTGCATGCGCGTGCTAGAACTGAATGCATGCATGGAGAAAGGGGTGGAAGATGTAACATACGATTGCTCCAGGTTATGACCAGATCCTTCTGCTTCAGCCTCCTCTACACCGAGGCCGCTAGAAGCCAATTTGCATTATTTTGCCGCTGGAGGATCTCTGTACTTGGCCATGGCGATGAGAAGTTGGGGGAGGCGAAGGGCGATAGAAGTTGGGGGAGGTGAAAGGCGAGAGTGGACTACTAGATGACCGTTGGGCCTGTAAAACTGGACCCACTATTCAGTGAAAGTGTAAGTGAGGTGAGGGTACCTGGAAGGTGCGGAGTCTGATGGACATGCGCGTAGAGGTGCAGCATGGTGGTGGGCCCGCACGCCCATCACCTTCCACCTGTGGTGAACGGTCAATTCGCGGTTATCGCACCACAACAAGACGTTTTACTACTAGTTTGCACATCCCACGCATTTTCCCAAGAGCAGCGGAAGAAGGCCACAACCACACACAACGTGGTTCTACAAAAATACCGCTATAGCACTCCACATCTCATCACGAACACTAGCTCTCTCGTCTCGCACTGATTCCCCAAACCGCTTGTACAAGCACGTTATGGCTAGCTCTAGCGCTCCATCCAGCCACCGCTTTCCTCCGGCTGGCGTTGGCACAAGAGGCAAACCCGGCGGTAGCGGTAAGCGTCCCGATTCACCGTCTCCTGCCCCCCGGCTAGAGGACCGAACTAGTCGTTGAGGACGGCCACTTGCAACAAAGCGGTGGCGGACTATCTTGGGATCGCTCCTGGTGTAGCCTCTGATTGTCTACTACGGGTGAGAATACTAGTTTGGATTGAGAAGATGTATTCAGTCATATATAGTGGCGCTGACTATTTCTTGGGTTTTTTGCTGGCTTCCGCTTCTGCAGGTGAAAGTGATCAGCCAGGAGGAGCCCAAACCCAACAAATGGTTAGTAATGGTTGCGGCCTGCCACTCTCTCTTGGGGTCTGGCTGCGGGGTCAAGGTCACCTTGGACGCAGATGATGACAAGTGCTTCGTTTGGTGCAGGGAGGGATCGCACGCTGATCAGTTGGAATATGAGAAGTTGATTCATGTCAATGATGATCGCTACTCTATTAGATTCCTTCAGAAGGAAGTTCTTCAATTGTACAGGGAGGATGCTTATCAAGTTCGTGGATTTGACATTCATGGCGGCTTGAGGGGTCAGGGGAAAAGAGACCTCGTAGGCCATAAGAGAGCTCGTACTCTTAGGCTAGAATAAGCGTGAGTTGGGTCATGTAGTGTTTTCTTTAGTTTCCTTCTTTCTGAACTTTGTTTGTTGAAAATTTTATTTGTAATATCGTCGCTAGGTTAATGAAATTCCCGGTTGTACAATCTGAGTGCATACATCATTACAAGTGATCTAGTGATCCAACAAATTTAAAGTAAACACCAAAAAGACTAACAAAAAAATCACCTGGATAAACATAGTTCACCATAATTAAACGATCATATATATATATATATATATATATATATATATATATATATATATATATATATATATATATATATATATATATATATTCCTCGGGGACCCTAACTAAACCAGAAAAGAACCATCGAGAAAGAAAAGCTTAAATAAACTCTCCTTTTGATCTACCTAACTTACTGTTGATCTTATTGGGGGCTTTAACCATGCCAACTAATAGTCCTTGGGTATTGAGTAGGATGGCTGGGAAAGAGTGAAGGCTTGAAATGTGGGAGCAGGAATAGCATTCCCAGTAGGATTTGGTGCTTCGTAGCTGACAGTACTAAAAGCATTGATGTTGTCCAAGCAGCATTGTATTAAATCTGTCATAGGTCCCACTTCGTTGTCTTTCTTTGATGATATAAAGATGCAATGCTTCACCCTTAAGATTTATCAGCCTAAATTAAATACCTTCGGCAAACCCCTTCCTTTCTCGCAAGCTAGCACTCATTCAACTCTCTGTTATATTCTTTGATATTTACATGTATTTTATTTCCTGGGTGGATGGATGCTTTTCTT
The DNA here is from genome assembly GCA_032690845.1 of Eleusine coracana subsp. coracana. Taxonomy (NCBI): domain Eukaryota; kingdom Viridiplantae; phylum Streptophyta; class Magnoliopsida; order Poales; family Poaceae; genus Eleusine; species Eleusine coracana. The sequence continues at coordinate 39,976,195 of CM064428.1, read as the reverse complement.
TCTGGTCTCCCCTCAGAGAGAATGCCCGATCATCCTTTGGTTGTGGCTACCTCATATCTCCATCTTCTTTCGTGAGTCGGCTTATGTGAAAGCGATTATTCCCCGGGGCCCCTAACTAAACCAGAAAAGAACCATCGAGAAAGAAAAGCTTTCGTCATAGTCACATCGATATGAGTGCTTTCTATAGGAAATGCATTCCAAGGAGTCGCTTCCGCTTTGCACAAACGCATATTTATCCACCAGTTGCTCCGCTTGTTCGATATCTACGCTAATCTCCCAAAAATCTTACAAAGCGGCACCCAACTGCATTTCATGCGCTGACAGCTCTTTGGCTTGCTTGAGAAGAGTTTCACCTGGATGGAGTACAACATTATATACCCAAGGTCAGTAAAAAACAATATAGAGGAGGAAGCAAAGAAGCTGAAGCAACTCAGCAAAGGATGGCCCGTGCAGGAAGAACATGTCAATCGAGGCTAGGGTTTTGAAAGAGGAGATGCAAGAGGGGTTGACCATTGTTTACTTTTCATGCCGGTGGAAGCAAGCTATGGCTTTGCTTCTATTCTGATTCACGTTGATTTGAATTCACTTTCTTTCGGAAAGAGAAGAGCGAAGAAGAAGTCGGAAGCAGTTCATCGCCTATGGGAGCTTGCTGATAGTAAGGAAGCCATAATCTTTCTATTGGATTGCCTATTTGTCTATCTGTCTGATAAAGAGAGAATGTAAGATACTCTCAATAGGGCAAGCACCCAATACTTCGTAGAGTCCAAAGCTCCTGCTCAAAGAGTTCAAGAAGACCAACCATCTACACTTGATTAGCTACTGTGCACTTCACCAGAACATGGTCTAAGCTCTTTGAGCTATAAATAACTAGAGCGCTCTTGGGAGGCAACCCAATGATCAGGGGATTTAGAAGTTATTTAGTGCTTATGGGAGGGCAACCCATTTTATTTAGTTAATGCTGGCCGGGAGGCCAACCTGGTATTTTTAATTTGCTTGCTTGTAATAAAAACAATCTCCCGAATAAAAGAATTAGAAAAAGTGTGTGCTTAATTTTTGTGTGCTCTTGTGTTGTTTGTTTATTAGTGAAAAATTGTATATACATACGGTAGACTAACAACACAGGAGTATAAAAAGAAGAAGACCAAAAACAGGAAGGAACAGAGCTCACGCTGATCGGTGCACTCCGGAGCCGATCGGCGAACTATTGCCCAGGTCAGGATAGAAGGCTGACGACACCTAGAAAGGGCTGCTAAAAGGCAATCAACAGAGTAATTTTCTAAGATGGAGCTATTTTCAAGGTAATCAAGAATCTTTTTGAATAAATTTTTGTGTGCAAAATGGTTGCTAAATACGTAGGAAAGAAGGGTACCATCTATCAAAGAAGCGAGGGGCCAGAAGCAAAAATGGGCGTCGCGCCGATCGGCGCTCGCGCGGCTACCAGATGGGCCCCTCTACATGTGTCAATGCTACAGGAACATTGGGAAAGTGGAAATTAGGTGAAGGAGATGAACACGAGGCATCAGGATCAGCGCAGGACCCCAAGACGAGGTGCAGGGGACTTGTACCATTTGGCGCACTACTGCACCGATCGGTGCGGGTACCCGTACAGTTCCAAAATGAGCAACAAAAGCGGTAGGCGTTGATTTCAAGGAAAAGGTATGATTTATATGCAGGTGTTCAGTGCAGAGGAAAAATGGAATTGACCAAAAGCTAAAAAAGAGATGGCGCATCGATCGGCTCGGGCCCGTGCTGATCGGTGCAGTCAATCAAGACATTAGGATTCCATGTTGTTCCCCTGCCAACCGACATCAGGAGGGGAATCGAGAGCCACAATTGTCGGAGGATTCAAAATTTGAATTGTGCCGATCGGCGCAACCCTGCACCGATCGACGCGCTCTCAAATTTTGAAATTTCAAGGTGGGTCCTTCTCCTGGAAGTTTCCCATGTTATAAAATGGAGGCCTGGAGCCCCCAGTTTGGCACACTATCCCGGTAATCTCCCACCTTCCCCACTACCCACGATCTCGCACACGTTCTGCATTCCTTGTAGATGGATCGTCTCCGTTCCTCCGTTGGTAAGTTGGGCTAGAGGCTACGTCGGGGAAGCAGTTCTGGTAGTAGCAACGAGTCAAGCGGTGACTCCTCGGCGAGGGGGAGCTCCAGCGCTCATGACGACATGTTTGTGGATGATGCATCCACCGGCTCGGCAGCAGCAATCCATGGCCACCACTCTGTCTCTGGCGTGCCCATTCCAATGGGGCGTGCTACAAGGAGCAAAACGGCGACAAGCCGTGGGGTTCCCAGATCACCACCACCGCCGGCATTCACGCCGCACATGGTGGAGGAGGGCTTCAACATCCTGAGCGCGGAGGAACAAGAGCACTACCTCACGGTGAGGGGAAGGCTCGTCCCCAACTTCGACTTGGATGAGACCTTCCTCACCTCGATCGGCATGTGGGAGGACATAAGTAGAATGCTCAGCAACCTCGGCTGGGTGGACTTCCACCAACTTCCCATGGACTACAACCTCGATGTAGTCACCGAGGTTGCCTCTACAATGAGGATCGGCACCAACGACTACGGCGACAAGGTCATCAACTTCCGTGTCCACGACGTCAGCTACACGGTGACCATGGAGGCGGCGGCTCAAGCCTTCGGCTTCGATGCCAACGCCGACGTCGCCAGCATCTTGGGACATGAGGAGTTGGACTCCTTTTGGAGGTGGCTCTCATTCATGGAGGAGATGGACCGCGGCAACATCCGCAACCCAACTATTCAAGTCTTCCACCGGTGGTTGGCGGCGCGCACATGTGACAAGGTCGACTCCAGCAACATCACCGATGTGGACTTGTGATGGCTCTTCAATGCCATCGTGAGCCCGTCTCACTGCAACCCCATGATGGTGATGGTGCGGGGTTGGTTTGAGAAGAGGGGCAAGAAGAGCAAGAAGTTACCCTTCGAGGCCTATCTTCAGCGCCTAGCAACCCTCGTCTGCGACGGCGACGGACCGGGAGGGCCTGACAACAAGTGGGAGTGCGCGACAAAGATCGACAAGAATATGACTTGAGGCAATATTGTCATGGGAAGTGTTCACACCGGCTTCCATGTCAGCGGCATCAACATTAGGCTCCTGTGTGCGGAGCTAGGAGTTTTTCTCCCTCGTAAGCTGGAGGGAGGAAATTGGCTTGAAGAAGGTCTCCTGGAGGAGGGCCAAATTTCCAAGGACAGCTGTGGGCGGGTTCGACAACCGGCGACATTTGCAGCGGCCGGCTGCGAGTGGGGCTCTTGGGGGTCACGCCAAGAGCCTCAATAGTACCAGTCAGGGTGGAGCGATGCAGCGGGCAGTTCACAGCCCTCTGCGTCGGTCGACACAGGCAACGCGCTGTTCGGTGCCACCTACTTTAGTGCAGGCATTGACTACAGGTACCTAGGATGGATACCTGTGGTGCCTCCGATGCCTGGTGCAGACTTCTTCGTGCCCATGCAGGGGTACCTCGACAACAACATACATCACATCGAGCATGTGGAGGACGCCACATCCCAATGGAGGAACAACCACGATGCGATGGTGGAGGAGTTCGAGCGACTCAAGGCATGGTGCTATGGCTTCGATCAGCCACCGTCTCCACCTCCGTTTGACTAGAAGTGCCTAGGAGTTGGCACATGTATCGGTTTCTCGATTTGCATTTTCTTTTATCTTTTGCAATCTTTTTCTTTATTTGCTTGTGTGTGTGAGCGGGTTGGGAAACCATGTATCGGGTGTGTTTATTTACATGCAAGTGTGTTAGTAGTAGTTAATAGTGTGTTTACTTTCATGCAAGTGTGTGTTAGTAGTAGTTTTATTCAAGTGTGTATCTTTTATCTTTTGCAATCTTTTTGTAGCCTTGAATTACTCATGAAAAAATTCAATTCCACTGAGTATTCCACCATAAACCCAAAATATCTTGTTGAGTATCATTCCTTGACCACATCCTATATTTCTGGCTTTATTGAAACCCAGGTGAATCAAATACTAACAAATGCTGGTGAGTTAAGGTTGAGAGCCGATCGACGCAATCTGAGCCGATCGGTGCAGCAGAGAGAAAAATAAAAAAAAAAGAGAGAGAAAAGCTCTGTTGTTTGCTAAGGGACTAGCAAAATTTTAAGTGTGGGGGGATGGTATATGACATGCTTATTCTCGAAATTCATTCTAATATAGCCATGAATCATTCCAACCATGTGCAATCTGGTAATGGGAGTTCCTTTTTCTTCCAAGATCAAATTTTTTCTATGCACATGTCCACATATCCAAAGTTTGAGTCCCTTCTTAAATTTTTCTTTCTGAAATGGCCATCTTGTTAAGCTTCTATAATTCCAATAAAGAATAATCTCCTAGATTTACAATATATTGTTGGATTATGTTTGCAATCCTTGAATTACGTCACCAAGCTACTCATATAAGTTTTACACAAATATTATTTGATCATTATGATGTAGATATAGGTTGAGTGATTTGAAAGATGAGTTGTTGCTTTGGATTATTTGGAAGATAGATTCTTTATGTTCACAACAATCTTTTAAGTGATTTTCATGTGTGGAAAGGTTATAATTTGTGAGTTGGACATGATCCTTTGCTTTGGGGAGAAACTTTAAAGCCTTATGCCCATATTTGAACTATTTGCTGAATAACAATATGAAATACACGAAATAGAACAATGCTCAACATTTGCTGATTTGAGATATCTTTTATGATAGAGAGAGTATGTTCTTTAATTTTTCTTTCTTTTACTTTACTCGGGACGAGCAAAGGTTTAAGTGTGGGGGAACTGTTGGCACTCCCTAAGTGCCCCTTTTATATGTGAATATAACCCCAATTAGAGCATAATTGATATCAATTTAGGCCATTTACCTGTGATTTTGCCTATATATTTGTATATGCATTGTTTTGGAGCTTTATTGCAGAAACAGGTGAAATTGGTGATTAAAGTGATGCTGGAAGAGGACAGGAGTCCAGAAGCGATGAAAAACACTGAAGAAGCCTAGTGCGCCAATCGGCGCAACCCATGAGCTGATCGGTGCAAGGATATTTTGGCCCACAGAAGTGACCGAGGCCCATTCCACATGTTTTATGGAAGTTTATCTCCGCAAGACACTTGAAGATATTTGCCTAGAAGAGTTATGAAACTTCAAGATCTCAACGTGCAGTACAAGACTTTATCTCGAAGGAAAAGGCCCACATGGCAGCTGTGGAAGATAGAGGAACTGACTCAGAAGAGAAACCAGAGAAGACACGGCTTGCGCCGATCGGCGCAATCCTGCACCGATCGGCACAACCGCCTTATTTGCTAGAAACCGAGTCCTTTACGAGTAGAACCCTTATATATACTTGTAAGCCCTGGCCGCGGAAGAAAGGAGGTGTCGGAGGGACAACAGATCCGTGAGTTAGAGCCACTGGGATTCGCCCCATTAGAATAGATCTCTAGTTGAGTTTCAAGAACCATTGGTGTAAGAGTTGATACGTCAAGGTAGGCCATCTCGATGGTGATGAATCTTACTCTATGTATCTCAAGGATGATCGAATATGTTGATGATGGTTTTGGTGATTTGTCTATCTTGATTCTGTAATCATGCTTGTGTTTATTCCAATTGCTTAGTTCTAGGCTAAGTAGGTCGATATTATCTTGATCGTGGTGATCAGGTTAGTATTCGGACATTGTATTGATTATGGTTGCTGGATGACGCTAGTAGTGTGGTTTAGCGGTGACAGCACTAAACCTGCGTAACACTATTGGATAGTCAAGTAGGGTAAGATACTCGTGCGATTAAGGGTTTCCTCTTGGCAGCGATAAATTGGGAGCCGTTCAGAAAGGTGGGTGGTCTTATCCATTATAGGTTTTCATTGATCCATGTAATTACCATTATGATATAATTTGATTAGACTTTCTGGTTACGATCTCACTAGTAGATAGCTGGCTACTCACTTAAATAGCTTAGGCTTACAAGGTATCTGGCGCACTTTGGCTTAGATTCATACGTGTGCCGATCAGCTCAACTCCAGCGCCGATCGGCACAATCACAGATTCGCTAGTATGCCGATCGGCTCAACCCTGCGTCGATCAGCGCAACGACAGATTTGCTGTCTGGCGTATCTTTGCGCTGGCCAGTCTCCCCTCATGCAACTCGAACTCGACAGTAGCCTTGACTAGATCTTTTACTGTTAACTTTGTTTAATAATCGCTAAGGTCCCAGTGGATACGATAAACCTTGGAATACTAAATTCAAGGGAAAAATTGCTACAATCGTACATTGTCCTCTTGCGGTATATAAGTGGGTGCATAGTTACGACCAACATAGGTGAGAACTCCACATTGGTGGTGGGAGGTACCGGGACTCTGGTGGGAGTGGTCCAACGAGGAGTAGGGGAAGGCACCATCCTTCCGAGACCTCAGGAAAAAATCATGAACCATCTCTTACTCTACTCCTTACAATGATGCTTTACTTTCCGCATTTACATATCATGCTATTCATGCTTGTGTGCTTACCTTGCTCTAGTCAACTACCTTGTAGACTTGCATGAATAGGCTTCTTTACTTGCTAGTAGTGCTTAGCCTTCACACATGATTACTAGCATGTGTAGGAGTTGCTTTGGCCTGATTGATCACCCTAGTATGTATTGTTCTACTCATGGTTGCTTTCCATGTACTTATTGTTCTAGTAGCCTTGCATGAGTAGGACTCCTTGTTAGCTAGTTGTTTGCTTCCACGTGCCTTTATCACTAGCTTGCATAGGAGTTATATTGCCTTGTGTGATCCACTAGTATGCTTAGGTTGTTGTTCGTTTTATAGGTTCATTATCTTACTAGTGTGATCACCACTAGAATTGTGTAGGAGTTGTTTTGAGTGGTTGGTTATAGGAATTGGCGGATTTGGTACATAGTGCAAGTTCCTGATTCACCCCCCCCCCCTCTCGGTCACTCGGTCCTTTCAAGTGGTATTAGAGCCAAGTGCTCATCATAGGGCTTAACGGCCTTGAGTAGTGACCATATTGAGTTGGGATGTGATCCCATTCGGGGCCATGTCATGGCTCATGGAAGGATCGCTTGAACTATCTAAATGCCATGATTCCAAATGAGTTGATGGACACACTTGTGGACTTTGCCAATACCCTTACAATTGATTATGTACATGCCTAGTTCTAATTAGTGCCTAGCTTCTACTAGTGATAATTTGATAGGTTGCTCTACTAGTGTGCCTAATGTGATGATTGATGATGTTGGTCCTCTTGATCTTTCTTGCTCTTCTAGTATGACTAGTTATGATGATGTTTGTGAGTCTTTTATTGGTCATGCTAATGATACACTTGTTGAGGAGTTCGTTGCCTTTCGTGCTATTGAGAATGAGGACTTACTTGACTCTCTTATTCACTTGCGAGTTATTGTGGATAGGAATGGAGCAACTACTTTTGAGCTTCCCAAGATTGCAGTAGTCAAGAAGATCCTCACCTTGCTCCCTAGTAGCAAGCTTCTCTACATCACTCTTGATATCATCATGGAGAAAGATCTCTTCATTGAGGATGTGATTGGATTGCTCTTTGATGATGAGAAGATCATCATGAGCTGGATGGGGGAGAAGATCTTCCAGGCAAATGGAGCATCATCAAGAAAAGGGAAGGAAGTAGCTTCGAGGTCAAACTTCCTTGATCCCTCTACAAGATTGCCTTGCAGCAGCTTCTACAACCCCTTTGGATCAAAACCTACACCAAGCTCTTCTTCAGGCGCTTCCTCAAGCTCTACCCCAAGGTTCATTCCAAGATCTAATCCATGTACTTCGGGTGGACCACGCATTGGTGTAGGGGGAGCGCCATCAACATTGCTCATATGATCATTTTAGATGATCGATTCTACCAGTCCAGCTCCTCCACCTCCTCCACAAGATCGACTCTGGAGCATTCGTCGATCTCAACAACATGAGTTCTTCTTTTAATTTGATGATGTTTTGAGAGATCCAAATGATGACCTTTGTGATACTTTTTTGAGGATTTATGATCTTGTGTGAAGGATAAACTCCTTCAGGGGTCTTCAGAGGATTGCCCCACTTCAAGTGATTGACAAGCTCCTTCAACAAATTATAGCTCCTGAAAGTGGTTTCTTACTAGAGGAGGTGATCAACGAAAGATATGCTCTCAATTGAGAGAGTAATGAGGATAATACTTGTGCTCCACTCACAAGTGGGACATGTGCTTGAGCACATCGCTGGTCTCTATGATCCTCCCCATTACTACATCGACCTCAACAATGTACATATGAGGGATGGTCATGGACAATGGAGGTATCGTGCTCCTCACCATCCCATACAGAGGAGGCTTCAGGAAGGGATTGTGCATGGAATCCTATATATGAGGATGAACTTATCGCTTGACATGATGAGGTTAGTGCAAGTCAATCAAGTAATGCTTTGGATACTAACCTTTAGTGCTTGTCTTATGGCTACCACCAGGGTCAACTACAAGAGTGGTGGTACTCATCGGATCCTTGACAGTGGTTGTACTCAACATATGACTAGGAAACCAACCATGTTCACAAACATTGATGAAGATGAAGACAGCGAGAAGGTGACATTTGGGGATAACTCAAAAGGAAGAGTCAGAGGATCAGGCAAGGTGGCCATTACTGAGGACCTCCATCTCTCTAAGGTCTTTCTTGTGGAAACCCTCAACTTCAACCTCCTGTCTATTTGTCAACTCTGTGACATGGGTTTCAAGTGCACATTTGATGAGGCAATGATTGAAAATTCAAAGAAAGGAATAGTATTTTATAGAGTGAGGCATGGGAACTTGTATGTCATGAACTTCAAATCAAGCAACATGTCACCAAGTACTTGTCTCTTTGCTAAGGCAACCATGGGATGGTTGTGGCATAGAAGACTAACACATGTTGGAATGAATGAGCTCAGAAAAGTGGTCAGGAGGAATTTGGTTGAAGGAATCAAGGATGTGACCTTTGAGAAGGACAAACTGTGTAGCGCTTGTCAGGCTGAACAACAAGTTGCCTCTTTATATCCCACCGAAACTTTTATGTCTACATTTCGTCCTCTGGAGCTCTTGTACATGGACATGTTTGGGCCAACACATTACAAGAGTCTAAGAGGGAACCTATATTGCTTGGTGATTGTGGATGACTTCATGAGATACACTTGGACCATCTTCCTTGCGGACAAGTCTCAAGCAAGTGATATCTTCAAAAAGTTTGCAAGAAGAGCAAAGAATGAATTCAAGGCTAGCATTGTGAAGATAAGGAGTGACAATGGGATAGAGTTCAAGAAAACAACAATAGAGGAGTACCGTGACAAGAAAAGAATCAAGCATGAATTCTCCGCTATATATACTCCCGAGCATAATGGAGTAGTGGAGAGGAAGAACAAGACACTCATCACTCTAGCCCATGTGATGCTAGATGAGTATGGGACTCATGAGAGGTTTTGAGCCGAGGCAATCAACATAGCTTTCTATACCTCCAACCGGGTCTATCTCCATTGGTTGTTGAAAAAGACACCATATGAGCTATTGGTGGGACAGAAACCAAATGTTTCCTATTTCCTAGTCTTTGGTTGCAAGTGCTACATTCTCAAGAAGAGGAGAAATCCAGGGAAGCTTGAGACCAGAACTAATGAAGGCATTCTTGTTGGGTATTCAGGGACTTCTAAAGCATATCGAGCCTACAACTCAGCCACAGGATGTGTGGAAGAATCTTATAATGTGCAATTTGATGAGTCAAATGAATCTGAGAAGGGTGATGAATTTCATGAAGTAAACATTGGTGATGAGCCAATGAGGGGAGCTTTGAGAAACATTCCCGTGGGCGTGGTTTTTTCCCACGAGGCCAATGATGGACACATTGATGAGCCCTCAACTCCACCACCTCAACCAACCTCTTCTTCTTCCGAGGTGCAAGAACCAAACCAAGACACCATTGCCTATCCCACTAGCTCCTCCCAAGATTCATTGAGAGTGCATCCACCTACCCATGAGGGAACTCAAGGGAGAACTGAGCTCCAATCCTCCCACATACTTCACATTGAGTCATCTCTCCAAGCTCCTCCCAAAACTGCCCCATATCAGATCTAGCTCCAAGACAACAAAGCATATGAGTGACTCTCCCACCTCACTAAGAATTCAAGATACTCATATGTCAAAAGAGCGAGCAATCCATGATGCACAAGATACTTCACCTAGAGCTCCTCCCACTCAGGAAAAATACCATCCTAGACCCAAGGCCATCAACAAGGATCATTCACGTGACTTGATCATTGGGAGTCCATCTCAAGGAGTAAAGACAAGGAAAAATCAATATAAGCCCAACTCTGTGAGTGAAGAGAATGATGATGAGGCAAATGTTGCAATTGAGAACTTCTCCTTTGTCGCTATGATTGAGCCCACTACCATTGATGGAGCTATGGATGATCATAAATGGGTTATAGCCATGCAAGAAGAGTTGAACAACTTCAAGAGGTGCAAAGTATGGAAATTGGTTAAGAGGCCCAAGAATCATAATGTGGTTGGCACCAAGTGGGCCTTCAAGAACAAGCAAGATGAGAAAGGAGCAATTGTTAAGAATAGGGCTCGCCTAGTGGCTAAAGGATATTCTCAAGTGGCAGGCATTGACATTGAAGAAAACTTTGCTCCCGTGGCCCACCTTGAATCTATTCGGATCTTACTTTCTTATGCATCACACAATGGCTTCAAGCTCTTTCAAATGGATGTCAAAAGTGTCGAGAGATAATCTTGATAGTAATCCTAGGTATGCGTATGAGTATGAAAGCCGATGGACACGGGACACAGGGTTTATTCAAGTTCGGGCCTCCTTGCGGATAAAAACCTTGCATCATGTTTGGTGTTCTTGTATTTCTAGGGTTCGTACTGGGCAAATGATTCCCAATACGAGTTCTGATGATCTCGAGACCCCCTTCCCTCCTTATATAGCCTAAGGGCAGCGGTATACATGTTAATCTTTGATTTGGTTACATTTGATTATATCTATACACCATATCACTTAACCTAACTTGTAGCCTACTCTAAACAAATATCCGAATGGTTGGCCTTGACCTACAATGCTACGCAACCAAGCCTTCAGCCCACTCAGCCATACAGCCGAGTGGTTAAGTATCCCATATACATATATGCCACACTAGCCCCCAAGAACTTTCCAAATTTGAACTCGAATCTTCAACTTATCTTGATACTTCTCAAAATTGAAAAGTGCTTCTTAAAAAATCTTAGTCCTTGACAATTAAAAAAGACCTATTCCATAAGCATAGCCCCCAACTCAGAAGGTATTGAAATCTTCATAAAATCCCTTGTGAGATTGAAATAAGCAATGGTGATCGTCCATCTGATATCCATATGTGATTACAGTTTCCCATGCAATAGTTTCATGAACTAAGTAACACTCAAAAGTTCACTGAAAAGGAACTACAGCCCCCAAGATTTACAAATGAGTACTTCATCTGAGTGATTTTGGAAAGAACTATTAACAATAGTACCCAATATTGATACTATCACTCCTCCCAAAGGATTTAATAGTCATTAATGTCAAAATAGATGTATTCTGACCACCAAAGCTTTGAAGTCAGTCGTTCGAGTGATTCCAAAATAAATCACAAAACATAGGCAATATCGCCCCCCAGTTATGGGACATTCAGCCATGATCTGAATGATATCAATAAATTACCTAGAGCGTAAATCATGATGTGCCATAAATGCTCAAAACAATATAACCACTTCCAAGGGAAGCCTGCTCAATCCAAGAAGGGACTGTTAGACACTTTCAAACAACCCAAGTGAAAGTTCTGAACTATCCCTAAAAGCAACTCAAAGGCCAAGTCTCCGAAGGGACAAGACCACCCAAGTGAAGGAAGCACAAAGAATGCATCGACTGACAACATTCTCGGAGTTGCTGAAAGAACCAACACATCTAATTGGTCCCCCAAAGTTGTCGGCACTAAAGTTTAAGCATCGGTCAAGGTAAGTGTATCTAGTAACCATGTGTCTTATTGGTTATGAAACAATTTTGCTTATAGCCATATGTGCTATAGATCGGACAACACTTCATCTGGCAACGCAGCCCCTTAGGGCTCTATTCCCAAGAAAGATCAATCTGATGTGAAGGGTAAAACATCCAAAAATGATGCCTTTGATCACTCGGTGAAGAAGCCGAGTGATGCTTCTGCTACTCTAACATCTCCTCAGGCAGGCCAAGAGACTAGCAGGCCCAAGGTCCCAGATTTAAATGTATCTGGGACACCCGCTACTCCTGGTACTCCTCCATCAACCGACGCTGAAGAGTCAACTCTGGTTTTTGAAAGCATGCCAGAGCCATCCTATGATCAGCCTATCGGCCCTAAAGAAAATATCACATGGACCCCCATTCACCGAGTGGTGAAGGAAGGAACCTCGGAAGAGACTCTTCCCGCCAGGTTAGTGTACCATATTGGTATGGTTGCAATTGCAGGTTTTGATGAAACCGTAGAGCAAGAAGAGTTAAAAACCTTTGAGGGCTACACCGAAAAGGCCTACCACTCATTTCAGGTACACCCGCCCTTGGAAATTAAATATGTGCCCATTTTATAGTACTTATACAAGGAAATGATACATCCCCTTCTTCTATTTATTCACTGCAGCGCTTGAAGTCACACATGACTAACAAGAGCAAACTTCTGCAACTGGTGGAAAGGACATGCGCTAAAGCCATAGACACCAAAGATCAACTTGTCAAAGAAAGCCTTGAAGTTGGGCGCCTGTTCCTTGAGTTGAAAACGCGTTCATCCCAGATGGGCGAACTTCAATTCAAACTATCAGGTACGTTACCAATGCACGACATGAGTAGAGTGACCTTTTTGGCGCCACATTTTTCAGACTTCTTTGCCACAGAATTGTCGCAAGAACTCACTTCAAGACACAAGAAGGACATTAACTCGGCAACGATGATTGCCAAATTGGCAGACTATCTGAAGACTGTAGAATCATCCTCTAGTGCTATCAAAGCTTTGAAAAGTGAAAATGAAGAATTGAAAAAGTGACTCCAAACTGCGGATGAAATTAAAAATAATTTTGAAAAACCGAAGGATGGCTTCAAAACCATATGAGAATCCCATGCTCATTGGAAAAAGAGGGCGGAAGGTATCAATTTAGATGTCCTTATATTTGAAAATCCAACTATTGACTTACTCTCTTTGCGTAATAGAGGCTGAAGAGAAAATCAGAACTCAAAGAGAAAGAAACACTGAACTAGAGAATGGGCTTCCAAGGCTAAAAGCAGTTTCAAGAAAGCCATAGATGAGCTCAACAAATTTAAAAAATCCTTCAAAGAGATGGAAAAGCTCAATGAGGAATTTAAAGCAAAGGCAGCTAGTCTTGAAGTAGAAATATCTGACACCGAGAGGCATCTGAGAGGTAAGATCTATACTTATATTACCTGCACCGCTGAGTCCATATTTGTAAGGAAGCATGTGATAATTGTGTTCCTGTAGGATCCAAAAAGGCCTATGAGCTTTTACAAAAGAAATTTATTGAAGGTGATGAAAATCTTCGCTGGTCTCTTGCAGCTCTACAAAAAGACACGAAGGTGGTAGCCCAATACGTCATGCCGGAGGAGAAACCACTCCGATATCGAGACCTTCTTACTCGGTTACAAGAAGCCTCGGGCTGATTTAAGGAGTGTTGGTCGTAATTACACACCCACTTATATACCGCAAGAGGACGGTGTACAGTTGTAGCTCTTTTTTCCTCATAGTATTCCAAGGTTATCAAATCCACAAGGAACGAGCGGAATAATTACTATTAAAGGGTTACTAACAAATTGCAATGGGTTGGTTGGTGTGAATGATGACGGTGAGAGAGTGGAGGGTGAATGTTATTGAAGAGGTAACAGGATAGTGAAGGATTCTCTCCATAGGATTGGTTCACTAGCATGCAACCTTATTCTTATCAACTCAAGTGATGACTCTAATATTCTACAAGACATGGTGGTTTCGTTCACCCCAACTGTCACTACAGAGGCTATTAGCTCCCCACTGGTTTCTTGCACTATGTAATGGGCAGAAGTGTATTGGCTGATACAGTAATGAAAAAGGATAGATAGATGTGCAATTAAGTTCATCACATAGATTAAATTCATTGAGAGAGTATCAATAAGTATGAGAGTTACATGACCAGATCCCTGGACTGGAGAAGAGAATATGAGACTACTCACTCATCCTTCCGCTAGACATAGCAGAGGGATGAGAAATAGTGCTAGAATGCGCACGAGCCGATCATCGCAAGCGTCACGCCGATCGATGCGACCTCCTTTCTAGTGGATCTCATCAGTGTTGACCAACCTTCACCGCCAATATCCTAGCACTCTAGTTCTAATAACTGCTTCTCGCGATTGCCGTCCTCCTTTGTCTCTCGATAATTATCTTCCTTTTATACCTGGCGGGATTAGGTCAACTTCCACCGACTCTAACTTATATTGGGCTGGGCCTTCGTCTTTCTCAGACTGGATCGTGCTTTCGTCATCTTTTCCTTCCATGTGGATCGGCACAGGCCCACGCCGATCATTGCGGCTCCGCATCTGGCCCATCTTCGTTGCTCTTTAGTTCTTTATCCATAATGGTCCTGTTTTACACCTGTTTCCTGCGATTGCATCCAAAATAGAACAACTACAAATATATGCAAATATGAGGGTTTCTTTTTTGAGGACATGCAAATATGGGGTTAATTGTTAGTCCAAACCACCAAATTAAGATGCAAAACATCCCTTTTTGGTAGATAAAATAGCCATCTAGAAACCACCAACAGTTCCCCCACACTCAAATCATTGCTAGTCCTCGAGCAATACAAAATCAAATATGTAACAAGAATCTTCACACCATCTTTCATGCAATCAATCTCAATCATCATTTTTACTCGTTATCCCACCATAAAGATTTTCTCTCATCTCCTTTTAACCAATCAGCATATCATACTTGAACTTAATCAAATCACCATGAAACCTTTTCAAAAACAATTTTAGTTCTCCTCAGCTCGTCTTTAGCATCAAACATCAAGCATTTGGTCCTCTCTAGGTCTCTCAAGTGTATTTCCTTCCCTCTCCTATCTAATCAAGGATTGTATGTGGATCTTGGAGGGCTATATAACTAAATTAAACCATAAGATTAACCATGTCAACAATGTGCTCAATCATGCCCACTAAGAAAGAATTTTCTTGGAAAAGAACTTTAATGGAGAAGAGGAATATAGAAGATCTAAAGAAAAGAAAGAAAAATGTTTCAATGAGAACAATGGCGAAGAATTAGAAATAATCAGAAAGCTGCTTTCTTCGATGACCTTACTACTTCTCAGGGAATACATTTTCTCTTTAGCTCTCTTTTTTTATATATTTTTTCTTTTGCAACAGCGCCGATCGGCGCAACACTACGCTGGTCGGCGTGGTCTATATATTTTTTCTTTTCTTTGACTCTTTTTCTATTCCCGATATAATCAGCAATTTCTATCTTGTACCAGCACTAGAAATTTTCTGAATTCCATTTTATTGAGAATATAGGTTGTATCAAGGAGGAGGGAGAAACAAAGATGTATGGTTTCCGTGGTAGCAAGGAAATTGAATGGATAAAAATTGCTAGAAATTCAGCGATAAACAAATAGATCATCCTTTCCTAACTTGGTTGAAATCATGAGCAAAAAGTTGACAAAGATACTTACAATCCAATTAGTTCAAATGTGTAGTTTGCTCTCATTCACTCGGCTATGTAGGCATATTTAGACCTTGCTCTTGCTTTAGCTTATGATGAGTCAAAAGAAATTTTCACAAATACAAAGCTCAAAAGTTAAGTGGTGACCAACTTATTCAACTAATCAACCAATCGATCATCAAAAAGACAAGATAAATAGTATGGGGTACTTTCAATTTGACAATCGACACTAACATTATTAAAGACAATGCAATAATTCAAACTACATAAAAGACCTTGAAGCAACTCTCAACATGACTCATGACTGTCTTAAGCACGCACACAAACTTAAATAAACATTCATAAGAAAAACAAACACTCATAAAAACAAACGAGAAACTAGACTAAAAAACACTTAAAAACTGTGACTAATGGAAAAGTCCTTCCCCCAAACTCAAAATTTGCAATGTCCTCATTGCAAGAGAAGAAACTCAACACACTAATCATGCAGACCATGCCTGTTCAAGACTCAGAAAATTCATCTTATATTCCTTAGGAGAAAAGTGTAGTCCACTTTGTTCATCTCGATTGTATCCATGATTCTGCGATCCACATCCCTTTGATGCCTGTAAGCACGATCTCTGTCTAGATACAGGTGCTCAATGTTTCTTCGGTAGACAGGACAACAAGCAGGTGGTTGCAGGTTATGGTTTTCGACGCTGTAAGGGGAGACACTGTTCAAACTCCTCTGAGCCGATTGGTGCAAAGGCTGAGCCGATTGGCGCGGTGGTGTTCTTCCACCATTGCCACTTCCTCCACCTTCCACTGCATTACCATTAACTCTCGTTGAAGTTCCTGCTGCCCTGTCATTACTGTATTCTTCATGTGTTCCCCAATTTTCAAACTTAGGACTACCAAAGCTTCTTCGCATATCAACATCATCACTAAAATCTCCAGACACACTAGGATTACCACTCTCCAAAGTTTCCAAATAGTATGACAGATCAAAGTCGCTATCCCATTTAGAATACTTTTGAATTGGCTTACCCGATAGTCTAGCAGATTTGCGAACCTGTGGTGTAGTCTTACACTTCTTTGGAGCAGGCTCTTCGTCTTCACTTCGCAGACCTGTCAGATCAATAAATTCAGCCATTTTCAGGTTGCACCGATCAGCGCTGCTGGTAGCTTCCTTCATATACTCAGCTAACTGCTCTAGAATACGCTCATGGATCGCCTTATTCTGCTACCTTTGTAAAATTTCATTGTTAATCTTCTTAGGCGTTCTCCCTCTAGTAACTACACGATAGCCATCATCATATAATACATCTCTAGGTATGAAAGTTGGATCTTCCACCAATTGGAGTTCAACCTTGCGTTGAAGATCTTTAGCACAAAAGAAACACTTGCTACCCTCAATACAACTGTTCTTATGAATCTTAATTTCTTGAAAACTTTCCCAATCGGTAAGAACCCTGGGAAAGGATTCATCCTGTTTAGCATGAAGATCCCTTTCTGCATCCCGCTCGTACGTGGCATCTTCGGCGTCCTCTTGTAGCTTGAGTTCATACTTGGTGGCAATGTCATGTTCACTATAAAGTCGGCACTTATGGATTGTGAGAGAAGGTCTTAGCAAGATCAAGAAGACTTTCCATGGTATACCTTTGAGAAATAGCTTCACTTTTAATAGGCGCTACAGATTTTCCTTTGCGCACCAATACTCTCTTCATCATCTGCCGAAGTTCATTGTCCATCTTCACCTTGTCAGCGTTCCACGCGTCAACTTCGCTTTTTTTCATGAATTTCTTCCGCAGGTTTGACCAGACGAGAGGATCATCTGGTGTTGGCGTCAGCACTTCATCGACTTCTTCCCAGGACCAATTTGCAGAGGACTACGAAAATCCACCGTTGAGCTGATCGGCGCAAGGGTCGCGCCGATCGGCGCCACCTTGGTTGCTGCCCGATGCGTCGCTTTCCATTGCTTTTGCTCTTAGGGTATTGTTCGGGTGACGATGTAATGCGAGTTGATCCGTGGGTTTGCTGTCTTCTCCTATTTATATCCCTTGATTTCCAACTGGACTAGGAGTTTATCTCTCATTCGTGGAATTTAACAAGTCTTAAAAAGGCAAGGCCCAAATCCAACTCATAAACCAAAAAGACCCCGCCGCGTCGATCGGTGGAGGGCTACGCTGATCGGCGCATCAACGCGCCGACTAAATTACTAAATTAGAAACAGAAAAATCACGGAAATCAAAATACATACAGAGCTTTTATTTTACGTTGTTAAGCTTGACCACATGGGGCACTAAGCAGTAAAATACACATCAAAAGATTTCAATTCAAATGTGTCGGGTTCTAGATATACCTTTAGATGTTGTCCATTCACCGTGTACTTGTTTCTCTTGCCATCCATTATGATTACAGCTCCAAAAGGTTACACCGTATTCACAAGATAAGGTCTCTCCCATTTGCTTTGCTCTTTGCCTTTACCAAATAATCTGAATCGTGAATTAAATAGGAGCACCCGATCTCCTTCCTTGAATTCCTTCTTCAAAAGCTTCTTATCGTACCACTTCTTTGTCTTCTCTTTGTATATGGACGCATTTTCATATGCATGCAATCACATCTCTTCCAATTTGTAATTTGTATCTTTCTTTTCACGCCGGCGGCATCAGGATCCAAATTCATTTCCTTTATAGCCCAATAAGCCTTATGTTCCAATTCCACCGGTAGGTGACATGATTTCCCATAGACGAATTGATATGGTGTCATACCAATTTGTGTCTTGAATGCCATTCTATATGCCCATAACGCTCCATTAAGCTTCGTGGCCCAATCTTTTCCTTTGTAACAATCTTCTGCAGAATCCCCTTTAATTGCTTATTTGATGTTTCTGCTTGTCCATTTGTCTAGGGATGGTAGGCTGTTCCAATTTTATGTTCATCTCCAGATTTAGTTAAAAACCTAGTAAATTCTCCTCATGTAAAGTGGGATCCTCCATCTATAATTATTATCCTTGGTACTCCATACCTAGGAAATATCTGCTCCTGAAGTATACTCCTTGATTCTCTTGTAGTATTGGCCTTGCATGCCATTGCCTCGACCCACTTGGAGACATAATCAACGGTGACCAATATGTACTCGAAACCATGAGAATTCAGAAAGGGTCCCATAAAATCCATACCCCAAACATCAAAGATGTTGACTTGAAGATTGTACTTAAGAGGCATTGCATTCCTACTGTTAACATTTCCTATTCGTTGGCATTGAGCACATGTTGCAACATACCTTTTTGCATATTCATGCATAGTAGGCCAATAGAATCCACTTGCCCATACCTTTGCTTGTGTTCTGAAGTAGCCATAATGTCCCCCATGATCCGAAGAATGACAATTTGTTAAAATGCTCGCTCTTTCTTCTCTGGGTACACATCTCTGGACTGCTCCATCCTCGCAATACCTATACAAGTATGGGTCGGCCCATATAAATTTTCTCATTTCACTCTTAACTCTTTTCCTTGTTTTCTTGTTCATTAGATCAGTTTGTCCCTTGAAACCTTTGATAATATCCATCATCCAATTCTCTCTACAATCAAATGCGGCAAACAACTGCTCTTGTTGCATTTCATCTCTTATTGGCTCAGTTGATGATGATTCGAGACGAGATAAATGATCTGCTACAGAGTTTTCTACTCCCTTCTTATTCCTTATCTCCAAATCAAATTCTTGTAGCATTAATACCCATCGCATTAATCGAGGATTAGACTCCTTCTTTAAAACCAAGTATCTTATAGCAGCATGATTAGTATATACAATGACCTAAGAATTTAGAATGTAGGATCTAAACTTGTCAAAAGCAAACATAACAGCTAACATCTCTTTCTCAGTTGTTGTATAATTGATCTGCGCCTCATTCAAAGTTTTGCTAGCATAATAAATAGCATGCACGTTACCTTCCTTTCGTTGTCCAAGAACAGCTCCAACTGTATAGTCACTTGCATCACACATAATTTCAAAAGGTAAACTCCAATCGGGTGGCTGCATAATGGGTGCAGAGCATAGAGCTTCCTTTAATCTTCTAAAGACAAAGGGTCTTTCATCGTTTATGACAAATTCTGTATCTTGCTTCAACAATTCTGTCAGGGGCTTATCAATCTTTGAATAATTCTTAACAAATCTGCGGTAGAAATTGGCATGTCCAAGAAAACTCCTCAAAATTGTAAGATCAGTAGGGGGAGGTAATTTCTCAAATGTAGATACCTTTGCTTTATCAACCTCTATCCCTCTATTAGATATGACATGCCAAGTACTATCCCTTCTGTTACCATGAAGTGACACTTCTCCCAATTAAGAACTAAGTCGCATTCAACACACCTTTTCAAAACCTTCTCCAAATTCTCCAAACAACTATCAAAATCAGCACCATGCACAGAGAAGTCATCCATAAATACCTTCATAATCTCTTCTACGAATTCAGCGAATATTGCATTCATGCATCTTTGAAATGTGGTGAGCGCGTTGCAAATACCAAATGACATCCTTCTATATGCATATGTCCCAAAAGGGCAAGTAAAAGTAGTTTTCTGCTGATCTTCTGGTCTTACCGGTATTTGAAAGAAACCACTATATTCATCCAAATAACAAAAGTATGAATTCTTTGCTAACCTTTCAAGCATCTCATCAATGAACGGGAGAGGATAATGATCTTTCTTTGTCACCTTGTTCAAACATTTGTAATCTATGCACATTCTCCATCCAGTTACGGTCCTGAGGGATCAACTCATTGTTCTCATCAGGCACTATTGTCAACCCTCCTTTCTTGGGCACACAATGTACTGGACTAACCCATTCACTATTAGCAACAGGGTAGATCATACCTGTATTAAGTAGCTTCAAAATCTCCTTTTTAACTACTGGCTTCATTGATTCCTTCAACCTTCACATCCCTTCAACCACTGGTTTCGCATTCTGCTCTAGGTTAATCTTGTGGGTGCAAAATGCAGGACTAATTCCCTTGATGTCATTCAATGTGCAACCAACGGCTTTCTTATACCCTTTTGAGCATAGCAAGCAGCTTCTCTATTTCTTCTTTCGTTAGGGTGTTGTTCACAATAACCGGATATGTTCTATTCTTCCATAGATATTCATAGCGTACCTCCTTCAGAAGTTCCTTCTGTTCCACTTCTGGCGCTTCATCTGGATCTAGCTTCCCGAGAGGTTCATGCCGACCGGTGCTGGCAGCATACTTGTCAGTTCTGCGCAGGATGTGGTCCAATGGGTCTCCTATATCCATCCCTATCTTCTTGTCTTCCTCTGGGTTCCTGACAGGTAAGAAGGGTCCTGATGAGACGGATCGTTAAATAGAAATTGTACTTCTTCCTCTCCTAGGTGTAGAGTAATTTGGTCTTTCCCAGCATCCAGAATAGCTTGTACTAATCTTAAGAATGGCCTTCCCAGGATGATATCTTTAACCCTAATTTCTTTATTGTCTAGAACAAAGAAATGTTCCGGTATTGTTTTCAAGCTAATCTCAATTTCAACATTCCTGGTCACTCCCAGTGTCTTGGTCTTCCCTCCATCCGCCATGATGAGCACAAGTTCAGTCCCCGTCAGCCGCTGTTGAGTTTCATAAGGCATGATCATGAATGCATCATAAGTCATCAAGCTGACGAGGGAACCAAAGTCACACAAGGCTTTAGGAAATTTCTTCCCTGATATCTCACATGGTATATACGGTTCTTCTTCTTCCTCTTCAGTGAGACCTACAGCATACACACCACATAATCCTTTGTAGGGAGATGACTCAAAGCAACTGTCTAGCAATCTATTCGCTTGTTTCACATCCGATCCATCAAGCTCTATATAATCCTTGTAAAGCTTCCCTAAAACTCTCCCAATAATCTCTTGATCAAAAATTTCTGACTTGAGGTGATTACTTGGGAAATTATACACGAAGAAGCATCTTGCAGACTGAAGAATCTTCTCATGTTGAGCAACTCGCGTGAAAAATCAATAGGAATCCAGTCCATCGGCTCAAATTCGTCAAGTAGTTTAGCATTCGCCAATGTTCTATCCCCCTTTGGTTTAGCAAAGTTGCCTTCAAAGTCCTTTAGGTGGTTGTCCAGAATTGCAGCTTCTATCTTAGTATATTCCTTGCAACTCGATGGAGTCGTCATGGTGATTGGTTCTCCTGTCGTCGCGACTGTGCCGATCGGCTCAGAGACTGCATCGATCGGCGCACACATCAGATCCATAGAGGCGGGTCTGACGGGCTCTATTTCTTCGAATTAATGCTCTGAAGTAACCATTGCTCTACTCTCGGACATCAAGATCTGTTCAACTCGCAACTCTTCCTTCTGCATAACTTCTGGGTATCGCCGATTTGGTTCTAGATATTCTTCCCAATGCTTGTGCAAAGCTTCATTCTCCGCAATTTTACCTAACAATTCGATCCCTGCCTTGGCTATCAATCTCAGAAAACTTCCTCCGGTCAATCCATCCAAATGCATCCTCGATGCCTTGTTTATGGCCATGTAGAAGGTTTGAGCACACATATTCTCATCAATGCCGAGGTCAAGTCCTTGTTTCAATAATGTTTGAAAACGTGTATAGGCTTCCACGAGAGATTCTTCATCTTTTTGTAAGAAACCTCTCTTCTCAACTTCTGTAACTTTGGAAAAGGAAAATAGTGGAGACAATTTCCAACTAACTCACTCCACTTACCTTTTGCTTCTTGAGATGTTGGTTTGTGCCACTCTTTGGCTTTTCCTCCCTAAAAAAATGGGAAAAGCAGCCACCTGTAAAGATCCTGAGGCACTCCTTCATGACGTAATGTTTGGCAAAGTGCCTCAAAATCTTGTAAGTGAGTATACGGGTTCTTCTCTTTCGCTCGAAAAAACTTGTTTGCTTCAGCCATGCTAATGATAATGGGGTTCAACACATATGAGGAGGCCGTGGCTTTCTCATCTGAGAATTGAGGCACCAACACATTTGGAGATGGTAGAGAAAGCTCCCTGAGCATCGGAGAAGGTCCTGTCGTACTCATCCTAAAAATTCACACCAAACATAAAAACAAAAACAACTGGGAAAGAGAGGATTAAACATTAGTAAAATTTTAATAGTAAAAGAACTGGCTTGGTCCCCGGCAATGGTGCCAGAAAAAGGGCTTGTTGGTCGTAATTACGCACCCACTTATATACCGCAAGAGGATAGTGTACAGTTGTAGCTCTTTTTCCCTCAGAGTATTCCAAGGTTATCGAATCCACAAGGAACGAGCAGAACAATTACTATAATAGGGTTACTAACAAATTGCAATGGGTAGGTTGGTGTGAATGATGACGGTGAGAGAGTGAAAGGTGAATGTTATTCAAGAGGTAACATGATAGTACTACCTGTGGCATCCCGCACCTCGAACCGAGGGGAAATGACCGATCCAGGATCGATTTTTTGGGTGATGTCAGGTGAAGCCGACATATGAAGCACATACACAAGAACATTCACAAGTTGCAAATTTATACAGCACAGTGATCTTTATTACAAGTTAAACTCCAAGTAAAAGACAATACCTAGAGTTCAAAATTAATTTTAAAAAATACAGCAGAAGCGATAGTATAACTCGATGACATTCGCCTAAAATACAACACATCAGCCCATAGATGTGCACATCCTTCTCACACCAAAAGAACACCTGCATAAAAAAATTTAAACAAAAAACCCTGAGTATCTAATATACTCCGCAAGACTTACCCGTCAAAATGGCTTTCTAAAGCCGACTTCTAATATGCAGGGGGCTGACCGGGCTTACTTGATATTTGCATAAAAAGCACATATTAGTTCTATGCTGCAATTTTATTCTTTAACCAAGATTTTAATTGCTTGTTACAGAAAAGTAACTGTAGTTAAACCTAGCAAGCTGCTAAGACTTGTACAAATATAAAGAGCAATACAACATAGCAATGTGTAGCCATAGAGTAATAATATCAAGAATCATAATCATTCTTCCCTACTTTACTATCGTTGCAATCTACTTGAAACAAGAGGTACTCATGACCACGAGGGACAACAATTCGAATCAATTTACACCCTACAGGGGAAAACCCAAGTACACGACATACGCATCGTTTAAGAACACGTATGGCCACCGTTCACAAGCTTGCTATAAAGTTGGTCCGGGGCCACCCATCCCGAGTACATGTCCCCCTCGCGATATAGTACTTCGTATCCGAGGCTTAACCCATGCACTCTCCAGCGGTCCTCAAACCTCAATGCCCACCCTTCTTTTCACATCACCTCTGGATCGGTGAGTATGGCCATCCAAGATTTTGTGGAAATTCCTATATGCCAAATATGAAATATGTCAAAAATGTAAAATATGCATAAAATGATAAGGCTCTGATTTATACAGTGCAAATGTGTCATGTAAAGTGCTCATGCAAAAATTTGGGATTTAATCATTTTTAGAGAATTAATTATGACTTAATTGGCTTAACAAAGGTGTTGTACGTTTCTATTTTATTTTACAAATTTTTTTTTACAAGAACTCTGAACTTCATGGTATCCAATGGAAAGTATAAGTCACAAGGATTCCAAAATAATTTAGTTTGCAATTTTTTAGCCTTGTATTTTCAGAGATATCGATTTAATAGTGTGAAACAAGGTCCTATTTTCCATGAATTTTTAAACATGTTTTTATTTGTAAAACCTGATCATCATGCTAACTAGAGGATAGAGCATATCTCAGGGAGTCCAACAAACTTTGTTTCACTATTTTACCAATTTTATTTTGAGAGATATGAATTTTTGAATATGCTAATGTTTTTCTCATTTTTTTGATTTTCGGCATGAACAGTAACAAAGAACAGAGGAGTAGCAGGGCGGCCAGGGAACTTCAATTTCTGATGATTTCGGCAATGGGATTGCAGGAGGGATGAAACAAGTGGGTGCTAAGTGATGTGAGGAAGATTTACGGAGGACTAATCGAGTGGAAACTCACCGAGGAGGAAGAAGTTCGCGACGAGACGGCAGCGCATCGGTTCACCGGTGTTGGAGAAGGATGTTGACTCGCATCACTCGCATGACTTGGAGGGCTTGGTGAAGCTGGTTGGCCGGGGTGGCTTGCTATTGCGGATGAAGAGCTATTGTGGCCTTTCCATGGTGATGGCTCCACGGGAGAGAGGAGAAAGAAGAAGAAAGAAAGAAAACAAAGGAGAAGGCAAGACTTGACCAAGCAGTGGAAAAATATCTAGCTTGCTGCCCAAATGTGATGCTGGCTGCTCTCTTGCACGGTGCAATGGATTTGGAGAAGGAGAGAGTAAATAGAGTGGGTCCCGCCAAGTTGAAAAATCTGCCTCTTTACTGTTGTAGTCAACCCAAAGTCTTCCTGATTTTTTTGGTCATGCCAATTTTTGTGGATGTGTGGCATGAAATTTGGAGAAACTTTTGTATAGAAAGTTTTCTGATATTATGCTTCTAAAAATTATGAAAATTTATAGACTGAATACTGCTTATCTGCATTTCCATAATTTTTAGGGCCATTTATCCTTTTCCAAATATTCTGGTAAATTCCCGAAAATTATATTTTTACATTCTGAACATTAATATGTAAAAACATTGACATGCTTCTGTTGAAAGTTTTAAGGTTTTTGCAAACACTAGATTTGACCTTTATTGAAAGATTCTTTCTGAAATTATCGAGTTTAAATGCTTTTGAATTTTACAAATTTATTTAATTTGAACTTTTGTGTTATATATTTTTGTTAGTGACATCGGGGATGTCATAATGGTTAGATCTTCTGCCAATTGGAGTTCAACCTTATGTTGAAGATCTTTAGCACAAAAGAGACACTTGCAACCTTCGATGCAACTATCCCTATGAATCTTGTTTTCTTGAAAACCCTCCCAATCGGTAAGAACCCTGGGAGAGGCTTCATCTTGTCTAGCTTGAAGATCCTTTTCCGCATCCAACTGGTACATGGCTTCTTCGGCTTCCTTGTGCACCTGCAGTTCATACTTGGCAGCAATATCATGTTCGCTATAAAGCCGGCACTTATAGATTGTGAGAGCGCTCTCTTCATCTAGTTCCTCTTTCTCTTGCTTAGTCAATAATCTTTCAAAAGACAAGAAATCTTCATATGACAAAGGCTTAGCAAGATCAAGAAGACCTTCCATGGTGTACCTTTGAGAGACGGCCTCACCTCCAATAGGTCCTATAGATTTTCTTTTATGCACCAAAACTCTCCTCATAATCTGCCGAAGTTCATTGTCCATCTTTACCTTGTCGGCGTTCCATGCTCCAGCTTCTCTTTCCTTCACGAACTTCTTCCTCAGATCTAACCAGACCACTGGATCATCTCGTGTTGGCGTCAATACTTTGTCAACTTCGTCCCAGGACCAAATTTTAGAAAGCTGCGGAAATTCGACGCCGAGCCAATCGGCTCCACTGTCGCGCCGATCGACGCCGCCTTGATTGCTTCCCGACACGCCGCCTTCCATAGCTTCTGCTTTTAGGGCTTTGTTCTGGTGAGTATGTAATGCGAGTTGATCTGTGGGGTTGCTGCCCTCTCATATTTATATCCCTTGATTTTCAATTGGACTAGGACTCTATCTCTTATTTACGGAATTCAACTGTCTTAACAAGGCAAGGTCCAAAACTGACTCAAAAACCAAAAAGACACTGCCGCGCCGATCGGCGTGGTACACTATTTTTACCCAATCGAAACAAAAAAATCACGAAAATCAAAAATATATATAGGGCTTTTGTTTTATGTTGTTAAGCTCGACCACACAGGGCACTAAGCAGTGAAGTACACATCAAAAGATTTTAATTCAAAAGTGTCAGGTTCTAGATATGCCTTTAGACATTGTCCATTCACCGTGTACTTGTTCCTTTTGCCATCCATTATAATCACAGCTCTCGAAGGTAACACCGTATTCACAAGATAAAGTCCTTCCCATTTACTTTGCAGTTTGCCTTTACCAAATAATCTGAATCGCGAATTAAATAGGAGTACCCGATCTCCTTGAATTCCTTCTTCAAAACCTTCTTATCATACCACTTCTTTGTCTTTTCCTTATATATTATCGCATTTTCATATGCACGTAATCGCATCTCTTCCAATTCACTTATTTGAATTTTCCTTTTCATGCCAGCGGCATTAAGATCCAAATTCAATTCCTTTATAGCCCAATAATCCTTATGTTCCAATTCCACCGGTAGGTGACATGGTTTCCCATAGACGAATTGATATGGCGTCATACCAATTGGTGTCTTGAATGCTGTTTTATATGCCCATAATGATCCGTTAAGCTTTATAGCCCAATCTTTTCCTTCCTTCGTAACTATCTTCTACAGAATCCCCTTTAACTGCTTATTTGACGTCTCTGCTTGTCCATTTGTCTGAGGATGATAAGCTGTTCCAATTCTGTGTTCAACCCCAGATCTTGCTAAAAACCTAGTAAATTCTCCTCCTGTGAAATGTGATCCTCCATCTGTAATTATTATCCTTGGTATTCCATACCTTGGGAAAACTTGCTCCTGAAGTATATTCCTTGATTCTCTTGTAGTATTGAACTTGCATGCCATTGCTTCAACCCACTTGGAAACATAATCAACGGCAATCAATATATATTCGCAACCATGAGAATTCACAAATGGTCCCATAAAATCCATACCCCATACATCAAAGGTATCAACTTGAAGATTGTACTTAAGAGGCATTGGATTCCTACTATTAACATTTCCTATTCGTTGGCATTGAGCACATGTTGCAACATACCTTTTTGCATCTTCATGCATAGTAGGCCAATAGAATCCAGTCGCCTATAGTTTCGCATGTGTTGTGAAATAGCCGTAATGTCCCCCATAATCCGAAGAATGACATTTTGACAAAATGCTCACTCTTTCTTCTCTGGGTACACATCTTCTCACTGCTCCATCCTGACAATACCTATACAAGTATGGGTCGGCCCATATGAATTTTCTCATTTCGCTCTTAACTCTGCTCCTTGTATTCTTGTTCACCATATCAGTTTGTCCCTTGAAACCTTTGATAATATCCGTCATCCAACTCTCTCTATGATCAAATGCAGCGAACAACTGCTCTTGTTGCAATTCATCTTTTATTGGCTCAGTTGATAATGACTCAAGACGAGACAAATGATTTTCTATAGAATTTTCCACTCCTTTCTTATCTCTTATTTCCAAATCAAATTCTTGCAGCATCAATACCCACCACATTAACCGAGGCTTAGATTCCTTTTTTGAAACCAAATATCTTATAGCAGCATGATCAGTATATACAATCACTTTAGAATTTAGAATGTAAGATCTAAACTTCTCAAAAGCAAATATAACAGCTAACATCTCCTTCTCCGTTGTTGTATAATTGATTTGCGCCTCATTCAAAGTCTTGCTAGCATAAAAAATAGCATGCACTTTACCTTCTTTACGTTGTCCAAGAACAACTCCAACTGCATAATCACTTGCATCACACATAATTTCAAATGGTAAACTCTAATCAGGTGGCTGCATGATGGGTGTAGAGCATAGAGCTTCCTTTAACTTTCTAAAGGCAAAGAGTCTTTCATCGTCCATAATGAATTCTATATCTTGCTTCAACGATTCTGTAAAGGGTTTAGCAATCCTCGAATAATCCTTAACAAATCTACGATAGAGGTTTGCATATCCAAGTAAACTCCTCAAAGTTGTAAGATCAGTAGGGGGAGGCAATTTCTCAACTGTAGATACCTTTGCCTTATCAACCTCTATCCCCCTATTCGATATGAAATGACCAAGTACTATTCCTTCTGTCACCATGAAGTGACACTTCTCCCAATTAAGAACCAAGTCACATTCAACACACCTTTTCAAAACTTTCTCTAAATTCTCCAAACAACTATCAAAATCAGCACCATGTATGGAGAAGTCATCCATGAATACCTCCATAATATCTTCTATGAATTCAGCGAGTATTGCATCCATGCATCTTTGAAATGTGGCAGGTGCGTTGCAAAGACCAAAAGGCATCCTTCTATATTCATATGTCCCAAAAGGGCAAGTAAAAGTAGTTTTCTGCTGATCTTCTGGTCTTATCGGTATCTGAAAGAAACCACTATATCCATCCAAATAACAAAAGCATGTATTCTTTGCTAACCTTTCAAGCATCTCGTCAATGAATGGAAGAGGATAGTGATCTTTCTTCGTCACCTTGTTCAAACTTCTGTAATCTATGCACATTCTCCATCCAGTTACAGTCCTTTGAGGAATCAACTCATTATTCTCATTAGGTACTACTGTCAACCCTCCTTTCTTGGGCACACAATGTACTGGACTAACCCATTCACTATCAGCAACAGGGTAGATCATACCTACATCAAGCAGCTTCAAAATCTCCTTTTTGACCACTGGCTTCATTGATTCTTTCAACCTTCGCATTCCTTAAACCACTGGTTTAGTATTCTCTTCCAAGTTAATCTTGTGGGTGCAAAATGCGGGGCTGATTCCCTTGATGTCCTCCAATGTATAACCAATGGCCTTCTTATACCTTTTGAGCATAGCAAGCAGCTTTTCTGTTTCTTCTTTCGTTAGGGCATTATTCACAATAACTGGATATGTTTTATTTTTCCCTAGATATTTATAGCATAGCTCTTTCGGAAGTTCCTTCTGTTCTACTTCTGGTGCTTCATCTGGATCTAGCTCACCCAGAGGATCAAAATAAGAATTTTCCTGGTTGAGCCGATTGGCGCAAGCATCGTGCCGATCGGTGCTGGCAGTATCCTTGTTAGCTCTGCGCATGAGGTGGTCTAGTGGGTCACCCACATCCATCCCTATCTTCTCATCCTCCTATGGGTAGAATTATTGATAGCAAGAAGGGTCTTGATGAGATGGATCATTAAATTGAAATTGCACTTCTTCACCTCCCAGGTGTAGCGTAATTTGACCTTTCCCAGCATCCAGAACGGCTTGTACTAATCTCAAAAATGGCCTCCCAAGAATGACGTTTTCAACTCCAGTTTCCTCATTATTTAGAACGAAGAAGTCCACTGGTATTGTTTTTGAACTAATCTCTACCTCAACATTCTTGATCACTCCCAGTGGCTTGGTCTTCCTTCCATCTGCCATTACGAGCTCAAGATCAGTGCCCATCAGCCGTTGTTGAGTTTCATAAGGCATGCTCATCAATGCATCGTAAGTCATCAAGCTAACACGGGAACCAAAGTCACACAAGGCTTTCAAAAATTTCTTCCCTGATATCTCACATGGTATGTACGGCTCCTCTTCTTGCTCTTCAGTGAGACCTATAGCATACACACCATATAATCCTTCATAGGGAGATGGCTCAAAGCAACTGTCTAGTAATGTCTTTGCTTGTTTCACCTCTGTTCCATCAAGGTCTATATCATCCTTGTAAAGCTTCCCTAAGACTCTTCCAATAATTTCTTGATTGAAAACTTCTGACTTGAGGCGATTACTTGGGAAATTATACTCAATTCCGGCTTCAGAGGCGTCTTGCAGACTGAAGGATCTCCTCATATTGAGCAATTCTTGTGAAAAATCAATAGGAATCCAGTCCATTGGCTCAAATTCATCAAGTGGTTTAGAATTCACCAATGTCCTATCCCCCTTTGGTTTAGCAAAGTTACCTTCAAATTCTTTCAGCTTCTATCACAGCTTGATGGAGTTGTCAGGGCGATGAGTTCCCCTGTTGTTGCAACTGCGCCGATTGGCTCAAAGACTGCACCAACCGGCGCGTGCATCAGATCCATGGAAGTAGGTCTGACGGGCTCTATCTCTTCAAATTTATGCTCTGGAGTACTCATTGCCCTACTCTCGGACATACAAATCTATGCAGCCAGCGACTCTTCCTTCTGCATAACTTCTGGGCATTGCTGATTTGGTTCTAGATATTCTTCCCAGTGCTTATGCAAAGCTTCATTCTCAGTGATTTTGCCTATCAATTCGATCCCCACCTTGGTTGTTGACCTCAGAAAACTTCCTCCGGCCGATCCGTCCAAATGCATCCTCGATGCCTTGTTTATGGTCATGTAGAAGGTTTGAGTGCACATATTCTCATCAATGCCGAGGTCAGGTCCTTGTTTCAACAATGTTTTAAAACACGTCCAGGCTTCCGCAAGAGATTCTTCATCTTTTTGTAAGAAGTTCACGACTTCTCTTCTCAATTTCTGCACCTTTGGCAAAGGAAAATAGTGGAGACAAAAATTTCCAACTAATTCACTCCACTTACCTTTCGCATCTTGAGATGCTGCCTTGTGCCACTCTTTGGCTTTTTCCCCTAAAGAAAATGGGAAAAGCAGCCATCTGTAAAGATCCTGAGGCACTCCTTCATGATGGAATGTTTGGCAAAGTGCCTCCAAATCTTGTAGGTGAGTATATGGATTCTCCTCCTTCGCTCCAAAGAATTTGTTTGCTTCAGCCATGCTAATGATAACGGGGTTCAACACATAGGAGGAGGCCGTGGCCTTCTCGTCTGAGGATTGAGGCACCAGCACATCTGGAGATGGCAAAGAAAGCTTCCTGAGCGTCGGAGAAGGTTCCGTCGTACTCATCCTAAAAATTCACACAAAACACAAAACAAAAACAACTAGAAAAGAAAATGATTAGATGTTAGTAAAATATTAATAGTAAAAGAACTGGCTTGTTCCCCGGCAACGGCGCCAGAAAATGGAGCTTGTTGGTCGTAGTTACGCACCCACTTATATACCGTAAGAGGATGGTGTATAGTTGTAGCTCTTTTTCCCTTAGAGTATTCCAAGGTTATCGAATCCACAGGGAACGAGCGGGACTATTACTATTAAAAGCTTACTAACAGATTGCAATGATTGAGTTGGTGTGAATGTTGACGGTGAGAGAGTGGTGGATGAATGTTAATAGAGATGTAACAGGATAATGAAGGATTCTCTCCTTAGGATTGGTTCACTAGCATGCAACCTTATTCTTATTAACTCGGATGATGATTCCAATATTCTACAAGACATGGTGGTTTCGTTTGCCCTGGTTGTCACTACAGAGGTCATTAGCTCCCCACTGGTTTCTTGCACTATGCAATGAGCAGAAGTATACCGGCCGATACACTAATGAAATAGTTGCACAATTGAGTTCACTACATAGATTGAATTCATCAAGAGAGTATAAATAAGTATGAGAGTTACATAACTAGATCCCCGCACCAGAGAAGAGAATATGAGACTACTCGCTCATCCTCCTGCTAGGCATAGCAGAGGGGTGAGAAATAGCGCTAGAACGCGCACGAGCTGATCGGCGCAACCGTCACACCGATGGGCGCGACCTCCCTTCTGATGGTTCTCATCGGTGTTGACCAACCATGGCGGCCAATATCCTAAAACCCTAGTTCTAACAACTGGATATCGCGATTGCTGTCATTCTCCCTTCCTTCCTTGGCTCTTGATAGATGTCTTCCTTTTGTATCCGGCAAGATTAGGTCAACTTCCACCGACTTCAATTTGTATTGGGCTGGGCCTCTGTCCTTGGACCGAATTATGCTTTTCATTGTCTTTTACACTCCTACGGCGATCGACGCGGCTCTGTACCTGGCCCATCCTTGTTGCTCTTTGATTCCTTATCCATAACTGCCCTGTTTTATACCTGTTTTCTGCAATTACATCCAAAACAGAACAACTACAAATATATGCAAATATGGGGTGCATTGTTAGTCAATACCACCAAATTAAGACATAAAACATCCCTTTTTGGTAGATAAAATGGGTAACTAGAAACCACCAACACCTCCACCTTTGCAATCTCCATCTTCAGCTTATCAAGTTCCGATGCCGCCATCTTCTTCTCAGTTAGCTCGCAGCTCCGGTGGTCATAGTCATACGAGGTACGAACATCCGAATGGAGTGAGATGACTCCAGTTGACCCCGGAAGCTTCATCGTCATGTACGGGTAGTGGGGTATGGCCATGAACTTGGCTATGGCCGGCCGCCCTATGATGGCATGAAAGGTGGAGTCCAGATCCGCGACCTCGAAGGTGATGCGCTCCGTCCTGTAGTTCTCCCGAGTACCGAATGTCATGGGCAGAGTGATTTGCCCCAGCGGGATTGTCTGCATGCCAGGGATCACACCATGAAACGGTGATCTGCTGGGCTTGAGGTCAGTTAGAGGTATGCCGAGCTCCTTGAAGGTTTTCACAAAAAGGATGTCTAGACTGCTGCCACCGTCCACCAGAACCCTATTCAACCGGACTCGGTTTACGGTCAGTGTTAGCACTAGCGGGTATTTTCTGGGTCTCGGAATGTGATCCGGGTGGTCCGATCGATCAAATGTGATCAGGACCTCAGACCACCGTAGATAGTGAGGCACTGCTGGCGAGACCGAGTGAACCTCCCAATATAGGATCTTCTGCTGACGCTTAGAGTCTGCCGTGGACCTTCCACAGATGTAGTTGACCTCACGTTTGGGATTTTGAAATTCCTCCTTATCCTCCTCCTCGTTATCCTTATCGGTGTCCTTTCTACCGCCTTTGGGGACCCAAGGGCGATCTTTGCAGACCTTTAACGCATGATGCGAGAAGTTCTTCAACTTGAAGCACTCTCTGGCCTTATGTGCTCCTTCATGCAGCACGCAAGGACCATCTAGCATTTTGTCGAAGTTATCTTGAGTGACCTGCCTTCTCCGGTTGGGGCGCTCTATGTTGGCCACCATTTGGTCCGGCTTGCGCTTCCTATCACCGTCCTTATTATAATTGGACGGTCCCGCCTGGTTGCGATTCCGTGGTGCCTCATCTTTGTACTGGCGAACTTTAAAGAGAGCCGAGTTGCCAGCTGCATTCTTGTCAGCCATGGTGAACAGTTCCTTGGCCGACAAACCTCCAGCTGCGTCCAGTCTTCCAATCTTCTAGATCAAGTCGTCGTCGCGGAGTCCACCTTGGAAGGTAGCGACAACCTGAGCATCCGAGATATTGGGGATTGTGTTTTTCACTCGGCAGAAGCGCTGAATGTATTCCCTCAATGGCTCCTTGTCTCGCTGCTTGATCCTTGCAAGTTCCCAGTGATTCCCCGGTCTATCGAACGTAGCTTGGAAGTTGGCAACAAACTGCCTGCACAACTCTACCCATGAATTGATGGAGTTGTCAGGCAGATTGGTGAGCCAAGTTCTAGCTGTTGGGGCCAAGCACATGTGTAGATAGTTAGCCATAACAAAGCTATCACCACTAAGTGCTCGGATGGCCGTTGCGTAGACGTGAAGCTAGTCGCGTGGGTCCGTCTTGCCATCATATTTCACAATGCCGACTGGTTTGAAGCCGGTTGGCCGACTGACAGTCTGCAACTCCCGAGTGATGGCCCGGATACCGGCCTCGTCGTCATAGTCATCAAAGGAAGGAGTCCATTCATGATCACGACCGCGTTCCTGGCGAGTTCTGTCTTTGCGGCAACGCTCGTTCCGCCAATCGTAATGCCGGTCATCTCGAGGTGGCTCTCTCGTGTCATTGCGCTCATAGTACCGATCATTGACGAAGCCGCGATGGCATCGTTCATCCTTGTATTCCCGGCGGGCTGCATCATCCCACTCTCGATATCTGCCATCCAGTCGGACTCGGGCATCACGCGGTGGTATACCATTATGAAGGTCATTGTGCGGGCTCCGATCATGGTAATCCACGATTGGTCGTCGTCTGGGTTCTGGTGGCGGAGTAGCTTCCCGGTCGTTCCGCCATGATCCTCTTCTGTCCTGACTAGGCATCGAACTGTCGGCCCCAGATGTCGCTTTAGTGGGCACCGATCATGCCGCATGCATCTCAAGTACGGCTGCGGCGTTGATATGTGCCTTTAACTTGTTGATCTACGGCGTTATCTCTGTGTTGGCCTAGAGTATGGGCTCTAGCGAGTTCAACAAAGTTGCCACAGCCGTAATGTTATGCTGTGGAGTTTTGAACACTTCTTCACCATCCAACTGTAAGGTGAGGTCGCCCATGTTTAAGTTTTGGACGGCCCTGGGTCTGTTCTGACGAGCAGGTGGCCGTTGATGCATTGGGGTGACATTCTCCGGATCATCATCCTCAGGGTCCGTCTCCTATCCATCCGCTAGGTCTATTGGTGCTCCCCGAGCGGCTGCCGCAGCAGAAGTTTCTCCTTCTGCCACTGTGTTCAGGGCAGTAAGTTCTGCCATGAAGATCTTGCGATAATCCGATGAGTGGCTCTCGGAATCACTCGGTTCTCCAATAAGGTCCATGATTGACTCATTATCAACACCGATTGTCGCCACTAGTCTTGAGCCAAATAAAAAATTGGGATCTTCGTCCGATTCCTCTGAGAAAGGAATTGGGAGATCGACCGTAGCTAGAGCCAAGTCGGCCAAGGTTGTCGATCGGTTCCTCATGGGCAACGTTGAATGGGGGCTCGGGAGGGTTTCCTTCTGATGGACCATCACCGCGTTGCTGAGGCCGAGTGGGGGCCGACCGTCTATCCCAATCTTGCGACCAGCCACTAGAGCTTTTCTAACACCTAGATATGAAGGCGTGATGACCACCGGAGGGGTCGCTCGCTCTTGCTTGATGAGGCTTCCACTCTGATCGGCTACGAAGCTGATGGAGCCGAAGCGGATCTTGTCTCTCAGACGGAACTTGACGTTGACGAAAGCCATCGCTCTCACCAAAGTTGGACTCAATGCTGCCCCTACCTGGTGCGCCAACTGTTGAGAAATATTCTCGATAGTTAATCTAGGTATGTGTATGAGTGTGAAAGATTGATGGACACAATGATGTAATTATGGCCCGATCTTCCGAGAGGTAAGGGGATAAACTCGAATTTGGAGAACTCGACGTCGATGACCCTGCTTGAAACAGACAAGATCCAACCCCGCAACCGTTACACCAAGCACAACTTGATTGTTCCTGCAAGCGAAATCGAGAACACAAGCAAGAGAGGATAAACACGCAATCTAAAATTGCAAATATGGATGAAGCGAATCACAAGGAAAGGTTCAAGCTCTGAACACAAAAGGACTAATCGCCACAGTGGTGTAGAACAAGAACAGGGGCCCTGGATTACTGTAAAAGGACTTGTCGCCACAATTACAATAAGTCGATCAAGTTTCTCTCTGGAAAACTGAACTAAACAAAACCCCAACTGAAAGACGGCGGCTACTGAGTTTATATAGGAAACAAAGACGTCCTAGGGTTGGGGGCGACCAGGGGGGCGCCCACAACATGGGCTTAAGGCCCGACACGAGACATGGCCAAGTTGGCCCAAAATAGGTGGCACAACACCTTGTCATGGTCACATATTATGACTCTCGACCCTTCTGGAGCTAGGACCAGAACCAAAATGACGGCGGCGGCGTCCTTCTTCCAACGCATCAAAGAATGCCTCGTTTGGACGTCGGATGTGGGAGATATCATCAAAACAATGAAGGGGTGTCGGTTGAATCCGAGATGAACACGGCGACCGAATTGGTGACGACTTGTAACTTGGGGAAGGCCATGATATGTGCGTATCCAGCATGGTGATGTCCTCATCACACAACACACAGGGTTTATACAGGTTAGGGCCTCCTTGCGGATAAAAACCCTACGTCTTGTTTGGTGTTCTTGTATTGCTTGACGGCGCACTAGAATTAGGGTTCCAATACGTCTCTCTCCTCTATTGAAGACCCCCTGCCCTCCTTATATATCCGAAGGGCAGCAGCTTACATGGTAATCTATCATTTGGTTATAGAAGATTCCATCCTATCTGCTAACCTAACTTGCCGATTACTCAACATAAATATCTGAATAAATAGCTTCTTAGCCATACTCTTGAACACGTCATGATCGAGCCCCTGGCCCACTCGACCATATAACCGAGTGGTCAGGTATCCCGGGTACATATATCCCATAGTCACTATGGGAGTTTTCCAGGACTTAGCGCGAGGAGCAAGAGCTCGATCAGCAGGAGACTCCGTACAGACCGGACGGTCCGGTCCACTGACCGGATGATCCAGTCTGCTGACCAGACGATCCGATCTGTAGGAGTGCAGGAAAGACAGGAGAGGTGCATTTCACAGAGGCTCCTGGCATGGAGAGAGAAAGTGGACCGGATGGTCCGGTCCAGTGACCAGACAGTTCAGTTAGTACAGGATTTTGCTTGGACAGAGGCTGAGGAGAGGCGTTACAGAGTGACCGGATGGTCCGGTCAGTAGGAGTGCAAGAAAGACAGGAGAGATGCATTTCGCGGAGGCTCCTGGAATGGAAAGAGAATGTGGACCAGACGGTCAGGTCCAGTGACTGGACAGTCTGGTCAGTATAGGATTCTACGTAGATAGAGGCTGAGAAGAGTTGTTACAGAGTGACCGGATGGTCCGGTCAGGTAGTGACCGGACAGTCTGGTCAGTGTGTCCAGAAAGGCAATTTTGTGGAGCAACGGCTAGTTTGAGGTTGGGAGTCTATATAACTTTGTTGCTAGGGTTTTTGAGACATCTCTTGGCCAGTGGAATACCTGAGAGCATTTGGTAAGGTCCAAGAGGAAAAGAGGAGAGCACTAGGAGGAGATATTGCATATCTTGCGAGTGCTAGAGAAGAGTAGCTTGAGCATCTTGCACATCTAAGGCTAGGGTGTCCTTGAGGGTGTGATCTAGATTGTTACTCTTGGTCTATGGTGAGATCTAGACCGGTTAGGTGTTGGTGATCGAGCCTATCGTGATCGTTTGTGAAGGTCGTCACACGGTAGTACACGGTTTGAGCCCGTCGTTGAAAGGGGCATCGCTAGTGAGTGCTCGTGTCGGCTCGGGGAGTCCGGAAAGGTCTTCAGGGAGGCAAGCTTGTGCCTTGTGCAGCGGTGACGCACACCAGCTCTTCACTCGAGGAGTGATTGCGGGCTCATGGGCGAGAACTCCACTTGGTGGCGGGAGGGACCGGGACTTTGGTGGGAGTGGTCCAACAAGGATTAGGGGAAGGCGCTGTGAAACCCAGGTGTCTCATTTTTGCCTAACAAGCATAAAGAGCACAAATTATAAGAAATTATAGCATGAAATAATAAAGCCTCACTCAAATTTGAATTTATTCTAGGCAATTAAAAAACCCTACAACCAAATATAGAAGTAACTTAAAATTTTCAATATAACATATGCCAAATAAATTCATAATCAGATGGCAATAATAAAATAGAATATTATGAATTTAATGAGTATTTTACCAATTGTGGAAATACCCCAATTAATTAATTAAAGCATAGAAACCTTTCACAATGAGGAAGTAATTATAAAATAATTATAAAAATTCTAACCAAATGGGTCCCACCAGAACACCAGGAATATCCCAAAGGACCTTTGTGCAAAATTCCATGATTTTAGGAGCTTCCTAGCTATTTGTTTTAGAATTACCATTGACCAGGGACTATTTTGCAAAGAATCAAATCAAATCTGGACCTAAGTGCAAAATCTCCTTTCTTCCTTCTCCATTGGCCACCGGCGCGCAGACCTCTCTCGGTGCGCATGCCATCGCTCTGCCCGCCTCAACTCTGGGACTCGGAGTGCACAGTGCCGCCTACCACCCCCCTGCCATTGACCCGTCCCATCTGCCTCCTTTCTCCCTGTTTCTCTAGCTGTGGATGCACCCGACTTCAATTCCTGCCACACCGACTGGCCCTGCCATGGCCGATGCAGAAGCTCGTCCAACCCCCGCGCGCCCAGCTGCTCCCGGCCTCCCCTCAGCAAGCAAAGCAGTGCGCAAGCAACCTCCTGCCTCTCTGCTCACCCCGTCGCGTCCCATCCCTCGCCCTGCCACGATCAATGCCAACGATTCTCTTCCACACCTCTGCACGCCATTGTAACAGCACGACTAGAATTCAATTCCGCACGTCATCACCGCTCTCAGTTCCCCAATCACTCCTTCCACTCTACGTGACCTTGAAAGGTGTCGCGAGCCTCACAACTACACCCCACAAACTACCTCTGCTCTATGTTCTCTCTCACTCGCTGCCTCTTTCTTTTCTCCCCAACCACCCCGCCATTACAGAGCTCTAAGCTCGATCCTACTGCTCGGCCGCTACTGCCTCCCTCCCTGAGTCAGGAGCACTCTCAGCTCCGCCTCGACCCCCTCTAGCTTCTCTTGCTCGTCATTCGTGCAATCCTTGCGTGAGCTTGAACAAATTTGAAGAAAATCGAGCTATGCGCTTCGGCGACCGACCCCGGCACCTTGGTGAGCCCCGAGTTCTCCCTTCTACTCTCTTGCGAACACAATTCCCCGCCGAATGCACCTAACCAACTTTCTTTTGGGTCTTTGCACGAGATCAACGGCGCCTCTGCTTTTCCCCCGGCTCTAATTCCCTCCGCCGTCGAGTCTGAGCCGCCTCCGCGCTGACCTCCAGGTTCCGCTCCTCCTCGACGCCGGTCTTCTGCAGACTCTCGTGAAGCTGTAGGAGCAAGCAGGGATCATTTTGGTGCTCTCTACTCTCGGGAAACCATCGCCAAACTCGTCTCTTCGCTGCCTCTCATCACCGACGGTCTTCCGGTGAGCCACCTCCCTCGCAACCCCCACCAATCCCTCTGCCTCGTCGTGCGCATCAGATCCTTACCCCCGCGACGAGCTTTTCCCTCGTCAAATCTCCGACAACGAGCGCACCGGCCGAGCGCTGCCCACTCCGACAAGCCCACTGGCGCCTACTGGCAGCCGATGTGGCTCTGACGTGGACCGATGTGTTTGCTAATTTGTCACCTGCGTGGCACCACTTAACCCAGACATACCAGGAAATTGCCAGAAATTGCTTAAACCTTTGAAAAATCATAGTAAATCAAATTCAAATCCAATGGGACTCAAACAAATTCTGTTAGATTCATCTTGAAATGCCCTAATTTAGTAAAATGAAAAATCGTTGTCTCTGTACATGTATTTTTACTAATACATTAAATTGTCCAAACACTAAATAACTCACCAAAAATTCTTGAAATAAAATCAAATCCTGATTTTTGGCATGCTTAGGTAAAATATGAATTATTTTAGGCTCTGGAATTTATTTAGTGTGTTTGCTTAGATTAATTCTAGTAATTATTTTGTACATAATTTGCCCATGCCATGTGGCATAAAAATCACTCATGTAAGCCTCTGTTCACAGTAAATCACTCCTGTCCAGAATTATAAATTTACTTTACTAATTAATTTAATTGCCCGTATCACTCATATACTCTATTTAATTGCATAAAGAATGTATATACCTAAAATCTTAAATATCAATATCTCTTCTTTAAAGCATATGGCTTCGAGAACATAATAATAATTTTGATTGACATTAAAACCCAATGTGCATGCATCATCATACCATTGCATTGAACGGCATTTCAACAATACCGTTAACACATTTCCATCATATAGGTAACGACAATCAGGAGCCCGAAGAGGACTTTCAGAAGGACGTTGACCCTCAGGAGCAAGAAGTTGTAGTTGCTAGCACTAACATTGATCCAGGCAAGCCCCGGTTTGCATTCGCCTTTTGATAAGTGTTGCCAGTTTATAATATTACTAGTGTCTATGATTATTGTGGCATCGGGTCATAGGAGTTGATTGAAACCCACTTTGATACCCAAATGACCTATGCTACTGTTTTTACAACATTGGTAGTATTGGTATTGTGTTGCTATGCTTAGTAATATTAGTCTCGATAGATATTATTACTAAGAAAAGACTTGACCACTGGAATAGGACTTAATAAAATAAGCTTACTTTTGATGCTATGACCGGGCAGGGATGATGCATGTGTAGGTATGCAGCAACACATGGGTGTTGACTATGGTAGCCCTGCCTTGTCGAACCTAGGACCCGTCCATGGTCGGCCCCTTTATCAAGTATTGAACAGTACCGAATACATGCTAGTTTATGGGCACTAGTAAACCGATGTAGCATTAAAGGTCACTTGCATTGAGGACGGTTAAGATGCCTTGGTCATTGACCCTCCTGCTGCTGGAGTGGGCGGTTCATACCATAAAGTACTGTTGGCAGAACGGCATGCCCACTCGACGTCACCACACCCGGTCTGAGGTGTGGGTGCTTTTCTTGTGAATGGTTGCCATATACGACCATAATTGGTGCGTATGTGTCATGTATCTCAGGTTTTTCTAGCTGGTGTAAATCGATTGCAATTGCTGTCCCTCGCAGTAATGAATACCACTTGGTCACTGAGTCGTCACGTAGTAGCACTTGATGTTATGAATAAGGATTTATGTTGGTTATTGCTGATGATTCTTATTGCTCTATTGTTGTATTTACTTTATGTACTGTTTTATTACTTTGTGATGCCTCACTAAAGTTACATTCTGCTCTACCCAATTAAATTGAGAAAATAAAACTTGATAGAACTAATAGGTTGCTTAGTGCGAGTCCTTTCAAACAAGCCACCTATTAGAGCCATTACATATCTAGGTTTTTGACGGGTAAGTCTTGCTAAGTAATTAGTACTCAGGCTTTGTGCCATTGTTGTTTTTCAGGTAATGAAGAAATAGAATTGCCTGTAGATGTGTTGCCTTGGGACATGCAAGTCCCTGAGGGTTGGACTGCCCACTGGGAGTCCGACTTGCCACCGCAGTGATGTTGCGTGTTGCCAGAGTGATAGTTCTTTAGGCATGAATCATTACTATGTTGTATCATCAAGCTCGTAGTTTATCATCGTTATTTGCTTCCGCTGTTTTCAAAACATTCAAGAACTTGTATTATTCCGCTGCACTCTGATCACCTTAATGATGTAATATTCAACTTAAATTTGGACCAATGTTGTATTATCAAGTATCTACGTTATCAGCACCTTCGGGACCTCGATCCTCCGCGAAGGGACGCCACAAGCGCCATCCTTCTGAGACCTCAGGAGAAAATCATGAGCCAGCCCTTACTCTACTCCTCACTATGATGCTCTACCTTCCGCATTTACATATCATGCTATTCATGCTTGTGTGTTCTATTAGTTCTAGTTCACTATCTTATAGACTTGCATGCTTAGGCTCCTCACTTGCTAGTAGTGTTTAAGCTTCCGCATTTGATGACTAGCAAGAGTAGGAGTTGCATTGGTGTGCTTGATCACTAGAAGTGCATAGGAGTTGTATTGACTTGTGTGATCCACTAGTATGCATAGGATGCTTTTCTTTCATAGGATTATATTGTTAGTGTGATCACCACTAGAATTGTGTATGAGTTGGTTTGAGAGCTATCAGTAGTTTGTAATTGGTAAAAATGGTACATAGTGGTAGTTCTCGATTCACCCCCCCCCCCCTCTCAGTCACTACGATCCTTTCAAGTGGTATTAGAGCCAAGTACTCATCATAAGGCTTAACCGCCTTGAGTAGTGACCGCATTGAGTTGGGATGTCATCCCATTTGGGGCCGGGTCATGGCTCATGGAAGGATTGCTTTAAAAGCTACCTAAATGCCATGATTCTGGATGAGTTGATGGACACTCTTGTGGACTTTGCCAATACATTTACTGATGATCATGTGTGTGATGATTGTGATGATGGTGTGGATGTGCCTTGTACTAGTGAGTGCCTAGATTCTTCTAGCAATAACTTAATAGGTTGCTCTACTAGCGTGCCTAACATGACGATTGATTATGATGTGTCTCTTGATATTGCTTGCTCTACTAGCATCGATGATGTTTGTGAACCTTCTTTTCATCATGCTAGTAGTTCTCTTGTTGAGGAGTTCTTTGCTTTTCATCCTAATCACAATGAGGACTTACTTGACTCTCTTATTCGCTTGCGAGGTATTGTGGACAGAATTGAGGTGACTACTTTTGAGCTTCCCAAGATTGTGATAGTAGAGAAGATCCTTTCCTTGCCTCCGAGTAGCAAGCTCTTCTACATCACCCTTGACCTTCTCATGGAGAAGTGCCTCTCCGTCGAGGACGTGATTGGGCTGCTCTTGAGGACATCACCGCGAGCATGGCATGGAAGAAGACATTCAAGACGAACCATAAAGCATCTTCAAGCAAAGGGAAAGAAGTAGCTTCGAGCTCAAACTTCTCTGATCCCTCTACAAGATTGTCTTGCAACAACTTCTACAACCCCTTCGGGGCAAGACATTCTTCGGGCGCTTCATCAAACTCTACCTCAAGTTCCATTCCAAGTTTTACTTCAAGCACCTTGAGTGGACCGAGCATTGGCGTAGGGGGAGTACCAACAACAATGCTCGCTCGATCATTTGATCTTGCGGCTTCGGCTCCGGTGCCTACACCTCCTCCACCCCCTCCACCATAAGATCACCTTTGGCATCTTCGTCGAGCTCACCAACAGGATCTCTTCTTTGAACTTGGTGAATTTGTGAGAAATCCGAATGATGAACTTTGTGAGAATTTATTGAGCATATATGATCTTGTGTGTAGGATAAACTCTTTCAGGGGACTTCAGAGGATTGCACCATATGAAGTGATTGAGAAGCTCCTCCAACAAATCGCAACTCCTGAGAGGGGTTTCTTACTTGATGAGGTAGTCAATAGGAGACATGAGCTCTCAATTGAGAGAGCAATGGAGATGATACTAGTGCTTCACTCTCAAGTGAGACATGTGCTTGAGTACATCACTGGACTCTATGATCCTCCCCATTACTACATCAACCTTGATAATGTGCACATGGGGGATGATCATGGACATTGGAGGTATCATGCTCCTCACTACCCCATTAGGAGGAGATTACTGGATGGGATTGCGAGAATCCCTATCTATCAGGATGGTCTTGTTGCTCGACACGATGAGGTTAGTGCTAGTCAATCAAGTAATGCTTTGGATACTAACACCTCTTCCTCTAGTGCTTGTTTTATGGCTACTACTAGAAGGGAACAACTCGTTATTGACACTTCGGTTTGTAGTGGTTCTCTCTCTTTTCTTTAGCATCACATCATGCATTGTATACATGTTGCATTTGCACTCTTTGCATTTATGCATCCTTGCATTATGATACCATGCATGCTTTCAAGCATGTGTCTAGGGGGAGTTGCTCATTTACAATGTGAGTACATGACTTTCTAGACGATCGAGTAGTGATATTTGTGTTTCATGCCCATTGAGCCATGTTCGACCGAGCTCCGAGGTTAAATCTACTCGCACGACTCAAAGACAAGTGGCTCCTACATCCCCACCTATCTAATGACTAACTCTTACACATTTGAGAAAATCTTTTGTTGAGTCATAAGTGTAGGGGGAGCTATGATGAAACATCACTACAACCAAGGAGGAGCACCGTAAAAGGGGGAGTTATTCTAACTCTTGC
Source organism: Eleusine coracana subsp. coracana (assembly GCA_032690845.1). NCBI lineage: Eukaryota > Viridiplantae > Streptophyta > Magnoliopsida > Poales > Poaceae > Eleusine > Eleusine coracana. Next base: position 39,932,316 of record CM064428.1, on the reverse strand, counting down.
CAACTATTTTATGCCTCTAGGTTTTGTTATGTTTTTCTGTGGTTTTTGGTGATAGGTAACAAAGGGGGAGAAGAAACATGAAGATCCAAAAGCCAAGTCTAGATCAAAAAGGGGGAGAAGAACATGTAGATCCTAAAGCCAACCCTAGACCAAGGAGGGAGAAGAAACATGAAGATGATCGATATCTCAAAGGGAGAGGAGAACATGAAGATTCAAATCCAAATCCATGAAGAGAAGGAACATGAAGATTCGGGGAGATGGAATATGAAGATCACATTAAGATGAACATCTACACCAACATGAAGAAGAACAACGACGGTGCACGTCTATGGCGACAATGGACACCTTCACAGAAATTAGCATCTACGTCTTGTTGTGTATCTACATCTACAAAACGAGATTAACTACCATGACACCAAGGCAGGCGCAATTTCGGCTCAAGATTGTGATTCAAGTGCGCTAAATGAGTTGGTAGTTCTTCCTGAACACCTAGCACATATCAAGGGGGAGACTACTTCTAAGGTAAGGACCAAGGTATATCTTTCAATCTTTTCTTTTCCTTCGGTTATTTCTTGCTCGTCCATTTTTGGATCATCATAAGTAGTGGTTGTCATCCATAACCAAAAAGGGGGAGATTGTAAGGATCATGACCATTGAGGTCACCCCAAGGTATGATGTTTTGGTGATGAATGACCAACATGAAATGAGACTAATATCTACACAAGTGTTGTCCGTGTAGGAAACCTTTTCTATCTTATGATGATTGTCAACGGTGTCCTTGGCAATTGATGTCAATGACCGCAAGCATGGAGGCTTGTGAACTTGATGGAGTCGAAGGGTTGATGGAGATGGATCAAAGCGGAGAACAAGCTATGGTGCAAGTGTTTGGAACACTTGAGTAGTTGTTAGGGCTTTGAGTCCATAGGAAAAATCGGACTATCAAGGGGGTCTAGGTCATGTCTAGTCGGTGATGTGCAAGGTTGCTCGGTGAAATCACAGGCACTAGGTGATAGGGGAGAAGTCAAGGAGCTGTTCAGAGAAGCTGGGAAACAAAGTCAAGCGAGGATGACAAGTTTCAGCTTCTGGACATAGAGACCGGACAGAGGGGTTAGTGGAGACCGGATTGTACGGTCACTATGGGAGTTTTCCAGGACTTAGCGCGAGGAGCAAGAACTTTGTTAGCAGGAGGCTCCGAATAGACCGGACTGTCCGATCTGCTAACCGGGTGGTCCGGTGAGTAGTAGTGCAGGAAATATAGGAGAGGTGCATTTTGCGGAGGCTCCTGGAATGGAGAGAGAAAGTGGACCGGACGGTCTGGTCCAGTGACCGAACAGTCCGGTCAGTACAGGATTTTGCATGGACAGAGGCTGAGGAGAGCCGTTATAGAGTGATCGAACGGTCCGGTCAGGTAGTGACCAGACAGTTCGGTCAGTGTGTCCAGAAAGGCAATTTCGTGGAGCAACGGCTAGTTTAAGGTTGGGAGCCTATATAACTTTGTTGTTGGGGTCTTGGAGACCTCTCTTGGCCAGTGGAATACCTGAGAGCATTTGGTATGGTCCAAGAGGAAATGAGGAGAGCACTAGGAGAATATATTGCATATCTTGAGAGTGCTAGAGAAGAGTAGCTTGAGCATCTTGCACATCTAAGGCTAGGGTGTCCTTAAGGGTGTGATCTAGATTGTTACTCTAGGTCTATGGTGAGACCTAGACCGGTTAGGTGTCGGTGATCCAGCCTATCGTGATCGGTTGTGAAGGCCGTCACACGTTTGTACATGGTTTGAGCTTGCCGTTGAAAGGGGCATCGCTAGTGAGTGCCCGTGTCGGCTCGAGGAGTCCACCAAGTTCTTGAGGGAGGCGAGCTTGTGCTTTGTGCAGCAGTGATGCACACCGTGTCTTCACTCGAGGAGTGATTGCAAGCTCGTGGGCGAGAACTCCACTTGGTGGCGGGAGGGACCAGGACTCCGGTGAGAGTGGTCCAATGAGGATTAGGGGAAGGCGCCATCCTTCCGAGACCTCGAGGAGAAGTCATGATCCAACCCTTACTCTACTCTTCACTATGATGCTCTACCTTCCGCATTTATATATCATGCTATTCATGCTTGTGTGTTCTCTTAGTTCTAGTTGACTATCTTATAGACTTGCATGTTTAGGCTCCTCACTTGCTAGTAGTGTTTAAGATTCCGCATTTGATGACTAGCATGAGTAAGTGTTGCATTGGTGTGCTCGATCACTAGAAGTGCATAGGAGTTGTATTGACTTGTGTTATCCACTAGTATGCATAGGATGCTTTTCTTTCATAGGATTATATTGTTAGTGTGATCACCACTAGAATTGTGTATGAGTTGGTTTGAGAGCTATCAGTAGTTTGTAATTGGTAAAAATGGTACATAGTGGTAGTTCCCGATTCACCCCCCCCCCCTCTCGGTCACTACGATCCTTTCAAGTGGTATTAGAGCAAAGTACTCATCATAAGGCTTAACCGCCTTGAGTAGTGACCGCATTGAGTTGGGATGTCATCCCATTTGGGGCCGGGTCATGGCTCATGGAAGGATTGCTTTAAAAGCTACCTAAATGCCATGATTCCGGATGAGTTGATGGACACTCTTGTGGACTTTGCCAATACATTTACTAATGATCATGTGTATGATGATTGTGATGATGGTGTGGATGTGCCTTGTACTAGTGAGTGCCTAGATTCTTCTAGCAATAACTTAATAGGTTGCTCTACTAGCGTGCCTAACATGACGATTGATTATGATGTGTCTCTTGATCTTGCTTGCTCTACTAGCATCGATGATGTTTGTGAACCTTCTTTTCATCATGCTAGTAGTTCTCTTGTTGAGGAGTTCTTTGCTTTTCATCCTAATCACAATGAGGACTTACTTGACTCTCGTATTTGCTTGCGAGGTATTGTGGATAGGATTGAGGTGACTACTTTTGAGCTTCCCAAGATCACTAGACCGTACAGTCCGATCAGTGTGGAGTGCACAGTGTCACGAGTCAGTCTGGTCATAGCAACCGAACAGAACGGTCCTGGAGACTAGACCATTCGGTCTGTGTGGGTCGCAAGCAGACTCGGGACCTGACCGGACAGTCCGGTCTACAAACCGTACCGTCCGGTCACTATATTGAAAACGCGAGATGCACTTCAATCTATGATCGTTGATCCGTCCTTGAGTTGATCTCGACCATTTGTCGTCTTCTTGACCTATGTCAAAATAGTCAGACCATTTTTGGTCGGTTCCTCGTTTGTCTCGACCAAAGGCGAGAGCACGTTCTCACCAACGCCGCCTTCTCCCGACCGATGTTGCCTCCACCGTGCCGCCGTCCGTCTTTGCCACCGACGCAGCTTCCCTCGCCGACTCGCCACCGGCAGCCGTAGCGGTGCCTCTTGTCGCCCTCGCCCCCGCCTGCACGCAGTAGCGCCGTGCCCGCACCCGTCACGTCACCTCGGCCATGCACGTGCAAGCCGCCGCCGCCGATTGCAAGCACCACCGCGCAGCCCTTCGACACCGTCGACTCAACGTCGTCGCCTCTGTTTCCCTTTCGTGCACATGCATGTGATCCCCCTCGCCAAGCTTCATTGACCAAGGGCAATGATGTGGACAAGGGTTCCCGATCTTTTGAAAGGTTCTGGATACGTTGATTTGGTCGGAGCCGACACACAAATCGATCCGGCTTCAGAACAACATGTTCTAAACCCCGCAATCGCAGCACGACGTCTCCTCTTGTTATCAACTGTCCTAAAATGATTGACCACACCGAGAAGGCTAATCCCTGCCTGCGAATCAAGAACACAAGCAAGAACAAAGAAGAATGCAACACAATTGCAGATGTATTATGAATCTCACAAAGTTGGGGTCTCAAAAACCATGATGAAGGCGAAACTGTTATGAACAGAATAATCTAAGCAAAACCCGAACCCTAATGGTGCGGTGGAAGCTGTATATGAAGACTCTAGGGTCATGCAAGACCCTCTGGACGCGCCCCTAATTGGGCTCAACTAGATACAAAGCCCAAAGGCCAAAAACAGGCGATGCAACACCGAAACCGATTCTGGACCCTCTCTTGTTTTGATGATTCCTGATGACTCCAGATGAATTTTGACATGAGACTGGTGGAATTGGAAAGGCCTTCTTCTTATCTTTCCGTGCATATATAGAACGTACAAATCCGAGTCCGTATGCGTCCTGGGCATCTATTTTAGTGCAGACTGGTCCTGAGCCCCAAAACAGACTCGAAGTCGGTTTTAGTTGGGCCTCCACCTTGGCTTCCACGTCCTTGGTGGCCCTCCATGTCTCCAAGTCTTTCTCCCATCATCTCCTGGTCCTCTCCATGGTTCCTAATTACAATATAATCATTAGGTAGCAAACCATTCTCAAAAGTGACATATGTTGAAGAACGTAGGAACGAGCTCACCTCTAAATTTAGTCATCGTGCACGAGCTCTAGTCATTGGACCTTGTAAGTCCAGAATTGCAGGAGTGTTGCATATATCCTTAGGAGTGATGTCCTCATCATCCTCCCCCTCTTGAAGTGGAGTCGTCCTCGACTCAAGCTCATCCTCTTCTCCCAAGTATGGTTTCAAATCTGAAATGTTAAAACTAGGACTAACCTCGAACTCAGGAGGCAACTCAAGTTTGTATGCATTATCATTAATCTTCTCAATTATTTTGAAAGGACCATCAGCTCTAGGCATTAATTTAGACTTTGTCAAATCTGGAAATCTATCCTTTCTCAAGTGTAACCATACCAAATCTCCTACATCAAGTTTTACTTCTTTTCTACCTTTACTACCAACAATTTTATACTTGTCATTCATCTTTTCAATGCTAAGTCTAGTGATCTCATGCATTTGCAAAATAAATTCAGCAAGCTCCTTAGCATCAATATGAACTCTCTCATGAATAGGTAGATGAAATATATCAAGTGATGTATGGGGATCAAAACCATACACTACCTTGAAAGGACTTACCTTGGTAGTAGAATGTGTTGCCCGATTATATGCAAACTCAACATGAGGCAAACATTCTTCCTATTGCTTCAAATTTTTCTTCAAAATAGCTCTCAACATAGAACCCAAAATGTGGTTCACCACCTCAGTTTGTCCATCAGTTTGTGGGTGACAAGTTGTAGAAAACAAAAACTTTGTACCCAACTTATTCCAAAGCGTGCGCCAAAAGTGACTCAAGAATTTTACATCACGATCTGAAACAATAGTAGAAGGCATACCATGCAAATGTACAATTTCTTTGAAAAAGAGATCATCAATATAACTAGCATCATCAGTCTTATGACATGGTATAAAGTGTGCCATCTTAGAAAATCTATCCACAACAACAAAAATACTACCACTCCCCCTGTTAGTCCTAGGCAGTTCTAAAACAAAGTCCATAGAAATATCCGCCCAAGGAACAGAAGGAACAGGAAGTGGCATGTATAAACCATGTGGATTCAAGCGAGACTTAGCTTTTTGACATGTAGTGCAGCGAGCAACAAAGCGCTCAACATCTTTCCTCATCCTTGGCCAAAAGAAGTGTGTGGCCAATATATCCTCCGTCTTCTTGGCACCAAAATGACCCATCAATCCACCTCCATGAGCCTCCTGTAACAAAAAAAGACGAACGGAACCAACTGGAATACATAGGCGGTTAGCTCTAAACAAGAATCCATCAGTCAACACAAATTTGTTCCATGCACGACCTTCTTTACAATACAGCAATACATCCTTAAAATCAACATCAGCAGCGTATTGTTCTTTAATTGCCTCAAGTCCAAAAATTCTATAATCAAGTTGAGACAATAAAGTATAGCGCCTAGATAAAGCATCAGCGATCACATTATCCTTCCCTTTCTTATGTTTAATAATATAAGGAAAAGACTCAATAAACTCAATCCATTTAGCATGTCTACGGTTCAAATTACATTGAGAACGAATATACTTAAATGATTCATGATCAGAATGAATAACAAATTTTTTGGGCAAAAAATAATGACGTCACATCTCTAAACAACGTACAAGTGCATACAATTCCTTATCATATGTGGATTAATTCAAAACAGGCCCAGTAATTTTCTCACTAAAGTATGCAACAGGTTTACTATCTTGCATCGAACACCACCAATGCCTATACCACTAGCATCACATTCAAGCTCAAAAATCTTATCAAAATTAGGTAATTGCAGCAATGGTGCATGTGTAAGTTTATCTTTCAAAGCATCAAAAGACTCATGATGTACCTTACCCCAATGGAAATCAATGCTCTTCTTTGTCAACTCATGCAAAGGTGCAACAATGGTGCTGAAATCTTTGACAAAGCGGTGGAAGAAACCTGCAAGACCAAGAAAACTCCTCACATGTGTGATAGTTTTTGGTACAGACCAGCTCTTTATGGCTTCAATCTTTGCCTCGTCCACCTCAATTCCCTGTGGAGTCATAACATAGCCAAGAAAAGAGACTCGATCCATGCAAAAGGTGCACTTCTCAAGGTTACCAAATAAACGTGTATCTCGTAAAGCATAAAAAACAGCACACAAATGATTCATATGTTCATCTATGGATTTGCTATAAATCAAGATATCATCAAAGTAAACTACCACAAATTTACCAACGAAAGCTCTTAAAACCTCATTCATCAAGCGCATGAAAGTACAAGGTGCATTAGTTAAACCAAAAGGCATTACTAACCACTCATTTAATCCGAATTTTTTTTTGAAAGCTGTTTTCCATTCATCTCCAAGTTTCATTCTAATTTGATGGTAGCCACTACGCAAATCAATTTTAGTGAAAATTATAGCACCATATAACTCATCAAGCATGTCATCTAGCCTTGGAATAGGATGACGATACCTAATAGTAATATTATTAATGGCTCTACAATCTACACACATACGCCAAGTACCATCTTTCTTAGGAACCAAAAGTACAGGAACAACACAAGGACTAAGTGATTGACGAACATACCCACAATCCAAAAGGTCTTGAACTTGTTGTTGTATCTCCTTAGTCTCCTCAGGGTTGGTCCTATAAGCAACACGGTTTGGCAAAGTAGCACCCGAAATCAAATCAATTTGATGCTCAATCCCTCTCAAAGGTGGTAATCCCGGGGGTATCTCAGTTGAAAAAACATCCTCATACTCCTGTAAAAGGTTAGTGACAGCAGGAGACAAAGCACTAGAAGCAATATCATCAAGCGAAAACAAAGCTTGTTTGCATATCAAAGCATAGCAAATATCATCACTATTAGAAATTTCAGCAAGCTCAGATTTTATTGCAAGACATGAACGACCTTGTAATTTAATTCTAGCACTCTTAGAACTTGAAGAATCATTAACATTACTAGGTGTAGAATCAAAATTAACAGGTTGTTGAATTTTAGGACCTTTATTTTTCAAACTAGCAGCTCTTTCTAAATCAGCTTGTACAATTTTAGCAGGGGTCATTGGTAACAAAGTAATTTTAGTTCCTTTATACATAAAAGTGTACTTGTTACTTCTACCATAGTGTACAGCATCATTATCAAATTCCCAAGGTCTACCCAATAAAAGTGAACATGGTTGCATGGGTACGACATCACAATCAACAGAATCCACATAAGAACCAATGAAAAAAGGAACTCTGCAAGTTTCTATTACCTTAGCTTTTCCAGAGTCGTTTAACCACTAAATGTAGTACGGATGTGGATGTGGACGTGTGGTCAAAGCAAGCTTGTTGACCACATCAGAACTCACTAAGTTATTGCAGCTCCCTCCATCAATGATGACACGTGCTCGACGGTTCTTGATGATGAAGAAAATCTGGAACAAGTTGTGGCGCTGCATCGTCTCGGGCTGATGAACTTGTGTGCTAAGGACACGTTGAACAATAATGTTCATGTATCCCATGGTGTCTCCGCCTCCAAGGTCACTGTTGGTGGCAGCGATGTCCTCCTTCTCATCCTGCACATCGGAGGTGCTCATGTAACCGTCATCATCTATCACTACATATGCCCGCCTACTTGGACAATCTTTCTGCACATGCCCATGTCCATGGCAGAGGTGGCACTGAATCCCTATAGTGCGCCCCGTCGAAGCAACAGAGGAGGCACTACTAGATGGTACCTACACAGAAGTTTTACATGAGCGCATAGAAGGTGCAGGGGCTGATCTTGGGGCTGCAGAAACAACACTGGTTCCCTTGGTAGCTGCTGGTGGGGGCGGCCGGAAAGATGGCCTGGGCAGTCCCAAAGTCCCCGTCGAGCGTGGGGGGTAGGAGTTCCTCGACTTGTTGTACTCCTCAAAAGCCTGGAAAAGACCCTGTGATTCTTTCTCTGCAAGCATAGCATACTTGAAACACTGGGTGAGGGTATAATATTCTTTATAATCAAGGATGTCCTGAATTTCTTTTCTTAAACCAGAATAAAAGCAACAAATCTAATCCTCTACTTTTTCAACTATAGCACAACGAATCAAACCCTTCTGAAGCTCACTAAAGTACTCCTGGACAGTTTTATCTCCTTGTTCTAAACGCTGTAGTTTATTACAAATCTCTCTATAAAAGAAGGAGGAACAAAACAATCACGCATTGCTACCTTAAGTTCTTCCCAAGTAGTAGGCAAATCAGTTTTAGTAGCTAGACCACTCCATCAAACAATAGCAAAGTCCTTAAACTCACTAGTGGCTTGTCTAACTCTATGTTGTTCAGGAACAAGGTGGGCATTAAATTTTTGTTCTACAGTCATTTCCCAATCAAGATAAACATCACCATCATACTAACCCAAAAACGAAGGAATTGAAAACTTAATTTTAGCATACGGGTCATCTGGAGCATAGTTACTATGTGGGCGACGATTGTAGTTATGGAAACCGCCCATACCTTGAGTATTATGTTGCAAACGATGTTGTAATCATGCGGTCCTTGTAGCTGACCTATGCACGGTGCCATCAACCTTATACACCGTGTCTTCATCATGGACGTCTTCAACGTCGTTGTTGTTATTGCTGGTGTTCGTATCGTTGGTTTTGGGAGCGGTCTCCAACGCGACAACCTGATCGATTAACTTAGAGACCCGCTTCCCCAACCGCTTGATGCATTCTCCAATGTGAAGCTTGTTGACCACATCAGTAACAGCTCTGGTGATCATCTTTGCCAAATCACTCTGAGCAGCCTGCAAAGCCTTCTGGAGCTGCTCTTGGCTCACGCACTCAGCAAATTGTGAGGGTGAAGCCATCTCTCCGTCGTCACTTCCTGCCATCACAAACACCAAAACAGGAAACAAACAGTGAAGGTTATCCCTACAAAACAGCTAAGTGGTGGTGCCTCTCAACACAACAAAAGGAAACTCCTTACAAAGCTCTTGCAAAGTTATGAAAAGCAAAGCAAAGGATACCAGGGAGGTGTGTTCCATGATTGCAAGGGTCACAAAAGAACCTATGTGTTGTCCAGAAGAAATATCTAGAGCTAGGAAGGCCAAATATATATATGTGAGTGGCACACAAATCAAAAATAGATAGTAAAGCTAAATAAGTGTCCAAGTAACTTGTCCCAAATTTCACGGGGCTAGATGTAGCACTAGTAGAAATCCCAAAATTTTATTTTATTTTATTTTTTTTGATATTTTTCTCAAACTCACCAACAATGGGGGGAATCCATAGAAAATTTCAGCTCAAACAGAGGTAGGATGTGGCCTACAGAAAATCTTGAAGTTGTAGAAAACGTCAGGTTTAAAATTAAATCAGTTTTTCTTTATCTTCCCGATTTTTTTTGAATTTTTTGACGAGGGCATGCAATGCAGAGCCGAGTGTGGGTCACCTCAAATTTGAGTCAAGAATCTCCTGTAAAAGTTTCAGCCAAAACGGGCAACCGAGCGAAAAGTTATGCCCGTTTTACCGAAGGGGGGTCGGTGTCGGTTTTCCAGAAACCCGAGGCAAAACCCGAGTCGGGTTTGGGGTCGGGTTTGGAATCGGGTAGGATTTTTTTTCTGGCGGCGTGGAGGCAGCAGAAAGTGGAATTTGTGGGGATTGGTCCGGGGTGTTGATGGTGTGTTTTGGGTGGGATTAGGGTGGAACTAGGCTAGGTGTGTTGATCAATCAACCCTAGCACAGAAAGCCAACAAAACAGAGGATGGTGAAGGGGAGGGCGGTTAGGGTTGCAAGGGAAACACTACTGACGACAAAAACACAAACTAAACCAGCGACTAAACAAGAACTAGGGCACAAACTCAACACTATGGACTCTAAAATTGAAAAATGCAAAGGCTAAACACGCGGTTATGGGCGGAGGGAAATTTTTTTTTTGGGTTTTTTGTGGACGATAGGATGAACAAAAAATGAAATTAACTAAGGGTAGTGCGAACCTGATGGTGCACCTGAAGCTCTGATTACCACTTGATGTGGACAAGGGTTCCCGATCTTTCAAAAGGTTCTAGATACGTTGATTTGGTCGGAAGCGACACACAAATCGATCCGGCTTCAGAACAACACGTTCTAAACCCCGCAATCATAGCACGATGTCTCCTCTGGTTATCAACCATCCTAAAATGATTGACCTCGCCGAGAAGGCTAATCCCTGCCGGCAAATCAAGAACACAAGCAAGAACAAAGAAGAATGCAACACAATTGCAGATGTATTATGAATCTCACGAAGTTGGGGTCTCACAAACTGTGATGACGGTGAAACTGTTATGAACAGAATAATCTAAGCAAAACCCGAACCCTAGTGCAAGACCCTCTGGACGCGCCCCTAATTGGGCTCAACTAGATACAAAGCCCAAAGGCCAAAAATAGGTGACGCAGCACTGAAACAGATTCTGGAGCCTCTCTTGTTTCGACGATTCCCGATAACTCCAGATGAATTTTGACATGAGACCGGTGGCATTGGAATGGTATTCTTCTTATCTTTCCGTGCATATATAGAACGTCCAAATCTGAGTCCGTATGCGTCCTGGGCATCTATTTTAGTGCAGACTGGTCCTAAGCCCCAAAACAGACTCGAAGTCGGTTTTGGTTGGACTTCCACCTTGGCTTCCACGTCCTTGCTGGCCCTCCACGTCTCCAAGTCCTTCTCCCATCATCTCCTGGTTCTCTCCATGGTTCCTAATTACAATATAATCATTAGGTAGCAAACCATTCTCAAAAGTGACATATGTTGAAGAACGTAGGAACGAGCTCACCTCTAAATTTAGTCGTCGTGCACGAGCTCTAGTCATTGGACCTTGCAAGTCCAGAATTGGAGGAGTGTTACATATATCCTTAGGAGTGATGTCCTTATCAGGAAAGTTGCCCCCTTGATCTTCATTGCTGGCAAGCCCAAAGTTCCAGTCTTTAGGCAATCATTTGCGTGTTCTCTCCCAATTTCGGCGTCAAGTTTTCCTAGGTATTGTGCACATCCACTCTTAATCCATTATGCCCTATTTTCAAGCAATTAGCTTTAATTGATGCAATATTGGATAAATGCCTATTCTTTAATTGCATTAATTAGTTAATTTGGCTCAACCTAGTCTGCAATTAATTCATTGATTATCTGTTAATTGCATGTCTAGGGTTGTCTCCTGTCTAGTCTATAGTTAGATTTTATTGCCACTATTTGACTATACACTAGATGACTCGCACCAGCCACATATAGTCGATGATCACTGTTGTTACTTTGCATATTTGCCTAGTGATCATCTCCTTCATTCAGTGATAGGATTTCTATTGTGCATTCTTTCCTAGCGGTGCTTTGCTGGTAGATTTATATATAGGTTCTATGCTTATCTTGTGTCCACCTACGTGCGTGCAGTGATAGCAGTCAACAGCAGCAGAGATGGCAGGTTTAGGTTAGGACAAGGGCAAGGGAAAGATGCCTGAGAAGCCAAAGAGCAAGAAGAGACCAAGACTAGACCCAGAGCCAGAGAGGCCCAGGAGGTTGGCTCAGCACTTGGATGCCATAGAGCAGTCACATAGGACACCAGGGACACGGCTGATCCTAGAGCCATCACGTGACACTCAAGGTCTCTGGAGGAGTACCAGGCAGAGGATAGCACAGGGCTTGGCTACAGGTGTGACTCCAGCACCTTGGTCGTAGAGTACTCCGACATTCCGTTAGGGGAGGTCGTCGGGACCTGCGGAGTACGGATCCTCCAGGCAGTAGGAGGAGTCTGAGGAGGAGTACGAGTTAGAGGAGCTGCAGGAGGAGATTGAGGAGACACAGCAGCCAGAGCAAATAGTTCCCCAGAGGACAGCTCACCGGGTAGGAGACGAACAATGCACCTTTGTAGCGTGCAAAAGGAGGCTGCAGAGACTGGTATAGATAGTCAGAGAGCCGAACATACTTAAGGTTCCTGCAAAGGACCTTAAGGTGCTACGTCTGGTTCCCTCCAAGCAGTGGGTTCTAGTTCCCAGAGATCCTGCTGCCGGAGAGAGGTACTGGACAGGCCTCCAGATGAGGATTGGAGAGGGATTGGGACGCTATCTCGCCCTGAAGGGTAAGGATAAGATGTTTGTGCTGCAGCAATACACCACCTACCAGGCCATGAGGAGGGCCATCGACACTAACATGGAGCAGTACTTCACGTACTTGCCAGGGCTAGCAGAGCTACTTACTGCTCCATTCAGCTACAGAGAGGACGTAGTGTTTGAATTCTACGCTATGCTGTTGTGACACCCCAGGTGTCTCACTACTAATTAACAAACATGAAGAGCACAAATCATGGTTAATATAGCATAAAATGATAGAGCCTATCTATTGATTTAATCCTAGGCAAATAAATACCCTGCAACCAAGTTATTGAAGCAATTTAAGAATTTCAATGCAACTCATACCAAATAATTTCATCATCAATTCGGTAATATTAAAATAGAATATTATGAATTTGTTGGGCATTTTATCTGCTTGGCAAAACCCTTAATTAATTAATTGATTCTTAAGTAACTAATTAATGCATTTAATAAATTCTAAAAATAATGTTTATGCAAATTTCAAATAAAATTTACCCGAGTGTTCTCCACCATTTAAATAGTCAGTCCACAAAATTTCACTAATTTAGGAAATCCCTAGCTATTTATTTTGATTTATCAAAAACCAGCTTTGACCAGGGACTTGTTTGTAAGAAATCCAAAATTTGGAGGGCTGTAGCGCAAAATCTCTCCTTCTTCTTCCTCACTGGCGTAGAGCCGATTCCCGGCCGATTCTCTGCCAATGCCCACGCCCTGATCTCCTCAGAACCACGTGCGCAATAGTGCATCAATGCTGGCCACCCCTCTGCCACCCCCTGATCCTCTGCCCTGTCCTCTCAACCGCGCGCCCGCCCAACGGCCATCTTTCTCCTACCTGCACGCCAACATGGCCGACCGACCGACTTCAATTCCGCCCGCTCCTCCCGCTCTCGCACTCCACTTGCTCCTCTTCCCTCTGTGCAACATCGTAGCACACCGCGAGCCTCACATGCATCACCATAACTTCGGCCGCTGCACCCTACTCTCTCTCATTTTCCTCCCACGGCCCTCTGCTCAATCACCATTCCCATTCCAACACTCGAGCTCGACTGCCACTGCTCCCCTGCTTCCCGAGCCCAGTCGAGAGCACTCACGCAACCGCCCATTTCCCCTCTAGCTCCCCAGGCCACTCACTCGGCAATTCCCTGCGCGTGCTCGATCAATTCGAAGAAAAGTTGAGGCAAACCCTCCAGTGAGCTCCTCCGTCGCCGGCCAAAAATTGGGTACTTCCGGTGAGTCTCATCGACCATCCTTTTTCTCTCACACGCGCAAACTACCTACGCGCCACCCTGACCCTTTTTCTTCTTGTTTTCCCCCATGGAGTTGACGGCATCCCATTTCTCCCCGGCCACCGCCCCTGTTTCTGATGAAACCAAGCCGCCCCGTCGATGAGCTCCTACCTCCAGTCCTCATCGACGAACTCCGACACGATGCCGATGGTCCCCTCGTCCCCGTGAAGCCGTAGGGGAAGACAGCGATCGATTTCGTGCCCCCTACCCTCTTCGCGACCTCGCCGAAGACCACCGCTCCGCTGCCTCTCGCCGACGACTACCTCTCGGTGAGAATCTGACTTCGTGAACCCCACCCAACTCGTCGCATCATCTTATGCGTCAATTATTTGTGTTTGCGGCGAGTTTTCCTCACGTATGGACGCCGACGTCGAGCTCTGACCAAGCTCCGGCAACCCCCACGGCGGGCTGACTGGCGTCCCACTGGCATCCAACGTGGCACCCATGTGTAGCCGACGTGGAGCTGATGTGTCACCTACGTGGCAGCTTAAAACCAGGAAAAATTGCCAGAAAGTGCTAAAAACTTTGAAAACTCCTAGTAAATCAAATTTAACTCCAATGAAGCTCAAACAAAATTGGTTAGTTTCATTTCGAATTGCTTTATATTAGTAAAATAATAAATAACTATCAATATACATTTATTTTTGTTAACACATTTAATTGTCCAAACACAAATTAAATCACTAGATATTTTAGGAACCAAATTTAATTCTAATTTTTGGCATGCTTAGTAAATACATAATTAGCTACCACCACAATTTTTGGTTTAGTAAAATATGAATTATTTTAGGCTCTGGAAATTATTTAGTATGTTCACTTAAATTAATTCTAGTAATTATTTTATAATTAATTGGCCCCTGCCACGTGGCACAAAAATCACTCACCCAAGTCTCTGTGCTCAGTAAATTACACAAATCCAGAAACCTAAATTTACTCAATTAAATTAAATTAATTGCTCATATCACTATTTTACTTTAATAAATGCTAGTAATTAGAATAATAATATTCAGAGGCTGTAAATTGGTAAAAATGCAATTCACGTATGCCTCTGTTCATGATAAATCACTCAAGTCCAGAATCAATTGGTTACTATTTTAATTACTTGATTGTTTTGAAAAACTATAACAAACCTAAATAAATGAATAACACACATAAAATGATGAAATTCTAAATTGTTTCTTTGAGACATATGGCTTCGAGAACATTGAAGTATATGGCTTCGAGAACATAATAATAATTTATTAACATCAAAACACGATGTGCTTGCATGCATCATATCATTGCATATAACGGTGTTATGACAATACCGTTAACACCTTTGTCATCATATAGGTAACAACAACCAGGAGCCCGAAGAGGATCATCAGAAGTAGACTGAGTCTCAGGAGCAAGAGATTGAAATCGCTAACACTAGTGTCGATCCAGGCAAGCCCCGGTTTTCATTCGCCATTTTATAAAGTTGCTAGCTATCAATATTACTAGTGTCTGTGATAATTGTTGCAATGGGTCATAGGAGTTGATTGGAACCCACTTGCATGATACCCAAATGACCTATACCACTGTCATTAAAACTTTGGTAGTATCGGTACTGTGTTGCTTCGCTTAGTAACTACTAGGTGCGATAGATATCATTACTAAGAATGAACTTGACCACTGGAACGGGACTTGTAAAAGAAGTTTATTTTGATGTAATGACCGGGCAGGGATGATGCATGTGTAGGTTTGCAGAAACACATGGGTGTTGACTGCAGTAGCCCTGCATTGTTGAACCTAGGACCTGTCCGTGGTCGGCCCCTTGGTCAAGTATTGAACAGTACCGAATGCATGCTAGTCCATGGGCACTAGTAAACTGATGTAACATTGACGCGGCAATGAGGACGGTACCTAGTACAGTGGTCATTGACCCTTCTGCTGCTGGAGTGGGTGATTCATACCGTGAAGTACTGTTGGCAGGACGGCATGCCCACTCGCTGAGACTGGACCCGGACCGAGTTGTTTTTCGTCCTTGCGAAAGGTTGCCATATACGACCTTAATTGGTGCGTATGTGTCGTGTGTCTCAGCTTATCCCAGCTGGTGTAAATCAATTGCAATTGCTGTCCCTCGCAGTAATGAGTACCACTTGGTCACTGAGACGTCATGTAGTTGCACATGGTACTTGGAAATTGATTATGAAGATTATTGTTGTTGATACTATTCATGCTCTTATGTTGTACTTACCTTATGTATTGCTTTATTATCTTATTGTTGCAACTAAAGTTACATTCTACTCTACCCAGTTAATTTGAGAAGTAAAACTTGATAGAACTAATAGGTTGCTTAGTGCGAGTCTTTCAAACAAGCCACCTATTAGAGCCATTGCATGCCTATGTGTTCGACGGGTAAGTCTTACTGAGTAATTAGTACTCAGGCTTTGTGCCACTGTTGTTTTTAGGTAATGAAGAGGTAGAGTTGCCTGACAAGGTGCTGCCCTAGGACATGCAAGTCCCTGAGGGTTGGACTGCCCACTAGGAGTCCGACTCGCCGCCGCAGTATTGATGTGTGTTGCTAGAGTGATGGTTCTTCGGGCAGGAATCATTACTATGCTATATCGTCGAGCTCGTAGCTCCATATCGTTATTCGCTTCCGCTGTGTTTTCAAAAACATTATGAACTTGTAATATTCTGCTGCACTCTGATGACTTATTGATATAATATTCAACTTAAATTCGAACCAATGTTGTATTATCAAGTGTCTGCGTTATCAGCACCATCGTGACCTCGATCCTCCGGGAAGGGGCGCCACAGCTGGTATCAGAGCCGTGGTCCATGATAATACAACAAATAAATCATATTTTTGAAAACCACGACGTTACGAGTGAGGATACGTTAGTATTGGCCTGGTAGATAATACGGTGATGACAAAGCTAACCTGGATTATGTTTGTTTACATTATTGCATCTACAGCTTCTTCAAACGAAGGTACGTGCATGCTTAACCGACACGTGTGATATCGGTGTCTGTGCTCGCAGGCGGATATGAGACATTGTTGGCTCGTGACTTATCACGGGGCGATCCTTTTCCATGGATCATTACTAGTAGAACTGTGCTTCTTTTCGTAGTTTCTTTTGAATTTGATGTATTGTTTCTGCAATGGATCTTCTGTATGTACGCAAACACCGTTAGTATAACATTTAGAATGACTTACGTGTTGAGTGCGGGTCGTCACCACATATTCGTGCCGCTAAGTATTGGCAATGATAGGCGTTGTGTTGTGAGGAATGATAGGTTAATAAAATGAAGGTTCTACATCATGCATCCCATTATAACTAAACTAAAATATGGTTCTCATATTGCTCACCAACCTCTAGATACTAAATCTCTAGACTTGTTCAACATAAAAATTCGAAATACAATACCAAATTGTCAAGATAATAAGAATCTGTCCTGAATTGAGCTATCAAACCCAAAAATTCATAACTAAAGTTATAATTCGGATTTTTAGGTGTTTAAACCCAATCTGGAAAGCTCTTGAAGTCTATTTTCATCTCCAATAGGGTTCAACATTTTACCAGTTTTCCTCTGTCCAGTAGAGCCAAAACATTAAGCCTCTGTCAATCTGAAATAGAATCTGCCAATCTGAATTTGCAAAATTCATAAGTCCAGATTTCCTTGGAAATTTTGAGAATATAAATACGATCTGGAAAGCTATGAAGGTGTAGTGTAACTTGGTTCTAGCCCCCAATTTTTAGGACCTTGTTTTCTGTTCGAAATACCCACTTTTTTTACTGTTGTACAGTCAAGACAGAATTTGTTTTAAAACCCGTTGCCGTATTATTGACCCTTGAGGCTGGAAAATGTGAACTAAAACTTTGTTTCTTTATTTCATTGCACTTATATGAAATGCATTGTTACTCATGGAACACTGCACTCACCATTGGGTTTATGTTCCAGATGGGTGACCATGGTTTTGAGGAGCTTTCACATGACGGGTGGCGCTACACCACCAGTCTCCACCACTGTGGCTTTCCTACACTTTTGTGGGATATTCTATGCTTGTTGGGCTACGACGAGCCGTCCTCCTACAAGGGTCATGAGGTCCGTCGTCACGTTGTGACTCTTGCTGAGGTGCATATCAGTGTGCCCACACACCCGCGCAACGTCGACATGGCAGGTATGGAGAGCACGGCGACTTGTGGGAGCCTCCGTGAAGGCTTGGAGAGAGTCGCCCACAGGGCTCTCACCCACTTCTGCGGGCGCCACACAGCAGCGCTCTCTGGGACCCCGTTTAAGATGATCCCCATCTGGCACCAGGCCAACCCGGTCTGGCAGAGGCGCGTGAGCCGCATCGGCCGCGATGACTACCTGACGTACCACGTGGGATACCACCGTGTTTCCTACTACTCTGAGTACCTCCTCAACTTGGATGAGGAGGCTAGCAGCCACAGCAGGATCATACTGGCTGAGGCCGAGCAGGTCTAGGTTCAGAGGAATGACCTGCAGACACAGGTTGACGCACAACAGAGAGAGATTCAGCGACTGACCACTACTCTTGAGGCAAGTGAGACTCGTGTTACTGAGGTGACTGGACAACACGACACCCTCACGCAGGAGGTTGACAGACGTGGCGTGATTATGCAGCAGCGCGCCAACCACAACGAGCACCTGCAGCATCAGTTGACGGCTGCACAGCACGAGATGGAGCTTATGGGAGAGTATTTAGAGACCCTGGCTCAGGAGAACCAGGGCCTGCAGCAGCAGCTTGAGGCAGCCCTTGCACCACCGGTAGTATCGGAGGAGGAGGACCCACAGGAGGATATGGACGAGGAGTATGATGTAGACTATGAGGCACCAGCTCGAGTAAGACCTAGGAGGATAGTGGTAGACTAGATTAGTCTCGGTAATCAAGATCAATTGGGTAGGTAACTTTTGTCGAACCACGCAAGGTTGTTGTATTTTGGGGTTGATGCTTGAGATGCTTTTGTAACTTGATGGCCACATATTTCAAGTCATGTATTGAAAGTATTATGATTTATGCTATGCATTGTTTGTACCCTTAGTAGCTATTATTGTTGCAACAAAGCTTAATCATACTCATTGACTCAATCAAAGTACTTTCTTTGTAGATGGCTGAAAACAAAGAACAACCACCACAGGGTTGGGAAATTACCGATGGGCTGGATGATGTAGATATGGCCCGATCTTCTGAGAGGTAAGGGGATAAACTCGAATTTGGGAAACTCGGCGTCGATGACCCGGCTTGAATCAGACACGATCCAACCCCGCAACCGTTACACCAAGCACAACTTGATTGTTCCTGCAAGCGAAATCGAGAACACAAGCAAGAGAGGATAAACATGCAATCTGAAATAGCAAATATGGATGAAGCGAATCACAAGAAAAGGTTCAAGCTCTGAACACAAAAGGACTAATCGCCACAGTGGTGTAGAACAAGAACAGGGGCCCTGGATTACTGTAAAAGGACTTGTCACCATAGTTACAATACTTCGGTCAAGATTCTCTCTGGAAAACTGAACTAAACAAAACCCAAAACTAAAAGACGGCGGCTACTGAGTTTATGTAGGAAACAAAGACGTCCTAGGGTTGGGGGCGACCAGGGGGGGCGCTCACAACATGGGCTTAAGGCCCGACATGATACATGGCCAAGTTGGCCCAAAATAGGTTGCACAGCACCTTGTCATGGTCACATATTATGACTCACGACCCTTCTGGAGCTAGGACTAGAACCAAAACGACGGCGTCGTCGTCCCCTTTCCAACGCATCAAAGAACGCCTCATTTGGACGTCGGATGCGGGAGATATTATCAAAACCGTGAAGGGGTGTCGGTTGAATCCGAGACGAACGCAGCGACCGAGTTGGTGACGACTTGTAACTTGGGGACGGTCATGATATGCGCGTATCCAGCATGGTGATGTCCTCATCATCCTCCCCTTCTTGAATTGGAGTCACCCTCGACTCCATCTCAGCATCAATCTCCTGCAAAAGGTTAGTACTAGCAGAATGCAAAGTACAAGATACATGATCATCGATAGAAGATATATCATGACAAAGCATAGTATAGCAAGGTGCATCATGATTATCACAAAGATCAGTAACAGTAGATGTCATAGCAAGAAAAGCACCTCCCTTTAACTGAATAGCCCTATGTTTAACATTAGAAAGTTGTTTGTTATCATGTTTATTCTCAGTATTTTTAGCAAGAAGTTTAAAATGATTTCTAATATCAGTAGGCAATAACGGACGCAAAGTAATATTCCTGTCCTTATACACGAATGTATATGTATTTGTTCTACCATGGTGGGCAGCATCCTTGTCATATTCCCATGGACGGCCTAATAAAAGCGAACATGCTTGCATAGGTACAACATGAAAATCAGCAAAGTCTTGATAAGAACCTACTGAAAAGTGTATGCGTGCTGATCGAGTTACCTGTGCCGTACCACTATTGTTGAACCATTTGATGTGGTAGGGCTGATGTAGTGCATGCGTGGTCAAGCCAAGTTTGCTTACTAAATCAGAACTTACCAAGTTGTTACAGCTCCCAGTATCAATGATGGTGAGAACACGGTGGTCCGCAACAATGAGGTACATGTAGAATAAATTGTTGCATTGTTGTTCTTCCTTTTGTCCCACCCGAGTGGTCAACACACGCTGTACAATGAGGCTAGGAAAGCCCACGGTGGCAGCAATAGAATCAATGGCGGTAGTCTCCTGCTCCTCCGTGGAATCTGCAACAAGGTTAGGCATACGAGCAAATTCATCTTCAACATCACGAGAACTTTCATACCCATCAGCGGTAGCGATGAAAGCATGACAACTAGGGCAATCCTTCATGACATGTCCCGTGCCCTTGCAACGGTGGCAAATAATGGTGGTGGAGGAGCCACTCCTAGTACCGGAAGTAGTAACCTTCTTCTGGTGTTGGTGCTGCACACTAGACGATTGCGCTGCAGAAGTAGGCGCAAGCGGAAAAGTTGTTGCTGGTGTCTTAGCAACATGACTCTTCAAGTTCTCTACTCCAGTGCGTTGCTGGAGATATTGCTCAGTGTTGGACCTGCAAGATTGTTGTGGAAGGCGTCCCTGTACTTCTCGTTCAGCCTTAAGAGCAATATGATACAATTGGCTGAACCTATTCCACTCTTTATAGTCAACAATATTCTGGATATCACGGTTCAAACCACCAAAAAATCTAGCACTAGTTTCAAGATCATCTTCATGTATATCACAACGTGCTAAACCAATAAGCAATTCCTGATAATATTCCTCTACTGTTTTACTACCTTGTGTTAAAGATTGTAATTTGAAACGTAAATCATGTTGGTAATAAGGAGGAACAAAATGAGATTTCATGCGTTGTTTCAGAACAGGCCAAGTGGCAGGTATAGCAGCATTAGTATTGCAAAGATCATTCCACCAAAAGAGAGCAAAATCTGTAAACTCACTAGTAACAAGTCTAACTCTATGCTCAGCAGAAACTAAATGAGAAATAAATTTCTATTCAACAGCAAGTTCCCAATCTAAGTATGCTTCAGGGTCAGCACTACCGGCAAAAGGTGGTATGTTAAATTTGGGCTTAACAAAAGTATCAGTATTACCATGATTGTTATTACCTCCCATACCGTGTCGATTACGGTGAAGACGGTCTGCATCACGGTCAAAATCATCATCAGCATCAGCTCGTTGAGGTGGAGGTCATCGTCCAACATCCTCAATGCGGTGGACAACAGTGTTGATGTGACCCATCAACTCGGCAAACTTCGTTTCCATGAATGCACGCTGGTCCGCAAGAAGCTTTGTGAGGTTGTGGGTGTGGTGGGTGGGTGACACGATGGTGAATCCAATGGAAAACACGATGGTGATGGTGGTGTGCAGCGGAGATCAAAACACAAACCGAATCGAAACACAAATTCAAACCAGCAACTGAACTCGATTAGGACACAAACTCAACACTACGGACTCTGAAATTAAATTATGCAAAGGCTAAACAGTGTGTAGGATGGTGGGGAATTTTTTATTGTAGGCTTTTTCATGGACAAAAGGTGATCAACACAAACGAATCTAAAGGGAAGAACACGATAATACCTCACGGGGAACCTAGGAATCTGATACCACTTGATGTAGATATGGCCCGATCTTCTAAGAGGTAAGGGGATAAACTCAAATTTGGGGAACTCGGCTTCGACGACCTGGCTTCAATCAGACACGATCCAACCCCGCAACCGTTACACCAAGCACAACTTGATTGTTCCTGCAAGCGAAATCGAGAACACAAGCAAGAGAGGATAAACACGCAATCTGAAATTGCAAATATGGATGAAGCGAATCACAAGAAAAGGTTCAAGCTCTAAACATAAAAGGACTAATCACCATAGTGGTGTAGAACAAGAACAGGGGCCCTGGATTACTGTAAAAGGACTTGTCGCCACAGTTACAATAATTTGATCAAGTTTCTCTCTGGAAAACTGAACTAAAGAAAACCTGAAACTAAAAGATGGCGGCTACTGAGTTTATGTAGGAAACAAAGACGTCCTAGGGTTGGGGGCGACCAGGGGGGGCTCCCACAACATGGGCTTAAGTCCCGACACGATACATGGTCAAGTTGGCCCAAAATAGGTGGCACAACACATTGTCATGGTCACATATTATGACTCATGACCCTTCTGGAGCTAGGACCAGAACCAAAATGACGGTGTCGTTGTCCCCTTTCCAACGCATCAAAGAACGCCTCATTTGGACGTCGGATGTGGGAGATATCATCAAAACCGTGAAGGGGTGTCGGCTGAATCCGAGATGAACGCGGTGACCGAGTTGGTGACGACTTGTAACTTGGGGACGGCCATGATATGCGCGTATCCAGCATGGTGATGTCCTCATCACTGGAGTTCACAGGGATGATTCACCTGTTTTGGAGAGTTCTCCAGAGATTCGGATATTCCATTCCTCCCACCTATGTTGGCAAGGAATTCCAGGAGCATGGAGTCCCCTCATGTTTCATCCATGTGGCGGTTCCCGCCAATTACTCAGTCATCCCCGCATGGGAATTTTGGACCCTTAGCGTCATCGGGACAGATCTTCCTTCCACCTGGAATGTAGCTGCATTCAAGGCACTTACTCGACTCTATGAAGACCACAAGCATGGTGTTGCTGGAACACCCGTCACCTTGCTACCCATTATTGATGTGACCGCACATCGAGTGGATGAGGCATGTGGATTTCATCTTTGACCCAAACCATCGCCACCATGATCCTATGCTGCCCCTAATAGAGTATTATGGTTTGTCCACTTTTCCTTTGTGCACAAACTTGTGCCGATGTTTGGATGTGTTCCATTCTGCACTTTGACTTTTTGAGGTCGAAAAACAAGCTAAGGATGAAGAAATTGCAGAACTGAACCAGCAAATCCAAGCCAAGAATGAAGAGATGGATGCGATTCTAGAAGAACGTGACCAAGCTATGTAGGATGCAGCAGATTTTGAGCATCAGATGATAGAGGCTCAAGATGACTTGAACGCATTCAAGGCTGCCCGTCTTCCTATTGAAGGGAACTGGGATGAGATCTTCATAGAGTATGGAGAACAAGACGATGTGGAGATGGCACCTGCCGGTGTTGATGACGAGGAAATGATGGATCTAGAGGAATCAGGAGAGCCTATGGAATAGGAAGGACCAGAAGAGCCGGAAGATTTAGTCTAGGAGTAGATAATTTGCTACCCCTATGTACGGTCATGTAGCATATGTATGCCTAGTTCGGTGTAGGAGCTTGAATCTTGCATAATGTATCCGCAATACCATAACTAGGCGTTGGAACATATGTGTAAGAAATCGTATGATGATGTTATGAATTGATTTAATGAAGATGGTTGTCATTTCCGAAATTTTATCGTGCCTCTTGCAAATTTATATCCTTGCGCATGTGATTTTATGGAATTTTATTAGAAATAACTAATGTGCAACCGTATAAATTACAGCATGGTGCGTACTTGGAATCATGAAGATCCTGAGAGCTCTCAGGAAGGAGCGAATGTTCAGCCTTCACTAGCTGAGGTCCTGGCCGCTGCACTTAACAGGCAGCAGAATGACTCCGAGCTGCACCATCGGCTGGTCGACATCATGACCCATCTGGCTGGATGTGGAAATAACCACAACAACCGCAACAACCAGCCCCGTCAGAGCACTTACTTAGATTTCCTGGGTACCCACCCACCAACCTTCGAGCGTGCCAGAGAGCCACTGGACGCTGACCATTGGTTGCCTCAGACCGAGTCTAAATTCGGTCCGCTGGAATGCACTGAGCACCAGAAGATGCTATTCGCTGCCCAACAACTTCAGGGCTCTGCTAGTGCCTGGTGGGCCAACTATGAAGCTTCTCAGTCCGCTAGACGCTGCGTTGAATGGAATGACTTCAAAGCTGCTTTCTGTACTCATTTCATCCCCGTTGGTCTCATGCAGAGAAAGTTCCAGGAATTTATGGATCTAAAACAAGGAGGGAGGAATGTCCTCCAATATTCTGAAGCTTTCAATCACCTTGCTCAGTATGCCACTGAGTATGTTAATACTGAGGAAAAGAAGAGATACGCATTCCTGCGTGGGATGAATACCACGCTCCAGGAACGTCTGACTTGGCAGACGACTAGCACATACAATGATCTGGTCAATG
The DNA here is from genome assembly GCA_032690845.1 of Eleusine coracana subsp. coracana. Classification (NCBI taxonomy): domain Eukaryota; kingdom Viridiplantae; phylum Streptophyta; class Magnoliopsida; order Poales; family Poaceae; genus Eleusine; species Eleusine coracana. The sequence goes on along the minus strand of CM064428.1, from coordinate 39,907,921 downwards.
CTGCCATTGTCCAGGAAGGCGCTATGCGCCAAGTTGAAGAAGAAGACCGCAAGAGAAAGGCCCCTGCTACTGCCTCTGCTGCCCCACAGGCAAAGAATCGCCTGATATATACTTCACCTACCGGACAACATTTCCAGGCAGCACCGCAGCAATAGCTTCAGCGATGGTTTGGCCCGAACTATTCGAGATCATCACAGCAGCAGAACTTCCCACCTTGTGCACCGTACCAACAGCAAAACACTCAGTACCGTGCATCGTATCAGCAACAAGGGAACCCGAGTGCTCATGCCCCACTGCCTGCTGATCGTGGAGACAACTACCCTTGCTACAATTGTGGTCGTACCGGCCATTTTGCAAAAACTGCACTATACCAAGGCGTAACAACAACAGCAACAACAACGAGCGTCAGAACTAGAGCAGGAATGTGAATGCACCGTCTCGTGGTGCCCATGTGAACTACACCAATGTGGAAGATATCCCTCAGGGCGAACCCGTGCTGACCGGTATGCTCTCGCTCTATCGCCAGCCTGTGCTTGCACTTTTTTATTCTGGTTCTACGCATAATTTCATTAGCCAAGCATGTGTGCAAAACTTAATCTTCAACCCCAGACTATAGAAAGATGCTACACAATTCGTTCCCCCGCTGGGCAAATTAGTGCCAATCAAATAGTATGCAAAGATCCTCTGGAAATAAACAAGAAAATCTACCTCACGGATTTTATCATGCTTAGCCACCAAGGAATTGATTTGATTTTGGGAATGTTCTGGATGAAAACCCATAGAGCCATGCTAGACATCAAGCCCCGTATCGTTCACATCAACTCCCCTTTGCATGGAAAGGACACATTTTCTCTAAACATCAATTCATCAAAAGCCTTGATTGTCCATCACTTGGAAGGGAAATCGCTTGAGAACATCCCCGTTGTTTGTGAGTATCCGGACGTATTTCCCGAAGATATCTCTAGCCTACCACCTGACCGTGAAGTGGAATTTAAGATAGAGCTACAGCCAGGAACTTCTTCGATATCTCATCGACCTTATAAGATGACCCCGAATGAGTTGGCCAAATTGAAAAAGCAATTGAATGAGTTATTGGAAAAGGGATTCATTCATCCAAGCACTTCACCTTGGGGCTGCCCTGCTATTTTTGCGAAGAAGAAGGACAAATCTCTGTGTCTCGTTGTTGATTATCGACCTCTCAACGAAGTTACCATCAAGAATAAATACCCATTACCACGAATTGATATCCTTTTTGATCAATTAGTTGGTGCTAAGGTATTCTCAAAAATTGACCTCCGTTCGGGTTATCATCAAATCAAAATTAGAGCAGAAGATATTCCGAAAACTGCCTTTTCTACTAGATACGGATTGTTCGAGTATCTAGTAATGTCATTCGGATTGACAAATGCTCCAGCTCATTTCATGTATCTCATGAATTCGGTATTCATGCCAGAGTTGGAAAAATTTGTGGTAGTATTCATTGACGACATCCTCGTCTATTCTAAGTCCAAGGAAGAGCATGCTGAACATCTTCGCATTGTTCTTCAACGTCTATGAGATCACAAGTTGTATGCAAAATTCAGCAAGTGTGAATTTTGGTTTGACCGTGTGCCATTCCTTGGTCACATAGTCTCTGTAGAAGGAATCTCGGTAGACCCTAGCAAGGTTCAAGACGTGCTGGATTGGAAGCCACCAAAGGCAATTCACCAAGTACGCAGTTTCCTCGGGCTAGCCGGATATTATCGTAGGTTCATACCAAATTTTTCTTGGCTGACCAAACCCATCACGGAGCTGCTGAAAAAGGAGAAAAAGTTTAATTGGAACAACAATTATGAAGAAGCATTTCAAGCATTGAAGAAATTATTGACAACTGCCCCAGTACTGGCTCAACCCGACATCACCAAACCATTCGACGTATATTGTGATGCGTCTGGGAAAGGACTTGGATGTGTACTCATGCAAGAAGGTCGTGTCATAGCCTATGCATCCCGACAGCTAAGGAAGCATGAAGAGCACTATCCAACTCATGATCTAGAGCTAGCCGCAGTTGTACTTGCACTAAAAATATGGAGGCATTATTTGCTCGTTAACTTAGTGCACATTTACACAGACCATAAGAGCTTGAAATATATCTTCACCCAGACTGATCTGAACATGAGACAGTGTCAGTGGCTAGAACTCATTAAGGATTATAACCTGGATATTCATTATCATCCAGGCAAGGCTAATGTAGTCGCCGATGCATTAAGCAGAAAGGTCCACTACAACAACTTAGAGCTAGAAGTTCAGGATAGAAATGACCGTGAAACTAATTTAGAACCCAGCCTTCACATTTTACCTGCTGCAGTGATTAGCAACCTAAGTGTGCAATCTACCCATCATGAAGAAATCATTGCTGCACAGAAAAATGATGTTGGTATGAATCATATCTGACAAAACATTGAAGATGGTAAAGCAAAATGTTTTACCCAAGACTCGGACGATACTCTATGGTTCAATAACCGTTTAGTAATACCAAAAGACTTTGAACTTCGAAGGAAAATCTTGGATGAAGCCCATCACTCCTAGTACTCCATCCATCCGGGTAGTAACAAAATGTACCAAGACTTGAAGAAGAATTTCTGATGGACAAGGATGAAGCGGGAAATTGCTCGGTACGTCGCAGAATGCGATACCTGTCGAAGAGTTAAGGCTGATCATTTGAAACAAGCCGGATTACTACAACCATTGAGTATTCCCACGTGGAAATGGGAAGACATCAGCATGGATTTTATTGTTAGTCTCCCTCTCACCTCTCGGAAGCACGATTCGATTTGGGTCATTGTGGACCGACTCACAAAATCTGCCCACTTCCTACCGATCAATAACACCTACAAGATAAAGCAATATGCAGAGCTATACATAGCAAGAATTCTATGTCTTCAAGGAGTACCCAAGACCATTGTTACAGATCGAGGCTCGTAGTTTGTCGCTCATTTTTGGGAACAACTGCATGCATCACTGGGTACCAAGCTGATTCAGAGTTCCGCTTACCATGCCACCACTGATGGACAAACAGCGTGTCAACCAGATTTTGGAAGATATGCTTAGAGCATGTGTTTTAACATATGGTGGTAATTGGGATGAGTATTTGCCTTATGCGGAATTCTCATACAACAATAGTTACCAGGAGAGCTTTAGAATGTCGCCATTTGAGGCACTTTATGGTCGCAGTTGTAGAACACCGCTAAATTGGTCTGAATCTGGAGAAAGGGTAACCTTTGGTCCCGACCTTGTCAAGGATGCCGAAGAAAAGGTTCGTATCATTTAAGCCAATGTTAAAGCCACTAAATGCCGACAAGAGAAGTATGCAAATAGTCGACGTAGGCCACTGTACTTCAACAAGAGTGATTACATCTATCTCAGGGTGTCGCCTATGAAGGGTATCCAACGGTTTGGAGTCAAAGGAAAGTTAGCTCCCCGTTATATTGGACCATTCCAAATTCTGGAACGATGTGGAAACGTGGCCTATAAACTGGAGTTACTCGCTAATCTATCCGGAATTCATCACTCCTTCCATGTCTCTCAGCTTAAGCGATGTCTCAAGCCACCCATCGACAAAATCTTGGAAGAGTATGACCAACTCCAACCCGATCTCACGTACTCCGAACAACCCATGAAGATCCTCGATGAGAAAGAGCGCACAACCCGTAATAGAAACCTCAAATTCTACAAGGTGCAATGGAGTAACCACTTTGGGGACGAGTCTACGTGGGAATTTGAAGAATTCTTGAGTACTCACTACCCGAACTTTTGGTCATCATACATAGGTATGTTTTGACCACCGTACTTCCCTTTAGTTTGCCTTGTTCATAATCTCGGGACAAGATTTCTTTACGGAGGGAGGGCTGTGACACCCCAGGTGTCTCACTACTAATTAACAAACATGAAGAGCACAAATCATGGTTAATATAGCATAAAATGATAGAGCCTATCTATTGATTTAATCCTAGGCAAATAAATACCCTGCAACCAAGTTATTGAAGCAATTTAAGAATTTCAATGCAACTTATGCCAAATAATTTCATCATCAATTTGGTAATATTAAAATAGAATATTATGAATTTATTGGGCATTTTATCTACTTGGCAAAACCCTTAATTAATTAATTGATTCTTAAGTAACTAATTAATGCATTTAATAAATTCTAAAAAATATGTTTATGCAAATTTCAAATAAAATTTATCAGAGTGTTCTCCACCATTTAAATAGTCAGTCCACCAAATTTCACTAATTTAGGAAATCCCTAACTATTTTATTTTGATTTATTAGAAACCAGCTTTGACCAGGGACTTGTTTGTAAGAAATCCAAAACTTGGATGGCTGCAGTGCAAAATCTCTCCTTCTTCTTCCTCACTGGCGCAGAGCCGATTCTCGGCCGATTCTCTACCGACGCTAGCGCCCTGATCTCCTCAGAACCACGCGCGCAACAGTGCGTCAACGCTGGCCACCCCTCTGCCACCCCCTGCTCCTCCGCCCTGTCCTCTCAGCCGCGCGACCGCCCAATGGCCATCTTTCTCCTGCCTGCACGCCACCATGGCTTACCGGCCGACTTCAATTCTGCCTGATCCTCCCGCTCTCGCACTCCACTTGCTCCTCTTCCCTCTACGCAACATCGTAGCACACCGCGAGCCTCACACGCATCACCATAACATCGGCCGCTGCACCCTCCTCTCTCTCATTTTCCTCCCTCGGCCCTCTGCTTAATCACCATTCCCATTCCAAAACTCGAGCTCGACTGCCACTGCTCCCCTGCTTCCTGAGCCCAGCCGAGAGCACTCACGCAACCGTCCATTTCCCCTCTAGCTCCCCAGGCCACTCACTCGGCAATTCCCTGCGTGTGCTCGATCAATTCGAAGAAAAGCCGAGGCAAACCCCTCCAGTGAGCTCCTCTGTCACCGGCCAAAAATTGGGTACTTTCGGTGCGTCTCATCGACCATCCTTTTTCTCTCACACAAGTAAACTACCTACGCGCCTCCCTGACCCTTTTTCTTCTTTTTTCCCCCCATGGAGTCGACGGCATCCCATTTCTCCCCGGCCACCGCCCCTGTTTCCGGTGAAACCAAGCCGCCCCGTCGACAAGCTCCTACCTCCAGTCCTCATCGACAAACTCCGACGTGATGCCGATGGTCCCCTCGTCCCCGTGAAGTCGTAGGGGAAGACAGCGATCGATTTCGTGCCCCTTACCCTCTTCGTGACCTCGCCGAAGACCACCACTCTGCCGCCACTCGCCGACGACTACCTCCCGGTGAGAATCCGACTTCGCGAACCCCACCCAAGTCATCGCCTCATCTTAGGCATCAATTATTTGCCTTAGCGGCGAATTTTCCTCACATATGGACGTCGGCGTCAAGCTCTGACCAAGCTCCGGCGACCCCCGCGGCGGGCTGACTCGCGTCCAACTAGCACCCAACGTGGCACCCACGTGTAGCCGACGTGGAGCTGAGGTGTCGCCTACGTGGCAGCTTAAAACTAGGAAAAATTACCAGAAAGTGCTAAAAACTTTGAAAACTCCTAGTAAATCGAATTTAACTCCAATGAAGCTCAAACAAAATTGTTTAGGTTCATTTCGAATTGTTTTATTTTAGTAAAATAATAAATAACTGTCACTGTACATTTATTTTTGTTAACACATTTAATTGTCCCAACACAAATTAAATCACTAGATATTTTAGGAACCAAATTTAATTCTGATTTTTGGCATGCTTAGTAAATACATAATTAGCTACGACCACAATTTTTGGTATAGTAAAATATGAATTATTTTAGGCTCTAGAAATTATTTAGTGTGTTCACTGAAATTAATTCTAGTAATTAATTTATAATTAATTGGCCCCTTTTAGGCTCTGGAATTTATTTAGTGTGTTCACTGAAATTAATTCTAGTAATTAATTTATAATTAATTGGCCCCTGCCACTTGGCACAAAAATCACTCACCCAAGTCTCTATGCTCAGTTAATTACACAAATCCCGAAACCTAAATTTACTCAATTAAATTAAATGAATTGCTGATATCACTATTTTACTTTAATAAATGCTAGTAATTAGAATAATAATATCCAGGGGCTGTAAATTGGTAAAAATGCAATTCACGTATGTCTCTGTTCATGATAAATCACTCAAGTCCAGAATCAGTTGGTTACTATTTTAATTACTTGATTGTTCTGAAAAACTATAACAAACGTAAATAAATGAATAACACACATAAAATAATGAAATTCTAAATTGTTTCTTTGAGGCATATGGCTTTGAGAACATTGAAGCATATGGCTTCAAGAACATAATAATAATTTATCGACATCAAAACAAGATGTGCTTGCATGCATCATATCATAGCATATAACAGTGTTACGATAATATCGTTAACACCTTTGTCATCATATAGGTAACGACAACCAGGAGCCCGAAGAGGATCATCAGAAGAAGACTGAGTCTCAGGAGCAAGAGATTGAAATCTCTAACACTAGTGTCGATCCAGGCAAGCCCCGGTTTTCATTCGCCATTTTATAAAGTTGCTAGCTATCAATATTACTAGTGTCTATGATTATTTTTGCATTAGGTCATAGGAGTTGATTGGAACCTACTTGCATGATACCCAAATGACCTATACCACTGTCATTAGAACTTTGGTAGTATCGGTACCGTGTCGCTTCGCTTAGTAACTACTAGGTGCGATTGATATCATTACTATGAATGAACCTGACCACTAGAACGGGACTTGTAAAAGAAGTTTATTTTGATGTCATGACCGGGAAGGGATGATGCATGTGTAGGTTTGCAGCAACACATGGGTGTTGACTGCGGTAGCCCTGCCTTGTCGAACCTAGGACCAGTCCGTGGTCGGCCCCTCGGTCAAGTATTGAACAGTACCGAATGCATGCTAGTCTATGGGCACTAGTAAACTGATGTAGCATTGACGCGGCAATAAGGACGGTACCTAGTACAGTGGTCGTTGACCCTTCTGCTGCTGGAGTGGGCGGTTCATACCGCGAAGTACTGTTGTCAGGACGGCATGCCCACTCGCTGAGACTGGACCCGGACCGAGTTGTTTTTCGTCCTTGCGAAAGGTTGCCATATACGACCTTAATTGGTGCATATGTGTCGTGTATCTGGGTTATCCCAGTTGGTGTAAATCAATTGCAATTGCTGTCCCTCATAGTAATGAGTACCACTTGGTCACTGAGTCGTCACGTAGTTGCACATGGTACTTGGAAATTGCTTATGAAGATTATTGTTGATGATACTATTCATGCTCTTATGTTGTACTTACCTTATGTATTGCTTTATTATCTTATTGTTGCAACTAAAGTTACATTCTACTCTACCCAGTTAATTTGAGAAGTAAAACTTGATAGAACTAATAGGTTGCTTAGTGCGAGTCTTTCAAACAAGCCACCTATTAGAGCCATTGCATGCCTAGGTGTCCGATGGGTAAGTCTTGCTGAGTAATTAGTACTCAGGCTTTGTGCTACTGTTGTTTTCAGGTAATGAAGAGGTAGAGTTGCCTGAGAATGTGCTGCCCTGGGACATGCAAGTCCCTGAGGGTTGGACTGCCCACTGGGAGTCCGACTCACTGCCGCAGTATTGATGTGTGGTGCTAGAGTGATGGTTCTTCGGGCAGGAATCATTACTATGTTGTATCGTCGAGCTCGTAGCTCCTTATCGTTATTCGCTTCCGCTGTGTTTTCAAAAACATTATGAACTTGTAATATTCCGCTGCACTCTGATGACTTATTGATGTAATATTCAACTTAAATTCGAACCATATTCAACTTAATATTCCGCTGCGTTATCAGCTCTGTCGGGACCTCGATCCTCTGGGAAGGGGCGCCACAGCTGGTATCAGAGCCGTGGTCCATGATAATACAATAAATAAATCGTATTTTCGAAAACCATGACGTTACGAGTGAGGATACGTTAGTATTGCCCTAGTAGATAATAGGGTGGTGACAAAGCTAACATGGGTTATGTTTGTTTACATTATTGCATCTACGACTTCTTCAAACAAAGGTACGTGCGTGCTTAACCGACACGCGTGATATCGGTGTCTGTGCTCGCAGGCGGATACGAGACACTGTTGGCTCGTGACTTATCACGGGGTGATCCTTTTCCATGGATCCTTACTAGTAGGACTATGCTTCTTTTTGTAGTTTCTGTTGAATTTGATATATTATTTCTGCAATAGATCTTCTGCAGGTACGCTAATGCCATTAGTCTAACATTTAGAATGACTTACGTTTTGAGTGCGGGTCGTCACCATATATTCGTGCCGCTAAGTATCGGCAATGATAGGCGTTGTGTTGTGAGGAATGATAGGTTAATAAAATGAAGGTTCTGCATCATGCATCCCATTATAACTAAACTAAAATATGGTTCTCATCTTGCTCACCAACCTCTGGATACTAAATCTCTAGACTTGTTCAACAAAAAAATTCGAAATACAAGACCAAATTGTCAAGATAATAAGAATCTGTACTGAATTTAGCTATCAAACCCAAAAATTCATAACTAAAGTTATACTTCTGATTTTTAGGTGTTTAAACCCAATCTGGAAAGCTCTTGAAGTCTATTTTCATCTCCAATAGGTTTCACCATTTTACCAGTTTTCCTCTGTCCAGTAGAGCCAAAACATTACGCCTCTATCAATCTAAAACAGAATCTGCCAACCTGAATTTGCAAAATTCATAAGTCCAGATTTTCTTGGAAATTTTGAGAATATAAATATGATCTGGAAAGCTATGAAGGTGTAGTGTAACTTGGTTCTAGCCCCCAATTTTTAGGACCTTATTTTCTGTTCAAAATACCCACTTTTCTGACTGTTGTACAGTCAAGACAGAATTTGTTTTAAAACCCGTTGCCGTATTATTGACCCTTGAGGCTGGAAAATGTGAACTAAAACTTTGTTTCTATATTTCATAGCACTCATATGAAATGCATTGTTACTCATGGAACACTGTACTCACCATTGGGTTTATGTTCCAGATGGGTGAGCATGGTTTTGAGGAGCTTTCACACGACGGGTGGCGCTACACCACTGGTCTCCACCACCGTGGCTTTCCTACACTTTTGTGGGATCTTGTTCGCTTGTTGGGCTATGACGAGCCGCCCTCCTACAAGGGCCGCGAGGTCCATCGTCACGACGTGACTCTTGCTGAGGTGCACATCAGCGTGCCCACACACCCGCGCAACCTCGACATGGCGGGTATGGAGAGCACGGCGACTTGTGGGAGCCTCCGTGAGGGCTTGGAGAGAGTCACCCATAGGGCTCTCACCCACTTCTGTGGGCGCCACACAACAGCACTCTCAGGGACCCTGTTTGAGATGATCCCCATCTGGCACTAGGCCAACCTGGTCTGGCAGAGGCGCGTGAGGCGTATCGGCCGCGACGACTACCCGATGTACCACGTGGGATACCACCGTGTGTCCTACTATTCCGAGTACCTCCTCAATTTGGATGAGGATGCTAGCAGCCACAGCAGGATCATACTGGCTGAGGCCGAGCAGGTCTGGGTTTAGAGGAATGACCTGCAGACACAGGTTGACACACAGCAGAGAGAGATTCAGCGACTGACCGCTGCTCTTGAGGCAAGTGAGACTCGCGTTACTGAGGCAACTAGACAGTGCGACACCCTCGCGCAGGAGGTTGACAGACGTGGTGTGATTATGCAGCTGCGCGCCAACCACAACGAGCACCTGCAGCATCAATTGACGGCTGCACAACACGAGATGGAGCTTATGGGAGAGGATTTAGAGAACCTGACTCAGGAGAACCAGGGCCTGCAGCAGCAGCTTGAGGGAGCCCTTGCACCACCGGCAGCATCGGAGGAGGAGGACCCGCAGGAGGATATGGACGAGGAGTCTGATGTAGACTACGAGGCACCAGCTCAAGGCAGGACCTAGGAGGATAGTGGTAGACTAGATTAGTCTCGGTAGTCAGGATCAATTGGGTAGGTAACTTTTGTCAAACCACGCGAGGTTGTTGTATTTTGGGGTTGATACGTGAGATGCTTTTGTAACTCGATGGCCACATATTTCGAGTCATGTATTGAAACTATGATGATTTGCGCTATGCATTGGTTGTACCCTTAGTAGCTATTATTGTTGCAACAAAGTTTAATCGTACTCATTGACTCAATCAAAGTACTTTCTTTGTAGATGGCTGAAAACAAAGAACAACCACCACAGGGTTGGGAAATTACCGATGGCCTGGACTTCACAGAGATGATTCACCTATTTTGGAGAGTTCTCCAGAGATTCGGATATTCCATTCCTCCCACCTATGTTGGCAAGGAATTCCAGGAGCATGGAGTCCCCTCATGCGTCATCCATATGGCGGTTCCCGCCAATTACTCCGTCATCCCCGCATGGGAATCTTGGACCCTTAGCGTCATCGAGACAGATCTACCTTCCACCTGGAATGTGGCTGCATTCAAGGCACTTACTCAATTCTATGAAGACCACAAGCATGATGTTGCTGGAACACCTGTTGCCTTGCTACCCATTAATGATGTCACGGACTTCGAGTGGATGAGGCGTGTGGATTTCATCTTTGACCCAAACCATCGCCACCATGATCCTATGCTACCCCTAATAGAGTATTATGGTTTGTCCACTTTAGCTTTGTGCACAAACTTGTGTCGGCATTTGGATGTGTTCCATTCTGCACTTTGACTTTCTGAGGTCGAAAAACAAGCTAAGGATGAAGAAATTGCAGAACTGAACCAGCAAATCCAAGCCAAGAATGAAGAGATGGATGCGATTGTAGAAGAACGTGACCAAGCCTTGCAGGATGCAGCAGATTTTGAGCATGACATGATTGAGGCTCAAGATGACTTGAACGCATTCAAGGCTGCCCGTCTTCCTATTGAAGGGAACTGGGATGAGATCTTCATAGAGTATGGAGAGCAAGACGATGTGGAGATGGCACCTACCAGTGTTGATGACGAGGAAATGATGGATCTGGAGGAACTGGGAGAGCCTATGGAACATGAAGGATCAGAAGAGCCAAAAGATTTAGTCTGGGAGTAGATAATTCGCTACCCCTATGTACGGTCATGTAGCATATGTATCCCTAGTTCGGTGTAGGAGCTTGAATCTTGCATAATGTGTCCGCAATACCGTAACTAGGCGTTGGCACATATGTGTAAGAAATCATGTGATGATGTTATGAATTGATTTAATGAAGATGGTTGTCGTTTCTGAAATTTTATCATGCCTCTTGCAAATTTATATCCTTGCACATGTGATTTTATGGAATATTTTGAGAAATAACTAATGTGCAACCGTATAAATTGCAGCATGGCATACTCGGAATTAGAAAGATCCTGAGAGCTCTCAGCAAGGAGCAAATGCTGAGCCTTCATTAGCTGAAGTCCTGGCCGCTGCACTCAACAGGCAGCAGAATGACTCTGAGCTGCTCCGTCGGCTGGTCGACATCACAACCCATCTGGCTGGACGTGGAGATAATCACAACAACCACAACAACCAGCCCCGTCAGAGCACTTACTTAGATTTCCTGGGTACCCACCCACCAACAACCACCCCGTCAGAGCATGCCAGAGAGCCACTGGACGCTGACTACTAGTTGCGTCAGACCGAGTCTGAATTCGGTCTGCTGGAATGCACTGAGCACCAGAAGGTGCTATTCGCCGCCCAACAACTTCAGGGCTCTGCTAGTGCCTGGTGGGACAACTATGAAGCTTCTCTGCCCGCTGGACGCCGCGTTGAACGCAATGACTTCAAAGCTGCTTTTTGTGCTCATTTCATCCCCGCTAGTCTCATGCAGAGAAAGTTCCAGGAATTTATGGATCTAAAACAAGGAGGGAGGAATGTCCTCCAATATTCTGAAGCTTTCAATCACCTTGCTCAGTATGCCACTGAGTATGTTAATACTAAGGAAAAGAAGAGATACACATTCTTGTGTGGGATGAATACCACGCTCAAGGAACGTCTGACTTGGCAGACGACTGGCACATACAACGATCTGGTCAATGCTGCTATTGTCCAAGAAGGCGCTATGCGCCAAGGTGAAGAAGAAGACCGCAAGAGAAAGGAACCTGCTACTGCCTCTGCTGCCCCACAGGCGAAGCATCGCCTGATATATACTTCACCTACCAGACAACATTTCCGGGTTGCACCGCAGCAACAACTTCAACGACGGATTGGCCTGAACTACTCGAGATCATCACAGCAGCAGAATTTCCCACCTCGTGCACCGTACCTATGGTATGTATATACTAGGGATATCTCACCACTTGGATATATTGCCGAGTGGGCCAGGGTCCAATAAAGATAAAGACCCATGAAGATAACTACTCGGATTGTTACTTGGAGTACACGACAAGTCAATACTAGAGATAGAAAGTTAGAGATAGAGTCCTAGTCGGAGATCACGTTGTAACCGACTAAAACACTTACCATGTAACCCTGCCCCCCCGGATATATAAGGAGGGGCAGGGGCTCTTTTGGAGGGATCATCCCGAATAATACACTACAGAACACAGGACATAGGGTTGTTGTCCTCTGGGAGGCCCAAACCTGTCTAAACCTTGCGTCTTGTGTGTCCATCGATCTTTCATACTCATACGCATACCTAGATCTGCTATCGAGAATATCTCTCGACAGTTGGCGCGCCAGGTAGGGGCAGCGTTGAGTGTAGCTTTGTTGAAATCGATGGCTTTCATCGACATCAAGTTTCGCCCAGGAGACAAGATCTGCTTTGGCACTATCAGCCTCATTGCCGATCAGCACGGGAACCTCGTCAAGCATGAGGGCGCGTCCCACTCGGACGCTGCCTCGACCGACCAAAGCAATCCGGCTGGCCGATTCCCGTTTGGCCTCAACAAAGCGGCAAGAGCTTTCTAGGCAGAAACCCTTCCGGGTGGCAACTCAACGTTGTCCGCAATACCCCGATTGGCAACCTTGGTCGATTCGGGTTACACTACGGTTGATCTCCCAGCTCATCACATGGACCAGTCGGACGAAGATCCCAAATTTTTCGATGAATCAAGATTCGTCACAGCAATTAGCCTCGAAAGTGAGTCACTTCTGGACTTGATTGAAGAGCCGAGTGATTCTGAGAGTTGTTCCTCTGATTTCCACGAGGTATTCATGGTAGCACCTGCCGCTCAGGGGAAAGCAGACGGCAAAACATCGGCAGATGCTGCCGCGCGCGATACTGCGCCGCGTGTAGACAGAGATTAAACCGATCTCGAAGACGGTGATCCAGACGCTGCCACTCCTCCGCTTCGAAGACTGGATGCTCAGCAGAGACCCCGAGTCGTGCAAAACTTAGATATGGGAGACCTCACCATAAAACTTGATGGTGAAGACGTCTTCAAGACCCCACAACACAACATTACGGCTGAGGCAACCCTCCTGCAAACAATAGAGCCCCTGCTCCAAGTCTCCCTAGAGTTGACACCTCAGGTCAACCAATTGAAAGCGCACATCAGGGCTGCGGCTGTACTGGGGATGCATGCGACACGATCAACGCTGACTAAATCAGTCTCTGGAGCCGCTAGCTTAGTACCCAGGGAGGATAGAAGAGACCGATAGCGCTCCAACCGGGAGGCAACCCCGCCTACTATTCCTAGGCGCAGGCCCATTGCAGTGTACCATGATCGACATCCAAGTGCCGACCTGCGCAACAGCATACCACCACGTGACGCGCGGGTCCGATTGGACAACAGATACCGGGAGCGTGACGATGCGGCCTGCCGAGAGTATGATGATGAACAACGTCAGCGCGGTTATGTCGACTATGAGCGTGACAATAGCCGACAGCCACATATAGAAGATCATTACCGCGATCGACGGGATGGGCTGCCATGATGATAGATATTACCGAGAGGCCGGCTGCGAGCGAGAACGTACTCCGGCCACCGACAATTTTGATGAGGAGGCTGGCATCCGAGCCTTCACTTGGGAACTTCGAACCGTCAGCTGGCCGGTCGGCTTCAAGCCAGTCGGCATTGATAAGTATGACGGCAAGATGGACCTGCACGACTGGCTTCACGTCTATTCGACAGCCATACGAGCTCTCGATGGCGATAGCTTTGTCACGGCCAACTACTTGCATATGTGCTTAGCCCTAGCAGCAAGAACTTGGCTCACTAATCTGCCCGACAACTCTATCACCTCCCGGGTAGATCTCTGTTGGCACTTCATGGTCAATTTTCAAGCCACCTTCGATAGACCAGGGAACCACTGGGAACTCAGCCGGATCAAGCAGCGAGACCGGGAGCCACTTCGAGAGTACATCCAACACTTCTGCCGAGTGAAAAATACCATCCCTCACATCTCGGATGCTCAAGTTGTCACCGCCTTCCAGGGAGGACTCCGCGACGATGACCTTACAAAGAAGATTGGAAGGTTTGATGCCGTCGGCAGACTGTCATCTAAAGAAGTATTCACTATGGCCGACAAATATGCTACTGGCAACTCGGCACTATTTCAAGTTCGCCAGTACAAGGAGGCGACTCCAAGGAACCAGTCGGGTCCATCCGATTACAGCAAGGACGGTGATAGGAAGCGCAAGCAAGACCGAACGGTGGCCAACACCGAGCGCCCGACCAGGAGGAAACCAATCACTCAGGATGACTATGATAAAATGCTCGATGGCCCTTCCCTGCTACATGATGGCGCTCATAAAGCCAGGGAATGTTTCAAGCTGAAAAATTTCGCCCATCACGCCTTGGAGGTCTACAAAGAACGCCCCTGGATTCCTAAAGGTTCCAAAAAGGATTCAGATAAGGATAAACAAGACGAGGACAAGGAGGACTTCCAAGACCCCGAACGCGAGGTCAATTACATCTGTGGCCGGTCTACGACCGACTCGAAGCGCCAGCAGAAGATCCTCTACAGAGAGGTCCACTCAGTCTCACCAGTGGTACCTCAATATCTACGATGGTTAGAGGTTCCAATTACTTTTGATTGGTCCAACCATCCGCATCACATCCCCAGGCCAGGGAAATATCCCCTAGTGCTAACACCGACTGTTAACCGAGTCTAGCTAAATCGGGTACTGGTAGATGGTGGTAGCAGTCTAGACATCCTTTTTGTAAAAACCTTCAAGGAGCTTGGCATACCCTTGACGGACCTCAAGCCGAGTCAGTCGCCATTTCATGGTGTGATCCCGGGCATGCAAACAGTCCCTCTAGGACAAATCACTTTGCCCATGACTTTCAGCACTCGGGAAAACTACAGGACGGAGCGAATTACCTTCGAGGTCGCCGACCTCGACTCTACGTATCACGCCATTATAGGGTGGCCAGCCATCGCTAAATTCATGGTGGTACCTCATTATCCTTATATGATGATGAAGCTGCTAGGAGCAAACGATGTCATATCAATCCACTCGGATGTGCGGACCTCATACGACTGCGACAACGGCAGTTGTGAGTTGACCGAGAAGATGGTAGCAGCATCGGAGCTGACCGAGCTGAAGGAAGCAATTGCAACAACAGAGGAGGCCATGCTTGTCCCTGCTCCGAAGAAAATGATGAAGACTGTGGTACAGGCGGACGCTGTGGAGTCCAAGAAGATTAGCCTAGATGACAATGATGTATCCAAGACCACCAATATTGGGGTCAATTTAGGAGATAAATTGGAAAGCGCGCTCATCCTTTTTCTTAGAAATAATAAAGATATATTTGCTTGGAATCCTTTTGACATGCCAGGTGATCCAAGGGAAAAGGCGGAGCACAAACTTCACGTTCGCGAAAACGCCAAGCTAGTAAGGCAACGGCTTAGACGATTCTCGCAAGACCGAAAGGAAGTGATTACGAAAGAAGAATAAGGAGTGGCAGATGTGTGTGGATTACACCGGCCTTAACCAAGCTTGTCCGAAAGATCCGTTCACTCTCTCACGAATTGATCAAGTGGTCGATTTGACGGCTGGATGCGTTCTGTTGTGCTTCTTAGATGCCTATTCAGGGTACCATCAGATTCCCTTAAACCAATCTGACCAGCTTACAACCTCGTTCATCACGCCGTTTGAAGCCTTCTATTACACAACAATCCCCTTTGGCCTGAAAAACACTGGCGCCACCTACCAGCGGACTATGCAGCGATGTTTGCACAACCAGATAGGAAGGAATATCGAGGCTTACGTTGATGACGTGGTAGTCAAGACTCGGCTCTCCATCGACTTAATATCTGACTTAGATAAAACATTCAGCAACCTTCGGAAATACAACATAAAGTTAAATCCGGAAAAATGCGTCTTTGAGGTCCCATCAGGAAAATTACTTGGTTTTTTGGTATCACACAGTGGGATTGAAGCTAATCCAGAAAAGGTAAATGCCATATTACGAATGGGACCTCCACACTCGCAAAAAGACATTCAAAAGCTCACTGGTTGTATGGCTTTGCTTAGTCGGTTTGTATCGTGACTTGGCGTCCGAGGGTTACCCTTTTTTCGATTACTCAAGAAGCAAGGATCATTCATCTGGAATGACGACGCACAGAAAGCTTTGGATGATTTTAAGGCTTATATTAGTCGTCCTCTAGTCTTAACTCCCCCAGAGCCAAAGGAACCTTCGTAGCTATACATTTCCGCAACCATACACGTTGTCAGTACTGTGCTGGCGGTGGAACGGGCGGAAGATGGCAAGGCTCAAAAGGTGCAATGACCAGTATATTTTGTCAGTGAAGTCTTATCAGAATCCAAGGTACGGTACTTCCAGCTTCAGAAATTAATTTATACATTATTGATGACATCTAGGAAGTTGAAGCATTACTTTGAGGATCATCCAATTGAGGTCCACACGTCGTTCGGCCTAGGCGAATTGCTTCACAACAGAGAGGCCACTGGGAAAATCGCCAAATAGGCTATCGAGCTCAGATCATATGATATCACCTTTAAGTCACACGATTCGATCAAAGCTCAAGCTTTGTCGGACTTCATCGCCGAGTGGATAGAATGTGAGTTACCTCCTGACTCACAAGAATTATGCTATTGGAAGATGGCGTTTGATGGCTCCTTCCAACTGGAAGGTGCCGGAGCAGGAGTCATATTGGTATCTCCTGACGGAGCCAAGTTGCGGTATGTTCTTCGAATGCACTTTCATGCCTCTAACAATGCTGCAGAGTATGAGGCGCTGCTACACGGACTTCGGACAGCTATCTCACTCGGTGTCCAAAGGATAAGCGTCTCTGGCGACTCGACGCTAGTTATAAATCAAGTAACAAAGGAGTGGTGTTGTTCCCACGAAAGCATGACAGCCTACTGCACCAAAGTTTGGAAGTTCGAAGACAACTTTGATGCCATTGAGTATAAACACGTCCTATGAAAGTACAATGAAGAGGCGGATGAGCTGGCCAAACTTGGGTCTAGCAGATCTAAAATACCCGACGGAGTATTCCTTGATGATCTGCATAAGTCATCTGTAATCACATGGGCCCACCCACAATTGCGGCCAAAGCAATGAGGCAAGGGTTTTATTGGCCAACCGTCGACGCTGATGCCAAGGAAATTGTTCGAAAGTGTGAAGGTTGTCAGTTCTTCGCTCGTCAGATGCACGTACCTGCTACAGAGCTTCAAAATATACCAATAACTTGGCCGTTTTCAGTATGGGGTTTAGACATCGTCGGACCTTTCATGAAAGCTCAAGTTACTCACCTTTTCGTAGCAGTGGACAAGTTTTCTAAATGGATCGAAGCAAAGCCAGTTGGTAAGATTTCGGCAAAGAAGGCCATCGAGTTTATGACCGAAATAGTCACTCGGTTCAGTGCCCCACACAAGATAATCACTGACAACGATACTCAATTCACGGCAGAGGAGTTTAAAGAGTTTGCGGGCCGAGTCAGTTTTAAGATTGGTTATACCTCGGCCGCCCATCCACAGAGCAATGGTCAGGTTGAGACGGCAAATGGCCTCCTGCTTTCTGATATTAAGCCTCATATATTTGATCGATTGGACGATGGGTTTGAGAGTTACCATATGTGTTGTGGGGGCTTAGAACCAACGTAAGTCGTGCCACCGGGCACTCCCCTTTTTCTCTGGTTTATGGCTCAGAAGCCATGTTACCCACCGAGGTTCTTTTTGCTTCCCCCTGTGTGGTAGAGTATGACAAAAAAACTTCCAACAACTATAGGTGTGATGACTTTTTATTGTTGGAGGAACAGCGGGATGCCACCGTAATTCGGTCGGCAAAGTACCAGCAAAGTTTGCGACGTTATCACGACAAAAACGTTCGAACATGGGGTTTTTCAATCGGTGACCTTGTTTTGAAGCAAGTTCAGTCTAAGGTCGGCAAGCACAAGCTGTTGCCTCCATGGGAAGGACCTTTTATTATAAAGGAAATCACTCGGTCAGGCGCCTATCGATTGATGAATGAGGACGGATCGTACCTTTAAAGTTCCTGGAATGTTTCACAGCTACGTCGTTTTTATACTTAGTAATTATAATTTATTATATTTCTATTATTAAATATATATACACAGTAGTCATGATATTTGATTTCGCAATTTATGATTTCTGTGAATAATTGTTGTTATTGCTTACATCATGACTCAAATTCTGATACTTGGTATCACCCTAATTCGCGGATGTCGACCAAGCGGTTTACTTAGTCCCCAGGGTTCTTGTCGTCTGTTAGGGACCAAGGCAATTCTCCTAATTCGCATATGCTTGATCGAGTGAGTTCTTAGTCTCCATGGTTCATATCGGTTATTAGGGGCATTGTTTAGAGGGCTGACATGAGTTGTGTATTGGTTGTGAGTGTTTAACACGAGTTCATACAATTCATATATGAAGCAGCGCGAACCAAGAATTCATTACAATACTGGTAATGAATCTAGACCTTAGCGGTCTATTGAACATTGGTTATATCACAGTATCAGAGCTGTAACACAGTATTTTAAGCTTTACAATTCTTTACAATTTAGGTAAGGGATCTAGCTCTATTTGGTCGGCTAATATGTGAGCTGTTTTTTGCGCCTCAGCCACGAGAGCTTCATATTGTTCATCAGAGAAATCTTCATGGAAGCCCTCGGCTACCACATCTAACTCTATGTTGGGGATGTGGGACTTTGCAATTGCAAGGACCTATGCGCCGGCTAGCTCTGCAATATGTCAAGCATGTTCTTTCAGTCGGTCGGGTGCCCCTTGTAGCCTCGTCATCAGGTCTCGACATCGAGGTGGTTTCTCTTCAGGATATATGTATTGGGCGACCACCTCTGCATCCTTCTGAAGAGCTACAAGAGACCATCGAAGGTTTTCATCACCCGCTATAAATTTCTTCTGCAATAGCTCATAGGACCTCTTTGATCCTACAGGAGCACAATAATCATATATGGCCAGCACAATGAAATTCAATATCAAGGTATTAGTTGAATACACACTTACCTCTCAGGCGTTTCTCAGCTTCTGCTTTCTCAGCCTCAAGGGTGGCGATTTTTCCCTTATATTCTTCTTTTTGCTTTTCAATTTCTTTGAAGGCTTTTTGGAATTGGATTAGCTCATCCAGAGCCTTTTTGAAGATCTTCTTAGCTTTGATAACTTCAGGTTCTAGCTTTATGTTTCTTTCTTTTTGGCTTTTTATTATTTCTTCAGCGCCTGTCAGTAACAAACATTTTAGTGCATAAATATATTCCTGTACATATAGGTATATTCATTTTTACCTTCAGCTCTTTTCTTCCACCAATTTTGTTTTTCCTGCATTGTTTTGATGTCGTCTTTTAGCTTTTCAAAATTCTTCTTGATCTCTGCCGAGTCCTGGATCTACTTCTTTAATCCTTGATTCTCGGATTTCAAAGTTTCAAGAGCTTGGGCAGATGATTCTAGTTCTCTTATACGGCCTTGAAGACTCGCAATTTGAGCGGTCGCCTGGGCATCTTGTTTTTGTCTCAATTCCAGGGACCGCGATGCCTCTGTATGGATGGGGTTAAATGTTCATGTCACACAGATAACGTGTGAGGTATAAGCTATATTGGTCTCATACCTTGTAGCTCGAATTGAAGTTCATCAACTTGAGATGAATGAGCTTTTAGCGCTACTGATAAGCGCCCTACTTCTAGTCTCTCTTTGGCAAGTTGATCTTCTAAATCGACAGTTGTAGCACAATGCCTTTCGACAAGTTGCAGAAGCTTGTTCTTGTTGGCTATATGAGTTTTTAGGGCCTGCAATGATGGCAAATTATATGTTTGAAACTTCATAACCTGGAATGGTGATTATTATTGACAAAAAGGATGGAATACCTGGAAGGAATGATAAGCTTTTTCAGTTTGCTCTTTAAAATTTTTCAAATCCGCTTGCTCTGCCGACTCATCAAATCCGGCGATGGCAAATTGGCCAATATGATATATTGATCTAGTCGGCGTTGGCTGGTACGAGGCACCTTCTCTTACCACTCGGTGAATAGGAGTCGGCGTGATATTTTCCCACCGATTGGATATTCATATGTTGGCTCTGGCATAGATTCAAAAACCAGTGATGGCTCTTCGAGCTCGGTGGAGCCAGGAGTATTAGCACCCGTTGCCATCTCAGATGTATTTAGGTCTGGGACATTGGGTGATTTAGCTTGGTTGTCTTCTGGTTGAGTGGATTCGGGTGCACTTTTTAAATCACTCGGTTTCTTTGCCGAGTGGTCTGGGACATCATCTTTGGATGACCCGGCCTGTGATGTCTCTTGGGCTTTTTCAGGAATTGGACTTTGTGCCGGAACTTCTTATAAAGACGACCGCCCGAACAACCTGCCAATTAGACAAAAATTACATATTTAATTCCAATGGATAGTTACGCTTCAAGTTATATTGATTTGTTTACCTTGAGCGGCATTTGAATTTAATGCCTGACACTCTTGGTGGGGGGCTGGTTGGCCATGGGGCGTCTGTCATGTCGGGCGCCGTCTCATGGGTGCCTGCCTTGTTAGCTTCACTCGGACGATTTTGTCCTTCATCATCCGTGGCTCGCCGAGTGGTGGAGGTTTGCTCTGAAGTTTTCTTCTTTGCCTCTTCTTGAAGTCTAGCTGTTCTTCTTCATCAGAATCTTCAATATGCGCCTTGCGGCGCTTGGGAGCTGATGGTTGAGTGGGAGATTTCTTTTACGGCATTGGCGGCAGTTGGGGGTTGGACACGTATATATCAAGGTTCTGCAATATATGTTACATATTATTCGTTGCTGAACATAATGCAATATATGTTACATAGTATTGACTTTTTAAGCACAAAAGTGGATAACTTACTGAAATCCTGCCAGTCTTGGAATGATGTCCACATTTCGCACTACCTGGAGTCCAACCAAGGAGTGAAGAAAATATGTTTTCCAGCCGTAGTGTTAATTCCCTTTCTGACAATGTTTCTGGCACTTCCATGGTGGGGTCTGAACCTAGTTCGAACTTCCATTCAGGAACATGACGTTTCTTAATAGGCTACACGCGGCGATATATGAAGCTTGCAGCAACATGTACGCCAGTATAACCTTGGGACTTGAGATAGGCAATGTGCTCTAATATGGCATCAACTTGAGACATCTTGTTTGGATGAGCCTTTGCTGAACACTCGGGTCGTGGCTTTGGGGCTTCAGCCGTAGTCTCTGACAAAGGTGGAGCATGGTTTCTATGGTAAAACCAGTCCGCGTGCCGACCTTTGTTCGTTGATGGAAGTGGTACATCAACGTATTTGGATTTATTCCATAGTTGGAATCCGTCCCCTCCTATTACATTATTGTTGTTTGATTTCAAGACAAACAGTTCTTTGAAGGTATCAAAATGAGGATAAATCCCCAAGAACACCTCACACAGGTGGATGAAGATAGCAATATGTAAGATGGAATTTGGATTCAGATTGACAAGATTGATGCCATAGAAGAACAGAAGTCCGTGAAAGAAGTCGCAACAAGGGATCCCAAATCCACGATAGAAAAAGGAGGAGAAAACCGTGATTTGGTCGATAGGAGGTTGGGGAAATTTCTAACCTATGGCCTCGATCCATTCTCCAGTCTGATGATCCTGTAACACGCCATCAATCATCAGTCTGTTAATTTTCTCTGAATCCATGGTTGACATGGGGAACTCCTTGATGGCGGCGGGGATGTCGAAAATTGGCTCTTCTTCCTCGCCTTTCTCAGGGGAAGATTGCTTCTGGGATTGTGCCTTATAGCTTTGGTGGGTGCGCTTCGGGACCATCGCTCTTGTTCAAGTGCGGTGGGAAGCAATTGCGTGGAGCTTTGGGGTGGAAACGGAATCTTGAGATCTAGGGTTTGTGTGCGCAAGAAGGCGGTGGTGGCAAAATGAGGACGAAGGGGTGCGGCTGTTTGGAGGCCCTTTTTATAAAGGCTAGATGACCTATTGGGCAGGAGGGACCGGAACTCTGGCGTGAGTGGTCCAACGAGGAGTTGGGGAAGGTGCCATCTTTCCGAGACCTCGGGAAAAAATCATGAGCATTCCTTGACCCTCTCTTTACTATTCTACAATTGTGTGCTCTAGTAACTAGGTTGAATTGTGGCTTGCATAGGCTAGTGTGTTTGGCTTCCGCGGTTTCTTTTATCATGCACACTAACATGTGTAGGGTATTGGCTTACTAGAATTGTTTAGGTTGCAGTGCTTGTTAGACTCAAGTAGTGTGAATTGAAGTATTTGGTTTCATGAGCGGCTTACCGATTCAACGCCCCCCCTCTCGATATGCCTTCAGTCCTTACAATGGTCCATGTCCATAAGAGGAAAGAAGGAGAAGGTTCAAACTAGGATAGATACTGAGCCATGGACAACAAAGTACAAGGCTGGAAAAATGCAATTGGCAGGGTTTGGTTAAAATAGTTCCACATTGAAGGCATCCCCGGCAGGAAGACTAATAATCCTTACTTTCAAGTAGCCGTTAAGAAACTCAAAGATGGGGTGAGGTGATTTTTATTAATTTTTTTTTGAACATGTCTAAAGTAGTGAACTAATTTATATCCTTTGATGTTTCTGGTGAGGGCATTGCAATCCAAACTAGACGTGAAATTGATGGAGTATATTTAGATGAAAATGAGGCTGAATAAAAAAGCAGTTTGAGAGGTTCTAGCGCAATTGGCCAACTCATAGTATTACAATTATGTGTGATTCATGGACGGGGCCAACAAGGATGAGCATCATCAACTTCATGGTGTATTGCAATGGGATAATGTATTTCCACAAATCAGTTGATGCCACTGGACATAGTCAAGACATGAAGTTTGTTTTTGGGGTAAGTCAATGTCATTTGATGAACTTGTGAATATGTCCCCTGTCATGTTAGTGAAGAATTTTTTCATTGATAGGAAATCGAAAAGGTGATCAAAGAGCTGGGTCCAGAACATATTATTTAGATCATCACTGATAATGGCTCAAACTACAAGAAGGCATGCAAAATGGTGACTAAGAAGTACAACATTGTGTAGCAGTCGTGTGTTGCTCATACTATTAATTTGATGTCTAAGTCTATTGCTGAGTGTTGGTATTTCTTATGATCATAGATAAATCCGCAGGTACACGGATACCAATGTAGCACTTCACCTAGGAGTACTCCAGGTTATGGAATCACAGGGAATGTATTTGTACTAATCTTCTAAGCTAGTTCATCCAAGGACAACAAGAATATGGTAGGCAAAGGGTAGAGACGATTCCTATGGTCAAGAATCCCATAATAAGATAGGTTCGGTCTACTACAGCTTACTTTGGGCACCGGCTTACCCTTGCATCCACAGGTGACTCCGGCCAACAGCTCTATGACATACCCGAACATGGAGGATTACTAAGGCCGGATAGGGCTGTCACCACCTACCGACTACCTCTACAAACCGTGGGGCACGCGGCAAACAAAGGTAACCTCTAGTCTAGACACCACGGCTACACTATCAATTACTATCCTAGTCTCGGATCCACGATTATAGAAGACTAAGATACTCTAACTAAATGGAGCGATGATCCCGTAAGCAATAAATAAAGAACTTACTAAGTAGGAAACTTAAATACCAAAGAGGAAACACGAATACTTACTTAAAAAAGGAAAGCATCCGTCGAGGTACAAACGTGGGGAAGATCACTGACAAGCCCGACGCTTCCCCGAACTCTCTCTCACTCTCTCCCTATTTTCTAAGCACTTTGGCAGTGCTAAAGCCTTGTAAAGTGGAGCTCTAAACTCTTCTTGAGTTGTGTAAAATAAGAGGGAGAGGGGCTCTATTTATAGTGGGAGGTGACTTGGGGGAGTGGAGAAGTCTTCCTAAGAATAAGGGAATATTCACTAGACTATTCCTCATCCTTAGGGATCAATTAATGGGCTTCCCCACTCAGCCAAGCAACCTGAACCGTCATTGTATTCCTCTCTCGCGCGTGCTGATGTCTTGCTAACGTCACCATTGGTTCAGCCCAAACACCTCATCTTATGTGCTTCATAATTCTTACATCCGAAGTCCGATTTAGGCAAGTTATATATGTGTTTTGATCGGCTCGACGAGAGCTTCAACATTGTGAGGTCTAGTATATTATTTGACCACTTCTCACTTCATGTTTATGGGCTTCTAATATTTATCCTCTTGAAACTCTGATATTTCCTTGAATTTGATTATAAATCACCTGCATACAAATATTCACCAACACTTGTGGAAATTGTTAGGACAAAACTCCTACCACGATGTTGGTTATTTATTATATATGTTTTATGCAGGTAATTGATGGTCGGATTTAGCATTTAAGGACCATCAACAACACCCCCACACTTAGCATTTGCTCGTCCTTGAGTAAAGGAATAGAGACTAAGGTGAATCATAACTTCTTTTGATACAAGACTACCATGCAAATTATTCCAAATCATACCTGCACCCATGAACTTTGAAGCATCTATCATATCGACGGTGTTGACTCTAGTCATCTTTACTCCTTCTGCTGAGTAACTTGGGTTTTTACAAGATTTTCAAAAACAAATAATGGCCATTCTCCTCAAATGATTCTCTCAGGTCACTCACTATGTGTGTGGTTCCTCACCAAGGTATTCGGCTTTGCCTCTTTTCATCCTACCTCTAAATGTGGTTTATGTGGAGCTCAGGATAGGGAAATAAAGAAGACATACTTTTGTCTCATATATTACTAAGTCAAAAACTGGATCCATGGAGAAAACAAGTCATGAATTGTGATCAAGCATGTGCACATAAATGGATTGGATGGATGGAAAAGGTAATGATGGGTACTCCTTTTTAAATGCTCCCTCTCTTCAACTTGAGAACATGGGCTATATCTCTTTATTTTTTTTTCTTCTTTTCTTTACCCCATGTCTCTTTCCGTAAGCTTAATTGGAGAGGGGGTTTCTCAAAGCTTGATAAAGCAATTTATTTTGTGATGGATGAATATGAATGATGCTATCTTCCGGTGTAGAAGAATTAGCATATGGATGACGGTGGATGATGGAGGTGGATGAATACTCCTTTATGTGTAGACTCTCTCTTTCTTTGAAATGATGTTGGGCATGGCTATTTCTTTTCTTTTTTTTCATCCTCCTCAAAGATGATAGCAAGTTTTTTTTATAGCCATGCCTTCTACAGAATAATTGAGAGAGTCATAACAGGATAATCATGGAGTATTTCCTTTGGTGGATGGATTGATGATGATAGTGGTGGAAATGAAACCTTTTAATATAGAAGGTTAGCATATGAAGGGAACGTGCACATGTTCTTGATCGACAAAACATAACAAGTGTCTCACTAGGGTCAGAAGAATTTGACAAAGTTCTGAAAGTTGCCTAGAGGGGGGGGGGGTGAATAGGCAATTAAAAAATAATCCTAAAAAAACACTAAAGGGTAATCAAATAACCAGGAATGACGGAACTTCCATCGGGGGTGACGGAACTTCTGTCGCCATGGAAGTTCTGTCAAGTGATAAAACTTCTCACTACCCTTCCTCTAAACAATGAACAACGCGGATAACAAGGAGAAGGAAATACTAACTTGGTAGAAGTGAAGCTAATACAATGTAAGCCTAGAAACTTGAATGAAGGACAAGCTACACAATCAACAAGTGATACAAACACAATAATATGAAAGAAATAAGCAAGCACAAATATAAGAGTGGGAAAGTAAAGAGAGACACAAGAGTTAACCCGAAGTTCGGCAACCACACTAAGTAGTCCCTACGTCCTCATTGAGGAGCCACGCAAAGTGGCCGGGTCTCTCTCAACCCTTTTCCCCGCCAAGCAATCACAAAGACCGTCCTTGGATTTCTTTCTCCACTTGATTCTTTTCCTCAAGAGGCGAATCACACCTTCACAAACGTCCCCGACTCACCACACGAAGTTGGGAGCTCAAGGGCAACGCCTAGCCGTCTAGGACACCAAGTCTCCAAGAGTAACAAGCAAATCAAAACTTGATGGGGAGGGAAAGATGTGCTCAAGCTTTTGAGTGGATGGGTTCAATGTTTTTGTGGTTGGATCTCTCTCACTTTGATTGGAATGTCAAGAACAAGCCTAGAAATGAGAGGGGAGAGCTCTAGCTGAAGAGTGAGTGAAATGGCAAGGAATCCAACCCTTCCCACGGGGGAAGGGGTACTCTATTTATAGAGGGAGATCAAAAACTAGCCGTTACAGTAATTTCTGGGTCTGACGGAACTTCTGTGGTTACCCATGGAACTTCCGTCAATTCAAACTTAGTCATTGCACGCGCCTGGGAGAGAAGCCAGATGCTGTGATGGAACTTCTGTGAATGGGTGACGGAACTTCCGTCACTCTCGGGTTAACAAGGATTGAGCTCATAGAACTTCCGTGAGAGCCACAGAAATTCTGATGACGGAACTTCCATCAGAGACTGGCGGAACTTCCATCACTCTCGAGAAGTCAGCAAGTAGGAACCCGACGCTGACGGAACTTCCGTCAGGAGGTGACGAAACTTCCGTCACCCTCGGGTAGGCAGGGTGAGGTAACCCGACGCTGATGGAACTTCCATGAGAGGGCTCATGGAACTTCCGTCACTCTCTGTTTGGCTTAGAAAAGAACTGGTTTTAAGGCTTGTTGACTATACTTCTCACAAAAACTATTTAGAGGCTTGAGCACACACAATTCCCTTCTTAACAAGTTTGATTTACCCCCCTTTATAGTTCGGCATACCTATGACTCAAAATAAAATAAAAGAATTGCTTAATGAAGAGCTTTTGAGTCCATATCCTTTCCTTTCTTTTTGGGAGTAAACAACAAATTGTAAATAGTAATTTTGATTATCTGCACATATACTTCATAAACAAGTTAGCACACTTTTAATCTTTTATCATCGTACACCAAAACCCACTAGGGGATCCTAGATGCATCTTCAATCTCCCCCTTTTTGGTGATTGATGACAATAGATTAAAAAGGATATAAAGAGGATAATCAAAAGAGACAAAGAGCAACATATAGTGGAACTCCCCCTAAAGATATGCATGAATCACACAAACATGTGAGGGAGCTCACCCTATATTTTGCAATGAGTGGGGTGCCTAAAAGTGTGCAAGAGTGAAGCAATGTGATAAGGCAATAACCAAGCAACAACACAACTTACAAAACTATTAGAAACAAGCACCACACATATCATAAGAACAATAGAGTTATTACAAAAGGTTCACAAATATTTTCACACACAAAGTAAATAGAGAGGATAACTAGTCCATAGGTTCATCACTATCCTATTACAAGCAAGCCACTGAAACATATCCTTTTCATCTCATTTCTCCCCCTTTGGCATCAAGGCACGAAAAAGAATGAAACGAGGAGGAGATAAGAGAAGGGGATCGCTCATCATCATCGGTGCTTTCATCTTCATCATCCTCCGCATCACCCTCTTCTTTGTTGTCGCCTTCTTCCTCGTCTTCTTCTTCTTCTTCTTGTGTAGCTGGTTCTTCATGAGAGGGAGGAGGAGTGGATTGAGGAGCAATATCATCCCAATCATAGCCGGCAAGTGGATCCTCAAACACTGGTGGCTCACCATTGGGCTCACACTCGGAGCCATCCAGAGACACCTCATGGCCTTGAGCTCTTTGATCTTTCTTGTAGCGCCGCACTTGCTTCTTAAGGCACCTCTTGTTCTCCCTGTTTTCCTTAGCATTGAAGCAACAAGCATTCAAGATGCTTTTGAGCATAGCGTCAATGGGAGATGATGGACGGCGGCGAGGGGCTTCGGGTGGAGGAGCGGAGGATGAAGCACGAGGAGCTGCTGCCTCTGCCCTAGCTGCCTTTTCTTATGCTAACTCCCTCCAGATAATCTCATGATGAGTGCGAGTGAGCCTAGGCACATGAGGTCTCAACGGCTGATGCTTGCACTCCTTCTCAAAAATCAAGCCAGTCTCAGTCTCGATCATCCTCATAAGATATGGAGCAAAGGGTAGCACCTTCCTTGTGTCCAAAGAGGTAGAGTATATCTCCTGAACAATGAAGTCCATCAAACTAAAGTCTACAACTCCATCTCTAAACATAGCAAGAATATTCCTGGAGTGCTCAACAAGTGAAGTGGCATACTCGCCCTTAGGAGCAATAGTCACCTGGAGCATCCTGTTGAGGGTGAAGTAGAAGTTGTGCATTCTATGAGTGGTTCCCAGATATTTTGGTTGAAGGTCCTCATACATGAATCTCAGCTCAGTGTCCTTCAATACTGACTCACAGGAGAGCTGGTCCCTGACAATATCATCATCATCTTGGAAAAAGAAGAAGGCCAGTCGAGAGGGGGACACCACATACTGCACACCTTGTGTCATCCAATGAACAAAGCCTCACCCATCAATGTACAAGGTGGAATAGAATTGATAGATTACCTCCTCATTCCAATCATAGCTAAACCCCATGAGGTCATACACATGCCGTGCCTTGCAAGCTCCCACTATCTCATTGAAGGTTGACTCATCCTTGTCCACCATGTACTTCCAGTCAATCCATTGATGAGTGGCCAACCGGTTCTTCCGGTTCATGTCAATGAGCATAGACATGTAGTAGTCTTGGTGAAACCAAGTGAGGAACCAGGGATCACTCGCTTCTTTATCAGTCACAGGATATTGATTCTACCTCCTTGCAGCACTCAGGCCCTCGGCATCCTTCTTGTAGTCCTTGAAAACATGATGAGGTGGATAGATGGGAACATGGACTCAAAGGTCCCTCACGATGTTCAAGGGCTCATTGCTCTTTGACTTGCTCTTGCGAGGATTGGGGTTGGTCTCTTTGGCTGGCTTCTTCCCTTTATCAAGTGCCCTTCTAGGAGGAAGAGCCCCTTCTTGACCAACTGAAACTGTTTGAGCACCTGAACTGCTTCCCTTTCCCATCCTTCTCTTGATCACGGCTTTTCTTCTCTTGGCCAGGGGCACTAGATCCTTGTGGGAGGAGAAGGAGGACTTAGCGGGTTCAGCTTGTTGTTCCTCTTCACTTGATTCCTCATGAATGGAAGGAGCATTGGAGGCATTTTGACGCGAACCATTGTTACAAGCCTATAGTGCACAAGGAAGGGAGATAAAGGGTCAGGCTAATGTAACGGAAAAGAACAATGAACATATAGAATTTAGTGCACTGAACTGCAGCCGATGAAAGTTCCATGAGGATCCACAAAAGTTCTGTCACGACAGAAGTTCCGTAGAAAGTCACGGAAGTTCCGTCATTTGCAGTTTGCATCAAATCCTACACATCTTTTGGATCCCACGACAACTACTCAAATGCACTTAGAGTAAGATAGTCTAGGTACAATGGAACCTATCTACCCAAGTGGAATCGAGACATTTGAGCATATTGACCTAGAACTCGAGAACTAGAGGCAAGTTCATACCTAGGTCAATGAGATGAAAAAATGACGGAGATCAAAGGGGATCCCGGAAGTTCCATAGGGGAGGAATATAGTTCCTCCCAACTTGATGATTTCTCTTGGTGGGATCTCCAACAACCTTCAAATTGCCCTTGAAGTCACCCTAGGGTTTGAGTGGAAGAGAGAGAAGAGAATAGAGAGAATGACCGGTTGGAGGAAGAAGAAAGATGGGGTCAGGTAACTTAATCAGGGACTGATGGAAGTTCCATCGCTGGGTGACAGAAGTTCCGTCAGTCTTGAGTTGAGACCAGCTGCAGGAGGGAGTCACGGAGGGAGTCACGGAAGTTCTCACAGAACTTCCGCGGATGACAGAAGTTCTGTGAATGGGTCATGGAAGTTCCGTCATTCTCGGTTTTGAACCAGAGAAAAACACTTCTCTTCAATGGGAGACTTAGATTGGTGACGGAAGTTCCGCCAGTGGGTGACGGAAGTTCCATCATTCTCTGGAAAAGTGGGAATTGCTACAAGTTTGAACTTATGGACAAGTTGCATAAGGAGTATAAAGCTTGTCTCAACTTGTGAATAGTAACAAATCAATAGTCAAAACTATATTCACAAGTATCGACAATATGATCTAGTGATCAAAGAGTTTTGTTTGAAATCAAGGACAATATGAAATTTTGAAAAGATTTTTCTTTCAAGACATTTTACAAGATCAATACACCAATCAAAGCACAAGATTCTACTCCAAGTTGGATGACTCAAGAATATTTAGTTTACTCCTAAGTTCACAAAACCGCTTCCCATCCAGGAGTTTGGTAAAAATATCGGCTAGTTGTTTGTCGGTTCTAACATAGCTAATATCAATATCCCCCTTTATAGAATGATCTCTCAAGAAGTGGTGCCGGATATCCATATGCTTGGTTCTATTGTGATCAATGGGATTATATGCAATCCTAATGGCACTCTCATTGTCACATAGGAGTGGAACCTTTGTCATAGTGTATCCAAAGTCTGTTATGATGTGGACAAGGGTTCCCAATCTTCCGAAAGGTTCTGGATATGTTGATTTGCTCGGAGGCGACACACAAATCGATCCGGCTTCAGAACAACAAGTTCTAAATCCCGCAATCGTAGCACCACGTCTCCTCTGGTTATCAACCATCCTAAAATGATTGACCTCATCGAGAAGGCTAATCCCTGCCTGCGAATTAAGAACACAAGCAAGAACAAAGAAGAATAGAACACAATTGCAGATGTATTATGAATCTCACGAAGTTTGGGTCTCACAAACGGTGATGACAGTGAAACTGTTATGAATAGAATAATCTAAGCAAAACCCGAACCCTAATGGTGCCGTGGCGGCTGTATATGAAGACCCTAGGGTCGTGCAAGACCCTCTGGACGCGCCCCTAACTGGGCTCAACTAGATACAAAGCCCAAAGGCCAAAAACAGGCGACACAACACCAAAATAGATTCTAAACCCTCTATTGTTTCGATGATTCCCGATGACTCCGGATAAATTTTGACATGAGACTGGAGGCATTGGAATGGTCTTATTATCTTTCTGTGCATATATAGAACGTCCAAATCCGAATTCGTATGCGTCCTGGGCATCCGTTTTAGTGCAGACTGGTCGTGAGCCCCGAAACAGACTCGAAGTCGGTTTTGGTTGGGCCTCCACCTTGGCTTCCACGTCCTTGCTGGTCCTCCACGTCTCCCGGTCCTTCTCCCATCATCTACTGGTCCTCTCCATGGTTCCTAATTACAATATAATCATAAGGTAGCAAACCATTCCCAAAAGTGACATGATAAAGAACATAGGAACGAGCTCACCTCTAAATTTTTAGTCGTCGTGCACGAGCTCTAGCCATTTGACCTTGCAAGTCCAGAATTGGAGGAGTGTTGCATGTATCCTTAGGAGTGATGTCCTCATCATCCTCCCCCTCTTGAAGTGGAGTCGTCCTCGACTCAAGCTCATCCTTTTCTCCCAAGTATGGTTTCAAATCTAAAATGTTAAAAGTAGGACTAACCCCGAACTCGAGAGGCAACTCAAGTTTGTATGCATTATCATTAATCTTCTCAAATATTTTGAAAGGACCATCAGCTCTAGGCATTAATTTAGACTTTCTCAAATCTGGAAATCTATCCTTTCTCAAGTGTAACCATACTAAATCTCCTACATCAAGTTTTACTTCTTTTCTACCTTTACTACCAGCAATTTTATACTTGTCATTCATATTTTCAATGCTAAGTCTAGTGGTCTCATGCATTTGCAAAATAAATTCAGCACGCTCCTTAGCATCAACATGAACTCTCTCATGAATAGGTATAGGAAGTATATCAAGTAGAGTGTGGGGATCAAAACTATACACTACCTTGAAAGGACTTACCTTGGTAGTAGAATGTGTTGCCTGATTATAAGCAAACTCAATATGAGGCAAACATTCTTCCCATTGCTTCAATTTTTTCTTCGAAATAGCTCTCAACATAGTACCCAAAGTGCGGTTCACCACCTCAGTTTGTCCATCAGTTTGTGGGTGACAAGTTGCAGAAAACAACAACTTTGTACCCAACTTATTCCAAAGTGTGCGCCAAAAGTGACTCATGAATTTTGCATCACAATCTGAAACAATAGTAGAAGGCATACCATGTAAATGTACAATTTCTTTGAAAAATAGATCAGCAATATAACTAGCATCATCAGTCTTATGACATGGTATAAAGTGTGTCATCTTAGAAAATCTATCCACAACAACAAAAATACTATCACTCCCCCTCTTAGTCCTAGGCAGTCCTAAAACAAAGTCCATAGAAATATCCACCCAAGGAATAGAAGGAACAGGAAGTGGCATGTATAAACCATGTGGATTCAAGCGAGACTTAACTTTTTGACATGTAGTGCAGCGAGCAACAAAGCGCTCAACATCTTTCCTCATCCTTGGCCAAAAGAAGTGTGTGGCCAAAATATCCTCTGTGTTCTTGGCACCAAAATGACCCATCAATCCACCTCCATGCGCCTCCTGTAACAACAAAAGACGAACGGAACCAACTGGAATGCATAGGCGGTTAGCCCTAAACAAGAATCCATCATTGCACACAAATTTATTCCATGCACGACCTTCTTTACAATGCAACAATACATCCTTAAAATCAACATTAGCAGCATATTGTTCTTTAATTGCCTCAAGTCCAAAAATTCTATAATCAAGTTGAGACAATAAAGGATAGCGCCTAGATAAAGCATCAGCGATCACATTATCCTTCCGTTTCTTATGTTTAATAATGTAAGGAAAAGACTCAATAAACTCAATCCATTTAGCATGTCTACGGTTCAAATTACATTGAGAACGAATATACTTAAGTAATTCATGATCAGAATGAATAACAAATTCTTTGGGCAACAAATGATGACGCCACGTCTCTAAAGAACATACAAGTGCATACAATTCCTTATCATACATGGATTAATTCAAAACAGGCCTAGTAATTTTCTCACTAAAGTATGCAACAGGTTTACTATCTTGCATCAAAACACCACTAATGCCTATAACACTAGCATCACATTCAAGCTCAAAAAATCTTATCAAAATTAGGTAATTGCAGCAATGGTGCATGTGTAAGTTTATCCTTCAAAGCATCAAAAGACTCATGATGTACCTTACCCCAATGGAAATCAACGCCCTTCTTTGTCAACTCATGCAAAGGTGCAGCAATGGTGCTGAAATCTTTGACAAAGCGGTGGTAGAAACCTACAAGACCAAGAAAACTTCTCACCTGTGTGATAGTTTTTGGTACAGGACAGCTCTTTATGGCTTCAATCTTCGCCTCATCCACCTCAATTCCCTATGGAGTCACAACATAGCCAAGAAAAGAGACTCGATCTGTGAAAAAGGTGCACTTCTCAAGGTTACCAAATAAACGTGCATCTCGTAAAGCATCAAAAACAACACGCATCAAAAACAATTCGGATTTGCTATAAGTCAAGATATCATCAAAGTAAACTACCACAAATTTTCCAATGAAAGCTCTTAAAACCTCATTCATCAAGCGCATGAATACTAGGTGCATTAGTTAAACCGAAAGGCATTACTAACCACTCATATAATCCGAATTTGGTTTTGAAAGCTGTTTTCCATTCATCTCCAAGTTTCATTCTAATTTGATGGTAGCCACTACGCAAATCAATTTTAGGGAAAATTATAGCACCACATAACTCATCAAGCATGTCGTCTAGCCTAGGAATAGGATCATGATACCTAATAGTAATATTATTGATGGCTCTACAATCTACACACATATGCCAAGTACTATCTTTCTTAGGAACCAAAAGTACGGGAACAGCACAAGGACTAAATGATTGCGAACATACCCATGATCCAAAAGGTCTTGAACTTGTCGTTGTATCTTCTTAGTCTCCTCAGGGTTGGTCCTATAAGCAGCACGGTTTGGCAAAGTAGCACCCGGAATCAAATCAATTTGATGCTCAATCCCTCTCAAAGGTGGCAATCCCGGGGGTATCTCAGCTGGAAAAACATCCTCATACTCCTGCACAAGGTTAGTGACAGTAGGAGGCAAAGCACTAGAAGCAATATCATCAAGTGAAAACAAAGCTTGTTTGCATGTCATAGCATAGCAAATATCATTATTATCAGAAATTTCAGCAAGCTCAGATTTTGTTGCAAGACATGAACGACCTTGTAATTTAATTCCAGCACCCTTAGAACTTGAAGAATCATTAACATTACTAGGTGTAGAATTAGAATTAATAGGTTGTTGAATTTCAGGAGCTTTATTTTTCAAACTAGCAGCTCTTTCTAAATCAGCTTATACAATTTCAGCAGGGGTCATTGGTAACAAAGTAATTTTAGTTCCTTTATGCATAATAGTGTACTTATTACTTCTACCATGGTGTACAACATCATTATCAAATTCCCAAGGTCTACCCAATAAAAGTGAACGTGCTTGCATGGGTACGACATCACAATCAACAGAATCTACATAAGAACCAATGAAAAAAGGAACTCTGCAAGTTTGTATTACCTTAGCTTTTCCAGAGTCGTTTAACCACTTAATGTAGTATGGATGTGGATGTGGGCATTTGGTCAAAGCAAGCCACATCAGAACTCACCAAGTTATTGCAGCTCCCTCTATCAATGATGACACGTGCTCGGCGGTTCTTGATGACGAAGAAAATCTGGAACAAGTTGTGGCGTTGCATCGTCTCGGGCTGATGAACTTGTGTGGTAAGGACACCCTGAACAATAATGTTCATGTATCCTATGGTGTCACCGCCTCCAAGGACGAGGTCACTGCTCGTGGCAGCGACGTCCTCCTCCTCATCCTCCACATCGGAGGTGCTCATGTAACCGCCATCGTCTGTCACCACATATGCCCGCCTACTTGGACAATCTTTCTGCACATGACCAAGTCCATGGCAGCGGTGGCACTGAATCCCTATAGTGCGCCCCGTCGAAGCAACAGAGGAGGCACTACTAGCTGGTACTTGCACATCAATTTTACCTGAGCACGTAGAAGGTGCAGGGACTGATCTTGGGGCTGTAGAGACAACACAGGTTCCCGTGGTAGCTGCTGGTGGGGGTGGCCGGAAAGATGGCCTGGGCAGCCCCGAATTTCCCGTCGAGCGTGGGGGTAGGGGTTCCTCGACTTGCTGTACTCCTCAACAGCCTGGAAAAGTCCCTGTGATTCTTTCTCTGCAAGCATAGCATACTGGAAACACTGGGTGAGGGTATAAAATTCTTTATAATCAAGGATGTTCTGAAATTCTTTTCTTAAACCAGAATAAAAGCGACAAATCGGATCCTCTACTTTTTCAACTACAGAACAACGAATCAAACCTTTCTGAAGCTCACTAAAGTACTCCTGAACAGTTTTATCTTCTTGTTCTAAACGCTGTAGTTTATTACAAATCTCTCTATAAAAAGAAGGAGGGACAAAACGATCACGCATTGCTACCTTAAGTTCTTCCCAAGTAGTAGGCAAATCAGTTTCGGCAGCTAGACCACTCCACCATACAATAGCAAAGTCCTTAAACTCACTAGTAGCTTGTCTAACTCTATGTTGTTCAGGAACAAGATGGGCACTAAATTTTTGTTATACAGTCATCTCTCAATCAAGATAAACATCACCATCATACTGACCCGAAAACGAAGGAATTGAAAACTTAATTTTAGCATACGGGTCATCTGGAGCATAGTTACCATGTGGACGACGATTGTAGTTATAGAAACCACCCATACCTTGAGTATTACGGTGCAAACGATGTCGTAATCTTGCGGTCCTTGTAGCTGACCTATCCATGGTGCCATCAGTCTTATACACCGTGTCTTCATCAAGGACGTCTTCAACGTCATTGTTATTGATGTTCGTATCATTGGTCTTGGGAGCGGTCTCCAACGCGACAACCTGATCGGTTAACATAGAGACCCGCTTCTCCAACCGCTCAATGCTTTCTCTAATGTGAAGCTTGCTGACTGCATCAGTAACGGCCCCGGTGATCCTCTCTGCCAAATCACTCTGAGCAGCCTGCAAAGCCTTCTGGAGTTGCTCTTGGCTCATGCACTCAGCAAATTGTGTGGGTGAAGCCTCTCCGTCGTCACTTCCTGCCATCACAAACACCAAAACAGAAAACAAACAGTGAAGGTTATCCCTACAAAACAGCTAAGTAGTGGTGCCTCTCAACACAGCAAAAGGAAACTCCTTGCAAAGCTCTTACAAAGTTCTGAAAAGCAAAACAAAGGATACCAGGGAGATGTGTTCCACGATTGCAAGGGTCACAAAGTAACCTATGTGCTGTTCAGAAGAAATATGTTGAGCTAGGAAAGGCCAAATATATATATGTGAGTGACACACAAATCAAAAACAGATAGTAAAGCTGAATAAGTACCCAAGTAACTTGTCCCTAGTTCTAGTCTAAGTATGTCCTAGACCAGTAGTAATAGCAAAGTAGAAATAAGGAGACAAAGGCACATAGGCGATAACAGGGGGCGAAGAGCAAAACAGCCAAATCCAGAAATTTCAGGGGGCTAGATGTAGCACTAGTAGAAATCCCAAATTTTATTTATTTTATTTTATTTTTTTGATATTTTTTTCCAACTCACTAACAATTGGGGAGAATCCACAGAAAATTTCAGCTCAAATAGAGCTAGGATGTGGCCTATAGAAAATCTTGTAGTTGCAGAAAACGTCGGGTTTAAACTTGAATGAATTTTTTCTTTATCTTCGCGATTTTTTTTTGACGAGGGCACACATGGCGTAGCCGAGTGTGGGTCACCTCAACTTTGAGTCAAGAATCTCCTGTAAAAATTTCAGTCAAAACGGACAACCGAATGAGAAGGTTAGTAACAGCAGGAGGCAAAGCATTAGAAGTAATATCATCAAGCGAAAACAAAGCTTGTTTGCATATCAAAGCATAGCAAATATCATCATTATCAGAAATTTCAGCAAGCTCGGATTTTGTTACAAGACATGAACGACCTTGTAATTTAATTCCAGCACCCATAGAACTTGAAGAATCATTAATATTACTAGGTGTAGAATTAGAATTAATAGGTTGTTGAATTTTAGGAGCTTTATTTTTCAAACTAGCAGCTCTTTCTAAATCAGCTTATACAATTTCAGCAAGGGTCATTGGTAACAAAGTAATTTTAGTTCCTTTATGCATAATAGTGTACTTATTACTTCTAAATCAGCTTGTACAATTTCAGCAAGGGTCATTGGTAACAAAGTAATTTTAGTTTCTTTATGCATAAAAGTGTACTTATTACTTCTACCATGGTGTACAGCATCATTATCAAATTCCCAAGGTCTACCCAATAAAAGTGAACATGTTTGCATGGGTACGACATCACAATCAACAGCATCTTTATCTTCCCGATTTTTTTTTAACTTTTTGATGAGGGTTGTCGATATTATTATCGGCAGTGGATCTTAGGGTTACCCATGATCCTTGTTTATCGGTAGAGGCATGCGCGAGACCGAGAGTCGATGGACACACAAGACACAAGGTTTAGACAGGTTCGGGCCTCCTGGAGGATAACAACCCTACGTCCTATGTTTTGTGGTGTATTATGCAGTATAATGCAAGATGTCTATGAGAGAACCCCTGCCCCTCCTTATATATCCGGGGGGCAGGGTTACATGGCAAGTCTCCTAGTTGGTTACAACATGATTTCCGAATAGGATTCTATCTCTAACTTTCTATCTCTAGTAGTGACTTGTCGTGTACTCCAAGTAATAATCCGAGTAGTTATCTTCATGGGCTTTATCTTTATTGGACCCCGGCGCACTCGGCAATATATCCGAGTGGTGAAGTATCCCGGGTATATATATCCCACAAGGGCACACAGGGCGTAGCGCAGTGTGGGTCACCTCAACTTTGAGTCAAGAATCACCTGCAAAAATTTCAGCCAAAACGGACAACCGAGCGAAAAGTTATGGCCGTTTTACTCAAGGGGTGTCGGAATCGGTTTTCAAGAAACCCGAGTTGGGTTAGGGGTCGGGTTTGGAATCGGGTAAGATTTTTTTGGTGACGTGGATGCAGCAGAAAGTGGAATTTTTGGGGATTGGTCCGAGGTGTTTGAGGGTGGGATTAGGGTGGGTGTATCGATCAATCAACCCTAGCACACAAAACCGATAGAACAGAGGATGGTGAAGGGGATGGCGGCTAGGGTTGCAAGGGAAACACTACTGACGACAAAAACAAAAACTAAACTAGCGACTAAACAAGAACTAGGGCACAAACTCAACACTATGGACTCTGAAATTGAAATATGCAAAGGCCAAACACGTGGTTATGGGCGGAGGGGAAAATTTTTTTTTTGGGCTTTTCTGTAGATGATAGGATAAACACAAAATGAAATTAACTAAGGGTAGTGCAAACCTGACGGTGCACCTGAAGCTCTGATTACCACTTGATGTGGACAAGAGTTCCCGATCTTCCGAAAGGATCTGGATACGTTGATTTGGTCGGAGGTGACACACAAATCGATCCGGCTTCAGAACAATACGTTCTAAACCCCGCAATCGCAGCACGACATCTCCTCTAGTTATCAACCATCCTAAAACGATTGACCTAGCCGAGAAGGCTAATCCCTGCCTGCGAATCAAGAACACAAGCAAGAACAAAGAAGAATGCAACACAATTGCAGATGTATTCTGAATCTCACGAAGTTGGGGTCTCATAAACCGTGATGACGGTGAAACTGTTATGAATAGAATAATCTAAGCAAAACCCGAACCCTAATGGTGTGGTGGCGGCTGTATATGAAGACCCTAGGATTGTGCAAGACCCTCTGGACGTGCCCCTAACTGGGCTCAACTAGATACAAAGCACAAAGGCCAAAAACAGGCGATGAAACACCAAAACAGATTTTGGACCCTCTATTGTTTTGACGATTCCTGATGACTCCCGATGAATTTTGACATGAGACCGGTGGCATTGGAAATGCATTTTTCTTATCTTTCCGTGCATATATAGACGTCCAAATCTGAGTCCGTATGCGTCATGGGCATCCGTTTTAGTGCAGACTGGTCATGAGCCCCGAAACAGACTCAAAGTTGGTTTTGGTTGGGCCTCCACCTTGGCTTCCACGTCCTTGCTGGTCCTCCACGTCTCCAAGTCCTTCTCCCATCATCTCCTGGTCCTCTCCATGTTTCTTAATTATGATATAATCGTAAGGTAGCAAACCATTCTCAATAGTGACATATGATAAAGAACATAGGAACGAGCTCACCTCTAAATTTAGTTGTCGTGCACGAGCTCTAGTGATTGGACCTTGCAAGTCCAGAAATGGAGGAGTATTGCATGTATCCTTAGGAGTGATGTCCTCATCACTTTAGAGTTTGTCGCATCCAAAGTAGTTGTGCACAACAACTTCCGGCTGCAACATGCTCCGCTTCGGCCGTGGATAGAGCAATGGAATTTTGTTTCTTGGATGACCATGATACAAGGAACCTACCCAAGAATTGGCACGTCTCGGAGGTACTTTTCCTATCCACTTTACATCCGGTGTAGTCAACATCGGAATAACCGACTAGCTTGAACTTGGAGCCCATGGGATACCACAATCCAAAGTTTGGGGTGTGAACTAAATATCTTATGATTCTTTTTACTACCACGAGGTGACTTTCCTTTGGCGCACTTTGGAATCTTGCACACATGCACACACTAAGCATGATATCGGGCCTAGATGCACAAAGATAAATCAAGGAGCCAATCATGGAGCAATATACCTTTTGATCCACGGGTTTACCATTTACATCTAGCCCAAGGTGTCCATTTGTCTTCATGGGAGTCTTGTTAGGCTTAGCATTCTCCATGTCAAACTTCTTGAGTATGTCTTGAGTGTACTTGGTTTGACTTATGAATGTTCCTTCTTCAAGTTGCTTGACTTGAAAACCTAGAAAGAACTTCAACTCTCTTATCATGGACATCTCAAATTTCCTAGTCATAATCTTGACAAACTCATCACAAAAAGATTGATTAGTAGAACCAAATATAATGTTATTGACATATATTTGGCACACAAAAAAATCATTATCAACTTTTCTTGTGAAGAGAGTAGGATCGGCCTTGCCAATTATGAAGCCTTTGTTGATCAAGTGTCCCTTGAGGTGTTCATACCAAGCTCTAGGAGCTTGCTTGAGGCCGTAGAGAGCTTTGTGAAGCCTGTACACATGGTTTGGTTTCTTTGGGTCATCAAACTGCGGAGGTTGTTGTACATACACCTCTTCTTGAATGGGGCCATTAAGAAATGCACTTTTCACATCCATTTGAAAAAGCTTGAAGCCATGGTGAGTAGCATAGGCAAGTAAAATATGAATTGACTCAAGCCTAGCTACGGGTGCATAAGTTTTACCAAAGTCCAAACCTTCTACTTGTGAGTAGCCCTTTGCCACAAGTCTTGCTTTGTTTCTCACCACCACACCATACTCATCTTGCTTGTTGCGGAAAACCCATTTTGTACCTAAAACATTTTGCTTGGGTCTCTCCACTAATGACCACACCTTGTTTCTTTCAAAGTTGTTTAATTCTTCTTGCATAGCCATCACCCAATCCGAGTCTTGAAGGGCTTGTTCTACCCTAAGAGGTTCCATAGAGGAAACAAACGAGTAATGATGACAAAAGGTAGCCATTCGGGATCTAGTAGTTACCCCCTTCTGGATGTCTCCAAGAATGTTGTCAACGGGGTGATCCTTTTGATTGCTTTGTCGTACTCGTGGATGAATTGGCCTAGATGCATCTTCTTCTTCTTGATTGATATCATCTTGAGTGTCTCTATCCCAACCATCTTGAGCTTGATCTTGGTTGTTACCTTGACCATGATCGTCACCATGATCTTGGTTTCTCCCTTGATCTTATTCATCATGTGGCTCTTTTGGAGATGGCTCATCTTTTCTTGAAGATGATGGTTCATTTTGACTTGAGATTGGATCTTGTGGTCTTATCTCTCCTATTGCCATGTTCCTTATTGCATCACAAGGAGCTTCATCACCTACATCACTTGGATTAACTTGCTCTACTTGAGAGCCATTAGATTCATCAAATTGCACATCCCGGGTGGTTTCAACAACACCGGTGTCTCTAACATGTCTTTGTTAAAGACTCGATATGCATAGACGTTAGTTCCATATCCAAGGAGAAAACCTTCATGTGTCTTAGGAGCAAACTTAGGGGATTTGGGTTTCTTGTTAAGAATAAAGCATTTGCTCCCAAAGACATGAAAGTATGAAACATTTGGAAGGTTACTGATGAGAAGCTCATATGGTGTTTTCTTCAAGATCTTGTGAAGATATAATCTATTTGACGCATGGCATGTGGTGTTGATGGCTTCGGCCCAAAAGCTGTCCGGTGTCTTGTACTCATCAAGCATTGTTCTTGCCATCTCTATGAGTGTGCGGTTCTTCCTCTCAACTACTCCATTTTGTTGTGGAGTGTATGGAGCTGAGAATTCATGCTTGATGCCTTCTTCATCAAGATATTCTTCAACTTGTGTGTTCTTGAATTCGGTTCCATAGTCACTCCTTATCTTCTTGATCATCACTTCATACTCATTTTAGGCTATCCTCAAGAACTTCTTTAGGATACCTTGTGTTTCACTTTTGTCCTTCAAAAAGAATACCCAAGTGAAATGAGAATAATCATCAACAATTACAAGGCCATATTTGTTACCACCAATGCTTATGTAGGTGACCGGTCCAAATAGGTCCATGTGGAGCATTTCCAATGCTCTTGTCGTTGTCATCATTGTCTTGGATGGATGTGCCGCTCCTACTTGCTTTCCGGCTTGACATGCTGATGTAAATATGGCCTGATCTTCCGAGAGGTAAGGGGATAAACTCGAATTTGGGGAACTCGGCATCGACGACCCGGCTTGAATCAGACAAGATCCAACCCCGCAACCGTTACACCAAGCACAACTTGATTGTTCCTGCAAGTGAAATCGAGAACACAAGCAAGAGAGGATAAACACGCAATCTAAAATTGCAAATATGGATGAAGCGAATCACAAGAAAAGGTTCAAACTCTGAACACAAAAGGACTAATCGCCACAGTGGTGTAGAACAAGAACAGGGGCCCTGGATTACTGTAAAAGGACTTGTCGCCACAGTTACAATAATTCGATCAAGTTTCTCTCTGGAAAACCGAACTAAACAAAACCCGCAACTAAAATATGGTGGCTACTGAGTTTATGTAGGAAATAAAGACGTCCTAGGGTTGGGGGCGACCAGGGGGGGGGCGCCCACAACATGGGCTTAAGGCCCGACATGATACATGGCCAAGTTGGCCCAAAATAGGTGGCA
Organism: Eleusine coracana subsp. coracana; assembly: GCA_032690845.1. Lineage (NCBI taxonomy): Eukaryota > Viridiplantae > Streptophyta > Magnoliopsida > Poales > Poaceae > Eleusine > Eleusine coracana. The sequence goes on along the minus strand of CM064428.1, from coordinate 39,865,360 downwards.
TAGCACCTTGTCATGGTCACATATTATAACTCACGACCCTTCTGGAGCTAGGACCAGAACCAAAATGACGGCGTCGTCGTCCTCTTTCCAACGCATCAAAGAACGCCTCGTTTGGACGTCAGATGTGGGAGATATCATCAAAACCGTGAAGGGGTGTCGGCTGAATCCGAGACGAACGTGGCGACCGAATTGGTGACGACTTGTAACTTGGGAAAGGCCATGATATGCGCGTATCCAGCATGGTGATGTCCTCATCATCCTCCCCTTCTTGAATTGGAATCGCCCTCGACTCCATCTCAGCATCAATCTCCTACAAAAGGTTAGTACTAGCAGAATGCAAAGTACAAGATACATGACCATCAATAGAAGATATATCATGACAAAGCATAGTATAGCAAGATGCATCATGATTATCACAAAGATCAGTAACAGTAGATGTCATAGCAAGAAAAGCACCTCCCTTTAACTGAATAGCCTTATGTTTAACATCAGAAAGTTGTTTGTTATCATGTTTATTCTCAGTATTTTCAGCAAGCAGTTTAAAATGATTTCTAATATCAGTAGGCAATAACGGACGCAAAGTAATATTCCTGTCCTTATGCACGAATGTATATGTATTTGTTCTACCATGATGGGCAGCATCCGTATCATATTCCCATGGACGGCCTAATAAAAGCGAACATGCTTGCATAGGTACAACATGAAAATCAGCAAAGTCTTGATAAGAACCTACTGAAAAGTGTATGCGTGCTGATCGAGTTACCTGTGCCGTACCACTATTGTTGAACCATTTGATGTGGTAGGGCTGATGTAGTGCATGCGTGGTCAAGCCAAGTTTGCTTACCAAATCAGAACTTACCAAGTTGTTACAGCTCCCAGTATCAATGATGGTGAGAACACGACGGTCCGCAACAATGAGGTACATGTAGAATAAATTATTGCGTTGTTGTTCTTCCTCTTGTCCCACCCGAGTGGTCAACAAACGCTGTACAATGAGGCTAGAAAAGCCCGCGGACGCAGCAATAGAATCAATGGCGGTAGTCTCCTGCTCCTCTGTCGAATCTGCAACAAGGTTAGGCATACGAGCAAATTCATCTTCAACATCACTAGAACTTTCATACGCATCAGCGGTAGCAATGAAAGCACGACGACTAGGGCAATTCTTCATGACATGTCCCATGCCCTTGCAGCGGTGGCAAATTCTGGTGGTGGAGGAGCCACTCCTAGTACCGGAAGTAGTAACCTTCTTCTGGTGTTGGTGCTTCACACTAGACGATTGCGCTGCAGAAGTAGGCGCAAGTGGAAAAGTTGTTGCTTCGTCTTAGCAACATGACTCTTCAAGTTCTCTACTCCAGTGCGTTGCTGGAGATATTGCTCAGTGTTGGACCTGCAAGATTGTTGTGGAAGGCGATCCTGTACTTCTCGTTCAGCCTTAAGAGCAATATGATACAATTGGCTGAACCTATTCCACTCTTTATAATCAAAAATATTCTGGATATCACGGTTCAAACCACCAAAAAATCTAGCACTAGTTTCAAGATCATCTTCATGTATATCACAACGTGCTAAACCAATAAGCAATTCCTGATAATATTCCTCTACTGTTTTACTACCTTGTGTTAAAGATTGTAATTTCAAACGTAAATCACGTTGGTAATAAGGAGGAACAAAACGAGATTTCATGCGTTGTTTCAAAACAGACCAAGTGGCAGGTATAGCAGCATTAGTATTGCAAAGATCATTCCACCAAAATAGAGCAAAACCTGTAAACTCACTAGTAGCAAGTCTAACTCTATGCTCAGCAGGAACTAAATGAGAATTAAATTTCTGTTCAATAGCAAGTTCCCAATCTAGGTATGCTTCAGGGTCAGCACTACCGGCAAAAGGTGGTATGTTAAATTTGGGCTTAACAAAAGTATCAGTATTACCATGATTGTTATTACCTCCCATACCGTGTCGATTACGGTGAAGACGGTCTGCATCACGGTCAAAATCATCATCAGCATCAGCTCGTTGAGGTGGAGGTCATCGTCCAACATCCTCAATGCGGTGGACAACAGTGTTGATGTGACCCATCAACTCGGCAAACTTCGTTTCCATGAATGTACGCTGGTCCGCAAGATGCTTCGTGAGCTCGGCCTTGGAGACGCAATCATTAAAGTCTGTAGGGGACTCCAACTCTTCAGGTGTCCCTTTCCCTTTCTCTGACATGGTTAAAAGCAAAAGACAAGACTAAACAAAAAGATTAGCCCTATCAACTAGCAGGCAGCAGAGGGTGTAGAAAGTGGAAAACAATATCAGAAGCAATGTATCACAATCTTGCAAGTGTTCTTACCAAAGCCAAATAGGTCGACACAATCTGTAGTTGAGCTTGGGTGTAACAGTTGCAAGGAAGAAACCTGTGCTGCAATATGTATAGCTTGGAAGGGTAATATGTATGTCACTGGAACACAATTCAATAACAGATAGTAGCACTAAATAAATGTCCAAAGTAGTGGCCTAATTGCTGGCAAAAGAATCGTGTTCAAAAACAGTTGTGACAGCAAGAACAATGGCAAAGAACAATGGAAAAGGCAGCAAGGAACAAAACAGACTTCACAGACTTAGAATTTTTAGAGGGGGGGGGGGGGTGCAAATCAAAATCTTGATTTTTTTTGTATGATTTTTCCACTATTTTTCTATGATAGAGGAACACAAAGGAAGGAACCACAAGAAGTTTCAACTCAAACAGAGGGAAAACAAAGGGTAGGCAAAATCTCAAAGTTTCATTGAAAACGCTATTTTTGACTTCATAATTTTTTTTCTATTGTTTCCCGATTTTTTTTGAATTTTTTGATGAGGGCACACAGGGCGGAGCCGAGAGTGGGTCACCTCAACTTTGAGTCAAGAATCTGCTGTAAAAATTTCAGCCCAATCGGAGCAACGAGCGAAAAGTTATGCCTGTTTTACCGAAGGTATGTCAAGATAGGGTTTGAGGGGTGAGGGGGGGGGGGGGGGGGGGGGAAACCGAATCGGGTAGGGTTTTTTTGTTGGCAACAGATTGTGGGTGTGGTGGGTGGGTGACACGATGGTGAATCCAATGGAAAACACGATGGTGATGGTGGTGTGCAGCGGAGATCAAAACACAAACCAAATCCAAACACAAATTCAAACCAGCAACTGAACTCGACTAGGACACAAACTCAACACTACGGACTCTGAAATTAAATTATGCAAAGGCTAAACAGTGTCTGGAATGGTGAGGAAATTTTTTTTGTAGGCTTTTTCGTGGACAAAAGGTGATGAACACAAACGAATCTAAAGGGAAGAACACGATAATACCTCACGGGGAACCTGGAAATCTGATACCACTTGATGTAAATATGGCCCGATCTTCCGAGAGGTAAGGGGATCAACTCGAATTTGGGGAACTCGGCGTCGACGACCCAGCTTGAATCAGACAAGATCCATCCCCGCAACCGTTACACCAAGCACAACTTTATTGTTCCTGCAAGCAAAATCGAGAACACAAGCAAGAGAGGATAAACACGCAATCTAAAATTGCAAATATGGATGAAGCGAATCACAAGAAAAGGTTCAAGCTCTTAACACAAAAGGACTAATCGCCACAGTGGTGTAGAACAAGAACAGGGGCTCTGGATTACTGTAAAAGGACTTGTCGCCACAGTTACAATAATTCGATCAAGTTTCTCTCTGGAAAACTGAACTGAACAAAACCCGCAACTAAAAGACGGCGGCTACTGAGTTTATGTAGGAAACAAAGACGTCCTAGGGTTGGGGGTGACCAGGGGGGGCGCCCACAACATGGGCTTAAGGCCCGACATGATACATGGCCAAGTTAGCCCAAAATAGGTGGCACAGCACCTTGTCATGGTCACATATTATGACTCACGACCCTTCTGGAGCTAGGACCAGAAACAAAATGACGGCATCGTCGTCCTCTTTCCAACGCATCAAAGAACACCTCGTTTGGACGTCGGATGTGGGAGATATCATCAAAACCGTGAAGGGGTGTCGGCTGAATCCGAGACAAACGCGGCGACCGAATTGGTGACGACTTATAACTTGGGGAAGGCCATGATATGCGCGTATCCAGCATGGTGATGTCCTCATCACATGCGCTACATATTTCGTCCTTCTCAAAAGCAACATCCTTTAGTCCAACAACGTGGCCACCTTTAAGGAGTTTAGAAAGATTTCTCATCCCAACATGAGCTAGCCGGCGATGCCATAGCCAATCCAAGGTGGTTTTAGCGACCAAACAAGTACTTAGGTTAGATCCTTCTTTGTTGGTGAAATCAACAAGATAGATCTTGTCCTCTAAATACCCTTTGAAAGCTATTGAGGAATCTTTCTTCCTAAAGACGGACACACCATCATCGTCAAAGAGACAACTATAGCCATTTCACAAAGTTGTGAGACAGACATCAAGTTGTACCCTAGACCATTCACAAGATAAACATTACTAATTGAAAGGTCATGGGGTGACGTCAATCCATCCACGACCAATTACCTTTCCTTTGTTGTCATTTCCATGTGATATGCCTCCACTTGGTAGATTGTCATGATCAAGTGTGGAGAACATTGATCTCTCTCCAGTCATATGATTTGAGCACCCACTATCGAGCACCCATATTGCACCACCGGAGGAGTATTCCTACAAAGGTAATCAAGCACGTGTTTTAGGCACCCAAGTTGGTTTGGGTCCCTTAGCACTGGAGACAAGAGCTTTAGGCACCCACACACAAGGTTTCCACCTCGCATCATGTGGCCCAACGAACATGGCAACTACTCTACCATAAGCATTATGGGTTAGCACATAAGAGGCATCAAAATCATCAAAGGATATGGTACAATTCTTGGTGCTCTTGTTGACTTGAGACGCATTCTTGGGCTTGATAGTATTCTCTTGTGCCACTTGCTTTCCCTTGTTCTTGCGCACAAAGTTGATTCCTTTGTTGTGCCTTCTTTTTGGTACATTCTTGTTGTACCCCAATCCTCTCTTGTCATGAGAGGCTCTTGGCTCACCAACTATTTTTGTTGTGGTCTCCACTTGACCTTTCTTCTTGAGCTCATTGATTTGGTTGGTTAACTTCTCAATGATTGCATCTTGCTTGGAAATCATATCATCATCAATGTTGTGGCACCTTCCACAACCTTTGCTTGTTGAGTCTTGAGCGGATTCAAACTTCTTCCACAATGAGCGAGAGCTTGTCTTGAGATCTTCAATGACCTTTACTAAGGCCTTGTTCTCCTCTAGCAAGGAGTTGCACCTTTCTTGATACTTCTTGCTTGTTGAGATGCATGATTCACATGTCTCATTGACCTTTGTAAGGTCCTTGGTTAGAGCCTCGTTCTTCTCCTTCTCTTGCTCAAGTTGCTTGGTGAGCTCAAGGTTCTTGCTTCTTTCTTCATCAAGCAACTCTTCTTGTCTGTCAACGATTCTTTCTTGATTGTTCAACTCCCTTTGTAGCTTATCTAGCATTTTCACCATTTCATGCATAGAGGGGACCAAATCCTCCTCTTCATCACTACAATAAGAAGAATTGAAATCAGTGTGAGGAGCTACCTTGCTTTCCTTGGCCATGAAGCATCGAGGGGCATCATCTTCATCATCGGTGAGGTTGTTGTAGAGTGACTTCTTGGCTGGGGGTAGACCAATGGCAATATTAGCAATGTATTCTTGTCCAATGTTAGCATGTCCCTTGTTTTGTGGCTTCTTGTAGGGCTTTGTCTTGTTATTGTACTTTTCATTTTTCTTGTCGTTGCCATTTAATCTTGGACAATCGGCAATCATGTGTCCTTGTTCGTGACACTCATAGCATCTTCTATTTGTTCTTCTAGGTTTTGCCTTGTCAAAGCTTCTTTTGGTGAAACCATTCTTGATCACGTACTTGCCAAATTTCTTGACAAATAAGGCAAATTCTTCATCATCTTCTTCTTCATCATCAATCTCTTCATCTTCATCATCATCATCATGAGTCTTCTTGGCTTTGAGCGCCAAGTCCTTATTGCTTGTGCTCTCATCTCCTATGAGCACGTTCACTCTTGCCCTCATCATCACAACTCTTGTGGGCATTTATTCTTCCAATGACCTCACCGTTGTGAAGCTCTCAAAACCATCCTTCTCTTCAATGATGGTGCATAGTGTGGAATTCCACATCCTAAGAGCCATGAGGAGCTTGTAGCTGACTTCCTCATCTTTGATATTGTCACCATAGGATCTTCTCTCATTTACAATGTCCATAAGCCTATCATGAGTTTATTGAGGCTCTTCTCCCTTATTCATCACGAAGAAGTTGAATTGATTATTGAGAACTTGAAGTCTTGACTTCTTAACAACATCCACTCCCTCATGGGCACATATAAGCTTCTTCCACATTTTCTGGGCATTCTCAATTCTGGCAACTCTTGAATATTCCTTAGGATTCAAGGAAGAGAGAATGGTTGACACCGCTTGAGCATTGCGATGTATGTTGAGTTGGTCCATAGTTGTAGGATTGTCCTTGTCTTCCAAGGTATATCCTTTCTCCACAATTTCCCAAATTGGTGGACCAATTGAAATGAGGTACATCTTCATGCGACGCTTGTACCAACTAAAATCCTTGCCTTCAAAGTAACGCAATCTTCCACTTCCACTTCTGTGGAAATTTGCCACATCGGCATAGTTGAAGGGGATGGATGCATGCAACTCATGTCCCTTACTTGTTGAAGTAAGATCTTGAGGCGTGTCACCTTCTCCCGGCTTTGATATCTTTTAATCTTCAAGCTTTCAAGCATTGTAGAAGATTCTGGCTCTGATACCAATTGAAAGTTGCCTAGAGGGGGAGGGTGAATAGGCAATTCAAAAATAATCCTAAAAAAGCACTAAAGGGTAATCAAATAACCAGGAATGACAGAACATCCGTCGGGGGTGACGGAACTTCTATCGCCACGGAAGTTCTGTCAGGTGACAGAACTTCTCACTACCCTTCCTCTAAACAATGAACAACGTGGATAACAAGGAGAAGGAAATACTAACTTGGTAGAAGTGAAGCTAATACAATGTAAGCCTAGAAACTTGAATGAAGGACTAGCTACACAATCAACAAGTGATACAAGCACAATAATATGAAAGAAATAAGCAAGCACAAATATAAGAGCGGGAAGGTAAAGAGAGACACAAGAGTTAACCCTAGGTTCGGCAACCACACTAAGTAGTCCCGACGTCCTCGTTGAGGAGGCACATAAAGTGGTCGGGTCTCTCTCAACCCTTTTCCCTGCCAAGCAATCACAAAGACCATGCTTGGATTTCTTTCTACACTTGATTCTTTTCCTCCGGAGGCGAATCACACCTTCACAAATGTCCCCAACTCACCACACAAAGATGGGAGATCAAGGGCGAGCCTAGCCGTCTAGGAGACCAAGTCTCCGAGAGTAACAAGCAAATCAAAACTTGATGGGGAGGGAAAGATGTGCTCAAGCTTTTGAGTGGATGGATTCAATGTTTTTGTGGTTGGATCTTTCTCACTTTGATTTGAATCTCAAGAACAAGCCTAGGAATGAGAGGGGAGAGCTCTAGCTAAAGAGTGAGTGAAATGGCAAGGAATCCAACCCTTCCCACGAGGGAAGGGGTACTCTATTTATAGATGGAGCTCAAAAACTAGCCGTTACAGTAATTTCTAGGTCTGACGGAACTTCCATGGTTACCCTCGGAACTTCCATCAATTCAAACTTAGTCGTTGCACGCGCCTGGGAGACAAGCCAGATGCTATGACGGAACTTCCGTGAACGGGTGATGGAACTTCCGTCAATCTCGGGTTAACAAGGATTGAGCTCACAGAACTTCCGTGAGAGCCATGGAAATTCTAATGACGGAACTTCCGTCACAGACTGGCGGAACTTCCGTCACTCTCGGGAAGTCAGCAAGTAGGAACCCGACGCTGACGGAACTATCGTCAGGAGATGACGGAACTTCCATCACCCTCGGGTAGGTAGGGAGAGGGCACCCGACGCTGACAGAACTTACGTGAGAGGGCTCACGGAACTTCCATCACTCTCTGTTTGGCTTAGAAAAGAACTGGTTTTAAGGCTTGTTGGCTATACATCTCACAAAAAATATTTGGAGGCTTGAGCACACACAATTCCCTTCTTAACAAGTTTATTTTACCCCCCTTTATAGTTCGGCATACCTATGACTCAAAATAAAATAAAAGAACTGCTTATTGAAGAGATTTTGAGTCCATATCCTTTCCTTTCTTTTTGGGAGTAAACAACAAATTGTAAATGACATTTTGATTATCTGCACATATATTTCATAAACAAGTTAGCACACTTTTAATTTTTTGTCATCGTACACCAAAACCCACTAGGGGATCCTAGATGCATCTTCAAGTTCAATGAAACAACAAGCAAAATATGCATAAGGTTTTCAATATCACTATCTTATGGCTTTGGTAGGACATTCACATCATTGAGGAGAGGGCCATTCATTTTTATTTTTAAAGAGAAATTCCCAAGCACTACAAGCATAAGAGCAAGATTTCTTTCATTATACCATATCTCATAAGTCAACTACTTAGGTGACATGCTTTCCTAAAGATGTAGTTCACAAGTAGCAAGAAATGAACTAAGAATAAAGAGCATGCAAGTCAATCAAAGAGAAGCATGAAGATGAGGGTTCACAAGATTTGATGTAGTTTTCAAGTTAAATTTTTTGATTAATTCAGGATAAGTTTGACTTTACTTGGAAACTAGGAGGAAAGGGATAGAGTGTGCAAACTGTCACTCTTGAAGAGGTAGAGGTCAAGAGGAACCATGGTTGGGTCGACTGCCCTTGTAGGTTGGTCGACGTTGCTTGGAGCTCGATCGCCTCACCCTATGTCGTGTTGGCTTAAGTGACGATGTTCAACGTGTCGATAGGAGGCCTTGTATTGTTTGTGCATTGAAAATCTTGAAGGCCTCCCCCACACTTGAACTTGTACCTTGGCGGATGCTTTATTTGAAGAAGAACAAAAACAAAAAACAAAAAGGGGTGAAAAGCAAAATGGACTCTACTGGCTTTATGGGCCCAATAGAGTCACAACTTTATTTATTTATTATTATTATTCTTTTCTAGGTTCACTATAAGATTGAACTGAAAGGAAACAAAAAAGGAAAATAAACTAAAGCGCCTTTCAGTAAATTGTTTTTTTCAGCAAGGCATGAAAGCAAGAACTAGCAACTCCTCTAAACCGAGAGGAAATTGGTAAGAATGGAACTTGCTACGAGATACATACAAAACTCCCCCACACTTGGATTTATGTATCATGGGATGCTAAAATCAAGTGTGTACTACTGCGGCCTTCTTGTAGTGGGTTCCATCGCCAAAAGGACCATGGTGTTCAAGTTGATGTAGCCCCCATGTTTTTGGGCTTAGAGTGACCATCGTTCTTTATAATCTCAACCTAAAATGGTTAGCAACCAAAAATACCTGAGGCATACATACCCTAAAAACATTTTCTTTCTTTTATTGAAGGAAAGAAAAATGATAATCCAGGCCATCTCCCGTTGTGCTTTGTTTATGGTCACAAGCTTGACCATGGGGACTTCAAATTGCAGCTATCATTGGCGATGCAGTTCCCAGTCCACCATGAATTTTTGATGTGTCATTCAAGCTCTAGCTGCAAGTTTAATGCCAAAGTGCAACTATGAGATTTGCAATATTTATGATAGACAAAAGCATCTACAATCATCCTAAAAAATTTTTTTGGTAATGAGGCTCGTGAGGCGATTGTAGTTCTTGTAGGTACGCTTGGCACACAAGTTGATTGACTCTAGAGATTCATTAAATGAGCATGTATCATGTCTGTTTTCAAGAAAAAAGGTCTCACACTCATCTATTAAATATTCTCCTATTTCTAAAGTCAATGGCTCAATAAATCCAATTGCCCAATGTTTCTCCTTCTCACGGAATTCATCGATAAGGGTCACTGTCGATTCTCGATCACCATTGAGAACAGAGTAATGAGGGCTAGAGAAAAAAGGCTTAGTTAAGGAAGGTGACGGTTCGGTTTCAATAGGATTTGGAGTTTTTCCCGAATCTTCTCCATGCTGGGTGAAAAAGTTCATGTCCTTAGAAGGAACAGCTTCGGTGATGCAAGTTCTGAAACAAACATCACTTTCTCAAGTGAAGGGTGCTCGAGATGAGACCTTACCAAAGGGTATTCTGAGAAAAGGTTCCTAATGGTGAAAGCAATCTCCCTAAGTTTTTTAGTGTGGCTCCCCTGAGATGCACTTAGTAGGTGGAGTTTTTCTAGTGAGTAGCCAAGGAGGAGATCAAAATCGATGATAGGAAAGACATGGAAGTCTACGTGAAGCTCAACTTTTCCTATCTTGATTGGTATAGCCTTTGCGACCCCCGACATGTGTAGGAAACTCCCAAGGAATCCTTGAAGAGAGAATCGGTCGGCTCTAGAGGTATATCATCAACAAACTATAGAGCTATGTATTCGAGGATGATATTAACTCCTATGGTGGGATTGTGAAGGGCCTCTACGGTATTTCCTCATATAAGACAAGGAATGGTTGTGGAAGGTGAATGGATTTGGATAGCTTTGAAATAATTCTTTTCTTTCTTCAACCGCTACTTCTTCATGGCCTCTTTTGGAATTGCTTCTTGGAAAGGACCAGGAGGCAAAGCAGATACCGTAGGCTTGTTTTGCCAGATAAAATTCAAGGTTTTTCTACGACCATCAAGTAAGCTTTCCTCGAATTGGACTGTCAACCTTGAAGGTAGAATTTCTTCTTCCTTCCGAGAGGTCTCAACAGCAAAATTTAGAGATGAGAGAGCTATGGGTTCGAAATTAGCTATTGAAGGACCCTTATAGGTTGGATTTCCATCCTCTCGAGAATGAGGAGGACAGACAGGAACTGGTGGGTTCTTTTCGGAACAATAATTCGAGGCATTCCCAAAGTATTTAAAAAGACCTTCCTTGAATTCAAATGAGAACTCTAGAAGTTGAATTTCTTCTTCCTCCAGTGTTCGAGGTTCGGGGGACAACTCAAAAGTCAAATCTGGGGATAGGCAAGGCATGAGCTCAGATTTGGCTATTGAGGGGTCTGTGTGGCTCGACGTAGCTTCTTCCTGGAGGGGCTCACTAAGGTTGTCTAAGAAGGATGAGGTTTCAAAAATACGGTCCAGGATTGCTCTTCCTTCTATTGCAGTCTTGTGCGCAAACGATCCTCCGGAGGCAATGTCGAGGAATTGGGCAGACTCCTTGTATAGACCCGAGTAAAAGTGTTGAAGCAACATTTCATTGGGTATCGACAAGTCAGGGCCAGATTGTAGTAGCAAAGAGACCCTGGCCCAAGCTGCTCCAATAGATTCCTTCTCATTCTGGCAGAAGCGGAGAATTTCCATACGAAGGGAGACAATATGGGATTGTGAGAAGAACACAAGACAAAATTTATCCCGCAACTTCTCCCATTCACCATGTACACTCCCGACAGTATGAGTGTACCATTGTTTTGCCTTTCCCATGAGGGAGAAGGGAAACAATTTCCACTTTAGAGTTTCATGTGTCATGCCGTCGATGAGCAAACATGAACACAAATACTCAAATTCTCGCAAATGATGGTAAGGATTTTCAAAATCCAGACCAGAGAAGGATTAATCCCGAACCATAGCTATAAAGCCAGGGCGGAGTTCATAGCCGGATGTGCAAATTGGGTCCGCAGACGGCGATGGCTCAAAGAACTCACCCTTCGGAGCAGAAAAAGGATAGAATAGAAGTTTGCTCCATGGTGGAAAAAGAAAAGAAATAAAAGGAAAAGAAAAAAGAAAAAATACGAGGACGAACAAGGTTAGAAGATGATACAACAACCGTTCCCCGGCAACGGCGCCAGAAATGCTTAATGTTATTTCTTACGATCACAGATAAATCTGCAAGCATATGGATACCGATGTAGCACTTCACCTAGGAGTATTCCAGGTTATAGAATCACAGGGAACGTGTGTGTACTAATCTTCTAAGCTAGTTCATCCAAGGACAACAAGAATATGGTAGGCAAAGGGTAGAGAGGATTCCTACGGTCAAGGATCCTATAATAAGATAGGTTCGGTCTACTACTCCTTACTTCGGGCATCGTCTTACCCCTGCATCCATAGGTGACTCCGGCCAACAGCTCTACGACATACCCAAACGTGGAGGATTACTAAGGCCGGATAGGGCTGTCACCACCTACCGACTACCTCTACAAACCGTGGGGCACGCAGCAAACAAGGTGACCTCTAGTCTAGACACCACGTCTACACTATCAATTACTATCCTAGTCTCGGATCCATGATTATAGAAAACTAAGATACTCTAACTAAATAGGGCGATGATCCGGTAAGCAATAAATAAAGAACTTACTTAAATAGAAAACTTAAATACTAAAGAGGAAACACGAAGACTTACTTAAAAAAGGAAAGCATCTGTCGAGGTACAAACGTGGGGAAGATCGCCGACAAGCCCGGCGCTTCCCCGAACTCTCCCTCACTCTCTCCCTATTTTCTAAGAACTTTGCCAGTGCTAAAGCCTTGTGAAGTGGAGCTCTAAACTCTTCTTGTGTTGTGTAAAATAAGAGGGAGAGGGGCTCTATTTATAGTAGGAGGTGACTTGGGGGAGTGGAGAAGTCTTCCTAAGAATAAGGGAATATTCTCTAGACTATTCTTCATCCTTAGGGGTCAATTAATGGACTTCCCCATTCAGCCAAGCAACGTGAACCATCATTGTATTTCCCTCCCACGTGTGCTAACATCACCTGCATCAGTTCAGCACAAACACATGATCTTATGTGCTTCATAAATCTTACATCCGAAGTTCGATTTAGGCAAGTTATATATATGTTTTGATTGGTTCGACGAGAGCTTCAACATGGTAAGGTCTAGTATATTATTTGACCACTTCTCACTTCATGTTTATGGGTTTCTAATATTTATGCTCTTGAAACTGTGATATTTCCTTGAATTTGATTATAAATCACCTGCATATAAATATTCACCAACACTTGTGGAAATTGTTAGGAATAAACTCCTACCATGATGTTGGTTATTTATTATATATGTTTTATGCAAGTAATTGATGGTCGGATTTAGCATTTAAGGACCATCAACAGTGAGTGTCCGGAGCACAAAGCTATGATTGAGGTAGCTAGGAGAATTTGTCGATGGTTCTACAACCATAGTAAGTTGCATGCCATGATGAGGACCGCTATTGGAGGTGAATTGGTAAGATGGAACGCTACTTGATTTGGCACCAATTATATGTTTTTGGAGAGCATGCTCCGACACAAAGATAGATTGATGACATGGGTGGCTTCAAGCATATTCTTAGAAAGTTGTTTTTGCAACATGAGTGAGGGAAGATATGCTCATTCATGCCTTTCTTGCTTGTCATGGTGGGATAACATGATCTTGGTGGTCCAGTCTGTGGAACCTTTGTATCCATTTCTTCGATTTGCAGATTAGGACAAGAAGCCAAATTTGAGTGAAGTCCTACTAAGATTCCATATAGTGAGGAATGTGCATGAAAGTTTATTTCAGGGCAATCCCCGGGAACTTGAACAATTTATGGCAGTGATCAATCCTAGGATGGGTGATATTGCAAGCATGACTTATGTCAATGCAGCTGCTGCTTTGCATCGCAAATGTCACTATGTATATGGCACATCAAATAACGTTCTAAATGACCTTCGATAGGCATTTCAGTTTATGGTAGATATTGACACATGTGTGTTGACGCTGCATGAAGCTGAGACTTATAGAAGAAAAGAGGGCACTTTTGCTTCAGAGTTGGCTCGTAAGATGGCATGTGATAATAATTCTTCAATTTGTAAGTCATTGTCCATTTCTCATGTCATCTACATTTTATGCAAAACATTCAGACTTATGTTACATTCTTTTATTTCTAGCAGCACAATGGTGGGCTATGTTTGGAAGTGACACCCCAACTCTCCAAAAGATTGCACTACGTCTTGTATCTCAGTGTTGTTCCTCTAGCGGTTGTGAGCGCAATTGGAGTGCATTTGTTTTGATCCACACAAAGGTGCTGCAACAAGTTGTCATATAAGAAACTCCACAAATTGGTGTATGTGAACTACAACCTACGCATTCGTTTGAGGCAAGCTGAATTATACAAGCCACCAGAACATGATCCATTTGACCAATCAATGGAACTTTCTTTATACGATCAAGCACATCCGATACGAGATTGGATGGAGCACGATCGGTCCAATGTTGTTCCATTACTTGATGAGGAGAGCACCGAGAGTGACACCCCTATTCCATCAAGAGTGGTGATCAAAGATGACACTCCTGCAGAGTTATAAAGGATTACTGGGACTACTTCTCTTGTTGAGTGGGCGGGTAAACATGTTGGTGACACACATATAGGAAAGCACAAAATGTTAAGCATGAGGAGGAAGGAAAAAGGAAAGAAACAAATGAAGACAAATAAAGGGAAACCAGTGCATAGTGATTATTCTACTGAGAGTGATAATGGGAGCCCAACCTATCAAGAGTCAGATGATAGCAGTTCAGCCTCTTCTGCTGGTGACTTGGACGTTCCTGGTGGTGATCGTACCTCTTTTCCACCTTCAACAAGTGTCCACTTCACAAGTAACAAAAACAATGATTATTGTATCATACCAATTGATGGATAGTTCATTCACTCATCACTTGTTTTGCAGGCGAGGAAGATTTTACTCATGCTACCCACGTTCAGGACCTTGGTGCTCCACAATCTCAGAGGACGACCATGCGTGGGGGGGACTACAAGGGGTAGGCAACATCGTCTAGGAATCTTCTCTTCTCCTTATGCAAGTGAGTCCTCAATCAGCGTAGGTAGCTCTTCTCCCTACACGCATGGTTACGACCAATACATTGCTCCGCCGCTAGACACCCAACCTCCTCCACAATGGGTTTATGAGTGGCAGGACCCTGATTTCAATAACTTGTTGCTCAATGAATGGCAAACAACTACGGCGTGGACTAAACAAACTTGGAATGACTACAAGGCAGCATTGTTGGCTACTCGTGGCATTGCGCTCATGTCAACCAAAGAGTATCAGTCCGCATGGTACTCACGCCCATGGGTGTGAGTGCAATTATTGGGATGATATGTATTCAACAATTATATTTGTGGAAAACCATTATATAATTATTTGTACAACAACTATATTTGGATGCTTTGTATTGAACTATATAGATGTGCTATGCTGTATGAACTCAACGTATTCCATATTTGTGTCTAATATTGTGCTCAATATTTAAGAAATGTCATGCCTAAAATTTTCCTACTTTTTGGATCAATTTCCTATTTTTTCCCAATTCTCCGAGTGGGTTACTTCAATAACCGATTAGCCGCCTAAACTGACCGTAGCGACCATGCGCACCTGAAATCAAATTTTGCCCGGCTAACCGAGCGGTTACACCGGTTAACCGCTAAACCGGACCCGACCGGTTCTAGCGGTCCGGACGGTTATGTTAACCTTGGCCAGGATAATGTGGCAAGAAATGCTAACTATAGTGGAGCGTTTGTTTTTCGTAGGAGGCAAGAAATGCTAGCTAACAGCAGTGGACACATGGCAATGATGCTGCCAAATCAACATACTTCTAACATAATAATGTGGCCTCTCTTCAACATAACTCTATTTTCAGACACCAATCAAGCCATGAAATCTCCCAAAGGTTGGCCCTTTTGTGAAGGACGAGATGAGCCGTTGAGGCTCCGCACCCGTGGAGGCCCAGCCGCGCAGATCCACATCTGCCTCCTACTCCCCTGGTCATCATCGATACGCCACAAGGATGTCTTGTACCCTAAGAACCCTAGGCCGAGCCCCCCTGTGTAAGGGAGTCATAGCCGAGGGCCGCGCCTAAGGAATTAGTCGCTGAAGATCAGCACCACTGCGCCATCGTGGCCTGAAGCTTTGACATCTCCCAAAAGTTGGCCCTCCACTACATCTCACCTATAGCAGGATCCGCGGGAGCTGCTCATCCATGGTTGGATCCGAGCCAGAGTAGCTCGCTTGTGGCAGTGTGGGATGCTTGCCTTATGGGTATCCTCATACAAGACTAAGTCGGTAGCCGATCGGGTACTTCATCAACAAGGAAGCCGACTGACTCGGCTTAGAGCGCAAGGCACGTAGAGATAGACTTTCTATGTAAATCCTTGTGAGTTATGACTAGGACTCTTCATGTACCCCCCTACTGACCGGATATATAAGGTGGCAGGGTACCCCCCATCAAAGGAGACACAGAGAGACACAAGTTTCGCAACATCAATACAATACACAAAACACAGGACGTAGGGCTTTTACTCTCATCGAGAGGGCCCGAACCTGTATAACTCGGAATCTTGTGTTACCATCATAGTTCTTAGTCTCGACGTAGCCCTATACATTTAACTACCGATCTCAAGCTTTGAGAGTTAGCGTGCCAGGAAGGGGACAAGGCTCGTCGGGATTCTCCGTCGACTATGATGGCCAAAATTCCCATCATTCAGTACTCACCGGACTTCAAGATCTCCTTTGGATCACTCGACTTCACAGTTGGTGACAATGGATCCCTAGGTCTGGAGAACCACAGATCCGACTCGACCACAGCCGTTTCCATGGAGCGATCATCGAGTTCATCTGGCATGATCCCCGCATTGGTTTCACTCGGATCTGAGGAAGAAGTTCCTTCCTTCGGGAATGATTCAAAATCGGATTGGTCTTTTGATGAGGACTCGGTCGGATCCGCTTACCCATATCTCCATACAACATGGTGGATATAGCAGATCCCGCGGATGGAGACCAAGATGGTGACCAAGACGGTGAACATGAAGGTAACCCCGTTGATGGCCAACTGAATCAATTAGCCGAAGGAGGTCAACAGGAGGAGAACCCCCCAGTTGATGACTTATCGGTCGGTCACTGTCGTCGACCAAGAGGGTCATGTAGTTCACACAACACACGTCGACTGGATCTCGGTCCAGAACTCGAAGTGGATGGCATCAAGGTCTACCACACTCCTCAGAATAACATCACAGGGGCCAAAACTTTGCTCGACACTCTAATGATCGACGCAAATTATCAAACCCCTGCGATGCAGAAGGCGGTGGCTATGCTTAAGGCTGTTGCAGCTCAAGAGGCTGCAAAATCTCAGTCTGTCACAAGCTCTAGTCACGCATTTTCATGAGGTCGGCATAGGCGTGAAGACATGAGAAATTCCCTTAGCATCCATGATGGACGAGATATCACCAACTCCCACTATGAAGAACGCGCTTGGGATAACCAACGCTATGAGGAAGAATGTCGTGATTGGAGAATGGACGACCGACGGGATGATCGACGAGAGGACCATCAAGATCCTCCTGTAAGGCATAATCGCGACGACCGTCATCGACATGACGATCAGGATCGGCGTGATAATTATGATAATGACCAGTGGCGTCATCGTCATGATGATGTTGTTGGTCCGTGACACGTCTGTCGTGCAACTCCGTCCCCAGACTGGCATAGGCGGTCGATGACGTCGACCGACGATGAGATCGATGGCATCAAAGCTTATATCCCTAGGCTTCGTATAGCTCGATGGCCAAAAGGATTCAAGCTGGTCCCTATCAAAAAATACGATGGTCAGACCAATCCCCGAGAGTGGCTGCAGCTTTACAGCATGGTGATTCGGTCGGCTGGGGGTGATTCCTATGTAATGGCTAATTACCTTCCAGTCTGCCTGGATCCAGCCGTTCGGATATGGCTCACGTCTCTTCCAGAGGAGTCAATCACATCTTGGGGAGACCTCAACAGGAAGCTCATAGAAATTTTCCAAGCTACCTGCAATCGACCAGGCAACCATTTCGAGCTCATTCAGATCAACTAGAAGACCAACGAACCTCTTCATGACTGAGATCCCCAATGTCTCGGACCAACAAATCATTGCCGCCTTCCAAGGAGGGATCTGTAGCGATGATTTGGTTCGTGAGATCGGTCGGAGGAATCATGACCTCAAGCTGACTGCTCAAGAGTGCTTCGAGATCGCTGACAAGTTTGTGTCTAGTGAGTCGGCATTGGATGACATCCGGGGAAAAGGCAAAGAGAAGCGGTCGGACAAGCCGGAGTCCTCCAAGAAGGAC
Organism: Eleusine coracana subsp. coracana; assembly: GCA_032690845.1. NCBI lineage: Eukaryota > Viridiplantae > Streptophyta > Magnoliopsida > Poales > Poaceae > Eleusine > Eleusine coracana. The sequence continues at coordinate 39,847,241 of CM064428.1, read as the reverse complement.
AAGAAGAGGAAGCCTGATGATGAGGACATCACTCCTAAGGATACATGCAATACTCCTCCAATTCTGGACTTGCAAGGTCCAATGACTAGAGCTCGTGCACGACGACTAAAGTTAGAGGTGAGCTCGTTCCTACGTTCTTCATTATATATCACTTTTGAGAATGGTTTGCTACCTAATGATTATATTGTAATTGGAACCATGGAGAGGACCAGGAGATGATGGGAGAAGGACTTGGAGATGTGGAGGACCAGCAAGGATGTGGAAGCTAAGGTGGAGGCCCAACTAAAACCGACTTCGAGTCTGTTTCGGGGCTCAGGACCAGTCTGCACTAAAACAGAGGCCCAGAACGCATATGGACTCGGATTTGGACTTTCTACATATGCACGGAAATATAAGAAGAAGATCTTTCCAATGCTGCCTGTCTCATATCAAAATTCATCCAGAGTTATCAGAAATCGTCGAAACAAGAGAGGGTCCAGAATCTGTTTCGGTGCTACGTCGCCTATTTTTGGCCTTTGGGCTTTGTATCTAGTTGAGCCCAATTAGGGGCGCATCCAGAGGGTTTTGCATGACCCTAGAGTCTTCATATACAGCCGCCCCTGCACCATTAGGGTTTAGGTTTTGCTTAGATTATTCTGTTCATAACAGTTTCACCATCATCACGATTTGTGAGACCCCAACTTTGTGAGATTCATAATACATCTGCAATTGTGTTGCATCCTTCTTTGTTCTTGCAATCATTTTAGGACGGTTGATAACCAGAGGAGACGTCGTGCTGTGATTGCGGGGTTTAGAACGTGCTGTTCTGAAGCCGGATCGATTTGTGTGTCGCCTCCGACCAAATCAACGTATCCAGAACCATTCGGAAGATCGGGAACCCTTGTCCACATCAAGTGGTAATCAGAGATTCAGGTGCACCATCAGGTTCACACTACCCTTAGTTAATTTCATTTTGTGTTCATCCTATCGTCCACAGAAAAGCCCAAAAAATTTCTCCCTCCGCCCATAACCACGTGTTTAGCCTTTGCATAATTCAATTTCAGAGTCCGTAGTGTTGAGTTTGTGCCCTAGTTCTTTTTTAATCACTGGTTTAGTTTGTGTTTTTGTCGTCAGTAGTGTTTCCCTTGCAACCCTAGCCGCCATCCCCTTCACCATCCTCTGTTTTGTTGGCTTTTTGTGCTAGGGTTTATTGATCGACACACCTAGCCTAGTCCCACCCTAATCCCACCCTAAACACACCATCAACACCCTAGACCAATCGCCACAAATTCCACTTTCCGTTGCCTCCACGCCGTCAATAAAAATCCTACCCGATTCCAAACCCGACCCCAAACCCGACTCGGGTTTCTAGAAAACCGACTCCGACCCCCCTTTGGTAAAACGGGCATAACTTTTTGCTCGGTTGTCCGTTCTGGCTGAAATTTTTATAGGAGATTCTTGACTCAAAGTTGAGCAAACCCCCATTCAGCTACGCCCTGTGTGTCCTCGTCAAAAAATTCAAAAAAAATCAGGAAGATAAAGAAAAAATTCATTCAAGTTTAAACCCGACGTTTTCTGCAACTTCAAGATTTTTTGTAGGCCACATCCTACCTCTATTTGACCTGAAATTTTCTGTGGATTCTCCCACATTGGTAGTGAGTTAGATAAAAATATCAAAAAAAGAAAATAAAAAAAAAGAAATTTGGAATTTCTACTAGTGCTACTTCTAGCCCCCTGAAATTTCTGGATTTGGCTGTTTTACACTTAGCCCCCTGTTATCACCTGTTGTGCCTTTGTCTCCTTGTTTCTACTTTGCTATCACTACTGTTCTAGGACATACTTAGACCAGCAACTAGGGACATGTTACTTGGGCACTTATTCAGCTTTACTATCTATTTTTGATTTGTGTACCATTCACATATATATATTTGGCCTTCCTAGCTCTTCATATTTCTTTTGGACAGCACACAGGTTATTTTGTGACCCTTGCAATCATGGAACACATCTCTCTGGTATCCTTTGCTTTGCTTTTTAGAACTTTGTAAGAGCTTTATAAGGAGTCTCCTTTTGCTGTGTTGAGAGGCACCACTGCTTAGCTGTTTTGTAGAGATAACCTTCACTGTTTGTTTCCTATTTTGGTGTTTGTGATGGCAGGAAGTGAAGACGGAGAGATGGCTTCACCCTCACAATTTGCTGAGTGCGTGAGCCAAGAGCAGCTCCAGAAGGCTTTGTAGGCTGCTCAGATTGATTTGGTAGAGACAATCACCAGAGCCGTTACTGATGCGGTCAGCAAGCTTCACATTGGTGAAAGCATGAAGCGGTTGGAGAAGCGGGTCTCTAAGTTAACCGATCAGGTTGTCGCGTTGGAGACCACTCCCAAAACCAACAATACAAACACCAATAACAACAACAATGACGTGGAAGACGTCCATGATGAAGACACGGTGTATAAGGCTGATGGCACCGTGGATAGGTCAGCTACAAGGACCGCATGATTACGATGTTGTTTGCAACATAATACTCAAGGTATGAGTGGTTTCCATAACTACAATCATCGTCCACACGGTAACTATGCTCTAGATGACCCGTATGCTAAAATTAAGTTTTCAATTCCTTCGTTTTCGGGTCAGTATGATGGTGATGTTTATCTTGATTAAAGAGATGACTGTAGAACAAAAATTTAATGCCCACCATGTTCCTGAACAACATAGAGTTAGACAAGCTACTAGTGAGTTTAAGGACTTTGCTATTATTTGGTGGAGTGGTCTAGCTGCTGAAACTGATTTGCCTACTACTTGGGAAGAACTTAAGGTAGCGATGCGTGACATTTTGTTCCCCCTTCTTTTTATAGTGAGATTCATAATAAACTGCAGCGTTTAGAACAAGGAGATAAAACTGTTCAGGAGTACTTTAGTGAGCTTCAGAAGGGTTTGATTTGTTGTGCTGTAGTTGAAAAAGTAGAGGATCAGATTTGTCGCTTTTATTCTGGTTTAAGAAAAGAAATTCAGGACATCCTTGATTATAAAGAATATTATACCCTCACCCAGTGTTTCCAGTATGCTATGCTTGCAGAGAAAGAATCATAGGTACTTTTCAGGCTTTTGAGGAGTACAGCAAGTCAAGGAACTCCTACCCCCCACGCTCGACGGGGACTTCGGGGCTGCCCAGGCCATCTTTCCGGCCGCCCCCACCAGCAGCTACCAAGGGAACCAATGTTGTTTCTGTAGCTCCAGGATCAGCCCGTGCACCTTCTACGTGCTCAGGTAAACCTTCTGTGCAGGTATCAGCTAGTAGTGCCTCGTCTGTTTCTTCGACAGGGCGCACTACAGGGATTCAGTGCCACCGCTGCCATGGACTTGGTCATGTGCAGAAAGATTGTCCAAGTAGGCGGGCATATGTGGTGATACACGATGGCGGTTACATGAGCACCTCCGATGTGGAGGATGAGGAGGAGGACGTCGCTACCACCAGCAGTGACCTCGTCCTTGGAGGCGGAGACACCACGGGATACATGAACATTATTGTTCAATGTGTCCTTAGCACACAAGTTCATCAGCTCGAGACGATGCAGCGCCACAACTTGTTCCAGATTTTCTTCGTCATCAAGAACCACCGAGCACGTGTCATCATTGATGGAGGGAGCTACAATAACTTGGTGAGTTCTGATGTGGTCAACAAGCTTGCTTTGACCACACGTCCACATCCATATCCGTACTACATTTAGTGGTTAAATGACTCTGGCAAAGCTAAGGTAATACAAACTTATAAAGTTCCTTTTTCCATTGGTTCTTATGTGGATTCTGTTGATTGTGATGTCGTACCCATGCAAGCATGTTCACTTTTATTGGGTAGACCTTAGGAATTTGATAATGATGTTGTACACCAAGGTAGAAGTAATAAGTACACTTTTATGCATAAAGGAACTAAATTTACTTTGTTACCAATGACCCCTGCTGAAATTATACAAGCTGATTTAGAAAGAGCTGCTAGTTTGAAAAATAAAGGTCCTGAAATTCAACAACCTGTTAATTCTAATTCTACACCTAGTAATGTTAATGATTCTTCAAGTTCTAAGGGTGCTGGAATTAAATTACAAGGTCGTTCATGTCTTGCAACAAAATCTGAGCTTGCTGAAATTTCTGATAATGATGATATTTGCTATGCTTTGATATGCAAAAAAGCTTTGTTTTCGCTTGATGATATTGCTTCTAGTGCTTTGTCTCCTGCTGTCACTAACCTTTTGCAGGAGTATGAGGATGTTTTTCCAGCTGAGATACCCCGGGATTGCCACCTTTGAGAGGGATTAAGCATCAAATTGATTTGATTTCGGGTGCTACTTTGCCAAACCATGCTGCTTATAGGACCAACCCTGAGGAGACTAAGGAGATACAACGACAAGTTCAAGACCTTTTGGATCGTGGGTATGTTCGTCAATCACTTAGTCCTTGTGTTGTTCCTGTACTTTTGGTTCCTAAGAAAGATGGTACTTGGCGTATGTGTGTAGATTGTAGAGCCATTAATAATATTACTATTAGGTATCGTCATCCTATTCCTAGGCTAGATGACATGCTTGATGAGTTGTGTGGTGCTATAATTTTCAGTAAAATTGATTTGCGTAGTGGCTACCATCAAATTAGAATTAAACTTGGAGATGAATGGAAAACAGCTTTCAAAACCAAATTTGGATTATATGAGTGGTCTTGTAGGTTTCAAAACCAAACAGCTTTCAAAACCGCTTTCAAAACCAAACAACTATCACACATGTGAGGAGTTTTCTTGGTCTTGCAGGTTTCTACCACCGCTTTGTCAAAGGTTTCAGCACCATTGTTGCACCTTTGCATGAGTTGACAAAGAAGGGTATTGATTTCCATTGGGGTAAGGTACATCATGAGTCTTTTGATGTTTTGAAGGATAAACTTACACATGCTCCATTGCTGCAACTACCTAATTTTGATAAGATTTTTGAGCTTGAATGTGATGCTAGTGGTATAGGCATTGGTGGTGTTTTGATGCAAGATAGTAAACCTGTTGTATACTTTAGTGAGAAAATTACTGGGCCTGTTTTGAATTACTCCACGTATTATAAGGAATTGTATGCACTTGTACCTTGTTTAGAGACGTGGCGTCATTATTTGTTGCCCAAAGAATTTGTTATTCATTCTGATCATGAATCACTTAAGTATATTCGTTCTCAATGTAATTTGAACCGTAGACATGCTAAATGGATTGAGTTTATTGAGTCCTTTCCTTACATTATTAAACATAAGAAAGGGAAGGATAATGTGATCGCTGATACTTTATCTAGGCGCTATACTTTATTGTCTCAACATGATTGTAGAATTTTTGAACTTGAGGCAATTAAAGAACAATATGCTGCTGATGTTGATTTTAAAGATGTATTGCTGCATTATAAAGAAGTTCGTGCATGGAACAAATTTGTGTTGACTGATGGCTTCTTGTTTAGAGCTAACCGCCTATGCATTTCAGTTGGTTCCGTTCGTCTTTTATTGTTACATGAGGCGCATGGAGGTGGACTGATGGGTCATTTGGGTGCCAAAAAAACGGAGGATATTTTGGCCACACACTTCTTTTGGCCAAGAATGAGGAAAGATGTTGAGCGCTTTGTTGCTCACTTCACTACATGTCAAAAAGCTAAGTCTCGCTTGAATCCACATGGTTTATACATGCCACATCCTGTTCCTTCTATTCCTTGGGCAGATATTTCTATGGACTTTGTTTTAGGACTGCCTAGGACTAAGAGGGGGACTGATAGTATTTTTGTTGTTGTGGATAGATTTTCTAAGATGGCGCACTTTATACATTGTCATAAGACTGATGATGCTAGTTATATTGCTGATCTCTTTTTCAAAGAAATTGTACATTTGCATGGTATGTCTTCTACTATTGTTTCAGATCATGATGCAAAATTCTTGAGTCATTTTTGGCGCACGATTTGGAATAAGTTGGGTACAAAGTTGTTATTTTCTACAACTTGTCACCCACAAACTGATGGACAAACTGAGGTGGTGAACCGCACTTTGGATACTATGTTGAGAGCTATTTTGAAGAAAAATTTGAAGCAATAGGAAGAATGTTTGCCTCATGTTGAGTTTGCATATAATTGGGCAACACATTCTACTACCAAGGTAAGTCCTTTCAAGGTAGTGTATGGTGTTGATCACCGTACTCCACTTGATATACTTCCTCTACCTATTCATGAGAGAGTTCATGTTGATGCTAAGGAGCGCGCTGAACTTATTTTGAAAATGCATGAGACCACTAGACTTAGCATTGAAAAGATGAATGAAAAGTATAAAATGCATGAGAATAGTTTGCTACCTAATGATTATATTGTAATTAGGAACCATGGAGAGGATCAGGAGATGATGGGAGAAGGACTTGGAGACGTGGAGGACCAGCAAGGACGAGGAAGCCAAGGTGGAGGCCCAACCAAAACCGACTTCGAGTCTGTTTCGGGGCTCAGGACCAGTCTGCACTAAAACGGAGGCCCAGGACGCATACGGACTCGGATTTGGACGTTCTACATATACACGGAAAGATAAGAAAAAAACCTTTCCAATGCCGCTGGTCTCATATCAAAATTCATCCGGAGTCGTCGGCAATCATTGAAACAAGAGAGGGTCCAGAATCTGTTTCGGTGCTGCGTCGCCTGTTTTTGGCCTTTGGGCTTTGTATCTAGTTGAGCCCAATTAGGGGCGCATCCAGAGGGTTTTGCACGATCTTAGGGTCTTCATATACAGCCGCCACCGCACCATTAGGGTTCGGATTTTGCTTAGATTATTCTGTTCATAACAGTTTCGCCGTCATCACGATTTATGAGACCCCAACTTCATGAGATTCATAATACATCTGCAATTGTGTTGCATCCTTCTTTGTTCTTGCTTGTGTTCTTGATTCATAGGCAGGGATTAGCCTTCTCGGTGAGGTCAATCATTTTAGGACGGTTGATAACCAGAGGAGACGTCGTGCTGCGATTACGGGGTTTAGAACATGCTATTCTGAAGCCGGATCAATTTATGTGTCGCCTCTGACCAAATCAACATATCCAGAACCTTTCGGAAGATCGGGAACCCTTGTCCACATCACCTGACAATGTGGTTCACACGGTGGACCGACTTTAGAAGAACCCTCGAACAAACCAACCGTCCACAGATGAGCTGCTGAGTGGCCCATGCCTTTGGCACCTAAAGGGAAACCACAAAGCAAAGGATTGCTATCGACTGGAGGGTTTTGCAATGGCTGCGCTCAAGGTGGCTAAAGATCCCCCGAGGCTCAATAGCAAAGACAAGCAGAAGAGTTCCATTACGTTCACACCTCGGTCACACCTCGGTCTTGGTCAATATACCATTACGTTCACACCTCGGTCGGCTATAAAGGGATAAGCGTTAGCTGATTTCGTTGCCGAGAGGACAGAGACTCAAAACCGACCTACTGCACAAGACATCGAGTATTGGAAAATGTACTTCGATGGATCTGATCAATTACTAGGAGCTGGTCCGGGAGTTGTGTTTATCTCACCCACTGGAGAGAAGCTTCGATATGTCCTTCAGGTGATGTTTCGCGCATCCAACAACGCTACGGAGTATGAAGCCCTTCTACACGGTCTACGCATTGATGCGTCACTCGGCATCAAGCGCCTTGATGTCTTTGGTGACTCGACTTTGGTTATTAATCAGGTCACTGAGGATTGGAACTGTGTGGATGACAATATGAGTGCTTACTGTCAAGAAGTAAGGAAGCTCGAAGACAAATTCGATGGATTGAAGTTCACACATGTTCTTCGAGACAATAACCAAGCGGTTGATGAATTGGCCAAGATGGGATCATCCCGGTCTATGGTCCCGCCAGGTGTTTTCTTACACACTCTGGATTCTCCCATGATTTCTCCTTGGTCGGATGTATTAATGAGTGTTATTACTGATCTTGTTGGTGATGACAACATGAAGATCGATTGGCGCGACCCGCTCATCCAATATTTGGACAAGGAAACGCTGCCTTTGGATCCTAATTAGCAACGGAGGTTGGAAACCCGATGCCGAGGAAATTTGTTGGTGGGAGACCAACTCTATAAAAGAGGAGGTTCAAACATCTTGATGAGATGCATCTCGATACTAGAAGGCCAGAAGTTGGTAGAAGAAATTCATTTCGGGATATGCGGCAATCATGCAGCTTCCAAGACTTTGGTCGGCAAAGCTTTTCGGCAAGGGTTTTATTGGCCCACGGCGGTTGAAGATGCACACCGGGTCGTTCGGACGTGTGAAGGTTGTCAATTCTTCGCTCAACAAACGCATGTGCCTTCACAACAACTTCAGATGATACCTTTGACTTGGCCCTTTCAAGAAGGCGCCAGGCGGGTTCACTTATCTGTTTGTTGCTATAGATAAATTCACCAAGTGGATTGAAGCAAAGCCGGTCGGCAAGATTACATCGAAGAAGGCAATCGAATTTGTCAAGGATGTCTTCACTCGGTTCGGGGTTCCTCATGATATCATCACCAATAATGGCACTCAATTCACATCAGTGGAGTTCCGTGACTTTGCTGATGAGATAGGAATAAAAATCCACTTTGCATTAGTGGCTCATCCTCAAAGCAATGGGCAGGTTGAACGGGCCAATGGTATGATTCTTCAAGGATTAAAACCGCGGATATTCAACAGGCTTAAGCCTTACGCCTGTCGATGGGTTAAAGAATTGCCTTCAGTTCTTTGGGGGCTTTGCACAAACACCAGTCGGGCAACTGGTCAGTCACCTTTCTCATTGGTCTACGGCTCAGAGGCTATGCTGCTGACCGAAGTCAGCCTTGTTTCGGCACGGGTTCAGGCGAATAATGAATAACTTTCTAAGGAGAATCGAGAGATTGATTTGATTGCAGCAGAGGAGTTGCGTGATCATGCTCTGTTTCGATTGACACTTTACCAACAAGGCTTACATTGATATTATGATAAAAACGTACGTAATCGCCACTTCCAAGATGGAGATTTAGTGCTTCGCCGAGTCATTCAACGAAGAACCATTATAAGCTTTCTCCAAAGTGGGAAGGTCCATATGTTGTGAAGGAAGTCACTCGCCCGGGGGCTTACCGACCGATGTATGATGACGGCGATGATATGTCATTTCTATACTTAATTATTCTTTTGTATACTTATACATTATTTATGAATGAAACCTCGATCTTTTTGATGAAAGATTTTTTGATGATTTTCATTCTATATTGTCTTGATTCCTTAATTTATTTTATTAAACAATCGAGCCAGGGGGCTAGTAATAATGTCCCACCTCAGTCTAACCGTATTTTGGTTTTGGACTACTCTCTGACCGATTTCTTCTCTTTTAATACGGTATTCATTTTCTTGGTCTAACGTCTATACATTATGGTTATATACTTTATACTGCACATCAGACTACCACCACACTAAACCTAGAGCCAAAGTGCGAGAGGTCATGTGTCGATTGGTCGACTCTGCTTGTTACGCGGTTACGAGTCACAACCTAAAATGTTAAGGCAGACCGCTACAATTTGAGTTTCTCAATGATAGAAACATACTTATGATATTTTTATCAATCTTTTAAAAGATGATAAGCATGAAACCAATTTACATACAGGTAATATTGTTTCATTACATAAATATTACTAAAGTCCTCCAGCATTGTATGATTTACAGCTCCTTTGAAGGAGAGGAAGATTCAGCTCGGAGCTCAACTTCAGGAGTCGCTGGAGGAGTAGGCATGGTTGGATTGATCTCTATATTGTCGACCAAGGCACGGGAAGTTTCCAGCATGGAATCCAAAAGCAGCTGGCATTGGTCATCGGCCAAGTCTGGGTTGAAGCCCTCCTTGATCTTGTCCAATGATAGAGCGGGAGACCAAGATTGGCAAATTGCCAGAACCTGATGCCTGGCCTCGGTCGCCGCTCGTTGAGTGTTATGAGCAATATCTTCTGATACATGCTCCAGTAAGTACTCCAAGGAATGGCCAGACTGCTCCACTCGGCCGGCATGAACACAGTCCATTGCCTTTCGAGCGACATAAGATAGAGCTGCGAGTGATAATTTTTGGTCAGTATGATCAAAAAAGGAATCAAGCAGATGTGAGAATAATGAAGGGCTTACTGGCAAGTTTACATTTGAAGGATTTGGAGGTGCTCTTAGCTTCCTCTGTCTTGGCGTCAGCTTCCTTCAGCTCCTTCTGCAGCAGAGTGATCTCGGCCTTCTGGTCCTCGATCGATTTGGAGAGGTTTTCCTTCTCAGCATTCAAGGCGTTGACAAACCTTTGCTGATTGGAAGTTAACTTCCCAAGATCGGCGATCTTCTGATCACGAGCTAAAGGCAAACATTTGAACTTTTAGCACTAGAGTGATTAGTTGATTATTTAAACACAGGTGGCAAGTAATCTTACCAGCTAAATTTGCACGGCCTTGGTCTAAGGCCTTGATCGTCTCTCTTCGGTCGGTCTGCAGCTTTTCAATTTCCTTTTGTGCTTTGGCAAGCTGTTGACCGGTGACTAGCAAAACACTAGCAAAGTGTCAGTCTTACTGAAAGACTTAAAGACCAAAGAGTTTAGGACATACCAAAAGTTTTAGCTTCAAGGTATTCCACCCTAGCCTATTTCCTCTCTACGAGAGCATACATTTTCTGTATACAAAAAGGGGGTAAGCTTAAAGGCAAGATTAAGACAAAGCAAAAGCAGAGTATTGAAGTACCTTGCTAGCTTCTCGATGTTGGTGCATAATTTCCACGTCCTCCACTTCGGGCTGATCGAGTAAATCTGCAGATAATGTCGCCTTACCTTTGTCAAGAGGTGAAGGGACGACAACAGGAGCAGGTTGGGGTGCAGGCGCCGGAATGGAGGCAGGAATTGCTTTGTCAGTTGGCTTATCCACCTCGGTCGACATGTTTGATGACTTGCCGACTGACTTGGGCAGATCAGTCGGACGAGGAGGAGGTCCAGACCGAGTGGCTTTGGACTCTTGGGCACTCTGAGAATCACTCGTCCGACTACTGTCAAAACAAAGATGGAAGAGATTAAAATGTGTTATAGATGGCAATAAGAGACAAGGAGTATAAGGTTAAAGGATTAACCTGGGAGCCTTCTTGAGCTTGATTCAGCGCAACCTCTTCTTCAAAGAAGTCGACTGAGAATCAGTCTCCTTCCTCTTCTGGGCAGAATTTCCTGCCTTATCGGTCTGATCCACCAACCCAGCGTCACTCTGAGTTTGGCTCGAGGGCTCCGACTCGCTTGAAAGTCGATCGGGGGGAGTAGGGGTGGGATGACCAGCATCAGCAGATGGCTATTCTTCATCATCACCCTGATCCCCTATATATTGCCGTCGGCGCCCAATGGTCTACTTCACTGGTCGACTGGGGGGAGGCTGGGTGGTGACCGGATTAGCACGAGCGCCTACAGAAGAGCTCGAGCCTCTAGTGTCGGTCTGCTGCGGCTTCTCGACATAATCTGGTCCCTTGGTATCGGCCGGAGGGAGCGGAGGATGGGATATATAAGTATCCAAAACCTGCACAAGAACAGAAATATCAAGCAGGGCATCGTGACAAGAAAATAAAGGATTGCTCAAAGCAGACTGAGGCTTACTCGGGCACGCATAGTGCCCTTGTTATACGCCTTCCTGATGAGTGAGTCATCCTGAAGGATATCCCATTCAAACATTTTTGACAGGTGTTTCTTATGGAGTTCACCATTCGGCGGGTCAGGCACCTCCCTGGTTTCGTCATTATTGACATAGTTCCGCGCCGGGTGACTCTGCAGCTTCAGGGGCTGCACTCTATGTACTACGAAGCTTTTGGCGACGGTAATTCCGTCAATGCCTTCAGCCTTCAAGTTGGCTATGTTCTTCAAAAGAGTGACCACCTGAGGGTTGGTCGGATCTGGCTTCTCCGTCCATTGCGCCCGAGGAATTGCCTTGGCATCAGTGAAGTCGGCAAGAACAGGGGGAGGGTTGTCAAAGTAGAACCACTCATCCTTCCAATTTTTGTTCCCAGTCTTCAATGGCACATTGATGTAGGCCTCCTTCTTGCGCAACTGGAAGCCAACGCTGCCTATAGCTACTTGATTGTCCTTGGTCGGCAGCGGACGGAGGACTAATAGATGGCAGAATAAATTGAAGTGGGGAAGGATGCCCAGAAATGCTTCGCACATGTGCACGAAGATGGTGATGTGAAGAATGGAATTGGGATTGAGGTTGACAAGCTCAATCCCATAAAAGAAAAGGAGCCCGTGTAAGAAGCTGCAGCAGGGGACTCCAAAGCCATGCTCGAAGAACGAGCGGAATACAACTATTTGTTTATGAATGGGGATGGGGCAAGATTCACGGGGTACCTTCCAGTCGATCCGCACTTGCTCTGGAAAGATGTCGTGGACCACCATCTGGTTCATATCGGCTTGGGAGAGGTTGCTCTTCGAGAACTCCCGAAGCTGCTCCGGGATATCGATCTCCGACGAGGAGGATGCGGCGGCGGCAGTGGAAGTGGCAGGAATCGAGGTGGAAACCTTCTTGCGACCCATGCTGATGATTGTTTTGGGCGTGGCGGATCAAATGCTAAACCCAAGCGGAGGCTTGGGGGCTAAGCACGGCAAGATCTACGGCGGCCGGAAGCGAAGGCGCTAAACCTAGCTGGAAAGTTGAGGAGTCGCTGAGAACAGAGGAGGCGCGAGGAAGACGAAGGGTTCGTGCGCGAATGCAGCGTGGACTGAGAGTTAACTCGATGCTGCCTTATATACTCCCACTTTTTGACCTAAGGGTCCCACGGGCCAGGGTGGGCCGTACAGTGATGACGATTTTTTGCTTAAGGAAAGATTAATTAAGGACCTTAAAACATGATTAGGGTCTAAAACCTTGAGAAATAAAGCTCGGGGGCTTCTTTGATGAGAAGCATTTGAAAAATATTTAACCATATCTATATGATTTGATGATCATGTAGCAAAGGACTTGATGGTCGTATGGGTATAAGTTCAAAGGTTATGGTATTGATTGAAGTCAATAACCAAATTGCCAAAATTTAATTTATGAATAGATAAAGTGGCTAATTATTAGGGAAAGGCTATACTATGATTGATTTCATTTAGCTTAATACCATTATATGATTAATGTCATATTGGTTCATATGAATTGAATATGATTGATGTCATAAAGTTCAGACTGACCAGCCACTCAGACATAGTGTATATCACTCGAACCTTTTGTTATGATTAATGTCGGCAAGGCTGAAGCTTTGCAAGTTGGCTTACTGGTTTGATGACTAGAAGTGTGTTAAACTTAGGCTTGATGGTTTGAGTAAAATACATATGAAATAATAAGAGCTAATATAATTAAACTCTTGCATTATTTGTTAGTCTCCAAATTATACAAGAGTCGAGGGCTATACCTGAACCGGTGCACCAGATCTATCAGGAGCTTCGATAAAGAGGTCTTCCTAATTTATGATCTACATTGAAGATCACTCTGAGAATTAAAGCTCAAAATCAGGTTGCACTCGGGAGCTGCTATGGGATACTTGCCTTACGAGTATCCTCATACAAGACTAAGTCGGTAGCCGACCGGGTACTTCATCAACAAGGAAGCCGACCGACTCGGCTTGGAGCGCAAGGCATATAGAGATAGACTTTCTATGTAAATTCTTGTGAGTTATGACTAGGACTCTTCATGTACCCCCCTGCCGACCGGATATATAAGACGGCAGGGTACCCCCCATCGAAGGAGACACAGAGAGACATAAGTTTCATAACATCAATACAATACACATAATACATGACGTAGGGTTTTTACTCTCATCGAGAGGGTCCGAACCTGTATAACTCGGCGTCTTGTGTTACCATCATAGTTCTTAGTCTCGACGTAGCCCTATATATTTTACTGCCGATCTCAAGCTTCGACAGGCAGGATCCATGACACCACGCATTGAGAAGTAGCATGCCAACGGCCAGATCCATAGCGACGCGGAACCAGCTCTTGTTCTTGATGTTGTGTCGACTATGAGGAGAGGGAATGGCGTCTATTGGGAGGGCTTTGGACGGTGGTTCTGGTGAGGATCTGAGAAACCATGTAGATATGTGTCATGGTTTGTAATATGTGATGAGTAATTGACTTTGGTTGTTTCGGTGTTTGAGTTGAAATACGGGAATCTGGGGATTGCATGAGTTTGTGCATGTCATGGTTTTGACTAATCGGAGTTGGTGAAGGTATTGGTGAAGTTGCAGGATATGGGAAATGTGTTTGCTTGTTTCATGATGTGTAGGTCACTGGGGTCGACTTGGCGGTCAACGGCGAGAGGATCGGGCACAACTAGGGGACTTGGGGCCAGACGATCGGGATGCCGGTGAAGTCAAGGGTGATCCACACCATACACGTGGAGAGGCAAGAAGCACGGATAGTTTCACGGTTGAGCCTCTAATATGAAAACGGCATGTTGATTAAGTCAAGGCGAGCGGGATGCCGGTGCAAGTGACAAGGGGTGCCGATGAATAGGGACTGGGAGAGACTTATCGGTGATCTGGATCGCGGGACAAGGTGACATGTGTCAATATCGAGAAGTCATGCTTTAAGAAGTGTGCGAGGCGGTTTCCCGGTTTTGGCCTCAAAACCTGTGGCGGCGGTTGGTGGTGCATGTGGCACCATCACGGAGCTTGCGTTGAGGCGAAACAAAGTTGTGAAGGGCTCGATGGAGTTCGGGCGACGAGGAGAAAGATGGACAAGTTTGCCCCTGGTAGTAGGTGGTAGTGTTATGGAGGTCAAGGGTAGAGTGGTCATGTAGACAACCCTTAGGCCTATATAAGGAGAGATAGAGCTGGTGGAAGAGGTGCCTCTCATTTTCTTAGCCTTGCTTTAGGTCTTCACTCAAAGTGCTATGAAAGGTCTTCATATAATAAAGGAGAGGAGAGGGTGTGTGAGAGACATCTCTTTCTCTTCCAAAGAGTGGAAGGAAAAGGGTGGCTTTCTAGCCTTGTAGCTATGGATATTGTAAGCATGTTTCCATGATATGAGAGTTATTTTCGTGCTCAAGATCTTCTTCTCTCCCTAAATCCCGAAATTCTCTTTTTCCCTATTTTTGGAGCTATTTTGTGGTGATTTTTGATGTCGTTTTTGAGCGGGTTTTGATACGAATTTCTTGAGGGATCTTGGTGTTAGGACATGCCTAAATACTCCTCTATAGATACTTGATTGAATCCTAGGTAAGAGTACCTTCGATTTCGTAGATTTTCTCAAGAACATTCAAACCCTAGAGCTTTCGGTCAATCCTCAAATTCACGATGAATTTTTGAGCTTTTTGTGTGATTCCACTTTGATGTGAACAAGGGTTCCCAATCTTTTGAAAGGTTCTGGTAAATTTTGATTTGGACGGAGGCGAAACACAAATTAATCTAGCATCTAAACAACACGTTCAGAACCCCGTAATCGTAGCATAACATTTTCTCTGATTATCCTCGCCGAGAAGGCTAATCCCTGTCTATGACTCACCTGCCGCCACTCCCTGCCCAGGATTCTACGGGGCTCTTTGTCTAGTAGTCTCCCCAACCTGATCTCCAATTCCCATCGCCATCATGCCACCCACCCGCCGCCCCTTGACCGGCTTGCCCAGATTCATGCTGTGGCGGCATCTTCTGCCAATTTTCCACATCCGCAATTTCTCTTGGTTATCCTAACCGCTGGAGCAGATTATGAGTTGTATAACTCTGTTTCATTGAGGAAAATGGTATCCTTTGCTGATTTCTCTCCATCAGCATACCCGCACAGCTGCCACGGTTGTTGGCGTGGACCAGGAGCACCCTCGTGAGGAAATCTGAGAGGATTTGATTCTGGTGCATCAAAATCAAGGTGCAGACCTGATTTCGTCGAGGATTGTTTCTAAGTTTTTGATACGTTCTACTCAGGTTCCATTCCACACCTTCAAGCGTTCCAAGCTCGTTTATTTGTGGATTTGCGCAGTCTGATTTGTGGATTCATGCAGCTAGAAACATAGGAGCGAAGGAACGCCGCTTCCCCCACAATTAGCTGCAATCTTTTGTTTGTATGGAATTTTTTATCATGCTTTCCTGCCTGGATCTATTGCTCCAGCCATTTATCAATTCCTATACTGTGAGATATCTTACATAAATAGCTGTAATGCTAGACTAAAAAAATAATAACTCCATTTATGATGTGCTCTTTGAGAGCTATGAAAAAAATGATTAATATCCTGATTGTTCAATTTATATGTGCATAACCTCCCAATGTGTGATGAAGTAAATGAAGAGAACAGAAGATTGCAGCAGCTCTGTTAGCAGCAGCAATTCCCTCCATGTTCTCGAGGCGATTTACATTTTCATAGAAATTATTTTAGCTACTGCAATATATTACATTTTCATATCCTAACTTTATGATTCAGTTGATTTAGTTAGAATTTCGTTTCTCCAGGGCACCCTTGATCCTTTTATTGTAAGTATTGCTGTCATCAATGTTAGGCACAACAAAACCGAGGAGCACCATGATGATAGGAGCTTTTGCAGCATGTGGTGCATCTTTTTGTAGGGTAAAAGCCAAAACAATCAATAATGAAAAAAACCCAATCTGAAACCAAGGTGCGTTCATAATATACACCCGTATAGTATAGAGGTTCTTACGCACTGCAGAGACAAGATATTGTCTATCTGAGCAGCGTGGAGATAGTCTACACGGTCTCCGGGTACTTATTACGTTGTTAGCCATTGCAATTTTATTCAAATCACTATTACAACTTCAAAAGCTAAAAAGAGCCTATACACGTTAACAGAAAATCATCCGTCCGTTATGACCGGCAATTTTCTTCCCCAGCATCCACAATTTTTTTATACTAAATATATCTAATCTACACTCAGTATTGAATAGAATAGCGCTTCTACTTCTCATAGCACGACATTGATCTTTGATGTCTCTAGTGCATCATGGAAAAGAAATTCTGTTTGCAAGGTCAGAATTGATCGGGGCGGAGTGCGTGCATAGTTCCAAGCAACTTTTCATGTCGGCAGGAGTCTTGTTAGCCTCAGGACAAAACTTATTGCAGTATTCGACAGTCGCGCTCATTGCCAAAGGGGCCTCCTTCACGACAACAAAGAGGAGTAGCAGCGCGACGATGGTAATTTTCTGGGCCATTCCCTTGTGCTAAAGCATAGAATGGATCGATGCAATGGCTTGGTTAAATTGATCTTTCCTGTTGTGCACATATATGGCCGCGAGAGCTTCACGCTCCACCATTGTGCCAAAAGAATCCATGACTCTGTTTTCTTGCTATTGTTTTAAGCACCATTTCCTCTGGTCCACCAGAGAGATGTAGTCCCACAATGCAAGACAGGAGAAGCGCAGAGCATGCAAGAAACATGATTTATAAAACAGTTTAATTTGGAAAGACTCCAGTAACTGAACATTTGTCCATAAAAGGACCAATCCTGACACCAGAAAAAAAGCCACCTGACCAAATTGGCCAAAGCCAAAAAAAGAAGTCTTGTGCCAAATCTAGGCCACAAAAATGTTGTTTGCTCCAACTACATGCAAAACGTTGGGCAACATAAAAGTTGGGTGTTCTGATTGCAACCATTTTGCCATGCAACTGTATAGCCTTACAAGCATTCACATTGTTCTGTAGACTGTAGTACAGAAAATGATATTATCGCAATTTTGGATCTCCACGAAGGTGAAACACCTAAATAATAATTCCCTGTCCATAAAAGATTTAAAAATAATACATCAAAACAAATAGAAACATTGTATTTAAAAAGGTTAGCCCTTAACAAATTTCTTTGGGATTTCGTCTTCAGGAGAATAGCCAGTTAGGACTGCTACCTTGCCAAGACTATCGCTGCCCTTGCTTCTATCTTTTCAACGAAATCCTAATGGATGATGGACGAGAAGACTCACTTATATATCAACATATCAAGCAACGTTATTAGACTTCTTTTAAGAATAGTAATATGATTCAACATTTACTACAACCAAACAAAGATATTATAACACATCCTCTCAATTAGTAACACACACACACACACACACATATATATATATATATATATGAAGCATTTTTCCTACTCTCAGGAGTAGCTACTCCCACGTGTATATCTCACAATCTAGAGAGTATCACTACATACTTGAGATTTATAAATTAGGTATGTAGTCATACTGGAGGGTATGTCGATATACTCACTTTTTTTTTGTTACGATACATGATGTATAATGACATACTCACTTTTATATAGCAATAAATACGATATATGTTCATATGCTTATAACTAGAAAACCTTTTAAAAAAAATTATGGTTATCACTCTCAAAAATCTTGTTTTAAGTATATGTCCATACTCAAAATGATAAATGGATATGAACACGTACCCAAGGTAGTTTTTTGAATACGGGAGTAACTACACTTGGGAGTAGAATTGAATTATCCTATATATATATATAGCTATGCTAATTCACACCCTAGGTGTGAAATAATATTCCACTCCCCAGTCATGTTGCATGTGGTCTGTCTCAACCATGGTTCAACTGAGCCACGCATGCATGTATGTATGTGATTCCATCGCTCATTACTTCCTAATTTCATTAAGGCAAAAATTAATTAGCTCCATAAATAGCACATATTGATTGGCAGTCTATTTGCCCTCCTATTTCTAGCCACGCATAGCACCATTCAGTTCATTTCTTCTTGTTCTTCCCTCTCATGCATGTAGGAACTCATCAATGACACAGCAGCATGAATCCAGAGTCCAGACGGTGGCCAGCAACGTCCTCCCACCTGCTGCATGGGCATCAACATACCCCGCAAGCTGGAAGCCCCCACGAAGAACCTCCTACAAATTATCTCTCTATGCCCCGCAAAATGCAACTTTCAAGATGCAGATGAGATATGCACTGGTGGGCGCCGGCTGCATCCGGATTAGCGGCCTGCGAGGCTGCGACGGCACGACAACGTCCCTCCATTGTTGCATAGGCACCGATGCAACCAGAAGCCTCTGCATGCCAGATCGATATGGACCTACCCATCATATTTTTTTGGCATTGTTATTGTAGATTGTACAACGGTTAGTGATCTACTTGCATCTCAATCAATTTCATGTACATTATTTTTCTCTGATCGATTGTTTTGCATATGAGTCAGAATAAAAATTTTCAAGCTGCGATTCAAAATCTTTGTATCTTTCTCTTCTATCACGGCTTGATCTGTCAACCCCTGGCGCGTTCTTGCCAATGGACCAGGCTTCATCATCCACGTCGATAGCAACGCCAAGACATCAGCGTCAGCGGGCACCAGTCGCTACAATTTATAGATTGTGATTATATGTGCAATTTACTTGTAGCTTTTTTAATAGTTTCTCATTTTTTATAATAGTGTTTCAGATTTTGGATATGTGGATAGTCTGAGTGTTGGCCGGCCGGAGGGTCCAGGAAATAAATGTGCCAGTGTATTGAGAACGGATGTTGTGACAACCCTACTCCAAAAATAGAGTATGTCGTACAGGATCATCTTAGGAGATGATTAACAAAGTAACCATACACAGCATTCACACACGAACATTCATCATTTATAAAGTTACTTTACTGAACGCATAATATTACAAGTTAGAGAGTTTCAGTGGAAGCAAGTTTAGATTACAATATAATACATATGTTCTTGGGTTATATTACATAAATGTGCGGAAGCGATAACGCGACAAAACACGACGTCAATCACCTATGTGAACCATGCCAGCCCTATGGCGATGGCTCACTCATCACGGTTAGGAGTGCTAGGGACCCATTCAATGGTCCAATTCTGAGGCTTCTCACCTTCCCAAACCACCTCATTACAGCAATCACAATAAGTAGCTTGAGGGAAACCTGAAAAACAACATCATCGCAAAGCCTGAGTATCTAACATACACTATAAGACTTACCCGTTAAAAAGGTTTACTAAAACCGACTCCTAGTATGCAGGGGGCTGACCGGGTTTATTTGATACATGCATAAAAGCTCCTATTAGTTCTATGCTGCACTTTGATTTCCTAAATCAAGATTTTTACTTTACTTATTGCAGAAAACAGCTACGGTAGCTAGCCACTAAGACTTGAACATAAGTAAAGAGCAATACATCATAGCAATATGTAGCCATAGCATAAGTAAATTTCAGAAACATAACCACAACTTTACTACTTAATATATCATTGCCGCTGCTCGAACAAGAGCTACTCATAACCGCGAGGGACGACAATTCGAATTGATTTACATCCTGCAGGAGAAAACCCAAATACACGACATACGCATCACTTAAGAACATGTATGGCCACCATTCACAAGATTGCTATAAAGTCGATCTGGGGCCATCGATCCCAAGTACACATCCTCCCCGCGATACAGTACTTCGTATTCGAGGCTTAACCCATGCACTCTCCAGCGGTCCTCAAACCCGTGCAACCACCGTGCTATTCACATCACCTCTAGGTCGATGAGTATGGCCGTCCAACAATACGGCGCACAAGGTACTAGGTTTATCAATTCCAATATAAAGTTATGTACTTGGTACTGTTCAATACTTGTCTGCGGAGTTGCAACGATAGGTGCTCTATTTTATCAAGTTCATTAATCAGGTGGACCATAGTTGAATCAAGTGATCCCATAACCTACCATTGACTCCACTAATTTAAGCATAGCATTTACTAACTGAGAGGGTTGCTAACATAAACTAACCATAGGTCATTTACCAGAGTATGCAAGTGGGTTCCATCCAAGTCCTACACTTAATGCACAATACACATTCCTAGCTTGTGACAAAGTAAAAGGACTCAAAAATTATTTAGGTATGCACCGGGGCTTGCCTTGGGAGTGATCGTAGTTAGTGTCTTCACCAAAGTTCACTTCAGATCCCGGCTGTTCCGGGATGATCTCCTCGGTCTCGGTCCCTATATGAAATGAACATGCATAAATACGAAGGAATACACAAGGGTTCATGGAGTTCCTTAATTAAAGATGAGATGAATGGCATGATGATTAATGGCACTTCCTCAATAAATAAAGTTAATGAAACTGATACTCATGCATAAATGTGTATGCACACCTATGTATGACATGGCAACCACTTAATTGAAGGGGACAAACTTATAATTGAAAGAGTATGGTTTTCATTCCTCGGAAACTTAGTGTATGTCTACTCTAAACATGAGCATGTCATTACATGATGATGGTGACATGAAAATGTGGTACTAAGACCTAAACTTCAGAAAGTTTATTTCAAGAAATTTAGTTAAAGTGGCACTATGCAAGTGACTAGCAATCTAGGAGATGGACAAGGTTGAATTGCATAACTAGCTCTAGGTACATATAACTACTTAGGAACCATGAGCATATAATGGAGAATGAGAACTCTACTGCAAGATAAGATTAACATTTTGCATGCATAGTACCAAAGCGGAATTTATTCCTAACTTTAACTAAATGCAGATATAAGACAATGTTCATATGAAATTTCCAAGGTTAATTATTAAGTGATCAATTCAACAGCAAAAAGCATACTGATGGTGCCCAAACTTTTTCATGGAATTTTATAGCAGTGTACAAATACATAAGAAACAGGAATACCAAATTTCAGAAATAAATTCCTAGTACATAATTTATATAAATTCATTTACTGGAAATGAAAATTATGCAATAATACTAAATATATGCATATAAATGGAAATGTG
Source organism: Eleusine coracana subsp. coracana (assembly GCA_032690845.1). Lineage (NCBI taxonomy): Eukaryota > Viridiplantae > Streptophyta > Magnoliopsida > Poales > Poaceae > Eleusine > Eleusine coracana. The sequence continues at coordinate 39,825,570 of CM064428.1, read as the reverse complement.
CTTTTGCAGAAAGTTTAGATATTCCAGGAGATGCTCACTGAACAAGTTTCATGAATTTACCATTTATATATATTTACTTATGAATTTATTAAGCAAAATAGGGTTGTAAGTTTAGGGATTTAAATATATTTTTGTACTACATAACCCTGACCTTCAACTTGCTATTCTGGTAAAGGGGAATTTTTGGAGTCGAACAAAATTGGTTTCATCATTTTTGGACTTTTATTTCTCGAGTTATCGGATTTTTAAGTTTAAACCAAAGTTCACTACTAACTACAGAAATTCCATCGGCAATATTAAACTGCGCGCGCGCTGGGCGGGCTCGCCGGAGCGCTCGTCGTGGTGCGTTGCCATGGGGGAGGTCACTCGGGACTGACACCGTTCGATCGTGCACTCGACGGCGAGCAACCCTAGGGGGCTGCCGACCGACGGCGGTGACCGGAGCGGTGTCAGTGGCGGTGGCGGAGGCAGGGGTGGCTTTGGCGGCTTCCTACAGCACGCACAGGGGTCGAGAAGAGATGGGGTTCGGACGATGAGATTCACCTTGGTTTGCAGACGACCGGCGTCGAGGAAGAAGACGACTGGGATGGTCGGAGGGAGGTTCCCGTCGGCGGGGTGGAAGATTTCGGCGCGGCGGCGCTCCTTTCTTCCCAAAATCCGGCAAGGTCTCTACACGAGGGAGCGAGAGGGTCAGGGGCTGCGAGAGGGTTCCTTGGCACATCAATTTGTGAAAGAAAGAGAGGAGAGAGAGCTGCCTAGGTAGAGCTGGGCGCGACGGCGGCCATGACGGGAGAGGGTCAGGGGGCTGCGAGAGGGTTCCTTGGCACATCAATTTGTGAAAGAAAGAGAGGAGAGAGAGCTGCCTAGGTAGAACTGGGCGCGACGGCGGCCATGGCGGGGAAAAACAGAGCTCTGGGCTCGGGTTCGCCGGAGAGAGAAGAGGGAGCTGCGCTTGGTCTTCGCGAGGGCTCTGGTGGGCTGAGTGGAGCGCTTGCGAGCCAAGAGGGAGAGAAGTGGTGCACTGTGCGAGCTGCCGTGCCTTTGTTCTGATCGAGCGGAAGGGAGAGCAGAGAGAGGAAATGGCGATGTGTCGGCCAGAGAGAGGAGGAACGGCGCCGCCTTCAATTCTGGCTGGTGACATAGGGGGATTTGGCAGTGCAGTGGCCAAAATGGGGAGCTGCAGTGACCGGCGATAGCGCACAGTGGCCGGCGGTACATGTTGGTGTCGAGCTGGGAGTGGCCAGGGAAAAAGAAGGAAATTGACTTCTTGATTTTGAATAGGGGTCGGGTTTTGCATGAATTGGCTAGATTCCACTACTCCAAACTTTAATCCTATTTTTTTGCGTGCCTAGGAAATCATATGCTCCAACTTTTCTTTTGGGGGCATGATCTAATTCGGCTTAGATAAATTTTTAAAATTCCAGAACAGAAAGTTCCTTTCTCTGCATTTAGGGAATTTTTAAGGGCATTAAATAATTTCTAAAAATTCTGGTAAAATTCTCAAAATTCCATTTTAATATGGCCATCCATAATATGCAATAACATTGGTGCACTTCCATGGATTTTTGTGGTGTTTGAGAATGGCTCTCATTTGGATATTCGTGGATTTAATTAATTAATTTCCTCCTTTATTCTTTGGTACCTTAATTATTTATATTTTAAATTTGCCCTCAATTAGTATTAGGGTTAGCTTAATTAACCTTTTGTGACATGGGATGTCACAGCACGCCCCCCTTAAAAGAAATCTTGCCCCGAGATTTGCAAACGGATGAACAAAAGAGAGGGAGCATGGGCGTTTACCGTATTTACGAGGTCAAAAATTCTGGGAAGTTGGTCTTCAGGAATTCTTCTTGCTCCCACGTAGCTTCATCTTTTCGTCTTCCGTATGGTTACTCCATTGCACTTTGTAGAAGGTGATAGTGCGGCTGCGAGTTACCCGGTGCTTTTGATCAACGATTTGGACGGGGTATTCGGGGTAGGAGAGGTCTTCTTCCAATTGTTCGGTGTCGGAGATCACCACGTCGATCGGAGGCTTTAAACATTTCTTGAGTTGTGATACATAGAAGACGTTGTGCACCCGCTCGAGATTTTCTGGTAGCTGCAACCGATAAGCAACGGCGCTATGCTTTTCCGTGATCGGAAAAGGTCCGATATAGCAGGGTGCTAACTTTCCCTTGATTCCAAAGCGAGATACACCTTTGTTGGGAGAAACCCGAAGATAGACATGATCTCCTTTTTCAAATTCCAATGGACGTCTTCTGTTGTTAGAAGATCTTATTTGACGGGATTGTGCGGCCTTCATGTTAGCTTAGATTTGCCGCACCTTTTCTTCGGCTTGTGTGACCAGATCTGGACCAAAGGTAATTCTTTCTCCCGATTCCGACCAGTTCAACGGGGTTTGACACGAGTGACCATACAAAGCTTCAAATGGCGACATTCCCAAACTCTCTTGGTAGCTGTTGTTGAAGAAGAATTCGGTGAACAGGAGACAAGATTCCCAATTTCCATGATTGTCCAGAACACATGCCCTCAATAGATCCTCCAAATGTTGATTTAGCCTCTCGGTTTGACCGTTGGTCTACGGATGATAAGCGGAACTTCGGATAAGAGTGGTGCTAAGACAAGCATGTAGCTGCTCCCAAAAACGAGCAATAAACTGGGGACCTTGATCAGAGATGATCGTCTTGGGCACACCATGCAAACATAGGACTCGGATGATGTAGAGCTCGGCATACTGCTTGGTAGAGTAGGATGTATGGATGGGAATAAAGTGAGCAGATTTGGTCAACCTATCCACAATAACCCATATCGAATCATGCTTCTTGGGTGTGAGGGGCAATCCAACAATAAAATCCATTGCAATGTCCTCCCATTTCCACGCGGGGATTTTTAATCGGTGCAAAAGACCGGCTGTTCTCAAGTGATTGGCCTTCACACATTGGCAAGTGTCACATTCGGAGACATAACAAGCAACCTCTCGTTTCATACATGTCCACCAAAACTTTTCCATCTCCACAATACATCTTGTTGCTGCTGGGGTGTATGGAGTATTTGGAAAAGTGAGCCTCTCCAAAATTTTCTTTCTTAGTTCCTCGTCCTTCAGAACAACAAGGCGATTGTTGAACCATAGCACTCCATCTTCGTCTTGTCAGAAACATGTAGCTTCATTCTTCCCTATCTTCTGGCGGATATATTCCATCCCTTTGTCCTTCTTTTGTGCTTCCATGATTTCTTCCTGAAGGGTAGGAATAAGAGCCAAACTATACAAGGATCCATAGGGAATGACACCAAGACTTGGTTCACTAGAATCTGAAATTGTGCAAGCTTCCATAGAGCAAACGATTGCATGATTGCATTGGTCCCTTTGACTTAAGGCGTCGGCGACCATGTTGTCTTTTCCGGGTGATAATGAATTTCCAATTCATAGTCCTTGATTAATTCTAACCATCTACGCTGCCTCATGTTTGGTTCAAGATGTATTTGAGGCTTTTGTGGTCGGTGTAGAGATTAACAAGATTACCGAGCAAGTAGTGGCGCCAGGTTTTTAAGGCTAGGACAACGGAGGCCAATTCCAAATCATGAGTGGGATAATTTTGCTCATGCTTCTGGAGCTATCGGAAGGCATAGGCAACAACACGGCCTTCTTGCATAAGTACACAACCTAATCATGTGCCGGATGCATCGTAGTAAACATCGAACGGTTTGGTGATATCGGGTTGAGCCAAAACCGGAGCGGTTGTCAAATACTTCTTGAGTGACTAAAACGCTTCTTCGCAAGCGCTATCCACTTGAACTTAGCATCATTTTCCAATAACTTGGTCATAGGCTTGGCAATGCTCAAGAAGTTGGGAATGAATTTCCGATAATAACCGGTAAGACCAAGGAAACTGCAAATTTGCTTGACCGATTTCGGAGCTTTCCAATTCAGTACATCCTCTACTTTGCTAGGATCAATGGCTACTCCTTCTGCTGATATGACGTGACCCAAGAATGGAACTTACTTTAGCCAAAATTCGCATTTGCTAAACTTGGCATAAAGTTGATGATCTCGGAGTCGTTGTAGAACAATGCGGAGATGTTCAGCGTGTTCTTCCTCGGACTTGGAGTAGATAAGGATGTCGTCAATGAACACAACCACAAACTTATTCAACTCGGGCATGAACATGGAACTCATCAAATACATGAAGTGGGATGGAGCATTGGTGAGACCAAAGGACATGGCAAGATATTTGGAAAAACCATAACGAGTGGAGAAAGCTGTTTTTGGAATATCCTCGGCTCGGATCTTTATTTGATGATAACCCGATTGGAGATCAATCTTGGAGAAGACTTTAGCATCCACTAATTGATCAAAGAGAATATCAATTCGAGGTAGGGGGTACTTGTTCTTGATGGTTACGACATTCAACGGCCTATAGTCAACACATAGGCGTAGGGTCTTGACTTTCTTCTTCACAAAGAGAGCGGGACAGCCCCAGGGAGATGAACTTGGTCGGATGTAACCCTTGTCCATAAGCTCTTGCAATTTCTCTTTTAATTCCGCCAACTCATTAGGAGCCATTTTGTATGGCCTACGAGAAATAGGCACTATATCGGGTATGAGTTCAATCTTAAATTCGACAACCCTGTCCGGAGGCATTCCCAGCAAATCATTTGGAAATACGTTGGCGAAATCACATACCACTGGAATGTCTTCTAGCTCTTTTCCTTCAACATGACACACTTGCGAAGTGGACAGCTTGGGATATGGCAATCGGAGAATAGACGGGCCATGTAGGGGTGAGTTCAAATGGACTTCCCGTGATTCGACGTGCAGAACGGCTTTATGACTAGTCATCCATTTCATACCAAGAATTATATCAATGCTTTGGCCATCTAAGATGATTAGGGAAGTGGGGTATACATTGCTGGCTAACTTAAGTGGCACTTTTCTTAACTCCAGATGAGCCCTTATTTTTCCACCGGGAGATGTGATGATGTAAGGTGTTCCCATAGTGGTGGGGGTGATTTTCAAATGATTCACACATGCTTGACTAATAAAATCATGTGTTGCTCCTAAATCAAAAAGAACCATGACAGCATGTTGGTTGATCAAGAACGTACCCGCAAAAACGGGTTGTCCAACTTGGGTCTCTTCGACCGTGGTATAGTTGACTCGGCCATTCTTGTGCATGGGGGTAGAAGACTGGGGATGACTTCCATTGCTGCCATTGTTGTTGCCACTGTTGTGGTTGTTGTTGTTGTTGTTGTTGTTGTTATTCCCGGGAGTGTTGTTGTTGTTGTGGTTGTTCGGGTTGCGCTTCGGAAACCGACACTCCTTAGTGAAATGACCGGTGCGGCCGCAGTTGTAACATGGCTGCGAGGAGTTGGTCTTCACCACTTGGTTACTCTACTGCGGAGGGCGAGAACCAGAAGATTGCTGCTGGTTGCCTCCATGGAATCGAGAGTGCTGCTGTGGGAAGGATGGACGAGATCCTCCTCCCGACGGTACCGCAGTCAAGAATTTCTGTCCAGTCGGGGAGGTGATGGCTTGCTTGTACTTGGGCGGTGCGGAGCCGGATGAACTTCCCATCGCACATTTCCGCTTCTTGTCTTCCTGGTTGGCACAGATGGCGTCTTCTTGCATGATGGCGGCACTCATCAAGTCATTGAATGTGCCGGCAGTGACTTGTGCCAAGCGGTCTTGCAGCTTCGAGGTAAGACCCGAACGAAAACAGTCCTTCTTTTTCTCATCCGTATCAGCATGATACGACACGTACTAAGCCACGTAGTTGAATTTCCATGCATACTCTTGCACGGTTCCAGAGCCTTGCTTCAAGTTGAGGAATTCTTGCAACTTGCGCTTCATGAGTCCAGCGGGGATGTGGTGCGCACGGAATGCTATGCAGAATTCTGCCCACGTGACTTGGTGTCCAGCGGTGAGAGCAGCGGTGAAACTGGCCCACCAAGCACTTGTGGAGCCGTGGAGCTGCTGCACGGTGAAGAGAGGCTTCTGCTGCTCGGTGTAGTGGAGGAGAGCAAACTTCGACTCTAGAGTGCGAATAAAATTATCTGCTTCAAGCGGATCACCGGCTTCTCCGAAGGTGGGCGGATAAGTCACCCAAAAGTCACTATAGGAGGATTCACGAGGCTGCAATGATGGTGGTCCGGTAGCTCCTTGGCGGTTCATGTTCTCCATGAACATGCGGAACATCTTATTTTGATTGTGGATGAGCTGCTCCATAGCTGTCATGGGTGGCACGTTGGGCAGCGGCCCGTTTCCACTGACGTTCGAGGCGCCGGGAGCATCACCGGCATGTTCTCCACCGGGGCGAGTTTGCACTATCTGCCATATGAACAAACATGTTAGCCGAGTCATCACATGAGACAATAGGATAACAAGGCATGATGACGAAAAAAATTTCAGATTGTTCATAATTGAAATGCTGACAAGTAAACAGTGCGGACATAAGATATAACTTAAATTCCATAATTTCCAACACCACAGGCAACATACTTATGATAAAAACCATAGATACATGTTCATAGTCAACGCCGGAATCACTGTTCTCACTCAAATCAGCGTCCTTGGGGGGGGGGGATCACTGCGAGTGGAATGGGTGGCTGATCATTAAGGATGGCGTTCAGCTGGCCATTAGCATCTTGGAGATGCCCAATGAGCTGCTCTTGCTGCGCAATGATGGCGTGAGCATCATTGAGGTTCCCTTCCATGACATCACACGCATCTTGAGCTTCTTCGCGCTGAGCCTGTAGCTCACTTCGCTCCTCCAAGAGAGTGGTGACCTGACCATGAAGAGAGTAAATCTCCTCTTGGGCAGTGGTGAGTTGGGTATTGCTTTGGTTCAGTTGCTCCTGTAACTCATCGCTTGCATTGCTCTCAATGATGAGCTGAGCATCATGGAGTTGCTCGAAAAGGTCGGCCCGCTCCAACTTGCTAGTGTGCAGCTTGTCCTCGAGAACTGCAACCTTAACGTCACGCTCCGTGATCTGGGCATCACGGTCAACAAGTGAGGACTGCAGCGCCTCGCGCTCTCATTCCAACTCGAGAATGCGGGCGGCAAGGTACTCAGGGTCCTTCATGAGTTTGCCAACATCCATCTGCTGGAATAAAGTTTTGCAAGGGTGAGTCAAAACTTCATATCCCACTAAGCATATATGCTCAAAGTAGCATAAGGAATGATTGGTAAAAGAGAAGACACGAGGTTCCCGATCCGTTTAACGACCGGTAACGACAATTCCTGCGGTTGACGGAGTAACCCGCAGAGATGAGCAAAAACACCTAGCTTCTGGACAAAATTAAAATTTTTTTATTTTACAAATGTTGTGGAGAATTTCATCACCTTTCCAACGCATACTCACACATATCCATCCAATAAATTCTCTGGGAGTTATGATCATCCAAAGACAGGGACAGAAATGAAGCAATTTCTGAACGTCCAGAAAAGGTTATTGTTTTTGCAAAATTCGACCCAGTTCCATATTTTTCTAGGACAAACTTCCTAAACAAAACTTGTAGAGAAAAAGCTCACCAATGAGTACTTATTCACCTTCATTGAATAAAAATTGAGGAAGTTATGCTTGTTTTAGTGAAACTGACTTTTCTGGCAAGATTGGTTTCTTAGCGGTTGAGTTCAAGTTTTTTGTTTAGGTGCCATAGGTATTCAAAATTGTCCAAAGCTTGGTAATTTCACATGTTTACAATATTAGTGACCTTTTTACATGATTTGGTAAGGTTGAATGCATATGGTATGCATGAATGCCAATGCTCAATATGACGGTTTCCTACTTCCTCACAAAAAGAAAAACTTTACCGATTATATAGCTCGATCCTTTCGGTGGCACACACACCTCTCACACATTTTCTAACAAACTACACGTGGTTAGTGTACCTGCAAGAGATCCATTTCAGAAATAATACATCAAATTCAAAAGAAACAAGCAAAAATAACAATGACGGTTTATGCCCAGGTATTTGCCCACCTAGAAGGTTTTCGGTAACAGCGCAACCGATCCACACACAATGACATAAATTCATTGAAGAATCCATAGTTGCAAGTAATTTAAATAAACATAACCTAGGGTTAGCTTTGCCACCTACTACAAGACTCTTATATGGGCACTACTAGTTTGTACCTCACCATAAGGCGTAAAAACGACTTGTTTATGTTTTAAAATGCTCATTTATGTGTAGCTTATCCCAAGACAGCTCTGATACCAGCTGTGACAACCCTAATCCGAAAATAGAGTGTGTCATACAGGATCGTTTAGGGAGATGATTAATGAAGTAACCATACACAACATTCACACATGAATATTCATCATTTACAAAGTTACATTACTGAATGCATAATATTACAAGTTCGAGAGTTTCAGCGGAAGCAAGTTCAGATTACAATACAATACATATGTTCTTGGTTTATATTACATAAATATGCGGAAGCAATAACGCGACAAAACACGACGTCGATCACATATGTGAACCATGCCAGCCCTATGGCGATGGCTCACTCATCACGGTTAGGAGAGCTAGGGACCCATTCAATGGTCCAATTCTGAGGCTCCTCACCTTCCCAAACCACCTTATTACAACAATTACAATATGTAGCTTGAGGGAAACCTGAAAAACAACATCATCGCAAAGCCTGAGTATCTAACATACTCCGCAAGACTTACCCGTCAAAAAAGTTTACTAAAACAGACTCCTAGTATGCAGGGGGCTGACTGGGTTTATTTGATACTTGCATAAAAGCTCCTATTAGTTCTATGCTACACTTTCATTTCCTTAATCAAGATTTTTACTTTACTTATTGCAGAAAACAGCTACGGTAGCTAGCCACTAAGACTTGAACATAAGTAAAGAGCAATACATCATAGCAATATGTAGCCATAGCATAAGTAAATTTCAGAAACATAACCACAACTTTACTACTTAATATATCATTGCCGCTGCTCGAACAAGAGGTACTCATAACCGCGAGGGATGACAATTCGAATTGATTTACATCCTGCAGGAGAAAACCCAAATACATGACATACGCATCACTTAGGAACACGTATGGCCACCGTTCACAAGATTGCTATAAAGTCAATCCGGGGCCATCGATCCCGAGTACACGTCCTCCCCGCAATACAGTACTTCGTATCCGAGGCTTAACCCATGCACTCACTAGCGGTCCTCAAACCCGTGCAACCACCGTGCTATTCACATCACCTCTGGATCGATGAGTATGGCCGTCCAACAATATGGTGCACAAGTTACTAGGTTTACCAATTCCCATATAAAGGTATGTACTTGGTACTGTTCAATACTTGTCCACGGAGTTGCAATGATAGGTGCTCCATTTTATCAAGTTCATTAATCAGGTGGAGCATAGTTGAATCAAGTGATCCCATAACCTACCACTGACTCCACTAATTTAAGCATAGCATTTACTAACGGAGGGGCTTGGTAACATAAACTAACCATAGGTCATTTACCGGAGTATGCAAGTGGGTTCCATCCAAGTCCTACACTTAATGCACAATACACATTCCTAGTTTGTGACAAAGTAAAAGGACTCAAAAATTATTTAGGTATGCACCGGGGCTTGCCTTAGGAGTGATCGTAGTTAGTGTCTTCACCAAAGTTCACTTCAGATCCCGGCTGTTCCGGGGTGATCTCCTCGGTCTCGGTCCCTATATGAAATGAACATGCATAAATACGAAGGAATACACAAGGGTTCATGGAGTTCCTTAATTAAAGATGAGATGAATGGCATGATGATTCATCGCACTTCCTCAACAAATAAAGTTAATGAAACTGATACTCATGCATGAATGTGTATGCACACCTATGTATGGCATGGCAACCACTTAATTGAAGGGGACAAACTTCTAATTAAAAGAGTATGGTTTTCATTCCTCGTAAACTTAGTGTATGTCTACTCTAAACATGATCACGACAATACATGATGATGGTGACATGAAAATGTGGTACTAAGACCTAAACTTTAGAAAGTTTATTTCAAGAAATTTAGTTAAAGTGGCAATATGCAAGTGACTAGCAATCTAGGAGATGGACAAGGTTGAATTGCATAACTAGCTCTAGGTACATATAACTACTTAGGAACCCTGAGCATGTAATGGAGAATGAGAACTCTACTGCAAGATAATATTAACATTCTTCATGCACAATACCAAAGCGGAATTTATTCCTAACTTTAACTGAATGCAGATATAAGGCAATGTTCATATGAAATTTCCTAGGTTAATTATAAGTGATCAATTTGACAGCAAAAAGCATACTGATGGTGCTCAAACTTTTTCATAGATTTTATAGGGATGTACAAATACATAAGGAACAGAAATACCAAATTTCATAAATAAATTCCTAGTACAAAATTTATATAAATTCATTTACCAAAAATGAAGATTATGCAATAATACTAAAAATATGCATATAAATGGAAATGTGCTTTTGCAAAAAGTTTAGATATTCCAAGAGATGCTCACTGAACATGTTTCATGAATTTACCACTTATATATATTTACTTATGAATTTATTAAGCAAATTAAGGTTGTAAGTTTAGGGATTTAAATATATTTTTGTACTGCATAACCCTAGCCTTCAATTTGCTTTTTTGGTAAAGGGGAATTTTTGGAGTCGAAAAAAATTGGTTTCATAATTTTTGGACTTTTATTTCTTGAGTTATCGAATTTTGAAGTTTAAACCAAAGTTCACTACTAATTACAGAAATGCCATCGGCAAAATTAAACTACGCACGCGCTGGGCGGGCTCACATGCACGCGGCCGAGGCTTGCCGTGGCGCGCTGCCATGTGGGAGGTCACTCGGGACTGGCATCGTTCGGCTGTGCACTCAACGGCGAGCAACCCTAGGGGGCCGCCGACCGACGGCGGTGACCGGAGCGATGTCGGCGGCGGCGGCGGAGGCAGGGGGTGGCTTCGGTGGCTTCGCACGCCACGCACAGGGGTCGAGAAGAGTTGGGTTTTGGTCGGTGAGCTTCACCTTGGTTCGCAGACGACCGGCATCGAGGAAGAAGACGACTGGGATGGTCGGAGGGAGGTTCCCATCGGCGGGGTGGAAAATTCCGGTGCAGCGGCGCTCCTATCTTCCCAAAATCCGGCAAGGTCTCTGCACGAGGGAGGGAGAGGGTCAGGGGGCTGCGAGAAGGTTCCTTGGTGTGTCAGTTTGCAAAAGAAAGAGAGGAGAGAGAGCTACCTAGGAAAAGCTGGGCGCGGCGGCGGCCATGGCGGGGAAAAACAAAGCTCTGGGTTCGGGTTCGCCGGAGAGAGAAGAGGGAGCTGCGCTTGGTCTTCGCGAGGGCTCTGGGGGGCTGAGTGGAGCGCTTGCGAGCCGAGAGGGAGAGAAGTGGTGCACTGCACGAGCTTCTGTGCCTTTGTTCTGATCGAGCGGAAGGGAGAGTAGAGAGAGGAAATGGCGACGTGTCGGCCAGACAGAGGAGGAACGGTGCCGCCTTCAATTCCGGCCGGTGACACAGGGGGATTTGGCAGTGCAGTGGCCGGAATGGGGAGCTGCAGTGACCCGCGATAGCGCACAGTGGCCGGCGGTACATGTGGGTCGAGCAGGGAGTGGCCAGGGAAAAAGAAGAAAATTGACTTCTTGACTTTGAACAGGGCTCGGGTTTTGCACGAATTGGCCAGGTTCCGTTGCTCCAAATTTTAAGCCGATTTTTGTGCGTGCCCAGGAAATCATATGCTCCAACGTTTCTGTTCGGGGCATGATCTGTTTCGGCTTCGATAAAGTTTGAAAATTCCAGAATAGAAAGTGCCTTTCTTTGCTTTTGGGGAATTTTTAAGGGCATTAAATAATTACCAAAAATTCTGGTAAAATTTTCAAAATTGCATTTTAATATGGCCATCCAGAATATGCAAAAACATTGGTGCACTTCCATGGGTTTTTGTGGTGTTTAAGAATAGCTCTCATTTCGATATTCCTGGATTTAATTAATTAATTTCCTCCTTTATTCTTTGGTACCTTAATTATTTATATTTTTAATTTGCCCTCAATTAGTATTAGGGTTAGCTTAATTAACCTTGTGTGACATGGGATGTCATAGATGTGACACGTGCAAATTGGGCGCGTGAACTAAACATTATCGTCTTCAAAGGCAAATTGCAGCTTTGGAAGCTCCAGACCACCACTGTGGTTAAAAAAGTACATGGTTAAGAGAATCACAAAATGTGCAGTCTTTGTGAACACAATTTGTACTCATTTTTTCAACATGGCCAATGAAATGGCAAACTATGCTTATTTTTACAACTGTGGTGTAAAAGTATATTGGCCAATTTGTAAATTTAAAAGAGTAAGTTAACAGATTTCAACATCATCTTTTTTTGGTTATTATGTGTCTTTTCAAAGTCACTGGTCTATAGAACAAAAGTTTATTTTCTAAGGTTCAGCATTTAACCATGTGTATCGTTACAGTTTAATGTGACCAAGCAGCTAACACAAACTTGTTTTCCTTACATTTTGTTTTTTTAGGGCAGTCTTTCTATAGAATAACAAATTCATTCCAAAATCATAAAAACTAAAGGTGTGAACAGAAAAAAAACTAGTGGTGTTGGTAGCTTGCACAGGAAAGAGGGATGTTAGCGAATGTTGCTAGTGATCATCTTTTGTGACCTAGTTATATGTCTTAATAGCAAAAACTTTTATCTTGCACATTGACTCCTTGATAGTCTCTCAAAAAAGAATGATCAAGAGGTACTTCCTATTTTCATCACAGAGAATTCAATCAATTTGTAAATTGGAAACAAAATTTCAAGGATTGCAATGTTACGGCAACAATTGAAATGGCGAAAGTGTATTTGCTGAGATAGCAAAAGTCACCAGGCATTCTGTTTTTTTTTTTTTTTGAAATATACGCTCACAAGACAAGCTTTTTCCCACAGCACTAATATTTGATCCAGAATGTATATAGCGATCCCACTTAATTAAGATCAGCTGAGTAATTTCAAAATTGTAAAATGTTCCTGCAATCATGAAGTAACATGCACTTAAGTGTAAAAACCAGTGTCCACACTAACCCCTCTCGAGAAAAAAAATATGCATCCTAAAATCATAAAAAGTAAGAGTTGGTCCAAGGATAATTTATACAAATGCAACAGCTCCGATGAACCAGTCCCAACGACGTATATGATTATGACAACTTGATCCAAGGATAATTTATATGATCTCAATAAGATGCTGATGATGCATTGTTTATTCCAAAAATCAACTTTTCAATGTAGAAGGAAAAAAAAAAGATGTCACAGTATAGTGAATAAAGAACTTGCGCTCCATTTTGTAACATGATCAACAAAAAAGATCACTTATTTATATTATGTCTAAAATTGTAGAACTATAATTCAGTTTGCAAGTTGACATATGGGCACCAAAGGCCCAAGGTGTCAGATACGCCTGAGCACAAAATGATATTAGTTGTGACCATAAAATCACTTTTAGTGTAATCATAATATTCTTAAATAATGGCCAGAAGCTGGCTTTTCTGATCAAATGAAAAAAACAATTATTTATTTCTAGAAGATTATAGCATAGATGCCATTAAATAATCAGATTCACGTGATATTTTTTCACTAGCGTACTTACTATCATATCTAACAATGTCAACCTAAATTGTCACAAAATTTAGCACACAAATTGTGATCATATAAACTAGATTTTTGTGATCTGACATAATATTTGTGGTTCTATTGGATCCAAGTCATGAAAAATTCAACTTATGGATTGATTTAGTCTCCTTTTTGTGATCTGGCATGAGGTAGGCAAAACGTGTCTTCCTATTGTTTTTCAATATTTTTATGTATTCTAGACCAGGTGCTTTTGTGCAGTTGCGAGTAAGTTTTTACAATTTGATGACTAGTTTTTTCCCGTGAAAGAATATTGAGTATTCCAAATATATACCAGCATGCAATCGTGCAAAGAAAATTGATAGGCTGAAGCACATGGTAGGTAATTAAGAAGGAATAACCAAATGTATTGATTACGACATTATCTATGGACCAGGATAGGAAAAACGTGTCCTCAAATTTGGAATACACATTATATATAGCAAACATTTTACGATCATACTATATGATTCTTACGGTCTTTGAGATTTTTGTGATGATGCAGTTTGGGAAATAATCGGACCTTCTTATTATTACGTGTGAATTAAATTTGAAATTAACAAGAGTAATTAGTAGCCGTATTTAAGAGGTGCTGTGCATGCAGTCAATGGTAGCAATTGAATGGCGCGTGCATGGGTAAAGGCTGGCATGCATGAATGCATGCGTGAGTGGTTAGTGCCCGGGTGGATTGATACTGATAAAGTGGCTAGGGTGTGACTTAATATACCATATCCTGGGTGTGATTTAGTATAAACTAGTAAATTTAATTGTCCTTGTGAGCTATGCCAAATATGTTCTTCTAAAGAATTAAATCTGCACCTTATATTGATATTTTCTTTTGTATTCACTACCTTTCCAGTATTTACTTCAGAATTCAAATACTTTAATTTCTCAATTGTAACCGGCTCTGATACCACTATTCACAAATATTATAATTAGGGAGCAAGAATTTATATTTTTGTTTGCTTATTTATATTCAGGATACTATTCAAATTCTGGTTACTATTCAAATTCAGAATTTCTACAGTGCAAGCCCACTAGTACGGTGGAGTATGCACTCACCTAGTGCTTCCACACTATTTGAATTACTATTTACTACTATTTAGATTCCTGTGCACTACTATTCGGACAGCGACGTCTTCGATTATATTAAGCGTCTTGCTAATATTATTCTTCTTTCAGGATCTTTGCTTAGGCTGGCGAGGCCAATCGGACTGCCGGGCGGTATAAGCTCTCAGGTGTAAAAATCCTACTCAGTACTCACCATACTTCTCGCTAATTTGTTTCAGAAGTAACGAAGTCTTTCCCTATATTAGCTAGTCACAAGCATATGCAGAAAGCTTTTATCGTCTCCCCAGGCAGTTCCACCCGAAGGGAACACTTCTCCACGGCCACACAGGGTCCTCCCTAACGCCATGATTCTAGGATAAAACGAGGACTACACCAAAGAGGTTTCTCCTATAGGGTCCCTAGCATAAAAACTTAATTCATATGCAATAACTAGATCATATCAAGGGATTTTTAAAGACAACATTACTTCATTTCCACAAATATAGCTTACATATGGTTTTCCCTTTCGGGAAACCCCCGAACACTTAAACACAAGAAATAAAATTACCTTATAGGCGTTATTTTACAGTGGAGTTACACTCTCTATTTTACAAGTGGATTCTACTACTACTTGGTGGCGGAGGCGGAAGAGCGCTCTCGAGGATTGCAGTGGATGGCTTGGTGACTCTGCGATGGGTGTTCTTCTTCCGAAGCCAAGGTCCTCCTTTTATAGTCGAGCGAGCGGTACTCCCTTCCTGTTTATTTAGCACACGTAACCTCCATCTTCCTATATGAAGGACACACGTATCCTCCATCTTCCTGTATCAAGGACACTCAGTGCATACTCCTTTTTCTCCTTCTGGTGGCCTTGCATGATAATATTCTCCCTCAATGGCTCACAATGACTTAGGCTACTTGTCTTTATGCATAGCCTGGACACGCAATGTACTATCAACAGTAACCTTTTGCCTTCTTATTCTTTTTGCCTCATGATTTGGTCTATAGTTCCTTTGTCTTGCACGAACGTGCCTTGCAGGATTATGTTACTATGTCATTATTTTGAGCTTAACTTTTATAGGGTCACGCCACGCTTAATATAATCGAAGACGTTGTCATTATTTTGAGCTTAACTTTTATAGGAGTACGCACTGAGTGTCCTTGATACAGGAAGATGGAGGTTACGTGTGTCCTTCATATAGGAAGATGGAGGTTACGTGTGCTAAATAAACAGGAAGGGAGTACCGCTCGCTCGACTATAAAAGGAGGACCTTGGCTTCGGAAGAAGAACACCCATCGTAGAGTCACCAAGCCATCCACTGCAATCCTCGAGAGCGCTCTTCCGCCTCCGCCACCAAGTAGTAGTAGAATCCACTTGTAAAATAGAGAGTGTAACTCCACTGTAAAATAACGCCTATAAGGTAATTTTCTTTCTTGTGTTTAAGTGTTCGGGGGTTTCCCGAAAGGGAAAACCATATGTAAGCTATATTTGTGGAAATGAAGTAATGTTGTCTTTAAAAATCCCTTGATATGATCTAGTTCTTGCATATGAATTAAGTTTTTATGCTAGGGACCCTATAGGAGAAACCTTTATGGTGTAGTCCTCGTTTTAGCCTAGAATCATGGCGTTAGGGAGGACCCTGTGTGGCCGTGGAGAAGTGTTCCCTTCGGGTGGAACTGCCTGGGGAGACGATAAAAGCTTTCTGCATATGCTTGTGACTAGCTAATATGGGGAAAGACTTCGTTACTTCTGAAACAAATTAGCGAGAAGTATGGTGAGTACCGAGTAGGATTTTTACACCTGAGAGCTTATACCGCCCGGCAGTTCGATTGGCCTCGCCAGCCTAAGCAAAGATCCTGAAAGAAGAATAATATTAGCAAGACGCTTAATATAATCGAAGACGTCGCTGTCCGAATAGTAGTGCATAGGAATCTAAATAGTAGTAAATAGTAATTCAAATAGCGCCGAAGCACTAGGTGAGTGCATACTCCACCGTACTAGTGGGCTTGCACTGTAGAAATTCTGAATTTGAATAGTAACCAGAATTTGAATAGTATCCTGAATATAAATAAGCAAACAAAAATATAAATTCTTGCTCCCTAATTATAATATTTGTGAATAGTGGTATCAGAGCCGGTTACAATTGAGAAATTAAAGTATTTGAATTCTGAAGTAAATACTGGAAAGGTAGTGAATACAAAAGAAAATATGAACATAAGGTGCAGATTTAATTCTTTAGAAGAACATATTTGGCATAGCTCACAAGGACAATTAAATTTACTAGTTGACTTACTACATAATTTGTATATAACTTGGGGTAAAAGGCAAGACGAACTAGACATAAAATTTGATAAACTTTATAAAGATCACAAGGAGATTGAAGAAAATTATTCTCTGTTGCAGAATAAAATAAATCTTGTGTTACAAAAATTAGAAGAAGGAAAAATAGAACAAATAAAATATTGTCAAAATAGTGATTATATCAAAGAAGAAGTCTCTCTGATCTATAAGAAATTAGAGTCAAAAAAAGTTACAATAGAACAAAAAGAAATCAAGTTACAAGAAGAAGAGTCAAAAATAAAACAGAATAATACAATAGTTCAGCTATTAACCCAAATCCTTGAAAAGGTAAATACAGAAAGTTTTGGAAAGGAACTCGTACTATCTTCTGCTAGAATAGTTTCTTCCACTACAACTTTAAATTCAGATAAATGGACTTATCTAAAGGTATCTGCAGAGGAGACCAATCCCTCCAAATAGTGAATAAGGATGCAAGACCTCTAACTTTAATGGATAGATTAAAAGGTAAAAGTGAAGACATAGAAAATCTTGAAGAAATCATTAATATGGAAACTGATCTGGAAAAATATCAGAAGGATACATTAAGAAAAATAAAGCCACAACAAATATATCACATGGGATTTTCGAAAGTAGGACTGGATTATATAGAATATCAAGGGAAGTTGAATTAATTGTTTTAACAAAACCAGTAGAATTAAAAGTTGTAAGTAGGCAAATTGAAAATAGTCTGAAATATTCAGGTTACAAATACATTCATCAAGGAATGTATATAATTGGGATTAAAAGTATGACAAGAAAGAAATTAGGAACTAAAGTTTTAATATCCTTGTTAGACAAAAGATGGGACACAATTAATAAAGCTGCATTAGGATTTTTGGAAGGAGATATGAATGAAGGAAGTTTAATAACATATATAGCACCAGATTTAATGATGCGTATAAAAGAATTTATAGAAAAAATGAGTTTTGGCGTTCAGACGAAAGGATATGAAGACTTTAAGGGAACAAATTTACTAGTAAGCATAGAATTTATTGGAAGATTAACAAATAAAAGTGGGACAAAATATAAGGTAAATGTTGATGATGTTATTCAAAATATGCAATCAAAAGGAATAAATTTTATGAGTCCTTTAAAAATAAGTTCTGAAGAAAGGGCAGGAGAAGAATGGAACATTAGTGAGTTAATACAAAAGAAGACTTTACAAATACCTGAAGACTATATCAGCTATGAGAATAATAAAGGAAAGACTAGCATTAGATTTATAAATTATAAGGCAAAATCTTTAGATGATTCAGTTTCTATAACTACAGAACAAGAAATTAATAACAGTAGAAGACACAGTATCTCAGAATTTATGGAGAAACCTGATATAGACACAGAAATAAGTTATTGTGAAGAAAAATTAAAACAAATAAATACAGAATATAGTAGCTCTATGCTGCACGAATGGCCAAAAATTAGAGATACAGAACTTTATTTTTTTAGAGAATTGGCAAGGCTAAAAAGAATAAAAAAAGATAAAGAAAATTTTGTAGGGAGTTCAGAGAGCAAGAAAGAGGTTAAGGATAAGAAAGATTTTACCCATGAAGAAAATCAATTAAATACTAAAGGTAAGAATATAGCTCAAGACAATACTATATCCATAAGTGAAGAAGAACAATGGAGAATGCATAAGAAATTATTACAACAAAGTTAAGAGGAAGAAGAAGAATTAATAAATGAAATTTATACTGAAGAACAACTTAGAAATGACGCAGAAGATCATAATGATTTCATAGATTCTTTAAATGATATTGGATTACATAACTTAGAAAATGCTATGAAAGCAATGGATCTAGGGGTTAGTAAAAGAAAAAGATATGGTGAAGACTCAGTAAAAAGTGAAGGGGAGCAAGAAAGACCCTTTAGATCAGCTGGAACTTGGCCGCCACCAAAAGAAGAATTTCCATATAATTATATCCCAGGTCAATATGCATACATGGGCTCCAAAAAACGAAATTTTGAAAAACCAGTAAAATTCCAAAATTATAAGAGTGAGGGTGCAATACTAAATTTATCTGCATATGATCCAATAGATTGGCCAAATGTGCTAAGTGTATGGAAAGGATTAATAGTTCAAAAATATATACAGAATCAACATAATATAGGAAATAGGGTAGAAGATATGATAACATATTTAGAAACATTTTTAGGAGAAGCAACAAAAGTCCTATGGGAGCAATGGGTAGAATCTTATCCTGATAAGTACGAAGAGTTGAAAAGAGCTGGAAGTAATCCATACAACTTTGCAAACATAATATCACATCTTATTATAGCAGAAGACCCAGAATTAGGAAATACTGCATTACAAAATGAAAGATTAAGAGAAATAGAAAAATTAACACTAACTAATTGGAAAGGTATAAAAGAATTTTTACAACATTATTTATACAATGCAACTACTGCAAAGCAAGGATTTAATCAAGGAGTAGTAGAAAGATATTTCAATAAGTTACCAGATCCCTTAGGCAGTATGATATTTGAGGAATATAAAAAAGGAACTCAAGGACAAGTTATTAATATATCTCAAGCTATAACATTTTTATTCAAGCAGTTAAGAAAAATATGCACAAGCATACAAGCTCAAAGATCTATGAAGCATTCAGATTATAATTTTTGCAATAACATAGTACAAATACCTTTAACATATGGAGAAGAAAGACATAGAAGTAAAAAGTTCAGAAAACCTCAAAGAAAATACAGTAATCCTAGAACAAAGAAAAGATATTTCCTAAGAAGATCTGATAATAGACCTCCATTTTTACATAAAAGAAATGTAAGACGCTATAATCCCCGAAAGAATTATGATAAAACATGTAGATGTTTTATATGCAATTCACCAGATCACCTAAGTAAAACCTGTCCAAATAAAGACCAGAAAAGATACTCTAGTAAATATGAAGAACAAGAAAAGGTATTTATAGTGGATAGTGTAAATGAGAATATCTTAACATGTGATGATGAAATAAAAGATGATGAATCGATATATTCTATCATAGAAACAGATGAAATAGAGAATATTGAAACAGAATATGAGTCAAGTGATGAAGAACCAGATTTAATAGAAGATTTAGCTGGATTAAAAATTGAAATGATGAATCAAATAGAATGTGAACATGATTGGATAAGACGAAAGGGAGACTATAATATAAAGTGTATTTTTTGCATATATTATCCAAGTCAAGATAATAGAGCTACTTGTAGTACGTGTCTTAAGCAAGCATGCATTGAATGTTTGAAAGTAAAGAAACAAGTTTGGAGATATGAAATAGAGCTAGAACCTGAAGATAAAATTTTATCTAGTAGAGTCAGAATACTAGAAAATAGAATAAATAAATTAGAAGAAAAAATTAGAAATACTGCATACAAAGGTTGGTAATAGTATCACAAAAGAAGAAGAAAGTATTGAATGTCAAGAACAGACTTTAACTATAAAAGACAATAAGAACAATAAGATTATACAATTAAGAGATGCTTTAATAAGCTTTGGAAATAAATACATAGTAAAATTGCCATTCAAAGAAATATTAGGCATAAGAATCCCAGTAAAAGTAAAATTAAGACCAAATGTTACATATAAAATACTAGCATTAGTAGACACAGGTTGCACCAAAAATATCATCCATGACAAATATTTTATTAGATGCCCTGAAATAGTACATACTATAGATGATAGTAAGGCAGAAGTCTCCACAGATATGTCAGGCATAAGAAAGATCCATAATCAATTAGCTTATAATATAGAAGCATATATAAATGAGACAAAATACATAATAGACGAGATCACAATAAGAGATCTATCTATGATAAATGATGATATGATAATTGGTTTAAGATTTTTACAACAATCAGTACAAACAACAATTATACATGAACAAGGAATTACATTTATCCCACGTCAAGACAATGTACCATATATCTCCGAAGTTAGAAAGCGCCATAGTACACAACAAATTTGCAATATAGATGTAGATACCTCTAGTTCAGATCCAGATAATACACTTTTTGAAGATCACACAAACTTTGAACTTAGTTCAAATATAGAAGAATACTATATAGAAAATTCTAATTTAGAATGCATTGGATTGCAATCATTTGCACCAAACTGGTATAGAGATATAAAGTCCAAAAAAGATATAGAAAGGATAGTACAGAGGCTTGAAGATATCCAAATTATTGGGGAAATACCTATGAAACATTGGGAGAAAAATGGTATAGTATGCAAGATCAATATAATAAACCCAGACTATATAATCAAAACAGCCCCAATTGAGTCTACTCCAAAAGATATAGAAGATTTTAAAATGCACATTGAAGAATTATTAAAATTAAAAGCTATAAGAGAAAGTAGAAGTCCACATAGATCTGCCGCTTTTATAGTTCAAAATCATGCAGAAGAAGTAAGAGGAAAGTCTAGAATGGTTATTAATTATAAAAGATTGAATGATAATACCGTAGAAGACGCATTTAACATTCCTAACAAACAAGAATTAATTAACAGAATACAAGGTAGTAAATATTTTTCGAAATTTGACTTAAAAGCTAGATTCTGGCAAGTTAAAATGGCTGAAGAGTCAATTGAATGGACTGCATTTACGTGTCCTCAATGACATTTTGAATGGCTTGTTATGCCACTAGGATTAAAAAATGCACCTGCCTTATTTCAAAGAAAGATGCAAAATATTTTCAATGAAACTCAAGAATTTATATTAGTATATATAGACGACATACTAATTTTTTCAAAAACTTATAAGGAACATATAGCACATCTTGAAGTATTTTTTAGGAAGGTAGAACAAAATGGATTAATATTATCTAAAAAGAAAATGGAAATTTGCAAAGAGAGAATTAATTTTCTCGGTCAAGAAATAGGAGAAGGAAAAATATACTTACAAGAACATATTGCTAAAAAGATATTACAATTCCCTGATGTTATGAACGAAACGAAGGTTTTGCAACAATTTCTAGGAATTGTAAATTATGCTAGAAATTATATAGATAATTTAGCAAAACTTGCTGGACCATTATATTCTAAATTAAGAAAGAATGGTCAAAAATATTTCAATTCTGAAGACATAAAATTAGTAAGAACTATAAAGGAGAAGGTAAAGAATTTAAAGCCATTAGAGTTACCTCTAGATGATAATTATTTTATTATAGAAATGGATGCCTCTAAGGAAGGATGGGGCGCAATATTAAAACAAAAACTTAATAAATATTCCCCTAAGTTAGAAGAAAAAATATGTCGATATGCATAAGGAAGTTATAAATTAAAAACTATGAATAATACTGACAGAGAAATTTTAGCCATAATTTCTGCAATAAATGCATTTCATTTATATCTTGGATTCAAAGAATTTACTATACGAACAGATTGTGAAGCAATTTGTAGATACTATAATCAAATTAATAGTAAGAAAAGTTCTACTAGAAGGTGGATATTATTTGAAGATATCATTACTGGAAATGGCTATAAAGTCAATTTTGAACATATAAAGGGAAAAGATAATAAGTTGCCTGACTTGTTTTCACGATCTTCCATTTTGCAGGAATGAAGAGAGCAATGAACCCTGAAGTTGAATACTACACTTTTGGGCAAGATAATAAATTGAAAGTTTTCCCGGAAAATACTTTTAAATTCAAGCCTAAGAATCATATTTTCGTAGATGAAGTACAACAATGTTTACTGGACAATTTCTGGTATCATTACAACAATAAGAAGGAAGATAAAGGGCACTATCTGGCCATATTAAATAGCCTTTCAGAATACTTTCATATGATTAATGGAATGCTACCATCTTCTGAATGCCCAGAGAGAATACAATCAAGACCTTTATATGTGATATTGAATGGAAAACGACCAGGAATATATACATCCTTTGAAGAAATTGTGATCCTAAAGAAAGACATGGAAAGAAGAAGGTTATCTCCATCATTCACAAAATACATGGATGTTGATGAAGCATTGGCCAAAGCAAGAATGGCTATAGGACCAAATTATTATATTGAACCATCTGCAAAAGAATATATACAAAGTTACAGGCTGGTTCAAAAAAAGAATAATAACACCTTTGAAGGATAAATTATAACAAAATCGAGAGAGCCAATTGGAATAAAGGCTAAAGAAGAAGGTACTACACCCATGAAGTTGACATACAAAGAATGTTTAACAAAAGAAGTTGATCCCTTGGATGGAGAATATATTGATTGGAAACTGGAAGAAAAATTTGAATTAATAGCACCTGAATGGAAGAAAGAAATAAAAGAAGATATTATGAAAGAGCTAAGAAAGGAAATAAAAGAAAAGTTAGAAGAAATGCAAAAGTCATATGATGACAAAATTGCCAACTCATTCTTAGATGAAGATATTATGGATATTGGAGGGCATGGGCAACCTCCAGAACCCGAACAGAATTAGCCCATCAAATATAAATAAAGACTCAAAATATTGAGAATTATGGTCTCAAATGCGAAAGCGTGGTGAGATTCATAAAAATACTCATAATAATACTGAGAACTGAGAATGATAATACTCATAAAAATATTGAGATAAAAATATTGAGAGTGATACTCTCAAATAGGAAGCGTGGCGTGACCCTATAAAAGTTAAGCTCAAAATAATGACATAGTAACATAATCCTGCAAGGCACGTTCGTGCAAGACAAAGGAACTATAGACCAAATCATGAGGCAAAAAGAATAAGAAGGCAAAAGGTTACTGTTGATAGTACATTGCGTGTCCAGGCTATGCATAAAGACAAGTAGCCTAAGTCATTGTGAGCCATTGAGGGAGAATATTATCATGCAAGGCCACCAGAAGGAGAAAAAGGAGTATGCACTGAGTGTCCTTGATACAGGAAGATGGAGGATACGTGTGTCCTTCATATAGGAAGATGGAGGTTACGTGTGCTAAATAAACAGGAAGGGAGTACCGCTCGCTCGACTATAAAAGGAGGACCTTGGCTTCGGAAGAAGAACACCCATCGCAGAGTCACCAAGCCATCCACTGCAATCCTCGAGAGCGCTCTTCCGCCTCCGCCACCAAGTAGTAGTAGAATCCACTTGTAAAATAGAGAGTGTAACTCCACTGTAAAATAACGCCTATAAGGTAATTTTATTTCTTGTGTTTAAGTGTTCGGGGGTTTCCCGAAAGGGAAAACCATATGTAAGCTATATTTGTGGAAATGAAGTAATGTTGTCTTTAAAAATCCCTTGATATGATCTAGTTATTGCATATGAATTAAGTTTTTATGCTAGGGACCCTATAGGAGAAACCTCTTTGGTGTAGTCCTCGTTTTATCCTAGAATCATGGCGTTAGGGAGGACCCTGTGTGGCCGTGGAGAAGTGTTCCCTTCGGGTGGAACTGCCTGGGGAGACGATAACAACTTTCTGCATATGCTTGTGACTAGCTAATATGGGGAAAGACTTCATTACTTCTAAAACAAATTAGCGAGAAGTATGGTGAGTACCGAGTAGGATTTTTACACCTGAGAGCTTATACCGCCCGGCAGTCCGATTGGCCTCACCAGTCTAAGCAAAGATCCTGAAAGAAGAATAATATTAGCAAGACGCTTAATATAATCGAAGACGTCGCTGTCCGAATAGTAGTGCACAGGAATCTAAATAGTAGTAAATAGTAATTCAAATAGTGCCGAAGCACTAGGTGAGTGCATACTCCACCGTACTAGTGGGCTTGCACTGTAGAAATTCTGAATTTGAATAGTAACCAGAATTTGAATAGTATCCTGAATATAAATAAGCAAACAAAAATATAAATTCTTGCTCCCTAATTATAATATTTGTGAATAGTGGTATCAGAGCCAGGTTACAATTGAGAAATTAAAGTATTTGAATTCTGAAGTAAATACTGCATATGCTTGTGACTAGCTAATATGTATATATATATATATATATATATATATATATATATATATATATATATATATATATATATATATAACTCCTATTTAGAACCGGTGTTAAATAACTTATTTAGCACTAGGCATAGTTTTATGGTTGCGGTTCAAATATTTATGGTTATGAAAGGAAATTGATAAATTTTTTATGGTCATGGCATTACAAATTTTATGGTTGCGGGTGCCAAGTTGCATACTTTTATGGTCACAATATAAAGTTTTATGGTTGTGAATAAAACCTTTATGGTCACACGCTTGGGGTGCTAAATAAGTATTAAGCGTGTTGTGCGTTAAATAGTAATATATATATATATATATATATATATATATATATATATATAATATATATATATATATATATATATATATATATATAATATATATATATATATATGTAGGGCAATTCCATTCTACTCTCAAGTGTAGTTACTCCCACGTTCAAAAAACCATCTTGGGTATGTGTTCATACCCATTTATCATTTTGAGTATATACACTTACTTAAAACATGATTTTTTAGAGTGATAACCATAATTTTTTTGAAGGGTCTTTAAGTTATAAACATATAAACATATATCACATTTGCTGTTATATAAAAGTAAGTATGTCTTCAAATTTCATATATCACAACAAAAAAAAGTGAATATGTCCACATACCCTCTAGTATGACTATATACTACATTTAGAAATATCAAGTATGTAATGATACTCTCTAAATTGTGAGATATACAAGCGGGAGTAGCTACTCCTGGGAGTAGGAAAAATGCCTCATATATATATATATATACTCTATATGGAAAAATGCCTCATATATATATATATACTCTATATGGAGCGCAGCGCGCTGAATAATATTCAGAACGCTGGTCGGTTGGTGCAATCCAACCAACTGAGCCCGCGATAGTATATTTTATTCCGTAGTAGTATATCTCGCTCTGAAGTAGTGTATCAGCATAATATATATTCGAGTAATCCTGTGTCTTTCTCTCTCTCCATCCTCATTTTGAATCTCATCTTCTCTCTCCTCTTCCTCCTCTCCTCTCCTCTCGTCTCGTCTGCTTGAGCTCTAACCCGTGTCATCCGCTCGAGCTCCAGGATCTCCACAGGCAGTAGCAGATCTAGGCAGAGGAGCACATCAGGGAAGCTTAGGGGCGCTCATCCTCGACACTGTTTCTTGATGGGGATGATGGCGCCGCCATGTTGGAGGCGCTGCTACATGCAGATGAGGTCGATATATTCATGGTGGCCGGTCAGACGCAGACTGATGTGTGTCACTACATGAAGGCCACTGTTGTGTTCCCGATGAGCTCCGTCCACATCACCTTGCACAGGTGACGGTTCTCATCTTTTCCTCTAGCTGGCCGTCCACAACACCTTGCACAGGCTCCATCCACCTGCGCAAGGTCCAGATCTGTGTGCACAAACTCTATCACGAATTTCTTATTTATCCTATTTTCGGAGCTATTTTTGGGTGAATTTTTAATCTCTATTTTGCCAGCGTTTGGG
Organism: Eleusine coracana subsp. coracana; assembly: GCA_032690845.1. Classification (NCBI taxonomy): domain Eukaryota; kingdom Viridiplantae; phylum Streptophyta; class Magnoliopsida; order Poales; family Poaceae; genus Eleusine; species Eleusine coracana. The sequence continues at coordinate 39,799,132 of CM064428.1, read as the reverse complement.
TCAGATTTTCTTGAGGATTCAGGTGCTAGGACATGTGAGAACATTTGTGTGTCATAGAATGAATCAATTTTTTCAATAGCACAATTTAATTTCAGATTTCTTATCTTTTCCTCATTCTTTAGAGTTATGCGATTATTCTGAAATTGGTGTTAAATGCTCAATCTTTCTTAGGGCTTTTGGTTGGAATGGATTCCTCATGATGGAGTGAGCATGCTGTTAAAATTGTGTGATTTTTAGAGCTGTTCTGATGTGTCTTATGATTTTTCAATGAAGGAGGAACTAGCGTATTGTGCTCTATGTTCTTGATAGAGCAAGCTACCTTGATAGTATATTACTTTGATGATAATATATAATTGTTGATAGTATATTACTTTCTATAGTATATATACTATTTTCTAGTACATATATAATTTTCAGATGCGTGAACAAGGAAGCAAGCACAAAGTATATATACTTTCTGTAGTATATATATACTATTTAATTTGTAGTAGAATAGTATTTTTTTTAATGGAATAGTACATCTCTGCTGATGCTATTGTATTTTATAAATATTCTATTTTATAGTAACTTTAAATAGTATATATACTACCTCTTGTAATCTATTTTCTTATATTTTATGATAGTACATCTATGATTATATATACTATCCTACTGCTTCTTGCTAGTTGTTCTGCAATCTCATATTATATATATACTATCCTATAATACATAAATAATCACTTTTGATTGTGTTTGCTAAACGTTGATATGGACAGTCGTATATTTTTCTTGAGTGTTTGCTTCACCTATGTATATTCAGATGTTGGATGTTACCTCTGACAACCATTTGATTTTTATTTGTGTTGTTATAGATTTATTTTAATTTTGTTTTCAGATTTACATCATATATTACTGAATCAGTATACTATTATTTGAGATCAGTATTTTATAGCTCCTATAAATAAACCAGATAAGTGTATACATACTATTACACTTGTTACAGAATAATATTGTTTTCAATGTTATAGTATATCCATGATAGTATACGAATTCTGTTGATGTTGATATATTTTATAAAGAATCTATTTTCTTATAATCTAAGTAGTATATATATTTACCTCATGATGTAGTATATATATTATCTCTTGTAATCTACTTTAAGACTAACAATATGTGGAATAGAGGAGTATAAATACTAATCAATTTTCTTTCTCTTTTCTACTAGATTTTGATGCCCAAGTGCGTACCTTTTTGTCTGCATGCAGCTCACAGATCTTGTTCAGTTGAAGCTGTCATAGTATTTTTAGGGTAGTATTTTCACTTTTGTTCTCTCTGAATTCATACTACAGTGTGCATTGTAAGGTAGTATATATACTCCATGAGATTTTAGGATAGTATTTTATCACAGATGTACATCTCTATGAGTGTAAATCTATGTACTTATGAGTATGTATATGTATTTATATACTCATGACTATATTTTTTGAAGTGTATATGATAACATTCTATGAGTATATCTTGTCTTGGTGATAGTATATCTCTACTAATGGTGTTATGTACATCGTGATAGAATATCTCTACTCCTACGATAGTATATCTCGTCAGACTGATAGTATATCTCAAAATATACTACCACAGTATACAATTACGAAGGTTGGTTTGATTAATTGGTGGTCAAAATAATGTGGACCTGAAAATATATGACCATGATAGAAAATATATCACTATTTGCTTGAAAATATACGACCGCGGTTGAAAATATACTATCATGGAGGTTGGTTTGACTAGCTGGTGGTCATAAAAATATACGACTATTGATCTAAAAATATATACTACCACGATTATACATATACTACCGCGATATACGATCACAGATGTTGGTTTGACCACCTGGTAATAAAAAAAATATTAACCTAAAAAAATACAATCTCGGTAGAAAATATACGACTGGTGACCTGAAAATATATGACCACTATTGTACATATATTATCATGTTATACCATCGTAGAGACTAGTATATATATGATTGCGAAGGTTGATTTGACCAGTTGATGGTGGACAAAGTACTCATACAGCTGCTGAGACAAAAAGTAGAGGACACAAAAGATTCCTTGCATGCAGCTTCTGATACAAAAGTAGTAGATCAAGTACACGGCTTGGATGCTATCGCTTGCTCTACTACTTCAACAGCATGCATGCAGCAGACCATGACCCGCCTAGTGGTCAAACGACCGGCGTGCTGAATAATATTCAGCGCGCAGCGCGCTAAATGCCATTTAGCGCTGTCGTATATATATATATATATATATATATATATATATATATATATATATATATATATATATATATATCACTCCCCAGCCAACCTGACCGGACCCAACAATCAAACCATGCGCCCAAAATAAAGAAAAAGTACATGCACCCATGCACCTTTTAATACGAGTTGTTAATTGCATGCATGCTGAGTTAGTAATTACTTTCTCACTACGGGAAAGCGCTGATTTGCTGAGTGTCCAAATCATTGCCGAGTGCAATATATCGGACACTCGGCAAAAGGAGGGTTTACCGAGTGCCAGGGTGCATCACACTCGGCAAACATAAAACACACGGTAAGATGAGGCTTTGCCGAGTGTCGAATATCAAAGCCCTCAGTAAACAATGAGCACTCGGTAAATCGTACTCTAATAACGGCCAGTTAGTTGTTTGCCGAAAAAGCACCCGGCAAAAATAATGTTTGCCAAGTGTTTTATTCAAGCACTCGGCAATGTGTGCCTTTTGCCGAGTGTTCATATCAGGCACTCGGCAAACATATATTTTTTTTGTTTTCTGGCCATATTTTTTTGTGTGGAGCTTACAGGTAGCTCGTGGTTTTTTATTTTGAAATTTAGTATTTTTTAAAATATGTTTATAATATTTATTCAATTAATTTCATAAAATGTATTTTATGGAGAAAAAAGAAATTTAAACTATAGTTAATTCAAATCCTGAAATGTATTGAACTAAAATTTGATATTTATTTTTGTGATACCAAAGTGTTGTCGTATCCAAGTAACAAAAGAATTTTTTCATGAATCTCCACACTGTGGAGGCGCTACAGAAGGAGAACCACAATCTTCGGAAGAGACTGTGTGATACTGAGGATTATATAAAGCGCGACCAGCGAGTCAAGATGGGCGAGCAGAGTGACCTCTACTCCTCTGGTATCCGCACTTGGACTGCAAACTCCCCGAAGCGCGCAAGTTTCCTACCTTCGGTCTTCGACGAAGTCAACTCTCTTGCCTAGGAGATTTCCTTACCCTATGAATAAAGATTGCAATAATCAAACGTTTAGATCAATTTGCTTTCATGGTGTGATGTAATGAACTCCTTTAATTGGTTTGATTGGAGTGTGCTTGATGTGAGTTGTGGGATGCCTCGACACCTTGTCCACAACCTCACCTTTCTTTTGATTATCAAATAAACAATCGTTTTTACTCATTATCTCTTGATGAATATAGTTGGGTCTCTTCTTTATTCTTTCTTCTATTATCACACCTCGTCTTACACTACTTCCACCACTCAAATGGTTCATACTAGGGGAAACACTAGAGGTAGCAACTAGAACAACGAGGGCAACAACAATGCTCTAAACCTTGAGAAAATCTTAGCCATGCAGACTCAGCTTATGCAGACAGTGATCCAAACCTTGGGCGCCATACAACAGAATCAACATGCCCAGCAGAATCACCATGCACCTCCACCTCCACCCCAGAATAGGTTGGGAGAGTTCTTAAGGACTAAACCACCTACCTTCTCCCAGTCCAAGGATCCTATGGAAGCTGATGATTGGCTCAAGGCAATCGAGAAGAAGTTGATGATCGCTTAATGCAATGATCAAGAGAAGGTTCTCTTTGCAGCTCATCAGTTGTTTGGTGTAGCCACAGACTGGTGGGAAGCTTATTGCAATGCTCATGCTGATGTGGAAACCATCACCTGGAATGAGTTCAAGGATAATTTCCACTCTTGCTACATCCCTAGGGGCGTCAAGTTGTTGAAGAAACAAGAATTTCAAGACCTGAGACAAGGAAACATGTCAGTGAGTGAGTACCTAAATAGATTCATCCAGCTATCCACGTATGCTCCTAAAGATGTGAGCATGGATGAGAAGAAGCAGTATATGTTTATGAGGGGACTGCAGAATGACATCTAGTTCCAGTTGCTGAACAATGACTATCCAAACTTCCAAAGACTGGTGGACAAGGCCATTGTTGTGGAGAACAAGCGTAATGAGATTGAGAGGGAAGGCAAGAGGAAGATGCCATTCCAAGGACAATCATCTGGTAGTAACACTCGTCCCCGCAAAATGCCATCCCCCAACCCATACTACCGTGCTCCTAACAATGTTAGGCCACCCATGCAAGCTCCACGCCCCAACTTTCCAATGCAACGCCCCAACCACCAGGCACCTCGCCCTAACCCGCAGCAGGCACCTCGCTCCACCTATCAGTAGACACCCTGCCCCGCAGCTCCAACAGCCCCACAAAACCAGAACCGCGCTACCGCTAGAAACACTAGTGGTCTGAAGCACGGTTGTTATCACTACGGATAGGAAGGTCACTTCATGGGATAGTGTCCCCAACGGAACAATGCACCAAGGCAAGCCCCAACCAATGTGCTTCTAGGAAATTGAGGATAGCAAAATTATGCTCGAGGGCGCGTCAATCATGTCACTACTAAGGAAGCTGAGCAAGCTGTAGATGTGGTGCTCGGTATGTTCGTAGCTAACTCTCAACCTGCAACCATCTTGTTTGATTCGGGAGCATCACATTCATTTGTAACGTCCACATATGTTGCTAAGCACAACCTACCGATTGCTATTATGAAGCTTACCATGATAGTTAGCTCTCCTGGTGGAGAAATGAGAACCAATCAAATATGCCCAAAGGTCGCCCTTAAAATAAGAGGGGTAGATTTCTCAGCTAATCTCATAATCCTAGACTCCAAGGGGATAGACATTATACTTGGGATGGATTGGTTACGCAAGTATGATGGAGTGATACAGTGTGCCAAGCAAGCGGTACAGCTGACTAGTGCAGAGGGTACCAAGGTTGAGTTCATAGCGGCCAACTTTACCGCCAAGGAGGTCATACTGAACCAAGCCACCGGCATCCCCATATCAAAGATACGAGTGGTTTGTGACTTCCCAGATGTCTTTCTAGAAGAACTTCCAGGTATGCCGCCTGATCGGGAAATAGAGTTTGTTATCAACTTAATACCGGGAACTGCTCCTATATCTAAGAGGCCCTATAGGATGCCAGTCAATGAGTTGGTAGAACTTAACAAGCAATTACAAGAGATGCTAGAGAAAGGTTTCATTCGCAGTAGTTCCTCACCTTGGGGAGCTCCAGTACTCTTTGTCAAGAAGAAGGATAAGACTCAGAGGATGTGCATGGACTATCGTTCTCTTAATGAGGTGACCATCAAGAATAAGTATCCACTACCACGGATTGAAGACTTGTTTGATCAGCTGAAAGGAGCTTGTGTCTTCTCTTAGATTGATCTACGATCCGGGTATCACCAGTTGAAGATCAGACCATCAGATATACCCAAGACGGCTTTTCGAACGAGATATGGGTTGTATGAGTATACAGTAACGTCATTTGGGTTGACCAATGCACCGGCCTACTTCATGTACCTTATGAACAAGGTGTTCATGGAGTACCTAGATAAATTTGTTGTGATCTTCATTGATGACATCTTGGTGTTTTCGAAGAATGAAGAAGAGCATGAGGAACACTTGAGGCTAGTTCTAGAGAAGCTACGTGAGCACCAGTTGTACGCCAAGTTGAGTAAGTGTGAATTCTGGTTGAAGGAGGTAGCATTTCTCGGTCATGTGATCTCTGCTGGAGGAGTATCAGCCGATCCAGGCAAGGTAAAAGACATTCTAGACTGGAAAACACCACAGACCATAAAGGAGATTAGAAGTTTTCTTAGATTAGCCGAATACTATCGATTCATAAAGGATTTCTCCAAGATAGCAAAGCCAATGATGACATTGTTAGGGAAGGACAAGAATTTTGAGTGGACTCCACGCTGTCAAGGCAGTTTTGAAGAATTGAAGAAGAGATTAACGTTAGCCCCTGTCTTGATCTTACCTGACATCACTAAGAGTTTCGACGTATACTGTGACGCCTCCAGGCAAGGACTAGGATGTGTGCTCATGCAGGAAGGTCATGCTGTGGCGTATGCCTCAAGACAATTACGGAAGCATGAAGAAAAATACCCCACACATGATTTGGAACTGGCAGCCGTAGTACATGCTCTAAAGATTTGGAGGCACTACATTCTTGGTCACCGTTGTGAGATCTATACGGATCACACGAGTGTCAAGTACATATTCACTCAAACGGAGTTGAATCTAAGACAACGACATTGGTTAGAGCTGATTAAGGACTATGATGTGGGTATCAACTACCATCCAAGGAAGGCGAATGTTGTTGCGGATGCCCTAAGTAGAAAGACCTATTGCAGCCAGTTATTTGTGGAAAGGCTACCACCAGAGCTCTGCAAGGAGTTTGAGCAACTAAACCTTGGGTTTGTGAATGAGTTAAAGACAGCTACAATGGAAGTGGAACCCACTCTCGATGAGGAAATCCGTAAGGGACAGTTAGATGATGAGAAGCTAAGTGAGATCATAAAGCTCATTAAGGAAGGAAAGGCTACCGACTTCACAGAAGATGAGAAGGGTACTATATGGATGGGTAAACGAATATGTGTGCCAGACAAAAAGCCCCTTCATGACATGATCCTACGGGAAGAACACGATTCTGCATACTCCATTCATCCAGGGAGTACTAAGATGTATCAAGACTTGAAGACTCGTTATTGGTGGCATGGCATGAAGCGCGATGTCGCAGAATATGTTGCGGTATGTGACACATGTTAACGTGTCAAGGCAGAACACCAACGACCCACCGGATTGCTTCAACCTCTAAAGATTTCTGATGATGAGAACATCACACATATGGATATACACAACACTCCTCCAACTAGGATGAAAGTTCATGCGTATCACCTGAATTTACATGTGAGTTCGTTTCTAATATTTTATTTATGTGGTTTTGAGAATAGATTGCTACCTAATGAACTAATTGTTGTTAGGAATCATGGAGATGATGATGAGATAGCTGGGGAGGTGATTGAAGACATGATGGGCCAGCAAGGACGTCCTAGCCAAGGTGGCGGCCCAATCAAAACCGACTTCAAGTCTGTTTCAGAGCCCAGGACCAGTCTGCACTAAAACGGACGCCCAGGACGCATACGGACTCGGATTTAGACGTTCTATATATGCCTGGAAAGATAACGAAAAGAACTTTCCAACCCAACTGGTCCCATGTCTAAATTCATCGAAACAAGTCAACTTCCAGAATCTGTCCTGGTGCTATGACACCGTAATCGGTCTTTGGGTCATGTATCGAATTCAGCCCACTTAGGGCTGCGTCCAGGGGGTCTTGCACGACCCTAGGGTCCTCATATACAGCTGATACCTCTTCAATAGGGTTTAGGGTTTTGCTTAGATTATTCTGTTGATAACAGTTTTGCCGTTTGATCGGTTTGTGAGACCCCAACTTGTGAGATTCATCGTATACTTGCAAATTTGGTTACATTCTTCTTTGTTCTTGCTTGTGTTCTTGATTTGCAGGCAAGGATAAGCCTTCTTGGTGAGGTCAATCATTCTTGAACGGTTGATAACCAGAGGAGACGTTGTGCTGCGATTGCGGGGTTCAGAACGTGTCATTCGAAAGCCGGATCGATTTGTGTATTGCCTCTGCCTTAATCAAGATTATCAGAACCTATCAGAAGATCGGGAACCCTTGTCCACATTAAGTGGTAATCAGAGCTTCAGGTATACCGCTAGGTTCGCCCTTATCCTGTTATTTTGTTCAGTCCTAAAATCCAGAAAACTACCCTACAAAAATATTTGTTCGTCGTGTTTCCGCTGTCCTATATCCCCCTTGTGCCTTGCAATTTTCAGTTTAGTTTGTTTCTCTGAATCTCAGTCCCTACAAGGTCATTGTGTTGATGGTCTAGTGCTTGTTCTTTGGTCTTGTTTGAGTCGTGCATGTCCTTGTCATAGACAATCAAGAGAAAAATATCATTTTGTTGCACACGTTGAGCGAATAGTATTGCTGGAATTGTGTGCACCAAATACTTATTTAACATCTAGCCTTCTACTTTTTGTGTCAAAAGAAAGAGAGAAAATTGCTTGTTCATGTGACACATTGAGAGTTTTGGAACAATATATTATCTATCTTTGTGTCCATCATAGATCATAATTCTCCCTTGTGCTAGAATTTTTTTTCCTTTTGCATTCTAGCACTAATACCTTGCTGCAGTTTTGATTCACAAGAAAAGAATAGAAAAAGGCAAAAGTGCACAAGAGAAAAAGCCGCACAAAAAAAAAGAAGTAGAAAAAGGCAAAGATAGAAATTCAGAATTGCTTGCAGCCTTTGCGTCCTTTGTTAAGTCAATTGCTTGCTTGCTTGAACTAGGTCCGAGACAAGTTTAGGCCGGTGACATGACATAGACTAGCTTGGGACTATTATTCAGTTTTGCAATTTCTGAATTGAAATTTTGCTAATCCTTGCTACCTAATATTGCCTATCCAAGCTCCATATATATCCTTCTGAATGGGCACAAATTTTTGACTCTCGCAATCGTCAGTTCACACTCTCCAAGGTATCCTTTCCTTGTTATAAATAAGAACTTTGTAAGGGCTTGGTGAAATGCTTCCATTTTCTTGTTGAGAGTTTCCACCGTTATTACATAGTAGTGATAGGAAAATATACTCTTGTGTGTTTTCTTGTTTGCTACTAATAATGACAGGTTCCAATACTCATGGGAATGAATTGATGGCATCTTATGATGATAAGAGTGTTGTAGCACAACGAGTGTTCAGTTCTCAAATGGAGAAGGTAGAGCAAAATCAATTGAACAATTTATTCCAGACTCACTTTGTTGTGAAGGATCGATATTGCCGTGTCATCATTGATGGAGAGAGTAGCCACAACATCGCAAGCTTGGAGTTGGTCGAGAAGCTTGGCTTGATCACATAGCCGCACTCATGTCCATACTACATCCAATGGGTAAATTCTTGTGGTAAGATAAAGGTAGATCAAATTGCACGCATTGAATTTTTTATTGGTTCTTACAAAGATAGTGCAGAATTTGATATAGTACCTATGCAAGCAAGCATGTCATTTGTTATTAGGTAAACCTTGGATTTCTACAAATAATGTTTCACACAATGCCATTGCTAATAGCTACTCATTTAAATACAATGGTAGAAGGGTTACTCTTAAACCTATGACTGCTGCTGAAATTTTAGAAGAGGATCAACAAAGATTTGAGAGAAGAAAGAATGAACCATTTAGGATAGAATGGGCTATTTCAAATGTTGCAACACTTCCATCAAAATCTGAATTACTAGAGGATGAACATATTTCTTTGCCTCTTGTTGCAACTAGTACATTTCAACATCTACATAAAGAAGATGATTGTGGGAAAGATAAAGAACAGGTTGTTACTTCAGGTAAAAGCTTTCTTGATGTGATGAATTGTTCCAATAATCTTGCTGTATTGGAACCTTATGATGATGTTCCTTTGTTACAAGTTGATTTATCTATTGGTCCTTGTGATAAAGAGGAGTTGTGTGCCAATGCTTCACTTATACCTTTGCCACAATAAATGAATGAGCTTGATGCTTTTGCTTATGATTCAACCAATAGTGCTGAAATAAAACATTTGATTATAGTGACATATGAAAAGGATGAGCAGAAATTGTTGACTTCTCTAAATACTTTGGGTTATATTGAATTTGTTGTTCTTTGTGATCTAAACATCGTTGAGAAGAAAATCTTTTCTCAAACTGAATTTCCTTTATTGACAAGAAATGATTTTCATGCTATTGGCTATTATGATCACAGAGGTTCGTTTATGGTGCATAGAGTTTATATTTCTTCAATATTGAACCTCCTTGTGTTGTGCAACTCAATGAGACACTAGAAAACTGCAATAACAATTGTCATGTCATGTCAAGTTTTTCTAGTGTTTCTAAGATCACACATTTTCTAACTTGTCATAAGAGTGAGGATGATGTTCATACTGCTGGCCAATTTTTCAAAGATGTTGTTCAGTTCTGTGACATGCCTTCTACTGTAGTTTCATATTGTGATAACAAATTTCATAATGCACATAAATATGAGTTGCATCCCAAGTTTGGGAATAGTTTCACAATGAATATTTCAGATTTGAGATCATATATGGGTGAAAGAGATGAGCCCGGGTCGAGGACGACTCTGATTCAAAAGGGGAAGAATGATGAGAACATCACACATATGGATATACACAACACTCCTCCAACTAGGATGAAAGTTCATGCGCATCACTTGAATTTACATGTGAGTTCGTTTCTAATATTTTGTTTATGTGGTTTTGAGAATAGATTGCTACCTAATGAACTAATTATTGTTAGGAATCATGGAGATGATGATGAGATATCTGGGGAGGTGATTGGAGGCGTGATGGGCCAGCAAGGACGTCCTAGCCAAGGTGGCGGCCCAATCAAAACTGACTTCGAGTCTGTTTCGGAGCCCAGGACCAGTCCGTACTAAAACGGACGCCCAGGACGCATACGGACTCGGATCTGGACGTTCTATATATGCCTGGAAAGATAACAAAAAGAAATTTCGAACCCAACTGGTCCCATGTCAAAATTCGTCCCGAGCTGTCGGCAATCATCAAAACAAGTCAACTTCCAGAATCTGTCCTAGTGTTGTGACACCGTAATCGGTCTTTGGGCCATGTATCGAATTGAGCCCACTTAGGGCTGCGTCCAGGGGGTCTTGCACGACCCTAGGATCCTCATATACAGCCGCCGCCTCTTCATTAGGGTTTGGGGTTTTGCTTAGATTATTCTGTTGATAACAGTTTTGTCGTTTGATCGGTTTGTGAGACCCCAACTTGTGAGATTCATCATATACTTGCAAATTTGGTTGCATTCTTCTTTGTTCTTGCTTGTGTTCTTGATTTGCAGGCAAGGATAAGCCTTCTCGACGAGGTCAATCGTTCTTGTACGGTTTATAACCAGAGGAGACATTGTGCTGTGATTGCGGGGTTCAGAATGTGTCGTTCGAAAGCTGGATCGATTTGTGTATTGCCTCCGCCTTAATCAAGATTATCAGAACCTATCGGAAGATCGCGAACCCTTGTCCACATCAAGAATGATACATCCGGCCCAGGTGGGGTGGAACGAAGCCCGACACACCGATCCGGATTCCCTGAATCAAACAATCTTAGCACCGCAACTCCTACCGAAAGCTCGACACACCAATCCGATTCTAGGTCCACGACCCGAATCTGCAGTCTTAGCACCGCAACACCGGCGCCCCCACTCAGGAAAAGGCCCAATCTCCCTAAAAGACTAGTCTGATAGGGGAAGGGTGGCTCTCCCTTTTAAGGTGGCTTCGACCTCCCAAGCTAAGCAAGGTGGGATTATTCAGAGGCTCACACGGTCGCCGCCCCAGCAGGTAATAGTGGAGGATGGCCTCATCATTCTCCCCTTCTTAACAAGGGCCCAGCTCTGATACCAAATGATACATCCGGCCTAGGTGGGGTGGAACGAAGCCCGACACACCGATCCGGATTTCCTGAATCCCGCAATCTTAGCACCGCAACTCCTGCCGAAGGCCCAACACACCAATTCGATTCTGGGTCCACGACCCGAATCCGCAGTCTTGGCACCGCAACACCGGTGCCCCCACTCAGGGAAAGGCCCAATCTCCCTAAAAGACTAGTCTGATAGGGGAAGGGTGGCTCTCCCTTTTAAGGTGGCTTCCACCTCCCAAGCTAAGCAAGGTGGGATTATTCAGAGGCTCACACGGTCGCCGCCCCAGCGGATAATAGTGGAGGATGTCCTCATCACCTGAGTGGAAATGGGAACAAGTCGGTATGGACTTCATAGTTGGACTACCCCATACACAGTCGAGATATGATTCTATATGGGTTATAGTTGATCGTTTAACCAAGGTAGCACACTTCATTCCTGTCAAGACAACCTATAGCGGAGCAAAGTTGGCAGAACTTTACATGTCAAGGATAGTCTGCTTACATGGAGTGCCTAAAAAGATAGTATCTGACAGAGGCTCTCAGTTCACCTCAAGGTTTTGGGAGAATCTACATGAGTCCCTGGGAACCAAGTTTAACTTCAGCTCTGCTTACCACCCTCAGACTGATGGGCAGACTGAGAGGACGAACCAGATACTAGAAGACATGTTGAGAGCTTGTGCTCTGGAATATGGCAAGAGTTGGGACAAGAGTCTACCCTACGTAGAGTTTTCCTATAACAATAGTTACCAAGCAAGTATAGAGATGGCGCCTTTCGAGTTTCTATATGAAAGAAAAATGTAGAACACCTCTATTCTGGAATGAGACAGGAGAGAACCAAGTCTTTGGACCAGAGATTCTGCAGGAAGTAGAAAGACAAGTTAAGATTGTGCGCGAGAACCTGAAGGTTGCACAGTCAAGGCAGAAAAGCTATGCCGATCGTAGGCGAAGAGACCTATCCTTCGAGGTTGGAGATTTCATATATCTCAAGGTATCACCCATGAGAGGTGTTAGACGCTTCAAAGTCAAAGGGAAGTTAGCACCACGTTACATCAGTCCTTTTAAGATCCTCGATAGAAGAGGAGAAGTTGCATATCAGTTGGAGCTACCCTCCCATCTCACGGATGTGCATGACGTGTTCCATGTGTCACAATTGAAGAAATGCTTAAGAGTGCATGAAGAACAACTCCCCATTGATGAAGTAGACCTTCGGGAAGACCTCACATATGCGGAACAACCAGTCAAGATACTAGAAGTTGTTGAAAGAGTTACAAGAAACAAGGTGATCCGAATGTGCAAGGTGCTCTAGAATCATCACACAGAAGAGGAAGCCACCTGGGAGCGTGAACATGAATTGAAAGCCGAGTTTCCCCATCTCTTCACTGATCTTTCCGAATCTCGAGGGTGAGATTCATTGTAAGGGGGGTAGGTTTGCAACACCCTACTTTTTGCAATTTCCAAAAATGCTAATTTTTAGGATTTAGCAATTAGTAAAATAACCCAGGACAATTTTTTAAAATAACTTAAATCAATTTATTTCATTTGCATAGCATGTCATGCCCATGTAGATTTTTATTTGCATTATGCATTTAGATTAATTACTTAATTAATTACTAGTAAAATTTGATTAGAATTAGAGAGAAAAGATTTGAGAAAGAAAAGAAAAAGAAGAAACCAGAACAGTGGGCCTAAACCCACCATTCTAGCCCATCCCAGAGCCCCCACTCCCCCCCTTTCTCTTTCCCCGCCCAGGCCGACTCCCCCTCCCTTTCCCTTCTTTTTCTCTCAGCCCGCAGCCACCAGGCCGCCCCGCGGCCCAACTCCCCACCACAGCCCAGCTCCCTCCCTCCGCGCTCCCACGTGGCCCAACTCCCCCGCAGCCCAGCTCCCGCCCCCGCTCTGACTGATGGCCCGGCCCCACCTGTCATCCCTCTCCTCTTGCCCCTCTCTCTCCCGCCGCCACCGGAAACCGACGGCCCTACCGTCGGTCCCCCTCCTCCCCGCCTCCCCGGCTCCCGAAACCGATGCCAGACACCCGCGTGACCCCTCCGCTCCCTTTCTCCCCCCATCTTCCGGCCTTTCCGGCCGTTTCCGAGCCCCGCGCGCATCAATGGCGCAAGTGGCCATTGATGCCCGAAGAACCCACCCCCCCCCCCCCCCCCGCACCGGCTCAATTTTCCCTCTCTCCCCCTATAAAACCCCCCTCAGCAATGCACTCCCCCACCGCCCCCTTTCCGCTCTTTCCCGCCCGCTCGCGACCACTGGAGCCACCTCCCCGTCGAGCACCGACCGCAGCCGACGCCCATCTCCGCAGTCGACCGCCTCCCCGCCCTCCTCGGTTGCGCGCGACCACGTGCTGAGAACCCCGGCTTCCCCCTCTCTCTTTTCCACCCCTCGGAACACCAATCCGGCGAAGCTCCGGCGAGCCCCGCCTTGCGCCGCCGCCTGGACGGCCGCCGGCGACGACCTCCCCCGCCCTGTTATTTTCTAGCCGTTGGATCTTGATCCAACCGTTCAGATTACATACCCCTTCAGGGTATGCAATCGGCCCACCGTGGACCAATGGACCATAGGGTCCTCAGAGCCCATGGACCCGGTCCATGAATTCTTTTAATTTAAAATTAATTCAGTAATTCCTGGATATTAATAGCATTTTACACTTAGGCCCCTATGCTTAGTTTAAATTAGATCTATGCCCCTATTTTTGTAGAGAACCTTTAGAAAATTGTTTTTAAGCCCCTGACCTTTATAATAATTATTTTAACACTGAATTTTAACTGAAACACCCCTGTATTTTATTAAAATTATTATTGTGGCCATGTAATTTTACAAAAACACCACTAGACTTGTTTTAAATTATATTTTAATCTAGTCTTTTTACACTTTAGTCCCTGTACATGCTTTAAATTACATTTTAGTCCCTAGAATTATTTTAAATTATACTTTAATCCCTATTAATTATATAAATATTATTTTAGCCCTAAAAAGTTATAGAAACACCCCTATACATTATTAGAATTATTATTTTTACACTATAGTTTTACAAAAACACCCCTAGACTTAATTTAATTATGTTTTAGTCCTTAATATTTCTATAAATATTATTTTAGCCCTGAAAATTTACAGAAATACCCCTATACTTAATTTTAATTATATTTTGGCCCTGTCCTTTTACACTTAGCCCCCTACACTTAATATTAATTATGTTTAAGTCCTAAAATTTTGCAAAAACAACCTTCTACTTTTAGTAATTATTTTTTAGTCCTAATAATTTATACTTTAGTCCTTGTAATTTTATAGAATTACAAATAGGTCCTTAAAAGCCCCTATTTTTACTTTTTTGCCCCTAAAACTTCAAACTAGCATAACTTTTTACTAGTAACTCCAAATTAGGTGATTCTTGCGTCAAAATTCTCATAGGAGCATAACCTTTGCATTCATTGCATCTACATATTGATTTTCCTCTATTGCATGGTTGTGTATTGATTTTGTATGTATTGCTTGTGTCGGTATTTTTACGTAAAGGCGAGCATACTCAAGGACCGCCCTACGAGGACTTCCAGGAGCAGGAATTTGAAGGGTTAGAGCAGCCTCCCGTGCAAGACGAAGGCAAGTGTCCTCGACGCATCTTGTACCTATTATAATTGTTGAATTGCATGCTTGTGTCAATTGATTGGGAACCCATTGTAGGGTTTACTAGTATTGTTTTACCTTGTCCTTGTCGCCTTGAACTAGAGTTGGGATGGGTAGACATGCTTAGTTGTTTATTGGGTAAATGGGACCAAATTAATATTGACTAATGAACAATATCACATGGGAATGCTTGGTAATTCTTTTAGCAACATGGATTAGGGATCTATGCAAGCCCGGTGGAATGGATGTGGTGCCGTGGGCACATGGTTGGTGGTAGTAGGCTTGTTCTAGATCCTAGGACCTGGTTCTTGGAGCGATGACCTAGGAAAACAGTGCCATCACAAGACCGATATGGGTAAGACTTGGCCTAGTAATTAGGTGTTCTCCCAGTGTCGGTGCAGCATTTGGTGGAGCGGGGAATGGAAGTCAAGAGAGGACTGTCTTTGTATCCGAACGGCTCAAGAGGGGGCTCCTGGGGTGATGAGCTGCTTGTTTAGGGGCTATCACTTATGGACGGGAGTGAAACCTTAGTGGCTAGCATGTACTGGGAGACCCTATGGAAAAGCCTCGTAGTGAAACCCTGCTACACACCAAAGGAAGTATGAAATGTGGGTTGCGTCCACAGGCACAAAGGGAATCACGACTTGTGGGTAAAGTGGTGCAAACTCTGCAGAGTATCAAACTATCATGATAGCCGTGCTCATGGTCAAGGGCGGCCTGGAATCCTCACAGGATTAGTTGGGATATGGTTTGGGATTGGTTGGAATGGTTCGGACTTGTATTGATTGGTACCATGTGGATTAAGGGATGGGATGACCCCACTTAGTAATTAGGTTGCATAGGGAATTAAAAGCTCACGCAACAAAACCCCTTTAAAGCCTTCCTTGTCTTAGCCTCATGTCATCTTTTCCCCCACTTGCTGAGTACAACACGTACTCACCCTTGCTATATACCATATTGCTGCTCAGCCATAGGAGAGGAATGGAACCACTATGAAGACGATGGAGGCGAAAACTAGGCGATGGTCCACCAGTCGATGCCTGTGGAGTCTTGGGATGCCTACGCTAGTTTATTTCTGCTGTTTGGATGTACTTTTCTTTTAGACCTATGGGTCCTTTTGTAATAAAGATACGATGTAATAGTTAAAGGATATGGATATTTATTCTGTTTACCACTAATGATGTACCGTATGTGTGTGTAACTTGATCCTGGACACACGTACGGCTGCACCCGTTTTGTTTCTTAAAATGGGTGTGACACTAAACCTTGTTGTTTTTACCTTTTAGCCCGTAGAACTTCAAACTAGCATAACTTTTTAACCGTAACTTTGATTTAGGTGATTTTTGCGCTCACGGAATCGTAGGAATGCGTACTATCTTTTCATAGCCATTAGGAAATGTTTGGTGTACTGTTCATTATTTGTTTGTGTTTTACTTTTCTAGTATTTATTGATATTAGACGAGGAGCAGCTCCAGAATTTCCAGGACCTTGAGTTTGAGCAGCAGCTAGCGGAAGAACAAGGCAAGTGTCCTTGACCATATTGAACCTATTAAGGATTAGGTTATTTTCATGCATGCTTGTCTAAATTTGAATCCCGTGTCATTTACCGTTCCTTATTATTCCTTGTCGCCTGGATTATGGTTGAGTGTATGGGTTTTTGGGTATGTCATGCTAGTGCAGTACTTTGGGGGATTAAAATTGAATAATAATAAACTTGACTAATATTCACTTGAACCTAACTATCATTTAGGTAATTTAGATGACCCAAGAAGGAGGATGTTGAGGATGGTGCGGGTATGCACAAGTACGGGTAATATACTGTTTGGTTTGTGGTAGTGCGTGCTTGTAGTCATACAAACCAAATTCATGGAGCAGCCACCCAGGAAAACATCGCAACGCACATGGCTAATATGGGTAGGCATGGTTTAGTATTAGATGTCTTCCTAGTTTTGCGGGCGCTCGAGGAAGGAGGACGAGAGGGTTACTTTCGGCCTCAGGTGATGAAGGGTTACTTCTAGCCACGGCGCCAGAGGGGGCCTCTGTAGGGATGGTTAATCCCGCATCGATGAAACCTTAGCGTGGACATTTTGCAAGCTAGGAAGCGCTTTGAAAGATCATGTGGTGATCTCTTGGCCTCGCACCTATGGTAGTGTGTTGGCAACATGGAGACTTTAGTGACTGAATAGTGATGAAATCACCAACATGTGGGTAAAGTTGTGCAACCTCTGCAGAGTGTAAAACTGTTATAACAGCCGTGCTCACGGTCATGAATGGCCTGGATCCTCACACGATTAGCTAGATACTTGGGTGAATCTGGTGGGTAACCAGATTTGGGTGGTACTGCAGGTGGGTAACCTGTAGTGTTCTGGTATGAGTGGGTAACTCATAGTTTTGCTATCGGTGGGTAACTGATAGTGTTGGACAGGTGTTTAACCTGTTGGGCTACTTTTCACCTAGTAAATAGGATGCTTGTATAATTGAGTCATAGGATGCGTAGTGCAGTAAACCCGTGTCAAGCCTATTCTTGTTTTAACCTGCATGTCATTACTTTCCCCCACTTGCTGAGTACTTTATGTACTCATGCGTTTTAGTTTTCCCTGTTTTGTTGTTGCTATATTACTGCTGCTCAGACAACATTGACGAGATGGACTATGCCGACGAGGACTACTTCGACTAGGAGTGCGACCCCTGGTGGACTGCCTGTGGCGTTATGGAGCCTTCCACTGTTTTCTTTTATGTCTTGATATAATCCTTGCTATGTAATAATGATACTTTGATATAATAATTGCATTGGTTATTTACTGTTACTTCACTTTTGTCCTGTATACGTGAAAACTTGATCCCGGGCGCGTATACAGAAGCATTCGGTTTTGGCCTTAAAATCGGATGTGACATGGCACGGGTGGCTGGTCATTAAGGACAGCATTCAGCTGGGCATTGGCAACTTGGAGATGCCCAATGAGTTGCTATTGCTATGTGATGATGACGTGAGCGTCGTTGAGGCTCCCTTCCATGACATCCCATGCATCTTGAGCTTCTTCGTGCTGAGCTTGGAGCTTGCTTCGCTCCTCCAAGAGAGCGTCAATCTGACCATGAAGAGAGTAGGTCTCCTCTTGGGCAGTGGCGAGTTGAGCATTGCGTTGGTTCAGCTACTCCTGTAACTGATCACTAGCATTGTCCTCGATGATTTAGTTGAGCGTCATGGAGCTGCTCAACAAGGTCAGCCTGCTCCAACTTGCTAGTGTGCAGTTTGTCCTCAAGGACCGCGATCTTAGCATCACGAGCAGCGAGCTGGACATTACGGGCAGCAAGTGCGGACTGCAGCGCCTCACGCTCTCGTTCCAACTCGAGAACATGGGCGGAAAGGTGCTCGGGGTCCTTCATGAGCTTGCCATCAACCATCTGCTGGAATAAAGTTTTGCAAGGGTGAGTTAAAACTTAATATCCCACTGAGTACACATGCTCCAAATAGAATAAAGGTTGATTGGTAAAGAAAAGACACAAGGTGCCCGATCCATTTGACGAACGAAAATTGCAGTCTCTGCGGTTGACGGAGTAACCCGCAGAGGTGAGCAAAAACATGTAGCTTCTGGACAAAATTAAAATTTTGGCATTTTATAAAAGTTCTAGAGGACTTCATCATCTTTCCAACGCATACTCACACATCTCCATCCGGAAAAATCTCTGGGAGTTATGATCATCCAAAGACAGGGGACAGAAATGAAGCAACTTCTGAAATTCCAGAAAAGCTTACTGTTTTTGCCAAATTCGACCCATTTCTAGATTTTTCTAGGACAAACCCATTATAACAAACTTGTAGGGCAAATCATTAGCTTTCGAACGAGTACTCATTCACCTTCATTGGAATAAAATTGAGGAATTTATGCTCATTTTAGTGGAACTGACTTTTCTGGCGGAGTTTCATTTCTTCCCGATTCAGTTCAATTTTTCGTTTTAGGTACCATAGGGACTCAAAATTGCCCGGGTTTGATTATTTCACATGTTTGAAATATTTGTGACCCTTTTTATATGATTAGCAAGAATGAATGTATGAATGCCAAATGCTCAATAAGACGATTTTCTACATCCTCACAAAAAGAAAACTTGACCGAATATATAGATCGATCCTTTCGGTGGCACACACACCTCTCACATGTTTTGAATTGAACTACACATGATTAGTGTACCTGCAATAGATTCATTTCAGAAACAATAAGTCAAATTCAAAAGGAACAAGCCAAAATAACAATGACAGTTTATGCCCAGGTATTTGCCCACCCGGAAGGCAGCCGACATTTAAACGCATTCGATCCGCGTATCAAACAAAGCCCAGGTCTTTGCCCACTCAGAAGGTGTTCGGTATTGCAGCGCAACCAATCCGCGCACAATTACATACCTTCATTGAAGAATCTATAGATGCATGTAATTTAAACAAACATAGTCTAGGGTTAGCTTTGCCACCTACTAATAGTAACTCTTATATGGGCACTACTAGTTCGTACCTCATCGTAAGGCGTAAAAATGGGTTGTTTAAGTTTTTAAATATTTATTTGTGTGTAGCTTATCCCGAATCAGCTCTGATACCAGCTGTGACAATCCTATACCAAAATATAGAGTGTGACGTACAGGATCGCCTCGTAAGATGGTTAACGAAGTAACCATACATAACATTCACACATGAACATCCATCATTAGCAAAGATGCATCATTAAGTGTATAATATTACAAGTTCAAAAGTCATAGCGGAAGCAAAATTTAGTTACATTATAATACATATGTTCTTGGTTCAGATTACATCGATATACGGAAGCGGAAATACGACAAAACATGACGTTGATAACCTAAGTAAACCATGACGGCCCTATGGCAATGGTTCACTCATTTTGGTTAGAAGAGCTGGGGACCCAGTCAATGGTCCAGTTCTAGGGCTTCTCACCTTCCCACACAACCTTGTTACAACAATCATAATAAATAGCTTGAGGAAAACCTGGAAACAACATAATCGCAAAGCCTGAGTATCTAACATACTCCGCAAGACTTACCCGTCAAAAGGTTTACTAAAACCGACTCCTAATATGCAGGGGGATGATCGGGCTTATTTGATATTTGCATAAAAAGCACCTATTAGTTCTATGCTGCAATTTTTATTCTTTAACCAAGATTTTAATTGCTTGTTGCAGAAAAGTAACTGTTGTTGAACCTAGCTAGCTGCTAAGACTTGTACAAATATGAAGAACAATACAACATAGCAATGTGTAGCCATAGAGTAAATAAATTTCAGAATCATAACCAATCCTTTCCAATTAAAATATCATTGCCGCTGCTCGAAACAAGAGTTACTCATAACCGCGAGGGATGGCAATTCGAATCGATTTACATCCTGCAGGAGAAAACCCAAGTACACGACATACACATTATTTAAGAACACATATGGCCACCATTCACGAGATTGATATAAAGTCGATCCGGGGCCATCGGATCCCGAGTACACATCCTCCCCGCGATACAGTACTTCGTATCCGAGGCTTAACCCATGCACTCTCGAGCGATTCTCAAACCCGTGCATCCACCACGCCATTCACATCACCTCTGGATTGATGAGTAATACCGTCCAACAATACGGCGCCCAAGGTACTAGGATTACCAATCCCCATATAAAGGTATGCACTTGGTACTGTTCAATACTTGTCCGTGGAGTTGTAATGATAAGTTCGCAATTTTTATCCAAGTTCATACTTCATGTGAATCATAGTTGAATCAAGTGATCCCATAGACTATCGATGACTCCACTAGTTTAAGCATAGCATTTACTAATGAATAAGGCTTACTAACACCAACTAATCATAGGTCATTGCTTGTTTATGCAAGTGGGTTTCCATCCAAGTCCTACACTTAATGCATAATACAATATCCCTATGTTAAGAGTAAACCAAAGATGACTCGCAAATAGATAGGTATGCACCGGGGCTTGCCTTGGGAGTGATCGTAGTTAGAGTCTTCGCCAGAGGTCACCTCAGCTCCGGTTTGCTCCGATGTGATCTCCTCGGTCTCGTTCCCTATATGGAAATGAACATGCATAAATAAAAGGAATACACAAGGGTTCATGGAATTCCCTTAGCAATGGGAAATGCATGGCATGATGATTCATGACAACCATTTAATTGAAGGGGACAAACTTCTAATTAGGAGAAATATGGAATTTATTCACCATACTTTATGTCTACTCTAAATATGAGCATGGCACCATTTACTTTATTGCACTACATGATGAAGCTAACATAAAGATGTAGTACTAGGGCCTAAACTTCAGAAAGGTCATTTTGAGTTTAATAGCTAAAGGGGCAAATATGCATTTATTCATAGCAATATATGAGATTAACAAGGCTGAATTAAATAAAATAGCTCTAGGTGGAAAATAATTACATGAATTTTTCTAGCAACACAGAAAAGTATAAGGGACATGTATGCAATTTCTCAGAATTAATTTCTATGCTATTTATTAATACAATTTTCTATACTAAAAATGCAAGAAATGCACTTAACCATGAAATTAAGCCTAAATTAATTATAGCCACTTGCCAGTGGGCCACATATGCCATGAGGAGTATTCATGCCAATTTTGCTGATTTACTCATTTTTACAGAATAAATTGTGAATTTATTTGCTTTACAAAGATTTGTTTGTTTTGATTTAAATTCACCAAATCTTAGCCCAAAACCATGAACTTCATGTTAACCATTGTAAAGTACATGTTACAAGGATTCTAGAACATATTTATTTGCAGTATTCGGCCTTATAAATTGGGAGATATTTATTTTTCAATTAAATCAAAAGTTCACTACTAATTATGAAATTGCCACTGGCAATTGAAATCTCCCGCGCGCGGTGGCGCGGCGGCAGAGGGCAATCACCGCCGGTGATCGGCGGCATGAGCTTCGGCTCTGAGTGGCTCTACATGCTCAATGTGCCATGGCGGTTCGGTGGGGGGTGGTGATTGGTGCTCGGGTCGCCGGAGTGCTGCCGGCGATGAGCGGCGGCTCGGTGTGACGGCGGCCGGCGGTGATCGGCGCGTACAATAGGTAAGCCAGCGAGGGAGAGGGTCCAGAAGCTTCACCTTGGTGTCGCGGTGCTCGCTGAAGAACTGGTTGGCTCGGGGTGGCCGGGAGGGGGCTCGTCGTCATGCGGGGGCAGGGTGGAGTCTAGCAACGGCGTCGGCTTCTTCTCCGAATTCGGCAACGACTCTGCGCGATAGAGGGAGGGGGTTAGAGGGGTTTCTAGGGGAGGTTGTCGCGTGCCAATTGATTGAGGGGCAGGGGATAGGGGGCTTCCTGGATGGCTCTACGCAGCAGCACCCATGGCGGCTCGAAGCAGGGGGCTCGCGCTCGCTGCCTGCTGGAGAGGAGGAAGAAAAAGTGGTAGAGATGACTGGGTGTGCCTAGGCTTTCAGTGGACTCTTGGAGCGTGTGAGAGCGAAGTGAGGCACAGGGGAAGGGAGGAGTGGTTGGAGCACTGCCTTTAACCTCGGTGCGGCCTGGGGGAGGGAGAGAACAGGAGAGAGCAGAGGGTGGGAGGTGAGATGGCCGGTGCAGAGTGGCTCGCCGGTGGGTTTCTTCAATGCAGGCTGATGACACAAGGAAAAGTGCTGGAGCAGGAGTCGGCATGGGTAGGAAAGAGGCGGTGATCGGTGAACGGTGATGGGTACGGCACTGTCGTGCTGTGAATGGCCAAGGAAAAAGATAAACTTGACCCCCCCCCTTGACTAGAACAGTATTCTGCCATTTTCAATTTCTCCATGTTTCGCTGCTCCAAACTTCATGCCCATTTTTTTGCAGGTCCAGAAAACTATATGCTTCAACTTTGCTTTTGGGGTCAAGTCCTAATTCCGCTTGAGAAATTCTGAAAATTCGAGGACATAAAGGCATTTCTCAACACTTAGGGAATTTTTAGGGGTGTTAAACCATTACAAAAAATTCTAATAAATTCCCCAAACTTCATTCTTGGCATGACCCTCAAGAATGTACAAAAATATTGGCACACTTTCATGGAGTTTTGTGATATTTGTGAAATGCTATCATTTGGCAAATCCTAGAATTAATTAATTAATTTCCTCCTTTTTCTGTGGCACCTTAATTATTCATAGTTTTAATTAGCCCTCAATTAGTATTAGGGTTAGCTTAATTATCTTTTTGTGACATGGAATGTCACACTTGGTCACTCGGTCCTTACACAGTGAGGCAGCAATCAAAATGGCTCTCAAAACTAGAGATCATGGTCATGCAAAGCATATTCAAGTCAAACATCACTTCATAAGAGACCATGTTGAGAAGAAGGATATTGAGTTGGTGAGTGTGTGGACTCATGAACAATTGGCAGACTTCTTCACCAAGCCACTCGATGAGAATACCTTCAACAAGCTAAGGGGAGAACTCAATGTTCTCGACCATTCAAACTTCACATGAGTAACCCTAAATCTTGTCTCTTGTAAATATGTATAGTCTTGTTTGTTTTGTTTGTTGTTTGTGTCTTTATTTTATGCTTGTTTGTCTTTGCTTGTAGGTCACCTTTGGACCTCCTTGAGATAGCAATGGACATTGGTTAAGCTTGGGATGGTGGTTCATGGTGTGCCCAAGGCTTTGAAAAATGGTTCATTGTGAGTAAGCTCAAGAAGGGAACAACTCGTCATTGATACTTTGGTTTGTAACGGTTCTCTTTCTTTCTTTTAGCATCGCATCATGCATTTGTATACTTATTGCATTTGCACTTGCATTCATGCACTCTTGCATCGTGATACCTTACATGCTCTCAAGCATGTTTCTAGTGGCAGTTTCTTATTTACAATGTAAGTACATGACCCTCTAGATGATCACATAGTGATCTTTGTGCTTCATGCCCATTGAGTCACGTTCAAGCGAGGTCTGAGGTTAAATCTACTCATGCGGCTCAAAGACAAGTGGCTATTCCCATCACACAAATGACTAACCATTTCATACTTGAGAAAAAATATTTTGTTGAGTCATGTGTGTAGGGGTAGATATGGTGGAACACCATCGTGACCAAGGAGGAGCACCATGAAAGGGGGAGTTTTCTAACTCTTGCCATTTATTATTTGCTCTTTGGTTCTCTTGTGTTTTGTCTTTGGTTTTTGGTGATAGGTGACAAAGGGGGAGAAGAACATGAAGATCCAAAAGCCAAGTCTAGATCGATAACACAAAACCAAGTCTAGATCGATAACACAAAAGGGGAGAAGAACATGAAGATCCTAAAGCCATGTCATAGAACGAGAGGAGAAGGAAAGATGGAAAAGAACATGAAGATCAACCATCAAGATGGAGAAAAACAAGAAGATACAAGGAAGATATGAGGTGACAAAGAGAAGAACATGAAGACATGTTGGAGATGATCAAGGAAATAATGAATGTTCTCTTGGAGCACACATGAAGATCATATCAAGATGAACATCTACACCGACATGGAGAAGAACAATAATTGATATCTACACCAACATTTATGTCTATGGTGCATGTCTATGTCAACAAGATCAACAACCACGACACCATGACGGGCACAAAATTCAACTCGAGCTCAACATCTAGTGCGTGATGTATTTGGGTAGTTGTCCCTCAACACCTAGCACACTTCAAGGGGTAGACTACTCCCAAGGTAAGAACCAAGGTAATCTTTTCAATCCACACTTTTCCTTTGGTTCCTTATTGCTCGTCTGTTTTGGATCATCATAAGTAGTGGTTGTCATCCATCACCAAAAAGGGGGAGATTGAAAGGATCATGACCATTGAGGTCACCCCAAGATATGATGTTTTGGTGATGAATGACAAACATGAAATGTGACTAATGTCTACATGAGTGTTATTCGTGTAGGAAACCTTTTCTACCTTAAGATGATTGTTGACGGCGGCCTTGGCGATTGACGACAATGACCACAAGCATGGAGGCTTATGAGATCGATGGAGTCCAAGGGTTGATGGAGATGGATCAAAGCTGAGGACAAGCTATGGAGCAAGTGCTGGGAGCACTTGTCTAGTTGTTAGAGCTTTGAGTCCATAGGAAAAACCGGACTATCAAGGGGGTTTAGGTCATTTCTCTTAGGTCATGACTTGTCGGTGATGTGCATGGATGCTCAATGAAATCACAGACACTAGGTGATAGTGGAGAAGCCAAGGAGAAGTTCGGAGAAGCCGAGAAACAAAGTCAAGCAAGGACGAGGAGTTTCAGCATCTGGATCAAGTGACCGGAAAGAGGGGTCAGTGGAGACTAGACTGTACGGTCACTAAGTAGACAGAGAGCAGTTTGCAAGGAAATTGTCTGCGCAAGGATCAATAGTGACTGGACGGTCTGGTCTATATGGAGTCACGCCGAGATAGAGAGGATGCATACTTGGAGCTCTCTAGAATAGAGAGAGAAAGTCTGATCGAACGGTCCAGTCAGCTGACCAGATGTTCCGGTCAGTAAAGGCTTCAGTCTAGACAGAGCAGCCAACGGCTTTGAGAGCCGTTCCAGAGAGACCAGACGGTCCGATTTGGTAGTGACTGGACTGTCTGGTCATTGGGGTCTAGAAAGACAACTTCATGGAGCAACAGCTAGTTGGAGGTTGGAATCCTATATAACTTCGTTGCTGGGGTCTTGGAGACCACTCTTGGCCAGTGGAATGACTGAGAGCATTTGGTAAGGTCCAAGAGGAAAAGAGGAGAGCACTAGAAGGATACATTGCATATCTTGAGAGTGCTAGTGAGAGTAACTTGAGCATTGATGCACATCTAAGGCTAGAGTGTCCTTGAGGGTGTGATCTAGGTTGTTACTCTTGGCCTATGGTGAGACCAAGACCGGTTAGGTGTCGGTGAACGAGCCTATTGTGATCAGTTGTGAAGGTCGTCACATGTTTGTACCCGGTTTGAGCACGCCGGTGAAAGGGGCATCAATAGTGAGCGTTGTTGGTCATAACTACACACCCACTTATATACCGCAAGAGGACGGTGTACATTGTAGCACCTTTTCCCTTGAATTGAGTATTCCAAGGTTTATCGAATCCACTGGGACCTTAGGGATAATTAAACAAAGTTAACAGTAAAAGATCTAATCAAAGCTACTATCAAATCTAGGTTGCATGAGAGGAGACTGGTCAGCGCAAAGGTGTGCCAGACAACAAATCTGTTGTTGCACCGATCGGCACATTGGTGAATCTAACGTCGCGCCGATCGGCGCAGGTGTTGAGCCGATCGGCACACTGGTGAATCTAAGCTGAAGTGCGTTAGATACCTTGTAAGCCTAAGCTGTTATGTGAGTAGCCAAGTATCTACTAGTGAGATAACCAGAAAGTCTAATCAAATAGCATCATAATGGGTAATTACTTAGATCAGTGAAAACCTATAATGAATAAGACCACCCTGCTTTCCGAGCAGCTCCCGATTTATCGCTGCCGAGAGGAAACCCTTAATCACGCAAGTATCTTACCCTACTCAACTATCTAATAGTGCTGCGCAGGTTTAGTGCTATCACCGCTAAACCACACTACTAGCATCATCAAGCAACCATAACCAATACAATGTCCGAATACTATCCTAATCACCACGATCAAGATAATATCTACTTACTTAGCCTAGAACTAAGCAATTGGAATAAGCACATACATGATCATAGAATCAAGATAGACAAATGACCAAAACCATCATCAACATATTCAATCATCCTTGAGATACATAGAGTAAGATTCATCCCCGTCGAGATGGCTTACCTTGACCGATCAACTCTTAACACCAATAGTTTTTGAAACTCAACTAGAGATCTATTCTAACGGGGTAAGCCCCGATGACTCTAACTCACGGATCTATTGTTCCTCTATCGCCTCTGCTCTCCCTCTGGCCGTGACTAGGGTTTACAAGTATTTATAGAGGTTCTACTTGTAAAGGACACAATTTCTAGCACATAAGGTGGTTGCGCCGATCGGCGTAGGATTGCGCCGATCTGCGCAAGCCATGTCTTCTCTGGTTTCTTCTCCAAGTCGGTTCCTCTATCTTCCATAGGTGCCATGTGGGCCTTTTTCTTTGAGATAAAGTCTTGTACTGCATGTCGAGATCTTGAAGTTCCATAAATCTTCTAGACAAATATCTTCAAGTGTCTTGCATAGATAAACATCCATAAACAGGTGGAATGGGCCTCGGTCACTCCTGTGGGCCAAAACACCCTTGCGTCGGCAGGCTCATGGACTACGCCGATCGGTGCACTGGGCTTCTTCAGTACTTTTTATCGGTTCTGGATTCCTGTCCTCTCCAGCATCACTTTAATTGCCAATTTTACCTGTTTCTGCAATAAAGCTCCAAAACAACACACATACAAATATATAGGCAATATCATAGGTAAATGGCCAAAATTAGTATCAATTATTCTCTAATTGGGGTAATATTCACATATAAAAGGGGCACTTGGGGAGTGCCAACAGTTCCACCACACTTAAACCTTTGCTCGTCCCGAGTAAAGTAAAAGAAAGAAAAATCAAAGAACATACTCTTCCTATCATAAAAGATATCTCAAATCAGCAAATGTTGAGCATTGTTCTATTATGGTCTATTTCATATTGGTATTCAGCAAAATAGCTCAAATATGGGCATAAAGCTTTAAGTTTCTCCCAAAAGCAATAAATTATGTCCAACTCGCAAATTATAACTTTTCCACTCATGTAAATCACTTAAAAGATTGTTGTGAACATAAAGAATCTATCTTCCAAATAATCCAAGGCAACAACTCATCCTTCAAATCACTCAACCTATATTCTACATCACAATGATCAAATAATATTTGTGTAAGGCTTATATGAGTAGCTAGGTGAGGTAATTCAAGGATTGCAAACATAAATCAACAATATATTATAAAGCTAGGAGATTATTCATTGTTGGAATTACAGAAACTTTATCAAGATGGCCATTAAGAAAGAAAAATTGAACAAAGGACTCACACTTTGGATATATGGACATGCGTATAGCAAAAATTTGATCTTGGAAGAAAAAGAACTCCCATTATCAGGTTGCACATGGTTTGAATGATTCATGGCTATATTAGAATGAATTTTGAGAATAAGCATGTCATATACCATCCTCCCACACTTAAAATTTTGCTAGTCCCTTAGCAAACAACAGAGCTTTTCTATTTTTTGATTCTTTTCTTTTTTTTCTTTTTTTATCATCTTTTCTTTCTCCCCCCTCCCCCCCTTTTTATTTTGCTCTCTGCTGCGCCGATCGGCTCAGGGTGCGCCGATCGGCTCTCAACCAAATTCACCAACATTTCCTGGTATTTGATTCAGCAGGCTTCAACATTTATTCAAGAATTAAATATAGCCAAAAATGTTGGATGTGGTCAAGGAATGATACTCAACAAGATATTTTGGGTTTATGGTAGGATACTCAACGGAATTGAATTTTTGCATGAGTAATTCAAGGCTAGAAAAAGATACACAAAGATTTGCCATCTTAGTAAAGTTCTTACCAAAAAGAATTAAATCCTAACCGAACTCAACCATCAGTTTAATGTTTATCTACTTATCAAAGGTTCATGAGAATTGCTCAAAATAAGGAATTGGTAGGTAAGGATCTTGAAAAGAATAAATTTCAAAGTTCACAACATGGGAATTTATTTATGAAAAAATTGGTGCTAAGTTATTATCACAAATTGGACAATACAAATGAAGCACATGGGTACTCAAAATTGCTCCACATAAGACATGTTTGCCGAATAATCGTTAAATGTAAGTTCAAAATATTATTCAATGCTCAACATTATTTGGTCTTCATCGGTACTTTTCAAGAAAGAATAAATAATTCAATTCTCCTAAAAGAGCATAACCGCCACCATTATATTAAGATCGAGACTCGAATACATGGTGATGATTTTTCCATGCACTTGCATAAAGATAAAATTACTATTAACACACTTGCATGAAACTAAACACACCCGATACATGGTTTCCCAAGCCGCTCACACACACATAATCAAATAAAGAAAAAGATTACAAAAAACATGAGAAAATGCAAACCGGGAAACCGATACACATGCCAACTCCTAGGCACTCTAGTCAAACGGAGGTGGAGACGGTGGATGATCGAGGCCACAGCACTGCGACTTGAGTCGCTTGAACTCCTCCACCATCGCCTCGTGGTTGTTCCTTATTTGCGACGTGGTGTCCTCCACGCGCTCGACGTAGTGCATGTTGTTGTTGATGTACCCCTGCATGGGCACGAAGAAATCTGCACCGGGCATAGGAGGTACCATGGGTACACGTCCTTGGTACTTGTAGTCAATACCTGCGCTAAAGTAGGGTGCGCCGACCGATGCGTCGCCTGCGCCGACCAGCGCAGAGGGCTGTGAATCGCCTGCTACGTCGCTCCACCCTGGCTGGTACTGCTGAGGCCTTTGGCGTGTATCCCAGGAGTCCCACTCGCCGTCGGCTGCTATGTATGTCGCCGGTTGTCGAACCCGCCCACGGTGGTTCTTGAGAACTTTCCCCTCCTCAAAGAGACCTTCCTCAAGCCAATTTCCTCCCTCCAACTTGAGAGGGAGGAAAACTCCTAGCTCCGCACATGGGAGCCTTATGTTGGTGCCGCCAACATGGAAGCCGGCGCGAACACTTCCCGTGACAATATTGCCACGAGTCATATTCTCGTTGATCTACGTCACGCACGCCCACTTGTCGTTGCGGCCTCCCGATCCATCGTTGTCGTAGACGAGGGCTGCTAGGCGTTGAAGATAGGCCCCGAAGGCCAACTTCTTGCTCGCCTTGCCCCTCTTGTCGAGCCAACCCCAAACCATCACCGACATGGGGTTGCAGTGAGACGGACTCACGATGGCGTTGTAGAGCCATCGCAAGTCCGCGTCAGTGACGTTGCTGGAGTCGATCTTGTCGCCTGTGCGCGCCGCCAACCACCGATGGAACACTTGAATGGTCGGGTTGCGGATGTTTCCATGCTTTATCTCCTCCATGAACGAGAGTCGCCTCCAAAAGGAGTCCAACTCCCCACGTCCCAAGATGTCGGTAATGTCGGTGTCGGTGTCGAAGCCAAAGGCTAGCACCGCCGTCTCTAGGGTCACCGAGTAGCTGATGTCGCGGACGTGGAAGTTGACGGCCTCGTTGCCGACTTCATTGGTGTCGAGCCTCATCGTAGAGGCAACCTCGGTGACGACCTCGAGGTTGTAGTCCATGGGAAGGAGTGCCCAACCAAGGTTGTTGAGCATCCTCCTTAAGTCCTCCCACGTGCCGATCGTGGTGAGGAAGGTCTCATCCAAGTCGAAGTTGGGGACAAACCTTCCCCTCACCATGAGGTAGTGCTGCTGTTCCTCCGCGCTCAGGAGGGTCAAGCCCTCTTCCACTGTTCGCGGCATGAATGCTAGCGGTGGTGGTGATCTGGGAACCCCACGGCTTGCTATTGTTTGGCTCCTCGTAGTACGCCCCGTCGAAAGGGGCGCGCCAGAGATGGAGTGGCGGGCACGGATCACGTAGTTTGCTGCTGAGCCGGTGGATGCATCACCAGCCGACATATCACTGCGAGTGTGGGAGCCCCCTCTCACCGAGGAGACATCGCTCGACTAGCCGCTGCCATCGGAACTGCTACCCGGCGCAGCCTCTTGCCAAACTTGCCGACGGAGGTGCGGAGACGATCCATCTACAAGGAATGCGGAACGTGTGCGAGATCGTGGGTAGTGGGGAAGGTGGAGAGATTACCGGGATGGTGTGCCGAACTGGGGGTGCCTGGCCTCCCTTTTATAGTGTGGGAAACTTCCAGCAGAAGGACCCGCCATGAAATTTCAAAATTTGGGAGAACGCTGATCGGCGCGTAGGTGCGCCGATCAGCACAATTCAAATTTTGAATGCTCTGACAACTGTGATGCTGGATTCCCCTCCTTTATGTCGCTTCCCGGTATATCATGTTGGTTGGCAGGGGAACAGCATGGAATCCCGATGTCTTGGTTGACTGCGCCGATCGGCGCGTGCCTGCGCCAATCGGCACGCCGGCTCTTTTTTAGCTTTCGTTCAATTCCATGTCTCCTCTGCACCGCACACCTGCATAGAATTCATACCTGTTCTTCAAAATCAACGCCTACCGCCTTTGTCACCCATTTGGGAACCGCATGGGTACCTGCACCGGTCGGCGCAGTGGGGCACCGATTGGCGCAAGTCCCTTGCACATCGTCTTTTGGTCCGGCGCTGATCCTGATGTCTCGTGTTCATCTCTTTCGCCTAATTTTCCACTTTTCCCAATGTTCCTGTAGCATTGACATATGTAGCGGGTCCCATCTGGTGACCGCGCCGAATGGCGCTGACGTGCGTCGATCGGTGTGATATCCATTCTTGCTCCAGGCCCCCTCGCTTCTTCACTAGATGTTGCTCTTCATCCTTTCATGCGTCATTCAGCAACCATTTCTCACACAAAAGTTGATTCAAAAAGATTTTTAATTTCATTAAAAATAGCTCTATCTCTGAAAATTGTTGTACTGGTTGATTTTTAGCACCCCTTCAATTCTCGCCGTCGTCAGCCTTCTGTCCTGACTTGGGCAATAACGCGCCGATCGGTGCAAGCACTATTTCTTCCTGTTTTTGGTCCTTTTTTGTTTTATTCCTGTGTTGTTAGTCTACAGTATGCATATACACAGTTTTGTATAAATAAACAGACAACACAAGAGCAAACAAGAATTAAGCACACACTTCTGCTATTTATTTTATTCGGGATATTGTCTTTATTAAAAACAAGCAAATTAAAACACCGGGTTGCCCTCCTGGTCAGCACTAATTAACTAGATGAAATGGGTTGCCCTCCCGCAAGCACTAAACAACTTCTAAATCCCCCGATCATTGGGTTGCCTCCCAAGAGTGCTCTAGTTATTTAGAGGTCAAAGATCTTGACCTCCCCGCAAACAATCAATCCTTAGTGTCGCGGTGCGGGATGTGAAGCCGCGACACTACAAGGTTCTCTTATCTCTATGGTTCATATACCTCGAACGACCTATCCATACATTCCCTCCAATTACTCTCGATGCCATGTTGCCACAGTGTCTTGTATCTCTTCACTTCATCAACAGTATGACACTCTTTTATCTTTGGGCAAAACTTGAAAGAGTAGGGAGTCCCACTTATATCGAAGCTTATCTCACCACTCCCAACATTAATACTTGCTTTTGCTGTCCTCAAGTAGGGTCTGCCTAAAATGAACGGGGTCCTCGTCCTCTTATCCATATCAAGCACAATAAAATCAACAGGGACGATGTGATCTCCAATTTGAACAGGCACCTCCTCAGCAATTCTGTCAGGGAAGCGTACCGATTGATCGGCTAACTCCAAACACATACCCGTAGGCTCCAATTCAGGCAAATTGAGGCTTGTGAATATATGACGGGGCATAACACTTATGCTCGCTCCAAGATTGCACAAGCACCTTGTTCCAATCATGCATTTGATGCTTGGTGATCCAGGGTCGGGCTTCTTCTCAAGTGCAACATCATGGATTGCCGCCGTAAGCTCCTTAGTAACTTTCACAACCTCCTCAGAAACTAGAGACTTCTTGTTTTGCGTCATGTCCTTAATGTACTTGGCATAGTTGGGTACTTGAATAGCATCAACAAAAGCGACATTGATGTAAAGCTTCTTCATAATATCGATGAACCTTGCAAATTGCTCGTCGTGTTGTCGCGCTCTTTCTGTCTTCGTTAGCAATTGAGTATCTAGGAATGTGGTAGGGCCATGCTCCTCTGTCAACATCCTCCTTACGCCGATCGGCGCTTTCAGGGAGCCGATTGAGAAACCATGTGGATATGTGCCATGGTTTGCAATATATGTGATGAGTAATTGACTTGAGTGGACCTTGTGTTTTAGTTGAAATAAGGGAATCTTGGGACTGTATGAGTTTGTGCATGTCATGGTTTTGACTAACCGGAGTTGGTGGAAGTATTGGTGAAGTTGCTTGTCTCATGATGTGTAGGTCACTAGAGTCGACTTGGCGGTCAACGGCGAGAGGATCGGGCACAAGTAGGGGACTTGGGGCCGAATGATCGGGATGCCGGGTGAAGTAAAGGGTGATCCACATCGTGCACATGGAGAGGTAAGAAGCACGGACGGTTTCACGGTTGAGCCTCAGAACCATGGTGTGATGAAGACGGCGTCTTGACCAAGTCAAGGTGAGCGGGGTAGACTTGCCAGTGGTCAGGATCGCGGGACAAGGTGACACGTGTCGACATCAAGAAGTCACGCTTTGAGAAACGTGTGAGGTGGTTTCCCGTTTTGGGCCTCAAAACCGGTGGCGGTGGTTGGTGGTGCATGTAGCACGATCATGGAGCTCGCTTCGAGGCGAAGCAAAGTTGTGAAGGGCTCAATGGCATTCGGGTGATGAAGCGAAAGATGGACGATTATGCCCCCGGTGGTAGGTGGGTGTGTTATGTAGGTCAAGAGTAGAGTGGTCATGTGGACAAAAGACCCTAGGCCTATATAAGGAGAGGCAAGGCTAGTGGAAGAGGTGCCTCTCTTCCCATTAGCCTTGTTTTAGGACTTCATTCAAGTGGCTTCCAAGCCTTGTATCTATGGATCTTGTAAGCATGTTTCCATGACATGAGATTTATTTTCGTGCTCAAGATCTTCCTCTCTCCCGAAATCCCAAATTTCTCTTTTTCCCTATTTTTGGAGCTATTTTCATGGGAATTTTTTATCTCCTTGTTGGATGAGTTTGTGGGGCAGATTTATTGAGGAACTTGCTGCTATGATGAGCTAGAACAATCCTTCATAGGTCCTTGACCGAATCCATAGCTCTAGCACCCTTGATTTGAAGCATTTCTCAAGTTTCCCCTTTTTGGTGTTCTTGGCACAAGATCTGAAATTCATGATGATTTCTTGAGCCAATTGAGTTGATCTTCTAGGATTAGGGTCGTGATATGCTAAGGATTCACTGGTCCAAAAATCGCATCATTTGGAGTTTGTTTGATTAGGTTTTGGAGAAAATTTGCCAAAATCCCGAAAGTTTCTACTGTTTCATCGGGGTTGATCGGCACTACCGACAACCAGGACCGGCACTACCGGTGGGTTGCAGAACCCCACATTGGCACTGCCAATTGGTCTCACCAGCACTACCAGTGGGGCCAACTGGCACTATCGATGGCTCTGATCAGCACTACCGATGGTGGTCCAGTAAGGTGTTGTTTTGTGAGGTTTCCGACTATCTCAAGTCTCTGCTATTTTTCTTTGTTTTCGCTATGTCACTTTGCTGTGGTTGATCACTCCTAGGGCTAGTACATCACAAGTTGGTGTGTGTAGTCTTGGTGATCGGTTCGGAGGTTGGTTTGGGTTGTTTTGGGGATATAGGCCAAGTTCTCTTAGAGAATTTTGATTGGCTCCCATTCACTCCCCCCCCCCTCTCTGGTTGCCTTCTCGGTCCTTCAATTGGTATCAGAGCTAGTTTGGTCACTAATTGACCTTCACCAGCTTTGTGATCCGAAGACGACATGTTGAAGCGTGCGGTCAAGCTCTAGATGTTCGATGGAGAGGACTTCCCCTACTGGAAGTTGCAGACCAAGGCTTATCTCTTGAGTCAAGGACGTGCTATCTGGGACATCGTCGAGGAAGAATACAACATACCTGCCGACCTCAACACCACTCCTATTGGCGAGTTGAACAGGTTTGAACACAACTCCAAAGTTGTCAACATTCTGCTCTCTGCACTTGGTAGAAGTGAACATGATCATGTTGCACACCTTGACACTGCTCATTCTATTTGGGTTAAGCTTTGCACATACCATGAGGGTACCAATCAAGTCAAGTCTATGCATAAGGATTCTTACAATAGACAATACCAAACCTTTGCACAAAAACCTGGCGAGTCACTGGATGACACCTTTCGTAGGTTCGAGGCAATTGTGTGCAACATGCGGGCTTGTGGTAACCTTGTGTACAATGATAATGATAGAGCTAAGAAACTGCTGAACTCACTTGATGAAAATGTTTGGGGGTTAAAATTGCTGCTCCAGAAGAAACTGCTGACTTCAATACCTTAAACTATGAACAACTGTATAGCAAGCTGAAATCTCATGAACTGTCTAGGAAATCTCGTCCTAATCTTGCTATTCCTGCTTCTAGCATGGCTTTGTTTTCTAGTTCTCAGAAGGGTGATCACAGTTGTGCTTCTTATGGAACTAACCCCTCACTTGACAAGTCTTCCTTGGAGTTTGCTTTGTCTTCTCTTGTTGTAGCTTCTGATGAATAGATGGAATGCATTCCTAATGAGGAGATGTCCTTGCTCACAAGGAAGTTCAGGAAGTTCTACAACAACCGAAAGGAGAGAAGAGGAGGTGGTTCGAGAACCTGCTTCGAGTGCGGTGACCCGGGGCACTTCATTGCTGACTGTTCCAACAAGAAGAAGAAGGTCGGGTACCGTGAAAACAACACTAAAGACTTCAAGCAGAAGAAGAACAGCTTCTACAAGAAGGTCAAGAACTCCAAGAAGTTCGCCAAGGCCATTGCACGCACCTGCATTGCAGCCTTGAGCGATGTCGACCTCACATCAAGCGAAGGCCTTACAAGCTCAGAGGAGGAGGTTGAAAAGCCATGAGTCAAGAGGAAGGATGACTTCACCGGGCTTTGCTTCATGGCAAAGAACAATCGCGATAGACTCTGGATCCGACTCCGACACAAGCGAGGTACCTCCCACTCTTGATGAGCTCTCTTCTGAACTTGATCATTTGCACGATGTTCTGCTCTTGCGAGATGATAAGCTACGTAGTGTTGTTCATGAGAGTAGAGAGCTTAAGTCTAAGTTAGAGAGTGCTGATTTTGAAATTGCTTCGCTTAGGTCCAAGCTTGCTTGTGATGTCACTATTGTAGAGTGTGAGTCATGTCAAGTTGTGATGAATGATCTGAGTCAGAGGGAGAGTGTGCATGCTCAAGTTGCCAGTCAGCTTGAGAGTACCCTCAAGGAGCTTTATGAATTAAAGGCTAGACCATCTCCTTTGGGTGCATGTCAGAAATGCCCCAAGCTCACAAATGAGTTGGAAGCTCAAACCCTCAAAGTCAAAGAGCTGGAGTCCAAGCTGCTAAATGAGACTCGGTCTAAGGTCTTTCCACCACCATGTGAGGTGTTTGTATCTCTTAAGGACAAGCTTCTAATCACTAGGGAGGAAAACAAAATCCTAGTCCAAGAAAATGACTATCTAATTTCTAGGCTCTAAAGAACCCTAGTGAGTGAGGAGAAGATTGAGAATGACTTGGCAAGAGTCAAAGAGAGTGCGGATAGGTCAACCTACAACTTGGGCTTGGGATTTGAGAGGAGTGACAAGGACAGTGAGAATGTGGGTAAGTTTGTACCTAGCTCCAGCCACAAGGATGAGGAAAACACCATCAATCCCACTGACACATACTATCCACCCAACCCAAAACCCTCCTTCAACCCAAAGCAAACAGAGAAGCCAAAACCCAAGCCTGCCATGCAAACCAAGCATAATCCTAAGGGTGTCTACATTTGCATGTTTTGTGGTCCCAAGGGCCACTAGGATGAATTCTGTTATAGGCATAAGAGAATTGGGAGGAAGGAAGCTGAGTTGACTAGGGATGCTTTTAATGATGATTTTGTTGACTTTCAGCCTTGCTCTTTTTCTCGTGCCTATCATGGACAGGGTCATCCCTCATATGGATTTGATTCACGAAATAGAGGCTTTGCGCAGCAGCGCTTTGGCGCCCCACATTTTCCCCATCGTGGTGAGCGTCACTCGCGTGGATTTGGTTTTCACATAGATGATTTCTATCCTCACAACCCAAGGTTCGAGTTGAGATGCTTTGACAGGCCACGTTTTCCCTATCGTGGTTCTCGTCCCATGCATTCAAATGATAAGGTGCAAAGAACTGTGATGACTACTACCAATCGTATGGTTAAGTGTTGAATTCCCAAATGCTTTTTGACTAACCCCAGTACTGAGCCATCGACTTTTCATTCTCATTCTTTGTAGGCAGCAGGTGAGGCCTGGAGAACAAATGGTCGATGGACTCTGGGTGTTCACGCCACATGACCGGAGATGCAAAGTGGTTCTCCAGCCTCACTCCCTTGAAGCGCCCGGAATATGTGACCTTTGGAGATGACAAGAGAGGGAGAGTGAAGGCAAGAGGCGCGGCAAAGGTAAATGAAAAATGCACTCTCAAGGATGTTGGTTTGGTTGAGTTTCTCAAGTACAATATCCTCTCTGTCTCTCAGCTTCTTGATGTTGGTTTGGAAGTGCGCTTTAAGTCGAATGCTTCTTGTGTTCTTGATTCGAGTGGTTCCTTGGTTTGTGGGATTTCTCACATTGGCGGAGTTTTTCTAGCTGATTTTGCTGGTTCTCCTGGTTCTCACAAGTGCTTATTTGCTCAATCTTCTTCTGAGCTCTAGAAATGGCATAAGAGACTAGGTCACATGAGCTTTGACTTGTTATGTCGCTTGAGTGGACTAGGCTTGATCCGAGGATTGCCTAAGCTCAAATTGGATAAGGAATTGGTTTGTGCTCCTTATTGTCATGAGAAAATGATTGCTGCTTCTCATCCACCAATCAATTTGGTGATGACTGAACGCCCAGGAGAGTTGCTTCATATGGACACTGTTGGCCCTTCTCGGGTTCGTTCGGCGGGTGGGAAGTGCTATGTTCTTGTGATTGTTGACGACTACTCTCGCTACTCTTGGGTTTACTTTCTTGAGAGCAAGGATGAAGTGTTTCATCACTTTTGGAGATTAGCTTTAAGGTTGTTCAAGGAACTCCTAGGTGCATTACGAGCAATCCGCAGTGATATTGGCACCGAGTTCAAGAACTCCTCTTTTGATGCTTTCTGTCTTGAGAATGGTATTAAGCATCAGTTTTTAGCACCTCGTGTTCCCCAGCAGAATGGTGTGGTCAAAAGAAAGAACAGAACCTTGGTGGAGATGGCCCGGATGATGCTAGATGAGCATAGGACTCCGAGGCGGTTCCAGGCTGAGGCCATTAGCACTGCTTGCTATGTTTCCAATCGTATTTTCTTACGCTCAATTCTTAATGTGACTACTTATGAGCTGTGTTTTGGGAGAATGCCCTCGGTTTCTCATTTGGTGTCTTTGGTTGCGTGTGCTTTATTCTCAAACGTGGCAATCTTGATAAGTTTGAGTTGAGGTCTTCTGATGGCATCTTTTTTGATTACTCTCTTCATGGTCATTCCTATAGAGTGTTGAATTTGGAAACTAACACCATCGTAGAATCCTACGATGTAACCTTTGATGAATCAAACTCTTATGCAAGGAATGTGATTGAGTCTGCAGGTGATAAGGAGCTGAAGAAAAGCATCTTTGTAGAAGAGGACCTACAGGGCTTGGATGTTGATGATGATTCACTTCATTTCTCATCTAAGCTTGTTCCTGCTGCTACCACTACTCCAGCAGAGGGTCCAGAAGCTTCTACATCGACTTCAACAGCTGTCGAGCGAGCTCCAGCTGTGGTTGAGGTGGAGGTACACTCTAAGAGGGAGGCCCCTAGCCACATTTAGTGTCAACATCCACCTCAACAAATGATCGATAATCTCTATGAGAGGACAACAAGGTCAAGGTCTGCACATCTCGCCTGCTTTACCAATTCTGTCTTTGTTGCAACCTTTGAACCTCGGGATGTTGGACATGCACTATCTGACCAACATTGGGTTAATGCCATGCATGAGGAGTTGGAGAACTTTGAGAGAAACAAAGTATGGACCCTGGTAGAGCCTCCTGTTGGTGTGAATGTCATAGAAACCAAATGGGTGTTTAAAAACAAGCATGTGGAAGATAGTGAGGTTGTTAGAAACAAGGCTAGGCTTGTTGCTCAGGGTTTCAGTCAAGTGGAGGGCTTAGACTATGGGGAAACCTTTGCTCCTGTTGCACGCATAGAAGCTATTAGGATCTTGCTTGCATTTGTTGCCTCTAAGGGCATTAGACTCTATCAAATGGATGTCAAGAGTGCTTTCCTAAATGATTTCATAGAGGAAGAGGTTTATGTAAAATAACCACCTGGCTTTGAGCACCACAAATACCCAAACCGTGTGTACAAGCTTCAGAAGGCTTTGTACGGCCTAAAGCAAGCACCTAGGGCATGGTATGCTAGGCTTAAGACCTTCTTGCTAGAGTGTGGGTATGTCATGGGGTGTGTTGATAAAACCTTGTTCACTCTCAGGCATGGCAATGACTTTCTAATGGTTCAGATTTACGTGGATGATATCATCTTTGGTGGTTCCTCTCATGCTCTTGTGTCCAGATTTCAGGAAGCTATGGAGAATGAATTTCAGATGTCGATGATGGGAGAGCTTACCTTTTTTCTTGGGCTTCAAATCAAGTAGTGCAAGCAAGGCACTTTCATACATCAAGCCAAGTACATGAAGGATCTCCTGAAGAAGTTTGACATGGTCAATGTGAAGCCGTTGTCTACACCAATGTCCACTACAACGGCACTTGACCCTGATGAAGACTGTGAAGCAGTGGACCAAAGGGAGTACAGGAGCATGATTGGCTCCCTCTTTTACCTGACAGTGACAAGACCCAACATACACTTTGTGGTGTGTCTTTGTGCTCGCTTTCAAGCTTCCCCAAGGGTGACTCATCACAAGGCTACCAAGCACATCTTCAGGTATCTCAAATACACCCATGAGTTCGGTCTTTGGTACTTTACATCTTCATCTCTTGATCTCATTGGGTATTCGGATGCGGACTTTGCTAGGTGTAGAATTGATGGGAAGAGCACTTCTGGTACTTGCCATTTCTTGGGTACTTTTTTTATCTATTGGTCTTCTCGTAAGTAGTCGAGTGTAGCCCAATCCACCATAGAGGCTGAGTATGTAGCTGCCGCTAGCTGCTGCTCATAAATCCTATGGGTTGTATCTACCATGAGAGACTATGGGTTAACCTTTAAGAGTGTTCCACTCATGTGTGATAACTCCAGTGCCATATGCTTAGCCAAAAACCCAATCCAAATGGTAAGGGCAAACACATCAATGTGTGATTCCACTTCTTGAGAGACAATGTTGAGAAGGGGGATGTTGAGCTCAAATACATCGACACCAGAAACCAACTAGCTGATATCCTCACCAAGCCCCTAGATGCTACTAGACATGCTTTTCTTTAGGGGGAACTTGGTGTGTGTCATCCTTATGGCATTATTTGAGGGGGAGTTGGTGTTCACTTGTATATATGTATCCTACCTTTCATGCATTGCATCTCATATGTAATATATGCATTGGTAGATGAGCTTTGATTCTTATGCTTTCTTGCATTTCTCTTTGCTATGATTGAGCTTGAGCTAAGTTGTGTGGATATGATGGTAATATCTCATGCTTAGATTTTCTAGATGGCCTGTTATAGACTCATGTGAGCAACTTGCTAATCTTAAAGGTAAACTTAGCTTATTGTGAACCTTATGAATTAATCTTGCTAAAACTTGCTCACCATGTGTATAATTTCTTTTATCCTTGTTGAAACTTGCATTGAGGCTAGTCTAGAGGATATCTTGGCCTTGGCACCTTGTGTTTGTGAAATGGAAGGCTTTGCAAATGTTTAGCTCATGATTGGACATTGTGAGAACATGTGTTCCTTTTGCCGCAAAGGCATGCTCCTTTGTCTTGTGAATAAACCATGGATAATCTGCTAAGTGCTTTTGATCAAGAATAATTCTAAAATGCTAAATCCAAGCATTGTGACTTGAGGCCTCGGGGTGTTTGCCGTACCCAGTCGTGCGACCCTCCGTATGGATAAGAGGACACATGAGGATAAACAATAAAGACTTGATCAATTTAGTCTCTGTTGCATATGTGAGTGTTTGTAAAGCTCATTTTCTACGAATGCTTGTTGCCCTAGTTGAGATTGAAACTGGCTAGATTGTTATGATTCACTTGATGCTTGTTGTGCCTTGGATGGGAGTACTTACATATGTGGTGTCAGATTTTCTCATGATAAGGAAAATTTGATTCTCTCTAACATAGTCAATCTTTCTGCTTAGCTTGTATAGCTCTTGGTGTTTATACCTTGCTATCTATTTTTGATCTTTATATGATTGTGAGCTATTGCTTTTACACTTCATGGCTCTATGTATATGGGTAGCAATGTTAAATGCTTGTTTGCATAA
This sequence comes from Eleusine coracana subsp. coracana, assembly GCA_032690845.1. NCBI lineage: Eukaryota > Viridiplantae > Streptophyta > Magnoliopsida > Poales > Poaceae > Eleusine > Eleusine coracana. The sequence goes on along the minus strand of CM064428.1, from coordinate 39,757,768 downwards.
TTGTTGAAGCTCCTTAGGTTTGCATTTTCATGTTTTGCATGATTGCTTGTTCTTTGATGAGTTCATTGCCAAAGGGGGGAGAAAATATTGGGTCATGCACAAATTATGCTAAGAAACTTAAAATGATCCATTTTGCACTACATGAAACCTAGCACAAGTTGAGGGGGAGCATATCATGATCTTGAGTGTTTTCTTGCACTTTTCACATTCTTTACGTCTCAAGTCGCTTTCTTTGCCAACTCTTGGTTTTGTGATCCCTACTTTGCTAGATGGCTTGTTTTCACCTTTTCTTTGGGTTTGGTGATTTCGATGAGTTTATTAGCTTGTATAGCTCTTGGTTTGATGAGTTTATTTGGTTTTGCATTTCACTCTCTAATCTTGTTCATTTGAGGTTGTCAATGTACTCATCAAGGGGGAGATTGAGAAACCATGTGGATATGTGCCATGGTTTGCAATATATGTGATGAGTAATTGACTTGAGTGGACCTTGTGTTTGAGTTAAAATGAGGGAATCTTGGGATTGCATGAGTTTGTGCATGTCAAGGTTTTGACTAACTGGAGTTGGTGGAGGTATTGGTGAAGTTGCAGGAGTTGGGAAATGTGTTTGCTTGTCTCATGATGTGTAGGTCATTGGAGTCGACTTCGCGGTCAACGGCAAGAGGATTGGGCACAAGTAGGGGACTTGAGGCCGGACGATCGGGATGCTGCATAAAGTCAAGGGTGATCCGCACCGTAAACATGGAGAGGCAAGAAGCATGGATGGTTTCGTGGTTGGGCCTCAAAACCGTGGTGTGATGAAGACGTCGTGTTGACCAAGTCAAGGCGACCAGAATGCCGATGCAAGTGACAAGGGGGGCCGATGGACAGGGAGAGACTTGTTGGTGGTCAAGATTGTGGGAAAAGGTGACACGCGTCGACATCAAGAAGTCGCGCTTTATGAGGCATGCGAGGTGGTTTCCGGTTTGGGCCTCAAAACCGGTGGTGGTGGTTGGTAGTGCATGTGCCACGATCATGGAGCTCGCTTTGAGGCAAAGCAAAGTTGTGAAGGGCTCGATGGCATTCGGGTGATGAAGCGAAGGATGGACAATTATGCCCCCGGTGGTAGGTGGGTGTGTTATGTAGGTCAAGGGTAGAGTGGTCATATGGACAATAGATCCTAGGCCTATATAAGGAGAGGTAAGGCTAGTGGAAGAGGTGCCTCTCTTCCCATTAGCCTTGTGTTAGGACTTCATTCAAGTGGCTTCCAAGCTTTGTATCTATGGATCTTGTAAGCATGTTTCCATGACATGAGATTTATTTTCGTGCTCAAGATCTTCCTCTCTCCCGAAATCCCGAATTTCTCTTTTTCCCTATTTTCGGAGCTATTTTCATGGGAATTTTTTATCTCCTTATTGGATGAATTTGTGGGGTGGATTTCTTGAGGAACTTGTTGCTATGATGAGCTAGAACAATCCTTCATAGGTCCTTGACCGAATCCATAGCTCTAGCACCCTCGATTTGAAGCATTTCTCAAGTTTCCCCTTTTTGGTGTTCTTGGCACAAGATCTGAAATTAATGTTGATTTCTTGAGCCAATTGAGTTGATCTTCTAGGATTAGGGTCGTGATATGCTAAGGATTCACTGGTCCAAAAATCGCATTATTTGGAGTTTGTTTGATTAGGTTTTAGAGAAGATTTGCCAAAATCCCGAAAGTTTATGCTGTTTCATCAGGGTCGATCGGCACTACTGATGACCAGGACCGGCACTGCCGGTATGTTGCAGAACCCTGCACCAGCACTGCCGATGGGTCTCACCGGCACTACCGGTGGGGCTAACCGGCACTGCCGATGGCTCTAATCGGCACTGCCGGTGGTGGTCCAATAAGGTGCAGTTTTGTGAGGTGTTTGACTATCTTGAGTCTCTGCTATTTTTCTCTCTTTCCACTGTGTCACTTTGTTGTGGTTGATCACTCCTAGGGCTAGTACACCACGAGTTGGTGTGTGTAGTCTTGGTGATCGGTTCGGAGGTTGGCTTGGGTTGTGTTTTGGATATCGGTCAAGTTCTCTTGGAGAATTTTGATTGGCTCCCACTCACGCCCCCCCCCCCCCCCGCGCCCCCTCTGATCGCCTTCTCGGTCCTTCACGATCGGTGCCGTCAGGACCGTCGCGCCGAGCGGCGCCCGGGGCCTCTTTGCTCTCGCAGGGTACTCTAGATCTTCTATTTGTTTTCCTGACCTCATAGCTTTTGCCTTCAATTGCTCTGCAGACTTCATATTGCCAGGAATAGCCCCTTTGTTGCCTTGAATGGCATGCAATAACTGTCCCATCTGTTGCTCCATAATCTTGGTATGCTTCAAAATCTGTTCATTGGAGCTCTATCACCTTGTCATTAATTCCCTCAAGAACACGATCAATCTCCTTGAATTTAGCTTGATTGTCCTTGTTGATCTTCTCTTGAGCCTGGAAGAACTCATGACATTGGAGATGAAGTGGGATAGAATTTTGCATGGACGAACTAGGAGAGAAAGAACTCCTTTGTTGCTGATATTGGGGCTTCCATCCACTATTCTTCATATATTCAAGCATCTTCATCTCTTCAGGGCAATCTTTCTGCACATGACCAAATTCTCCACACTAACCACAAGTGGAGCGTGATTTTGCTAGCTTGAATGGCTCTTCCTTAGGGATATGAAGATTATTGTCCAACCTCCTTTGAATAGCGTCGAGACGATCTATAATCAAGTCTTCACAAGTCCTCTCTATCACATTCTTTGCCACTCCTTTTGAAGGTTGCAAAATCCTTGAACTTCTCTCACTATCCCACGATTGATTTTCAACTAGCAACTTGAACAAATTCTTAGCTTTGGTGTTAGTTTTTGACATGAATGAACCTGTAGCTGAAACATCCAAGTGTTGACGAGATAGTTGATTCAATCCTGTGTAGAACCTCTCAACAACTTCTCCAACCGTCAAACCATGATGAGGGCATGAATCCTGGTACTCATTGTATCTTTCCCATGCTTCTCCAATGCTATCATCAACATTCTGTGTAAATCCAAGAATCTTATTCTTCAAAGCTTGAGTCTTACCAGGAGGGAAGTACTTGGTCAAGAATTCAGCTGCTAATGTGTTCCACACCATCTTCACTAGGTTTTCCAATCCATTGTACCATTGCTTGGGGTGTCCCACTAGAGAGAAGAGGAACAACCGCTCACATGCTTGGTTTCCATCCAATCCCTCTATCTTGAATGTACTGCAAACCTCATTGAAGTGTTGCAAGTGATGATTGGGAACTTCTGAACCTGTGAACGGTTGTTGCACCACTATTCCAACATATCTCTCCAATTGATACGGAAGTTGATCTTGAGCTTCTTGGAAATCTGTCTTGACAACATTAGCCAATTGAGGCTTGAGACGATTAACCATAGGTAACTCTACCATCTCCTCTTCTTCTTGAGCTTGAACTAGATCTGCTATTGTGAATAATACTCGAGGGGTGGAGTGGTGTAAGCTTCATGACCATTGATGGTGAAATCCCCAAGGTATGAATGTTTTGGTGATAGATGATAACTATGAAATTGTGGGCTAATATCTACACGAGTGTTGTATATGCAGGAACCTTCACTATACTCTACTACAAATCTATGTATGATGGTTGCCTTGGCAATGGATGACGATGACCATAAGCATGGAGGCTTGATGAGCTTGATGGAGTCTAAGGGTTAATGGAGATGGATCAAAGTGGAGAACAAGCTATGGAGCAAGTGCTTGGTACACTTGTCTAGTTGCTAGGCTTTGAGTCCATAGGAAAAACTGGACTATCAAGGGGGTCAACGTCATTCTCTTAGGTCATGCCTAGTCGGTGATGTGCAAGGATGCTCGGTGAAATCACATGCACTAGTTGACAGTGGAGAAGCCAAGGAGCTGTTCGGAGAAGCCGGGAATCAATGTCAAGTGAGGACAACAAGTTTCGGCCTCTAGACATAGAGACTGGACAGAGGGGTCAGAGGTGACCGGACTGTATGGTCACTATGTGGTTTTGTCCAGAGGCTATAGTGGGCAGTGAGGAAACTGCTAAGACTAGAAAGTCCTAATGACTGGACGGTACGGTCAACTAACCGGACGGTCCGGTAAGTGGAGCTCAGATTTGGGCAGCGAGGAAGCAGCGCCGAAATGTTTTTTGGACTGGAGAGAGAATTGGACTAGATGCTCCGATCAATCAAGAAGGTTTCAGAAGCTACAGCAGAAAGTTTCTGGAGTGGAGATAGAAACTGATCGGACGGTCCGGTCAGCTGACCGAACGGTCCGGTCAGTAGGAGTTCAGCAGTGGGCAGAGCCGTTGGGCTTGGGATTGAAGTGACCAGACGGTCCGGTCAGGTACTGACCAAACTGTACGGTTAGTATGATGTGGACAAGGGTTCCCGATCTTCCGAAAGGTTCTGGATACGTTGATTTGGTCGGAGGCGACACACAAATCGATCCGGCTTCAGAACAGCATGTTCTAAACCCCGCAATCGCAGCACGACGTCTCCTCTGGTTATCAACCATCCTAAAACGATTGACCTCGCTGAGAAGGCTAATCCCTGCCTGCGAATCAATAACACAAGCAAGAACAAAGAAGAAAGCAACACAATTGCAGATATCACAACGACGACGACGACATCACTACGTCAGAACCCGGCCTTCACGTTTCACCTGCTGTAGTGATTAGCAACCTAAGTGTACATTCTACTATTCGTGAAGAAATCATTGCTACACAGAAAAAGGACATTGGTATGACCCATATCCATCAAAACATTAAGGATGGTAAAGCAAAATGCTTCACCCAAGACTCAGACGGTACTCTGTGGTTCAATAACCGTTTAGTAGTACCAAAAGACTTCGAACTCCAACGGAAGATCTTAGATGAAGCACATCACTCCAAGTATTCTATCTATCCCGGTAGTACTAAAATGTACCAAGACTTGAAGAAGAATTTTTGGTGGACAAGGATGAAGCGAGAAGTTGCTCGATATGTCATAGAATGCGATACTTGTGAGAGAGTTAAGGCTGATCATTTGAAACAGGCCGGATTACATCAACCATTGAGTATTCCCGCCTGGAAATGGGAAGACATCAACATGGATTTTATTGTTGGTCTCCCTCTCACTTCTCAGAAGCATGATTCGATTTGGGTCGTTGTGGACCGACTCACAAAATCTGCCCACTTCCTACCAATCAATAACACCTACAAAATAAAGCAATATGCAGAACTATACATAGCAAGAATTCTATGTCTTCATGGAGTACCTAAGACCATTGTTACAGATCGTGGCTTGCAGTTTGTCGCTCGTTTTTGGGAACAACTACATGCATCTCTAGGTACCAAGTTGATCCGAAGTTCTGCTTACCATGCCACTACTGACGGACAAACCGAGCGTGTCAACCAGATTTTGGAGGATATGCTTAGGGCATGTGTTTTAACACATGGTGGCAATTGGGATGAGTATTTTCCTTATGCGGAATTCTCATACAATAATAGTTACCAAGAGAGTCTAAAAATGTCACCATTTGAAGCACTTTATGGTCGCAGTTGTAGAACACTGCTAAACTGGTCTGAATCTGGAGAAAGAGTAACCTTTGGTCCTGACCTTGTCAAGAATGCTGAAGAAAAGGTTTGTACCATTCAAGCAAATCTTAAAGCTGCTAAATGCCGTCAAGAGAAGTATGCAAACAGACGACGTAGGCCACTATATTTCAACAAGGGTGACTACGTCTATCTTCGAGTGTCGCCTATGAAGGATATCCAACGATTTGGAGTCAAAGGAAAGTTAGCTCCCCGTTCTATTGGGCCATTCCAAATTTTGGAACAATGTGGGAATGTAGCCTATAAGCTGGAGTTACCCGCCAATCTATCTAGAGTTCATCACACCTTTCATGTCTCTCAGCTAAAGCGGTGTCTCAAACCACCCATCGACAAAATCTTGGAAGAGTATGACCAACTCCAACCCGATCTCACCTACTCCGAACAACCTATAAAGATCCTCGACGAGAAAGAGCGCACAACCCGTAATAGAACCCTTAAATTCTACAAAGTTCAATGGAGTAACCACTCAGAGGATGAGTCTACATGGGAATCTGAAGAATTTCCGAGCACTCACTACCCGAAATTTTGGTCGTCATACACAGGTATACTATGACCACCGTACTTCCCTCTAGTTTGCCAGTTCATAATCTCAGGACAAGATTTCTTTAAGGAGGGAGGGCTGTGACACCCTAGGTGTCTCACCTTAATTTAACAAAATTGAGGAGCACAAATCATGGAAATTATAGTATGAAATGATAGTGCCTATCTTTTTGAATTAATTCTAGGCAAATAAAAACCCTGCAACCAAGTTATGCAAGCAATTTAAAATTTCAATACAACTCATGCCAAATAAATTCATCAACAGTTTGATAATAATAAAATAGAATATTATGAATTTATTGGGCATTTTATCTGATTAGCAAGACTCATAATTAATTACTTGATTCTTAAGTAACCAATTAATGCATTTAATAAATTCTAAAAATATTTTTTATGAAAATTCCAAATAAATTTCACCAGAGCGTTCTCCACTATTTAAATAGTCAGTCCACCAAATTTCACCATTTTAGGAAATCCCTAGCTATTTTATTTTAAATTAATAGAAACTAGCTTTGACCAGGGACCTGTTTGCGCTTAATCTTTTCTTCCAGTGGGTTCAGAGGAAAATCTCCTCTTCTTCCTCCTCACTGGCGCAGAGCCCCCCCCCCTGCCGACTCCACCGCCGGCGCACGACTCGGCCCGCCTTCACTCCACCTTGGAACCCAACGCGCGCAACAGTCCACCAAATTTCACCATTTTAGGAAATCCCTAGCTATTTTATTTTAAATTAATAGAAACTAGCTTTGACCAGGGACCTGTTTGCTCCACCAAAATCCAAAGCCGCTCCACGACAAGCTCCTACCACCGGCCATCCACGTCCAACTCCTACCTCATGCCGCCCTTCCCCATGCTCCCATGAAGCTGTGGGAGCAAACAGAGATCGATTTGGTGCCTTCTACCGGAAACGCGACCTCGTCGAAGCTCGCCTTCCACTGCCTCTCATCGCTGATGATCTTCCGGTGAACCACTCCCCCCATGAACCCTGCCAACCATTCTGCCTAGACGAGCGCGTCATCTTTCTACCCTCGTGGCGAGTTTTCGCCGCGCACAACCGCCGGCAGCGAGCCCTCCGGCTGTGCACCACCCCGCTCCGACGAGCCTATTGGCCATCCTTCTGGTGCCTACGTGGCCATGACGTGGCTCCAACATGGATCCTAGGTGCTGCCTACATGGCAGCCTTTTAAACCTGAATTACCAGTAAATGACCCAGAAATTGCTTAAATCTTTGAGAACTCCTAGTAAATCGAATTCAAATCCGATAAGGCCCAAACAAATTTTGTTAGATTCTTTGTAAAGTGATCTATTTTAGTAAAATAATAAATAACTGTCACTGTTCATTTATTTTTGTTAAAACATTTAATTGTCCAAACACCAATTAATTCACCAGAAATTCTAGGAATGGAATTTAGTCCTAATTTTTGGCATGCTTAGTAAATACATGATTATCTATCACCACAAATTTTGGTTTGGCAAAATATGAATTATTTTAGGCTTTGGAATTTAATTAGTGTGTTTGCTTAAATAAACTCTAGTAATTATTCTATAAATAATTGGTCGTTGCCACTTGGCACAAAAATCACTCCCACAAGTCTCTCTATACAGTAAATCACACATGTCCAGAAACATAAAATTACTTGGTTTATTAATTTAATTGCTTATATCCCTCATTTACTTTGTTTAATTGTATAAAGGATATATATACCTAAAATTATAACTATCAACCCAACTTCTCTGAAGCATATGGCTTCGAGAACATAATAATAATTTAATTAACATTAAAACACAAGGTGCTTGCATGTATCATATCATTTCACTCAATGGTATATCGATAATGCCGTTAATACAATTCGATCATATAGGCAACGACGACCAGGAGCAAGAAGAGGATAATCAGAAGGACCTTGATCCTCAGGAGCAAGAAATTGTAGTTGCTAGCACTAGAATCGATTGAAGCAAGCCCCGGTTTACATTCGCCTTTTTCATAAAGTTTACTAGTTTACAATATTACTAGTGTCTGTGATTATTGTTGCATTAGGTCATAGGAGTTGGTTGGAACCCACCTTGTATGACACCAAATGACCTGTGCCACTATCAATAGAACTTTGGTAGTATCGATACTATGTCGCTATGCTTAGTAATTGCTAGACTCGGTAGATATCATTACTAAGAAATGAATTGGGCCACTAGAACGGGAATGAATAAAAGAAGTTTATTTTGATGTTATGACCGGGCAGGGATGATGCATGTGTAGGTTTGCAGCAACACATGGGTGTTGACTGTGCTAGGACCCGTCCGTGGTCGGCCTCTTGGTCAAGTATTGAACAGTATCGAATGCATGCTAGTCTATGGGCACTAGTAAACTGATGTAGCATTGGCACGGCAATGAGGACGGTACCTATTACAGTGGTCGTTGACCCTTCTACTGCTGGAGTGGGCGGTTCATACCGTGAAGTATTATTGGCAGGACGGCCTGCCCACTCGCTGAGACTGGACCCGGATCGAGTTGTTTTTCATCCTTGCGAAAGGTTGCCATATACGACCTTAATTGGTGCGTATGTGTCGTGTATCTCGGGTTATCCCAGTAGGTGTAAATCAATTGCAATTGCTATCCCTCGCAGTAATGAGTACCACTTGGTCACTGAGTCATCACGTAGTTGCACATGGTACTTGGAAATTGATTATGATGATTATTGTTGATGTTACTATTATTGCTCTTATATTGTACTTTCCTTATGTATTGCTTTATTATCTTATTGTTGCAACTAAAGTTACATTTTGCTCTACCCAGTTAAATTGAGAAGTAAAACTTGATAGAACTAATAGGTTGCTTAGTGCGAGTCTTTTCAAACAAGCCACCCATTAGAGCTATTGCATGTCTAGATGTCCGACGGGTAAGACTTGCTAAGTAATTAGTACTCAGGCTTTGTGCCACTGTTGTTTTCAGGTAATGAAGAAGTAGAATTGCCTGTAGATGTGCTGCCTTGGGCCATGTAAGTCCCTAAGGGTTGGACCGCCCACTGGGAGTCGGACTCGCCGCCACAGTGATGTGTGTTGCTAGAGAGATGGTTCTTCGGGCATGAACCATTACTATGCTGTATCGTCGAGCTCGTAGCTCCTTATCGTTATTTACTTCTGCTGTGTTTTCAAAAACATGATGAACTTGTAATATTCCGCTGCACTCTGATGACTTAATGATGTAATATTCAACTTAAATTCTAACCAATGTTGTATTATCAAGTGTCTGCGTTATCAGCACCGTCCAGACCTCGATCCTCCGGGAAGGGGCACCACAGTACCCAGCCGGGTGGTTATTTTCATGGAATATGACCTCCCGGGTGCTGAAATCCGACTAGCTGGGTTGGATGATCAGACCATCACCGGGAGGGTCATTTTTGCTGAAATTTGACCTCCCGGGTGCTAAAATTTGACTGGTCGGGTTGGATTCTGGGTACTTGAATATTACCTAGCTGGGTGGTCATTTTCATGAAATACGACCTCCAGGGTGCTGAAGACTGACTGGTTGGATAGGAACCTCCCGGGGGGGGGGGGGGATGTTGTTTTTGATGAAATTTGACCTCCCAGCCAGTAAATTTGGCCGAGGCATCACAATTTTTTTTAATGGTTAAGGATGAAACCAAAAACAACCTAATTTTGCGGTAATGAAAATAAAACTTATTTAATTAGAGGTAAGGAAAAGAAGGGGGATAAATATCGGTTTACCTCCCGATGAGGGTCTGAATTTTACGTCTCAAACAAGACGTTCTCCGCATTTAATTCTTTGTGGTTTCTACCGTGGATGGAGAATTTTTCACGATCAGTGCAACTTCTTTCTTCCGCCATACTTGTTTGATTTTCTTTGGCTTGGCGGCGACCTTTCTCTTCATTTCCTGTGACTCGTTCTTCTTCTTGAGCAGCGGTAGTGCGCTCTCAACTTTTACCACTGGTGCACCTGATTTTGGTGCAATTGGGTATACTTCTATTTTCTGCACCGTGTTAGGATTTTTGCCATAAAAGATACGTACCTAATTGCATTGTTCCGCTTGGGGCTTGGAGGCAAACTTTTCATTGTATCCATTAATGCTAAGGTGGATTTCTCCAGCCCCAACATCAATGTTGGTGTTTGCGGTGCTAAGGAACGACCTTCCTAGTATAAGAGGTGTCTTTGGATCGGCCTCCATGTCTAGCACTACAAAGTCGATGGGAACAAGAGAGTTCCTTATCCTTACGGGTACGTCCTCCGCAATGCCCTCCGGGTAGCGGACTGATTAGTTGGCGAGCTACAAGCACATTGCCGTAGGGGATAATGAATTGACATTGAGTTTGTCATATACTACTTTTGGCATGATGCTCACGCTCGCCCCCAAGTCACAAAGGGCGTTGTTGAATTGTTGCAGCCCGATGGAACAAGGGATGGTTGGGCACCCCGGACCTCGCTTCTTTTCTGGAAGAGAGTTCAAGATAGCGGCGCTGCACTCCTCCATCAATTGGACAACCTCCGTGGATGGCATTGGGTGTTTGTTGTTGAGGATGTCCTTTAGATACTTGGAGTATGTAGGTACCTGCATAGCATCAAGTAGTGGTATGTTGACATATAATTTCTTTATTACCACAACAAACTTCCCGAATTGCTCGTCCACCGTTGGCTTCCTTTATCGAGGTGGAAATGGTACCACAGGGGTATCATAGAACTCGTGCAGTGCTTTGTTGAGGGGTGCATTTGCCTCCTCAACCTCAATTTCTTCCTCCCCTTCTGACTCTTCATCGGTTTCCCTAGTCTTCCCTGCAGTGTTAGAATTTGGTAGATCCTGTGTAGATTTTCCACCTCTAGTTGTGACGGCATTCACATTTTCCTTGGGGCTAGCTTTCGGTTGACCGGGGAGCTTGCCCGAGTTAGGCTTAACAACAGAAGCGGCCAGCTGAGCAATTTGTGTCTCTAGCATTTTGTTATGGCTAAGCTGGTTTGTAGAGAAGTATTAAATGCATCCATACAAGAATCTATGCTTTCTAGGACTTTATCAGTAGCAATAAATTTCCTACTGATACTTTCATTAATTTTAGATTGTCCTAGAACAAGATCACAGAAGGAAGGTTCATTACGAGAAAAGTTGCCAGAGTTACCCATGTTCTTGTCGAAGGAAAGGTTTGACTTGGACTCCGATCTGAAGTTGTTTGTACGAGGCCTAAACCCGTTGTTGTTGTTGTTGTTGTTGTTGTTGTTGTTGTTGTTGTTGTTGTTGAGGTAGTTCACTTCTTCTTCTTGAGTCTCTGGGCAGTGGCTTCCCATATGTCCAACATTCCCGCAAACTTCTCAAGTCATGCGAGAGTCTAAGGATTGGGCAGTTTGTGGCGAATCCATTTTCTTCAAAAGTGGATCCATCTTGATTGCTAGCATGTCAATACCATCAACTTGGTGGACTCCCTTTGTCTTGGGTTGCAACTGATTTTGCCTCTCATCATAGGCACTATAGTTGGCGACCATCTTTTCTATGAGAGTTTGAGCTTCTTTGACCTTCAGAGAGAAGAAGGAACCTCCAGCGGCTGCATCTAGGTGCTCATGAGCGTGATAGTTGAGCCCATGGTAGAAGCTTTGGATTAGCAACCAGTTTTCCATTCCATGATGTGGGCATGCCAGAGTATACTCTTGGAAACACTCCCATGCCTCAGGGATGCTTTCATCAGTTAGCTGTTGGAAATTTGAAATCTTATTCCATTGGGCGTTGGTTTTGCCTAGTGGGAAGAACATGGCAAGGAAGGCGTTCGAGCACTTGTCCCATGTGGTGAGCTCTTCTTGATTGCTATAGAACCACTGCTTCGCCTTCCTCATTAGTGAAAACTGAAAAATGTGAAGGCGGATAGCTTTAGGAGTCGCTTCCCTCAGGGTGAAGGTGCTGCACACCGCCAAAAATTGTTGGAGGTGGGAGTTTGCATCTTCCGATGCTTTGCCACAGAAAGGACTGGCCAAAACCATGTTGATTAGGGCCGGTTCCAGCTCATAACCTCCGTTCCCCATGTTCGGGTTTGGACTGGTGCGGATGTTGTCTGCAGACGGGGCGGAGTAGTCACAGATTGTCTTTTCAGCCATGGTTGATTGAGCGGACATGGAAGGGTCCTGCGGTTGAGCTGGTGGGATCGGAGGTGCTTCAAGAGCAAGTCTGGGTCGAGGAGGGGTGAGTCGTTGACGCACTCTCCTCAACAAAGCCTCCGGATCATTGTGGTAGTTATCTGGTAGGTCGAAACCAGTCATAAAGCATCCTGTTTACATCACAAATAAACAAAAGAAGGGTAAGCCCGCTATGGAAAGCGGTAACTCCTTAATAGAAATATCAATGTTAAAATTCCGATATCTTAGCCTATTGCTTCCCTAGCAATGGTGTCATAAATGCTTGTTGGCACACCAAAATATTATCTAGTAATAACACTCGAAGTGTTGATTGATGTTTGTTATGCTTTAAGAGAAGAGTGAACCAATCCGCAAGTGCACGGAACATCTATTGTAGCATTTCAACTGGGAGTATTCCAAGGTATCGTATTTATTTTTCTTAGGGAAGCTAGGCATAAGAGTATCCTGGTTTAACAAAGATATGACTATAAGAGTTATACCAACTGACCAAAGACGGGGGTAAAGATATTCAATGATAAATAGGGGAGCAGTGATACATGAGAGATCCACACTAAGATAGATAAAAGAGATCGATTAAGCTAGCCGGGAGGACAACGAGTTTAAGTCTAGAATTCCTAAGAAAAACTTTCCTAAATCTAGTCAAGCGTCGAAATTCCTAGTTACTTGGGTTGAGTGCTTAAACCAAATCCTTGGTACAGCCTCGAGTCTTTCACCAATAAGCTTACTTCGGGGCACGACAATGATCCACTAATAGGGTTGGTAACTGACCTCATGCACTAGTGGGCACGTTTCCGCTAGAAAACCCTACGTGAGACTTCCCGAACATGGTGCAATACTAAATGGACGGATAGGGCTGTCACCACCTACCGCCTACCACACAGCCCGTGAGGACGAATGCAAATCCAGTTAGTGTAAACTTAGGCACCGCGCCTACGCCTTCACTGGATATTCTTTCGTTGGCCTAGTGAAAGAATAGCTGGGAAATAACCAAGTCTAAGTTCTATTTGAGAACTAAATTTAATTAAATCCTAGCCAGGAATCTAGTAAACTATGCTTCAAAGTTCTTTCCCGATAATTGTAACTTGAGGAAATTTACTAAGTAAAGATAAATACTTGACAAGATAAATAAGGAAAAGATAATTTATATTTAATAAAAGATAAGTCTCACAAAAAGAGAAAAGATACAAGAGAGCTCATACCAAGACTCCGAGACGATTTCCGAAATCCCGAGCGATGCTCTCGACTAGACTCTAACTCCTGACTAACCTACTCTACTAGTAAGAAAAGTAGTGGGAAAGGGACTTCAATGTGCTTCACTTGCTTCCCTCTTTTCTTTCTGCTGAATTCCTCCTGTATTTATAGGTGGCAAAGGGTTGGCGGGTATTTGTAGGTGAAGGAGAGTTGATGGGCAAAATTTCCCCCGCCGGGCGGCGGGCCACGCAGGGCGGCCAGGCATGCCGGGCGGCATGCACCGCCGGGCGGCAGGCCAGGCCGGGCGGCCATTGGACGAAGTCGGTTCCCGACCGACTTGTCTTTGGTTGGCTCACATCTTGTCTTGATGAAGGTTCCTAGGTCGGTTTGCGTCGGATTTCCCATTTTAGGGTCGGTAGGCCTCATGGGCCTCATGGGCGGGCAACCCTGGGAGGCCAACCCAGGCCAGGCGACGGCCTAGGCCGGGTGCCGACCCCCTCCGGGTGGTCCCATGACTTGTCCCGGTTAGGCCACTCATGGACCCTTCTCCCTTAGCCATATTTCATTGCTTTTTGTCCGGGAGGAGAAAATAGCTTCATGGTGGAACGTTTTGCAGAATCGGCCGGGTGGCTGATTTCAGCCTCATGACACTCGGTTTTGACTAGCCGGGTGGCTGATATCAGCCTGATATGAACCTGTCGGCTAGGTTCTGATTTCAGCGATCACGACCCTGCCCGGGCTCGGATTTTAGCCTCATACGACCCTGTCGGCCGGCTGTTTTACGACAAGATCGGCCGACGGGGCGTTTCTTCATGTTTTTACATAATATTGGCCCTTTTGAACCAGCAAACAGATATTTCACCAAAACTTGTGGAACTTTATTAGTTTAAAGAATTATTCATGAAACTTTGGTCTTTACTTTGCATTTCCTGACCGGTTGGTGGCGGATATTGGGTTTTAAGGGCCACCAACACTCGCCTTCCAGCAATGCGCGTTCGTTAGCCGTCAGAGGCGAGGCCTCGCGACCAAGGGCATCCATAGCGAGCCCCGCGCCGATCATGGTGAAGTCTCTCACGTAAGTGCGGGCCAGGGCAATAGTCTCTTCGCTCCCGTCCGCTGCCGTGCTCGCTGTCGTCATGCCCACTGGAACAGCGCCTCCGGCAACCACGGTCGCCGAAGCCGCAGCCACCTCCAAGCCTGTTCCGATCACAGCGATAGTTGCAGCATCGCGCGCCCGCACCTCCTCCATAGCGGCAGCCACCGCATCCCACGCTCGCTCCTCCTCGGCAGCACGGACTGCCACATCACGCACCAGCGCCTTCTCCGTGACGCCCACCTTCACGTGCTTCATGACGGACAACTTCTGACGGTGAGAATCCTGGCCCAGGGCCCAATGCTTCTCGATGGGCATTTCATCAGCCTCCGCCTCCTCCCGAGGATGCTTCTCCATGGCCACAGCAGGGGACGCGGTCCTGGCCGCGTCAGCCGCGACCGGTGTCTCGACTTGTGCCGACTCAATCACCCTCTGGATAGGGAGCCGACCGCCAGGGTTGACATGACAGGGACGTGTCCGGCTGATGCCGGTGTCCGTAGGCTCTCAACTGACCCAGACCGACTCAGCGTGCCTGAGACGGTAGAGGCCGACGAGACCAGGGATGACCCCATCCATGAGTTGGTCACGTGAAGGGCACGTAGCCGAGGCCAACCGCCAGACCGGCATCACCACCAAGGACATTGTCATCATCATCGCTGTCTCCGCCACCTTCATCACTGACGTCTTACCCGTCATCGACACCGTCACCCCCGGTGGAGTCCTCTTCCTCAGTAGACAGGGTGTTCGGGTTCTTACCCCGCCGCTCCTTCTCCTCTCGCAGCATCTGGCGCCGCCACAACCTCTCCTCCTTCTCAAGCTTGGCTCGAATGTCAGTGTCCTTCTTCTTCCTCGCCTCCCGCCTGGCCTCCCGCTGCTCCACGTCGCTGAAACAGTTGGCAGTTTGATCCACCATCCTCTCCGGTAGCTAGAGGGAGGGGGTCCGGATGAAGCACACCCATTGGGACTAAAGGCAAGGAAGTGAGAAGAAGACAACAGAATCAAACCACAACCAGAATGAAGAAGAGAAAGAGAGAACAAACCTTACCATATCGACCGCTTGTGGGGCGGGGCGCATCAGCGGAGCACCCGAAACGGGCCAGGCCAGCGCGGACGAGCCTAGCGCCGCCTTCACCCGCTTCGCCACCTCAGCGTCCGGCAGAAGCTCCTCCACCATCATGTTGTCCGACACCATGCGGCTATCACCGTCAATGAGGAACATCGGGCATCGGGCAGCAGCATCGCCCGTCCCGCCGGTTCATGACTGCCTAAGGGTCAGAAGAATCAGGAGTTTGGCACGACTCTCGTGGTTAAGGCGGGGCTATCGCATGAGTGTTCTCAGGTGGGTTCCATCCAGGTGGTTTCTTGGCTTCTAGGAGATGCCACATGGCACCCTGATATTGCCCCTTGACAGAAGCCCTCGAGCCCCCGAGCAATTCGGAGAGTCGTTTGGAGAATTTAGTGTCGGCATGGGTTGAAAATAGGAGAGGTTATCTTGTGGGTTGCCCAACTCATTCAAGGTGCGCGCGAGCGCACCCGACGGGTGTAGCCCCTGAGCGGGGGGGGGGGGTGAGATTTTGCGAAACTCACGCCTCGGCTAGATGTGGCCGTAGTGGGTTCCCTTGTTTCGTGAAAGAGGTGCGTGCGAGCGCACCCGTCGGGTGTAGCCCCCGAGCCAGAGAAGGATTCCGTGCGGACTTGTTATTTGGCTTTGTTGGTCGGACGTAATTTACGAGGATGCCGTGACGCCCGTGACTTCTGAACCCTGCGTCTTGGGTAGAGCGGGCGGCATGGAGTGTCGATGCCGCCCACCAACACCGATGCTCCATGCCACCAGCTCAGCTCGAGATGTAGGGTTCAGAAGTCACAGGTGTCAAGGCGTCCTCGTAAATCACATCCAACCAACAATGCCAAGGAACAAGTCCGCACAGACTCCTTCTCTGGCTCGGGGGCTACACCTGATGGGTGCGCTTGCGTGCTCCTCTTTCACGAAACAAGGGAACCCGCTACGGCCATGTTTAGTCGAGATGCGAGTTTCGCAAAAGCTCACCCCCCGGCTCGGGGGCTACACCGATCGGGTGCGCTCGCGTGCACCTCAAACGAGTCGGGCAACCCACAAGATAACATTACCTGTTTTCGACCCGCACCGACACCAAATCCCCTGAACAACTCTCCGACTCGCTCGGGGGCTACTGTCTAGGGGAAATATCGAGGTGCCATGTGGCATCCCCTAGAAGCCAAGAAACCACCTGGACGGGACCACCTGAGAACACTCACGCGATAGCCCCACCCTAACCATAAGAGTCACGCCACACTCTCGATTCATCCGACCCTTAGGCAGTCATGAACCGGTGGTACTTCGCTCAACCCCCCGGAAGGTGACGAGACACCCACTGCGCCCGACCCGTCGTCAGGAGTCGAGCGGCCCACTGCGCCGCGCTTCGCACGACCCCTCGGCAGGGGTCGAGACCTCCTACCATGGGCCCACACAATCGTCAGGCGGGCCTTGCCAGCTCTGACCCCCGCCAATAGGAGTCTATCCCCAAGTGGGCCTGGGAAGACTTGACCCAACATCCAAATCCCGACTGGAGAAGAGCGACCAAGTTGGTGGTCATCAGCTACCAACCACTCAGCCTTAAATTTCATACCCGCAATGCACTTATAGTATTAGGGGGTCAAATCCACCTGTGCGCCTTGCTACCCCCTCGTCGCCCACGCCCGCTGACGCAAGTACGCGTGACAGGGCACTCAATGATGCAAAGCTCCCGATGACGACCCTCACAGTAAATGGACAGGGCTGCCAATATGCAATAGGAACATTCACCATCCAGATGACATGACAGTTTCCATGATGCACTTCATCACGCACGATGGAGCACGCTATCTACAGGGACAACAAAGATGTGGCATATCGACGAAAGACGAGGGGCACGCCCGGGCACAGTGCCTTTGTTCTGACACAGCAACAGGAGGAGGGGCCCACAAGAATTGAAGACCATGTCGCCGACCAAGGACTCCACCTTCTTCCACACGCCTTCAACAACCCCGCACGTGTAGGACGCCCTCCCTCCCTCCCTCCCTCTCTCTCTCTCTCTTTGTAAATGGGCCCTTCCCCTCAAAATATGAAGTGTAAGCCCTTCCTCCTCCTAATAGAGAGGAACTAGCGAAATAGACACAACACAACACCACGCTCTCCGCCTACACACGCACCTGAGACTTGGAGCACCCCTCCTCTCTCACCACCATTGTACTCAACTCCAGAGCAAGTAACACGAGCAGGCCCGAGAACTGGACGTAGGGGCTTACCCGACCCAGTATAACCCCCTGTGTCCTCTTGCTAAGCCATTACTGAGCCTGAAGCGTGCACCCCTGGAACAAATTCTACTAGTCGGTAATCAAAACACTGACAATATGACATGGGATAATTTACATGCTAGCATGACACCAACTAAAGTTATGATCCACCTTAGTCTTCAACCTTTACTTGAGGACGAGCAAAGGCTAAGTGTGGGGCAGTTTGTTGACAGTCCTTAAATGCTAAATATGACCATCAGATCCTTGTATAAATAACATAAAAGGAATAACCAACATTGCGGTAGGAGTTTATTACTAACAATTTCTACAAGTGTTGGTGAATATTTATATGTAGGTGATCTATTAACAAATTCTCACACCCGGTTCCAACGATCGAAACCGAATGCATCTGTATGCGTGCCCAAGATCAAGTTTTCACGCACACATGACAATTATTGTGATAAAAGAACAATATATTTATTAAAATGATAATATTATTACAACAGTGACCCATAGGTCAAAAAGAAAAAGATTACATTGTAGCGGAATAAACTAAGCATTGGCGTCCTTCAGCTCCCACAGGAAGTCGACCAGAAGACCGCAGGCCTAGACCTCTTCTCCATTGTCTTCATCGTTGTACCATCATTCTCCTGTAGCTGAGCAGCAATGTCGGATATAGCAAGGGTGAGTACGTGTCGTACTCAGCAAGTGGAGGAAAAGATGACATGGGGCGAAAGACAAGGAAGGCTTTAAAGGGGGTTTGTTGCATGAGCTTTTAATTTCCTATGCATCCTAATTACTAAGTGGGGTCATCCCAACCATTAACCCATAGGGTACTATCCAAACCAACTCCAATCCCATCCACCAACCAACCATTCCCAACCATTCCAAACCACAACCTATAACCAACTAATCTTGTGAGGATTCCAGGCCGCTATTGACAGCGAGCACGGCTATCATGATAGTTTGATAATCTGCAGAGTTTGTATCACTTTACCCACAAGTCGTGATTTCGTCCCCTGTTGCTAGGTGGACTAGAGTCTCTATGTTGCCATGCCGGCCAAGCACTAGCACACTTCCTTAGGTGTGCGGCCAGGAGATCACTATGAGGCTTTTACAAAGGGTCTCCCAGTACATGCTAGCCACTAAGGTTTCACTCCCGTCCATAAGTGATAGCTCATCACCAAGCAGCTCATCACCCCAGGAGCCCCCTCTGGAGCCATTCGGATACAAGGACAGTCCTCTTGACTTCCATTCCCCGCTCCACCAAAATGCTGCACCGACACTGGGAGAACTCCTAATTAATCAGCCAAGCTGTTCCATAGCAGCCTTGTGATGGCACTGTTGTCCTGGGTTACCGCTCCAAGAACCGGATCCTAGGATCTACAACAAGCCTACCACCACCAACCATGTGCCCACGGCACCACATCCGTTCCATCCGGCTTGCATAGATCCCTAAGTCCATGTTGCTAACATAAATTATCATTCTAGCCATGAAGTGACATAGTTCATTAATCAATATTTATATCAACCCAACCTCCCACAAGCAACCTAAGCATTATCTACCCACAACCAACCAACTAGTTCAAGGCGACAAGGAAAAGGGATAAAACAATATTAGGAAAACCCTAACAATAGGTTCCCAATCAATTGACACAAGCATGCAATTCTACAGTAAACATTATAATAGGTATAATATGCATCAAGGACACTTGCCTGAAAATGGATGTTGCTACTCAGGTCTTCAATTCACGCTCTTGCGATTCCAGGATCAACACGTTCTCTAATTAACGTCATGCAGGCACGACATGCACACAATCATATAAACAAACTAAGAAATAGTACACCAAACAATAATAAAATACTTTAAAATCAATCACAAAAGATGGTACGTATTTCTACGATCGCGTGAGCGCAAGAATCATCTAAATCGGAGTTACGAGTAAAAAGTTACGAAGGTTTAAAGGTGTATGGTTAAAATAGTAAAAACAAATAAGTTTAGGGACCTAAAAGTAATTTTAGAAAAGTATAGGGACTAAATTGTAAAATAATAGGATGAAAATATAGTTTATAAAAAGTTTAGGGACTAAAATATAATTTATAATAAGCTTAGGGACCAAAGTATAAAAAGATAGGACTAAAATATAATTAAAATTATGTGGAGAGTTGTTTCTACAAAATTATAGGATTAAAATAATATTTATAAAAATATTAGGGCTAAAATAGAAGTACTAAAGCTTATGTGAAGGAATCAGGTTTAAAAACTAATTAGGACGAAACACAGGGGCTTAGGTGCAAAACGGCCATTTTTCTGGATTTATTTGAATTAAAATAAATCTTAAAACAGGTGGACCGAGTTCATGAGTTCATTGACCGGCTCTGGGGCACTGGTTGATAGGTCCATGGCAGACCAGGACTAGGTAGGCAGTGGGCTGCTGCTGTGGACAGAACGGCACGACGAAAGACTTGCGCGTTCCCGCTGATTGGCTATACTAATCGAGCTACAACTTGAACCTATATGTTGAATAAGTTGTGGGACACAATACTAGTAATCTGGTGTCGATGTTAGCTCAACTGATTTGGAGATCACAGGGGGGAAAACAGGCAAGGTCACGACCCGATAGATGGTGGGCCAAACGCGTTCCTGGAGGCATCAGGACAGATCTTAGCATATGCTTTTGTCAAGACAATCATGACTTCCTGGAACACATTGAGGATATAATTATGTATCAAGGACGCATCCGAATTGGGAGAAATAGAAGGGGAATTACCGATGCACGTGCTGGATGCGCCTAGAACAGAGAGCAATCGTCATTCAAAACATGATCCTGCTCACATCACTGCTCCTATGGCCATGAATTTTGAATATGTTGTAGGCTGTATTAAGGTGCATCCCCTAGTAACATTTTGTGATGTTTTGTTGGCTGGATCAACGGTATGGCCATGAATTTTGGATATGTTGTAGGCTGCATCAAGGTGCATCCCCTGGTAACATTTTGTGATGTTTCGTTGGCTGGATCAACGGGAACGTGGACTGGAATTTGGGGCGTTGTGGCTGGACAGACCGATGGCAAGAGTTGAACTTGATGCTTATGGATGAAAATGAAGGTGATGGGGCAAGGGAGCTCGTGAGCCAGGACAAGGGACGTCCACGTGTGACTTTAGAGGCCTAGAAAGGGGAGAGGAAAGGGTAGGGAGGGGAGGAGAGAGGCCAAGAAGCAAGTAAAACTGCCAGCCATGAATAGTGACCATTATGTTGATTGTTTCATCTCCTTTTTGGTGGGGATTTATAGATGAGCTAGTGACCAGCAAAAATTACTCATTAAGTGGTATGTGGGTGATGTTTATTTGACCACTAGCATGAGCCTAGTGTGCTGCATGACCCATGGAACAAAGTGAAAACATCGAGAGGAAATTAATCAACATGATATTGTCGAGTTGGACATTGTTTGTGATTGGAATTCAAGTATAGTCCAGATATTGTTGGCCTTGGTATGTGCAAAACCAAGAGTAAGAGAAGACTTGTCGCCTCAAAGGGACGTATTGATGAACACGGTTTCGTGGTGTGCGGGTTTGATTGGGACAACATGTCGGACAAGGTTTTGAGCTGACTATTGGTCGTTAAGTTAGTTTACACTTGATGGGAAGAGATATTAAGCAAAGCTAGGAAAAGGAAGGATGTGAGAAAGAAAAATAATAATGATACTGGGTGTTTTGATAATCATAAGGTTAAGGGAAAAAAGGGGTGTGTGGAAGGATTCAGGTGAGAATATTATGAGAATTATGCCTTTTGATTGTCAGAAAGGCTCACAACCCGAATTTGAAAAATATGGGGTGCAACAAACTAACCCCCCTTAAAAAGAATCTCATCCCGAGATTCAAAGATAGTGGGACTTAGAAATTTGAACATACAAGACTACATTTTGTAACGATCAAAAGAAAATAATGGAATGGACAATGAATGATGAGCTAAAGAATTATGAATGTGAAAATAGGACCACACTATATGCATCAAAGATTGTAGATAGGTTCCAAGGATAAAATGTCGACCAAGGAAGGATAGGCTCAAATAACCTAAAACAATCATAACACACAATCACTTATTACTCTACAAACAATAGTCTACACTGACATCCATTACTTCGTGTCTTGTTGTGGCTAAAGTACTTCACTTCTCTTATTGAAAGTCTTTAGCGCCTTGTCTTATTGCTCTTGTTGTCATGATGATGACCTTCGTGGTGGTGATTTGATCAAACCGAAACAAGTTTTGGAGTCAACATACAAAATATTAATAACCTAAATTAATTTATTTAATTTAGAAAATAACCCTTTTTCCTACAATAAATTATAATTCTATAATTAATTTATAATAAAATTTTAAATCTATTATAAAACTGTTGAAATTTAGTGAAATTGGGTCACAAACCAAAATTTGAAATTTTGGGGTGTGACACAAATTCAAGGAAATATTAGAGTTACAAGAGGATAAATAATAAAAGCATATAACCATAAAGTAGCAAGTTGTCAAATAATTTATTAGACCGTACAATGTTGAAACTCTCGTTGAGCCGATTCAAACGCATATATAACTTGCCAAAATCGGACTTTGGATGTGAGAGTTATGAAGCATAGAAGATCAGGTGTTTAGGCTGAACTGATGCTGACATCAGTATGATGTCAGCACTCGCAGGAAAGGAAGAGAATGATGGTTCAGGTTGCTTGGTTGAGTGTGGAAGCCCACTACTTGCCCCCTAATGATAAGGAATATTCCAAGGAATATTCCTTTATTCTTAGGAATGCTTGTCCACTCTCCCAAGTCACCTCCCACTATAAATAGAGCCTCTCTCCCTCTCATTTCCTACAACACACAAGATTGAAGAGTTAGAGCTCCACTCCAATGGTGAAGCCTTCCTTGTTAGTGCTTAGAAAATAGGGAGACAATGAGGGAGAGTTAGGAGTGCTTGTACCTCGGCGAATGCTTTCTATTTTAAGTAAGTATTCATGATTTCCATATTGGTCTTTAGTATTCTTATATAAGTAAGTTCTTTTATTTAATTGTTTGCATGCTCATCGCTCTATTTATTTAGAGTGCCTTAGTCTTATAGAATTCAAGATTAAGGTAGTAACCGATAATGTAGATGTGGTGTTTATGTTAGAGGTTACCTTTGTTTGCTTTATATCCCACGGGTTGTAGAGGTAGTCAGTAGGTGGTGACAGCCCTATCCATCCATTGTAATCCTCCATGTTCGAATACATTCGTAGGCTCTTGGCCCGAGGCACTTGGCAGACCCGAGATAAGCCGGCACCCAACGTAAACAATTAGAGATTGCACCTACCTTATTTTAAGATCCTTGACAATAGGAATCCCCTCTATCCTATGCCTACCACATTGTTATTGCCCTTAGATGAATATGTTTAGAGGATAATTACACAAATGTTCCCTGTGAATTCGATATCCTAGAATACTCAAAGATGAAGTACTACATCAGTATCCATGCGCTTGCGGATTTATCTAGAATCGTAGGAAATACCAAGAGAGAGCTTACCGGAGGCGGCGCTTCGGTGGCCGGATCAAGGCGCGGAGGGGTCCTAGGGAGAGAGAGGAGGCAGTGGAAAATTCACCTAGGGCATCGCGCGAGGGCATTGAAGGCTGGGGTGGGGCTTGCGACGGTGATCGGTGGGTTGAGCTCGTCAATGATGGCGGGGTGTGGTTCAGCGGCATCGACGATGTCGGGGAAGTGGCTGTGGCTGTTCGTTGATCACCTGTGAAGGGCAGAGGCGAATCAAAATGGGCTAAGGGGCCTAAAAAACGGGGGAATTACAGCAACGGGGAAGCTTACCGGCGATGGAGAAGAAGGCTTTGGCTGCACTAGAGCAAAGGAGAGAGGGGGAGAGGCTCAAGCGCATCTAGGAAAGTGCACAGAGGCGTTGCGCATCGGCTTTTAAAGAGGGGAGGCTAAGGTTTGCCTCACAGGCTCGGCTAGGGGGGGGGGGGGAGAGGCCGGAAATAGTGCTCACATTCCAAAATTGAAGCTAGTGGCGGCAATTCAAGGAGGGGAAAACAGGGCAGGCGGGGTGGGTGATCTTGGTGATCGCGAACACGGTGTCGGGTGGGCACGGAGGCAGGCACACAGGCATGGAATTCAAACCAGGGCCAGAGAAATGGAAAGGGGCGTGAATGGTAGGAGGAAGGGGATGACAAGGTGGGCCCGCATATACAAGAGAGAGAGAGGGGAAATGGAGGTGGTGGGTTCTGGGCAGGGTGCCTTCGACGTTGGTGGGGACTGGCTAGGCCACTTGCCTCATGGGCTGGCTGGGCCGAGAGGGGGAATTGGGGGAAAGAGGGACAAGTGCGGGGTGGGCCAGAAAGGTGGGGGGGGGGGGGGGGAGGGGAGGGGTTCGACCCATTACTAGTTTCCTGCTTTTCTTTTCTTTTTCCTTTCTATTTCTTTCCTAATTTCTATTCCAATTTCTTGGTCTCTATTCTAGGCTAAATAAATTAGGTCACACAATTAAATACTAAAGAAGATGATGCTGCCATGCTATGCCAATGCAATTATTTAGTTAATTATTTGAGAAAATAATTTACTTATAAGGTGTAATTAATTGCTTTAATGCTAACATTGACATTTTTAGAAAATGTAAAAGTAGGGTTTTACAAACCTACCCCACGTGAAGATGAATCTCACCCTCGAGATTCAGAAAGATCAGTGAAGAGGTGAGGGAACTCGGCTTTCAATTCTTCTTCACGCTCCCAGGTGGCTTCCGCTTCTATGTGATGATTCCATAGCAGCTTGCACATTTGAATCACCTTGTTTCTCATAACTCTCACAACAACTTCTAGGATCTTGAGTGGTTGTTCTGCATATGTGAGATCTTCCCAAAGGTCCACATTATCAATGGGCAATTTGAAGGACCGAGAAGGCGACCAAAGGGGGGGTGAATGGGAGCCAATTAAAATCTCACGAACTTGGCCTATTTAACAATTACAACCCAAATCAACCTCTAAGCAAATCATCAAGGTCACACACACCAACTTTTGATGTGCTAACCCTAGGAGTGATTCAAAACAATAGGACACATAGTAGTAGCTCGAGAGGGTGAAAAAGGAAAACAAGAGAGATATAAGAAATTGCAATTCTAGACCTTGACGGAAGTTCCTTTAAGGGCCACGATGAAAGTTCCTTCATCGATGGATGTTCTTTTAGGGTCATGATGGAACTTCCTTCGTCGATAGAATTTCCTTCAGTGTCAACTCAGAGGCAATGTTTTGAAGAGAAAAATCTCAAAACATTATCAAATGAACTCCAAATATCAAGAAATATGGACCAGATCATCCTTAATACATTACGACTCTCCTCTAAAGACATCCACTCCAAAAGCAAAAGGTATCATCATGAATTTTAGATCTTGTGCCAAGAACACAAAAAAAGGGAAACTTGAGAAATCTTTGAAATCTAAGGTGCTAGAGCTCTTGATTCGGCGAAGGACCCATCTAGGAATGATCTAGCTCATCATAGGATCAAGATCCTCAAGAAATCTAACCCAAAAATGAGATAAAAAATTCCCACAAAAATAGCTCCAAAAAATAGAGAAAAAGAGAAATTTGGGATTTTCGGAGAGAGGAAGAACTTGAACACGAATTTGAATCTTATATCATTGATTCATCAAGTCAAGATACATGGATACATGGCTAGGAAGCCTCCCTCTTCCTTCTACTATTTGGAAGAGCAAGAGATGTCTCTCACAGACCCACTACTCTCCTCTAATACATGAAGACCTCTCCTAGCTATTTGAATGAAGACCTAAGGTAAGGCTAAACAAAAAAGAGGCACCTCTTCCACAAGCCCAACCTATCCTTATATAGGCCTAGGATTTGTCCTAAACACCATCCTACCCCTCACATATAATACACTACCACCTACCACCAGGGGCACAACCGTCTATCTTTTTCCTCGTCGCCCGAACAACATTGATCCCTTCACGACTTTACTTCACCTCGATGCAAGCTCCATGATGGTGCCACGTGCACCACCAATCGTTGTCACCGGTTTTGAGACCCATACCGGGAAACCACCTCGCACGCTTCTCAAAGCATGACTTCTTGATCTTGACGCGTGTCACCTTGATCACCTTTGACTTGGTCAACCCCACCGTCTTGATCACCACTCACAGTTTTGAGGCTCAACCGTGAAACCATCCGTGCTTCTTACCTCTCCACGTGTATGGTATAGATAACCCTTGACTTCACCCGGCCTCCCGATCGTCTGGCCCCATGTCTCCTACTTGTGCCTGTTCCTCTCGCCATTGATCACCAAATTCACTCTAGTGACCTACACATCATTAGACAAGCAAACAAATTTCCCATCTCATGCAAACTCGCCAACATGTTTACCAACTCTGGTTAGTCATAACCATGACCTGCACAAACTCTTGCACTCCCCAAATTCTCGCATTTCAAATCAAACACCAAACTCAACCAATGTCAATTACTCATCACATATTGCAAACCATGGCACATATCCACATGGTTTCTCACAATTCCTCTTCTGGTACTTTTAAACATTTCATTAACTAGGATACGTGGAACATGTCATGTACTTCTATGAGATGTGAGCGTAATTCCAATTGGTACGCAACTTCTCCTCTTCGCTCGACTATCTTGAATGGACTGATGAACCATAGTGCCAACTTCCATTTAACCTTAAATCGTCTAACACCCCTTATGGGTGATACCTTGAGATATACGAAATATCCAACCTCGAAGGTCAGATCCCTTCACCTATGATCGGCATAGCTCTTCTGCCTTGACTATGCGACCATCAGGTTATTGTGCACAATCTTGACCTATCTTTCTACTTCCTATAGTATCTCTGGTCTAGAGACTTGGTTCTCCCCTATCTCATTCCAGAATAGGGGTGCTCTACACCTTCTTCCATAGAGAAACTCAAAAGGCGCCATCTTGAGACTTGCTTGTAATTATTGTTGTAGGAGAATTCTGCATAAGGCAGACTCCTCTCCCAACTTTTGTCATATTCCAAAGCATAATCTCTCAACATGTCTTCCATTATTTGGTTTGTCCTCTTGGTTTGTCCATCAGTATGATGGTGATTAGCAGAGCTGAAGTTTAACTTGGTGCCCAGGGACTCATGTAGCTTCTCCTAAAACCTCGAGGTGAATTGAGAGCCTTTGTCAGATACTATCTTCTTAAGTAGTTCGTGTAAGCATACTATCTTTGACATGTATAGTTCTACCAACTTGGCCTCGTTGTAGGTTGTCTCGACAGGGATGAAGTGTGCCACCTTGGTTAAGTGATCAACTATAATCCATATAGAATCATATCCTGACTGTGTATGAGGTAAACCAATTATGAAGTCCATACTGACCTGTTCCCACTTCCACTCAGAGATCTTCGGGGGTTGAAGCAATCCGGCAGGTCTTTGGTGTTTAGCCTTGACACGCTGACATGTGTCACGTCCAACAACATACTCTATGACATCGTGCCTCATGCCATACCACCAATAACGAGTATTCATGTCTTGGTACATCTTAGTACTCCCTGGATGGATGGAGTATGTAGAATCATGTTCTTCTCGTAAGATCATGTCACGAATAGGCTTCTTGTCTGGCACACATATCCATTTACCGATCTATATGGTGCCCTTTTCATCTTCTGTGAAGTTAGTAGCCTTTCCATCCTTAATGAGCATTATGATTTCACTAAGCTTCTCATCATCTAATTGTCCCTTATGGATTTCCTCTTCTAGAGTGGGTTCCACTCCCATTGCAATGGTCTCTAGATCATTCACAAATCCAAGGTTCAGTTGTTCAAATTCCTTGGATAGTACCAGTGGTAACTCCTCTACCGTTATCTAGTTCCATTAGGGCTTTCTACTCGAGGCATCCGCAACGACATTAGCATTCCCTGGATGATAGTTGATGTAACACCCTATTTCTCATATTTTGCAAAATTATTAATTTAGTCTTATTTTAATTAAGATGTTAATATTTTTCTTTAGCTGTAAAGATTATTTTCTTGATTTATTAAGTAATTAAATTATTTTATTGTGATGCCCCTTCCCGGAGGATCGAGGTCTTGACGGTGCTGATAGCGCAGACACTTGATAATACAACATTGGTCCAAATTTAAGTTGAATATTACATGAATACGGCTTGCATCGTTATTATGATAAGAATGTTCGCAGTCGCCACTTTCAAATTGGAGACCTAGTGCTTCGCCGAGTGCAATTGACAAAGAATCAGCATAAGCTCTCTCCGAAGTGGGAAGGACCGTACGTAGTGAAGGAAGTCACTCGCCCGGGGGCTTACCGACTGATGTATGAAGACGGCGATGATATTCCAAATTCCTGGAACATAAATCAGATACATCGTTTCTATACTTAGCTATTATTTTGTGCATTTATACATTATTTATGAATGAAACTTCGGTCTTTTTTAATGAAAGATTTTTTGATGATTTTCATTCTATATCTGTCTCGATTCCTTAATTTATACTATTAAACAATCGAGCCAGGGGGCTAGCAATAATGTCCCATCTTGGTCTAACCATATTTTGGTTTTGGTCTACTTTTTGACCGACTTATTATCATGAGATCTTGAGATCTTGAGTTTTGGTCTTTATTATTTTTGTCTTACGCTTATACATCATGGTTAAATACTTTATGCTGCACATCAGACTACCACTACACTAAACCCAGAGCCAAAAGTGTGAGAGGTCATGTGTCGATTGGTCGATTATGTTTGTTACGCGGTTACGAGTTACAACCTAATATGTTATGGCAAACCGATGCAATCTTTGTTTCTCTTGATAGAAACATGTCAATGATATATTTGTCAAACTTCTAAAGTTATAAAAGCATAAGATTAGTTTATACACAAGTATCATTACGAGAATACTACTAATGTTTTACACTATTACAGGATTATATCTCCTTGGAAGGAGAAGAAGAGTCAGCCCGAAGTTCGACCTCTGGAGTTGCTGGGGGAGTCGGCACGGTCGGATTGATTTCTATATTTCGACCAAGGCCTAGGAAGTCTCTAGCATGGAATCCAGGAGCAGCTGACATTGGTCGTCGGTCAGGTCGGGGTTAAATCCCTCTTTGATCTTGTCCAATGGCAGAGCAGGAGACCAGAATTGGCAAATCGCCAGCACTTGACTCCCGGCTTCGGTCACCACTCGCCGAGTGTTATGAGCAATGGCTTCCGAAGCATGCTCCAACAAGTAGTCCGGAGAGTGACCGGTCTGCTCTACTCGGTTAGCATGAACATAATTCATTTCTTTTCGAGCGGCATAAGATAGAGCTGCAAATAATAATTATTGGTTAGTATGATCAACAGAAGAATCAAGCAGAAGGAAGAAGTCAAAGGCTTACTGGCAAGTTTACATTTGAAAGATTTGGAGATAGCCTTAGCCTCCTCAATCTTCACGTCAGACCCCTTCAGTTCCTCTTGCAGCCGAGTGATCTCGGTCTTCTGGTCTTCAGCCAATTTGGAGAGGGATTCCTTCTCAACCTTCAAGGCGTCAACGAACCTCTGTTGGTTGGAAGTCAACTTCTCCAGATCGGTGATTTTTTTATCGCGAGCTAAAAGTAAAGCTTCTAGCGTTAGAGTGGTCAGCAGATTGTTTAAAAATGGATGGAAGGAAAACTTACCAGCCAGATCTGCACGAACTTGGTCTAAGACCTTGTTTATCTCTTGTCGGTCGGCCAACAGCTCCTTGTTTTCCTCTTGAGCCTTGGAGAGCTGCTGACCGGTGACTAGCAAGACAAATAAGAAGTTAGTCTAAAACCTAAAGACAAGAAGATTAGGCAACCAAGGACATACCGAAAGTTTCGGCTTCAAGATATTCCACTCTAGCCTGCTTTCGCTCCATAAGAGCATACACTTTCTGATATGCAGAAGATAAGTGAGCTAAAGGATAAGAGCGAAGCAAGGTAGATAACGTTGAATTACCTTGCTGGACCCCCGGTGTTGGTGCAAAATCTCCACATCCTCTACCTCAGGCCGACCAGACACATCTACAGGAAGAGTTGTTTTACCTGTGTCAAGAGGCAAAGAGATATTTGTCGGAGTGGTCTGAGACAGAAGCTCGGGAGTGGAGGCTGGAACCATCCGTTCAAGCAGTTTATCCACTTCGGTTGGCGTGTTTGAAGATTTGCCAACCGACTGGGACACACCAGTCGGACGAAGTGGGAGCACAGACCGAGTATCCTCAGATCCCTGAGCGCTCTGAGAATCACTTGTCCGACTGCCAAGAATAAATAAATAAATCAGGAGATGTCGAGATCAACAATAAGAAGATAAGGAGTATAGGGTTTAAAAAATAGACCTGGGAGCCTTCTTGAGCTTGATCCGGCATAGCCTCTTCTTTAAAGAAGTTGACTGAAAATCAGTCTCCTTCCTCTTTTGAGAGGGCTGGTCAGCCTTGCCAGTCTGCATTACCTCTTCTGTTGACCTCTGAGTTTGACCCAGAGGCTCCGGTCAGTCTGAAGGTCGGCTGAAGGTTGCAGGAGCAGGTTGACCAGCATCTGTGACAATTGTTTCTTCATCGTCGTCTTGGTCCCCCACATACTAGCGACGGTGCGCGATGATCCGCTTCTGGAGCTTGTCAAGGGAGGCCAGAGTGACGACGGGAGTGACGCTGACTGGCTGAGCGCCTGCGGAAGAACTTGAACCCCCGGCGCCAGTCAGCGGTGTCTTCTTAACATAATCAGGTCCCTCAGTAATGGTCTAAGGGAGCGGGGGATGAGATACATAAGTATCCAGCACCTACATAAAGATCAAAACAATGAATACAGTCTCAAGATAGGATAACAAGGGCTACCTCAAGGCAGACTGAGGCTTACTCGGGCTCGCAGTGTGCCCTTGTTATACGCCTTTGAGACCAAAGAATGGTCCTGAAGGATTTCCCCTTTAAACATCTTCATAAAGCGTCTTTGGCGAAGTTCGCCATTTGGTGGATCCGGCACCTCCCTGGTTTCATCCTCATTAACATAGTCCCATGTTGGGTGACATTGAAGCTTCAGGGGCTGAACACGTCGGATGATAAAACTTTTGGCCACTGTGATGCCATCGACGCCTTCAGCCTTCAGATCAGCAATTTTCTTGAGGAGGGCGACCACTTGAGGATTGGTCGGATCGGGCCTCTCTGTCCAGTGCGCTTGGGGAATAGCCTTTGCACCAGTGAAGTCGGCAAGAATAGGGGGAGGGTTGTCGCAATAGAACCACTCGTCCTTCCTATTCTTGTTTCCGGTCTTCAATGGTACATTGATGTAGACCTCTTTCTTGCGTAACTGGACGCCAACGCCGCCTATGGCCACTTGGTTTTCCATGGGTGGCAGCGGTCGGAGGACAAACAAATGGCAGAAGAGATCGAAATGGGGGAGAACGCCAAGAAAAGCTTCGCACAAGTGTACGAAGATGGCTATATGAAGAATAGAGTTGGGATTGAGGTTGATAAGCTCAGTCCCAAAGAAAAAAAGGAGCCTGCGCAAAAAACTACAGCAGGGAACTCTAAAGCCATGCTCAAAGAATGAGCGAAACACTATGATCTGTTGATGAATGGGAATGGGGCAGGATTCGCGGGGTACCTTCCAGTCGATTCGGGCTTGTTCTGGAAGGACGCCATCCAACACCATCTTGTTCATATCAGCCTGTGAAAGGCTGCTCTTTGAGAACTCCCGAAGTTGCTCCGGGATGTCGACCTCCAATGAGGACGACGCCGCGGCGGCGGTGGCGGACAAAGCTGGGATCGAAATGGAACTCCTCTTGCGGCCCATCGCGAACAGGATTGAACGCGGTGAAGGAGTTCGAAAAACTTCGCTAAGGCTCGAGGGCTAAACACGGCGAGATTTGTGGCGGCTGGAAGCAAGAAAGGTAAACCCTAGCCGGAGAAACAGAGGAGTCACGAGAGCTGAGAAGGCGCAAGGAAGACGAAGAGTTCACAGGCAAATGCGGTGTGGACTGAAGGTCAACCTGGTGTAGCCTTTTATACTCTTGCCTTTTTTGACCTAAGGGTCCCATGGGCCGGGGTGGGCCGTACTGTAGTGCGACGTTAATATTAACTTATAGGTTAATTAAGGGCTTAAGCCCATTAGGGTTACAAACCCAAAAAAATGAGACTCAGGGGCTTCTTTGATGAGAAGTACCCGAGAATTATTTCACCATATCTATGTGATTTGATGATCATGTGGCAAAGGACTTGATGGTCGTATGGTACAAGTTCAAAGGTTATGATGTTGACTAAAGTCAAAAAATCAGAATTACCTAATTTGGACTTGAATGGGTGATTGGAATTAGGGAAGAGCTATTTGACAAAAGTCACTTAGCTAAATATTGAATATGACTAGAGTCATAAAAATCCGACGGACCTATCATCAGGAATAATATGTGCCACTCGGCCGGTCTAATGATCGGTCGGCAAAGTGCTCACTTAGCAATAGGACCCAAAGGTTTGATAACCGGAGGTCTAAAAGATTCAAACTTGATGGTTTGAATATCTATAAACAAATTAATAAGAGCTAATACAATTAGACTCTTGCATTATTTGTTAGTATCCAAATTATACAAGAGTCAAGGGCTACACCTGATCAGGTGCACCTACCCAGTGCACTAGATCTATCAAAAACTTCGATAATGAGGTCTTCCTAATTTATGATCTTTAGATCATTCAGAGAATTAAAGCTCAAAATCAAAAAGCACCCGGGGGCTGCTGTGGGATACTTGCTTTACAGGTATCCTCATACAAGGCTAAAATCGGTGGCCGACCGGGTACTTCATCAACAAGGAAGCTGACCGACTTGGCTTGGAGTGCAAGATAAGAAAGATTAGACTTGCCATATGGAACCATTGTAGAGTACGAATAGGACTCTGCTTGTACCCCCTGCCGACCGGATATATAAGGCGGCAGGGTACCCCCCATGGGGACGAGCCGAGAGTTAGCTAGAGGAAATTTAGGCTTAACATCTCGGAACAATCAATACAATACAAAACACAGGACATAGGGTTTTTACTTTTATTGAGAGGGCCCAAACCTGTATAATTCGGCGTCTTGTGTAACCATTGTAGTTCTTGGTCTCGACGTAGCCCTATATATTTACTGCCGGTCTTGAGCATCGACATGGTTCTTGTGATAAGAAAATTGAAAAGCTTAGGAAAAAGTTGCAAACCTCTATGCTTGAGTGTGCCATTTCTAGACTTGATGATGTGCATGCCTCTAATTCTTGCAAGTCTAGTACTTCCTTGTCTTGTGATAATTGTGATGCCTTGCTCAAAAACAATGATGAAATGAATGCCTTGCTTGCTCACTTGAAATCTGAAAATGAGAAGTTGATGCATGATTATTCTTCCTGTGAGAAGCAATTGGCTTGTACTAGAAGTGTCATTGAGATGTTGGATACTAAATCTTCCTTGCCTTGCATGTCTTGTAAATCTTTGCATGCTGAATTTGACTTGCTGAAAGCAAAAGCTTCTATGCCTTGTGACTCTTGTATTGCCCTACATAATGATCTTGATTGTGCTAGAATTGAGATAGGCAATCTTATGTACTTGGCTAGAAAAGGTTGTAATTCTTGTATTGGCATGCTTGCCTTCTAGTTTTTGTTCCTCTGCTTGGCATGATGATGCTTGTCTAGATTCTTGTGATAATCATGATGCTTTGCATGACATGCATACAAGTGTTGTGTCTTTCATTTCTTGCACTTCTTGCGATGCTTCGAAAAGTGAGATTGAGGCTTTGAAGCTAATACGCGATGATATGAGCGCCAAGTTGGTTGAGCACAATGAGATGAGTGCTATTGCTTTGGACAAAGCTTCTTTGGCTACTTCCGAGCTTGTTGGCTCTTCTAGTGCTGCCCAAGGGATTTCAATTGACAAAGGTGCTTCTTGCTCAAATGGTACATCACCCCCTAAACAAAAGTACAATTGCACCTTTTGTAAGAAAGATGGGCATGTCATTGAGTATTGCTTTCGCCGTGTCAAACACGAGCGTCGAGTGCGTGCTAAAGCTTTTAGGAACACACATGGTCGTTTTCATGACATGTGTGAACCTAAGTTGAAATATGCTTCTGGTTCTTCTTGCAAGTCCCGATGGACTTCTCACATGAGCGAGAGTGGTGCTTCAACCTCTCAAACCATGCATCCTCATAGGCTTTTGTTCTATTGCTCATATTGTGGGAAGGATGTACATCAATTTGAGTTCTGCTTTAGGCATGCCAGAGACATGCGCCGATCTCGTGCTTCTTACTCTTCGGGTAATCATAGATTTTCTCATAGCATGAACACTCATGAGCCTAGCATGAGACATTGCTTTATTGATGGATTCTATGACTCCTTTTCTTGTGGGTCAGGCCATGCTCGTGGACATGCTTCTACTACTTCTTGTATTGGTTCACGACATTGTTCTCATGATGCTTCTATTGGTTCTTCTCATGTTGTCCCCTTGAGAGGTTCTCACCGTGGTTCTAGTGGTTGCACTCATTTTTCTTCTCAAGTTGCTAATTTGCGGTATGCTTCTAAGGGCGACTTAAGGTCTTCTCATTCGAACCATAGTTTGCATCATGCTAACCCTCATGATAAGTTGAGTATATCTATTGCTTGTGTGTCCAAGTCATGGGTTCCCAAGTATTTGCATACTAACCCTTCGGGATCCAAGACTGGGGCACCTCTCTCTTCTCATATGTAGGTTCGAGGACGCGGGACGGAGAACATGAGATTGATGGATCTTGATCTTTTGCATGATTGAGATGTGCTGGTTCTTCGTACCCTTTTACATGGCCTCCAAAAGACTTGTATGTCTTCACCTATTTTGTGAGCCTTCTCATACACTCACCCTTTTACCTTCGTGTACACTACTTGTGGTGTGAGATGTTTGTTCATGTGCTCACTGCATCATCTTGGCATGTATATCTTGTGTGATGCTTTAGTTCTCTCTTGCCCTAGATTATGCTTGGCATGCATATTGTTCTGACTAACATGTGTATATCATGACTCACTTGTGGCTTGCTAGCTTTGTATATGCTCTAGTCTTTTTCATCATAGTTTCATGTTACCTAGTGTGACTCATGTTGTATCATTTGATGCTTTGCAAAATCTGCACTTGTGCTTCCCTCTTGAAATTTGTGCTTCTTATGCCATCTTATTAATACCTCCCTTACTATAGTCAGAAGTTGTGCTCTTTCTATAGTCCTCTTGACCTCTTTTTAGTTGATTCTTTATTTGTTTTATTGCGGGGGAGACTGGTGTAACACCCTACTTTTGCAAATTCTAAAAATGGCAACTATTAGCATTTAGGAGTTTAATTAAATAACCTAGGACAAATTGTTTTTTTTAATAAATTAAATTAAATTATTGCATTTGCATAACATGTCATATTCATACAGATTTTCATTGCATTATGCATTTAGTTTAATTATTATTTATTTACCAGGAATATTAGGAATAGAATTAGAATAGAAATTAGACAAGGAAGAGAATTGAGAAACAAAAAGAAAAGAAAAGGAGGAACTAGAACAGTGGGCCGAAACCCACCATTCAGCCCACCCCCCCTTCTCTTTCCCCTCCCCCCCCCCCCCCCCCCCCGCACGGCCCAGCTTCTCTCTCTCTCTCTCACTGACACGCGGGCCCCGCCTGTCATCCCCTCCTCCGCCTCTCTCTCTCCCATCGCCGGAAACCGACGCCACCGCCGTCGATCTCCCTCCCCCCGACCTCCCCGACTCCTGTAACCGAAGCCCAACGCACGCGACGCCCCTCCGCTTCCTGGCGTGCGTTACCGAACCCAAACGGCCTTAATCACGCACTGGCGTGCGTTACCGAACCCAAACGGCCGCCGCCGGCCATTGATGGCCGGAGACCTCGCGCCGGCTCGATTCCGACCCCCTCCGCGCCTATAAAACCCCCTCGACACCGTCCTGCCC
Source organism: Eleusine coracana subsp. coracana (assembly GCA_032690845.1). Classification (NCBI taxonomy): domain Eukaryota; kingdom Viridiplantae; phylum Streptophyta; class Magnoliopsida; order Poales; family Poaceae; genus Eleusine; species Eleusine coracana. The sequence goes on along the minus strand of CM064428.1, from coordinate 39,721,995 downwards.
CGCCGCCTCTTTCCCACTCTCTCCAGCTCGCTCGCGATCACCGGAGCCACCCCCCGCCGAGCTCCGACCACCGTCGCCACCGAGCCGCGCCGCCGACCCCCTCCCAGCCTTCCCGCACCCGCGCGACCTGCCGGTGAGACTCCCCTCCCTCCCCTCTCTCTCCCGGGACTCTCGCGGCGAGGAATGGCCGACCGGAGCGCCGTTCCGGCCAACCTTCGGCGAAGCCCCGCCACGCACCGCCGCGTAAACGGCTGCCGGCGACGACCTTCCCCGCCCTTTATTTCTGGCTGTTGGATCTTGATCCAACCGTCCAGATTATATACCCCTTCGGGGTATGTAATCGGTCCACCGTGGACCCATGGACCCTTCGTTCAACGCCAATCCATAGAGCCATCGACCCGGTCCACGAATTTCCAGTTTAAAATTAATTCAATAATTCCTGGATAATGCTGGCACTTTTGCATTTAGGCCCCTGTGCTTAGTTTAAATTAGAATTATGCCCCTGTTTTTGTGCAGAACCATTATAAAATTGGTTTTAAGCCCCTGAACTTTATAATAATTATTTTAGCACTGAATTTTTATAGAAAAGGCCCTATACCTTTAAGAAATTATATTTTTGCCCTGTAAATTGTAAAAAAAAAAACCCTGGAATTATTTTAAAATTATATTTTTATCCAGTCTTTTTATACTTTAATCTTTATTAATTGTATAAATATTATTTAGCCCTAGAAATTTATAGAAACATCCCTGTACTTGAATTTAATTATATTTTGGCCCTATCTTTTTACACTTAGACCCCTGCACTTATTATTAATTATGTTTAAGTCCTAAAATTTTGCAAAGACAACCTTATACTTTTTAGTAATTATTTTTCAGTCCAAATAATTTACACTCTAGTCCCTATAACTTTATAAAATTACAAATAGGTCCTTAAAAGCCTCTGTTTTTACCCTTTTGCCCCTAAAACTTTAAACTAGCATAACTTTTTACTCATAACTCCAATTTAGGTGATTCTTGCGCCAAAATTCTCGTAGGAGCATAACCTTTGCATCCCTTGCATCTACATACTGTTTTTCCTCTGTTGCATATAGTGTATTGATTTTGTATGTTTTGCTTGTATTGGTATGTCGTTACATAAAGGCGAGCATACACAAGGACCACCCTACGAGGATTTTCAAGAGCAGGAATTTGAAGGGTTAGAGCAGCCTTCTGCGCAGGACGAAGGCAAGTGTCCTTGATGCATATTACACCTATTGAAATGTTACTATAGAATTGCATGCTTGTGTCAATTTATTGGGAACCTATTGTTAGGGTTTTCCTTAGTAATTGTTTTTACCCTGTTCCTTGTCGCCTTGAACCAATGGGTGAATTGTGGGTAGAAAATGCTTAAGATGGCTTATGGGATGTGGGTTAATATTAATTTTGATTAATGAACAATGTCACGTGGGATATGTTTGGTAAATCTTTTAGTAACATGGCTTAGGGATCTATGCAAGCCAGGTGGAAAGGATGTGGTGCCGTGGGCACATGCTTGTGGTGGTAGGCTTGTTGTAGATCCTAGGAACCGGTTCTTGGAGTGACAACCCAGGAAAACAGTGCCAACACAAGACCGACATGGGTAAGGCTTGGCCTAGTAACTAGATGTTCTCCCAGTGTCGGTGCAGCATTTGGTGGAGCGGGGAATGGAAGTCGAGAGGACTATCCTTGTATCCGAATGGCTCAAGAGGGGGCTTCCGGGGTGATGAGCTTGCTTGTTGAAGGGCTATCACTTATGGACGGGAGTGGAACCTTAGTGGCTAGCATGTACTGGGAGACCCTTTGGAAAAACCTCATAGTGAGACCCTGCCACACACCAATGGAAGTGTGTAATGTGGGTCGCGTCCACGGGCACCAAGGGAATCACAACTTGTGGGTAAAGTGGTACAAACTCTGTAGAGTATCAAACTATCATGATAGCCGTGCTCACGGTCAAGAGCGGCCTGGAATCCTCACAAGATTAGTTGGGGATGGGTTGGTATCGTTGGAAAGGTGGGATGGATTGAGACTTGGTTAGTACAGCACCTTGTGAAAGTAGGGTTGGGATGACCCCACTTAGTAAATAGGATGCTTAGGTTAATTAAAAGCTCATGCAACCCACTCTATAAAGCCTTCTCTTGACTATAGCCCCATGTCATCTTTTCCCCCACTTGCTGAGTACGACATGTACTCACCCTTGCTATACCACGTTGATATTCAGCCCAAGGAGAAGATTGGAGCCAATACTAAGAGGAAGGAAGCGAGTACTAGGCGATGATCCTCCAATCGATGCGTGTGGAGTTTGGGATGTCTACGCTAGATACTTTCCGCTGCATTGATGTATTTTTCTTCTAGACCCACGGGTCCTTTTGTAATAAAGATATGATGTAATAAATAAAGGATATGGATAATTATTCTGTTTACCATTGATGATGTACCGTATGTGTGTATAACTTAATCCTGGGCACATGTACGGCTACACCCATTTTGTTTCTTAAAATGGGTGTTACAGAAGTGGTATCAGAGCCATATCGACTGCAGGACGTCAGCCTAGTTAGCCATGGACGCATTTAGGGACCCTATTTTGTCTTACATCAATACAAACTATTTTAACAAAATACTAATCCTTGTCGTTTCTCATTTTGTTGCTTTTGTTGAGTTTCAGATTTCTTTAACCATTGCTTATTCATGCCTTGTGATTTTAAAATATAGATGGCCCGCACCAAGCAAACCGCTCGTAAGAGTACGACTAGACGCCACTATGGACTCCATGCCTCTAGGCGTGTTCAAAGGGAAGAAAGTGAAGAAGAAAATCAACCTGAACACGAGAAGACCCCAGTAAGGGATGAGACGCTTTTAGAGGAACCACAAGAGGACCCTGAGGAACCTGAAGAAGAAGAACCAGAAGAATATGAGCAAGAAGAGGACCCTGAGGAACCACAAGAGGAAGGAGACCCAGAAGAGCCTGAAGACCTCGAAGAGCCTAAGAATGGTGATTACTCGGATGAGGACGAAGACCTAGCCGTTCGTATGGCTGAGAAGTATTGCTCTTTTGGACTAGAGGGTGAGACCTTCTCCAAGACTCTGCGAAAGCTACTTGAGAAGATTGGCATCACCAACAAGCCTCAGTACTTCATCAAGAAAGTGGATCGTCCTTCTTGTGAGGAATGGACAGCGGAGGTCAACATCTATGACGGCGACCGCGTCATATCTACGCACCGTGGCCGCACCCCTAGGGCTACTCGTGGGGCTGCAATAGACGACGCTGCTTGGAGGGCTCTCACTAGCCTCTGCTACACTCACCGCCATGGAATAGCAAGGACAAGTTTTGCACACATTCCCCGTCGGAAGCCAGGCACGGAGAAGTACACCATCGCTCCTACAGAATGGTATGTGAGCACCAGGGAGATGGACGAGACTCAGGGAATAGCGGTGGACTTAAGCCGCACTATGGAGGCACTACAGAGGGAGAACCACACCCTTCGGAAGAGGCTGCGCGATACTGAGGATTACATAAAGCGCGACCAGCGAGTCAAGATGGGCGAGCAGAGTGACCTCTACTCATCGGGTATCCGCACTTGGACTGCAAACTCCCCGAAGCGCGCAAGTTCCCTACCTTCGATCTCCGACGAAGTCAACTCCCATGCCTAGGAGATTCCCTTACCCGTGAATAAAGATTGTAATAATCAAACGCTTACATCGATTTACTTTCATGGTGTGATGTAATGAACTCGTTGGCTTGGTTAATAAGTGTGCTTGATGTGAGTTGTAGGATGCCTCGGCACCTTGTCCACAACCTCATCGTTTGTTTGCTTATTAAAATAAACTATCTTTTACTTATCACTCCTTGATACATTTAGATGGGGATCTTTCTTTTTGTTATTACCACACCTTGTCTCACACTACTTCCACCACCTACTCTAATCAGATGGTTCGCACTAGAGGACACGCTGGAGGTAGCAATCAGAACAACGAGGATGGCAATAATGCTTCGAACCTTGAGCAATTCTTGGCCGTACAGACTCAGCTCATGCAAACAATGATCCAAACTTTGGGCGCCATACAACAAAACCACAACCCAGCAGAACCACAATGCACCTCCACCTCCACCCCAGAATAGATTGGGGGAGTTCCTAAGGACTAAGCCACCTACCTTTTCCCAATCTAAGGATCCGATGGAAGCTGACGATTGGCTCAAGGCAATTGAAAAGAAGTTGATAATCGCTCAATGCAATGATCGAGAGAAGGTTCTCTTTGCAGCTCATCAGCTGTATGGTGTAGCCGCAGACTGGTGGGAAGCTTATTGCAATGCTAATGCTGATGTGGAAAGCATCACTTGGATTGAGTTTAAGGATAATTTCCGCTCCCACTATATTCCTACGGGCATCAAATTGCTGAAAAGACAGGAATTTCAGGACCTGAGACAGGAGGACATGTCAGTAAGTGAATACTTGAATAGGTTCATCCAGTTGTCCAGGTATGCTCCCGAGGATGTGAACACCGATGGGAAGAAGCAATACATGTTCATGAGGGGACTGCAGAATGACATCCAGTTTCAGTTGATAAACAATGACTATGTCAACTTCCAGAAACTGGTGGACAAGGCCATTGTCGTGGAGAATAAGCGCAATGAGATTGAGAGGGAAGGCAAGAGGAAGATGCCATTCCAAGGACAATCCTATGGTAGCAACACTCGCCCCCGCATGATGCCATCTTCTAACTTATACTACCGTGCTCCCAGCACTGTCAGGCCACCCATGCAAGCTCCACGCCCAAACTTTCCAATGCAACGCTCCAACTACCAGGCACCCCACCCTAGCCAGCAGCAGGCACCTCGTCCCACCTATCAGCAAGCACCCCGCCCCACAGCCCCAACAGCTCCACAAAACCAGAACCGCCCCACCGCAGGAAACACTAATAGTGTGAAGCGCGGATGTTATCACTGTGGACAGGAAGGTCACTTCATGGGACAGTGTCCTCAACGGAACAATGCACCAAGGCAAGACTCAACTAACCTGCCTTCAGGCAATCAAGGACAACAGAATTACGCTCGAGGGCGCGTCAATCATGTCACTACGGAGGAAGCTGAGCAAGCTGCAGATGTGGTGCTCGGTATGTTCTTAGCTAACTCTCAACCTGCAACCATTTTGTTTGATTCGGGAGCATCGCATTCATTCATAACATCCACATATGTGGCAGAGCACAACTTACCGATTGCTCTTATGAAGCGTACCATGCTAGTTAGCTCTCCTGGTGGAGAAATGAGAACCAATCAAATATGCCCAAAGGTCGCCCTTCAAATAAGGGGGGTGGACTTCTCAGCTAATCTCATAATCCTAGACTCCAAGGGATAGATATAATACTTGGAATGGATTGGTTACGCAAGTATAATGGAGTGATACAGTGCGCCAAGCAGTCAGTACAACTGACTAGTGCCGAGGGTACCAAGGTTGAATTCATAGCAGCCAACTCTACTACCAAGGAAGTTATACTAAACCAAACCACCGACACACCCATAGAAGAGATACGAGTGGTTTGTGAATTCCCTGATGTCTTTCCTGAAGAACTTCCAGGTATGCCACCAGACCGTGACATAGAGTTTGTTATCGACTTAATACCAGGAACTGCTCCTATATCTAAGAGGCCCTATAGGATGCCAGTTAATGAGTTGGTAGAACTAAAGAAGCAATTACATGAGATGCTTGAGTAAGGTTTCATTCGCCCTAGTTCCTCACCTTGGGGAGCTCCAGTAATCTTTGTCGAGAAGAAGGATAAGACTCAGAGGATGTGTGTGGACTATCGTTCTCTTAATGATGTAACCATCAAGAATAAGTATCCACTACCAAGGATTGAAGACTTGTTCGATCAGATGAAAGGGGCTTGTGTATTCTCCAAGATTGATCTACGATCCGGGTATCACCAGTTAAAAATCAGACCATCAGACATACCCAAGACGGCTTTGTTGTGGTTTTCATTGATGACATCTTGGTGTTTTCAAAGAATGAAGAAGAGCATGAGGTACACCTCAGGCTAGTTCTAGAGAAGCTACGTGAACACCAGTTGTATGCCAAATTAAGTAAGTGCGAATTCTGGCTGAAGGAGGTAGCATTTCTTGGTCATGTGATCTCTGCTGGAGGAGTGTCAGTCGATCCAGGCAAGGTAAAGGACGTCCTAGATTGGAAACCACCACAGACAGTAAGGGAGATTAGAAGTTTTCTTGGATTAGCCGGATACTATCGGCGATTCATAAAGGACTTCTCCAAAATAGCAAAGCCAATGACGACACTGTTAGGGAAGGACAAGATTTTCGAATGGACTCCGCGTTGTCAAACCATCTTTGAAGAATTGAAGAAGAGATTAACGTCAGCCCCTGTCTTAATCTTACCTGACATCAATAAGAGTTTTGACATATACTGTGACGCATCGAGGCAAGGACTAGGATGTGTGCTCATGTAGGAAGGTCATGTTGTGGCATATGCATCTAGGCAATTACGGAAGCATGAAGAGAAGTACCCAACACACGATTTGGAACTAGCGGCAGTAGTACATGCTCTGAAAATTTGGAGGCACTACATTCTTGGTCATCGTTGTGAGATCTATACGGATCACAAGAGTCTCAAGTACATATTCACTCAGACGGAGTTGAACCTAAGACAACGACGTTGGTTAGAGTTGATTAAAGACTATGATGTGGGTATTAACTATCATCCAGGGAAAGCGAATGTTGTTGCAGATGCCCTGAGTAGAAAGATCTATTGTAGTCAGTTAATCGTGGAAAGGCTACCACCAGCACTCGGCAAGGAGTTTGAACGACTAAACCTTGGGTTTGTGAATGAGTTGGAGGCCGTCACAATGGAAGTAGAACCAACTCTCAACGAAGAAATTCGCAAGGGACAGCTAGAAGATGAGAAGCTAAGTGAGATCAGAACGCTCATCAAGGAAGGCAAAGCTACCGACTTTACAGAAGATGAGAAGGGTATTATATGGATAGGTAAAAGAATATGTGTGCCCGACAAGAAGCCCCTTCGTGACATAATCCTACGAGAAGCACACGATTCTGCATACTCCATTCATCCAGGAAGTACTAAGATGTATCAAGACTTGAAGACTCGTCATTGGTGGCATGGCATGAAGTGCGATGTCGCAGAGTATGTTGCGGTATGTGACACATGTCAACGTGTCAAGGCAGAACATCAACGACCCGCCGGATTACTTCAACCTCTAAAGATTCCTGAGTGGAAGTGGGAACAAGTCGGTATGGACTTCATAGTTGGATTACCCCGTACACCGTCAGGATACGATTCTATATGGGTTATAGTTGATCGTTTAACCAAGGTGGCACACTTTATTCCCGTCAAGACAACTTATAGTGGTGTGAAACTGGCAGAACTATACATGTCAAGGATAGTGTGTTTACATGGAGTCCCTAAGAAGATAGTATCTGACAGAGGCTCTCAGTTCACCTCGAGGTTTTGGGAGAAGGTACATGAATCTCTTGGCACCAAGTTGAACTTCAGCTCTGCGTATCACCCTCAGACTGATGGACAGACCGAGAGGACGAACCAAATACTAGAAGACATGTTGAGAGCTTGTGCTTTGAAATATGGCAAGAGTTGGGACAAGAGTCTACCCTACGCAGAATTTTCCTATAACAACAGTTATCAAGCAAGTATAGGGATGGCGCCTTTCGAGTTCTTATATGGAAGAAAGTGTAGGACACCTCTGTTCTGGAATGAGACAGGAGAGAACCAAGTCTTCGGACCTGAGATACTACAAGAAGCAGAAAGACAAGTTAAGATTGTACGTGAGAACCTAAAGGTGGCACAGTCAAGGCAGAAAAGCTACGCCGATCGTAGGCGAAGAGACCTATCCTTCGAGATTGGAGACTTCGTATATCTCAAGGTATCACCCATGAGGGGTGTTAGACGCTTCAAAGTAAAAGGAAAGTTAGCACCACGTTACATCGGCCCTTTCAAGATTCTTGATAGAAGAGGAGAAGTCGCATATCAGTTGGAGCTACCCTCACATCTCACGGATGTGCATGACGTGTTCCATGTGTCTCAGTTAAAGAAGTGCTTAAGAGTGCCTGAAGAACAACTCCCTGTTGAGGAAATAGACCTTCGGAAAGACCTCACATATACGGAACAACCAGTCAAGATCCTAGAAGTTGTTGAGAGAGTTACCAGAAATAAGGTGATCCGGATGTGCAAGGTGCTCTGGAATCATCACACGGAAGAAGAAGCCACCTGGGAGCGTGAAGAAGAATTAAAAGCCGAGTTTCCCCACCTCTTCATCAATCTTTCCGAATCTCGAGGGCGAGATTCATTTTAAGGGGGGTAGGTTTGTAACACCCTACTTTTGCAAATTCTAAAAATGCCAACTATTAGCATTTAGGAGTTTAATTAAATAACCTAGGACAAATTGTTTTTTTAATAAATTAAATTAAATTATTGCATTTGCATAACATGTCATATTCATATAGATTTTCATTGCATTATGCATTTAGTTTAATTATTATTTATTTACCAGGAATATTAGGAATAGAATTAGAATAGAAATTAGACAAGGAAAAGAATTGAGAAAGAAAAAGAAAAGAAAAGGAGGAACTAGAACAGTGGGCCGAAACCCACCATTCAGCCCACCCCGCCTTCTCTTCTCTTTCCCCTTCCCCCCCCCCCCCCCCCCCCCCCCCGCACGGCCCAGCTTCTCCCGGCCGGCCCAACGTGCGTGCGGCCCGCTCGTCCCGCGCTCTCTCTCTCTCTCTCACTGACACGCGGGCCCCACCAGTCATCCCCTCCTCCGCCTCTCTCTCTCCCGTCGCCGGAAACCGACGCCGCCGCCGTCGATCTCCCTCCCCCCGACCTCCCCGACTCCTGTAACCGAAGCCCAACGCACGCGACCCCCCTCCGCTTCCTCTCCCCTACTCACCGTGCCTTAATCACGCACTGGCGTGCGTTACCGAACCCAAACGGCCGCCGCCGGCCATTGATGGCCGGAGACCTCGCGCCGGCTCGATTCTGACCCCCTCCGCGCCTATAAAACCCCCTCGACACTGTCCTGCCCTGCCGCCTCTTTCCCACTCTCTCCAGCTCGCTCGCGATCACCGGAGCCACCCCCCGCCGAGCTCCGACCACTGTCGCCACCGAGCCGCGCCGCCGACCCCCTCCCAGCCTTCCCGCAGCCGCGCGACCTGCCGGTGAGACTCCCCTCCCTCCCCTCTCTCTCCCGGGACTCTCGCGGCGAGGAATGGCCGACCGGAGCGCCGTTCCGGCCAACCTCCGGCGAAGCCCCGCCGCGCACCGCCGCGTAAACGGCTACGGGCGACGACCTTCCCCGCCCTTTATTTCTGGTCGTTGGATCTTGATCCAACCGTCCAGATTATATACCCCTTCGGGGTATGTAATCGGTCCACCGTGGACCCATGGACCCTTCGGTCAACGCCAATCCATAGAGCCATAGACCCGGTCCACGAATTTCCAGTTTAAAATTAATTCAATAATTCCTGGATAATGCTGGCAGTTTTGCATTTAGGCCCCTGTGCTTAGTTTCAATTAGAATTATGCCCCTGTTTTTGTGCAGAACCATTATAAAATTGGTTTTAAGCCCCTGAACTTTATAATAATTATTTTAGCACTGAATTTTTACAGAAAAGCCCCTATACCTTTAAGAAATTATATTTTTGCCCTGTAAATTGTAAAAAAAACCCTAGAATTGTTTTAAAATTATATTTTTATCCAGTCTTTTTATACTTTAATCTTTATTAATTGTATAAATATTATTTAGCCCTAGAAATTTATAGAAACATCCCTGTACTTGAATTTAATTATATTTTGGCCCTATCTTTTTACACTTAGACCCCTGCACTTATTATTAATTATGTTTAAGTCCTAAAATTTTGCAAAGACAACCTTATACTTTTTAGTAATTATTTTTCAGTCCAAATAATTTACACTCTAGTCCCTATAACTTTATAAAATTACAAATAGGTCCTTAAAAGCCTCTGTTTTTACCCTTTTGCCCCTAAAACTTTAAACTAGCATAACTTTTTACTCATAACTCCAATTTAGGTGATTCTTGCGCCAAAATTCTCGTAGGAGCATAACCTTTGCATCCCTTGCATCTACATACTGTTTTTCCTCTGTTGCATATAGTGTATTGATTTTGTATGTTTTGCTTGTATTGGTATGTCGTTACATAAAGGCGAGCATACACAAGGACCACCCTACGAGGATTTTCAAGAGCAGGAATTTGAAGGGTTAGAGCAGCCTTCTGCGCAGGACGAAGGCAAGTGTCCTTGATGCATATTACACCTATTGAAATGTTACTATAGAATTGCATGCTTGTGTCAATTTATTGGGAACCTATTGTTAGGGTTTTCCTTAGTAATTGTTTTTACCCTGTTCCTTGTCGCCTTGAACCAATGGGTGAATTGTGGGTAGAAAATGCTTAAGATGGCTTATGGGATGTGGGTTAATATTAATTTTGATTAATGAACAATGTCACGTGGGATATGTTTGGTAAATCTTTTAGTAACATGGCTTAGGGATCTATGCAAGCCAGGTGGAAAGGATGTGGTGCCGTGGGCACATGCTTGTGGTGGTAGGCTTGTTGTAGATCCTAGGAATCGGTTCTTGGAGTGACAACCCAGGAAAACAGTGCCAACACAAGACCGACATGGGTAAGGCTTGGCCTAGTAACTAGATGTTCTCCCAGTGTCGGTGCAGCATTTGGTGGAGCGGAGAATGGAAGTCGAGAGTACTATCCTTGTATCCGAATGGCTCAAGAGGGGGCTTCCGGGGTGATGAGCTTGCTTGTTGAAGGGCTATCACTTATGGACGGGAGTGGAACCTTAGTGGCTAGCATGTACTGGGAGACCCTTTGGAAAAACCTCGTAGTGAGACCCTGCCACACACCAAAGGAAGTGTGTAATGTGGGTCGCGTCCACGGGCACCAAGGGAATCACAACTTGTGGGTAAAGTGGTACAAACTCTGTAGAGTATCAAACTATCATGATAGCCGTGCTCACGGTCAAGAGCGGCCTGGAATCCTCACAAGATTAGTTGGGGATGGGTTGGTATCGTTGGAAAGGTGGGATAGATTGAGACTTGGTTAGTACAGCACCTTGTGAAAGTAGGGTTGGGATGACCCCACTTAGTAAATAGGATGCTTAGGTTAATTAAAAGCTCATGCAACCCACTCTATAAAGCCTTCTCTTGACTATAGCCCCATGTCATCTTTTCCCCCACTTGCTGAGTACGACATGTACTCACCCTTGCTATACCACGTTGATATTCAGCCCAAGGAGAAGATTGGAGCCAATACTAAGAGGAAGGAAGCGAGTACTAGGCGATGATCCTCCAATCGATGCGTGTGGAGTTTGGGATGTCTACGCTAGATACTTTCCGCTGCATTGATGTATTTTTCTTCTAGACCCACGGGTCCTTTTGTAATAAAGATATGATGTAATAAATAAAGGATATGGATAATTATTCTGTTTACCATTGATGATGTACCGTATGTGTGTATAACTTAATCCTAGGCACATGTACGGCTACACCCATTTTGTTACAGAAGTGGTATCAGAGCCATATCGACTGCAGGATGTCAGCCTAGTTAGCCATGGACGCATTTAGGGACCCTATTTTGTCTTACATCAATATAAACTATTTTAACAAAATACTAATCCTTGTCGTTTCTCATTTTGTTGCTTTTGTTGAATTTCAGATTTCTTTAACCATTGCTTATTCATGCCTTGTGATTTTAAAATATAGATGGCCCGCACCAAGCAAACCGCTCGTAAGAGTACGACTAGACGCCACTATGGACTCCATGCCTCTAGGCGTGTTCAAAGGGAAGAAAGTGAAGAAGCAAATCAACCTGAACACGAGAAGACCCCAGTAAGGGATGAGATGCTTTTAGAGGAACCACAAGAGGACCCTGAGGAACCTGAAGAAGAAGAACCAGAAGAATATGAGCAAGAAGAGGACCCTGAGGAACCACAAGAGGAAGGAGACCCAGAAGAGCCTGAAGACCTCGAAGAGCCTAAGAATGGTGATTACTCGGATGAGGACGAAGACCTAGCCGTTCGTATGGCTGAGAAGTATTGCTCTTTTGGACTAGAGGGTGAGACCTTCTCCAAGACTCTGCGAAAGCTACTTGAGAAGATTGGCATCACCAACAAGCCTCAGTACTTCATCAAGAAAGTGGATCGTCCTTCTCGTGAGGAATGGACAGCGGAGGTCAACATCTATGACGGCGACCGCGTCATATCTACGCACCGTGGCCGCACCCCTAGGGCTACTCGTGGGGCTGCAATAGACGACGCTGCTTGGAGGGCTCTCACTAGCCTCTGCTACACTCACCGCCATGGAATAGCAAGGACAAGTTTTGCACACATTCCCCGTCGGAAGCCAGGCACGGAGAAGTACACCATCGCTCCTACAGAATGGTATGTGAGCACCAGGGAGATGGACGAGACTCAGGGAATAGCGGTGGACTTAAGCCGCACTATGGAGGCACTACAGAGGGAGAACCACACGCTTCGGAAGAGGCTGCGCGATACTGAGGATTACATAAAGCGTGACCAGCGAGTCAAGATGGGCGAGCAGAGTGACCTCTACTCATCGGGTATCCGCACTTGGACTGCAAACTCCCCGAAGCGCGCAAGTTCCCTACCTTCGATCTCCGACGAAGTCAACTCCCATGCCTAGGAGATTCCCTTACCCGTGAATAAAGATTGTAATAATCAAACGCTTACATCGATTTACTTTCATGGTGTGATGTAATGAACTCGTTGGCTTGGTTAATAAGTGTGCTTGATGTGAGTTGTAGGATGCCTCGGCACCTTGTCCACAACCTCATCGTTTGTTTGCTTATTAAAATAAACTATCTTTTACTTATCACTCCTTGATACATTTAGATGGGGATCTTTCTTTTTGTTATTACCACACCTTGTCTCACACTACTTCCACCACCTACTCTAATCAGATGGTTCGCACTAGAGGACACGCTGGAGGTAGCAATCAGAACAACGAGGATGGCAATAATGCTTCGAACCTTGAGCAATTCTTGGCCGTACAGACTCAGCTCATGCAAACAATGATCCAAACTTTGGGCGCCATACAACAAAACCACAACCCAGCAGAACCACAGTGCACCTCCACCTCCACCCCAGAATAGATTGGGGGAGTTCCTAAGGACTAAGCCACCTACCTTTTCCCAATCTAAGGATCCGATGGAAGCTGACGATTGGCTCAAGGCAATTGAAAAGAAGTTGATAATCGCTCAATGCAATGATCGAGAGAAGGTTCTCTTTGCAGCTCATCAGCTGTATGGTGTAGCCGCAGACTGGTGGGAAGCTTATTGCAATGCTAATGCTGATGTGGAAAGCATCACTTGGATTGAGTTTAAGGATAATTTCCGCTCCCACTATATTCCTACGGGCATCAAATTGCTGAAAAGACAGGAATTTCAGGACCTGAGACAGGAGGACATGTCAGTAAGTGAATACTTGAATAGGTTCATCCAGTTGTCCAGGTATGCTCCCGAGGATGTGAACACCGATGGGAAGAAGCAATACATGTTCATGAGGGGACTGCAGAATGACATCCAGTTTCAGTTGATAAACAATGACTATGTCAACTTCCAGAAACTGGTGGACAAGGCCATTGTCGTGGAGAATAAGCGCAATGAGATTGAGAGGGAAGGCAAGAGGAAGATGCCATTCCAAGGACAATCCTATGGTAGCAACACTCGCCCCCGCATGATGCCATCTTCTAACTTATACTACCGTGCTCCCAGCACTGTCAGGCCACCCATGCAAGCTCCACGCCCAAACTTTCCAATGCAACGCTCCAACTACCAGGCACCCCACCCTAGCCAGCAGCAGGCACCTCGTCCCACCTATCAGCAAGCACCCCGCCCCACAGCCCCAACAGCTCCACAAAACCAGAACCGCCCCACCGCAGGAAACACTAATAGTGTGAAGCGCGGATGTTATCACTGTGGACAGGAAGGTCACTTCATGGGACAGTGTCCTCAACGGAACAATGCACCAAGGCAAGACTCAACTAACCTGCCTTCAGGCAATCAAGGACAACAGAATTACGCTCGAGGGCGCGTCAATCATGTCACTACGGAGGAAGCTGAGCAAGCTGCAGATGTGGTGCTCGGTATGTTCTTAGCTAACTCTCAACCTGCAACCATTTTGTTTGATTCGGGAGCATCGCATTCATTCATAACATCCACATATGTGGCAGAGCACAACTTACCGATTGCTCTTATGAAGCGTACCATGCTAGTTAGCTCTCCTGGTGGAGAAATGAGAACCAATCAAATATGCCCAAAGGTCGCCCTTCAAATAAGGGGGGTGGACTTCTCAGCTAATCTCATAATCCTAGACTCCAAGGGATAGATATAATACTTGGAATGGATTGGTTACGCAAGTATAATGGAGTGATACAGTGCGCCAAGCAGTCAGTACAACTGACTAGTGCCGAGGGTACCAAGGTTGAATTCATAGCAGCCAACTCTACTACCAAGGAAGTTATACTAAACCAAACCACCGACACACCCATAGAAGAGATACGAGTGGTTTGTGAATTCCCTGATGTCTTTCCTGAAGAACTTCCAGGTATGCCACCAGACCGTGACATAGAGTTTGTTATCGACTTAATACCAGGAACTGCTCCTATATCTAAGAGGCCCTATAGGATGCCAGTTAATGAGTTGGTAGAACTAAAGAAGCAATTACATGAGATGCTAGAGAAAGGTTTCATTCGCCCTAGTTCCTCACCTTGGGGAGCTCCAGTAATCTTTGTCGAGAAGAAGGATAAGACTCAGAGGATGTGTGTGGACTATCGTTCTCTTAATGATGTAACCATCAAGAATAAGTATCCACTACCAAGGATTGAAGACTTGTTCGATCAGATGAAAGGGGCTTGTGTATTCTCCAAGATTGATCTACGATCCGGGTATCACCAGTTAAAAATCAGACCATCAGACATACCCAAGACGGCTTTGTTGTGGTTTTCATTGATGACATCTTGGTGTTTTCAAAGAATGAAGAAGAGCATGAGGTACACCTCAGGCTAGTTCTAGAGAAGCTACGTGAACACCAGTTGTATGCCAAATTAAGTAAGTGCGAATTCTGGCTGAAGGAGGTAGCATTTCTTGGTCATGTGATCTCTGCTGGAGGAGTGTCAGTCGATCCAGGCAAGGTAAAGGACGTCCTAGATTGGAAACCACCACAGACAGTAAGGGAGATTAGAAGTTTTCTTGGATTAGCCGGATACTATCGGCGATTCATAAAGGACTTCTCCAAAATAGCAAAGCCAATGACGACACTGTTAGGGAAGGACAAGATTTTCGAATGGACTCTGCGTTGTCAAACCATCTTTGAAGAATTGAAGAAGAGATTAACGTCAGCCCCTGTCTTAATCTTACCTGACATCAATAAGAGTTTTGACATATACTGTGACGCATCGAGGCAAGGACTAGGATGTGTGCTCATGTAGGAAGGTCATGTTGTGGCATATGCATCTAGGCAATTACGGAAGCATGAAGAGAAGTACCCAACACACGATTTGGAACTAGCGGCAGTAGTACATGCTCTGAAAATTTGGAGGCACTACATTCTTGGTCATCGTTGTGAGATCTATACGGATCACAAGAGTCTCAAGTACATATTCACTCAGACGGAGTTGAACCTAAGACAACGACGTTGGTTAGAGTTGATTAAAGACTATGATGTGGGTATTAACTATCATCCAGGGAAAGCGAATGTTGTTGCAGATGCCCTGAGTAGAAAGATCTATTGTAGTCAGTTAATCGTGGAAAGGCTACCACCAGCACTCGGCAAGGAGTTTGAACGACTAAACCTTGGGTTTGTGAATGAGTTGGAGGCCGTCACAATGGAAGTAGAACCAACTCTCAACGAAGAAATTCGCAAGGGACAGCTAGAAGATGAGAAGCTAAGTGAGATCAGAACGCTCATCAAGGAAGGCAAAGCTACCGACTTTACAGAAGATGAGAAGGGTATTATATGGATAGGTAAAAGAATATGTGTGCCCGACAAGAAGCCCCTTCGTGACATAATCCTACGAGAAGCACACGATTCTGCATACTCCATTCATCCAGGAAGTACTAAGATGTATCAAGACTTGAAGACTCGTCATTGGTGGCATGGCATGAAGTGCGATGTCGCAGAGTATGTTGCGGTATGTGACACATGTCAACGTGTCAAGGCAGAACATCAACGACCCGCCGGATTACTTCAACCTCTAAAGATTCCTGAGTGGAAGTGGGAACAAGTCGGTATGGACTTCATAGTTGGATTACCCCGTACACCGTCAGGATACGATTCTATATGGGTTATAGTTGATCGTTTAACCAAGGTGGCACACTTTATTCCCGTCAAGACAACTTATAGTGGTGCGAAACTGGCAGAACTATACATGTCAAGGATAGTGTGTTTACATGGAGTCCCTAAGAAGATAGTATCTGACAGAGGCTCTCAGTTCACCTCGAGGTTTTGGGAGAAGGTACATGAATCTCTTGGCACCAAGTTGAACTTCAGCTCTGCGTATCACCCTCAGACTGATGGACAGACCGAGAGGACGAACCAAATACTAGAAGACATGTTGAGAGCTTGTGCTTTGAAATATGGCAAGAGTTGGGACAAGAGTCTACCCTACGCAGAATTTTCCTATAACAACAGTTATCAAGCAAGTATAGGGATGGCGCCTTTCGAGTTCTTATATGGAAGAAAGTGTAGGACACCTCTGTTCTGGAATGAGACAGGAGAGAACCAAGTCTTCGGACCTGAGATACTACAAGAAGCAGAAAGACAAGTTAAGATTGTACGTGAGAACCTAAAGGTGGCACAGTCAAGGCAGAAAAGCTACGCCGATCGTAGGCGAAGAGACCTATCCTTCGAGATTGGAGACTTCGTATATCTCAAGGTATCACCCATGAGGGGTGTTAGACGCTTCAAAGTAAAAGGAAAGTTAGCACCACGTTACATCGGCCCTTTCAAGATTCTTGATAGAAGAGGAGAAGTCGCATATCAGTTGGAGCTACCCTCACATCTCACGGATGTGCATGACGTGTTCCATGTGTCTCAGTTAAAGAAGTGCTTAAGAGTGCCTGAAGAACAACTCCCTGTTGAGGAAATAGACCTTCGGAAAGACCTCACATATACGGAACAACCAGTCAAGATCCTAGAAGTTGTTGAGAGAGTTACCAGAAATAAGGTGATCCGGATGTGCAAGGTGCTCTGGAATCATCACACGGAAGAAGAAGCCACCTGGGAGCGTGAAGAAGAATTAAAAGCCGAGTTTCCCCACCTCTTCATCAATCTTTCCGAATCTCGAGGGCGAGATTCATTTTAAGGGGGGTAGGTTTGTAACACCCTACTTTTGCAAATTCTAAAAATGCCAACTATTAGCATTTAGGAGTTTAATTAAATAACCTAGGACAAATTGTTTTTTTAATAAATTAAATTAAATTATTGCATTTGCATAACATGTCATATTCATATAGATTTTCATTGCATTATGCATTTAGTTTAATTATTATTTATTTACCAGGAATATTAGGAATAGAATTAGAATAGAAATTAGACAAGGAAAAGAATTGAGAAAGAAAAAGAAAAGAAAAGGAGGAACTAGAACAGTGGGCCGAAACCCACCATTCAGCCCACCCCGCCTTCTCTTTCCCCTCCCCCCCCCCCCCCCCCCCCCCGCACGGCCCAACTTCTCCCGGCCGGCCCAACGTGCGTGCGGCCCGCTCGTCCCGCGCTCTCTCTCTCTCTCTCTCTCACTGACACACGGGCCCCACCAGTCATCCCCTCCTCCGCCTCTCTCTCTCCCGTCGCCGGAAACCGACGCCGCCGCCGTCGATCTCCCTCCCCCCGACCTCCCCGACTCCTGTAACCGAAGCCCAACGCACGCGACCCCCCTCCGCTTCCTCTCCCCTACTCACCGTGCCTTAATCACGCACTGGCGTGCGTTACCGAACCCAAACGGCCGCCGCCGGCCATTGATGGCCGGAGACCTCGCGCCGGCTCGATTCTGACCCCCTCCGCGCCTATTAAACCCCCTCGACACTGTCCTGCCCCGCCGCCTCTTTCCCACTCTCTCCAGCTCGCTCGCGATCACCGGAGCCACCCCCCGCCGAGCTCCGACCACTGTCGCCACCGAGCCGCGCCGCCGACCCCCTCCCAGCCTTCCCGCACCCGCGCGACCTGCCGGTGAGACTCCCCTCCCTCCCCTCTCTCTCCCGGGACTCTCGCGGCGAGGAATGGCCGACCGGAGCGCCGTTCCGGCCAACCTCCGGCGAAGCCCCGCCGCGCACCGCCGCGTAAACGGCTACGGGCGACGACCTTCCCCGCCCTTTATTTCTGGCCGTTGGATCTTGATCCAACCGTCCAGATTATATACCCCTTCGGGGTATGTAATTGGTCCACCGTGGACCCATGGACCCTTCGGTCAACGCCAATCCATAGAGCCATAGACCCGGTCCACGAATTTCCAGTTTAAAATTAATTCAATAATTCTTGGATAATGCTGGCACTTTTGCATTTAGGCCCCTGTGCTTAGTTTAAATTAGAATTATGCCCCTGTTTTTGTGCAGAACCATTATAAAATTGGTTTTAAGCCCCTGAACTTTATAATAATTATTTTAGCACTGAATTTTTACAGAAAAGCCCCTATACCTTTAAGAAATTATATTTTTGCCCTGTAAATTGTAAAAAAAAACCCTAGAATTGTTTTAAAATTATATTTTTATCCAGTCTTTTTATACTTTAATCTTTATTAATTGTATAAATATTATTTAGCCCTAGAAATTTATAGAAACATCCCTGTACTTGAATTTAATTATATTTTGGCCCTATCTTTTTACACTTAGACCCCTGCACTTATTATTAATTATGTTTAAGTCCTAAAATTTTGCAAAGACAACCTTATACTTTTTAGTAATTATTTTTCAGTCCAAATAATTTACACTCTAGTCCCTATAACTTTATAAAATTACAAATAGGTCCTTAAAAGCCTCTGTTTTTACCCTTTTGCCCCTAAAACTTTAAACTAGCATAACTTTTTACTCATAACACCAATTTAGGTGATTCTTGCGCCAAAATTCTCGTAGGAGCATAACCTTTGCATCCCTTGCATCTACATACTGTTTTTCCTCTGTTGCATATAGTGTATTGATTTTGTATGTTTTGCTTGTATTGGTATGTCGTTACATAAAGGCGAGCATACACAAGGACCACCCTACGAGGATTTTCAAGAGCAGGAATTTGAAGGGTTAGAGCAGCCTTCTGCGCAGGACGAAGGCAAGTGTCCTTGATGCATATTACACCTATTGAAATGTTACTATAGAATTGCATGCTTGTGTCAATTTATTGGGAACCTATTGTTAGGGTTTTCCTTAGTAATTGTTTTTACCCTGTTCCTTGTCGCCTTGAACCAATGGGTGAATTGTGGGTAGAAAATGCTTAAGATGGCTTATGGGATGTGGGTTAATATTAATTTTGATTAATGAACAATGTCACGTGGGATATGTTTGGTAAATCTTTTAGTAACATGGCTTAGGGATCTATGCAAGCCAGGTGGAAAGGATGTGGTGCCGTGGGCACATGCTTGTGGTGGTAGGCTTGTTGTAGATCCTAGGAACCGGTTCTTGGAGTGACAACCCAGGAAAACAGTGCCAACACAAGACCGACATGGGTAAGGCTTGGCCTAGTAACTAGATGTTCTCCCAGTGTCGGTGCAGCATTTGGTGGAGCGGGGAATGGAAGTCGAGAGTACTATCCTTGTATCCGAATGGCTCAAGAGGGGGCTTCCGGGGTGATGAGCTTGCTTGTTGAAGGGCTATCACTTATGGACGGGAGTGGAACCTTAGTGGCTAGCATGTACTGGGAGACCCTTTGGAAAAACCTCGTAGTGAGACCCTGCCACACACCAAAGGAAGTGTGTAATGTGGGTCGCGTCCACGGGCACCAAGGGAATCACAACTTGTGGGTAAAGTGGTACAAACTCTGTAGAGTATCAAACTATCATGATAGCCGTGCTCACGGTCAAGAGCGGCCTGGAATCCTCACAAGATTAGTTGGGGATGGGTTGGTATCGTTGGAAAGGTGGGATAGATTGAGACTTGGTTAGTACAGCACCTTGTGAAAGTAGGGTTGGGATGACCCCACTTAGTAAATAGGATGCTTAGGTTAATTAAAAGCTCATGCAACCCACTCTATAAAGCCTTCTCTTGACTATAGCCCCATGTCATCTTTTCCCCCACTTGCTGAGTACGACATGTACTCACCCTTGCTATACCACGTTGATATTCAACCCAAGGAGAAGATTGGAGCCAATACTAAGAGGAAGGAAGCGAGTACTAGGCGATGATCCTCCAATCGATGCGTGTGGAGTTTGGGATGTCTACGCTAGATACTTTCCGCTGCATTGATGTATTTTTCTTCTAGACCCACGAGTCCTTTTGTAATAAAGATATGATGTAATAAATAAAGGATATGGATAATTATTCTGTTTACCATTGATGATGTACCGTATGTGTGTATAACTTAATCCTGGGCACATGTACGGCTACACCCATTTTGTTTCTTAAAATGGGTGTTACAGAAGTGGTATCAGAGCCATATCGACTGCAGGACGTCAGCCTAGTTAGCCATGGACGCATTTAGGGACCCTATTTTGTCTTACATCAATACAAACTATTTTAACAAAATACTAATCCTTGTCGTTTCTCATTTTGTTGCTTTTGTTGAATTTCAGATTTCTTTAACCATTGCTTATTCATGCCTTGTGATTTTAAAATATAGATGGCCCGCACCAAGCAACCCGCTCGTAAGAGTACGACTAGACGCCACTATGGACTCCATGCCTCTAGGCGTGTTCAAAGGGAAGAAAGTGAAGAAGCAAATCAACCTGAACACGAGAAGACCCCAGTAAGGGATGAGACGCTTTTAGAGGAACCACAAGAGGACCCTGAGGAACCTGAAGAAGAAGAACCAGAAGAATATGAGCAAGAAGAGGACCCTGAGGAACCACAAGAGGAAGGAGACCCAGAAGAGCCTGAAGACCTCGAAGAGCCTAAGAATGGTGATTACTCGGATGAGGACGAAGACCTAGCCGTTCGTATGGCTGAGAAGTATTGCTCTTTTGGACTAGAGGGTGAGACCTTCTCCAAGACTCTGCGAAAGCTACTTGAGAAGATTGGCATCACCAACAAGCCTCAGTACTTCATCAAGAAAGTGGATCGTTCTTCTCGTGAGGAATGGACAGCGGAGGTCAACATCTATGACGGCGACCGCGTCATATCTATGCACCGTGGCCGCACCCCTAGGGCTACTCGTGGGGCTGCAATAGACGACGCAGCTTGGAGGGCTCTCACTAGCCTCTGCTACACTCACCGCCATGGAATAGCAAGGACAAGTTTTGCACACATTCCCCGTCGGAAGCCAGGCACGGAGAAGTACACCATCGCTCCTACAGAATGGTATGTGAGCACCAGGGAGATGGACGAGACTCAGGGAATAGCGGTGGACTTAAGCCGCACTATGGAGGCACTATAGAGGGAGAACCACACCCTTCGGAAGAGGCTGCGTGATACTGAGGATTACATAAAGCGCGACCAGCGAGTCAAGATGGGCGAGCAGAGTGACCTCTACTCATCGGGTATCCGCACTTGGACTGCAAACTCCCCGAAGCGCGCAAGTTCCCTACCTTCGATCTCCGACGAAGTCAACTCCCATGCCTAGGAGATTCCCTTACCCGTGAATAAAGATTGTAATAATCAAACGCTTACATCGATTTACTTTCATGGTGTGATGTAATGAACTCGTTGGCTTGGTTAATAAGTGTGCTTGATGTGAGTTGTAGGATGCCTCGGCACCTTGTCCACAACCTCATCGTTTGTTTGCTTATTGAAATAAACTATCTTTTACTTATCACTCCTTGATACATTTAGATGGGGATCTTTCTTTTTGTTATTACCACACCTTGTCTCACACTACTTCCACCATCTACTCTAATCAGATGGTTCGCACTAGAGGACACGCTGGAGGTAGCAATCAGAACAACGAGGATGGCAATAATGCTTCGAACCTTGAGCAATTCTTGGCCGTACAGACTCAGCTCATGCAAACAATGATCCAAACTTTGGGCGCCATACAACAAAACCACAACCCAGCAGAACCACAATGCACCTCCACCTCCACCCCAGAATAGATTGGGGGAGTTCCTAAGGACTAAGCCACCTACCTTTTCCCAATCTAAGGATCCGATGGAAGCTGATGATTGGCTCAAGGCAATTGAAAAGAAGTTGATAATCGCTCAATGCAATGATCAAGAGAAGGTTCTCTTTGCAGCTCATCAGCTGTATGGTGTAGCCGCAGACTGGTGGGAAGCTTATTGCAATGCTAATGCTGATGTGGAAAGCATCACTTGGATTGAGTTTAAGGATAATTTCCGCTCCCACTATATTCCTACGGGCATCAAATTGCTGAAAAGACAGGAATTTCAGGACCTGAGACAGGAGGACATGTCAGTAAGTGAATACTTGAATAGGTTCATCCAGTTGTCCAGGTATGCTCCCGAGGATGTGAACACCGATGGGAAGAAGCAATACATGTTCATGAGGGGACTGCAGAATGACATCCAGTTTCAGTTGATAAACAATGACTATGTCAACTTCCAGAAACTGGTGGACAAGGCCATTGTCGTGGAGAATAAGCGCAATGAGATTGAGAGGGAAGGCAAGAGGAAGATGCCATTCCAAGGACAATCCTATGGTAGCAACACTCGCCCCCGCATGATGCCATCTTCTAACTCATACTACCGTGCTCCCAGCACTGTCAGGCCACCCATGCAAGCTCCACGCCCAAACTTTCCAATGCAACGCTCCAACTACCAGGCACCCCACCCTAGCCAGCAGCAGGCACCTCGTCCCACCTATCAGCAAGCACCCCGCCCCACAGCCCTAACAGCTCCACAAAACCAGAACCGCCCCATCGCAGGAAACACTAATAGTGTGAAGCGCGGATGTTATCACTGTGGACAGGAAGGTCACTTCATGGGACAGTGTCCTCAACGGAACAATGCACCAAGGCAAGACTCAACTAACCTGCCTTCAGGCAATCAAGGACAACAGAATTACGCTCGAGGGCGCGTCAATCATGTCACTACGGAGGAAGCTGAGCAAGCTGCAGATGTGGTGCTCGGTATGTTCTTAGCTAACTCTCAACCTGCAACCATTTTGTTTGATTCGGGAGCATCGCATTCATTCATAACATCCACATATGTGGCAGAGCACAACTTACCGATTGCTCTTATGAAGCGTACCATGCTAGTTAGCTCTCCTGGTGGAGAAATGAGAACCAATCAAATATGCCCAAAGGTCGCCCTTCAAATAAGGGGGGTGGACTTCTCAGCTAATCTCATAATCCTAGACTCCAAGGGATAGATATAATACTTGGAATGGATTGGTTACGCAAGTATAATGGAGTGATACAGTGCGCCAAGCAGTCAGTACAACTGACTAGTGCCGAGGGTACCAAGGTTGAATTCATAGCAGCCAACTCTACTACCAAGGAAGTTATACTAAACCAAACCACCGACACACCCATAGAAGAGATACGAGTGGTTTGTGAATTCCCTGATGTCTTTCCTGAAGAACTTCCAGGTATGCCACCAGACCGTGACATAGAGTTTGTTATCGACTTAATACCAGGAACTGCTCCTATATCTAAGAGGCCCTATAGGATGCCAGTTAATGAGTTGGTAGAACTAAAGAAGCAATTACATGAGATGCTAGAGAAAGGTTTCATTCGCCCTAGTTCCTCACCTTGGGGAGCTCCAGTAATCTTTGTCGAGAAGAAGGATAAGACTCAGAGGATGTGTGTGGACTATCGTTCTCTTAATGATGTAACCATCAAGAATAAGTATCCACTACCAAGGATTGAAGACTTGTTCGATCAGATGAAAGGGGCTTGTGTATTCTCCAAGATTGATCTACGATCCGGGTATCACCAGTTAAAAATCAGACCATCAGACATACCCAAGACGGCTTTGTTGTGGTTTTCATTGATGACATCTTGGTGTTTTCAAAGAATGAAGAAGAGCATGAGGTACACCTCAGGCTAGTTCTAGAGAAGCTACGTGAACACCAGTTGTATGCCAAATTAAGTAAGTGCGAATTCTGGCTGAAGGAGGTAGCATTTCTTGGTCATGTGATCTCTGCTGGAGGAGTGTCAGTCGATCCAGGCAAGGTAAAGGACGTCCTAGATTGGAAACCACCACAGACAGTAAGGGAGATTAGAAGTTTTCTTGGATTAGCCGGATACTATCGGCGATTCATAAAGGACTTCTCCAAAATAGCAAAGCCAATGACGACACTGTTAGGGAAGGACAAGATTTTCGAATGGACTCCGCGTTGTCAAACCATCTTTGAAGAATTGAAGAAGAGATTAACGTCAGCCCCTGTCTTAATCTTACCTGACATCAATAAGAGTTTTGACATATACTGTGACGCATCGAGGCAAGGACTAGGATGTGTGCTCATGCAGGAAGGTCATGTTGTGGCATATGCATCTAGGCAATTACGGAAGCATGAAGAGAAGTACCCAACACACGATTTGGAACTAGCGGCAGTAGTACATGCTCTGAAAATTTGGAGGCACTACATTCTTGGTCATCGTTGTGAGATCTATACGGATCACAAGAGTCTCAAGTACATATTCACTCAGACGGAGTTGAACCTAAGACAACGACGTTGGTTAGAGTTGATTAAAGACTATGATTTGGGTATTAACTATCATCCAAGGAAAGCGAATGTTGTTGCAGATGCCCTGAGTAGAAAGATCTATTGTAGTCAGTTAATCGTGGAAAAGCTACCACCAGCACTCGGCAAGGAGTTTGAACGACTAAACCTTGGGTTTGTGAATGAGTTGGAGGCCGTCACAATGGAAGTAGAACCAACTCTCAACGAAGAAATTCGCAAGGGACAGCTAGAAGATGAGAAGCTAAGTGAGATCAGAACGCTCATCAAGGAAGGCAAAGCTACCGACTTTACAGAAGATGAGAAGGGTATTATATGGATAGGTAAAAGAATATGTGTGCCTGACAAGAAGCCCTTCGTGACATAATCCTACGAGAAGCACACGATTCTGCATACTCCATTCATCCAGGAAGTACTAAGATGTATCAAGACTTGAAGACTCGTCATTGGTGGCATGGCATGAAGTGCGATGTCGCAGAGTATGTTGAGGTATGTGACACATGTCAACGTGTCAAGGCAGAACATCAACGACCCGCCGGATTACTTCAACCTCTAAAGATTCCTGAGTGGAAGTGGGAACAAGTCAGTATGGACTTCATAGTTGGATTACCCCGTACACCGTCAGGATACGATTCTATATGGGTTATAGTTGATCGTTTAACCAAGGTGGCACACTTTATTCCCGTCAAGACAACTTATAGTGGTGCGAAACTGGCAGAACTATACATGTCAAGGATAGTGTGTTTACATGGAGTCCCTAAGAAGATAGTATCTGACAGAGGCTCTCAGTTCACCTCGAGGTTTTGGGAGAAGGTACATGAATCTCTTGGCACCAAGTTGAACTTCAGCTCTGCGTATCACCCTCAGACTGATGGATAGACCGAGAGGACGAACCAAATACTAGAAGACATGTTGAGAGCTTGTGCTTTGAAATATGGCAAGAGTTGGGACAAGAGTCTACCCTACGCAGAATTTTCCTATAACAACAGTTATCAAGCAAGTATAGGGATGGCGCCTTTCGAGTTCTTATATGGAAGAAAGTGTAGGACACCTCTGTTCTGGAATGAGACAGGAGAGAACCAAGTCTTCGGACCTGAGATACTACAAGAAGCAGAAAGACAAGTTAAGATTGTACGTGAGAACCTAAAGGTGGCACAGTCAAGGCAGAAAAGCTACGCCGATCGTAGGCGAAGAGACCTATCCTTCGAGATTGAAGACTTCGTATATCTCAAGGTATCACCCATGAGGGGTGTTAGACGCTTCAAAGTAAAAGGAAAGTTAGCACCACGTTACATCGGCCCTTTCAAGATTCTTGATAGAAGAGGAGAAGTCGCATATCAGTTGGAGCTACCCTCACATCTCACGGATGTGCATGACGTGTTCCATGTGTCTCAGTTAAAGAAGTGCTTAAGAGTGCCTGAAGAACAACTCCCTGTTGAGGAAATAGACCTTCGGAAAGACCTCACATATACGGAACAACCAGTCAAGATCCTAGAAGTTGTTGAGAGAGTTACCATAAATAAGGTGATCCGGATGTGCAAGGTGCTCTGGAATCATCACACGGAAGAAGAAGCCACCTGGGAGCGTGAAGAAGAATTAAAAGCCGAGTTTCCCCACCTCTTCATCAATCTTTCCGAATCTCGAGGGCGAGATTCATTTTAAGGGGGGTAGGTTTGTAACACCCTACTTTTGCAAATTCTAAAAATGCCAACTATTAGCATTTAGGAGTTTAATTAAATAACCTAGGACAAATTGTTTTTTTAATAAATTAAATTAAATTATTGCATTTGCATAACATGTCATATTCATATAGATTTTCATTGCATTATGCATTTAGTTTAATTATTATTTATTTACCAGGAATATTAGGAATAGAATTAGAATAGAAATTAGACAAGGAAAAGAATTGAGAAAGAAAAAGAAAAGAAAAGGAGGAACTAGAACAGTGGGCCGAAACCCACCATTCAGCCCACCCCCCCTTCTCTTTCCCCTTCCCCCCCCCCCCCCCCCCCCCCGCACGGCCCAGCTTCTCCCGGCCGGCCCAACGTGCGTGCGGCCCGCTCGTCCCGCTCTCTCTCTCTCACTGACACGCGGGCCCCACCAGTCATCCCCTCCTCCGCCTCTCTCTCTCCCGTCGCCGGAAACCGACGCCGCCGCCGTCGATCTCCCTCCCCCCGACCTCCCCGACTCCTGTAACCGAAGCCCAACGCACGCGACCCCCCTCCGCTTCCTCTCCCCTACTCACCATGCCTTAATCACGCATTGGCGTGCGTTACCGAACCCAAACGGCCGCCGCCGGCCATTGATGGCCGGAGACCTCGCGCCGGCTCGATTCTGACCCCCTCCGCGCCTATAAAACCCCCTCGACACTGTCCTGCCCCGCCGCCTCTTTCCCACTCTCTCCAGCTCGCTCGCGATCACCGGAGCCACCCCCCGCCGAGCTCCGACCACTGTCGCCACCGAGCCGCGCCGCCGACCCCCTCCCAGCCTTCCCGCACCCGCGCGACCTGCCGGTGAGACTCCCCTCCCTCCCCTCTCTCTCCCGGGACTCTCGCGGCGAGGAATGGCCGACCGGAGCGCCGTTCCGGCCAACCTCCGGCGAAGCCCCGCCGCGCACCGCCGCGTAAACGGCTGCGGGCGACGACCTTCCCCGCCCTTTATTTCTGGCCGTTGGATCTTGATCCAACCGTCCAGATTATATACCCCTTCGGGGTATGTAATCGGTCCACCGTGGACCCATGGACCCTTCGGTCAACGCCAATCCATAGAGCCATAGACCCGGTCCACGAATTTCCAGTTTAAAATTAATTCAATAATTTCTGGATAATGCTGGCACTTTTGCATTTAGGCCCCTGTGCTTAGTTTAAATTAGAATTATGCCCCTGTTTTTGTGCAGAACCATTATAAAATTGGTTTTAAGCCCCTGAACTTTATAATAATTATTTTAGCACTGAATTTTTACAGAAAAGCCCCTATACCTTTAAGAAATTATATTTTTGCCCTGTAAATTGTAAAAAAAACCCTAGAATTGTTTTAAAATTATATTTTTATCCAGTCTTTTTATACTTTAATCTTTATTAATTGTATAAATATTATTTAGCCCTAGAAATTTATAGAAACATCTCTGTACTTGAATTTAATTATATTTTGGCCCTATCTTTTTACACTTAGACCCCTGCACTTATTATTAATTATGTTTAAGTCCTAAAATTTTGCAAAGACAACCTTATACTTTTTAGTAATTATTTTTCAGTCCTAATAATTTACACTCTATTCCCTATAACTTTATAAAATTACAGATAGGTCCTTAAAAGCCTCTGTTTTTACCCTTTTGCCCCTAAAACTTCAAACTAGCATAACTTTTTACTCATAACTCCAATTTAGGTGATTCTTGCGCCAAAATTCTCGTAGGAGCATAACCTTTGCATCCCTTGCATCTACATACTATTTTTCCTCTGTTGCATATAGTGTACTGATTTGTATGTTTTGCTTGTATTGGTATGTCGTTACATAAAGGCGAGCATACACAAGGACCACCCTACGAGGATTTTCAAGAGCAGGAATTTGAAGGGTTAGAGCAGCCTTCTGCGCAGGACGAAGGCAAGTGTCCTTGATGCATATTACACCTATTGAAATGTTACTATAGAATTGCATGCTTGTGTCAATTTATTGGGAACCTATTGTTAGGGTTTTCCTTAGTAATTGTTTTTACCCTGTTCCTTGTCGCCTTGAACCAATGGGTGAATTGTGGGTAGAAAATGCTTAAGATGGCTTATGGGATGTGGGTTAATATTAATTTTGATTAATGAACAATGTCACGTGGGATATGTTTGGGAAATCTTTTAGTAACATGGCTTAGGGATCTATGCAAGCCAGGTGGAAAGGATGTGGTGCCGTGGGCACATGCTTGTGGTGGTAGGCTTGTTGTAGATCCTAGGAACCGGTTCTTGGAGTGACAACCCAGGAAAACAGTGCCAACACAAGACCGACATGGGTAAGGCTTGGCCTAGTAACTAGATGTTCTCCCAGTGTCAGTGCAGCATTTGGTGGAGCGGGGAATGGAAGTCGAGAGGACTATCCTTGTATCCGAATGGCTCAAGAGGGGGCTTCCGGGGTGATGAGCTTGCTTGTTGAAGGGCTATCACTTATGGACGGGAGTGGAACCTTAGTGGCTAGCATGTACTGGGAGACCCTTTGGAAAAACCTCGTAGTGAGACCCTGCCACACACCAAAGGAAGTGTGTAATGTGGGTCGCGTCCACGGGCACCAAGGGAATCACAACTTGTGGGTAAAGTGGTACAAACTCTGTAGAGTATCAAACTATCATGATAGCCGTGCTCACGGTCAAGAGCGGCCTGGAATCCTCACAAGATTAGTTGGGGATGGGTTGGTATGGTTGGAAAGGTGGGATGGATTGAGACTTGGTTAGTACAGCACCTTGTGAAAGTAGGGTTGGGATGACCCCACTTAGTAAATAGGATGCTTAGGTTAATTAAAAGCTCATGCAACCCACTCTATAAAGCCTTCTCTTGACTATAGCCCCATGTCATCTTTTCCCCCACTTGCTGAGTACGACATGTACTCACCCTTGCTATACCACGTTGATATTCAGCCCAAGGAGAAGATTGGAGCCAATACTAAGAGGAAGGAAGCGAGTACTAGGCGATGATCCTCCAATCGATGCCTGTGGAGTTTGGGATGTCTACGCTAGATACTTTCCGCTGCATTGATGTATTTTTCTTCTAGACCCACGGGTCCTTTTGTAATAAAGATATGATGTAATAAATAAAGGATATGGATAATTATTCTGTTTACCATTGATGATGTACCGTATGTGTGTGTAACTTAATCCTGGGCACATGTACGGCTACACCCATTTTGTTTCTTAAAATGGGTGTTACAACTGGCTTGGTTAAGGGGGAGTTGTTCTTTGTTGAAGCTTTGAGATTAGTTGCTCTTGTAATTTGATGATTTGGAGCTTTGTACTTGTCATCCCTATGGCATCATTTGAGGGGGAGTTGCTTTTTGCTCTTGGAGTTGATGCTTGTGTATATTTGTATCTTACCATTTTCGCATTGCATCTCATATGTAATATATGCATTGGTAGATGAGCTTTGATTCTTATGCTTTATTGCATTTCTCTTTGCTATGATTGAGTTTGAGCTGAGTTGTGTGGATGTGATGGTAATCTCTCATGCTTAGATTTTCTAGATGGCCTGTTATAAACTCTTGTGAGCAACTTGCTAATCTTAAAGGTAAACTGAGCTTCTTGTGAACCGTATGATCTAATCTTGCTCAAACTTGCTCACCATGTGTATAATTGCTTTTATCCTTGTTGAAACTTGCATTGAGGCTAGTCTAGAGGATGTCTTGGCTATGGCACCTTGTGTTTTGCGAGATGTGGCTTTGCAAATGTTTAGCTTATGATGAAACATTGTGGGAACGTTTGTTCCTTTTGCCGCAAAGGCATGCTCATCCCTATGCTTTTAAATTGCAAAATAAGTTGATTGTGCTTCGAAGCCTCGGGGTGTTTGCCGTACCTAGTCGTGCGACCCTCCGCATGGATTAGAAGTAACATAAAAATGCTAAATCCAAACATTATACTTCGAAGCCTCGGGGTGTTTGCCGTACCTAGTCGTGCGACCCTCCACACGGATTAGGAGCTACATGAGGATAACATAAGAATAATGCTTTTCTCTTTTCTTTTGAGTCTCTGTTGCATATGTGAGCGTTTGTAGAGCTTCTTTTCTGTGAATGCTTGTTGCCTTAGTTGAGATTGAGACTAGCCAGTATCTTTTGATTCACTTGATGCTTGTTTTGCCTTGGATGGGAGTACTTACACATGTGGTGGCAGTTTTGCTCATGATAAGCAAAATTTGATTCTATCTAAGCTGGTCAATCTTTTTGCTTAGCTTGTATAGCTCTTGATGTTTATGCCTTGCTATCTATTTTTGATCTTTGTATGGTCGTGCGCCATTGCTTTTACACTTCATGGCTCAATACTTATGCTTAGCAAAGTTAGATGCTTGTTTGCATAATTGTTGAAGCTCCTTAGGTTGCATGTTTGCTTGTTCTTTTACCTCTTTGATGAGTTCATTGCCAAAGGGGGAGAAATAAGTGCCTAAGGGGAGGGGAAGAATAGTTGGGTCATGCACAAATAATGCTAAGAAACTTAAAATGATACATTTTGCTCTATATGAGACCTACCACAACTTGAGGGGGAGCATATCATGATCTTGAGCATTTTCTTGCGCTTTTCACATTCTTTGCGTCTCGAGTCGCTTTCTTTGCCAACTCTTGGTTTTGTGATCCCTACTTTGCTAGATGGCTTGTTTTCACCTTTTCTTTGGGTTTGGCCATTTGGATGTGCTTATTCGGTTTCGCATTTCAAACTCTAATCTTTGTACATTTGGTGTTGTCAATGTACTCATCAAGGGGGAGATTGAGAAACCATATGGATATGTGCCATGGTTTACAATATTTGTGATGAGTAATTGACTTGAGCGGATTTGGTGTTTGAGTTGAAATGCGGGAATCTGAGGATTGCATGAGTTTGTGCTTGGTTATCTTTGTGACTAACCAGAGTTGATGAAGGTGTTGGAGACGTTGCAGGAGTTTGGAAATGTGTTTGCTTGTCTCATGATGTGTACGTCACTAGAGTCAACTTGGCGGTCAACGGCGAGAGGATCGGGCACAAGTAGGAGACTTGGGGCCAGACGATCAGGAGGCCGGGTGGAGTCAAGGGTGATCCATACTGTACACGTGGAGAGGCAAGGAGCACGGACGGTTTCACGGTTAAGCCTCAAAACCATGGGTGATAATCAAGACGATGGGGTTGACCAAGTCAAAGGTGATCGGGTGTCGGTGCAAGTAGAGGCTTCCAATGGACCGGAGGCGGGAGAGACTTGCCGGCATGGAGGATCACGAGACGAGGTGACACGTATCAAGATCATTAAGTCTTGCTTTGGTGGAAGTGAGCATGAATTCACGCTTTGAGAAGCATGCAAGGCGGTTTCCCGGTTTGGGCCTCAAAACCGGTGGCATGGTTGGTGGTGTATGTGGCACCATGACGGAGCTTGCTTCGAGGTGAAGCAAAGTCGTGTAGAGCGCGAGGGCGTTCGGGCGACGAGGAGAAAGATGGACAGATTTACCCTTGGTGGTAGGTGGCAGTGTTAAGTAGGTCAAGGGTAGAGTTGTCATGTGGACAACCCTTGGGCCTATATAAGGAGAGGTAGGGCTGGTGGGAGAGGTGAGCCTCTTGCACTAGTTTTGTGGGTTTCATTCCTTTTGTGCTAGGAGAGTGCTTCATGTTTGAGAGGAGAGTAGTGGGTGTGTGAGAGACATCTCTTGCTCTTCCAAATAGTGGGAGGAAGAGGGTGGCTTCCTAGCCTTGTACCTATGGATCTTGTAAGCACCTTTCTATGATATGAGAAGTATTTTCGTGCTCAAGATTTCCCTCTTTACATGAATGCTGAAATTCCCTTTTTCCTATTTTTGGACCTATTTTCGTGGTGATTTTCGATCTCACTTTTGGACGGATTTTTGGCCTGGATTTCTTGAGAAACTTGTTTCTAGGATGAGCTAGGATAATCCTCTATGGATCCTTGATGGAATTATTGGCTCTAGCACCTTCGATTTGAACGATCTCTCAAGTTTCCCCTTTTTGGTGTTCTTGGCACAAGATCTGAAATTCGTGATGACTCCTTGAGCCAATTGAGATGTTCTCCTAGGATTAGGGTCATGATGTGATGAGGATTCATTGGTCCAAAAATTGCATCATTTGGAGTTCGTTTGATTGAATTTTGGAGAAGATTTGAGAAGATCCTGAGAGTTTTTCTGTTCTCTCGGGGGTCGACCGGCACTGCCGATGACTAGGACCGGCACTGCCGATTGGTTTAGTCTATAGGTTCTAGTGTGACAGCATCCCGCACCGGCACTGCCGATATGTGGGACTGGCATTGCCGATGACGCGCACCAGCACTGCCAATAGGCGTGACCGGCACTACCGATGCTGACCGGCACTACCGATGGCAGGGATCAACACTACTGATGAGTGCTCAGTTCTGGACTGTTGAGCATTTCGTCTTCCCTTTTTGTTTCCATTGTGTTTCTTTGGTGTGATTGATCACTTCTAAGGCTAGTACACCACAAGTTGGTGTGTGTAGGCTTGGTGATCGATTTAGAGGTTGGCTTGGGTTGTTTTTGGGATATAGGCCAAGTTCTCTTGGAGAATTTTAATTGGCTCCCATTCACCCCTCCCCCCTCTGGTCGCCTTCTCGGTCCTTCATCATCCTAGCAACAAGTTTCTCAAGAAATCCGAGCCAAAAACTCATCCAAAAATGAGATCGAAAATCACTACAAAAATAGCCCCGAAAACAAGAAAAAAGGAATTTTGGGATTCAAGTGAAGAGTGAAATCATGAGCACGAAAATACTTCTCATATCATAGAAAGGTGCTTACAAGATCCATAGGTACAAGGCTAGGAAGCTACCCTCTTTCTCTCACTATTTGGAAGAGCAAGAGATGTCTCTCACACACCCTTTCCTCTAAAACATGAAGTCCTCTCCTAGCACTTTGAATAGAATCTTAACACAAGGCTAATGGAAAAGAGAGGCCCCTCTCCCACCAGCCACACCTCTCCTTTGATAGTCCTAGGGTCTATTGTCCACATGACCACTCTACCCTTGACCTACATAACACACCCACCAACCACCGAGGGCATAATCGTCCATCTTTTTCCTCATCGCCCGAATGCCATTGGACGCTTCATGTCTTTACTTCATCTCGAACCAAGCTCCATGATGGTACTACGTGCACCACCAATCACCGCCACCGGTTTTGATGCCCAAACCGGGAAACCACCTTGCACGCTTCTCAAAGTGCAACTTCTCAATGTTGACGCATGTCACCTTGTCTCGCGATCCTGACCACCGGCAAGTCTCTCCCAGTCCCTGTCCATCGGGCCCCCTTGTCACTTGCACCGGCATCCCGTTCACCTTGACTTGGTCAACACGCCATCTTCATCACCACCACGCTTTTAAGTCTCAACCGTGAAACCTTCTGTGCTTCTTGCCTCTCCACGTGTACGGTATGGATCACCCTTGACTTCACCTCGCATCCCGACCGTCTGGCCCCAAGTCCCCTACTTGTGCCCGATCCTCTCGCCGTTGACCGCTAAGTCGACTCCAGTGACCTACACATCATGAGACAAGCAAACACATTTCCCATCTCCTGCCATATCACCAATATCTCCACCAACTCCGGTTAGTCATAACCATGATATGCAAACCCATGCAATCCCTAGATTCCCACATTACAACTCAAACATCAAATCCGCTCAAGTCAATCACTCATCACAAACATAGCAAACCATGGCACATATCCACATGGTTTCACAATCTCCTCCTTGATGAGTACATTGACAACACCAAATGCACAAAGATTAGAGATTGAAATGCGAAGCCAAATAAGCACATCCAAATGGCCAAACCCAAAGAAAGGTGAAAACAAGTCATCTAGCAAGTAGGGATCACAAAACCAAGAGTTGGCAAAGAAGGCAACTTGAGACACAAAGAATGTGAAAAGAGAAAGAAAATGCTCAAGATCATGATATGCTCCCCCTCATGTTGTGGTAGGTCTCATGTAGTGCAAAATGGATCATACGAGTTTTTTAGCATTATTTGTGCATAACCCCAAAATTTTCTCCCCCTTTGGGAATGAACTCATCAAAGAGGCAAAAGAATAAGCAAACATGCTGATGTGGACAAGGGATCCCGATCTTTCGAAAGGTTCTGGATACGTTGATTTGGTCGGAGGCGACACACAAATCGATCCAGCTATAGAACAACACGTTCTAAACCCCGCAATTGCAGCACGACGTCTCCTCTGGTTATCAACCGTCCTAAAACGATTGACCTCGCCGAGAAGGCTAATCCCTGCCTGTGAGTCAAGAACACAAGCAAGAACAAAGAAGAAAGCAACACAATTGCAGATGTATTATGAATCTCACGAAGTTGGGGTCTCACAAACCGTGATGACGGCGAAACTGTTATGAACAGAATAATCTAAGCAAAACCCCAAACCCTAATGGTGCGATGGCGGCTGTATATGAAGACCCTAGGGTCGTGCAAGACCCTCTGGACGCACCCCTACTTGGGCTCAACTAGATACAAAGCCCAAAGGCCAAAAACAGGCGACACAGCACCGAAACAGATTCTGGACTCTCTCTTGTTTTGACGATTCCCGATGATTCCGGACGAATTTTGATATGAGACCGGCGGCATTGGAAAGATCTTCTTCTTATCTTTCCCCTGTATATATAGAACGTCCAAATCCGAGTTCGTATGTGTCTTGGGCATCCGTTTTAGTGCAAACTAGTCCTGAGCCCCGAAACAGACTCGAAGTCGGTTTTGGCTGGGCCTCCACCTTGGTTTCCACGTCCTTGTTGGTCCTCCACGTCTCCAAGTCCTTCTCCCATCATCTTCTGGTCCTCTCCATGGTTCCTAATTATAATATAATCATTAGGTAGCAAACCATTATCAAAATTGACATATAATAAAGAACGTAGGAACGAGCTCACCTCTAAATTTAGTCGTCGTGCACGAGCTCTAGTCATTGGACCTTGCAAGTCCAAAATTGGAGGAGTGTTGCATATATCCTTAGGAGTGATGTCCTCATCACATGTAATGCATTAAAATGCAAACCTAAGGAGCTTCAACAATTATGCAAACAAGCATTTAACTTTGCTAGACATAAACATAGAGCCATGAAGTGTAAAACCAATAGCTCCCAATCATGCAAAGATCAAAAATAGATAGCAAGGCATAAACACCAAGAGCTATACAAGCTAAGCAGAAAGATTGTCTAGCTTAGATAGAATCAAATTTTGCTTATCATGAGAAAATCCTGCCATCACATGTATAAGTACTCCCATCCAAGGCAAAACAAGCACCAAGTGAATCAAATGGATACTAGCCTATCTCAATCTCAACTAGGGCAACAGGCATTCACATAAAATGAGCTCTACAAACGCTCATATATGAAGCAAGAGACTCAGTTGATCAAGTGTGTGTCCTCTTATCCATGCGGAGGGTTACACGACTGGGTACGGCAAACACCCCGAGGCTTCAAGTCACAATGTTTGGATTTAGCATTATGAGTAATTCTTGATCAAAGCACTTAGCTGATTTTTCAAGATTATGCACAAGACAAAAGAGCATGCCTTTGCGGCAAAAGGAACACACGTACCCATAATGTTCCATCATGAGCTAAACATTTGCAATGCCTTCCATTTCGCAAACATAAGGTGCCAAAGCCAAGACATCCTCTAGACTAGCCTCAATGCAAGTTCCAACAAGGATGAAAGCAATTATACACATGGTGAGCAAGTTTTAGCAAGATTAGATCATAAGGTTCACAACAAGCTCAGTTTACCTTTAAGATTAGCAAGTTGCTCAAATGAGTTTATAACAGGCCATCTAGAAAATCTAAGCATGAGAGATTACGATCACATCCACACAAATCAGCTCAAGCACAATCATAGCAAAGAGAAATGCAAGAAAGCATAAGAATCAAAGATCATCTACTAATGCATATATTACATATGAGATGCAGTGCATAAAGGTAGGATACATATATACAAGTGAACACCAAGTCCCCCCCCCCCCAAGAAATGCATGTCTCGAAGCATCTAGGGGCTTGGTGAGGATATCAGCTAGTTGGTTTTTGGTATCAATGTATTTGAGCTCAACATCTCCCTTCTCAACATTGTCTCTCAGGAAGTGGAATCGCACATTGATGTGTTTGACCTTACCATGTTGGACTTGGTTTTTGGCTAAGCATATGGCACTGGAGTTATCACACATGAGTGGAACACCTTTAAAAGTTAACCCATAGTCTCTCAAGGTAGACACAATCCATAGGATTTGTGAGCAGCAGCTTGCAGCAGCAACATACTCAGGGAGAACAACAGATCAAAGACGATTTGTGGGCAACACACGATTGCTTACGAGAAGACCAACAGATCAAAGAAGTACCCAAGAAATGGCAAGTACCAGAAGTGCTCTTCCTATCAATTCTACACCCAGCAAAGTCCGCATCCAAATACCCAATGAGATCAAGAGATGAAGATGCAGAGTACCAAAGACCAAACTCAAGGGTGTATTTGAGATACCTGAAGATGCGCTTGACATCCTTGCGATGAGTCACCCTTAGGGAAGCTTGAAAACGAGCACAAAGACACATCGCAAAGTGTATGTCAGGTCTTGTCGCTGTCAGGTACAAGAGGGTGCCAATCATGCTTCTGTACTCCCTTTGATCCACGGCTTCACAGTCTTCATCAGGGTCAGGAGCCGTTGTAGTGGACATTGGTGTAGACAACGGTTTCACATTGACCATGTCGAACTTCTTCAGGAGATCCTTCATGTACTTGGCTTGATGTATGAAAGTGTCTTGCTTGCACTGCTTGATTTGAAGCCCAAGAAAGAAGGTGAGCTCTCCCATCATCAACATCTGAAATTCACTTTCCATAGCTTCCTAAAATCTTGACCTTGTTGTGTACCTCCCCCTCAACCATAGCTGGAGCTCGCTCAATAGCCGCTGAAGTCGATGTAGAAGCTTCTGGACCCTTTGCTGGAGTAGTGGTAGCAGCAGGAACAAGCTCAGATGAGAGATGAAGTGATTCATCGTCATCATCATCAAAGCCCTGTAGGTCCTCTTCTACAAGAGTTTGATTCATCAAAGGTTACATCGCATGATTCTACGATGGTGTTAGTTTCCAAATTCAACACTCTGTAGGAATGACCATGAAGAGAGTAACCAAGAAAGATGCCATCGAAAGACCTCGACTCAAACTTATCAAGATTGCCACGCTTGAGAATAAAGCACTTGCAACCAAAGGCACGCAAATGAGATACCGAGGGCTTTCTCTCAAAACGCAGCTCATAAGAAGTCACATTAAGAATTGAGCGCAAGAAAATCTGATTGGAAATATAGCAAGCAGTGCTAATAGCCTCAGCCCAGAACTGCCTCGGAGTCCTATGCTCATCGAGCATCATCCGGGCCATCTCCACCAGGGTTCTGTTCTCTCTTTCGACCACTCCATTCTGCTGGGGAACACGAGGTGCTAAAAACTGATGCTCAATACCATGCTCAAGCAGAAAGCATCAAAGGAGGAGTTATTGAACTCGGTGCCATTATCACTGCGGATTGCTCGTAATTCACCAGGGAGTTCCTTGAACAACCTCAAAGATAAGATCCAAAAGTGATGAAACACTTCATCCTTGCTCTCAAGAAAGTAGACCCAAGAGTAGCGAGAATAGTCGTCAACAATCACAAGAACATATCACTTCTCACCCGCCGAACGAACCCGAGAAGGACCAATAGTGTCCATGTGAAGCGACTCTCCAGGGTGTTCAGTCATCACCAAATTGATTGGTGGATGAGAAGCGGCAATCATTTTCCCAGGACGACAAGGAGCACAAACCAAATCCTTATCAAATTTGGGCTTCGGCAATCCTCGGATCAGACCTATGCCACTCAAGCGACATAGCAAGTCAAAGCTCATGTGACCCAGTCTCCTATGCCATTTCTAGAGCTCAGAAGAAGATTGAGCAAACAAGCAGTTGTGAGAACCAGGAGAACCAGCAAAATCAGCCTAAAAAACTCTGCCAATGCGAGAAATCCCACAAACCATGGAACCAGTTGAATCAAGAACAGAAGAAGCATTCGACTTAAAGCGCACTTCCAAACCAACATCAAGAAGCTTTACCGCGCCTCTTGCCTTCAATCTCCCTCTCTTGTCATCTCTAAAGGTCACATACTCCCGCCGCTTCAAGGGAGTGAGGTTGGAGAACCACTTTGCATCTCCGGTCATGTGGCGTGAACACCTAGAGTCCATCAACCATTTGTTCTCCAAGACTCCACATGCTGCCTCGCTTGTGTCGGACTTGGATCCAGAGTCAATGTCGTGGTCGTTCTTGGCCATGAAGCAAAGCCAGGTGAAGTCATCCTTTCTCTTAACTCGTGGATTCTCAACCTCCTCCTCCGAGCTTGAATGGTCGCTTGATGTGAGGTCGACATCGCTCAAGGCGGCAACGCAGGCGCGTGTAATGGCCTTGGCGAACTTCTTGGAGTTCATGCCCTTCTTGTAGAAGCGGTTCTTCTTCTACTTGAAGTCTTCAGTGTTGTTGTCGCGGTACCCAGCCTTCTTCTTCTTCTTGGGACAGTCAGCAATGAAGTGTCCTGGGTCACTGCACTCGAAGCAGGTTCTTGAATCACCTCCTCTTCTCTCCTTCCGGTTGTTGTAGAACTTTCTGAACTTCCTTGTGAGCAAGGAAAGCTCCTCATCAGGAATGCACTCCATCTGTTCATCGGAAGCTGCAACAAGAGAAGACAAAGCAAACTGCAAGGAAGACTTGTCAATTGAGGGGTTAGTTCCATAAGAAGCACAACTGTGATCACCCTTCTGAGAACTAGAAAGCAAAGCCATGCTAGAAGCAGGAATAACAAGATTAGGATGAGATTTCCTAGACAGTTCATGAGATTTCAGCTTGCTATACAGTTGCTCACAGTTCAAGGTATTAAATTCAGCAGTTTCTTCTAGAGCAGCAATTTTAACCCCCAAACATTTTCATCAAGTGAGTACAGCAGTTGCTTAGCTCTATCATTTTCATTGTACACAAGGTTACCACAAGCCCGCAAGTTGGACACAATTGCCTCAAACCTACGAAAGGTTTCATCTAACGACTCGCCAGGTTTTTGTGCAAAGGTTTGGTACTATCTGTTGTAAGAATCCTTACGCATAGAGTTGACTTGGTTGGTACCCTCATGGTAAGTACAGAGCTTAACCCACATAGCATGAGCAGTGTCAAGGTGTGCAACCCTATCATATTCACTCCTACCAACCGCAGAGAGCAGAATATTGACAACTTTAGAGTTGTTCTAAAACCTGACTAACTCACCTGCAGATGCAGTGTCCAGGTCCTGTGGTACAGCATACTCCTACTCAACAATCTCCCAAATTCAGGTCTTGCAGATACGCCTTGGTCCGCGACTTCCAGTATGAGAAGTCCTCTCCATCGAACATCCACAGCTTAACAACACGCTTCTCCATATCACCTTCGGATCACAAAGCCGGTGAAGGTCAACTAGTGATCAAACCGGCTCTGATTCCAATTGAAGGACCGAGAAGGCGACTAGAGGGGGGTGAATGGGAGCCAATAAAAATTCTCCAAGAGAACTTGGCCTATATCCCAAGTTCAACCCAAGCCAACCTCCAAACCGATCACAAAGACTACACACACTAACTAGTGGTGTGCTAGCCCTAGGAGTGATCAACCACAGCAAGAAACACAGCGGAAACAAAATGGAAACAGCAGAGACTCGAGATAGTCAAAAACCTCACAAACTACACCTTATTGAACCACAACCGCCAGTGCCGATCAGGACCATCGGCAGTGCCGGTTGGCCCCATCGGCAGTGCCAATCTGGCCCATCGGCAGGGCTGGTGCGGGGTTCTAAGACCCACCGGCAGTGCCGGTCCTGGTCGTCGGCAGTGCCGATCGACCCCGACAGAACAGCAGAAACTTTTGGGAATTTGGCAAATCTTCTCTAAAACATAACCAAATGAACTCCAAATGATGCGACTTTTGGACCAGTGAATCCTCATCACATCATGACCCTAATCCTAGAAAATCATCTCAATTGGCTCAAGGAATCATCACGAATTTCAGATCTTGTTCCAAGAACACCAAAAGGGGAAAACTTGAGAAATCCTTCAAATCGAAGGTGCTAGAGCCATTGATTCGGTCAAGGATCCATAGAGGATTGTTCTAGCTCATCCTAGCAACAAGTTTCTCAAGAAAGCCAAAAACTCGTCCAAAAATGAGATGGAAAATCACCACGAAAATAGCTCCAAAAATAAGAAAAAGGGAATTTCGGGATTCAAGTGAAAAGGGAAATCTTGAGCATGAAAATACTTCTCATATCATAGAAAGGTGATTACAAGATCCATAGGTACAAGGCTAGGAAGCCACCCTCTTCCTCCCACGATTTGGAAGAACAAGAGATGTCTCTCACACACCCTTTCCTCTCCTCTAAAACATGAAGTCCCCTCCTAGCACTTTGAATAGAGTCCTAACACAAGGCTAATGGAAAGTTGGAAGAACAAGAGATGTCTCTCACACACCCTTTCCTCTCCTCTAAAACATGAAGTCCCCTCCTAGCACTTTGAATAGAGTCCTAACACAAGGCTAATGGAAAGAGAGGCCCCTCTCCCACTAGCCACAACTCTCCTTATATAGGCCTA
This sequence comes from Eleusine coracana subsp. coracana, assembly GCA_032690845.1. Taxonomy (NCBI): domain Eukaryota; kingdom Viridiplantae; phylum Streptophyta; class Magnoliopsida; order Poales; family Poaceae; genus Eleusine; species Eleusine coracana. The sequence continues at coordinate 39,680,876 of CM064428.1, read as the reverse complement.
GGGTCTATTGTCCACATGACCACTCTACCCTTTACATACATAACACACCAACCAACCACCAGGGGCATAACCATCCATCTTTTCCCTCATTGCCCGAATGCCATCAGACGCTTCACGTCTTTGCTTCATCTCGAAGCAAGCTCTGGGATGGTGCCACATGCACAATCAACCACAACCACTGGTTTTGAGTCCCAAGCTGGGAAACCGCCTTGCACGCTTCTCAAACTGCAACTTCTCGATGTTGACGCGTGTCGCCTTGTCCCGTGATCCTGACCACCGGCAAGTCTCTCCCAGTCCCTGTCCATCGGGCCCCCCTTGTCACTTGCACCGGCATCCCGTTTGCCTTGACTTGGTCAACATGGCGTCTTCATCACCACCACGGTTTTGAGGCTCAACCACGAAACCGTCCGTGCTTCTTGCCTCTCCACGTGTACGGTATGGATCACCCTTGACTTCACCCAGCATCCCGACCGTCTGGCCCCAAGTCCCCTTCTTGTGCCCGATCCTCCCGCCGTTGACCACAAAGTCGACTCCAGTGACCTACACATCATGAGACAAGCAAACACATGTCCCATCTCCTACATTATCACCAATATCTCCACCAACTCCAGTTAGTCATAACCATGATACGCAAACCCGTGCAATCCCACATATCCACATGGTTTCTCACACACTTTTATTGCTACGTGCAAAGTGCACTTACTATAGAGCGCTAGTTGAGTGAGAAAAGGTGTGCAAAAGGAAGAGAGTTTATGAGGGAGAGAAAGTGTTTTCAGCTGAGGGTGGAAAAGCAAAGGAGAGTGAGCCTGGTATTTATAGGCTCGAAGGGAGCCTTGGGGCAAAAAATTTTATGCCGGGCGGCAGAACACGCCGGGCGGTAGCCCATGCTGGCCAGCAGGTCATTTCCCTCCATTTGCTCTATTATTGCTCTAGTGGTGATGGGAGAAGGCTAGGTCCAAGTGCCACGTGATCCACTTGCTCAATTTGTCCAAAATTTTGCTATGAGCGTAGGGAGCAAGGATAGAGTGATGGGATGGCCAAAGTTGTATGTTTGCAATGAGTGTGCTGCCACTCATGAAGCCTAGATGAGTAGGGTGGTAGGTGACTGTGAGTGGTGAAAGAGTGAGGTGACATGGGTGGCTCTCATTCATTCACTTTCACTCATGGTGGGGCTTTTGATGAGCATTTTTCTTCAAGGTAAGGTTGGCCACACCTTCACCACTCATGGCCATCATCTCTGCATTAAAAGTGTCAAGAATCCGAGAAAAAATTGTGCCGAGCGGCAAGGCTTGCCGGGCGGCAGAAATGACCCAGCCGGGTGGTCGTTTTCATCAAAAATGGCCCCCAGGGTGGTAAAACTGGACTGGGTTATTTCAGGTTAGGTGGCTCAAGATTAGCTAGCCAAGTGATCATATTTCACCAAATATGACCTCACAGGCGCTAAAATTCGATAAAATCTGACCTCCCAAAATTTTACCCATCCGGGTGGTCATTTTCAAGGAATATGACCTCCCGGTTTGCTGAAATCCGACTTGCCGGGTTGGATTCTGGGTACTTGGATATTACCTAGCCGGGTGGTCGTTTTCATGGAATACGACCTCCAGGGTGCTGAAAACTGACTGGTTGGACAGGAGCCTCAGATTATCACCCGGGGGGTCGTTTTTGATGAAATTTGACCTCCCGGCCAGTAAACTTGGCCGAGTTATCACCAATTTTTTTTTTCAAAATCTTAATTTTAAAATTCTTTTCTTTTATAGCCTAATTTAATGGTTAAAGATGAGAATAAAACTAATTTCATGGGGGATAAGGAAAAGAAGGGGGATAAATATCGGTTTACCTCCCGACGACGGTCCGGATTTTACGTCTCGAACAAGACGTTCTCCTCGTTTAATTCTTCGTGGTGCCTATCACGAAAGGAGAATTTTCCACGATCAGTGCAACTTCTTTCTTCCGCCATACTTGTTTGGTTTTCTTTGGCTTGGCGGCGACCTTTCTCTTTATTTCTCGTGGCTCGTTCTTCTTCTTGAGCGGTGGTGGTGTGTTCTTAACTTTTAGCACTGATGCACCCAATTTTGATGGAATTGGATCACCTCAATTTTCTGCACCATGTTAGGATTTTTGCCATAGAAGATGCGTACCTGATTGCATTGTTGCGTTCGGGGTTTGAAGGCGAAATTTTTGTCATATCCATTAATGTTAAGGTGGATTTCTCCAGCCCCAACATCAATGTTGGCATTGGCGGTGCTAAGGAATGTCCTCCCTAGTATAAGAGGTGTCCTTGCATCGGCCTCCATGTCTAGTACCACAAAGTCGACGGGGATGAGACAGTTTCTTATCTTCATGGGTACGTCCTCCGTGATGCTCGCCGGGTAGTGGACTGATTGGTCGCCGAGCTGCAAGCACATTGCCGTAGGGGATAATGAATTGACATCGAGTTTTTCATACACTACCTTTGGCATGACGCTCATGCTCGCCCCAAGTCACAAAGGGCGTTGTTGAATTTCTGCATCCTGATGGAACAAGGGATGGTTGGGCACCCCGGATCTCGCTTCTTTTCTAGAAGAAAGTTCAAGATAGCGGTGCTGCATGCCTCCGTTAATTTAACGACCTCCATGGATGGCATTGGGCATTTGTTGTTGAGGATGTCCTTTAGATACTTGGAGTATATCAGAACCTGCATAGCATCAAGTAGTGGTATGTTGACATATAATTTCATAGAACTCGTGCGGTGCTTTTGCCTCCTCAACCTCAATTTCTTCCTCCCCTTCTAACTCTTCATCGGTTTCCCTGGTCTTCCCTGCAGTGTTAGGATTTGGTAGATCCTGTGTAGATTTTCGCCTCTAGTTGTGACGGCATTCACATTTTCCTTAGGGCTAGCTTCTGGTTGACCGAGGAGCTTGCCCGAGTTAGGCTTAACAACAGAAGCGGCCAGCTGAGCAATTTGTGTCTCTAGCATTTTGTTATGGCTAAGCTAGTTTTGCAGAGTGGTCTTAAATGCTTCCATACGAGAATCTATGCTTTCTAGGACTTTATGAGTAGCAATAAATTTCCTACTAATACTTTCATTTATTTTAGATTGTCCTAGAACAAGATCATGGAAGGAAGGTTCAATACGAGTACAGTTGTCAGAGTTACCCATGTTCTTGTCGAAGGAAAGGTTTGGCTTGGACTCCCATCCGAAGTTGTTCGCACGGGGCCTAAACCCGTTGTTGTTGCTGCTGTTGTTGTTGAGGTAGTTCACTTCTTCTTCTTGAGTCTCTGGGCAGCGGCTTCCCATATGTCCAACATTCCCACAAACTTCACAAGTCATGCAAGACTCGAGGGATTGGGTAGTTTAAGGCGAATCCATTTTCTTCAGAAGTTGATCCATCTTGATTGCTAGCATGTCAATACCATCAACTTGGTGAACTCCCCTCGTCTTGGGTTGCAACTGATTTTGCCTGATGTGGACAAGGGTTCCCGATCATCCGAAAGATTCTGGATACGTTGATTTGGTCGAAGGCGACACACAAATCGATTTGGCTTTAGAACAGCACGTTCTAAACTCCACAATCGCAGCACGACGTCTCCTCTGGTTATCAACTGTCCTAAAATGATTGACCTCACCGAGAAGGCTAATCCCTGCCTGTGAATCAAGAACACAAGCAAGAACAAAGAAGAATGCAACACAATTGCAGATGTATTATGAATCTCACGAAGATGGGGTCTCACAAACCGTGATGACGGCAAAACTGTTATAAACAGAATAATCTAAGCAAAACCCAAACCCTAATGGTCCAGCGGCAGCTGTATATGAAGACCCTAGGGTCGTGCAAGACCCTCTAGACGCGCCCCTAATTGGGCTCAACTAGATACAAAGCCCAAAGGCCAAAAACAGGCGACGCTGCACCAAAACAGATTCTGGACCCTCTCTTGTTTCATTGATTCCCGATGACTCCAGATGAATTTTGATATGCCACCGGTGGCATTGGAAAATCCTTCTTCTTATCTTTCTATGCATATGTAGAACGTCCAAATCCGAGTCCGTATGCATACTGGGCATCCGTTTTAGTGCAGACTGGTCCTGAGCCCCAAAACAGACTAAAAGTTGGTTTTGGTTGGGCCTCCACCTTGGCTTCCACGTCCTTGCTGGTCCTCCACGTCTCCAAGTCCTTCTCCCATCATCTCCTGGTCCTCTCCATGGTTCCTAATTACAATATAATCATTAGGAAGCAAACCATTCTTAAAAGTGACATATAATGAAGAACGTAGGAACGAGCCCACCTCTAAATTTAGTTGTCGTGCACGAGCTCCAGTCATTGGACCTTGCAAGTCCAGAATTGGAGGAGTGTTGCATGTATCCTTAGGAGTGATGTACTCATCATCCTCCCCCTCTTGAAGTGGAGTCGTCCTTGACTCAAGCTCATTCTCTTCTCCCAAGTATGGTTTCAAATCTGAAATGTTAAAAGTAGGACTAACCTCGAACTCGGGAGGCAACTCAAGTTTGTATGCATTATCATTAATCTTGTCAATTATTTTGAAAGGACTATCAGCTCTATGCATTAATTTGGACTTTCTCAAATCTAGAAATCTATCCTTTCTCAAGTGTAACCATACTAAATCTCCTACATAGTGTTTTACTTCGTTTCTACCTTTACTTCCAGCAACTTTATACTTTTTTATTCATCTTTTCAATGCTAAACCTAGTGGTCTTATGCATTTTCAAAATAAATTCAGCACGCTCCTTAGCATCAACATGAACTCTCTCATGAATAGGTAGAGGAAGTATATCAAATGGAGTACGGGGATCAAAACCATACACTACCTTGAAAGGACTTACCTTGGTAGTAGAATGTGTTACCCGATTATATGCAAACTCAACATGAGGCAAACAATCTTCGCATTGCTTCAAATTTTTCATCAAAATAGCTCTCAACATAGTACCCAAAGTGCGGTTCACCACCTCAGTTTGTCCATCAGTTTGTTGGTGACAAGTTGTAGAAAACAACAACTTTGTACCTAACTTATTCCAAAGCGTGCGCCAAAAGTGACTCAAGAATTTTGAATCACGATCTGAAACAATAGTAGAAGGCATACCATGCAAACGTACAATTTCTTTGAAAAAGAGATCAGCAATATAACTAGCATCATCAGTCTTATGACATGGTATAAAGTGTGCCATCTTAGAAAATCGATCCACAACAACAAAAATACTATCACTCCCCCTCTTAGTCCTAGGTTGTCCTAAAACAAAGTCCATAGAAATATCCACCCAAGGAATAGAAGGAACAGGAAGTGGCATGTATAAACCATGTGGATTCAAGCGATACTTAGCTTTTTGACATGTAGTGCAGCGAGCAAGAAAGCGCTCAACATCTTTCCTCATCCTTGGCCAAAAGAAGTGTGTGGCCAAATTATCCTCCGTCTTCTTGGCACCAAAATGGCCCATCAATCCACATCCATGCGCCTCCTGTAACAACAAAAGACGAACGGAACCAACTGGAATTTGTTCCATGCACGACCTTCTTTACAATGCAGCAATACATCCTTAAAATCAACATCAGTAGCATATTGTTCTTTAATTGCCTCAAGTCCAAAAATTCTACAATCAAGTTGAGACAATGAAGTATAGCGCCTAGATAAAGCATCAGCGATCACATTATCCTTCCCTTTCTTATGTTTAATAATGTAAGGTAAAGACTCAATAAACTCAATCCATTTAGCATGTCTACGGTTCAAATTACATTGAGAACAAATATACTTAAGTTATTCATGATCAGAATGAATAATAAATTCTTTCGGCAACAAGTAATGACTCCACGTCTCTAAACAACATACAAGTGCATACAATTCCTTATCATACGTGGAGTAATTCAAAACAGGCCCAGTAATTTTCTCACTAAAGTATGCACTAAGTTTACTATCTTGCATCAAAACACCACCAGTGCCTATACCACTAGCATCATATTCAAGCTCAAAAATCTTATCAAAATTAGGTAATTGCAACAATGGTGCATGTGTAAGTTTATCCTTCAAAGCATCAAAAGACTCGTGATGTACCTTACCCCAATGGAAATTGACGCCCTTCTTTGTCAACTCATGCAAAAGTACAGCAATGGTGCTGAAGTCTTTAACAAAGCAGCGGTAGAAACCTGCAAGACCAAGAAAACTCTTCACCTGTGTGATAGTTTTTGGTACAGGCCAGCTCTCTATGGCTTCAATCTTCGTCTCATCCACCTCAATTCGCTGTGGAGTCACAACATAGCCAAGAAAAGAGACTATATCCATGCAAATGGTGCACTTCTCAAGGTTACCAAATAAACGTGCATCTCATAAAGCATCACAAACAACACGCAAATGATTCATATGTTCATCTATGGATTTGCTATAAATCAAGATATCATCAAAGTAAACTACCACAAATTTACCAATGAAAGCTCTTAAAACCTCATTCATCAAGCGCATGAAAGTACTAGGTGCATTAGTTAAACCAAAAGGCATTACTAACCACTCATATAATCCAAATTTGCTTTTGAAAGCTGTTTTCCATTCGGCTCCAAGTTTCATTCTAATTTGATGGTAGCCACTACGCAAATAAATTTTAGTGAAAATTATAGCACCACATAACTCATCAAGCATGTCGTCTAGCCTAGGAATAGGATTACAATACCTAATAGTAATATTATTAATGGCTCTACAATCTACACACATACGCCAAGTACCATCTTTCTTAGGAACCAAAAGTACAGGAACAAGACAAGGACTAAGTGATTGACGAACATACCCACGATCCAAAAGGTCTTCAACTTGTCGTTGTATCTCCTTAGTCTCCTCAGGGTTGGTCCTATAAGCAGCACGGTTTGGCAAAGTAGCACCCGGAATCAAATTAATTTGATGCTCAATCCCTCTCAAAGGTGGCAATCCCGCGGGTATCTCAGCTGGAAAAACATCCTCATACTCCTGCAAAAGGTTAGTGACAGCAGGAGACAAAGCACTAGAAGCAATATCATCAAGCGAAAACAAAGCTTCTTTGCATATCAAAGCATAGGAAATATCATCATTATCAGAAATTTCAGCAAGCTCAGATTTTGTTGCAAGACATGAACGACCTTGTAATTTAATTCCAGCACCCTTAGAACTTGAAGAATCATTAACATTACTAGGTGTAGAATTAGAATTAATAGGCTGTTGAATTTCAGGACCTTTATTTTTCAAACTAGCAGCTCTTTCTAAATCAGCTTGTACAATTTTAGCAGGGGTCATTCGTAACAAAGTAATTTTAGTTTCTTTATGCATAAAAGTGTACTTATTACTTCTACCATGGTGTACAGCATCATTATCAAATTCCCAAGGTCTACCCAATGAAAGTGAACATGCTTGCATGGGTACGACATCACAATCAACAGAATCCACATAAGAACCAATGGAAAAAGGAACTCTGCAAGTTTGTATTACCTTAGCTTTGCCAGAGTTGTTTAACCACTGAATGTAGTACGGATGTGGATGTGGACGTGTGATCAAAGCAAGCTTGTTGACCACATCAGAACTCACCAAGTTATTGCAGCTCCCTCCATCAATGATGACACGTGCTCGGTGATTCTTGATGACAAAGAAAATCTAGAACAAGTTGTGGCGCTGCATCGTCTCGGGCTGATGAACTTGTGTGCTAAGGACACGTTGAACAATAATGTTCATGTATCCCGTGGTGTCTCCGCCTCCAAGGACGAGGTCACTGCTGGTGGCAGCGACGTCCTCCTCCTCATCCTCCACATCGGAGGTGCTCATGTAACCTCCATCATCTGTCGCCACATATGCCCGCCTACTTGCACAATTGTTCTGCACATGACCAAGTCCATGGCAGCGGTGGCACTGAATCCCTGTAGTGCACCCCGTCGAAGCAACAGAGGAGGCACTACTGACTGGTACCTGCATAGAAGTTTTACCTGAGCGCATAGAAGGTGCAGGGGCTGATCTTGGGGCTGTAGAAACAACACTGGTTCCCTTGGTAGCTGCTGGTGGGGGCGGCCGGAGAGATGGCCTGGGCAGCCACGAAGTCTCCGTCGAGCGTGGGGCGTAGGAGTTCCTTGACTTGCTGTACTCCTCAAAAGCCTGGAAAAGTCCCTGTGATTCTTTCTCTACAAGCATAGCATACTAGAAACACTGGGTGAGGGTATAATATTCTTTATAATCAAGGATGTCCTGAATTTCTTTTCTTAAACTAGAAAAAAACCAATCTGAGCCTCTACTATTTCAACTACAGCACAACGAATCAAACCCTTCTGAAGCTCACTAAAGTACTCCTGAACAGTTTTATCTCCTTGTTCTAAATGCTGCAGTTTATTACGAATCTCTCTATAAAAAGAAGGAGGAACAAAACGATCACGCATTGCTACCTTAAGTTCTTCCCATGTAGTAGGCAAATCAGTTTCAGCAGGTAGACCACTCCACCAAACAATAGCAAAGTCCTTAAACTCACTAGTAGCTCGTCTAACTCTATGTTGTTCAGGAGCAAGGTGGGCATTAAATTTTTGTTCTACAGTCATCTCCCAATCAAGAAAAACATCACCATCATACTGACCCAAAAACGAAGGAATTAAAAACTTAATTTTAGTATATAGGTCAACTAGAGCATATTTACCATATGGACGATGATTGTAGTTATGGAAACCACCCATACCTTGAGTATTATGTTGCAAATGACGTCGTAATCGTGTGGTCCTTGTAGCTAACCTATCCACGGTGCCATCAGCCTTATACACCGTGTCTTCATCATGGACGTCTTCAACGTCATTGTTGTTGTTATTGGTGTTTGTATCATTGGTTTTGGGAGCGGTATCCAACGTGACAACCTGATCGGTTAACTTAGAGACCCGCTTCTCCAACCGCTCGATGATTTCTCCAATGTGAAGCTTGCTAACCACATCAGTAACGGCTCTGGTGATCGTCTGTGCCAAATCACTCTGAGCAGCCTGCAAAGCCTTCTGGAGCTGCTCTTGGCTCACGCACTCAGCAAATTGTGAGGGTGAAGCGATCTCTCCGTCGTCACTTCCTGCCATCACAAACACCAAAACAGGAAACAAACAGTAAAGGTTATCCCTACAAAACAGCCAAGCAGTGGTGCCTCTCAACACAGCAAAAGGAGACTCCTTACAAAGCTCTTACAAAGTTCTGAAAAGCAAAGCAAATGATACCAGAGAGATGTGTTCCATGATTGCAAGGGTCACAAAATAACCTATGTGCGGTCCAGAAGAAATATGTAGAGCTAGGAAAGCCCAAATATATATATATATATATATATATATATATATGTGAGTGGCACACAAATCAAAAATAGATAGTAAAGCTGAATAAGTGCATAAGTAACTTGTCCCTAGTTGCTGGTCTAAGTATGTCCTAGAATTGTAGTGATAGCAAAGTAGAAACAAGGAGACAAAGGCACAACATGCGATAACAGGGGGCTAAGTGCAAAACAGCCAAATCCAGAAATTTCAGGGGGCTAGATGTAGCACTAGTAGAAATCCCAAATTTCTTTTTTTTTATTTTATTTTTTTGATATTTTTCTCCAACTCACTAAAAATGGAGGAGAATCTATTGAAAATTTTAGCTCAAATAGAGGTAGGATGTGTCCTACAAAAAATCTTGAAGTTGCAGAAAATGTCGGGTTTAAACTTAAATCAATTTTTTCTTTATCTTCCTGATTTTTTTTGAATTTTTTTTTGATGAGGGCACACATGGAGTAGCCTAGTGTGGGTATGCCCAACTTTGAGTCAAGAATCTCCTATAAAAATTTCAGCCAAAACGGACAACTGAGGGAAAAGTTATGCCCGTTTTACCGAATGGGGTCGGAGTCGGTTTTCCAGAAACCCGAGTCGGGTTTGGGGTCGGATTTGGAATCGGGTAGGATTTTTTTTTGGTGGCGTAAAGGTAGCGGAAAGTGGAATTTGTGGGGATTGGTCCGGGGTGTTAACGGTGTGTTTAGGGTGGGATTAGGGTGGGACTGGGATAGGTGTGTCGATCAATCAACCCTAGCACAAAAAGCCAACAAAACAGAGGATGGTGAAGGGGATGGCGGCTAGGGTTGCAAGGGAAACACTACTGATGACAAAAACACAAACTAAACCAGTGACTAAACAAAAACTAGGGCACAAACTCAACACTACGGACTCTGAAATTGAAATATGTAAAGGCTAAACACATGGTTATGGGTGGAGGGAAAAATTTTTTTGGGCTTTTCTGTGGACGATAGGATGAACACAAAACGAAATAAACTAAGGGTAGTGCGAACCTGACAGTGCACCTGAAGCTCCGATACCACTTGATGTGGACAAGGGTTCCTGATCTTCCGAAAGGTTCTGGATACGTTGATTTGGTCGGAGGCGACACACAAATCGATCCGGCTTCAGAACAACAAGTTCTAAACCCCGCAATCGTAGCACGACGTCTCCTCTGGTTATCAACCGTCGTAAAATGATTGACCTCACCAAGAAGGCTAATCCCTGCCTGCGAATCAAGAACACAAGCAAGAACAAAGAAGAATACAACACAATTGCAGATGTATTATGAATCTCACAAAGTTGGGGTCTCACAAACCGTGATGACGGTGAAACTGTTATGAACAGAATAATTTAAGCAAAACCCAAACCCTAATAGTGCAGAAGCGGCTGTATATGAAGACCCTAGGGTCGTGCAAGACCCTCTAGACGCGCCCCTAATTGGGCTCAACTGGATACAAAGCCTAAAGGCCAAAAACAGGCGATGCAGCACCGAAACAGATTCTGGATCCTCTCTTGTTTCGACGATTGCCGATGACTCCGGATGAATTTTGATATAAGACTAGCGGCATTGGAAAGGTCTTCTTCTTATCTTTCTGTGCATATGTAGAACATCCAAATCCGAGTCCGTATGCGTCCTGTGCATCCGTTTTAGTGCAGACTGGGCCTAAGCCCCAAAACAGACTCGAAGTCGGTTTTGGTTGGGCCTCCACCTTGGCTTCCACGTCCTTGCTGGTCCTCCACGTCTCCAAGTCCTTCTCCCGTCATCTCTTGGTCCCCTCCATGGTTCCTAATTACAATATAATCATTAGGTAGCAAACCATTCTCAAAAGTGACATATAATGAAGAACGTAGGAACGAGCTCACCTCTAAATTTAGTCATCGTGCACGAGCTCTAGTCATTGGACCTTGCAAGTCCAGAATTGGAGTAGTTGGAGACCATCTTTTTTATGAGAGTTTGAGCTTCTTTGACCTTCAGTGTGACACCCCAGGTGTCTCTCCTTAATTTAACAAATATGAGGAGCACTAATCATGGTTATTATAGCATGAAATGATAGGAGCCAAATCATTGATTTAATTCTAGGCAAATGAAAACCCTGCAACGAAGTTATTGAAGCAATTCAAAATTTCAATACAACTCATACCAAATAATTTCATCATCAATTTGGTAATAATAAAATAGAATATTATGAATTTATTGGGCGTTTTATCTGCTTGGCAAGACCCTTAATTGATTCTTAAGTAACTAATTAATGCATTTAATAAATTCTAAAAATATGTTTATGCAAATTTCAAATAAAATTTATCAGAGTGTTCTCTACCATTTAAATAGTCAGTCCACCAAATTTCACTAATTTAGAAAATCCCTAGCTATTTTATTTTGATTTATTAAAAACCAGCTTTGACCAGGGACTTGTTTGTAACAAAACCAAAACTTGGAGGGCTGCAGCGCAAAATCTCTCCTTCTTCTTCCTCACTGGCACAGAGCCGATTCCCGGCCGATTCTCTACCGATGCCAGCGCCCTGTTCTCCTCGGAACCACGCGCGCAACAGTGCATCAACGCTGGCCACCCCTCTGCCACCCCCTGCTCCTCGGCCCTGTCCTCTCAGCCGCGCGCCCGCCCAACGGCCATCTTTCTCCTGCCTGCACGCCACCATGGCTGACCGGCTGACTTCAATTCCGCCCGCTCTTCCCGCTCTCGCACTCCACTTGCTCCTCTTCCCTCTATGCAACATCATAGCACACCGTGAGCCTCACAGGCATCACCATAACTGCTCAATCACCATCCCCATTCCAAAACTCGAGCTCGACTGCCACTGCCCCCCTGCTTCCTGAGCCCAGCCGAGAGCACTCATGCAACCGTCCACTTCCCCTCTAGCTCCCCAAGCCGTTCGTTCGGCAACTCCCTTCACGAGCATCAAGCAATCGGAGAAAATCTCCATCTTCTTCCCCGACGAACAGCTCTGACCTCGCCGTGAAATTCGTCGGCTCTGGTTCGTGTTGCTTTCCCCTTTCTTCTTGCTCGCATGCGCAACTCCCAGACGACCTCGCCTAACGTTCTTCTCCTTGTTTTTGCGCACAAAATCGTCGGTAGTTCGCATTTCACCGGCCGCCGCCTCTGCTCCGCCGAAACCCGGGCCACCTCATCGACGAGCACTACCCCCCGCTCCTCCCCGAAGCATGCCGACTTGATGACGAGCCTCTCCGAGTCATCGTGAAACTATAGGAGCAAACCCCGAGTGATTTCCCGCTCTGGAGGCGAAGCGCGACCTCGCCGAAGACCACCTCTCTGCCGCTTCTCGCCGACGACCACCTTCCGGTGAGCCTCCGTCCTCGTAAAGTCCCCTAATGTGTTCACCTCGACGTACGCATCACGTTTGTAGTCCTGCAGCGAGCTTTCGCCCCGCGCAGCCGCCGACAGTGAGCCCTCTGGCCGCATGCCGCCCCGCTCTGACGGACCTATTGGCTGTCCTTCTGGCGCCTACGTGGCCACCACGTGGATCCGACCTAGCACCCACGTGGCTACGACGTGGAAACCCCTTAAACCAGAAATATGTCCAAAAATTGCTAGAAAGTGCTAAAAACTTTGTAAACTCCTAGTAAATCAAATTTAACTCCAATGAAGCTCAAACAAAATTGGTTATGTTCATTTCGAATTGCTTTAGTTTAGTAAAATAATAAATAACTGTCACTGTACATTTATTTTTGTTAACACATTTAATTGTCCAAACACAAATTAATTCACCAGAAATTCTAGCAATGGAATTAAATCTTAATTTTTGGCATGCTTAGTAAAAATATGATTATCTACCACCACAAATTTTGGTTTCGCAGAATATGAATTATTTTAAGCTCTAGAATTATTTAGTGTGTTCACTTAAGTTAATTCTAGTAATTATTTTATAATTAATTGGCGCCTGCCACTTAGCACAAAAATCACTCACCCAAGTCTCTCTGCTCAGTAAATTGCACAAATCTAGAAACCTAAATTTAGTTAATTAAATTAAATTAATTGCTCATATCACTATTTTACTTTAATAAATGCTAGTAATTAGAATAATAATATCCAGAGGCTATAAATTGGTAAAAGTGCAATTCACCTATGTCTCTGTTCATGATAAATCACTCAAGTCTAGAATCAATTGGTTACTATTTTAATTGCTTGATTGTTCTGAAAAACTATAACAAACCTAAATAAATGAATAACACACCTAAATAATGAAATCTTAAATTGTTTCTTTGAAGCATATGGCTTCGAGAACATAATAATAAATTATTTGACACCAAACCACGATGTGCTTGCATGTATCATATCATTGCATATAACGGTGTTACAACAATACTGTTAACACCTTTGTCATCATATAGGTAACGACAACCAAGAGCCCGAAGAGGATCATCAGAAGGAGACTGAGTCTCAGGAATAAGAGATTGAAGTCGCTAACACTAGTGTTGATCCAGGCAAGCCCTGGTTTTCATTCGCCATTTTATAAAGTTGCTAGCTATCAATATTACTAGTGTCTATGATTATTATTGCATTAGGTCATAAGAGTTGATTGGAACCCACTTGCATGATACCCAAATGACCTATACCGCTGTCATTAGAACTTTCGTAGTATTGGTACTGAGTCACTTCACTTAGTTATTACTATGCGCGATAGATATCATTACTAAGAATGAACTTAATCACTGGAATGGGACTTGTAAAAGAAGTTCATTTTGATGTCATGACCGGGCAGGGATGATGCATGTGTAGGTTTGCAGCAACACATGGGTGTTGACTGCGGTAGCCCTGCCTTGTCGAACCTAGGACCCGTCCGTGGTTGGCCCCTTGGTCCAGTATTGAATAGTACCGAATGCATGCTAGTCTATGGGCACTAGTAAACTGATGTAGCATTGACGCGGCAATAAGGACGGTACCTAGTATAGCGGTCATTGACCCTCCTGCTGCTGGAGTGGGCGGTTCATACCGCGAAGTACTATTGGCAGAACGGCATGCCCACTCGCTGAGACTGGAGCCGGACCGAGTTGTTTTTTGTCCTTGTGAAAGGTTGCCATATATGACCTTAATTGGTGCGTATGTGTCGTGTGTCTCAGCTTATCCCAGCTGGTGTAAATCAATTGCAATTGCTGTCCCTCGCAGTAATGAGTACCACTTGGTCACTGAGACGTCATGTAGTTGCACATGGTACTTGGAAATTGATTATGAAGATTATTGTTGTTGATACTATTCATGCTCTTATGTTGTACTTACCTTATGTATTGCTTTATTATCTTATTGTTGCAACTAAAGTTACATTCTACTCTACCCAGTTAATTTGAGAAGTAAAACTTGATAGAACTAATAGGTTGCTTAGTGCGAGTCTTTCAAACAAGCCACCTATTAGAGCCATTGCATGCCTAGGTGTTCGACGGGTAAGTCTTACTGAGTAATTAGTACTCAGGCTTTGTGCCACTGTTGTCTTCAGGTAATGAAGAGGAAGAGTTGCCTGAGAATGTGCTGCCCCGGGACATGCAAGTCCCCGAGGGTTGGACTGTCCACTGGGAGTCCGACTCGCCTCCGCATTATTGATGTGTCTTGCTAGAGTGATGGTTCTTTGGACAGGAACCATTACTATGTTGTATCATCGAGCTCGTAGCTCCTTATCATTATTCGCTTCTGCTGTGTTTTCAAAAACATTATGAACTTGTAATATTCCGCTGCACTCTAACAACTTAATGATGTAATATTCAACTTAAATTCGAACCAATATTGTATTATCAAGCGTCTACGTTATCAGCACCGTCGGGACCTCGATCCTCTGGGAAGGGGTGCCACAGCTGGTATCAGAGCCGTGGTCCATGATAATACAACAAATAAATCGTATTTTCGAAAACCATGACGTTACGAGTGAGGATATGTTAGTATTGCCCTAGTAGATAATAGGGTGGTGACAAAGCTAAACTGGGTTATGTTTGTTTACATTATTGCATCTACGGCTTCTTCAAACGAAGGTGCATGCGTACTTAACTGACACGCGTGATATCGATGTCTGTGCTCGCAGGCGGATACGAGACACTGTTGGCTCATGACTTATCACGGGGCGATCCTTTTCCATGGATCATTACTCATAGAATTGTGCTTCTTTTTGTAGTTTCTTTTGAATTTAATGTATTGTTTCTGCAATGGATCTTCTGCAGGTATGCTAACACCGTTAGTATAACATTTAGAATGAGTTACGTGTTGAGTGTGGGTCGTCACCACATATTCGTGCCGCCAAGTATCGGCAATGATAGGCGTTGTGTTGTGAGAAATGATAGATTAATAAAATAAAGGTTCTGCATCATGCATTCCATTATAACTAAACTAAAATATGGTTCTCATCTTGCTCACCAACCTATGGATACTAAACCTCTAGACTTGTTCAACATAAAAATTCGAAATACAAGACCAAATTGTCAAGATAATAAGAATCTGTCCTCAATTTAGCTATCAACCCCAAAAATTCATAACTAAAGTTATACTTTGGATTTTTAGGTATTTAAACCCAATCTAGAAAGATCTTGAAGTCTATTTTCATCTCCAATAGGTTTCACCATTTTACCAGTTTTCCTCTGTCCAGTAGAGCCAAAACATTAAGGCTCTGTCAATCTGAAACAAAATCTGCCAACCTGATTTTGCAAATTTCATAAGTTCAGATTTCCTTGGAAATTTTGAGAATATAAATACAATCTGGAAAGCTATGAAGGTGTAGTGTAACTTGGTTCTAGCCCCCAATTTTTAGGTGCTTGTCTTCTATTCGAAATACCCACTTTTCTGACTGTTGTACAGTCAAGACAGAATTTGTTCTAAAACCCGTTGCCGTATTATTGACCCTTGAGGCTGGAAAATATGAACTAAAACTTTGTTTCTGTATTTCATAGCACTTATATGAAATGCATTGTTACTCTTGGAACACTGTACTCACCATTGGGTTTATGTTCCAGATGTGTGACCACGGTTTTGAGGAGCTTTCACACGACGGGTGGCGCTACACCACCGGACTCCACCACCGTGGCTTTCCTACACTTTTGTGGGATCTTCTACACTTGTTGGGCTATGATGAGCCGCCCTCCTACAAGGGCCGCGAGATCCATCGCCACGGTGTGACTCTTGCGGAGGTGCACATCAGCGTGCCCACTCACCCGTGCAACCTCGACATGGCGGGTATGGAGAGCACGGCGACTTGTGGGAGCCTCCGTGAGGGCTTGGAGAGAGTCGCCCACAGGACTCTCACCCACTTCTGCGGGCGCCACACAGCAGCGCTCTCTAGGACCCCGTTTAAGATGATCCCCATCTGGCACCAGGCAAACCCGGTCCGGCAGAGGCGCGTGAGGCGCATCGGCCATGACGACTACCCGACGTACCATGCTGGATACCACCGTGTGTCCTACTACTCCGAGTACCTCCTCAACTTGGATGAGGAGGCTAGCAGCCACAGCAGGATCATACTGGCTGAGGCTGAGCAGGTCTGGGTTCAGAGGAATGACCTACAGACACAGGTTGATGCACAGCAGAGAGAGATTCAGCGACTGACCGCTGCTCTTGAGGCGAGTGAGACTCGCGTTTCTGAGGTGACTGGATAATGCGACACCCTCATGCAGGAGGTTGACAGACGTGGCGTGATTATGCAGCAGTGCGCCAACCACAACGAGCACCTGCAACATCAGTTGACGGCTGCACAACACGAGATGGAGCTTATGGTAGAGGATTTAGAGACCCTGGCTCAGGAGAACCAGGGCCTGCAACAGCAGCTCGAGGCAGCCGTTGCACCACCGGCAGCACCGAAGGAGGAGGACCCGCAGGAGGATATGGACGAGGAGTCTGATGTAGACTACAAGGCACCAGCTCGAGGCAAGACCTAGGAGGATAGTGGTAGACTAGATTAGTCTCGGTAGTCAGGATCGATTGGGTAGGTAACTTTTGTCGAACCAAGCGAGGTTGTTGTATTTTGGGGTTGATGCGTGAGATGCTTTTGTAACTCGATGGCCACATATTTCGAGTCATGTATTGAAACTATGATGATTTGCACTATGCATTGGTTGTACCCTTAGTAGCTATTATTGTTGCAACAAAGTTTAATCGTACTCATTGACTCAATCAAAGTACTTTCTTTGTAGATGGCTCAAAACAAAGAACAACCACCTCAGGGTTGGCAAATTATCGATGGCCTGGAGTTCACAGGGATGATTCACCTATTTTGGAGAGTTCTCCAGAGATTCGGATATTCCATTCCTCCCACCTATGTTGGCAAGGAATTCCAGGAGCATGGAGTCCCCTCACGCGTCATCCATGTGGCGGTTCCCGCCAATTACTCCATCATCCCCGCATGGGAATCTTGGACCCTTAGCATCATCGAGACAGATCTGCCTTCCACCTGGAATGTAGCTGCATTCAAGGCACTTACTCGATTCTGTGAAGACCACAAGCATGATGTTGCTAGAACACCCATCGCCTTGCTATCCATTAATGATGTGACGGACTTCGAGTGGATGAGGCATGTGGATTTCATCTTTGACCCAAACCATCGCCACCATGATCCTATGCTGCCCCTAATAGAGTATTATGGTTTGTCCACTTTTGCTTTGTGCACAAACTTGTGCTAGCGTTTGGATGTGTTCCATTTCACACTTCGACTTTCTGAGGTCAAAAAACAAGCTAAGGATGAAGAAATTGCAGAACTGAACCAGCAAATCCAAGCCAAGAATGAAGAGATGGATGCGATTCCAGAAGAACGTGACCAAGCCTTGCAGGATGCAGCAGATTTTGAGCATGACATGATTGAGGCTCAAGATGACTTGAACGCATTCAAGGCTGCCCGTCTTCCTTTTGAAGGGAACTGGGATGAGATCTTCATAGAGTATGGAGAACAAGACAAAGTGGAGATGGCACCTGCCGGTGTTGATGACGAGGAAATGATGGATCTAGAGGAACTGGGAGAGCCTATGGAACAGGAAGGACCAGAAGAGCCAGAAGATTTAGTCCAGGAGTAGATAATTCGCTACCCCTATGTACGGTCATGTAGCATATGTATCCCTAGTTCGGTGTAGGAGCTTGAATGTTGCATAATGTGTCCCCAATACCGTAACTAGGTGTTGGCACATATGTGTAAGGAATCATGTGATGATGTTATGAATTGATTTAATGAAGATGGTTGTCGTTTCCGAAATTTTATCGTGCCTCTTGCAAATTTATATCCTTGCACATGTGATTTTATGGAATATTTTAAGAAATAACTAATGTGCAACCGTATAAATTGCAGCATGGTGCATATTCGGAATCAGGAAGATCCTGAGAGCTCTTAGCAAGGAGCGAATGCTGAGCCTTCCATTAGCTGAAGTCCTGGTCGCTACACTCAACAGGCAGCAGAATGACTCCGAGCTGCTCCGTCGGCTGGTCGACATCACGACCCATCTGGCTGGACGTGGAGATAACCACAACAACCGCAACAACCAGCCCCGTTAGAGCACTTACTCAGATTTCCTGGGTACCCACCCACCAACCTTCGAGCATGCCAGAGAGTCGCTAGACGCTGACCACTGAGCACCAGAAGGCGCTATTCGCCACCCAACAACTTCAGGGCTCTGCTAGCGCCTGGTGGGCCAACTATGAAGCTTCTCTGTCTGCTGGATACCGCATTGAATGGAATGACTTCAAAACTGCTTTTCATGCTCATTTCATCCCCGCTGGTCTCATGCAGAGAAAGTTTCAGGAATTTATGGATCTAAAACAAGGAGGGAGGAATGTCCTCCAATATTCTAAAGCTTTCAATCACCTTGCTCAGTATGCCACTGAGTATGTTAATACTAAGGAAAAGAAGAGATACGCATTCCTGAGTGGGATGAATGCCACGCTCAAGGAACGTCTTACTTGGTAGACGACTGGCACATACAACGATCTGGTCAATGCTGCTATTGTCCAGGAAGGCGCTATGCGCTAAGTTGAAGAAGAAGACCGCAAGAGAAAGGCCCCTGCTACTGCCTCTGCTGCCCCACAGGCGAAGCATCGCGTGATTTATACTTCACCCACCGGACAATGTTTCCGGGCAGCACCGCAGTGTGGCACCCCTTCCCAGAGGATCGAGGTCCCGACGGTGCTGATAACGCAGACACTTGATAATACAACATTGGTTCAAATTTAAATTTAATATTACATCAATTGGTCATCAGAGTGCAATAGAATATTACAAGTTCATAATGTTTTGAAACACAGTGGAAGCAATTATGATAAAGCTACGAGCTTGACGGTACAGCATAGTAATGGTTCATGCCCGAAGAACCATCACTCTAGCATCACACATCATCACTGCGGCGGGAAGTCGGACTCCCAGTGGGCAGTCCAACCCTCAGGGACTTGTATGTCCCAGAGCAGCACATCTACAGGCAATTCTACTTCTTCATTACCTGAAAACAACAGTGGCACAAAGCTCGAGTACTAATTACTCAAAAAGTCTTACCCGTCGGACTCCTAGACATGCAATGGCTCTAATAGGTGGCTCGTTTGGAAAGACTCGCACTAAGCAACCTATTAGTTCTACCAAGTTTTATTTCTCAAAATTAACTGGGTGGAGCAGAAATGTAACTTTAGTTGCAATAACAAGATAATAGAGCAATACATAAAGTAAGTGCATCATAAGAACAATAATTGTAACATCAACAATAAACATCATAGTTAAGTTCCAATACCAGGTTCAACTATGTGACGACGCAATGACCAAGTGGTACTCATTACTACGAGGGACAGCAATTGCAATTGATTTACACCAGCTGGGATAACCCGAGATACATGACACATACGCACCCGTTAAGGTCGTATATGGAAACTTTTCGCAAGGATGAAAAACAACTTGGTCCGGGTCCAGCCTCAGCAAGTGGGCATGCCGTTCTGCGAACAGTACTTTACGGTATGAACCGCCCACTCCAGCAGCAGTAGGGTCAACGACCACTGTACTAGGTACCGTCCTCATTGCCACGCCAATGCTACATCAGTTTACTAGTGCCCATAGACTAGCATGCATTCGGTACTGTTCAATACTTGACCAAGGGGCCGACCATGGACGGGTCCTAGGTTCGACAAGGCAGGGCTACCGCAGTCAACACCCATATATTGCTGCAAACCTACATATGCATCTTTCCTGCCCGGTCATAACAGTAAAATAAACTTCTTTTTAGGTTCCTGTTCCAGTGGTCAAGTTCATTTCTTAGCAATGATATCTACCGGGTCTAGCAATTACTAAGCATAGTGACACAGTACCGATACTACCAAAGTTCTAATGACAGTGGCGTAGGTCATTTGGGTATCATGCAAGTGGGTTCCAATCAACTCCTATGACCTAATGCAACAATGATTACAAACACTAGTAATATTGGAAACTAGCAACTTTATAAAAGGGTGAATGTAAACCGGGGCTTGCCTGAATCGATGTTAGTGCTAGCAACTAAAACGTCTTGCTCTTGGGGATCAAGGTCCTTCTGTAGATCCTCTTCTTCCTGCTCCGGGTTGTTGTTGCCTATATGATAGAATTGAATTGTCGGTATTATCAAAATACTGTAGAATGCAATGGTATGATGCTCAATGTCTTCAAATGTTGATTATTATTATGTTCTCGAAGCCATATGCTTCAAAGAAACAAATTAGAGTTTCATTATTTTATGTGTGTTAATCATTTATTTAGGGTTGTTATAGTCCTTCAGAATAATTAAGCAATTGCAATAGTAACCAATCGATTCTGATCTTGAGTGATTTATCATGAATAGGGACATAGATGAATTATATTTTTACCAATTTACAGCCTCTGGATATAATTACTCTAATTACTAGCATTTATTAAAGTAAAATAGTGGTATGAGCAATTAATTTAATTTAATTAAGTAAACTTAGGTTTCTGGACTTGTGTGAATTACTGGGCACAGAGGCTTGTGTGAGTGATTTTTGTGCCAAGTGGCAGGGGTCAATTAATTATAAAATAATTACTAGAATTAGATTAAGCAACCGCACTAAATAAATTCCAGAGCCAAATATAATTCATATTTTTCTAAACCAAAATTTGTGGTGATAGATAATTATGTAATTATTAATCATGCCAAAAATCAGAATTAAATTTGGTTCCTAGAATTTCTGGTGAATTATTTGGTGTTTAGGTAATTAAATGAATTAATAACAATACATGAACCGAGACATTGATTTATCATTTCACTAAAATAGAGCTCTGAAAGAGGATGCCAACAAAATTTTTTTGGGCCTTTTTGGACTTATATTCGATTTACTATGGTTTTTCCAAGTTCTAAGCATTTTCTGTTATTTTCCTGGCATTCTTCTGGTTATTTAGTGACACATCAGCGCCACGAGGCACATCAGCGACATGTCGGAGCCTCGCTGGCGCTAGCTCAGCTGCTAGTTAGTGCCAGTCAGCCCGCCGGCGAGCCGTCGGAGCGCGGTCAAAGCTCGCTGCCGCGGCTTGCGCGCGAAGAAACCTCGGCGCGGGACGGTGCACATGACACGCACATCGAGGTGAGCATGACTGGGGGGTTCGGGGGGGGGGGGGGAGTAGCTCAACGGAGCTGGCCATCGGCGAGAGGTGGCGGAGCAGCGGTCTTCGGCGGCGTCGCGGGAGCGGTACAGGGCTCCAAATCAGTCGTCGTCTTCTCGTGGAGCTTCACGGAGACTCGGCAAAGAGCGACATCGATGATGTCGTCGTGGAATCGGGCGGGAACTTGGAGCTCGTCGAGAAGGCGGCTTCGGTGATCGGCGGTGATGAGCAGGGCCGGGGAAAAATAGCAGTGCCGACGATCTCGCGATGAAACCAAGAGAATGAATGGTTAGGAGGATTCAGCAGTGAGTTTCGTACGTGAGTGACGCGGAATAAGGAAATGAGGCTCACTGCAGATGAAGAATTTCACGGCGGCGTCATTGGCACTCGGCCGGGAGCAACTTTCGGGTTCTTCTTCGATTCAAGCAGTGAGCGTGAGGAAAAGGCCAAGCGAGGGGCAGGGAGGTAGGAGGGAGTCCAGGCGCAGGGGTTTGAATTTTAGCTCACGAGGGAGAGGCAGTGGAATTGGCGGGCTCAAGCTCAAGCTGGGCTCTGCAATGGCGAAGTGGTGGAGAGAATAGAGAGGGAGAAAATGAGGCGCCCCTTCCCGGAGGATCGAGGTCCCGAAGGTGCTGATAACGCAGACACTTGATAATACAACAATGATCCAAATTTAAGTTCAATTATTACATAAAAGTGCAACGGAATTACAAGTTCATGAAGTTTTGAAAACAGCAGAAGCAAAATAACGATAAAATCTACGAGGCCGACGATACAGCATGGTGATGATTCATGCCCGAAGAATCAACACCCTAGCAGCACTCACAATCACTGCGGCGGCAGATCAGACTCCCAATGGGCAGTCCAACCCTCAGGGACTTGCACGTCCCAAGGCAACACATCTACTGGCAATTCTATTTCTTCAGTACCTGACAACCACATAAGCATAAAGCCTGAGAATTACTCAGCAAGACTTACCCGTCAAAAACCTAGACATGCAATGGCTCTAATAGGTGGCTTGTTTAAAAAGGACTCGCACTAAGCAACCTATTAGTTCTATCAAGTTTTATTTTCAGATTAAATAGGTTGTGCTGAATATAACTTTAATTGCAACAATAAGATAATAAAACAATACATAAAAATAAGTGCAACAATAGAACAATAAAATAACCAATACAAATCCATATCCATGATATCATGTGCAACTACTTGATTGGTGCGGTGAGCAAGCGTTATTCATTACTGCGAGGGACAGCAATTGCAATTGATTTACACCAGCTGGGAAAACCCGAATAACACGACACATACGCACCAATTAACGTCGTATATGGCAACCTTTCATAAGAAAAACCACCCACATCCAGACCCGGGTGTGGTGACGTCGAGTGGGCATGCCGTCCTGCCAACAGTACTTCATGGTATAGACCGCCCACTCCCGCAGGCGAGGGGTCCTAAGACCAACGCACCTTAACCATTCTTGATATAAGCAGTCTTTAATGCTACACCGGTTTACTAGTGCCCATGAAACTAGCATGCATTCAGTACTGTTCAAAACTTGATCAAGGGGCCAAGCACGGATGGGTCCTAGGGTGGGCAAGACAGGGCTACCGCAGCCAACACCCATGTGTTGCTGCAAACCTACACATGCAAATTCCCTGTCTGGCCAAACATCAAAATAAACTTCTTTTACATAAGTTCCATTTTAGTGACCAAGTTTATTCCATAGTAATCATGATAACTACCGAGACTTATCAGTTACTAAGCATAGCATCTTAGTACCGAACCTACCAAGTATCTAATAAAAGCAACATAGGTCATTTGGGAAACGTGCAAGGTGGGTTTCAAGCAACTCCTATGACCTAATGCAACAAATAAACATAGACACTAGTAGTGATATAAACTAGCAAAACTTTATAAAGAGGCTAATGCAAACCGGGGCTTGCCTGGATCCACGCAAGTGTTAGCTACTATAGTCTCTTGGTCCTCAGGCTCTTGGCCCTGCTGGACGTCGGGCTCCTGCTCCTGAGTGTTATTACCTATTGATGAACAAGGGTTAACGGTAGTGTTGAAATACCGTTACATGCAATGACATGACGAATGCAACAAATGATGGATGCATATTGCATTAGAGTGTGGGTGTCAACAACCTTGTTAACAAGTTCTCGAAGCCTTATGCTTCAAAGAAACAAATTAGGTTTTCATTATTTCATGTGTGTGGATCATTTTAATTAGGATTGTTATAGCTTGAGAACAATTAAACAATTTAAAATAGTAACACGATGATTCTGGACTTGAGTGATTTATCATGAATAGAGACATATATGAAGTGCATTTTTACCAAGTTATAGCCTCTGGACAGTATTATTTTAATTACTAGAATTTATTCAAGTTAAAGCATTACTTAATTAATAGAATATTAAATACTGCAGATTTGACTTAGCCAAAAATCAGGGTGATGCATTAACATGAAACAACAGTGCATGCAAAAGATCAAAATTAATTTCCATTCATAGAATTATTAAGGATTTATTTGGTGTTTGGACAAGTTATTTAATTAACTAAATTATGTTAACAGAGGCAGTTGGTTATTATTTTATTAAGATAAGGCACATTATTATGAAGCTAACAAAATTGATTTGAGGTTATTTGGACTTAAAATGAATTTACTATGCATTTTTGAAGTTCCATCAGTTTTCTGGTATTTCCTGGGTTTAAATAATTGACACGTCAGCGCCATGTGGCAGCCACATCAGCGCCAACTGGATGCCAGCTCAGCTGCCAGTCAGCTTCGCTGGAGCACGGTGGCGCGCGGCCGGGGCTCACCGGAGGGGTCGCTGCAGGGCGCTCCGGTGGCCGGAAGCTCGCCGCGGGAGAGGAGGAATGACGCGCGCAACAAGGCAAAGGGAGTGGGGGTGTTCGCGAGGTCGGAAACTCACCGGAGTGTGGTCGGCGACGATGGGCAGCAGAACAGAGATCTTCGGTGGCGTCGCGTTTCTCCCAGGGGTACCAATTCGTGCACGGTCTGCTCCTACAGCTTCACGGGGGCGCGGCGATCATCGGCATCTTGTCGGCGTATGTCGGAGAGGGCCGGAGGGTGGTGGTAATCGGCAAGGCGGCTCGGACACGGCGGCAGCGGCGGGGGGGGGGGGGGGGGGGGGAATGCGAATCCGGCGCTCTTGTGCAGGGAACCGACTGGGAGGTTGATTAGTTATGCTCGGCTGAGGTTTGCGCACGAACGAGAAGAGAAAGGGGGAGGGCGAGGCTCACCAAAAAAGAAGAATTTCGCGGCGGCGCCAATAAAGCTTGACCGGAAGCATTTCTCCGTTATTCCCAAATTGGTTCGATCTCACTCGGGTATTGGCCAGGCGCTGAGCATGGGGAGTGGGAGGAGGTGTGTGCGAAGCTTGTTGTGCTCTCGGTTTGGCTCGAAAGGCAGGGGAATAGTGGTGGGTCGAGCTTGAGCTCGAGGCAGTAATGGCGGAGGACAAGGGAGCGAGGAAAGACGCAGAGGGCAGGGGTTCTTATAGGCCGGGGCTGGGTCACGTTGGGTGGTCATGGGTTCGTGACGAGTTGCACGTCGGTTTGAAGACCGCCGGGCCGGAGGAGCCATTGGCGCGAGGCAGTGCACATGCGGCATGGGCGCGGTGCTTCGAGCAGAGCGAAAGAAACTCGGGCTGGTGGCAGCTAGCAGCGTGCGGATGGCTGAGGGGGCAGCGATGAGGTGACAGGGATGTGATGCGACGAGCACGCGTGCAGCTTTGCCGTGTCAGAGCAGCGGGGACGGCTGGGTGCAGCGAGGCAGGCTGGAAATTAGGGAGCGGTGGCTAGCGGGTAGGGTGATGCGATGGAGCGATCATGCGCGGGGTTCTGAAGGGTGTCGGAGCGATGGGAGCTGTCAGAGGATGGGAATCGAGAAGAGCAGTGGCAGCAGCCATGGCGGCATGAGTCATCGGCCTCAGGCAGGGGCGAAGGGGACTCGCCGCAGCGGTGTCTAGCACTCGGGTGGGAGCGGCGATGCGACGGCGGCAGGCGCGCAGACACGCGAGGGCGCAAGCGAGTTCCAAGGCGGCAGGCGCAGCGGCAGAAGATTTGTGCGGGCGCGCGCGCGGGAGAGGCGACGGGAGGAAGAAGACAGGGATTTTTGCAGAAAGGACCCAAGGTTTCAATAAGATTGTAAAGAGGTCCCTGGTTCAGTTTTAATTGATTTAAATTACTTCCTTAATTCCAATTAAACTAAAATTTGAACTGTGGGTTAATTAAGATATGATCAATTCATTTGTGAAGTATTTTTGGTTAGACAAGAAATAATTTAATTGGAATTATTAATTAAAGTTAAATCAATTCTAGGGTTAAACCTTTTATTTGACTGATTTCCTATTGGAATAAAATTCTGGTTTTTGGCCCAAAATTCTATTTTTATTATTACCATAATTCTAATGTAATTATTTGGCCCATGGTTTATAGAGATTTAATTTGCTTCAAAGTTTTTGCTTGCAGGGTTTTATTTTGGCTTGAGGAAATTCCATTTTTAACTTGCTCCCATTATTTCATGCTCATTCTTGAGTTCAAAATTTTTGGCAATTTTGTGCTAAGCAAGAAATGAGACACCTGGGTGTCACAGAAAATGAGGGAGCAGAGGGCAGGCGGTTGAAAGGAGAGGGCTCGGAGGTGGTCACGGGGTTGCTCAAGGGTCAGCGCATCAATCTCATGCGGTTGAGGTGACGGGAGCAGAAATGGCCCTCGGCATTGAAGCTTGCCTGGTGACCGGGTCAGATTGCAGAGGGGAGAGATGACCATTGGCGCGCGTGCTCGGCAAGACAGAGGCAGAGGCAACGGGGGCACTTTAGCCACGTTGACGCGCTGTAGCATCGCGCGGTCCCAAGACGGCGCACAGGCTCACTAGCGTGTGGCAGAGAAATCGCCGGTAGGAGGCACTGCACAAGTGAGGAAGAAGAAGGGTGCGATTTTGCGCTGCACCCCCTCATCTTTTAAGATCTTCACAAAAAGGTCCCTGGTCAAAGCTGATTTTTGATAAATCGAAATAAAATTTTGTGGGTGGGCTATTTAAATAGTGGAGAACACTCTGGTGAATTTTATTTGTGATTTTCATAAAAATATTTTTAGAATTAACTAAATGCATTAATTAGTTATTTAAGAATCAATTAATTAATTAGGGGTCTTGCCAAGCAGATAGAATGCCCAATAATTTTATAAAATTCTATTTTATTATTAGCAACATGATTATGAATTTATTTAGCATAAGTTGTATTGAAATTTTTGAATTGCTTTAATAACTTGATTGCAGGGTTTTTATTTGCCTAGAATTAATTAAAAGGGAGTGAGTCCTAATATTTCATGCTATGTTGTTCATAACCTAAGCTCTCCATGTTGGTTAAATGAAGTGAGACACCTGGGGTGTCATGGCCCTCCCTCCTTAAAGAAATCTTGTCCCGAGATTATGAATCAAGGCAAACTAGAGGGAAGTACGGTGGTCAAAACATACCTGTGTATGACGACCAAAATTTTGGGTAGTGAGTTCTTAGAAACTCCTCCGATTCCCAAGTAGACTCATCTTCTGAGTGGTTACTCCATTGAACTTTGTAGAATTTGAGGGTTCTATTACGGGTCGTGCGCTCTTTCTCGTCGAGGATCTTCACGGGTTGTTCGGAGTACGTGAGATCGGGTTGGAGTTGGTCATACTCTTCCAAAATTTTGTCGATGGGCAGCTTGAGACATCGCTTAAGCTGGGAGACGTGGAAGGTGTGATGAACTCCGGTTAGATTAGCGGGTAACTCCAGCTTATAAGTCATGTTTCCACATCATTCCAGAATTTGGAATGGTCCAATATAACGGGGAGCTAACGTTCCTTTAACTCCGAACCATTGGATACCCTTCATAGGTGACACCTTGAGATAGATGTAATCGCCCTTGTTGAAGTACAGTGGTCTGTGTCATATGTTTGCATACTTCTCTTGATGGCATTTAGCGGCCTTAAGATTGGCTTGCATGGTACGTACTTTTTCCTCAGCATCCTTGACAAGGTCAGGACCAAAGGTTACTCTTTCTCCAGATTCAGACCAGTTTAGCGGCGTTCTACAACTACGACCATAGAGTGCTTCAAATGGCGACATTTTTAGACTCTCCTGGTAACTGTTGTTGTATGAGAATTCCGCATAAGGCAAATACGTATCCCAATTACCACCATGAGTTAAGACACATGCTCTAAGCATATCTTCCAAAATTTGGTTGACACGCTCAGTTTGTCCATCCGTGGTGGCATGGTAAGCAGAACTCCAGATCAGCTTGGTACCCAAAAATGCATGCAGTTGTTCCCAAAAA
This sequence comes from Eleusine coracana subsp. coracana, assembly GCA_032690845.1. Classification (NCBI taxonomy): domain Eukaryota; kingdom Viridiplantae; phylum Streptophyta; class Magnoliopsida; order Poales; family Poaceae; genus Eleusine; species Eleusine coracana. The sequence goes on along the minus strand of CM064428.1, from coordinate 39,652,737 downwards.
CGAGCAACAAACTGTGAGCCATGATCTGTAACAATGGTCTTGGGCACTCCATGGAGACATAGAATTCTGGCTATGTATAGCTCTGCATATTGTCGTACATTATGTCTATTGTTGACTGGCAGGAAGTGGGCAGATTTGGTGAGTCTGTCCACAATGACCCAAATTGAATCATGCTTTTGAGAAGTGAGAGGGAGACCAACAACAAAATCCATGATGATGTCTTCCTATTTCCAAGCGGGGATACTCAATGGTTGAAGTAATCCGGCCTGTTTCAAATGATTAGCCTTAACCCTCTAACACATATCGCATTCCATGACATACCGAGCAATTTCTCGCTTCATCCTTGTCCACCAGAAATTCTTCTTCAAGTCTTGGTACATTTTATTACTACCCGGATGGATAGAATATTTGGAGTGGTGTGCTTCATCCAAGATCTTCCGTCGAAGTTCAGAGTCCTTTGGTACTACTAAATGGTTATTGAACCACAGAGTACCGTTCGAGTCTTGGGTGAAGCATTTTGCTTTGCCACCCTTAATGTTTTGTCTGATATGATTCATACCAACGTCATTTTTCTGTGCAGCAACGATTTCTTCATGGATGGTAGAATGCACACTTAGGTTGCTAACCACTACAACAGGTAAAATGTGAAGGCTAGGTTCCGAATTAGTTTCGTGGTCAATTCGGTCCTAAACTTCCAGTTCTAAGTTGTTGCAGTGGACCTTTCTGCTTAACGCATCGGCGACTACATTAGCCTTGCCTGGATGATAATGAATCTCCAGGTTATAATCCTTAATCAGTTCTAGCCACCGACACTGTCTCATGTTTAGATCAGTCTGGGTGAATATATATTTCAAGCTCTTATGGTCTGTGTAGATGTGCACTAAGTTGCCGAGAAAATAATGCCTCCATATTTTTAGTGCAAGTACAACTGCAGCTAGCTCCAAATCATGAGTTGGATAGTGCTCTGCATGCTTCCTTAACTGTCGAGATGCATAGGCTATGACACGACCTTCTTGCATGAGTACACATCCAAGTCCTGTCCTAGACGCATCATAATATACGTCGAATGGCTTGGTGATGTCGGGTTGAGCCAGTACCGGGGCAGTTGTCAATAATTTCTTCAATGTTTGAAATGCTTCTTCACAATTGCTGTTCCAATTAAACTTTTTCTCCCTTTTCAGTAGCTCCGTGATGGGTTTGGTCAGCTGAGAAAAATTTGGTATGAACCTAAGATAATATCCGGCTAGCCCGAGGAAACTGCGCACTTGGTGAACTGTTTTTGGTGGCTTCCAATCTAGCACGTCTTGAACTTTGCTAGGGTCTACCGAGATTCCTTCTGCAGAGACTATGTGACCAAAGAATGGCACACGGTCCAACCAAAATTCACACTTGCTGAATTTTGCATACAACTGGTGAACTCGTAGACGTTGAAGAACAATGCGAAGATGTTCAGCATGCTCTTCCTTGGACTTAGAATAGACGAGGATGTCATCAATGAATACTACCACAAATTTGTCCAATTCTGGCATGAACACCGAATTTATGAGGTACATGAAATGAGCTGGGGTGTTTGTCAATCTGAAAGACATTACTAGATACTCGAATAATCCATATCTAGTAGAAAAGGTGGTTTTCGGAATATCTTCTGCTCTGATTTTGATTTGATGATAACCCAAACGGAGATCAACTTTTGAAAATACCTTAGCACCAACCAACTGATCAAAAAGGATACCAATTCGTGGTAACGGGTATTTATTCTTGATGGTAACTTCGTTGAGAGGTCGATAGTCAACAACGAGACGCAGAGAATTGTCCTTCTTCTTCACAAAAGTAGCAGGGCAGCCCCAAGGTGAAGTGCTTGGGCGAATGAATCCCTTTTCCAATAACTCATTCAACTGCTTTTTCGATTCGGTCAACTCATTCGGGGCCATTTTATAAGGTCGACGAGATATCAGAGAAGTTCCTGGCTGTAGCTCTATCTTAAATTCCACTTCACGGTCAGGTGGTAGGCCAGAGATATCTTCGGGGAATACGTTCGGATACTTGCAAACAACGGGGATGTTCTCGAGTGACTGCCCTTCCAAGTGATGGACAATCAGGGCTTTTGATGAATTGATGTTTAGAGAAAATGTGTCCTCTCCATGCAAAGGGGAGTTGAGGTGAACAATACGGGGCTCGATGTCTAGCATGGCTCTATTGGTTTTCATCCAGAACATGCCCAAAATCAAGTCAATTCCCTGGTGGCTAAGCATGATAAAATGCGTGGGGTAGATTTTCTGGTTATTTCTAAAGGGGCTTTGCATACTATTTGATTGACACTAATTTGCCCAGCGGGGGAACGAATTGTGTAGCATCTTTCTATAGTCTGGGGTGAAAGATTAAGTCTTTGCACACACGCTTGACTAATGAAATTATGCGTAGCACCAGAATCAAAAAGTGCAAGGACAGGCTGGCGATAGAGCGAGAGCATACCGGTCAGCACGGGTTCGCCCTGAGGGATATCTTCCGCATTGGTGTAGTCCACTTGGGCACCACATGATGGTGCATTCACATTCATGCTCTGGTTCTGACGCTGGTTGTTGTTGTTGTTGTTGCGCCTTGGTGCAGTGCAGTTCTTTGTAAAGTGGCCGGTACGACCATAATTGTAGCAAGGGTAGTTGCCTCCACGATCAGCAGGCAGTGGGGCACGAGTACTCGGGCTCCCTTGTTGCTGATACGGGGCACGGTGCTGAATGTTCTGCTGTTGATAAGGTGCACGAGGTGGAAAGTTCTGCTGCTGTGGTGATCTCAAGTAGTTCGGGCCAAATCATCCCTGAAACTGTTGCTGCGGTGCTTCCCGGAAATGTTGTCCGGTGGGTGAAGTATATATCAGGCGATGCTTCGCCTGCAGGGCAGCAGAGGCAGTGGCAGGGGCCTTTCTCTTGCAGTCTTCTTCTTCAACTTGGCGCATAGCGCCTTCCTGGACAATAGCAGCATTGACCAGATCATTGTATGTGCCAGTCGTCTACCAAGTCAGACGTTCCTTGAGCGTGGCATTCATCCCACGTAAAAATGCGTATCTCTTCTTTTCCTCAGTATTAACATACTCTGCAACGTACTGAGCGAGATGATTGAAAGCTTCAGAATATTGGAGGACATTCCTCCCTCCTTGTTTTAGATCCATAAATTCCTGGAACATTCTCTACATGAGACCAGCGGGGATGAAATGAGCACGAAAAGCAGCCTTGAAGTCATTCCATTCCACGCGGCATCCAGCGGTTCTCTGGCACGCTCGAAGGTGGGTGGATGGGTACCTAGGAATTCTGAGTAAGTGCTCTGACGGGGCTGGTTGTTGCGATTTTTGTGGTTATCTCCACGTCCAGCCAGGTGAGTCGTGATGTCGACGAACCGACGGAGCAGCTCGGAGTCATTCTGCTGCCTATTGAGTGCAGCGGCCAGGACTTCAGCTAAGGAAGGCTCAGCATCGCTCCTTGCTGAGAGCTCTCCGGATCTTCCTGGCTCCGAGTACGCACCATGCTGCAATTTATACGGTTGCACATTAGTTGGTTCTCATAACATTCCATAAAATCACATGCACAAAACGTAAATTTGCAAGTGGTACGGTAAATTCTCAAAATGACATCCATCTTCATGGATTAAATCCAGTCTGCATGGCTGTTTAAGGACATCATCACACGGTTCCTTGCCTATATGAGTCGTCGCCTAGTTACGGTATTACGGACACAACATGCAAGATTCACACTTTTACATGGAACTAGGGATACATATACTACACGACCGTACACAGGGGTTGATGTAGATAAGGCCTGATCTTCCGAGAGGTAAGGGGATAAACTCGAATTTGGGGAACTCGGCGTCGACGACCCGGCTTGAATCAGACACGATCCAACCCCGCACCCGTTACACCAAGCACAACTTGATTGTTCCTACAAGCGAAATCGAGAAGACAAGCAAGAGAGGATAAACACGCAATCTGAAATTGCAAATATGGATGAAGCAAATCTCAAGAAAAGGTTCAAGCTCTAAACACAAAAGGACTAATCGCCACAGTGGTGTAGAACAAGAACAGGGGCCCTGCATTACTGTAAAAGGACTTGTCGCCACAGTTACAATAATTCGATCAAGTTTCTCTCTGTAAAATTGAAATAAACAAAACCTGAAACTAAAAGACGACGGCTACTGAGTTTATGTAGGAACCAGGGACGTCCTAGGGTTGGGGGCGACCAGGGGGGGCACCCACAACATGGGCTTAAGGCCCGACACGATACATGGCCAAGTTGGCCCAAAATAGGTGGCGCAACACCTTGTCATGGTCACATATTATGACTCATGACTCTTCTGGAACTAGGACCAGAAAGAAAATGACGGCGTCATCGTCCCCTTTCCAACACATCAAAGAACGCCTCGTTTGGACGTCGGATGTGGGAGATATCATCAAAACCGTGAAGGGGTGTCGGCTGAATCCGAGACGAACGCGGCGACCGAGTTGGTGACGACTTGTAACTTGGGGAAGGCCATGATATGCGCGTATCCAGCATGGTGATGTCCTCATCATCCTCCCCTTCTTGAATTGGAGTCACCCTCGACTCCATCTCATCATCAACTCCTGCAAAAGGTTAGTACTAGCAGAATGCAAAGTACAAGATACATGATCATCGATAGAAGATATATCACGACAAAGCATAGTATAGCAAGGTGCATCATGATTATCACAAAGTTCAGCAACAGTAGATGTCATAGCAAGAAAAGCACCTCCCTTTAACTGAATAGCCTTATGTTTAACATCAGAAAGTTGTTTGTTATCATGTTTATTCTCAGTATTTTCAGCAAGCAGTTTAAAATGATTTCTAATATCAGTAGGCAATAACGGACGCAAAGTAATATTCCTGTCCTTATGCACGAATGTATATGTATTAGTTCTACCATGGTGGGCAGCATCCGTATCATATTCCCATGGACGGCCTAATAAAAGCGAACATGCTTGCATAGGTACAACATGAAAATCAGCAGAGTCTTGATAAGAACCTACTGAAAAGTGTATGCCTGCTGATCGAGTTACCTGTGCTATACCACTATTGTTGAACCATTTGATGTGGTAGGGCTGATGTAGTGCATGCGTGGTCAAGCCAAGTTTGCTTACCAAATCAGAACTTACCAAGTTGTTACAGCTCACACGCCGGTCCGCAACAATGAGGTACATGTAGAATAAATTGTTGCGTTGTTGTTCTTCCTTTTGTCCCGCCTGAGTGGTCAATACACGTTGTACAATGAGACTAGGAAAACCCGCGGTGGCAGCAATGGAATCAATGGCGGTAGTCTCCTGCTCCTCCGTCGAATCTGCAACAAGGTTAGGTATACGAGCAAATTCATCTTCAACATCACTACAACTTTCACACCTATTAGCAGTAGCGATGAAAGCACGACGACTAGGGCAATCCTTCATGACATGTCCCATGCCCTTGCAGCGGTGGCAAATAATGGTGGTGGAGGAGCCACTCCTAGCACCGGAAGTAGCAACCTTCTTCTGGTGTTGGTGCTGCACACTAGACAATTGCGCTTCAGAAGTAGGTGCAAGTGGAAGAGTTGTTGCTGGTGGCTTAGCAACCTGAATCTTCAAGTTCTCTACTCTAGTGCGTTGCTGGAGAGATTGCTTAGTGTTGGACCTGCAAAATTGTTGTGGAAGGCGTCCCTGTACTTCTCGTTCAGTCTTAAGAGCAATATGACATAATTGGCTGAGCCTATTCCACTCTTTATAGTCAACAATATTCTGGATATCACGGTTCAAACCACCAAAAAATCTAGCACTAGTTTCAACATCATCTTCATGTATATCACAACGTGCTAAACCAATAAGCAATTCCTGATAATATTCCTCTACTGTTTTACTACCTTGTGTCAAAGATTGTAATTTCAAACGTAAATCACGTTGGTAATAAGGAGGAACAAAACGAGATTTCATGCGTTATTTCAAAACAGGCCAAGTGACAGGTATTAGTATTGCAAAGATCATTCCACCAAAAGAGAGCAAAACCTATAAACTCACTAGTGGCAAGTCTAACTCTATGCTCAGCAGGAACTAAATGAGAATTAAATTTCTGTTCAACAGCAAGTTCCCAATCTAAGTATGCTTCAGGATCAGCACTACCAGCAAAAGGTGGTATGTTAAATTTGGGCTTAACAAAAGTATCAGTATTATCACGATTGTTAGTACCTCGCATACCGTGTCGATTACGGTGAAGACGGTCTGCATCACAGTCAAAATCAACATCATCAGCAGCTCGTTGAGGTGGAGGTCGTCGTTCAACATCCTTAATACGGTGGGCAATAGTGTTGATGTGACCCATCAACTCGGCAAACTTCGTTTCCATGAATGTACGCTGGTTAACAGTGTTGATGTGGATACGCAATCAACATCATCAGCAGCTCGTTGAGGTGGAGGTCGTCGTTCAACATCCTTAATACGGTGGGCAACAGTGTTGATGTGACCCATCAAGTTGGCAAACTTCGTTTCCATGAATGTACGCTGGTCCGCAAGAAGCTTTGTGAGCTCGGCCTTGGACATGCAATTATTGAAGTGTGTAGGGGACTCCAACTCTCCAAGTGTCCCTTTCCCTTTCTCTGACATGGTTAAAAGCAAAAGACAAGACTAAACAAAAAGATTTGCCCTATCAACTAGCAGGCAGCAGAGGGTGTAGAAAGTGGAAAACAATATCAGAAGCAATGTATCACAATCTTGCAAGTGTTCTTACCAAAGCCAAACAGGTCGACACAATCTGTAGTTGAGCTTGGGTGTAACAGTTGCAAGGAAGAAACCTGTGCTGCAATATGTATAGCTTGGAAGGCTAATATGTATGTCAATGGAACACAATTCAATAACAGATAGTAGCACTGAATAAATGTCCAAAGCAGTGTCCTAATTGCTGGCAAAAGAATCGTGTTCAAAAACAGTTGTGACAGCAAGAACAATGGCAAAGGTAGCAAGGATCAAAACAGACTTCACAAACTTAGAATTTTCAGGGCGGGGGGTGGGGGTGCAAATCAAAATCATGATTTTTTTTGTATGATTTTTCCACTATTTTTCTATGATAGAGGAACACAAAGGAAGGAACCACAAGAAGTTTCAACTCAAACAAAGGGTAGGCAAAATCACAAAGTTTCACCAAAAGTGCTATTTTTGAATTCACAATTTTTTTTCTATTTTTTCCATTTTTTTTTATTTTTTTGACAAGGTCACACGGGGCATAGCCCAGTGTGGCTCACCTCAACTTTGAGTCAAGAATCTTCTGTAAAAATTTCAGCCCGATCGGAGCAACGAGCAAAAAGTTATGCCTGTTTTACCGAAGGTATGTCAAGATAGGGTTTGAGGGGTGAGGGGGGGGAGAAACAGAATCGGGTAGGGTTTTTTTGTTGGCAACGGATTGTGGGTATGGTGGGTGGGTGACATGATGGTGAATCCAATAGAAAGCACGATGGTGACGGTGGTGTGCAACGGAGATCAAAACACAAACCGAATCAAAACACAAATTCAAACCAGTAACTAAACTCGACTAGGACACAAACTCAACACTACGGACGCTGAAATTAAATTATGCAAAGGCTAAACAATGTCTGGGATGGTGGGGAAATATTTTTTTGTAGGCTTTTTTGTGGACAAAAGGTGATGAACACAAATGAATCTAAAGGGAAGAACACGATAATACCTCATGGGGAACCTAGGAATCTGATACCACTTGATGTAGATATGGCCCGATCTTCTGAGAGGTAAGGGGATAAACTCGAATTTGGGGAACTCGACGTCGATGACCCGGCTTGAATCAGACATGATCCAACCCCGCATCCGTTACACCAAGCACAACTTGATTGTTCCTGCAAGCAAAATCGAGAACACAAGCAAGAGAGGATAAACACGCAATCTGAAATTGCAAATATGGATGAAGCGAATCACAAGAAAAGGTTCAAGCTCTGAACACAAAAGGACTAATCGCCACAGTGGTGTAGAACAAGAACAGTGGCCCTGGATTACTGTAAAAGGACTTGTCGCCACAGTTACAATAATTCGATCAAGTTTCTCTCTGGAAAACTGAACTAAACAAAACCCGAAACTAAAATACGGCGGCTACTGAGTTTATGTAGGAACCAGGAACGTCCTAGGATTGGGGGCGACTAGGGGGGGGGCGCCCACATCATGGGCTTGAGGCCCAACACGATACATGGCCAAGTTGGCCCAAAATAGGTGGCGCAGCACCTTGTCATGGTCACATGTTATGACTCACGACTCTTCTGGAGCTAGGACCAGAAAAAAAATGACGATGTCATCATCCCCTTTCCAATGCATCAAAGAACGCCTCGTCTGGACGTCGTATGTGGGAGATATCATCAAAACCGTGAAGGGGTGTTGGCTAAATCCGAGACGAACGCGGCGACCGAGTTGGTGACGCGGCCATGATATACGTGTATCCAGCATGGTGATGTCCTCATCAGGGGTAGTGAATCATCTACTCCTGGCCTAAGTCTTCCGGCTCTTCCGGTTCTTCATGTTCCATAGGTTCTCTTGGTTCCTCCAGATCCATCATTTCCTCGTCATCAACACCGGCAGGTGCCATCTCCACATCGTCTTGTTCTCCATACTCTATGAAGATCTCATCCCAATTCCCTTCAATAGGAAGATGGGCAGCCTTGAATGTGTTCAGGTCATCTTGAGCCTCAATCATGTCATGCTGAAAATCCGCTGCATCCTGCAAGGCTTGGTCACGTTCTTCTAGAATCGCTTCCATCTCTTCATTCTTGGCTTGGATTTGCTGGTTCAGTTCTGCAATTTCTTCATCTTTAGCATGTTTTTCGACCTCAGAAAGTCGTAGTGCAGAATGGAACACATCCAATTGCCGGCACAAGTTTGTGCACAAAGCGAATGTGGACAGACCATAATACTCTATTATGGGCAGCATAGGATCATGATGGCGGTGGTTTGGATCAAAGATGAAATCCACATGCCTCATCCATTCGAAATCCGTCACATCATTAATGGGTAGCAAGGCAATGGGTGTTCCAGCCACATCATGCTTGTGGTCTTCACAGAATCGAGTAAGTGCCTTGAATGCAGCTACATTACAGGTGGAAGGCAGATCGGTCCCGGTGACACTAAGGGTCCAAGATTCCCATGCGGGGATGACGGAGTAATTGGCGGGAACCGCCACATGGATGATACATGAGGGGACTCCATGCTCCTGGAATTCTTTGCCAATATAGGTGGGAGGAATGGAATATTTGAATCTCTGGAAAACTCTCCAAAATAGGTGAACCATCCCTATGAACTCCAGGCCATCAGTAATTTCCCAACCATGTGGTGGTTGTTCATTGTTTTTAGCCATCTATAAAGAAAGAACTTTGATTGAGTCAATGAGTACGATTAACTTTGTTGTAACAACAATAGCTACTAATGGTACATCCAATGCACAGCGCAAATCATCATAGTTTCCATACATGACTCGGAATATGTAGCCCTCGAGTTACAAAAACATCTCAGGCATCAACCCCAAAATACAACCTCACGTGGTTTGACAAAAGTTACCTACCCACTGATCTTGACTACTGAGACTAGGCTATCCTACCCTCATCCTCCTAGGTCCTACCTCGGGTGGGTGCCTCGTAGTCGATGTCAGACTCCTCATCCATGTCCTCCTGCGGGTGCAAGGGCAGCCTCAAGCTGCTGCTGCAGGCCCTGGTTCTCCTGGGCCAGGGTCTCCAAATCCTCTCCCATAAGCTCCATCTCATGCTGTGCAGTCATCAACTGATGCTGCAGGTGCTCGTTGTGGTTGGCGCGTTGCTGCATAATAACACCACGTCTGTCCACCTCCTGTGCGAGGGTGTCACGCTGTCCAGTCACCTCAGTAACGTGAGTCTCACTCGCCTCAAGAGCAGCGGTCAGCCTCTGAATCTCTCTTTGTTGTGTGTCGACCTGTGTCTGCAGGTCATTCCTCTGAACCCAGGCCTTCTCTGCCTCAGCCGGTATGATACTGCTGTGGCTGCTAGCCTCCTCATCCAAGTTGAGGAGGTACTCGGAGTAGTAGGACACACAGTGGTACCCTGCGTGGTACGTCGGGTAGTTGTCGCGGTCAATGCGCCTCACATGCCTCTGCTAGACCGGGTTGGCCTGGGGCCAGATGGGAATCATCTCAAACGGAGTCCCAGAGAGCACTGCTATGTGGCGCCTGTAGAAGTAGGTGAGAGCCCTGTGAGCGACTCTCTCCAAGCCCTTATGGAGGCTCCCACAAGTCGCCGTGCTCTCCATACCCGCCATGTCGAGGTTGCGCGGGTGTGTGGGCACGCTGATGTGCACCTCAGCAAGAGTCATGTCGTGATGACGGACCTCACGGCCCTTGTAAGAGGGTGGCTCGTCGTAGCCCAACAAGCGTAAGAGATCCCACAACAGTTTAGGAAAGCCACGGTGGTAGAGTCCGGTGGTGTAGCGCCACCCATCGTGCGAAAGCTCCTCAAAACCGTGGTCACCCATCTGGAACATAAACCCAATGGTGAGTACAATGTTTCATGAGTAACAATGCATTTCGTATATAGTGCTATGAAATACATAAACAAAGTTTTTGTTCACATTTTCCAGCCTCAAGGGTCAATGATACGGCAATGGGTCTCAAAACAAATTCAGTTTCAGATTGACATAGGCTTAATGTTTTGGCTCTACTGGATAGGGGAGAACTGGAAAGATGGTGAAACCTATTAGAGATGAAAACAGACTTCTAGGGCTTTCCAGATTGTATTTAAACACCTAAAAATTCCAAAGTATATCTTTAGTTATGAAATTTTGATGTTGGCAACTAAAAATAGGACGGATTCTTGTTAACCTTGTTATTCAGGATTTTATACTTATTAGGTTTAGAAAATTTTCATTCAGCGGTTGGTGAGCAAGGAGAGAACCAAATTTTTGTTTAGTTATAATGGGATGCATGATGCAAAACCTTCATTTTATTAACCTATCGTTCCTCACAACACAACACCTAACTTGCCGAGACTTTATGGCACGGATATTTGGTGATGACCCGCACTCAACACGTAAGTCATTCTAAAGGTTATACTAACGATGTTAGCGTACCTGTAGAAGATTCATTGCAGAAACAATACATCAAATTAAAAAGAAACTACAAAAAAGAAGCACAGTTCTACTAGTAATGATCCATGGAAAAAGGATCGCCCCGTGATAAGTCACGAGCCAACAGTGTCTCGTATCCGCCTGCGAGCACAGACACTGATATCACGCGTGTCGGTTAAGCACGCACGTACCTTCGTTTGAAGAAGCCATAGATGCAATAATGTAAACAATCATAACCCAGGTTAGCTTTGTCACCACCCTACTATCTATAGGGCAATACTAACGTAGCCTCACTCGCAACGTCGTGGTTTTTGAAAATACGATTTATTTGTTGTATTATCATGGACCATGGCTCTGATACCAGTTGTGGCACCCCTTCCCGGAGGATCGAGGTCCCGACGGTGCTGATAATGCAGACTCTTGATAATACAACGTTGGTTTAAATTTAAATTTAATATTACATCAATTGGTCATCAGAGTGCAATAGAATATTACAAGTTCATAATGTTTTGAAACACAGTGGAAGCAATTATGATAAAGCTACGAGCTTGACGGTACAGCATAGTAATGGTTCATGCCCGAAGAACCATCACTCTAGCATCACACATCATCACTGCGGCGGGAAGTCGGACTCCCAGTGGGCAGTCCAACCCTCAGGGACTTGTATGTCCCAGAGCAGCACATCTACAGGCAATTCTACTTCTTCATTACCTGAAAACAACAGTGGCACAAAGCTCGAGTACTAATTACTCAAAAAGTCTTACCCGTCGGACTCCTAGACATGCAATGGCTCTAATAGGTGGCTCGTTTGGAAAGACTCGCACTAAGCAACCTATTAGTTCTACCAAGTTTTATTTCTCAAAATTAACTGGGTGGAGCAGAAATGTAACTTTAGTTGCAATAACAAGATAATAGAGCAATATATAAAGTAAGTGCATCATAAGAACAATAATTGTAACATCAACAATAAACATCATAGTTAATTTCCAATACCAAGTTCAACTACGTGACGACGCAATGACCAAGTGGTACTCATTACTGTGAGGAACACCAATTGCAATTGATTTACACCAGCTGAGATAACCCGAGATACACGACACAAACACACCCGTTAAGGTCGTATATGGCAACTTTTCGCAAGGACGAAAAACAACTTGGTCCGGGTCTAGTCTCAGTGAGTGGGCATGCCGTTCTACCAACAATACTTCACGGTATGAACCGCCCACTCCAGCAGCAGAAGGGTCAACAACCACTGTACTAGGTACCATCCTTATTGCCGCGCTAATGCTACATCAGTTTACTAGTGCCCATAGACTAGCATGTATTCGGAACTGTTCAATACTTGACCAAGGGGCCGACCACGGACGGGTCCTAGGTTCGACAAGGCAGGGCTACCGTAGTCAACACCTATGTATTGCTGCAAACCTACACATGCATCTTCCCTGCCCGGTCATAACAGTAAAATAAACTTCTTTTTAGGTTCCCGTTCTAGTGGTCAAGTTTATTTCTTAGCAATGATATCTACCGGGTCTAGCAATTACTAAGCATAGCGACACTGTACCGATACTACCAAAGTTCTAATGACAGTGGCGTAGGTCATTTGGGTATCATGTAAGTGGGTTCCAATCAACTCCTATGACCTAATGCAACAATGATTACAGACACTGGTAATATTGAAAACTAGCAACTTTATAAAAGGGCGAATGTAAACCGGGGCATGCCTGGATCAATGTTAGTGCTAGCAACTACAACGTCTTGCTCTTAGGGATCAAGATCCTTCTGTAGATCCTCTTCTTCCTACTCTGGGTTGTTGTTGCCTATATGATAGAATTGAATTATCAGTATTATCAAAATACCGTAGAATGCAATGGTATGATGCTCAGTGTCTTCAAATGTTGATTATTATTATGTTCTCGAAGCCATATGCTTCAAAGAAACAAATTAGAGTTTCATTATTTTATGTGTGTTAATCATTTATTTAGTGTTGTTATAGTCCTTTAGAATAATTAAGCAATTGCAATAGTAACCAATCGATTCTGATCTTGATTGATTTATCATGAACAGGGACATAGATGAATTGTATTTTTACCAATTTACAGCCTCTGGATATAATTACTCTAATTACTAACATTTATTAAAGTAAAATAGTGGTATGAGCAATTAATTTAATTTAATTAAGTAAACTTAGGTTTATGGACTTGTGTGAATTACTAGGCATAGAGGCTTGTGTGAGTGATTTTTGTGCCATGTGGCAGGGGCCAATTAATTATAAAATAATTACTAGAATTAATTTAAGCAACCACACTAAATAAATTCTAGAGCCAAAAATAATTCATATTTTTCTAAACCAAAAATTGTGGTGATAGGTAATTATGTAGTTATTAAGCATGCCAAAAATCAGAATTAAATTTGGTTCCTAGAATTTCTGGTGAATTATTTGGTGTTTAGGCAATTAAATGAATTAATAACAATACATGAACAGGGACATTGATTTATCATTTTACTAAAATATAGCTGTGAAAGAGGATGCCAACAAAATTTGTTTGGGCCTTTTTGGATTTATATTCGATTTACTATGGTTTTTCCAAGTTTTAAGGATTTTCTTTTATTTTTCTAGCATTCTTCTGGTTATTTAGTGACACGTCAGCGCCACGAGGTAGCCACATCAGTGACATGTCGGAGCCACGCCAGCGTTAGCTCAGCTGCTAGTCAGCGCCAGTCAGCCCGCCGGCGAGCCGCCGGAGCGCAGTCAAAGCTCGCTGCCGCGGCTTGCGCGTGAAGAAACCTCGCCGCAGGACAGTGTGCATGATGCGCACATCGAGGCAAGCATGACTGGGGGTCGGGGGGGGGGGGGGAGTAGCTCACCGGAGCTGGCCGTCGGCGAGAGGTGGCGGAGCAGTGGTCTTCGGCGGCGTCGCGGGAGCGGTACAGGGCTCCAAATCGGTCGCCGTCTTCTCGTGGAGCTTCGCGGAGACTCGGCGAAGAGCGGCATCAATGATGTCATCATGGAATCGGGCGGGAACTAGGAGCTCGTCGACGAGGCGGCTTCGGTGATCGGCGGCGATGAGCAGGGCCGGGGAAAAATAGCAGTGCCGACAATCTCACGATGAAACCAAGAGAAGGAATGGTTAGGAGGATTCAGCAGTGAGTTTCGCACGCGAGTGACGTGGAACAAAGAAACGAGGCTCACCGCAGATGAAGAATTTCATGGCGGCGTCATTGGCACTCGTCCAGGAGCAACTTTCGGGTTCTTCTTCGATTCAAGCAGTGAGCGCGAGGAAAAGGCCAAGCGAGGGGCGGGTAGGAGGGGGTCTAGGCGTAGGGGTTTGAAGTTTAGCTCATGAGGGAGAGGCAGTGGAATTGGCAGGCTCAAGCTCAAGCTGGGCTCTGCAATGGCGAAGTGGTGGAGAAAACAGAGAGGGAGAAAATGAGGGATCAGAGGGCAGGCGGTTGAAAGGAGAGGGCTCGGAGGTGGTCACGGGGTTGCTCAAGGGTCAGCGCATCGATCTCATGCGGTTGAGGCGACGGGAGCAGAAATGGCGCTCGGCATTGAAGCTTGCCGGGTGACCGGGTCAGATTGCGCGCTCGGCAAGACAGAGGCAGAGGCAGGGGGCACTATAGCCGCGTTGACGCGCTGTAGCATCGCGTGGTCCCAAGATGGTGCGCAGGCTCGCTGGCGTGCGGCAGAGAAATCGCCGACAGGAGGCGCTGCGCCAGTGAGGAAGAAGAAGGGGGCCATTTTGCGCTGCACCCCCTCATCTTTTAAGATCTTCGCAAAAAGGTCCCTGGTCAAAGCTGATTTTTGATAATCAAAATAAAATAGCTAGGAGTTTCCAAAAATAGTGAAATTTGGTGGGTGGGCTATTTAAACAGTGGAGAACAGTTTGCTGAATTTTATTTGTGATTTTCATAAAAATATTTTTAGACTTAATTAAATGCATTAATTAGTTATTTAAGAATCAATTAATTAATTAGGGGTCTTGCCAAGCAGATAAAATGCCCAATAATTTCATAAAATTCTATTTTATTATTAGCAACATGATTATAAATTTATTTAGCATAAGTTATATTGAAATTATTTAATTGCTTTAATAACTTGATTGCAGGGTTTTATTTGCCTAGAATTAATTAAAAGGGAGTGAGTCCTAATATTTCATGCTATGTTGTTCATAACCTAAGCTCTCCGTGTTGGTTAAATGAAGTTGAGACACCTAAGGTGTCACACGCAGCAACAGCTTCAGCGATGGTTTGGCCCGAACTACTCGAGATCATCACAGTAGTAGAACTTCCCACCTCGTGCTCCGTACCAATAGCAGAACAACCAGTACCGTGCACTGTATCAGCAACAAGGGAACCCGAGTGCTCGTGCCCCACTGCCTGCTGATCGTGGAGGCAACTACCCTTGCTACAATTATGGTCGTACCGGCCACTTTGCAAAGAACTGCACTGCGCCAAGGCGCAACAACAACAGCAACAACAACCAGCGTCAAAACCAGAGCAGGAATGTGTATGCAGCGTCTCATGGTGCCCAAGTGAACTACACCAATACGGAAGATATCCCTCAGGGCGAACCCGTGCTGACCGGTACGCTCTCGCTCTATCGCCAACCTGTCCATGCACTTTTTGATTCTGGTGCTACGCATAATTTCATTAGCCAAGAATGTGTGCAAAAACTTAATCTTCAACCCCAGACTATAGAAAGATGCTATACAATTCATTCCCCCGCTAGGCAAATTAGTGCCAACCAAATAGTATGCAAAGCCCCTCCTGAAATAAACAAGAAAATCTACCCCACAGATTTTATCATGCTTAGCCACCAAGGAATTGATTTGATTTTGGGTATGTTCTGGATGAAAACCCATAGAGCCATGCTAGACATCGAGCCCCGTATCGTTCACATCAACTCCCCTTTGCATGGAAAAGACACATTTTCTCTAAACATCAATTCATCGAAAGCCTTGATTGTCCATCACTTGGGAGGGCAATCGCTCGAGAACATCCCCGTTGTTTGTGAGTATCCGGACGTATTCCCCGAAGATATCTCTGGCCTACCACCTGACCGTGAAGTGGAATTTAAGATGGCCCCGAATGAGTCGGCCGAATTGAAAAAACAATTGAATGAGTTATTGGAAAAGGGATTCATTCGCCCAAGCACTTCACCTTGGGGCTGCCCTGCTATTTTTGTGAAGAAGGACAAATCTCTGTGTCTCGTTGTTGATTATCGACCTCTCAACAAAGTTACCATCAAGAATAAATACCCATTACCATGAATTGATATCCTTTTTGATGAATTAGTTGGTGCTAAGGTATTTTCAAAAATTGACCTCCATTCGGGTTATCATAAAATCAAAATCAGAGCAGAAGATATTCTGAAGACCGCCTTTTCTACTAGATAAGGATTATTCGAGTATCTAGTAATGTCATTCGGATTGACAAATGCTCCAGCTCATTTAATGTATCTCATGAATTCAGTATTCATGCCAGAGTTGGACAAATTTATGGTAGTATTCATTGACGACATCCTCGTCTATTCTAAGTGCAAGGAAGAGCATGCTGAAAATCTTCAAATTGTTCTTCAACGTCTACGAGATCACAAGTTGTATGCAAAATTCAGCAAGTGTGAATTTTGGTTGGACCGTGTGCCATTCCTTACTCACATAGTCTTTGCAGAAGGAATCTCGGCTGACCCTAACAAGGTTCAAGATGTACTAGATTGGAAGCCACCAAAGATAGTTCACCAAGTACGCAGTTTCCTCGGGCTAGCCGGATATTATCGTAGGTTCATACCAAATTTTTCTCGGCTGACCAAACCCATCACGGAGCTGCTGAAAAAGGAGAAAGAGTTTAATTGGAACAACAATTGTAAAGAAGCATTTCAAGCATTGAAGAAATTATTGACAACTGCCCCAGTACTGGCTCAACCCGACATCACCAAACCATTTGACGTATATTGTGATGCGTCTGGGACAGGACTTGGATGTGTACTCATGCAAGAAGGTCGTGTCATAGCCTATGCATCTCGACAGCTAAGGAAGCATGAAGAGCCCTATCCAACTCATGATCTGGAGCTAGCTGCAGTTGTACTTGCACTAAAAATATGGAGGCATTATTTGCTCGGCAACTTAGTGCACATTTACACAGACCATAAGAGATTGAAATATATCTTCACCCAGACTGATCTGAACATGAGACAGCGTCGGTGGCTAGAACTGATTAAGCAGAAAGGTCCACTGCAACAACTTAGAGCTGGAAGTTCAGGATAGAAATGACCGTGAAACTAATTCAGAACCCAGCCTTCATGTTTTACCTTCTACAGTGGTTAGCAACCTAAGTGTGCAATCTACCCTTCGTGAAGAAATCATTGCTGCACAGAAAATTTATGTTGGTATGAATCATATCCGACAAAACATTGAAGATGGTAAAGCAAAATGCTTTACCCAAGACTCGGACGGTACTCTATGGTTCAATAATCGTTTAGTAGTACCAAAGGACTTTGAACTTTGAAGGAAAATCTTTGATGAAGCACATCACTCCAAGTACTCCATCCATCCGGGTAGTAACAAAATGTACCAAGACTTGAAGAAGAATTTCTGGTGGACAAGGATGAAGCGGGAAATTGCTCGGTATGTCGCAGAATGCGATACCTATCAAAGAGTTAAGGCTGATCATTTGAAACAAGCCGGATTACTGCAACCATTGAGTATTCCCGCGTGGAAATGGGAAGACATCAGCATGGATTTTATTGTTGGTCTCCATCTCACCTCTCGCAAGCACGATTCGATTTGGGTCGTTGTGGACCGACTCACAAAATCTGCCCACTTCCTACCGATCAATAACACCTACAAGATAAAGCAATATGCAGAGCTATACATAGCAAGAATTCTATGTCTTCATGGAGTACCCAAGACCATTGTTACAGATCGAGGCTCGCAGTTTGTCGCTCATTTTTGGGAACAACTGCATGCATCACTGGGTACCAAGCTGATTCAGAGTTCCACTTACCATGCCACCACTGACGGACAAATAGAGCGTATCAACCAGATTTTGGAAGATATGCTTAGAGCATGTGTTTTAACACATGGTGGTAATTGGGATGAGTGTTTGCCTTATGCGGAATTCTCATACAACATTAGTTCCCAGGAGAGTTTAAAAATGTCGCCATTTGAGGCACTTTATGGTCGCAGTTGTAGAACACCGCTAAATTGGTCTGAATCTGGAGAAAGGATAACCTTTGGTCCCGACCTTGTCAAGGATGCTAACGAATAGGTTCATATAATTCAAGCCAATCTTAAAGCCGCTAAGTGCCGACAAGAGAAGTATGCAAATAGACGACATAGGCCACTATACTTCAACAAGGGTGATTACGTCTATCTCAGGGTGTCGCCCATGAAGTTATCCAACGGTTTGGAGTCAAAGGAAAGTTAGCTCACCATTATATTGGACCATTCCAAATTCTGGAGCGATGTGGAAACGTGGCCTATAAGATGGAGTTACCCACTAATCTATCCAGAGTTCATCACACCTTCCACGTCTCCCAGCTTAAGCGATGTCTCAAGCCACCCATCGACAAGATTTTGGAAGAATATGTCCAACTCCAACCTGATCTCACATACTCCGAACAACCCATAAAGATCTCGATGAGAAAGATCGCACAACCCGTAAAAGAACACTCAAATTCTACAAAGTTCAATTGCATTCAGAAGACGAATCCACTTGCGAATCTGAAGAATTCCTAAGTACGCATTACCCGAAATTTTGGTTGTCAGACGCAGGTATGTTTTGACCACCGTACTTCCCTCTAGTTTGCCTTGTTCATAATCTCGGGACGATATTTCTTTAAGGAGGGAGGGCTGTGACACCCTAGGTGTCTCACCTTAATTTAACAAATATGAGGAGCACTAATCATGGTTATTATAGCATGAAATGATAGGAGCCTAATCATTGATTTAATTCTAGGCAAATAAAAACCCTGCAACCAAGTTATTGAAGCAATTCAAAATTTCAATACAACTCATGCCAAATAATATCATCATCAATTTGGCAATAATAAAATAGAATATTATGAATTTATTGGGCATTTTATCTGCTTGGCAAGACCCTTAATTAATTAATTGATTCTTAAGTAACTAATTAATGCATTTAATAAATTCTAAAAATATGTTTATGCAAATTTCAAATAAAATTTACCAGAGTGTTCTCCACCATTTAAATAGTCAGTCCACCAAATTTCACTAATTTAGGAAATCCCTAGCTATTTTATTTTGATTTATTAAAAAACAGCTTTGACCAGGGACTTCTTTGTAAGAAATCCAAAACTTGGAGGGCTGCAATGCAAAATCTCTACTTCTTCTTCCTCACCGGCGCAGAGCCGATTCTCGACCGATTCTCTGCCGACGCCAGCGCCCTGTTCTCCTCGGAACCGCGCGTGCAAGAGTGCGTCAACGCTGGCCACCCCTCTGCCACCCCCTACTCCTCCGCCCTGCCCTCTCAGCCGTGCGCCTGCCCAACGGCCATCTTTCTCCTACCTGCACGCCACCATGGCTGACCGGCCGACTTCAATTCTGCCCGCTCTTCCCGCTCTCGCACTCCACTTGCTCCTCTTCCCTCTGCGCAACATCGTAGCACACCACGAGCCTCACACGCATCACCATAACTTCGGCCGCTGCTCCCTACCCTCTCATTTTCTTCCCCGGCCCTCTGCTCAATCGCCATCCCCATTCCAAAACTCGAGCTCGACTACCACCGCCCCCTCTGCTTCCCGAGCCCAGCCGAGAGCACTCACGTAACCGTCCACTTCCCCTCTAGCTCCCCAGGCCGTTCGTTCGGCAACTCCCTTCATGAGCATCAAGCAATTGGAGAAAATCTCCATCTTCTTCCCCAGTGAACAGCTCTGACCTCGCCGTGAAATTTGTCGGCTTCGGTTCGTCTTGCTTTCCCCTTTCTTCTTGCTCGCGTGTGCAACCTCCAGACGACCTCGCCTAACCTTCTTCTCCTTGTTTTTGCGCACAAAATCATCGGTAGTTCGCGTTTCACCGGCCACCGCCTCTGCTCCACCGAAACCCAGGCTGCCTCGCCGACGAGCACTACCCCCCGCTCCTCCCCGAAGCACGCCGACTTGATGCCGAGCCTCTCCGAGTCACCGTGAAGCTATAGGAGCAAACCCCGACTGATTTCCCGCTTTGGAGGCGAAGCGCGACCTCGCCGAAGACCACATCCCCGTCGCTTCTCCCTGACGACCACCTTCCGGTGAGCCTCCGTCCTCGTAAACTCCCCTAACGTGTTCACCTTGACATACGCGTCAAGTTTGTAGTCTCGCAGCGAGCTTTCACCCCGCGCGGCCGCCGGCAGTGAGCCCTCCGGCCGCGCGCCGCCCCGCTCCGACGAGCCTATTGGCCGTCCTTCTGGTGCCTACATGGCCACCACGTGGATCCGACCTGGCACCCACGTGGCTCCGACGTGGAAACCCCTTAAACCAGAAATATGTCCAGAAATTGCCAGAAAGTGCTAAAAACTTTGAAAACTCCTAGTAAATCAAATTTAACTCCAATGAAGCTCAAACAAAATTGGTTAGGTTCATTTCGAATTGCTATATTTTAGTAAAATAATAAATAACTGTCACTGTACATCTATTTTTGTTTACACATTTAATTGTCCAAACACAAATTAATTCACCAGAAATTCGAGGAATGGAATTAAATCTTAATTTTTGGCATGCTTAGTAAAAATATAATTATCCACCACCACAAATTTTGGTTTGGCAGAATATGAATTATTTTAAGCTCTGGAATTATTTAGTGTGTTCACTAAAATTAATTATAGTAATTATTTTATAATTAATTGGCCCCTGCCACTTGGCACAAAAATCACTCACCCAAGTCTCTGTGCTCAGTAAATTACACAAATCCAGAAACCTAAATTTAGTTAATTGAATTAAATTAATTGCTCATATCACTATTTTACTTTAATAAATGCTAGTAATTAGAATAATAATATCCAGAGGCTATAAATTGGTAAAAATGCAATTCACCTATGTCTCTGTTCATGATAAATCACAAGTCCAGAATCAATTGGTTACTATTTCAATTGCTTGATTGTTCTGAAAAACAATAATAAACCTAAATAAATGAATAACACACCTAATAAAATCTTAAATTGTTTCTTTGAAGCATATGGCTTCGAGAACAAAATAATAAATTATTTGACACCAAACCATGACGTGCTTGTAATGTATCATATCATTGCATATAACGGTGTTACGACAATACCATTAACACCTTTGTCATCATATAGGTAACGACAACCAGGAGCCCGAAGAGGATCATTAGAAGGAGACTGAGTCTCAGGAACAAGAGATTGAAGTCGCTAACACTAGTGTCGATGCAGGCAAGCCTCGGTTTTCATTTGCCATTTTATAAAGTTGCTAGCTATCAATATTACTAGTATCTATGATTATTGTTGCATTAGATCATAGGAGTTGATTGGAACCCACTTGCATGATACCCAAATGACCTATACCACTGTCATTAGAACTTTGGTAGTATCGGTACTGAGTCGCTTCGCTTAGTTACTACTAGGCGCGATAAATATCATTACTAAGAATGAACTTGACCACTGGAACAGGACTTGTAAAAGGAGTTTATTTTGATGTCATGATCGGGCAGGGATGATGCATGTGTAGGTTTGCAGCAACACATGGGTGTTGACTGCGGTAGCCCTGCCTTGTCGAACCTAGGACCCGTCCATGGTCAGCCCCTTCGTCAAGTATTGCACAGTACCGAATGCATGCTAGTCTATGGGCACTAGTAAACTGATGTAGCATTGACGCGACAATGAGGACGGTACCTAGTACAGCTGTCGTTGACCCTCCTACTGCTGGAGTGGGTGGTTCATACCGTGAAGTAGTGTTGGCAGAATGGCATGCCCACTCGCTGAGACTGGACCCAAACCGAGTTGTTTTTCGTCCTTGCGAAAGGTTGCCATATACGACCTTAATTAGTGCGTATGTGTCGTGTATCTCGGGTTATCCTAGCTGGTGTAAATCAATTGCAATTGCTGTCCCTCGCAGTAATGAGTACCACTTGGTCACTGAGTCGTCACGTAGTTGCACATGGTACTTGGAAATTGATTATCAAGATTATTGGTGATGATACTATTCATGCTCTTATAATGAACTTACCTTATGTATTGCTTTATTATCTTATTGTTGCAACTAAAGTTACATTCTACTCTACCCAGTTAATTTGAGAAGTAAAAGTTGATAGAACTAATAGGTTGCTTAGTGCGAGTCTTTCAAACAAGCCACCTATTAGAGCCATTGCATGCCTAGGTGTCCGACGGGTAAGTCTTGCTGAGTAATTAGTACTCAGGCTTTGTGCCACTGTTGTTTTCAGGTAATGAAGAGGTAGAGTTGCATGAGAATGTGCTGCCCCGGGACATGCAAGTCCCCGAGGGTTGGACTACCCACTGGGAGTCCGACTCGCCATCGCAGTATTGATGTGTGTTGCTAGAGTGATGGTTCTTTGGGAAGGAACCATTACTATGTTGTATTGTCAAGCTCGTAGCTCCTTATAGTTATTCGCTTACGCTGTGTTTTCAAAAACATTATGAACTTGTAATATTACGCTGCACTCTGAGGACTTAATGCTATAATATTCAACTTAAATTCGAACCAATGTTGTATTATCAAGTGTCTACGTTATCAGCACCGCCGGGACCTCGATCCTCCGGGAAGGGGCGCCACATTCAGATAGAAGAAGGAACCTCCAGTGGCTGCATCTAGGTGCTCACGAGCATCCAATCTTGCATGCCAGAGTATACTCTTGGAAATGCTCCCATGCCTCGGGGATGCTTTCATCAGTTAGCTGTTGGAAACTTGAAATCTTATTCTGTAGGGTGTTGGTTTTGCCTAGCGGGAAGAACTTGGCAAGGAAGGCATTGGAGCACTTGTCCCACATGGTGGGCTCTACTTGATTGCTCTAGAACCACTACTTCGCCTTCCCCATTAGTCAAAATGGAAAAAGGCAAAGGCGGATAGCTTCAGGAGTCACCTCCCTCATGGTGAAGGTGTTGCACACCGCCAAAAACTATTGGCGGTAGGCGTTTGCATCTTCCGATGCCTTGCCATAGAAAGGACTGGCCAAAACCATGTTGATTAGGGCCGGTTTTAGCTCATAACCTTCATTCCCCATGTTCAGGTTCGGACCAGTGCGGATGTTGTCTATAGATGGGACAGAGTAGTCACGGATTGTCTTCTCAGCCATGGTTGGTTGGGCGGAAGTGCAAGGGTCTTGCGGTTGAGCTGGTGGGATCGGAGGTGCCACAAGAGCAAGTCTAGGTCGAGGAGGGGTGAGTCGTTGATGCACTCTCCTCAATAAAGCCTCCGGATCATTGTGGTAGTTGTCTGGTAGGTCAAAACTAGTCATAAAGCATCCTATTTACACCCCAAATAAATAGAACAAGGGTAAGCCCGCTAAGGAAAGCGGTAACTCCCTAATAGAAATAGCAATGTTAAAGTTCCGATATCTTAGCCTATTGCTTCCCCAGCAATGGCGCCAGAAATACTTGTTGGCATTTCTTAATGTCGCACCAAAATATTATCTGGTAACAACGCTCGAAGTGTTGATTGATGTTAGTTATCCCTTAAGAGAAGAGTGAACCAATCCGCAAGTGCATGGAACATCTATTGCAGCATTTCACTCGAGAGTATTCCAAGGTATCGTATTTATTTTCCTCAGGGAAGCTTGGCGTAAGAGTATCTTGGTTTCACAAAGATATGACTATAAGAGTTATACCAACTGACCAAAGACGGGGGTAAAGATATTCATTGATAAACATGGGAGCAGTGATACAGGAGAAATCCACACTAAGATAGAAAAAAGGGATCGATTAAGCTAGCCGGGAGGACAGCGAGTCTAAGTCTAGAATTCCTAAGATAAACTTTCCTAGATCTAGTCAAGTGTCAAAATTCCTAGTTACTCGGGTTGAGTGCTTACACCAAATCCATGGTACAGCCTCGAGTCTTTCAGCAATAAGTTTACTTTGAGGCACGACAACGATCTACTAATAGGGTCGGTAACTAACCTCGTGCACTAGTGGGCTCGTTACCACTAGACAACCCTGCTTGAGACTACCCGAACGTGGTGGAATACTAAATGGACGGACAGGGCTGTCACCATCTGCCGCCTACGACATAGCCCGTGGGGACAAATGCAAATCCAGCTAGTGTTAACTTAGGCACTGCGCCTACGCTTTCACTAGATATTCTTCCGTTGGCCTAGCGGAAGAATAGCCAGGAAATAACCAAGTCTAAGTTCTATTCAAGAACTAAACTTAATTAAATCCTAGCCGGGAATCTAGTAAACCATGCTTCAAAGTTCTTTCCCGATAATTGTAACTTGAGGAAATTGAATGAGTGAAGGTAAGTACTTGACAAGATAAATAAGGAAAAGATAATTATATTTAATAAAAGATAAGTCTCACAAAAGGAGAAAAGATACAGGAGAGCTCATACCAAGACTCCGAGACAATTTCTGGAATCTCGAGCTATGCTCTCGACTAGACTCTAACTCCCGACTAACTAACCTACTCTAGTAGTAAGAAAAGTAGTGGAAAATGGAGTTCAATGTGTTTCACTTGCTTTCTTTTTTGTTTTGCCAAATTCCCCCTCTATTTATAGGTGGCGAAGGGTTGGCGGGTACTTGTAGGTGAAGGAGAGTCGGTGAGCAAAATTTCACCCGACGGGCGGCATGCACCGCCTGGCAGTAGGTTAGGCCGGGCGGCCGTTGGATGAAGTTGGTTCCCGACTGACTTGTTTTGGTTGGCTCAGATCTTGTCTTGATGACAGTTCCTTGCTCGGTTCCCAACCATTTCATCCATTTGGCGTCGGTAGGCATAATGGGTCGAGTGGGCTGGACACCACGGTGGAAAAAGTCCCAGGTTGGGCGGCAGGGTAGGCCGGGTGGCGGCCCCTTTTTGGTGCCGACCCCCTCCGGGTCTTGTCTGCACTTGTCCAAGCATTGCCACGTGGATGCCTCCTTTACTTCTTCACTTTTTACCCTACTTAGTCCGGGGATGGAAAATGGCCTCATGGTGGAGTGTTTTGCAGGGTCGGCTGGGTCGGATAGTTCAGCCTGATGAGACTCTATTTTAACCTGTCGGGTGGCTGATTTCAGCCTGATATGACCTTGTCGGCTGAGTTCTGATTTCAGCCATCACGACCCTGTCCGGCCCTGATTTCAGCCTCATACGACCCTGTCGGTTGGCTGTTTTATGGTAGGATCGGCCGACAGGGCGTTTCATCATGCTTTTACATAATTTTGGCCCCGTTGAACCTGCAAACACATATTTCACCAAAACTCGTGGAACATTATTAGTTTAAACAAATATTCATGAAACTTTGGTCTTTACCTTGCATTTCCCAACCGGTTGGTGGTCGATATTGGGTCTTAAGGGCCAGCAACAGCGGTGAACTTGCTTTGCTCATCAAAGTCGTTGATCACCATGTTTTCTTCATTCTCCATGAATTTCTCGAATCCTTCATATTGCACACTTGCCACCGTTAGAGCGTCGGATATGGACATTGTTTCCGAGTGGTAACTCGGAGCATTCCCATATGATGCTCCTGAGTGTTCAGCTTCTGAGTGCGGACTTAGTGTGTGCCTCCCACGGCTTGAGCTGTTGCTGCTGAACTTGGTGTAGAGGCCTCTCCAGATGTTTGCCATTTCTCCAACATGGTTACTTGGATGCGATACCTGAAGGACAATATGATAATAATGGTTAGTGGTTAGTCGTCCTGTTAGTAGTCCAAGTGTTAGTAGTCCAAACATGTGCAGGAGACAAAGCAAAATTTCCTCTAGTTGGTTTTATTGTAGCACACTTTTATCCCTAAGTGGAGAGTGCACATGCTACGCAAACTAGTGGAGTGAGAAAGGGAGAGAGTTGTGAGGGAGAAATGGATGTTTCGGCTAAAGGAAATGTGGTGGAGAAACAAATAAGAGGGCACCCGGTATTTATAGGCTCGAGGGGGAGTCTTGGGTGCAGAAATGCCAGGCCAGGAGGTGGCACATGCTGGGCGGCCGCCCATGCCGACTGGCATGGCTTTTTCCTCCACTTGCTCCATTATTGCTTTGGTGGTGATGGGAGGTGGCTAGGTCCATGCACCATGTGATTCCCTTGCTCACTTTGTCCAGAATTGTGTTGAGAGTGTAGGGAGCAAGGATAGAGTGATGGGATGGCAAAAGTTGTATGTTTGCAATGAATATCATGTCACTCATGAGGCCTAGGGAATAGGATTGTAGGTGGGTGAGAGTGGTGAAAGAGTGAGGTGACATGGGTGGCTCTTCTTCCCTTGCTTTTACTCATGGTGGGGACTTTTGGTGAGCATTTTGCAAAAAAAAAAAACACTGGCCACACCTCTACCACTCATGGCCATGATTTATGCAGTAAAAGAGCCAAGAATTCACGAAAAAGCTTGGTCGGGCGTCATGGCCTGCCGGATGGCAGAAATGACCCAGCCGGGTAGTCATTTTTTCATGAAAAATGACCCCGAGGGAGCTAAAACTGGACTTGGTAATTTCAGGTTAGGTGGCTCAAAATTACCTAGCCGGGTGATCATATTTCGCCAAATATGACCTCCCGGGTGCTAAAATTTGATGGATTCTGGCTTCTAAAAAAAATTACCCAGCCGGGTGGTCATTTCTCATGAAATACAACCTCCCGGGTGCTGAAATCTGATGAGCCGGTTTGGATGATCAGATCATCACCCGGATAGTCGTTTTTTATGAAATTGGACCTCCTGGCTAGCAAATTTAGCCGAGTCATCACCAAATTTTTTTCATTTGTTTTTGTTTTTTATTTTTTTAATTTTAGCCTAATTTAAGGGTTAAGGAAAAATCAAACTAATGATATGAACTAAACAAAGTAAAAGGGGATAAATATCGGTTTACCTCCCGACGAGGGTCCGAATTTTTTGTCTCAAACAAGACGTTCTCCATGTTCAATTTTTCATGGTGCCCTTCATGGATGGAGAATCTTCCACGATCGGTGCAACTTCCTTCTTCCACCATACTTGTTTGATCTTCTTTAGCTTGGCGGGGACCTTTTTCTTCATTTCCGATGGCTCGTTCTTCTTCTTGGGCAGCGGTGGTATGCTTTCCACTTTTACCACAGGTGCACCCACCTTTGGCGGGATTGGGTACACCTCAATTTTCTGCACTGTATTAGAGTTCTTACCATAAAAGATGCATACCTAACTGCATTGTTCCGTTTGGGTCTTGAAGGCAAACTTTTCTTTGTTTCCCGTTAATGTTTAGGTGGATTTCTCCAGCCCCAACATCAATGTTAGCATTTGCGGTGTTGAGGAATGGCCTTTCTAGTATAAGAGGCATCTTTACATCAGCCTCCATATCCAGCACCACAAAGTCGATAGGAACGAGACAGTTCCATATCTTTACGGGTACGTCCTCCATGATACCCGCCGGGTAACGGACCGATTGGTCGGCAAGCTGTAAGCACATTGCTGTAGGGGATAATGAATTGACATCAAGTTTGTCATACACTACTTTTGGCATGACGTTCACGCTTGCC
The DNA here is from genome assembly GCA_032690845.1 of Eleusine coracana subsp. coracana. Taxonomy (NCBI): domain Eukaryota; kingdom Viridiplantae; phylum Streptophyta; class Magnoliopsida; order Poales; family Poaceae; genus Eleusine; species Eleusine coracana. The sequence goes on along the minus strand of CM064428.1, from coordinate 39,625,052 downwards.
CCAAGATCACAGAGGGTGTTGTTGAAGTGTTGTATCCCGATAGAACATGGGATGGTTGGACATCTCGGATCTCGCTTCTTTTTTGGGAAGGAGTTTAAGATGGCAGCGCTGCATTCTTCTATTAATTTGACAATATCGGTGGACGGTATTGGGCCATTTGTTGTTGAGGATGTCCTTTAGGTAGTTGGAGTAGGTGGGAACCTGCATAGCATCAAGTAGAGGTATGTTGACATATAATTTCTTTATTACCTCCACAAACTTTCCGAATTGCTCGTCCACAGTTGGCTTCCTCTGGGGCCAGAGAAAGGGCAGCACATGTGTATCATAGAACTCATGTGGTGCCTTCTTAAGAGGCGCCTTTGTCTCCTCAGCTTCATTTTCCTCCTCCCCTTCTGACTCTTCATCGGTTTCCCTGGTCTTCCCTGCATTGTTAGGATTTGGCGGATCCTATGTGGATTTCCCAACTCTAATTGTGACAGCATTAATATTTTCCTTGGGGCTAGCTTCCGGCCGACCGGGGAGATTGCCAGAGTTAGGCTTAACAATAGAGGCGGCCAGCTACGTAATTTGTGTGTCTAAAATTTTATTATGACTAAGCTGGTTTTGTAGGGAGGTATTGAAGGCTTCCATATGAGAATCTATGCTTTCTAGGACTTTATCAGTAGCAATAAATTTCCTACTAGTACTTTCAATAATTTTGGATTGTCCTAAAACAAGATCACAGAAAGAAGATTCATTCAGAGTGAAGTTTCCGGAATTACCTTTGTTTTTGTCAAAGGAAAGGTTTGACTTGGACTCCCATCCGAAGTTTTTCGTACGGGCCTAAACCCGTTGTTGTTGTTGTTGTTGTTGAGGTAGTTTACTTCTTCCTCCTGAGTCTCTGGACAATGGCTTCCCATATATCCAACATTACCACAAACTTCGCAAGTCATGCGAGAGTCTATGGACTGGATAGTCTGTGGTGAATCCATTTTCTTCAAGAGTTGATCCATCTCGATTGCTAGCATGTCAATGCCATCAACTTGGTGGACTCCCCTCATCTTGGGCTGTGGCTGGTTTTGCCTCTCATCATAGCCACTATAGTTGGCGACCATCTTTTCTATGAGAGTTTGAGCTTCCTTGACCTTCAGGAAGAAGAAAGAGCCTCCAGTGGTTGCATCTAGGTGTTCACGAGCGGGGCGGTTGAGCCCATGGTAAAAGCTTTCGATCAGCAACCAATCTTCCATTCCATGATGTGGGCATGGCAATGTGCATTCTTGGAAGCATTCCCAAGCCTCAGGGATGCTTTCATCGATTAGCTGTTGAAAGCTTGAAATTTTGTTCCGTAGGGCGTTGGTTTTGCCCAGCGGAAAGAACCTAGCAAGAAAGGCTTGTACCATGTGGTGAGTTCTTCCTGATTGCTATAGAACCACTACTTGGCCTTAATCAATAGCGAGAATGGGAAAAGGCGAAGGTGGATGGATTCAGGGGTCATGTCCCTCATGGTGAAGGTGTTGCATACCGCCAAGAACTATTGGAGGTGAGTGTTTGGGTCATCTGATGCCTTGCCACAGAAAGGACTAGCCAGAACCATGTTGATTAAGGCCGGCTTCAGCTCATAGCTTCTGTTCCGCAAGTTCGGGTTCGGACCGGTGCGTATGTTGTCTGCAGATGGGGTGGAGTAGTCACGGATTGTCTTCTCAGCCATGATTGGTTGAGCGGACGTAGAAGGGTCTTGCTGTTGAGATGGTGTGATCGGAGGTTCTTCAAGAGCAACTCTAGGTCGAGGAGGGGTGAGTCATTGACGCACTCTTCTCAACAAAGCCTTCGGATCATTGTGGTAGTTGTCTGGTAGGTCGAAACCAGTCATAATGCATCCAGTTTACCCCATAAATAAACAGAACAAGGGTAAGCCCGTAAAGGAAAGCAGTAACTTCTTGACAGAAATATCAAAGTTAAATTTCCGAAATCTTAGCCTATTGCTTCCCTGGCAACGGCGCCCGAAATGCTTGTTGGTATTTCTTAATATCACATCAAGAATATCACTATTGTTGGTATGGCACCAGAAATGATTGTTGTCGTTTATTATGCTTTAAGAATAATGTGAATTAATACGCAAGCGCACGGAACACCATTTTAGCATTTCACCCGGGAGTATTCCAAGGTATCGTATATATTTTCTGCAGGAAAGCTAGGCGTAAGGTTATTTTCTACAGGAATTAATACGCAAGCGCACGGAACAATTATACCAACTGACCAAAGATGATGGTAAGAATGTTCAATAATAATGATAAGTGTAGTAACACAGGAGAAATCCAAATTAAGGTAAATAAAGAGGTCGGTTAAGCTAACCGGGAGGACAACGAGTCTAAGTCTTAGATTCCTAAAAAACAAAATATCTTCCTAATATATCTTACACCAATTTATTGGTACAGCCTCAAGTCTTTCACCTGTTAGCTCACTACGGGTACGCTATCACTAGACAACCCTGACTAAGACGGCCTGAACATGGTGGATTACTAAAAGGGATGGACAGGGCTGTCACCACCTGTGCCTACCACACAACCCAACGGGACGAATGCAAATCCAGCTAACGTTAACTTAGGCACCACGCCTACGCCTTCACTAGATATTCTTCCATTGCCCTAGCGGAAGAATAGCCAGGAGATAACCAAGTCTATGTTCGGAAGGAACTAAACATAATTAAATCCTAGCCGGGAAACCCGTGAACTACGCAATAAAGTTTCTTCTCGAATATTGTAACTTAAGGAAAATGACTAAATTAAGATAAATACTTGACAAGGAATAAAAGAAAAGATATTTATATTGATAAAGGATAAGTCTTACATAAAGAGAAAAGATACAACAGAGCTCATACCAAGACTCCAAGACTATTCCGGAATCCCGAGCAATGTTCTCAACTAGACTCTAACTCCTAACTAACTAACCTACTCTACTTAGTAGCACAAGTATTGGGAAATGAACTCCTTGATGTGTTTCTTTCTTCTATATATTTCTTGCGCTGAATTCCCCCTCTATTTATAGGTCCGGGGGGTATTTGTAGGTGAAGGAGGGTCGGTTGGCCAAAAACGTCATGCCAGGCGGTGGGCCACGCCGGGCGGCAGCCCAGGCCAGGTGGCCGTGGGATCGTGTCGGTTCTTGACTGATTCATTTTAGTCGGCTCAAATTTTGTCTTCATGGCGGTTGTTTGGTCGGTTCGTGTAGAATTCTCCATTCTGGGACCGGTAGGCGTGTTGGGCCTCATGGGCTGACAACCCTGAGTAGCCTCCCTGGGCCGGGCGGCAGGCCAGGCCGGGCAACATGGGGGGCCGGGTGCCGACTTCCTTTAGGTTGCCCCTTGACTTCTTTCGGTTAAGCTTCTTTTTGGCCTTCTCTTCCTTAGTCATATTTCATCATCCTTAATCCGGGAGGAGGAAACACCATCATGGTGAAGTATTTTTGGAAAATTGGCCGGGTTGGAAGGTTAGCCTGAAAACGGCTCCGTTTAACCGGCCGGGTGGCTGATTTCTGCCGGTCATGACCCTGTCAGTTGGTTTCTGATTTCAGCCTGAAAGTGACCCCGTTTAACCAGCCGGGTGCCTAATTTTAGCCGGTTATGACCCTGTTCGCTGGTTTCTACCCTGAAAAAGACCCTGTCGGCCGGTGAAAACGGTTGTTTCATAGTCGTGATCGGCCGACGGTGTGTTTCTTCATGTTTTTGCACATTTTGGGTCTGTTATGCCTGAAAACATATATTTCACCAAAACTCGTGGAACTTTATTTGTTTAAGCAAATATTTATTTAACTTTGATCTTTACCTTGCATTTTCCGACTGGTTGGTGGTTGATTTTTGGTTTTATCGACTGCCAACAGCTGGAGCGGTGGCTCGGTGTAAGGACCGAAGGCGTACCGAGAGGGGGGGGGGTGAATCGGTAAGCCGCTCATGAATCCAATTACTTCAAGTTCCACTACTTGAGTCTAACAAGAGAAGGAAACCTAAGCAATTCTAGTAGCCCAAGACCCTACACATGCTAGTGTACATGATAAGATAAAGTGTGGAAGCCAATCACACTAGCCTATGCAAGCCACAACTCACCCTACTCACTAGAGCACACAAATGCGGGATAGTAAAGAGAGGGTCAAGGAATGCTCATGATTTTTTCTTGAGGTCTCAGAAGGATGGCGCCTTCCCCTAATCCTCGTTGGACCACTCCCACCGGAGTCCCGGTCCCTCCCGCCAGCAAGTGGAGTTCTCGCCCACGAGCCCGCAATCACTCCTAGAGTGAAGACACGGTGTGCGCCACCGCTGCACAAAGCACAAGCTCGCCTCCCTCGAGAACTTGCCGCACTCCTCGAACTGACACGAGCGCTCACTAGCGATGCCCCTTTCAACGGCGGGCTCAAACCATGTACAAAAGTGTGACGCCCTTCACAACCGATCATGATAGGCTCGATCACCGACACCTAACCAGTCTAGGTCTCACCATAGACCAAGAGTAACAATCTAGATCACAGCCTCAAGGACACCCTAGACTTAGATGTGCAAGATGCTCAAGCTACTCTTCTCTAGCACTCTCAAGATATGCAATATCTCCTTCTAGTGCTCTCCTCTTTTCTTCTTGAACATTACCAAATGCTCTCAGGTATTCCACTGGCCAAGAGAGGTCTCCAAGACCCCAGCAAGGAAGTTATATAGGCTCCCAACCTCAAACTAGTCGTTGCTCCATGAAATTTCCTTTTTCGACACACTGACCGGACTGTCTGGTCACTCTGTAATAGCTCTCCCCAGCCGTTGGCCTCCTCTATCCAGGCAATCTTCTGAACTGATGGGACTGTCCGGTCACTGGAGCCTCTATGAAATGCACCTCCTCTGCCGTTCCTGCACTCCTACTGACCGGACCGTCCGGTCAGCAGACCGGACCGACCGATCCGTATAGAGTCACATGCTGACAGAGTACTGCTTCTCGCTCTATGTCCTGGACAACTCCCCATAGTGACCGTACAGTCTGGTCTCTACAAACCCCTCTGTCCGGTCTCTATGTGTCCTTGCTGGACTTCGTTTCCCAGCTTCTCCGAACAACTCCTTGGCTTCTCCACTATCACCTAGTGCCTGTGATTTCACCGAGCAACCTTGCACATCACCGACTAGACATGACCTAAGACAATGACCTAGACCCCCTTGATAGTCCGGTTTTTCCTATGGACTCAAAGCCCTAACAACTAGTCAAGTGTTCCACACACTTGCACCATAGCATGTTCTCCGCATTGATCCATCTCCATCAACCCTTGGACTCCATCAAGTTCACAAGCCTCCATGCTTGTGGTCATTGGCATCCAACGCCAAGGGAACCATCATCCATATGATTTATAATAGAATTAAGAGATGATTCCTACATATACAACACTCGTGTAGATATTAGCCCACAATTTCATAGTTGTCATCTATCACCAAAACATCCATACCACGAGGATCCAATCATTAATGGTCATGAAGCTTACACTCGGGTCAGCAACAGCGAGGTTGAAGCAGCGGTGTCAGCGAGAACGAGGTGGGGGCGAGAACTCGGTGTTGGGTGAAGAACAAGGAAGAAGACAAGGTCTTCTCCATTTGACCTAGGTCAAAAGATGGACGAACGGTCAAGATCATACAAGGACGCAATCAACGGTCACTGATCGAATTTGCTTCGCACGATCAAATGAATTGACCGGATGGTCCGCTCGTTACACCGAACTGTCCGGTCACTTCGAGCAGTCGGGAAATCAAGGTTTTGGATGACATAATGGCGTGCAGACTGGACAGTACGGACTTAAGAGAAGTTTCGTCCGGTCTCCATTTCTAGCTCCCGAAGCACTGTGCACAAGGCACATACCGTATTGTACGGTCTAATGACCGAACTATACGGTCACTTCCAGGAATTCGCTGAGTTAAAGAATTTATCCAATTTTCCATGTGCCCTTACTTAACACCCAATTAAAATACTGCACTTGGAATATGGAGGGAACTCTCAAACACTCCTTTTCAAATAGTGGCACTCTATAGCCTTCTCAATTTTTGCAAATGCCAAATGAAGAATTGAGCAAATATGAACCAAGGCAAATAAGAGCCAAATGGGTATGTATGAGCCTTAGTCCATGAACCGCGCAAGTAGATTTAACCGAGGAGTTCATAAGAGCTTGCTCAACGGTATTGAAGCACAATCCTTTCCTTTGGTCACACTTTTGGAGATGTATTCTCATATTTATCATGAGACACAAATATCTCCAAGTGAGACAATCCTCCTTTGTGTTTCCTATATGATGCATGCAACAAGAATTTTACATATGCACTGAAACTAAACATGCCATTTGAATGCAAGCAATATTAAAACAAGACACAAAGGAAACCTAGCAATGTCAAGTTTGAACCCCTCGCAAGCTTACTCGCTATAAGCCATAGAGGTGCCCCTAACAAGACAATCCTTGGTGGTGTGGCCATCCTTACAACACCTCTCAAAAAAGTAGTCATTAGCGAGAAGGGGTTTGATCCATGCGGGAATGGAATCACTTGTCCATATGATGTCGATGGCGGCGGGATATGAGCCAAGTCCCCGGTAGGAGACATTGTTCACAAGGTTCCTCCCAAGAATATCTTTGTGGATGGCTCTACCGTACCTCTCAAAGCCATCCATCACCATCTTCCTCTCTTTTTTGAGCTTGTGATATTCCTCCAAAACAAATGGCTCAAGAGAAGAAACCTCAACCGAGGTGGTTAGTTCATTACATATAGTAGAAGCATCACTCTTAGATGAACTGGAGGAGGAATGTGACACCCAGGTTTCCCATTTGACCTAACCAGCATAAAGAACACAAATCATAGCCAAGTGTAACATGAAATGATAGAGCCTCAATCAACTTTTAATTAATTATAGGCAAATAAAAACCCTGCAATCAAAATTGTGAGCAAAATGAAATTTTATTATACAACATATGCCAACTAAACTCATAATCAGATTAGTAACACTAAAATAGAATTTTATGAATTTAGTGAGCATTTTACCATATTTAGAAATGCCCCAATTAATTAATTAAAGCATAGAAACCTTTCACATTAGGGAGTTAATTATAAAATAACTATAAAAATTCTGACCAAATGGGTCGCATCAGAGCACCACAAATATCTCTTAGGGCCTTTGTGCAAAATCCCATAATTTTAGGATGTCCCTAGCTATTTTAATTGGAAATACCTTTGACCAGGGACCTGTTTGCAAGAAATCAAATAGTATAGGGGGTCCCGTGCAAAATCTTTTTCCCTCTCCTTCCACTGGCGCAGAACTTCTCCCCCTGCCAACGCCTTCCTCTCCCCCGCACGCTACCGCCTGCACCCCTCCGCCTTGGGACCTCGCGAGCAACAGCGCCACTGACCTCCCCCTCTATACCCTGTGCTGTCCCATCACTCCACTCCGTCGCAAGCTCACCCAAAAACCTTTCTTCTCTCTCTACACGCCAGCGACATGACCGGCCGGCAACTTCAATTCCGCCCCCCTTCTTGCTCTTGGTCTCCAACCACCTCACTCCCTCTGCGCAACTTGAAGACGCACCCGCCAACCCCCAAACACTCCCCACCCCTTGCTCCCTTTGCTCTCTCTTCCATTTCTCCTCTCCGTTCCCCATACTACCATTGTTGAGCAGAGCTGAAGCTCGAGCTCGGCTGCCGCTGTTCCACTGCTTCCCCCACGTGAGCAAAACCCCCAACACGCGCGCCTCACCCCCCTACACCTTCCTATGCCCCTGCTTGGTCGATTCCTCTTGCGCATTGGTTGAATCAAAAGAAAATCAGAGGCGACCCCCTCCGGTGACCTCCTCTGCCGCGGGCCAAAATTCCCCGCCCATGGTAAGCCTCGTCCCCTCCTTCCACCTCTCCCGTGCGCGCAACCCATCCACGCGTTTCCCTGACCCTTCTTTCCCTCGCTTTCATCGCAAGATCGCCGGCACCACTGCTTTTCCCCCATCGCTGCCTCTGCTCCGCTGGAAATCCCGAGCCGCCTCGCCGATGAGCACTACCTTCCGCTCCTCCCCGACGTAATCCGACGAGATGCCGAGCCTCTCCGAGTCACCGTGAAGCTGTAGGAGAAGACGGAGTCCAAGTTGGTGCTCCATTGAAGAAACGTGACCTCGCTGGACCTCTCTCTCCCGCCGCCTCTTGTTGCCGCCCCCTTCCGGTGAGAACCCGACCCCCCGAACCCCCCTGCCGTGTCCACCTCATCATGCGCACCACGCTAGCGCTCCCGCGACGAGCTTCAGCCGCCCCGAGCCGCCATTAGTGAGCCTCCGGTGAGACTCCGGCGTCGGTGACCCGAGTCCACTGGCAATCCTCCTAGCAGCCGACGTGGCGCTGAGCTGGCGCCTATGTGTCGCCTACGTGGCACTCCTTTAAAACAGAAATACCTAGGAAATTGCCAGAAAATGCTTAAACCTTTGAAAACTCCTAGTAAATCGAATAAAAAACCAATGAGGCTCAAACAATTTTTTGTTTGAATCATCTCTCTGTGATCTATTTTATTTGAAAACTCCTACGTGGCACCCGCCATTAATGTATTTTTAATAATACATTAAATTGTCAACACACCTAATAATTCACCAGAAATTCTAGGAATAAAATTAAATCCTGATTTTTGGTACGCTCATTAAAAACATGATTATCTACCACCAAAAAATTTTGGTTTGGGAAAATATGAATTATTTTAGGCTCTGGAATTTATTTAGTGTGTTTGCTTAGATTAATTCTAGTAATTATTCTGTAAATAATTTGCCCATGCCACTTATCATAAAAATCACTCATATATGCCTCTATCCATAGTAAATCACCCATGTCCAAAAACACAAATTTACTATACTAGTTAATTAAATTTCCCATATCACTCATTTACTCTATTTAATTGCATAAAGAATATATATACCTAAAATCTTAAATATCAACTTCACTTCTCTAAAGCATATGGCTTCGAGAACATAATAATAAATTTAATTGGTATTGAAACACAATGTGCTTGCATGCATCATATCATTGCATTAAACGGTGTTCCGACAATGCCGTTAACTCAATTCCATCATATAGGTAACGACCATCAGGAGCAAGAGAAAAACTTTCAGAAGGACATTGACCCTCAAGAGCAAGAAGTTGTAGTTTCTAGCACTAACATTGATCCAGGCAAGCCCCGGTTTGCATTCGCCTTTTTATAAAATTTTGCTAGTTTATATCATTACTAGTGTCTATGATTATTGTTGCATTAGGTCACAGGAGTTGATGGAAAACCACCATGCATGATATTAGTAATTACTAGTCTTGCTAGATATTATTATTACTAAGGAATGAACTTGACCACAAGAACGGGAATTATTAAAAGAAGTTTACTTTTGATGTTATGATCGGGCAGGGATTATGCATGTGTAGGTTTGCAGCAACACATGGGTGTTGACTACAGTAGCCCTACCTTGTCGAACCTAGGACCCGTCCGTGGTCGGCCCCTTGATCAAGTATTGAACAGTAGCAAATGCATGCTAGTTTATGGGCACTAGTAAACCGATGTAGCATTAAAGGTCACTTGCATTAAGGACGGTCAAGGTGCGTTGGTTATTGACCCTCCTGCTGCTGGAGTGGGCGGTTCATAGCATGAAGTACTGTTGGCAGAACGGCATGCCCACTCGATGTCACCACACCCGGGCTGAGGTGTATGTGCTTTTCTTGTGAAAGGATGCCATATACGACCTTAATTTGTGCGTATGTGTCGTGTATCTCAGGTTTTCCCAGCTGGTGTAAATCGATTGCAATTGTCGTCCCTTGCAGTAATGAGTACCACTTGGTCACCGCGCCAATCACGTAGTTGCACATGGTACTTGGAAATTGATTATGATATTTATTGTTGATGTTACTACTATTGCTTTTATGTTGTATTTACTTTATGTATTGTTGTCGAGAGATATTCTTGATAGTAGTTCTAGATATGCGTATGAGTATGAAAGATCGATGGACACGGGACATAGGGTTTATACAGGCTCGGGCCTCTCGAAGGATAATAACCCTACGTCCTGTTTGGTGTTTCTGTATTGCTAGGGTTCGCACTGGAATTAGGGTTCCAATACAAGTCTGTCTCTTGCCGAAGGCCCCCTGCCCCCCTTATATATCTGAAGGGCAGGGGTTTACATGGTAGCCTTTTAGTCGGTTACAACAGATCCTATCTATTCAACATATCTTCTAACCTAACTTGCTGCTTACTCAAACAAGTATCTAAGTAAATATCTTCTGGGCCGAATACACCATAGCCGAGCCCCCGGCCCACTCGTCCATAGAGCCGAGTGGTTAGGTATCCCGGGTCACAGTAGCCCCAAAGCACTTTCCATCTTGAATCATCGCCTTGATTTGCCTCGATATCTTATGAAATTGGGAAGTGCTTTTTCTATTACTTCTGATAACTCTTCTTCATAAACGCCTGAAAAAGACATAGCCTATGAATATAGCCCCCAACTCAGAAGGTTGTTGAGTCTGTACCAAAACAACTTTTGAGTTATTGAAAATTATCCAATAATCAAAATTAATCTTGTCCCTCAACTCAAAAGGACATCATAACACCCAAATCTTCCGATTTGTCAAACTAAACCAAAAAGCTCCATATTTTGCTGAATTTCCGCCATTCACTGAGTGATGCATCACCAAATTAATAACTACGTCCACAATGCCGAAACATCCTTAATCCGAGTGATTTACCATAAAATTCAATTGACATAGCCCCCAAGATTGGTGATGTATCAATTATAGTAATATAATACAAAAATACAGCCCCCAAGATTGGTGCCAAGATAATCCGAGTGATTTATCATGAAATATCAAAAGGTACAATTTCCAAGGTTGAAATTGCAACAATCCAACTGATTATTCATGAAATCTTGAAAAGTACAATTTCCAAGATTGAAACAGTAACAGTCCGAGTGATTTATCACTAACATTAAGATTGGCAACATCCAAGGTTATCGCTTGAAAATAATCTTGATAGCATAATAAATGCATGTACCGATTAATATAACTGGACTTAATGGGTTACGAGAAACCTTGGCCCACTAGGTTATCTATCCCTTATAAAAGTGCTGCCGAACAGTCGCATCCCTTCGTCTTCATTTCGCCGTCGCCGCCATCTTGCGCACACAAACCCTAGATCTCGGGCCTCCATTTCGCCGCCGCTGCCATCTTGCGCCCACAAACCGTAGATCCCGGGCCTCCATTTCCATCCAGAAACTCCATGCAACCACTGTCCACTGTACTGAAACAAGAGCGATGTCCCTGAAGTGCACCTATCAATGCGCTAAGTCTCAATCCGAGAAGCAATCTTCTCCTAGAAAGGGAGAGGAAGAAGAAACAGTCTTTGACATCCCTGCCGGCATCAAGGAGTTCCCGAGTGAGACATGGATTCTGAGAAAATCAATAGATTGGTGATTGATGGCGTGCTGCAGGATCAACAGACCGGAGGATGGATCGAGGCCACAGGTTAGAGATTTTTTGAGACCCCAAGTGTCTCACTTTCATTTAACCAACATGAAGAGCTTAGATCATGAACAACATAGCATGAAATAATAAGACTCACTCCTTTTTAATTAATTCTAGGCAAATAAAAACCCTACAATCAAGTTATTAAACCAATTCAAAAATTTTAATACAACTTATGCTAAATAAATTCATAATCATGTTGGTAATAATAAAATAGAATTTTATGAAATTATTGGGTATTTTATCTACTTGGCAAGACCCTTAATTAATTAATTGATTCTTAAGTAACTAATTAATACATTTAATTAATTCTAAAAATATGTTTATGAAAATTTCAAATAAAATTCACGAAAGTGTTCTCCACCATTAAAATAGTCAGTCCACCAAATTTCACTAATTTAGGAAGTCCCTAGCTATTATATTTTGATTTATTAATAACCATAGTTGACTAGGGACCTTTTTGTGAGGATCTTTAAAGATCAGGGGGCACAGTGCAAAATCCCCTTCTTCTCCCTCTCACTAGCCTCCCCCCCCCCCCCCCAGTTGATGTCGGCGCACCGCCCGGGCCGCCTTCACTCCCCCTCGAAACCCCCCGCGCGCTACAGCATCCGCTCTGCCCTCTGCTCCTCCGCTCTGTCCCCTCACCGCGCGTCCGCCCAACGGCCTTCGCTTTCCTCTTCTCCCCTCTGCACGTCACCGAGCGACCCGGCCGGACTTCAACTCCGCTCCTTTTCTCCCCCACTCACTCTCTTCCCCCTCTGCGCGACTTGAAAGCACGATCACAAGCTCCTGATCACGCCACATCTCTGCCCACTGCTCCCCGCTCTCTCTCTCCCATTCTCCCTCTGCCACTCCGCGCTCTACTTCTCCCCGCCATTACCGAATCCAAGCTTGAGCTTGCATTCTCACTGTCCTAGCCTCCCTCAAACCCAGCCAGAGCACCAGCAGTTTCGCGCACACCTCTTCTCCCTTCCTGGCACATCGCACAACCATCATCCATCAAAGAAGTGAACCAAGTTGGAGAAAAACCGAGAATCCTTCCCGGTTGAGCTCCATTGATGCCAACCCTGATTCCGTCCAAATCGATGAGCCCCATCACCCATTCTTTTCCCTCTCTTGTGCGCACCCATCTGACTCACTTCCCTGACCCTTTTGCTCCATGTTTCTTTCACGAGATCGCCGGCATAGCTGCTAATCCCCAGCCACCGTCTCTGCTCCGGCCAACCGACACCGCCTAGCCAACGAGCACCATCTCCTGCTCCTTTCCGATGCACGCCGACTTGATGCTGAGCCTCCCCGAGTCGCCGTGAAGTTGTAGGAGCCGGCCTCAAGTGATTTCCCGCCCGGTAGATGAGGCGCGACCTCACCGAACATCATCCTTCTTCCGCCTCACGTCGCCGACCAACTTCCGGTGAGAACCACATCTCGCGAACCCCTCCTCTCCCCTCACCGTGATGCGCGCTCCATTTTCCCTCAACCACGGCGAGCTTTTCCTATGCTTAGCCGCCGGCAGCGAGCCCACCGGCCGCGCGCCGCCCCGCTCCGACGAGCCTACTGGCCGTCCTTCTGGCACCGACATGGCATCCATGTGTAGTCGACGTGGAGCTGAGATGTCGCCTATGTGGCCTTTCCCAGAACAGAAAATGCCCAGAAATTGTCAATAACTTTGAAAAACCATAGTAAATCGAATATAACTCCTTTGAGCCTGAAACTAATTTTGTTGAACTCATCTTCCAGTTCTCTATTATAGTAAATTGATAAGTCACCATCTCTGTACATGCATTTTTATCAATATATTAAATTGTCCAGACAATGATTAAATCACCAGAAATTCTAGGAACCAAATTTAATTCTGATTTTTGGCAAGCTTAATAATTACATAATTATCAATCACCACAAATTTTGGTTTAGTAAAATATGAATTATTTTAGGTTCTGGAAATTATTTAGTGTGCTCACTTAAATTAATTCTAGTAATTATTTTATAATTAAATGGCCCCTGCCACTTGGCACAAAAATCACTCACACAAGAGTCTGTGCCCAGTAAATTACACAAGTCCAGAAACCTAAGTTTACTTAACTAAATTAAATTAATTGCTCATACCACTATTTTACTTTAATAAATGCTAGTAATTAGAGTAATTATATCTAGAGGCTGTAAGTTGGTAAAAATACAATTCATCTATGCCCCTGTTCATGATAAATCATTCAAGATCAGAATCAATTGGTTACTATTTAATTGCTTTATTATTTTGAAAAGTCATAACAACCCTAAATAAATGATTAACACACATAAAATGATGAAACTCTAATTTGTTTCATTGAAGCATATGGCTTCGAGAACATAATAATAATGTTAATCAATATTTAAAGACATTGTGCATCATATCATTGCATTCTGTGATATTTTTATAATACCGACAATTCAATTCTATCGTATAGGCAATGACAACCCGGAGCAGGAAGAAGAGGATCTTCAGAAGGACCTTGATCCCCAAGAGCAAGACGTTGTAGTTGCTAGCACTAACATCGATCCAGGCAAGCCCCAGTTTTCATTCGCCATTTTATAAAGTTGCTAGTTTTCAATATTACTAGTGTCTGTGATTATTGCATTTGGTCATAGGAGTTGATTGGAACCCACTTGCATGATACCCAAATGACCTACGCCACTGTCATTAGAACTTTGGCAGTATCGGTACTGTGTCGCTATGCTTAGTAATTGCTAGACGCGATAGATATCATTACTAAGAATGAACTTGACCACTAGAACGGGACTTATAAAAGAAGTTTATTTTGATGTCATGACCGGGCAGGGATGATGCATGTGTAGGTTTGCAGCAATACATGGGTGCTGACTGCGGTAGCCCTGCCCTGTCAAACCTAGGACCCATCCGTGGTCGGCCCCTTGGTCTAGTATTGAATAGTATCAAATGCATGCTAGTCTATGGGCACTAGTAAACTGATGTAGCATTGACGCGGCAATGAGGATGGTACCTAGTACAGTGGTCGTTGACCCTTCTGCTGCTGGAGTGGGCGGTTCATACCGCGAAGTACTGTTGGCAGGACGGCATGCCCACTCGCTGAGACTAGACCGGGACCGAGTTGTTTTTCGTCCCTGCAAAAGGTTGCCATATACGACCTTAATTGGTGTGTATGTGTCGTGTATCTCGGGTTATCCTAGCTGGTGTAAATCAATTGCAATTGTTGTCCCTCACAGTAACGAGTACCACTTGGTCACTGAGTCATCATGTAGTTGCACATGGTACATGGGAATTGATTATGATGCTTATCGTTGTTGTTACTATTATTGCTCTTATGTTGCACTTACCTTATGTATTGCTTTATTAGCTTATTGTTGCAACTAAAGTTACCTTCTAATCTACCTAGTTAATTTGAGAAGTAAAACTTGATAGAACTAATAGGTTGCTTAGTGCGAGTCTTTTCAAACAAGCCACCTATTAGAGCCATTGCATGCCTAGATGTCCGACGGGTAAGTCTTGCTGAGTAATTAGTACTCAGGCTTTGTGCCATTGTTGTTTTTAGGTAATGAAGAGGTAGAATTGCCTGAGAATGTGCTGCCCTGGGACATGCAAGTCCCTGAGGGTTGGACTGCCCACTGGGAGTCCGACTCACCGCCACAGTATTGATGTGTGTTGCTAGAGTGATGGTTATTCGGGCATGAACTATTACTATGCTGTATCGTCGAGCTCTTAGCTTCTTATCGCGATTTGCTTCCGCTGTTTCCAAAACATTCTGAACTTGTAATATTCCGTGGCACTCTGAGAACTCATTGATGTAATTTTCAACTTAAATTCGACCCAGTGTTGTATTATCAAGTGTCTGCGTTATCAGACCGTTGGGACCTCGATCCTTCGGGAAGGGGCACTACAGCTGATATCAGAGCCGTGGTCCATGATAATACAACAAATAAATCATATTTTCAAAAACCACGATGTTGCGAGTGAGGATACGTTAGTATTGCCCCTAGTAGATAATAGGGTAGTGACAAGCTAACCTGGGTTATGACTGTTTATATTATTGCATCTACGGCATTTTCAAACGAAGGTACGTGCATGCTTAACCGACACGAGTGATATCGGTGTCTGTGCTTGCAGGCGGATACGAGACATTGTTGGCTCGTGACATATCACGGGGCGATCCTTTTCCATGGATCGTTACTAGTAGAACTGTTCTTCTTTTTGTAGTTTCTTTTGAATTTGATGTAATGTTTCTGCAATGGATCTTCTGCAGGTACACTAACGCTGTTAGTATAACACTTAGAATGACTTACGTGTTGAGTGCGGGTCGTCACCAAATATCCGTGCCGCTAAGTCGCGGCAAGTTAGGTGTTGTGTTGTGAGGAATGATAGGTTAATAAAATGAAGGTTTTACATCATGCATCCCATTGTAACTAAACTAAAATTTGGTTCTCTCCTTGCTCACCAACCTCAGAATAACTTTTTTTTCTAAACATGATAAAGTATAAAATTCTGGATAACAAGGTTAACAAGAATCTGTCCTGTTTTTAGCTGCCAACTTCAAAAATTCACAACTAAAGTTATACTTCGGATTTTTAGGTGTTTAAATACAATCTGGAAAGCCCTAGAAGCCTATTTTCATCTCCAATAGGTTTCACCATCTTCCCAGTTTTCCCCTATCCAGTAGAGCCAAAACATTAAGCCTATGTCAATCTGAAACCG
Organism: Eleusine coracana subsp. coracana; assembly: GCA_032690845.1. Lineage (NCBI taxonomy): Eukaryota > Viridiplantae > Streptophyta > Magnoliopsida > Poales > Poaceae > Eleusine > Eleusine coracana. The sequence goes on along the minus strand of CM064428.1, from coordinate 39,608,859 downwards.
AATTTGTTTTGAGACCAATTGCCGTATTATTGACCCTTGAGGCTGGAAAATGTGAACAAAAACTTTGTTTCTGTATTTCATAGCACTATATATGAAATGCATTGTTACTCATGGAAAATTGTACTCACCATTGGGTTTATGTTCCAGATGGGTGACCAAGGTTTTGAGGAGCTTTCGCACGACAGGTGGCGCTACACCACCGGACTCCACCACCGTGGCTTTCCTACACTGTTGTGGGATCTCTTACGCTTGTTGGGCTACGACGAGCCGCCCTCTTACATGGGCCGTGAGGTCCGTCATCACGGCATGACTCTTGCTGAGGTGCACATCAGCGTGCCCACACACCCGCGCATCCCCGACATGGCGGGTATGGAGAGCACGACGACTTGTGGGAGCCTTCGTGAGGGCCTGGAGAGAGTCGCCCACAGGGCTCTCACCCACTTCTGCGGGCGCCACACAACAGCGCTCTCTGGGACTCTGTTTGAGATGATTCCCATCTGGCACCAGGCCAACCCTGTCTGGCAGAGGCGTGTCAGGTGTATCGGCCGTGACGACTACCCGACGTACCACGCAGGGTACCACCGTGTGTCCTACTACTCCGTGTACCTCCTCAACTTGGATGAGGAGGCTAGCAGCCACGACAGTATCATACAGGCACAGAGGAGGTTTGGGTTCAGAGGAATGACCTACAGGCATAGACCGACGCACAACAGAGAGAGATTCAGCGGCTGACCACTGCTCTTGAGGCGTGTGAGACTCGCATCACTGAGGTGACTGGACAGCGCGACTTCCTCGCGCAGGAGGTTGACAGACGTGGCATGATTATGCAGTAGTGCGCCAACCACAACGAGCTTCTATAGCATCAGTTGACGGCTGCACAGCATGAGATGGAGCTTATGGGAGAGGATTTAGAGACCCTGGCCCAGGATAACCAGGGCTTGCAGCAGCAGCTTGAGGCAGCCCTTGCACCACCGGCAGCACTGGAGGAGGAGGACCCGTAGGAGGATACGGACGAGGAGTCTGACGTAGACTATGAGGCACCCGCCCGAGGCAGGACAGGAGGATGATGGTAGACTAGCCTAGTCTCGGTAGTCAGGATCAGTGGGTAGGTAACTTTTGTCGAACCACACGAGGTTGTTGTATTTTGGGGTTGATGCGTGAGATGTTTTTGTAGCTCGAGGTCCACATATTCCGAGTCATATATTGAAACTATGATGATTTGCGCTGCGCATTGGGTGTACCATTAGTAGCTATTGTTGTTGCAACAAAGTTAATCGTACTCATTGACTCAATCAAAGTACTTTCTTTGTAGATGGTTGAAAACAATGAACAATCACCACAAGGTGGGAAATTACCGATGGCCTGGAGTTCACAGATATGATTCACCTGTTTTGGAGAGTTCTCCAGAGATTCGGATACTCCATTCCACCCACCTATGTTGGCAAGGAATTCCAGGAGCATGGAGTCCCCTCATGTGTCATCCATGTGGCGGTTCCCGCCAATTACTCCGTCATCCCCGCATGGGAATCTTGGACCCTTAGCGTCACCGGGACCGATCTGCCTTCCACCTGGAATATAGCTGCATTCTAGGCACTTACTCGGTTCTGTGAAGACCACAAGCATGATGTTGCTGGAACACCCATTGCCTTGCTACCCATTAATGATGTGATAGATTTCGAATGGATGAGGCATGTGGATTTCATCTTTGATCCAAACCACCGCCACCATGATCCTATGCTGCCCATAATAGAGTATTATGGTTTGTCCATGTTTGCTTTGTGCACCAACTTATGCCGGCGATTGGATGTGTTCCATTCTGCACTACGACTTTCTGAGGTTAAAAAACAAGCTAAGGATGAAGAAATCACAGAACTGAACCAGCAAATCCAAGCCAAGAATGAAGAGATGGATGCGATTCTAGAAGAACATGACCAAGCCTTGCAGGATGCAGCGGATTTTGAGCATGACATGATTGAGGCTCAAGATGACTTGAATGCATTCAAGGCTGCCCATCTTCCTATTGAAGGGAATTGGGATGAGATCTTCATAGAGTATGGAGAACAAGACGAAGTGGAGATGGCACCTGCCGGTGTTGATGACGAGGAAATGATGGACCTGGAAGAACCAGGAGAGCCTACGGAATAGGAAGAACCGGAAGAGCCGGAAGACTTAGGCCAGGAGTAGATGATTCGCTAACCCTGTGCACGATCGTGTAGTATATGTATCCCTAGTTCGATATAGAAGTGTGAATCTTGCATATTGTGTCCGCAATACTGTAACTAGGTGTCGGCACATGTATGTAAGGAACCGGGTGATGATGTCATTTAACAACCGTGTAGACTGAATTGAATCAATGGAGATGGTTGTCATTCTGAGATTTTACCGTGCCACTTGCAAATTTATATTCTTGCGCATGCGATTTTATGAAATATTATGAGAAACAACTAATGTGCAACCGTATAAATTGCAGCATGGTGCATACTCGGAACCAGGAAGATCCTGAGAGCTCTCAGCAAGGAGCGAATCCTGAGCCTTCATTAGCTAAAGTCCTGGCCACTGCACTCAACAGGCAGCAGAATGACTCCGAGTTGCTTCGTCGACTGGTCGACATCACGACTCATCTAGCTAGATGTGGAGATAACCACAACAACCACAACAACCAGCCCCGTCAGAGCACTTACTCAGATTTCCTAGGTACCCACCCACCCACCTTCGAGCATGGCAGAGAGCCGCTGGACGCCGACCACAGGTTGCGTCAGACCAAGTCTAAATTTGGTCTACTGGAATGCACCGAGCACCAGAATTGTGCTATTCACCGCCCAACAACTCCATGGCTCTGCTAGTGCCTGGTGGGCCAACTATGAAGCTTCTCTGCCCGCTGGACACCGCCTGGAATGGAATGACTTCAAAGATGCTTTTCATGCTCATTTCATCCCCGCTGGTCTCATGCAGAGAAAGTTCCAGGAATTTATGGATCTAAAACAAGGAGGGAGAAATGTCCTCCAATATTCTGAAGCTTTCAATCATCTTGCTCAGTACGCCACTGAGTACGTTAATACTGAGGAAAAGAGGAGATACACATTCTTGCGAGGGACGAATGCTACGCTCATGGAACGTCTGACTTGGCAGACGACTGGCACATACAATGATCTGGTCAATGCTGCTATTGTCCAGGAAGGCGCCATGCGCCAAGTTGAAGAAGAAGACCGCAAGAGAAAGGCCACTGCTACTGCCTCTGCTGCCCCATAGGCGAAGCATCGCCTGATATATACTTCACCTACCGGACAACATTTCCGGGCCGCACCGCAGCAACAGTTTCAGCGACGATTTGGCCTGAACTACTCGAGATCACCACAGCAGCAGAACTTACCACCTCGTGCACCTTATCAATGGCAAAACACTCAGTACCGTGCACCATATCAGCAACAAGGGAACCCGAGTGCTCGTGCCCCACTGCCTGCTGATCGTGGACGCAACTACCCTTGCTACAACTGTGGTCGTACCGGCCACTTTGCAAAGAACTGCACTGCACCAAGGGGCAACAATAACCAGCGTCAGAACCAGAGCAGGAATGTGAATGCACCATCACGTGGTGCCCAAGTGAACTACACCAATGCGGAAGATATCCCTCAGGGCAAACCCGTGCTGACCGGTACACTCTCGCTCTATCGCCAGCTTGTCCTTGCACTTTTTGATTCTGGTGCTACGCATAATTTCATTAGCCAAGCATGTGTGCAAAAACTTAATCTTCAACCCCAGACTATAGAAAGATGTTATACAATTTGTTCCCCCACTAGGAAAATTAGTGCCAATCAAATAGTATGCAAAGCCCCTCTAGAAATAAACAAAAAAAATCTACCCCATGGATTTTAGCATGCTTAGCCACCAGGGTGTAGAAATTTAATTTGCTTCAAAGTTTTTGCTTGCAAGGTTTTATTTTGGCTTGAGGAAATTCCATTTTTAACTTGCCTCTATTATTTCATGCTCATACTTGAGTTCAAAATTTTTGGCAATTTGTGCTAAGCAAGAAATGAGACACCTGGGTGTCACAGCCCTCCCTCCTTAAAGAAATCTCGTCCCGAGATTAAGAATGAAGCAGACTAGAGAGGGGCAAAAATTTACCTGTGAATGAAGACCAGAATTCTGGGTAATGAGTACTCAGAAATTCTTCCAATTCCCAGTGGATTCATCTTCTGAGTGATTACTCCATTGCACTTTATAGAATTTAATGTTTCTTTTGTGGGTTGTGCGTTCTTTTTCATCAAGGATTTGTATTGGGTGCTCGGAGTATGTGAGATCTGGTTGAAGATGATCATACTCTTCCAAGACAACATCAATTGGAGGTTTGAGACATCGTTTTAGTTGAGACACATGAAACGTGTTATGTACTCCAGACAGATTTGGTGGTAACTCCAGCTTGTAGGCGACTTGACCACATCTGTCCAAGATTTTAAATGGGCCAATGTAGCGGGGTGCTAATTTTCCTTTGATTCCAAATCATTGAATGCCCTTCATTGGTGACACTCGGAGATAGACAAAATCATTCTTGTTGAAAAACAATGGCCTGCGTCGTTGGTTTGCATACTTTTCTTGATGATATTTAGCAGCCTTGAGATTTGCTTGAATTGTCCGAACCTTTTCTTCTGCATCCTTGACGAGGTCAGGACCAAAAGTTACTCGTTCTCCTGATTCAGACCAATTCAACAGTGTTCTACAACTCCGACCGTAGAGTGCTTCAAAAGGGGACATTTTTACACTCTCTTGGTAACTGTTGTTGTATGTGAATTCTGCATATGGTAAATACTCATCCCAGTTACCACCATGTGTTAAGACACATGCTCTGAGCATATCTTCCAAGATTTGGTTGACATGCTCAGTTTGTCCATCAGTAGCGGCATGATAAGCAGAACTTCGGATCAACTTAGTACCCAGAGATGGATGCAGTTGCTCCCAAAAACGAGCAACAAACTATGAGCCATGATCTGTAACAATGGTCTTGGGTACTCCATAGAGACACATAATTCTTGCTATGTATAGTTCTGCATACTACTGTACGCTATATCTGGTGTTTACTGGTAGAAAGTAAGCAGACTTTGTGAGTCTGTCAACAACAACCCAAATCGAATCATGCTTCCGAGATGTGAGAGGGAGGCCAACAATGAAATCCATACTTATATCTTCCCATTTCCAGGCAGGAATACTCAATGGCTGAAGTAGTCCAACCTGTTTCAAATGGTCGGTCTTAACTCTCTGACAGGTGTTGCACTCCATGACATATCGAGCAACTTCTCGCTTCATTCTGGTCCACCAGAAATTTTTCTTCAGGTCCTGGTACATCTTGTTACTTACAGGATGAATGGAATACTTAGAGTGATGTGCTTCATCCAAGATTTTGCGACGAAGCTCAAAATCCTTCGGTACTACTAGGCGGTTATTGAACCACAGAGTACCATCCGAATCTTACATGAAGCAGTTTGCCTTGCCACTCTTAAGGTTCTCTCGAATGTACTTCATTCCAGCATCTCTTTTCTATGCAGCAATGACCTCATCACGAATGGTGGAATGAATACTGAGATTGTTGATCACTAGGGCAAGCAATATATGTAGGCTAGGTTCTGTGGTACTCGCTTCAATGCTGCGGTCTATCACTAGATTATTGCAGTGTATCTTTAGACTCAGAGCGTCGGCGACCACATTAGCCTTGCCTGTGTGGTAATGAATCTCCAGATTATAGTCCTTAATTAATTCTAGCCATCGACGTTGTCTCATGTTCAGATCAGTCTGAGTAAATATGTACTTCAAGCTCTTGTGATCTGTATAGATGTGTACTAAATTACCGAGCAAATAATGCCTCCAAATTTTTAGGGCAAGGACAACGGTAGCTAGTTCCAAATCATGGATAGGATAGTGCTCTTCGTGCTTCCGCAGTTGTCGAGATGCATAGGCAATAACACGACCATCCTGCATAAGCACACATCCAAGTCCGGTCCCATATGCATCACAATATACGTCAAACGGCTTGGTGATGTCTGGTTGAGCCAATACTGGGGCGGTAGTCAACAATGTCTTCAATTTCTGAAAAGCTTCTTCACAATTGTTGCTCCAATTGAACTTCCTATCCTTTTTCAGCAGCTAGGTGATGGGTTTGGTCAACTGAGAGAAATTAGGAATGAACCTCCGATAGTATCTAGCTAGTCCGAGGAAACTACGAACTTGGTGGACGGTTTTCGGTGGCTTCCAATCTAGCACATCTTGGACCTTGCTTGGGTCTATAGAGATACCTTCGGCTGAAACTATGTGACCAAGGAAGGGCACATGGTCCAACCAAAATTCACACTTACTGAAGTTCGCAAACAACTTGTGATCTCGTAGACGCTGAAGAACAATATGAAGATGTTCGGCATGTTCTTCCTTGGACTTCGAATAGATAAGAATGTCATCAATGAATACTACCACGAACTTGTCTAGCTCTTGCATGAAGACTGAATTCATGAGATACATGAAATAGGCAGGCGCATTTGTCAATCCAAAGGACATCACTAGATATTCGAATAATCCGTATCTAGTAGAGAATGCAGTCTTTGGAATATCTTCCGCTCTGATCTTGATCTGATGATAACCCGACCGAAGGTCAATTTTGGAAAAGACCTTGGCACCAACCAATTGATCAAAAAGAATATCAATATGGGGCAGCGGGTATTTATTCTTGATGGTGACTTCATTAAGAGGCCGGTAATCAACAACAAGACGCAGAGACTTGTCCTTCTTCTTCACAAAAATGGCGGGACAGCCCCAAGGTGAAGTACTTGGGCGAATAAATCATTTTTCTAGCAACTCATTCAACTGTTTCTTCAATTCAGCTAGCTCATTTGGAGCCATTTTATAGGGACGTCGGGATATTGGAGAAGTCCCTGGCTGGAGCTCAATCTTGAATTCTACTTCGCGATTAGGTGGAAGTCTAGAGATATCTTCCGGAAATACGTCGGGATACTCACATACAATAGGGATGTTCTCAAGTGATGGTCCTTCCAAATGATAGACAACCAGATCCCTCGAAGAGATGGTGCTAAGAGAAAGGGTGTCTGGACCATGTAGGGGAGAGTTCAAATGGACCACACGGGGCTCTATATCCAACATGGCTCTATGGGTTTTCATCCACTCCATGGCAATAATTAGGTCAATCTCTTGGTTATGGAGCATGATAAAATTGGTGGAGTAGATTTTCTGATTGATTTCTAGTGGAGCTTTGCTTACTATTTCATTAGCTAGAATTTGTCCAGACGGGGAACGGACAGTAAAGCACTGATTTATAGTGGTGGTGTGGAGATTATGTTTTTGCACACAAGTTCTGCTAATAAAATTATGAGTAGCACCGGAATCGAAAAGAGTGAGAACAGGCTGGCGGTAGAGTGAGAGCATACCGGTCAGCACGGGATCACCCTGGGGAATATCGTCAGCGCTGGTGTAGTTCACTTGGGCACCACGAGACGGTGCATTCATAGTCTTGTTCTGCGGAGGGCGCTGATTGTTGTTGTTGTTGCGCCTAGGTGCTGTACATTCTCTGGCGAAGTGGCCGGTGCGACCACAGTTGTAGCATGGGTAGTTACCTCCATGACTGACAGGCTGGGGAGCACGTGCATTCTGACTTCCCTGCTGCTGGTTGGGGGCACAGTACTGAGTGTGTTGTTGCTGCTGCTGTGGTGCTCGGGGTGGAAAGTACCGCTGCTGCTGTGGCCTCGGGCGCTGAAACTGCTGCTACGGGGACGTCCGGTACCGCTGTCCAGATGGTGAAGTATACACCAGGCGATGCTTCGCCTGTGGGGAAGCAGAGGCACTAGCAGGGGCCTTCCTCTTGTGCTCATCCTCCTCAACTTGGCGCATGGCACCCTCCTGGACAATAGCAGCATTGACCAGGTCGTTGAAGGTGCCGGTTGTCTGCCAGGTCAGACGCTCCTTCAGTGTGGCATTCATGCCATGCAGGAAAGCATACTTCTTCTTCTCCTCAGTGTTGACATACTCAGTGGCATACTGAGCAAGATGGTTGAACACCTCAGAATACTGGAGGGCATTCCTCCCTCCTTGTTTCAGGTCCATGAACTCCTGAAACTTCCTCTGCACAAGATCGGCTGGTATGAAACGAGCTCGAAAGGCAGTTCGAAACTCATTCCACTCGACACGGGTCCCAGCGGGTAGTGAAGCGACATGGTTTGCCCACCAGGCACTAGCAGGGCCCTGGAGTTGCTGGGCGGCGAGTAGCACCTTCTGGTGCTCAGTGCAGTCAAGCAGACCAAACTTAGACTCGGTCTGACGCAGCTAGTGGTCGGTGTCTAGGGGCTCTCTGGCACGCTCGAAGGTCGGCGGGTGCGTACCCAGAAAGTCTGAGTAAGTGCACTGTCGGGGCTGGTTGTTGTTGCGGTTGCCCCCATGTCCAGCCAGATGGGACGTGATATCAACTAACCTGCGGAGCAACTCAGAGTCGTTCTGCTATCGGCTGAGTGCTGCAGCCAGAACATCTGCTAGAGAAGGCTAAGCATTAGCTCCCAGCTGAGAGCTCTCAGGATCATCCTGATTAAGAATCACACCATGCTGCAAATTACACAAATCAAAGTTGGGTACATGGTTATTAAAAAGGGTTAAGAAATGTATAAACTTGCATGGGTGCTCTAAGGGTTAAGAAATGTAAACCATTTTCACAAATCAAAGTTGGGTACATGGTTATTAAAAAGGATAATCATCACACTAACTCATCCATACGTGCCTCGACGCCTAACTATGGTATTGTGGACGCACTATGGCTCATATACGACCAACTCATCTACTCCTGGTCTATGGCTATCGGCTCGTTGGGTTCTGGCGGTCCCAACGGTTCTTCTGGTGCTTCCCGATTCCATCTGCTCTACACCAACATTTTCGGCTTGCTCCATCTCTTCATCCACTTGTCTTCCATACTCCATAGGGATCTCATCCCAATTATCTATGATGGGAAGGTGGGTAGCCTTGAAGGCGTCAAATTCGACTTGAAGCTCCTGCAGTTCAGACTCCATGATGTCAGCATCTCCAATAGCTTGGTCATGCTCTTCGATGATCATATCCATCTCTTCATTCTTCGCTTGTACTTGCTGGTTTAATTCTGCAATTTCCAGAATCTTGGCTTGCTTTTCGGCTTCGGAAAGCCGAAGTGCGGCCCGAAACATGTCCAGTTGATGGTACAAGTTCTTACATATGCCAAATAGAGAGAGTCCATAACACTCTGCCACATGTAGAGTTGGGCGATACAGTGGGTGGTTTGGATCGAAGACAAAATCCAGATGACGGTTCCACTCAGGATCTTCCATATTGTCAATGGGTATCAAGGTTACAGGTGTTCTAGTGACCTCATGCTTGTGGAGTTCACAAAACAGAGTGAGGGCTTTGAGGGCAGCAACACTCCATGTGGTGAGTAGGTCCACGCCAGTGACACTGATAGTCCATGACTCCCATGCCGGTAAGAAGGAATAGTTGGTGGGAACTGCGACATGGACTACACAGGAAGTGATTCCATTCTCGTCAATGGTCTTTCCAACGTAGGTGGGAGGGATATCATGTCCATAACCCTGAAAGACACTCGAAAAGAGTTGAGTCATCCCAGGGATCTCCAGACCATCGGTGATTTCCCAACCTGGTGGAGCTTGGAAATTGTTTTCAGCCATCTACAAGGGCGAAATTTGAATGAGTCAGAATCTTCCTTAAGTAGAGTGCATTTCATGTTCAACTTCATAAAATACAGAAACAAATTTTTAGTTTCCATTTTCCAGCCTCAAGAGGTTATTAATACGGAGAGGGATTTTTAACAGATTCGGTCTTGACTGTGCGGCAGTTAGAAATCAAGTATTCTGCCCAGAAAACAAAATCTACAGAACTGGTTCTTGGTACCACGTTACAGTAGACTTTCATAGCTTTTCAGATGGTGTTTGTATTCCCAAAAATTCCAAGTAGAACTGGACTTATGATCTTTGCAAGTTCAGGGATCTGTTAAAAACAGAGAGTTGACAGATTGTTGTTAACTTAATAATTCAAATGTGTATTTTGAATTTTGTACTTATCAAACTTGCAAACTTTTATTTCAGAGGTAGGTAAGTAAGGAGAGAACAAAATTTTAGTTAAGTTATAAGGAATGCAATGATGCAAAATTCAATATATTTACCTAGCGTTCCTCACAACACACACCTATATTGCCGGTACTTAGCAGCACAAAAATTGGTGATGACCCGCACTCATCACGTAGCCACTAAGTGTTGTACTAACGGTGTTAGTGTACCTGCAGAAAAACTCATTGCAGAAACATTACATTAAATTAAAAGAAACTACGAAAATAAGGGTAACTCTACAACGGTTCATGGAACGAACCGCCTTGCGAAACCACGGTTCTCGCAAGCGAACCAATGCTCATAAACCTATTCTGATGAGCATTACTAATAAAAAGTTGGCACGGTTTATGGAAGAAACCGTCTCGTGAAACCATAGCCCTCGCGAGTGAACTCTACGCTCCAACACTTGTCAAGGAGCCAAAATGAAAAATGTTGGCAATGATTCATGGAAGGAATCGCCCCGCAAAGCCACAGTCCTTGCAAGCGAACTTTAAATGCCAAAAATGAACCAACTAAAAGCCAACTCAAGCATAACCCGTTAGCATTGTCACCAACCCTAATAACTACTAGGGGCAGTACTAACGTATCCTCACACATAACGTCGTAGTTTTATGAAAATACGTTTTAATTGTTGTATTATCATGGACCACGGCTCTGATACCAGCTGAGGCGCCCCTTCCCGGAGGATCGAGGTCCCGATGGTGCTGATAACACAGACACTTGATAATACAACAATGATCCAAATTTAAGTTTAATTATTACATCAGAGTGCAGCGGAATTACAAGTTCATGAAGTTTTGAAAACAGCAGAAATGAAATAACGATAAAATCTATGAGCTCGATGATACAGCATGGTGATGATTCATGCCCGAAGAATCAACACCCTAACAGCACTCACAATCACTGCGGCGCCAGATCAAACTCCCAATGGGCAGTCCAACCCTCAGGGACTTGCACGTCCCAAGGCAACACATCTACAGGCAATTCTATTTCTTCAGTACCTGAAAACCACATAAGCATAAAGCCTGAGTACTAATTACTCAGCAAGACTTACCTGTCAAAAAGCTAGACATGCAATGGCTCTAATAGGTGGCTTGTTTAAAAAGAACTCGCACTAAGCAACCTATTAGTTCTATCAAGTTTTATTTTCAGATTAAATGGGTTGTGATGAATATAACTTTAGTTGCAACATTAAGATAATAAAACAATACATAAAATAAGTGCAACAATAGAACAATAAAATATACCAGTAATAACCAATATAAATCCATATCCATGATATCATGTGCAACTACGTGATTGGCGCGGTGAACAAGCGGTACTCATTACAGCGAGGGATAGCAATTGCAATTGATTTACACCAGCTAGGAAAACCCGAATTAAGGTCGTATATGGCAACCTTTCACAAGAAAAACAACCCACATCCAGACCCGGGTGTGGTGACGTCGAGTGGGCATGCCGTCCTGCCAGCAGTACTTCGTGGTATGGACCGCCCACTCCCGTAGCCGAGGGGTCCTAAGACCAACGCACCTTAACCGTCCTTGATATAAGCGATCTTTAATGCTACATCGGTTTACTAGTGCCCATGAAACTAGCATGCATTCGGTACTATTCAAAACTTGATCAAGGGGACGACCACGGACGGGTCCTAGGGTGGGCAAGACAGGGCTACCGCAGCCAACACCCATGTGTTGCTGCAAACCTACACATGCAAATTCCCTGTCCGGCCAAACATCAAAATAAACTTCTTTTACATAAGTTCCATTTTAGTGACCAAGTTTATTCGATAGTAATCATGGTAACTACCGAGACTTATCAATTACTAAGCATAGCATCTTAGTACTGAACCTACCAAGTTTCTAATAAAAACAACATAGGTCATTTGGGGAAAACATGCAAGTTGGGTTCCAATCAACTCCTATGACCTAATGCAACAATTCAAGCATAGACACTAGTAGTGAATTAAACTAGCAAAACATTATAAAGAGGCTAATGCAAACCGAGGCTTGCCTGGATCCATGCTAGTGTTAGCTACTACAGTCTCTTGTCTTCAGGCTCTTGGTCCTGCTGGACGCCGGGGTCCTGCTCCTGAGTGTTGTTACCTATTGATGAACAAGGGTTTAACGGTAGTGTTGAAATACCGTTACATGCAATGACATGATGAATGCAACAAAATGATGGATGCATATTGCATTAGAGTGTGGGTTCCAACAACCTTATTAACAAGTTCTCGAAGGCATATGCTTCAAGGAAGCAAATTAGACTTTCATTGTTTCATATGTGTGGATCATTTAATTAGGGTTGATATAGCTTTGAGAACAATTAAACAATTAAAATAGTAAACAACTGATTCTGGACTTGAGTGATTTATCATGAACATACACATACATGAAGTGCATTTTCACCAAGTTATAGCCTCTGGACAGTATTATTTTATTTAATAGCATTTATTCAAGTTAAAACATTACTTAATTAATAGAATATTAAATACTATAGATTTGACTTAGCCAAAAATTAGGGTGATGCATTAACATGGAACAACAGCGCATGCAAAAGTTCAGAATTAAATTCCATTCCTAGAATATATTAACAGAGGCAGTTGGTTATTATTTTATTAAAATAAGGCACATTATTATGAAGCTAACAAAATTGATTTGAGGTCATTTGGACTTAAAACGAATTTACTATGCATTTTAGAAGTTCCATAAGTTTTCTGGTATTTCCTGGGTTTAAACAATTGACACGTCAGCGCCATGTGGCAGCCACATCAGCGCCAACTGGACGCCAGCTGAGCTGCCAGACGGTTGTGCCGGAGCGTGGTGGCGCGCGGTCGGAGGGCTCACCGCAGGGCACTAGGGTGGTCAAAAGCTCGCCGCGAGAGAAGGGAAATGATGTGCGCGGCGAGGCGGGGATGCCAGGGGGGTTCGCAAAGTGGAAAACTCACCGGAGGGTAGTCGGCGACGAGAGGCGGCAGGAGGCCGAGGTTCGGTGACTTCGTGTTTCTGCTATGAGGCGGGAACTTGGACGCCGTCTTCGACTAGAGCTTCACGGGGGCATGGCGGGGATTGGCATCAGGTTGACGAACGTCGGGGAAGGCCGGAAGGTGGGGTTCACCGTGGAGGCGGCTCGGGTACAGTGGCGCAGAGGGGGGTTCAGCCGGGGAAAAGTTCAAGGCCGGCATTCTTGCTCGAGGAATCAAAGAAATGAGGGGTCAGGAATGATCGTAAGAAGCTTGCGAATCATTGAGAAGAGGAAAGGGGAGACAAGGATCACCAAGTCGCCAGAATTTGGGAGCGCGTCATCAGCGGCCATCGGGAAACAGAATTTGGAGATCCTCCAAATTAGCCGAGCTTCACTGGAAGATTGTGCAAGCCAAGGGGGTGGAAGGGTAGCGGGGAAGTAAGCGTGGGTTTTGGTGCTCTCGGTGTGGCTCCGGAGTGAGGGAGTGGCCGGGAGTTGAGCTCAGGCTCGGCTCTAGTAATGGCGGGAAGATGGGTGGGAGAGAAAAGGGCGAACAGGGGGGTTATTTATAGGCCCAAGTGTTTGAGTTCTTAGTTGGACACTGAAGGCAGGTGCGCGCGCGCGGTTTTGAGCAATGTCGGGACTCGGGGAGCCGTTGAGCGCACGGGGAGAAAGCAGCGCGGGTGCGGCAGCAGAGGCAGAGCGCGGCAGGGGAAAAGTAACTCGCGGGCTTGGCTGGTAGCAGCGTGCGGCGAGGGAGAAGGGCAGGGTGAGGTGACGTGGCGATCACACGCGGGCTCTGGTGCTGCTGGGCGATGGGGAGCGATCGAGAGCCGGGAAACGAGAAGCGCGACAGAGCTGTGCCGGCTTCAGGTAGGGAAAAAGGGACGTGGAGCGGTGGCAGTTAGCGGTGAGCGGGTGACCGAGCAGGCTGGTGACACGACAGAGCGGGCACGAGGGGCTGGCTTTCGGTCAGAAATGCGGGAGCGTTCAGGCCAGGAGAATCGAGGAGGCAGAGGAGTCGGCTTCGTGCAGGGCAAAGGTAACTCTCCTTGGCGGCAGCAAGCGGCTGGGCGACAGCGACAACGTGACGACGGTGAGTGAGAGCGTGGGGAAGTGCGGCGCCGGATTCTGAGAAGCAGCAGCGGCAGAGAATCACGCAGGCACGCGCGGGAGGGAATCGGCCAGCGACAGGAGGAAGACAATGGCGATTTTTGTAGAGAGGTCCTCGGCTTTTTGAAAAGCTTGCAAAGAAGTCCCCAGTTCTGTTTTAATTGATTTAAAATACTTTCTTAAGTCCAATTAATCTGAAATTTTGAGGCTGAGCTAATTAGAATATGGAAATTTCATTAGTGAATTCTAATTGGCCAGAAGGAAAATAATTTAATTAGAATTATTAATTAAAGTTAAATCAATTCTAGGTTTAAACCATTTAATTGATTTATTTCTTATTGGAATAAAATTCTGGTTTTTGGCCCAAAATTCTATTTTATTATTACCATAGTTCTGATGTAATTATTTGGTCTAAGATTTATAGAAATTTAATTTGCTTCAAAGTTTTTGCTTGCCGGGTTTTATTTTGGCTCGAGGAAATTCCATTTTTAACTTGCCTCTATTATTTCATGCTCATACATGAGTTCAAAATTTTTGGCAATTTGTGCTAAGCAAGAAATGAGACACCTGGGTGTCACAGCGAATGAGAACGGACCCCGGTCACCGATGATTATGACGAGGAGGGTGGCATCTGAGCCTTCTCTCGGAAACTTCGAACTGTCAGCTGGCCGGTTGGCTTCAAGCCAGTCGGCATTGAGAAGTATGACAGCAAGACAGATCCGCGCGACTGGCTTCACATCTATTCGACAGACATACAAGCTCTCGGTGGTGATAGCTTTGTCATGGCCAACTACTTGCATGTTTGCTTAGCCCCAGCGGCAAGAACCTGGCTCACTAATCTTCCCGACAACTCTATCACCTCCTGGGCAGATCTCTGTCGGCAGTTCGTGGCCAACTTTCAAGACACCTTCGATTGGCCAGGGAATCACTGGGAACTCGGTCGGATCAAGCATCGGGACGGGAGCCAGTTTGAGAGTACATCCAACGCTTCTGCCGAGTGAAAAATACCATCCCTAACATCTCGGATGCTCAAGTTGTCGTCGTCTTCCAGGGAGGACTCCGCGACAACGATCTGATAAAGAAGATTGGGAGGTTGGATGCTGCCGGCGGACTGTCAGCCAAAGAACTGTTCACCATGGCCGACAAATATGCTACTGGCAATTCGGCTCTATTCCAAGTTTGCCAGTACAAGTAGGCGACCCCAAGGAACCAATCAGGTCCATCCGATTACAACAAGGACGGCGATAGGAAGCGCAAGCAAGACCGAACGGTGGCCAACACCGAGCGCCCGACCAAGAGGAAACCAGACACTCAGGATGACTTCGACAAGATGCTCGATGGCCCTTGCCTGCTACATGATGGAGCCCACAAAGCCAGGGAATGCTTCAAGCTGAAAAACTTCGCCTATCATGCCTTGAAGGTCTGCAAAGAACGTCCCTGGATCCCCAAGGGTGGCAGAAAGGACTTGGATAAGGATAACCAAGGAGAGGATAAGGAGGACTTCCAAGACCCCGAACGCGAGGTCAATTACATCTGTGGCCGGTCTACGGCAGACTCGAAGCACCAGCAGAAGATCCTCTACAGAGAGGTTCACTCGGTCTCACCAGCGGTACCTCAGTATCTACAATGGTCAGAGGCTCCAATTACTTTTTATCGGTCCGACCATCTGGATCACATCCCTAGGCCCAGGAAATATCCCTTAGTGCTAACATCGACTGTTAACCGAGTCCGGCTAAATCGGGCACTGGTAGATGGTGGTAGCAGTTTGGACATCCTCTTTGTGACAACCTTCAAGGAGCTTGGCATACCCTTGACCGACCTTAAGCCAAGTCGATCGCCATTTCATGGTGTGATCCCGGGCATGCAAACAGTCCCACTGGGACAAATCACTCTACTTGTGACTTTCGGCACTCGGGAGAACTACAGGATGGAGCGCATTACCTTCGAGGTCGCCGACCTCGACTCTACTTATCACGCCATTATAGGGCAGCCAGCCATCACCAAATTCATGGCGGTACCTCATTATCCTTATATGATGATGAAGCTGCCAGGACCAAACAGAGTCATCTCACTCCACTCGGATGTGCGGACCTCATACGACTGCGACAATGGCAGTTGTGAGTTGACCGAGAAGATAGTAGCAGCATCAGAGCTGGCCGAGTAGAAGGAAACGATCGCAATGGTGGAGGAGGCCATGCTTGACCCTGCTCCCAGGAAGGCGCTAAAGACTATGGTACAGGCGGATGCCATGGAGTCCAAGAAGATTAGCCTAGATGATAGTGATGTATCCAAGACCACCAATATCAGGGTCAATTTAGGTGACAAATAGGAAAGCGCACTCATCCTTTTTCTTAGAAATAATAAAGATATATTTGCATGGAAACCTTCTGACATGCCAGGTGTTCGAAGGGAAAAGGCTAAGCACAAACTTCACGTCCGCAAAAACGCTAGGCCGGTAAGGCAACAGCTTAGACGATTCTCGCAAGACCGAAAAGATGCGATTAGGAAAGAAATCGGCCGACTTCTGGCAGCCAGTTTTATTAAAGAAGTTTTCCACCCCGACTGGTTAGCCAACCTAGTTTTGGTGTGGAAGAAGAATAAGGAGTGGCGGATGTGCATGGATTACACCAGCCTTAACCAAGCCTGCCCAAAAGATCCGTTCACCCTCCCATGTATTGATCAAGTGGTCGATTCGACGGCTGGATGCGCTTTGTTGTGCTTCTTAGATGCCTATTCAGGGTACCATTAGATTACCTTAAACCAATCTGACCAGCTCAAAACCTCGTTCATCATGCCATTCAGATCCTTCTGTTACACAACAATGCCCTTTGGCCTGAAAAATGCTGTTGCCACCTACCAGCGGACTATACAGCGATGTTTGGACAACCAGATAGCAAGGAATGTTGAAGCTTATGTAGATGACGTGGTAATCAAGACTCGGCTCTCCACCGACTTGATATCCGACCTAGACGAAACATTTGATAACCTTCAGAAGTACAATATGAAGCTATATCCGGAAAAATGTGTCTTTGGGGTCCCATCAGGAAAATTACTTGGTTTTCTGGTATCACACAGAGGGATTGAAGCTAATCCAGAAAAGGTAAATGCCATATTACGAATGGGACCTCCACATTCGCAAAATTACATTCAAAAGCTCACTAGCTGTATGGCGGTGCTCAGTCGGTTTGTATCACGACTCAGCGTTCGAGGGTTACCCTTTTTTCGCTTACTCAAGAAACAAGAATCATTCATGTCGGTACTGTGTTGGTGGTGGATCAAGCGGAAGATGGCAAGGCTCAAAAGGTGCAACGACCAGTTTATTTTGTCAGTGAGGTCTTATCGGAATCCAAGGTATGATATTTCCAGCTTTAGAAATTAATTTATGCATTACTAATGACATCTCGGAAGTTGAAGAATTACTTTGAGGATCATCCAATTGAGGTCCACACGTCGTTCGGCCTAGGCGAATTGCTGCACAATAGAGAGGCCACTGGGAAAATCGCCAAATGGGCCATCAAGCTCGGATCATATGATATCACCTTTAAGTCACGCGACTCAATCAAAGGTCAAGCTTTATCGGACTTCATCATAGAGTGGACAGAATGTGAGTTACCTCCCGACCCACAAGAATTGTGCTATTGGAGAATGGCGTTTGACGGTTCCTTACAACTGGAAGGTGTCGAAGCAGGAGTCATATTGACATCTCCTGACGGAGCCAAGTTGCGGTACGTTCTTCAAATGCACTTCCGTGCCTCTAACAACGCCACAGAGTATGAGGTGCTATTACATGGACTTCGGACAGCTATCTCACTCGGTGTCCAAAGGATCAGCGTTTCTGGTGACTCGGCACTAGTTATAAATCAAGTAACGAAGGAGTGCTCTTGTTCCCACGAAAGCATGACAGCCTACTGCACCGAAGTTCGAAAGCTCGAAGACAAGTTTGATGGCATCGAGTATAAACATATCCTGTGCAAGTATAACGAAGAGGCAGATGAGCTGGCTAAACTTGGGTCTAGTAGATCTAAAATACCTGACGGAGTATTCCTCGATGATCTGCATAAGCCATCTGTACTAACCCAGCGAACTATGGAGCAGTCGGCACTAAAGGCGAGAGCAGCACCACATGTAGCCATCATTGAGGTAGATTGGCGCACTCCCTTCATTGAGTATTTGGATTGTGACACACTACCGACCGACAAAGACGAAGCCCTCTGAATTATTCGCAAGTCGTGTTCCTATTGTATAGTTGACCATCACCTGTACAAGCAAAGCCCACACGGGGTACTGATGAAATGCTTATCTCAAGATGAAGGCATAGCTATATTAGGAAACATCCATGCTGGTATTTGTGGGAATCACGTAGGCCCATCCAAAATTGCGGCCAAAGCAATGAGGCAGGGGTTTTACTAGCCGACTGCGGGTGCTGATGCCAAGGAAATCGTCCAAAACTGTGAAGGTTGTCAGTTCTTTGCACGCCATATGCACGTACCCGCCACAGAACTTCAAAATATCCCAATAACATGGCCGTTTTTAGTATGGGGCTTAGATATTGTTGGATCCTTCTTGAAGGTTCAAGGGGGTTTTACTCACCTTTTCGTAGCAGTGGACAAGTTTTCTAAATGGATTGAAGCAAAGCCAGTCGGCAAGATTTCGGCAAAAAAGGCCATCGAGTTCATGACCGAAATAGTCACTCGGTTCGGTGCCCGACACAAGATCATCACTGACAACGGTATATTTGACAGCAGAGGAGTTTAAAGAGTTTGCGGGCTGAGTTGGCCTTAAGATTAGCTATGCCTCGGCCGCCCATCCACAGAGCAGTGGCCAAGTTGAGAGGGCAAATGGCCTCCTGCTTTCTGGAATTAAGCCTCGTATATTTGATCGGCTAGAAAAGTACGCTCGATGGTGGGTTCGAGAATTGCCATCTGTGTTGTGGGGACTTAGAACCAACATAAGTCGTGCCACCGGGCACTCCCCATATTACCAACCGAGATTCCTTTTGCCTCCCCCCCGTGTGGCAGCGTATGAAGAAGAAACCTCCAATGACCACATGTGTGATGACTTGCTATTGTTAGAGGAGCAGCGCGATGCCACGTTATTGCGGTCGGCAAAGTACCAGCAAAGCCTACGACGTTATCACGACAAAAATGTTTGAACATGGGGTTTTTCCATCAGCGACTTGGTTTTGAAGCAAGTTCAGTCTAAGGTCGGTAAGCGCAAGCTGTCGGCTCCATGGGAAGGACCTTTTATTGTAAAGGAAATCACTCAGCCAGGCGCCTATCGATTGATGAATAAGGATGGGTCGGACCTTCAAAGTTCCTGGAACATTTCACAACTACGCGTTTTTATGCCTAGTATTTATAGTTTATTATATCTCTATTATTGAATATATATACATAATGGTCATGATATCTAATTTTGCAATTTATGATTTCTGTGAATAATTGTTGTTATCATCTAAGTCATGGCTCAAATTCTGATACTTGGTATCACCCTAACTCGTGCATGTCGACCAAGCGGGTTACTTAGTCCCCAGTGTTCTTGCCGTGTGTTAAGGACCAAGGCAATTCTCCATATCGCATATGCTTGACCGAGTGAGTTCTTAGTCTCCATTGTTCATATCGGTTATTGGGAGCGTTGTTTAGAGGACTGACATGAGTTGTGTATTGGTTGTGAGTGTTTAACACGAGTTCATACAATACATATACAAAGCAGCGTGACCCAAGAATTCATTACAATACTGGTAATGAATCTAGACCTTAAAGGGCTTTATAACTCCTTACACTTTGGGTAAGGGATCTAGTTCTATTTGGTTAGCTAATATATGCACAGTTTTTTGTGCCTCAGCTACAAGGGCTTCACATTGTTCGTCCAAAAGATCTTCGTGGAAACCTTCAACAACCACATTTAACTCTATGCTGGGGATGTGGGACTTTGCTATTGTCAGGACTTGTGCGCCATCCAACTCTGCAACATGTCGAGCATGTTCTTTTAGTCGGCCGGGTACCCCTTTTAGCCTAGTCATCAGATCTCGACATCGAGGTGGTTTTTCTTCAGGGTATATGTATTGGGCGACCACCTCTGCATCCTTCTGAAGAGCTGCAAGAGACCATCGATGGTTTTCATCACCTTCTATAAATTTCTTCTACAAAAGCTCATAGGACCTCTTTGATCCTACAGGAGTACAATAATCACATATGTCTAGTACAGTGAACTTGGATATATAGGTATTAGATGAATAAACACTTACCTCTTAGGCATTTCTCGGCTTCTACCTTTTCAGCTCCAAGGATGGCAACCTTTTACTTATATTCTTCTTTCAGCTTTTCAACTTCTTTGAATGCTTTCTGGAATTGGTTTAGCTCATCCACAGCCTTCTTGAAGATCTTTTTAGCCTTGGTTAATTCGATTTCTAGCTTTGTGTTTCTCTCCCTTTGGCTTTTTATTGTTTCTTCAGTGCCTGTCAGTTACAAACATTTTAGTACATATAGATATTTTTGTATGCATAAGTACATTCATTTTTACCTTCAGCCCTTTTCTTCCATGAATTTTGAGATTCTTGTATTGTCTTGAAGTCGTCTTTTAGCTTTTCAAAATTTTTCTTGATCTCTGCCGAGTCATGTATCTGCTTCTTTAATCCTTGATTCTTGGACTTCAAAGTTTCAATAGCTTGGGCAGACGACTCCAGTTCTTTTATATGGCCTTGCAGACTCGCAATTTGAGCGGCCGACTGGGCATCTTGTTGTTGCTTCAATTCCAGCGTTCGCGATACCTCTGTATGGAAGAGATCAAACTTCCATATTCTAAGAGATAGCATGTGAAGTATAGGCTTTGTGGATCTCATACCTTGTAGCTCAAATTAAAGTTCATCAACTTGAGATGAACGGGCTTTTAGATCAACTGATAAGCGCCCGACTTCCAGTCTCTCTTTGGCAAGCTGATCTTCTAAGTCTATGTCTTTGGCACAATGCCTCTCGACAAGTTGCAGAAGCTTACTTTTGTTGGCCATATGGGTTTTCAGAGCCTGCAATGATGGCAAATTATATGGTTGAAACTTCACAGCCAGGATTGGTGATTACTATTATTGACATTATTTTTCAAGAAGGGAGGAATACCTAGAAGGAATTGTAGGCTTTTTTAGAATGTTCTTCAAAATTCTTCAACTCCGCTTGTTCTGCCGATTCATCAAATCTAGTGATGGCAAATCGGCCAATATGATATACTGACCTAGTCGGCGTTGGCTGTTCCAGAGCACCCTCTTTTACCACTCGGTGAATGGGAGTAGGCATGATATTTTCTTCCGGACCAATTGGATATTCATATGATGGTTCTGGCATTGTTTCAAATACCAGTGATGGCTCTTCGGGTTCGGTGGATGCAGGAGTATTAGCACCTGTTGCCATCTCAGACGTGTTCAGGTCTGGGACATTAGGTGACTCAGCCTGGCTAGCTTCTGGCCAAGTGGATTCGGGTGCATTCTTTAAATCACTCGGCTTCTCTGCCGAGGGGCCTGGGACATCATCTCTGGATGATCTGACAGACGGCGTATCCTGATTTTTCTCAGGAACTGAACTCTGCATCGGGGCTTCCTCAAATAACGTTCCCCCGGTCGACCTATCAAAATAATAGAGATTACACAAATGCTCATTGAAAAGCTGCGCATCAAGATACATTGTTTTGTTTACCTAGCGCGACGCTTAAATTTAAGCTTGACACCTTCGACGAGGGCCTCGTTGGCTTTGAGCTGTTTGTTGTGTCTGATGCCTCCTTAACGGGGTTGGTCTTGCTTGGTTCACTCGGACGACTTTGCTCTTTCTCGATTTCATCCATGGTCCGCCGAGTGGTGGAGGCTTTCTCTGAAGTCTTTTTCTTTGCCTCTTCTTGAAGTCTAGCTAATCTTTCAGCTAGCGACTCTTCTTCATCAGAATCTTCAATGTGCGCCTTGTGGCGCTTGGAGGCTGATGGTTGTGTGGGAGACTTCTTTTGTGGCATCGGCGGCAATGGTGGATTGGACACATATACATCAAGGTTCTGCAACATAAGTGATGTATAATTCGTTACTAAACATAATGAAAGAGGTGTTAATTTTTCAAGTGGCGAGGTGGATAACTTACTGTACTCCTATCAGTCAAGGAATGATGTCCAGATTTTGCATCCCCCGGAGTCCAATCAAGAAGTGATGCAAATATGTTCTCCAGATGCAATGTCAATTCCCTCTCTGACAATATTTTTGGCACTTCCATTGTGAGGTCTGAGCCCAATTGAAATTTCCATCCTGGAACATGGCGCTTCTTGATAGGCTGTACGCAGCGATATATGAAGCCTACGGCAACGTGTACGCCGGTATATCCTTTAGACTTGAGATAAGCAATATGCTTTAATATAGCATCAACCTGAGACTTCTTATTTGGATGAGCCTTTGCTGACCACTCAGGTCGTGGCTTGGGGGCTTCGGCCATAGTCTCTGACAAAGGTGGAGCATGGTTTCCATGGTAAAACCAGTCCGCATGCCACCCCTTGTTGGTTGACGGAAATGGCACATCAATATACTTGGATTTATTTTGTAATTAGAATCCTGCCCCCCTCCCCCCCTATGACATTATTATTGTTTGACTTCAAAACAAAAAGTTCTTTGAATGTATCAAAATGGGGATAAATACCCAAGAACACTTCACACAGGTGAATAAATATGGAGATGTGCAAAATGAAATTCGGATTTAGATTGACAAGATTGATGTCATAGAAGAAAAGAAGATCCCTAAAGAAGTCACAACAAGGGATCCCAAATCCACGATAGAAAAATGAGGAGAAAACAGTGATTTGGTCAACGGGAGGTTGGGGAAATCTCTGACCTATGGCCTCGATCCATCCTCCGTTCTATTGATCCTGTAGCACGCCGTCAATCACCAATCTATTGATTTTCTCTGAATCCATCGTAGACACGGGGAACTCCTTGATGGCGGCAGGGATATCAAAGATTGTTTCTTCGTCTTCGCCCTTTCTAGGAGAGGATTGCTTCTCGGATTGAGCCTTGGTGTTTTGACAGGTACGCTTCGGGGCCATTGCTCTTGTTTTAGCACAGAGGAAACTGATGCGTGGAGTTTCTGGGAGGAAATGGAGGCCCGGGACCTAGGGTTTGTGCGGGCAAAACAACGGCGGTGAAATGGAGGCCTGCGATTTAGGGTTTGTGTGTGGAAGATGGCGGCGAAGAAGTGAAGATGAAGGGATGCGACTGTTCTACGGTGCCTTTATAAGTGTTCGATAACCAAGTGGGCCAAAACTTGTCATATTCCGTCAAGTCCAGTTTTGTTAAATCGGTACGCGCATTTATTATGATACTAGGATCCTTTTTAAGCATTAACCTTGGATGTTGAGGATCTTAAAATAAATGATAAATCACTTAGATTGATGCGGTTTCAGTTTTGGAAATTGCACATTTCGAGATTCTGTGACAACTCACTCGGCTTGTTGCAGTTTTAACCTTGGAAATTGTACCTTTCGCGATTATGTGTTAAATCACTCGGATTGTTGTGGTTTCAACCTTGGAAATCACATCCTCTGAGATTTTGTGATAGATCACTTTTATTATCTCGGCACCAATCTTGGGGGCTGAATTTTTGCAATACTATTATTGATACATCACCAATCTTGGCGGCTATGATAATTGAATTTCTTTGTTAATCATTCGAATTAAGGGCACTTCAGCATTATGGATGTAAATATTAATTTGGTGATGCATCACTCGGTGAGTGAGAAAATTCAGCTAAATATGGAGCTTGTTTAGACAAATTGGAAGATTCAGATGTCATTATGCCCTTTTCTGTTGAGGGACACGATTAATTGGATATTTTTCAATAACTCAAAAGTTGCTTCGGTGTAGAGTCAACAACCTTCTGAGTTGGGAGCTATATTCATAGGCTATGTCTTTTTCAGGGATTTATGAATAAGAGTTATTAGAAGTAATAGAAAAAGCACTTCCCAATTTCATAAGATGTCAGGGCAAATCAAGACGACGATTCAAAATGGAAAGTGCTTGGGGGCTACTGTGGGACATATGTATCCAGGATACTTAACCACTCGGCTAACTGGCTGAATGGGCCGGGAGCTCGGGTATGGTGTATTCGGCCCATATGATATTTACTGAGATACTTGTTTAACTAAGCGGCAAGTTAGGTTAGCAGATATGTTGGATAGATAGAATCTGTTGTAACCGACTAAAAGAATACCATGTAAATCCCTGCCCTTCGGATATATAAGGAGGGCAGGGGGCCTTCGGCAAAAGACAAACTCGTATTGGAACCCTAATTCCAGTGCGAACCCTAGCAATACAGAAACACCAAACAGGACGTAGGGTTATTATCCTTCGGGAGGCCCGAACCTGTATAAACCTTGTGTCCTGTGTCCATCGATCTTTCATTCTCATACGCATACCTAGATCTACTATCAAGAATATCTCTCGACAGAACCCACTTGCATACTCCAGCAATGACCTATAATTAGTTTATGTTAGTAAGCCTTTCCGTTAGCAATTGCTATGCTTAAACTAGTGGAGTCAACGGTAGGTTATGGAATCACTTGATTCAACTATGGTTCACTTGAATGAGGGACTTGATAAAATGGAGCACCTATCGTTGCAACTCCGCGGACAAGTATTGAACAGTACCAAGTACATACCTTTATATGGGAATTTGTAAACCTAGTAAGTTGGGCGCCGTATTGTTGGATGGCCCTACTCATCGATCTAGAGGTGATGTGAATGGCATGGTGGATGCATGGGTTTGAGGACCGCTGGAGAGTGCATGGGTTAAGCCTCTGATACGAAGTACTGTATCGCGGGGAGGACGTGTACTCGGGATCGATGGCCCCGGATCAACTTTATAGCAATCTCATGAACGGTGGCCATACGTGTTCTTAAGTGATGCGTATGTCGTGTACTTGGGTTTTCCCCTGTAGGATGTAAATCAATTTGAATTGCCGTCCCGTGCGGTTATGAGTACCTCTTGTTCGAGCAGGGGCAACGATACTTAAGTAGAGAAGTTGTGGTTATGATTCTGAAATTTACTTATGCTAGGGCTACATATTGCTATGATGTATTGTTCTTTACTTATATTCAAGTCTTAGCACATAGCTAGGTCTACCACAGTTACTTCTCTGCAATAAGCAAGGTAAAATCTTGGTTAGAGAATAAAATTGCAGCATAGAATTAATAGGTGCTTTTTATGCAATTATCAATTAAGCCTTGTCAGCCCCCTGCATATTAGGAGTCAGTTTTAGTAAACCTTTTGACGGGTAAGTCTTGCAGAGTATGTTAGATACTCAGGCTTTGCAATTATGTTGTTTTTCAGGTTTCCCTCAAGGTACTTATTGTGATTGTTGTAACAAGGTTGTGTGGAAAGGTGCAGAGCCTCAGAATTGGACCATTGAGTGGGTCCCTAGCTTTTCTAACCAAGAGGAGTGAGCCATTGCCATGGGGCCGGCATGGTTTGCTTAGGATCCTCGTATCGTGTTTTGCCATAGGGCTGGCATGGTTTTCTTAGGATCCTCCTATCGTGTTTTGTTATCTTTTCGCTTCTGCCATTTATATAATATAAACCAAGGACATATGTATTGTAATGTAATCTGAACTTGCTTCCGCTATTACCTTTGAACATGTAATATTATGTACTTAAATGATGTATCTTTGTAAATGATGAATGTTCATGTGTGCATGCTATTTATGGTTACTTCGTTAATCATCTCCTGAGACGATCCTATATGTCATACTCTATATTTTGGTATAGGGTTGTCACAGTCCTAGGGTTGGGGCGACTAGGGGGGCGCCCACAACATGGGCTTAAGGCCTGACACGATATAAGGCCAAGTTGGCCCAAAATAGGTGGTGCAGCACCTTGTCATGGTCACACAGCATGACTCACGACAGTTCTGGATCTAGGACCAGAAGCAAAATGATGGCATCATCGTCCCCTTTCCAACACATCAAAGAACACCTCGTTTGGACCTCAGATATGGAAGATATCATCAAAACCGTGAAGGGGTGTCGGCTGAATCCGAGATGAATGCGGTGACCGAGTTGGTGATGACTTGTAACTTGGAGAAGGCCATGATGTGTGTGTATCCATCATGGTGATGTCCTCATCATCCTCCCTTTCTTGAATTGGAGTCGTCCTCGACTCCATCTCATCATCAATCTCCTGCAAAATGTTAGTATCAGCAGAATGCAAAGTACAAGACACATGATCATTGATAAAAGACATATCACGACAAAGCATAGTATAACAAGGTATCACAAAGTACAGTAACAGTAGATGTCCTAGAAAGAAAAGCACCTCCCTTTAACTGAATAGCCTTATGTTTAACATTAGAAAGTTTATTGTTATCATGTTTTATTCTCAGTATTTTTAGCAAGCATTTTAAAAAGATTCCTAATATCAGCAGGCAATAACGGAGGCAAAGAATATTCCTGTCCTTATGCATGAAAGTATATGTATTAGTTCTACCATGGTGGGCAGCATCCGTATCATATTCCCATGGGCGGCCTAATAAAAGCGAACATGCTTGCATAGGTACAATATGAAATCAGTATAGTCTTGATAAGAACCGACTGAAAAGTGTATGCATGCTGATCGAGTTACTTGTGCCGTACCACTATTGTCGAAGTATTTGATGTGGTAGGGCTGACGTAGTGCATGAGTGGTCAAGCCAAGCTTGCTGACTAAATCAGAGCTCACCAAGTTGTTACAACTCCTAGTGTCAATGATGGTGAGAACATGGCGGTCCGTGACAATGAGGAACATGTAGAACAATTGTTGCATTGTTGTTCTTCCTATTGTCTCACCTGAGAGGTCAACACACGTTGTACAATGAGGCTAGGAAAGCCCACGGTGGCAGCAATGGAATCAATGGCGACAGTCTCCTGCCCCTCCGTCGAATCTGCAACAAGGTTAGTCACACGAACAAATTCATCTTCAACATCACTAGAACTTTCATACCCATTAGTGGTAGTGATGAGAGCACGACGACTGGGGCAATCCCTAATGACATGTCCCATGCCCTTGCAGCGGTGGCAAATAATGCTGGTAGAGGAACCACTCCTGGCACCGGAAGTAGCAGCCTTCTTCTGGTGTTGGTGTTGCACACTACATGAGGTCGCTTCAGAAGCAGGCGCAAGTGTAGAAGGTGTGCTGCTGGCTTAACAGCATGACTAGAACGTGGCTGGATAGATTGCTCAGTGTTTGACCTATAAGATTGTTGTGGATGACATCCCTGTATTTCTTGTTCAGCCTTAAGAGCAATATGATACAATTGATTAAACCTATTCCACTCTTTATAGTCAATAATATTCTGGATAGCACGGTTCAATCCACCAAAGAATCTAGCACTAGTTTCAATATCATCTTCATGTATATCACAACATGCTAAACCAATAAGCAATTCCAGATAATATTCCTCTACTGTTTTATCACCTTGTGTTAAAGATTTCAATTTCAAACATAAATCACGTTGGTAATAAGAAGGAACAAAACAAGATTTCATGCGTTGTCTCAAAACTGGCCAAGTGGTAGGTATAGCAGCATTAGTATTGCAAAGATCATTCCACCAAAAGAGAGCAAAACTTGTAAACTCACTAGTAGCAAGTCTAACTCAATGCTCAGTAGGAACTAAATGAGGATTAAAATTCTATTCAATAGCAAGTTACCAATCTATGTATGCTTCAGGATCAGCACTACCAGTAAAAGGAAGCATGTTAAATTCGGGCTTAACAAAAGTATCAGGATTACCATAATTGTTATTGCCTCCCATACCGTGTCGATTACGGTGAAGACATTCTACATCACGGTCAACATCATCATCATCAGCAGCTCGTTGAGGTGGAGGTCATCGTTCAACATCCTCAATTCGGTTGGCAACAGTGTTGATGTGGCCCATCAACTCAGCAAACTTCATTTCCATGAATGTACGCTGGTCCGCAAGAAGCTTCATAAGCTCGGCATTGGACATGCAATCATTGAAGTCTGTAGGGGACTCCAACTCTCTAGTTGTCACTTTCCCTGACATGGCTAGAAGCAAAAGACAAGACTACACAAAAGGATTAGCCCTATCAACTAGCAGCTATCAGAGGTTGTGGAAAGTGGGAAGCAATATCAGGAGCGATGTATCACAATCTTGCAAGTGTTCTTACCAAAGCCAATAGGTGGCACAATATGTTGTCGAGCTTGGGTGTAACAGTTGCAAGGAAGAAACCTGTGCTGCAAGTATGTATAGCTTGGAAGGCTAATATGTATGTCAGTGGAACACAATTCAATAACAGATAGTAGCACTGAATAAATGTCCAAATCAGTGTCCTAATTGCTGGTAAAAGAATCGTGCTCAAAAACAGCTATCACAGCAAGACAATTAAAAAGGCAGCAACGAGAAAAGTAGTGGCAACTATACTCCACAGACTTAGAATTTTCAGGCATGGGGGAGGGGGGTGCAAATCAAAATCTTATTTTTTATATGATTTTTCCACTATTTTTCTGTGATAAAGGAACACAAAGGAAGGAACCACAAGAAGTTTCAACTCAAACAGAGGGAAGAAAAAGCGTAGGCAAAATCTCAAAGTTTCATCAAAAACGCTATTTTAACCTTCATAGTTTTTTTTCTATTTTTTCCCTATCTTTTTTCAATTTTTTGACGAGGGCACATAGTGCATAGCCAGTGTGGGTCACCTCAACTTTGAGTCAAGAATATGCTGTAAAAATTAAAGCCCAATTGGATCAACGAGCGAAATGTTATGCCTGTTTTACCGAAGGTAGGTCAAGATAGGGTTTGGTTGGGGGGGGGGGGAGGTGAGTGGGGAACAGAGATGGAATCGGGTGGGATTTTTCTTTGGCACCAGATTGTGGGTGTGGTGGGTGGGTAACACGATGGTGAATCCAAGGGAAAACACGATGGTGATGGTGGTCGAAATTGATGGGGGACAAGCGGTGGTGTGTAGTGGAGATCAAAACACAAATTCAAACCAGCAACTAAACTCGACTAGGACACAAACTCAACACCACAGACTCTAAAATTAAATTATGCAAAGGCTAAACAATGTCTGGGATGGTGGGTATAATTTTTTTATCGCATTTTTGTGGAGGTAAAGGTGATGAACACAAACGACTCTAAAAGGGGGAAACACAATAATACCTCACGGGGAACCTTGGAATCTGATACCACTTGATGTAGATGAGGCCCGATCTTCCGAGAGGTAGGGGATAAACTTATCTATGGAGACTCGGTGTCGACGAGCCGGCTTGAATCAGACACGATCCAACCCCGCAACCTTTATACTAAGCACAACTTGATTGTTCCTATAAGTGAATCGAGAACACAAGCAAGAAAAGATAAACACGCAATCTAAAATTGCAAATATGGATGAAGCAAATCACAAAGGGAAGGTTCAAGTTCTGATCACAAAAAGACTAATCGCCACAGTGGTGTAGAACAAGAACAGGGGCCCTGGATTACTGTAAAAGGATTTGTCGCCATAGTTACAATGAATTAATCAAGTTTCTCTCAAGAAAACTGAACTAAACAAAACCCGAGTCTAAACGGCAGTGGCTACTGAGTTTATGAGGGAACCATGAGCATCCTAGGGTTGGGGCAACCCGGGCGGGCGCCCACAACATGGGCTTAAGGCCCGACACGATACAAGGCCAAGTCGGACCCAACAAGGTGGCACAGAACCTTGTCATGGTCACACAGCATGACTCACGACACTTCTGAGCTAGGACCAGAAGAAAAATGACGGCATCATCGTCCCCTTTCCAACACATCAAAGAATGCCTCATTTGGACCTCGGATGTGGAAGATATCATCAAAACCGTGATGGGGTGTCGGCTAAATCCGAGACGAACCTGGCGACCGAGTTGGTGACGACTTGTAACTTGGAGAAGGCTATGATGTATGTGTATCCAGCATGGTGATGTCCTCATCAGTGTGGCTTCCTAGCCTTGTACCTATGGATCTTGTAAGCCTGTTTTCATGATATGAGAGTTATTTTCGTGCTCAAGACCTTCCTCTCTCCCTAAATCCCGAATTTCTCTTTTTCCCTATTTTCAAAGCTATTTTTGTGGGAATTTTCAATCTTACTTTTGGTCAAGCTTTTGGGCGGATTTCTTGGGGGATCATGGTGTTATGATGAGCTAGAACAAATCCTCATAGGCCCTTGGCCGAATCCATAGCTCTAGCATCTTCGACTTGAAAGATTTCTCAAGTTTCCCTAATTGGTGTTCTTGGCACAAGATATGAAATTCATGATGATTCCTTGAGAAAATTGAGTGGATCTTCTAGGAATAGGGTCGTGATGTGTTGAGGATTGACTGGTCCAAAAATCGCATTATTTGGAGTTCATTTGATTAGGTTTTGGTCATGTTTTGCCTAATCCCGAATCATTTTTCTGTTCTATCGCGGGTCAATCGGCACTGCCGATGACCAGAACCGGCACTGCTGGTGGGTCAGAACCCGGATCAGCACTGCCGATGCCATGACTGGCACTGCCGGTGGCTTGGGTCCAAACCCCGCGTCGGAACTGCCGATGGACATGATCGACACTGCCGTTAGTACCAATTGGCATTGCCGATGCTAGTGACCGGCACTACCGATGGTCATCCAGTAACTTGTTTCAAATTTGTTTCTTGACCGGTTTGAGTTTTGTTGTTATCCTTTGCTTCTCTCTAGTTCTTCCGCTGGTGTGAGTCACTCCTAGGGTTAGCACATCACAAGTTGGTGTGTGTGCCCTTGGTGATTCTTTCAGAGGTTGGTTTGGGTTGTATTTGGGACATACGCCAAGATCCTTAGAAGAATTTTAATTGGCTCCCATTCACCCCCCCCCCCCCTAGGTCGCCTTCTCGGTCCTTCAGCACGCATCAGAAGCCATTGCAAACAACACCCGAAGGGTAGCGACCGAGGCTGGGAGCCAAGTGTTGAATATTTGCCAATCTTGATCCCCTGCATTGCCATTGGATAAGATCAAGGAGGGCTTCAACCCAGACTTGACAATAGACCAATGTCAACTGCTTATAGACTCCAACTTGGAGACCTCCCGTGCCATGGTAGACAATGAAGAGGTTGATCCGACTGCGCCAACTCCTCCAGCATCTCTAGAAGTAGAAATGCAAGATGATGCCTCTTCTCCTTCAAAGGAGCTGTAATATCTGCAATGTTACAAAACTTTAATAGTATTTATGTAAGAAGACGATATTATCTTTATGCAAATAGTAATTCTTATGCTTGCTTAACTAATAAACAAGTTAAAAGATCAACAAATAGATTATGAGGCAAACTCCTATTACTTAAAGGCAAACGATCCATACTTAGTTGCATTATCGTGCTTTAGTACTTAGATTGTTTTACCATAAGTTTTTCAGAGATAAAAACAGAAGTTGCATCGATCTGCTTTAACACATTAGGTTGTAACTCATAACCGCGTAACAAGAAGAATCGACCAGTCGACACAAGACCTCTCACACTTTGGCTCTGGGTTTAGTGTAGTGGCAGTTTGTTGTGGAGTATTAATTGTATAACCATGATGTTAGGCGTTAGACCAAAAAATCTTAAGACCGTCTCAAAACATGAGAAATCAGTCGAACAAAATCCAAAACCAAATTTTTATAACGTTAAGGAGTAGTGAGACATTATTACTAGCCCCCTGACTCAGTTGTTTAATATAATAAATTAAGGAATCGAAAAAATGTATGAGAATACAAAATATAAACTAAGTATAAAAATAATGTAGCTGATTTATATTCCTGGAGTTTGGCATATCATCGCCATCTTCATACATCATTTGGTAAGCCCCCGGCCGAGTGACTTCTTTGACCACATAAGGTCCTTCCCACTTAGGAGAAAGCTTGTGCTGATTTATAGTTGATTGGACTCGGTGCAGCACTAAATCACCAACCCGAAACTGGCAACTGCGTATGTTCTTATCATAATAACGTTGCAAGCCTTGATGGTATAACACTGACCGAAACAGAGTGTGATCACGCAACTCCTCTGCCGCAATCAAATCAATTTCTCGACTCTCCTCAAAAAGCTTCTCATCGTACCCTTTGACTCGCGCTGATACGAGGTCGACCTCGGTCAGCAGCATAGCCTCTAAGCCGTATACCAATGAGAAGGGTGACTGGGCAGTAGCCTGACTGATATTAGTATGTAGCCCCCAGAGAAATGAAGGCAACTCTTGAACCCACCGACCAGCATAGGGTTTGAGCCTGTCAAATATCCGTGGCTTCAACCCCTAAAGAATCATACCGTTGGCCCGTTCGACCTGCCCATTGCTTTGAGGATGAGCCACTAATGCAAGGTGGATTTTTATTCCCATCTCATCGGCAAAGTCGTAGAACTCCACTGCTGTGAATTGAGTACCATTGTCGGTAATGATATCATGAGGGACCCCAAATCGAGTAAAGACATCTTTGACAAACTCAATTCTTTTCTTCGATGTTATCTTGCCAATCAGCTTCGCTTCAGTCTACTTGGTGAATTTGTCAATAGCAACAAACAAATGGGTGAACCCGCCTGACACTTTCTTGCAGGGACCAACAATATCAAGACCCCAGATTGCAAAAGGCCAAGTCAAAGGTCTCATCTAAAGTTGTTGCGAAGGCACATGTGTCTGTTGGGCAAAAAATTGACAACCTTCACACTTCTAAATGACCTGGTGTTCGTCTTCGACCGCTGTAGGCTAGTAAAACCCTAGCCGGAAAGCCTTGCCGACCAAAGTCTTAGAAGTTGCATGATTTCCACATATCCCTGAATGGATTTCTTCCATCAATGCTTTGCCTTCCGGAATCAAAATACATCGCATCAAGATGTTTGATCCTCCTCTTCTATAAAGCAGATCGTCCACCATCAAGTATCCTCGACATCTAGCTTTCAACCGTTGTTGCTCATTAGGATCCGTAGGCAGCGTTCCCTTGTTCAAGAATTGGAGAATCGGGTCACGCCAGTCTGCCTTTATGTTATCATTGCTTAAGGGTTCAGCAACATCGATCTCTAGAACATCTGACCAAGGACAAATAGTGGGGGAATCCAGGGTGTGTAGGAAAACACCGGGTGGGACAATCGATCGAGACGATCCCATCTTGGCTAATTCATCAGTCGCTTGGTTGTTATCTCGATGGACATGCACGAATTTCATTCCATCAAACTTGTCCTTGAGCTTACTTACTTCTTGGCAATAAGGTCCCATATTGTCATCTACACAGTTCCAATTCTTAGTGACCTGGTTAATGACTAAAGCCGAGTCACCAAAGATGTTGAGACGCCGAATACCGAGCGATACAGCAATGCACAGACCATGCAGAAGGGCTTCATATTCCGAGCATTATTAGACGCACGAAACATAATCTGGAGGACATATCATAGTTTCTCTCATGTGGGTGAGATGAACACAATTCCCGCACCAGCTATAGGTAATTGTAGGGATCCATCGAAATACATTTTCCAGCGATGCCGGGCGAAGCCGACATACATAGCATATACACAAGAACATTCACAAATTTCAAATTTATACATCAGAGTGATATTTGTTACAAGCTGAACTCTAAGTAAAAGATAATACCTAGAGTTCAAGATTAAATTTCAAAATATAGCGGAAGCGATAATATAACTCGACGATATTTGCCTAAAATGAAACACATCCAACCCATAGATGTGTAACATTCTTCTCACACCAAAAGGGCACCTGCACAAAAAATTAAACAACAAAGCCTTGAGTATCTAACATACTCCGCAAGACTCCTAATATGCAGAGGGGCTGACCGGGCTTGTGGGATTTAGCATTGCAAAAACAGCCCTAAAACATCTAGTTCAAGTTTCATACTTTGCAAAATTAAAGGGGGTACTTGCATAAAAGTGAATTTTAGTGATCAAGCTAAACATACAAGGTTGCAATACAATTAAATAGTGATCAAATCAGAACGTATATCTTCATTGTTAGTTCTTACTATGCTGCAATCTGCTCAAGATAACTGGTACTCATATCCGCGAGGGACGGCGATATATATCGATTTACATCCTGCAGGGAAAACCCAAGTACACGACATATGCATCATTTAAGAACACGTATGGCTACCTTTCACAAGATTACCATAGAGTCGATCCGGGCCCACTCCGAGTGTATGTTCCCCTTGCGACCACTGTTTATCATCGGGTCCAAGACTTAAACCATACACCCTCAAACTTTCCTCAAACCCGTGCAACCACCGTGACCGACACTTTGCACAAAGTGAGAGGTGACCATCCAACACTGCGATGCTCAAGTTACTAGGTTTACCAACTCCCATACGAAGGTATGTAGTTGGTACTGTTCAATACTTGCTGGCGGAGTCACAACGATCCTTACGCGACACGTACGGGCTATGGCAGCCAAGGAAGAACCCTGCCGTCACTCACCTACACATGCAATTCCCGTACAACCTTCATTTTCATATGTATCATAATGTGATAGCAAGAATTTAAAGTTTTCCCGAAGGAACCCTATAGCTCGTGAGTACTGTACCGCACCACTCGACTTCTACCGATGCCTCAAGACTTAAGCATAGCATAATTATCTAACGAGTGGTTACTGCCCAAACTGAATTATGACCATAGGAATAGAGGATAAATAATGCAACTAAGGTTTCAATCAATTCCTACACTTAATGCACAATTCATGACACTTATACTTGTGTAGCAAAAGTAGAATGTTTAAAAACATAGGAGTGCACCGGGGCTTGCTTTGGACATGCAAATTGTTAGCACTCTCAAAAGAGTTTAGATCAGCACTTGTTGCCTCTAGGATGATGTCATCGGTCTCGTTCCCGGTCTTGTTCTCGGTCTCATTTCCTAGTCGATGTTATGCAATGCAAAGCAAGGATTTATATGAGGATTTATGGAACTACCTTAACAAATACGATTAATGATATGACGCTCATGTTCTTGCCAATGAAATGCTCAGCAACCAATATTAACTAAGTTGTTTTTATTTAAAGTATTTCTTTCATTATCTCCTAATTAACACAAGTAGTTTATTAATATAGATATATATCAAACACGAGTCTTAGTCTAAAGATTACAGTCAAAGTTAAATGATATGCATGTAAAATACCTAGAATGTGATTCATCAAGTTCAAACATGAATGATTCTTTAAAGGAAAATTAAACTTAACTAACTCTATCTTTAAGCAATTAGTTAATCTATAGCTTTTCAAACTTTGAAATTTATGAATGCGATTCTGTAAGGAATTAATTTATGTGAATTACCAGGACTTGTATAATGTTGAAAAGTTAATCTACAATAATTTTAAGATATAAATCATGTATAAAAAAAATAATGAAACATCATATACATAGAACACTAAATCTGCTATAAATGTAAAAATATGTATAACTAAAATATGAGACTTGGTGAGCAGTTCCTAAATGTCATTATATGTATGCATGCCAAGTTTCATGATTTTACCATAAATAATACTAGAGATATTGATTTATTTAACTTTATAATCTCCGAATTAACCACAATAGCATGTAAGGCAAACCTGATCAACATCATGACCAGTGGATAGATATCACCAGTAGGAAACCAACAAAATTGGTTTCATGATTTTTGTGTAATGAAAACTAGATATATTGATTTAATAGTATTAACAAGGTCCTATTTGTCATGAATTTTTAAACAAGTTTATATTTGAAAAACCTGATCATCAACCTGACCATTACATAGAGCACCACTGAAGGATTGTAACAAAATTTATTTTGCTATTTTATCAATTATATTTTTAGAGATATGGATTTTTGAAATTGTTAACTTTTTTTTCTATTTTTTGATTTTGGGCGTGAACAGTAAAAACAGAACAGAGGAGTATTAGGACGGCCAGGAAACGTCGATTTCTGGTTATTCCGACAAAGGGGTCATACGGGAGATGAATCAAGTGGATGCTAAGTGATGTGGAAGGTTCACGTAGGGTTAAACGAGTGGAAGCTCACCGTGGATGATGAATCGGCGATGAAACGGTGGTGTGTCGGTTCACCGGTGTTGGAGAAGAACGTCAATTTGCCCAGCGTAGAGGGGCTTGGTAAGCCTTCAGAGCTTCCATGCGCTCCTTGCCAGGCTGGTTGACTGGAGACGGCTTGCTAACGGTGGATGAACTCGAGCTGTTGTTGCTTGCCATGGTTGATGGCTCCACGGGAGAGAAGAGAGAAAGAAGGAGAAAGAAAGAGTGGGAGAAGGCAAAGACTTGACCGAGCAGTGGTGAAAATATCAAGAATTGCTGCCCAAATGCACGCTGGTTGCTCCCTCGCTCGTGGTGCAATGGACTTGGGAGGGAGAGAAATGAATGGAGTGGGTCCCGCTGAGTTGAAAAATCTGCCTCCTTAGTCAAGAGCTGGTCTTCCGAATTTTTGTTTGAGCTGCCAATATTTGTGAGTGTGTGGAATGTATTTTGGAGGAACTTTTGTATAGAACGTTTTCTGAGATTATGCACCTTAAAATTAAGATAAATCCTGGACTAAATACTATTTTTTTGCATTTCCATAATTTTTAGGGCCACTTATACTTTTTTTAAAAACTCTGATAAATTCCTTAAAATTATACTTCTACATGCCCAACATTAATGTGTAAAAACATGGATATGCTTCTGTTGATACTTTTAAGGTTTTTGCAAACACTAGATTTGACCTTTTTCCTAAAATAATCAAGTTTAAATGCTTTTGTTTTACAAATTTACTTAATTTGAGCATTTGTGTCGTATATTTTTGTTAGTGACATAGGGGATGTCACATTGGGGAACTTCTGACATGCACCCAAAAGAGTTGGTCTAGCTTTGAATTCATCAAGCTCTTTAAGGGCACTCTCAAGCTGACTGGCAACTTGAGCATGCGTACTTTCCCTCTGTGCAAGATCATTTATCACAATTTGACAAGGCTCACACTCAGCAATTATGTCCTCTTTAACAAGCTTAGACCTAAGCGAAGTGATCTCATATTCAGTACTCTCCAATTTTGACTTAAGCTCTCTACTCTCATGAATAGCGCTATGAAGCTTATCATCTTGCATGAGCATAACATCACGCAAATGATCAAGTTCAGAAAAGAGCTCATCGAGAATGGGAGGTACCTCACTTGTGTCGGAGTCAGAGCCAGAGTCAATGTCGTGGTCATTTTTTGCCATGAAGCAAAGCCCGGTGAAGTCATCCTTACTCTTGACTCGTAGCTTTTCAACTTCCTCCTCTGAGCTTGTAAGACCTTCGCTAGATGTGAGGTCGACATCGCTCAAGGCGGCAACGCAAGCGTGTGCAATGGCCTTGGCGAACTTCTTGGAGTTCTTGCCCTTCTTGTAGAAGCGGTTCTTCTTCTGTTTAAAGTCTTCAGTGTTGTTGTCACGATACCTAACCTTCTTCTTCTTCTTGGGACAGTCAACAATGAAGTGTCCCGGGTCTCCACACTCGAAGCAGGTTCTTGAACCACCTCCTCTTCTCTCCTTCTGGTTGTTGTAGAACTTCCTGAACTTCCTTGTGAGCAAGGACATCTCCTCGTCAGGGATGCACTCCATCTGTTCATCGGAAGCTGCAACAAGAGAAGACAGAGCAAACTCCAAAGAAGACTTGCCAAGTGAGGGGTTAGTCCCATAAGAAGCACCATTTTGATCACCCTTTTGAGAGCTAGAAAGAAAAGCCATGCTAGAAGCATGATTAACATGATTAGGACAAGATTTCCTAGACAATTCATGAGATTTCTGCTTGCTATACAGTTGCTCACAGTTCAAGGTATTGAATTTAGCAGTTTTCTCTAAAGCAGCAATTTTAACCCCCCAAACAGTCTCATCAAGTGAATACAGCAGTTGCTTAGCTCTATCATTATCATTGTACACAAGGTTACCACAAGCCCGCAAGTTGCACACAATAGCCTCAAACCTACGAAAGGTGTCATCTAGTAACTCGCCAGGTTTTTGTGCAAAGGTTTGGTACTGTCTATTGTAAGAATCCTTACGCATAGACTTGACTTGATTGGTACCCTTATGGTACGTGCAAAGCTTTTCCCAAATGGCATGTGCAGTATGAAGATGAGCAGCACGGTCAAGTTCATTCCTACCTAGAGTAGAAAGCAGGATATTGATAACTTTAGAGTTGTTCTCATACCTGTTTAACTCACCTACTGGCGCGTTGTTGAGGTCAGACGGTATGGCGTACTCTTGCTCAACGATTACCCAAATTGCATGTCCTTGGCTTAAGGGATAAGCCTTGGTCCATGACTTGCAGTAGGGGAAGTCTTCTCCATCGAACATCCAAAGCTTGACTGCACGCTTCTCCATGTCACATTCGGATCACAAAACTGGTCAAGGTCAACTAGTGATCAAATCGGCTCTGATACCAATTGAAGGACCGAGAAGGCGACCAGAGGGGGGTGAATGCAAGCCAATTAAAATTCTTCTCAATAACTTGGCCTATATCCCAAATACAACCCGAACCAACATTTGAAAGAATCACCAGGGCTACACACACCAACTTGTGATGTGCTAAACCTAGGAGTGACTCACACCAGCGAGAGAACTAGAGAGAAGAAAAGGATAACAACAATACTCGAAACAAGTTACTAGATGACCATCATCAGTGCTGATCACTGTCATCGATAGTGCTGATTGGTACTATCATCAGTGCCGATCATGTCCATCGGCAGTGCTGATGCGGGTTTTGGACCCAAGCCACCGGCAGTGCCGGTCATGGCATTGGCAGTGCCGATCCGGGATCTAACCCACTGGCAGCGCCGGTCCTGGTCGTTGGTAGTGCCGATCGACTCGTGATGGAACAGAAAAAGGATTTAGGATTAGGCAAAACATGACCAAAACCTAATCAAACAAACTCCAAATAATGCGATTTTTGACCTGTCAATCTTCAACACATAACGACCCTAATCCTAGGAGATTCACTCAATTGTCTCAAGGAATCATCATGACTTTCAGATATTGTGCCAAGAACACTAAAAAGGGGAAACTTGAGAAATCTTTGAAATCGAAGATGCTAGAGCTATGGATTCGGCCAAGGGTCTATGGGGATATGTTCTAGCTCATCATAGCACCAAGATTGCCCAAGAAATCCGCCAAAAAACTTCCCCAAAAGTGAGATCGAAAATTCCCACAAAAATAGCTCCAAAAATAGGGAAAAAGAGAAATTCGGGATTTAGGAAGAGAGGAAGATCTTGAGCATGAAAATAACTCTCATATCATGGAAACATGCTTACAAGATCCATGGGTACAAGGCTAGGAAGCCACCCTCTTCCTCCCACTATTTGGAAGAGAAAGAGATATCTCTCACACACCCTCTCCTCTCCTCTATTACATGAAGACCTCTCCTAGCACATTGAATGAAGACCTAAGGCAAGGCTAAAGGAAAGAGAGGAACCTCTTCTACCTGCACTACCTCTCCTTATATAGGCCTAAGGATTATTCACATGACCACTCTACCATTGACCTACATAACATTGCCACCTACCACCAGGGGCAGACTTGTCCATCTTTCTTCTCATCGTCCAAACGCCATCGAGCCCTTCACAACTTTGCTTCGTCTCGACGCAAGCTCCACGATGGTGCCATGTGCACCTCAAATCACCGCCACCACTTTTCAGGCCCAAACCGAGAAACCGCCTTGCATGCTTCTCAAAGCGCGACTTCTCAATGTCGACGCGTGTCACCTTGTCCCATGATCCTGACCACCGACAAGTCTCTCCCGGTCCCTGTCCATCGGGCCCCCTTGTCACTTGCATCAGAATCTCGCTCGCCTTAACTTGGTCAACACACCGTCTTTATCACCACCATAGTTTTGAGGCTCAACCGCGAAACTGTATGTGCTTCTTTCCTCTCCACGTGTACGATGTGGATCAACCTTGACTTCACCCGGATCCCGATCGTCCGACCCCAAGTCCCCTACTTGTGCCCAATCCTCTCGTCGTTGACTACCAAGTCGACTCCATTGACCTACACGTCATGAGACAAGCAAACACATTTCCCATCTCCTGCAACTTCACCAATACTTCCACCAACTCCGGTTAGTCAAAACCATTACATGCACAAACTCATGCAATCCCTAAATTCTCGCATTTCAACTCAAACACCAAACTCAACCAATGTCAAGTACTCATCACATATTGCAAACCATGACACATATCCACATGGTTTCTCATAGCCAAGTTGAGGGCTTAGACTATGGTGAAACCTTTGCTCCTATTGCACGCATAGAAGCCATTAGGATCTTGCTTGCATTTGCTGCCTCTAAGGGCATTAGACTCTACCAAATAGATGTCAAGAGTGCTTTCCTAAATAGTTTCATAGATGAAGAGGTTTATGTGAGAAAACCACCCGACTTTGAGCACCACAAATACCCAAACCGAGTGTACAAGCTTCAGAAGGTTTTGTACGGGCTAAAGCAAGCACCTAGGGCATGGTATGCTAGACTTAAGACTTTCTTGCTAGAGCGTGGGTATGTCATGGGGTGTGACCTTGTTCACTCTTAAGCATGGCAATGAATTTCTAATGGTTCAGATATACGTGGATGATATCATCTTTGGAGGTTCCTCTCATGCTCTTGTGTCTAGATTTCAGGAAGCCATGAAAAGTGAATTTTAGATGTCGATGATGGGTGAGCTCACCTTCTTTCTTGGACTTCAAATCAAGCAGTGCAAGCAAGGAACTTTCATACATCAAGCCAAGTACATGAAGGATCTCCTGAAGAAGTTCGACATGGTCAATGTGAAGCCATTGTTTACACCGATGTCCACTACAATGGCACTTGACCCAGAAGAAGACTGTGAAGTGGTGGACCAAAGGGAGGACAGGAGCATGATTGACTCCCTCTTGTACCTGACGGCGACAAGACCCAACATACACTTTGCTGTTGTGCTCGCTTTCAGGCTTCCCCAAGGGTGACTCATCGCAAGGCGGTCAATCGCATCTTCAGGTATCTCAAATACACCCTTGAGTTTGGTCTATGGTACTCTGCATCTTCATCTCTTGATCTCATTGGGTATTCGGATGTAGACTTTGCTGGGTGTAGAATTTATAGGAAGAGCACTTCTGGTACTTGCCATTTCTTAGGTACTTCTTTGATCTATTGGTCTTCTCGTAAGCAGTCGAGTGTAGTCCAATCCACCATAGAAGCTGAGTATGTTGATGCCACTAGATGCTTCTCACAAATCCTATGGATTGTATCCACCATGAGAGACTATGGGTTAACTTTTAAGAGTCTTCCACTCATCTGTGATAACTCCAGTGCCATATGCTTAGCCAAGAACCCAGTCCAACATGGTAAGGTCAAACACATTAATATGTGATTTCACTTCTTGAGAGACAATGTTGAGAAGGGAGATGTTGAGCTCAAATACATCGACACAAAAAACCAACTGGCTGGTATCCTTACCAAGCCCCTAGATGCTTTGTGGTTCGCTTTTTTTTGTGGGGGGGGGGGGGGGGGGGTTGGTATTTGCCATCCTTATGGCATCATTTGAGTGGGAGTTGGTGTTCTCTTGTATATATGTATCTTACCTGTTGCATTGCATCTCACATGTAAGATATGCATTGGTAGATGAGCTTTGATTCTTATGCTTTCTTACATTTCTCTTTGCTATGATTGAGCTTGAGCTAAGTTGTGTGGATGTGATGGTAAACTCTCATTCTTAGATTTCCTACATGGCCAGTTATAGACTCATTTGAGCAACCTACTAATCTTAAAGATAAACTTAGCTTCTTGTGAACCTTATGAACTAATCTTGCTAAAACTTGCTCATCGTGTGTATAATTGCTTTTGTCCTTGTTGAAACTTGCATTGAGGTTAGTCTAGAGGATATCTTGTCCATGGCACCTTGTGTTTGCGAAATGTGGCTTTGGAAATGTTTAGCTCATGATGGAACATTGTGGGAATGTTTGTTCTATTGGCCACAAAGGCACGCTGATCCTTATGCTTTTAATTTGCAAAATAAGTTGACTATGCTTCAAAGCCTCGGGGTGTTTGCCGTACCCAATCATGTGACCCTCCGCACGGATTAGAAGTAACATAAAATGCTAAATCCAAACACTCTACTTCAAAGCCTTGGGGTGTTTGCCATACCCAGTCATGCGACCCTCCGCACGGAATAGAAGATACATGAGGATCATATAAGAATAATGCTTTTCTCTTTTCTTATGAGTCTCTGTTGCATATGTGAGCGTTTGTAGAGCTTATTTTTTGCGAATGCTTGTTGCCTTAGTTGAGGCTGAGACTGGCTAGATTCTTATGATTCATTTGATATATGTTTTGCCTTGGATGGGAGTACTTACTCATGTGGTGGCAGCTTTTCTCATGAGGAGTAAATTTGATTCTATCTAAGCTAGTCAATCTTTTTGCTTAGCTTGTATAGCTCTTGTTGTTTATGCCTTGCTATCTATTTTTGGTCTTTGTATGATTATGAGCAATTGCTTTTATACTTCATGGCTCTATGTTTATAATTTGCAAGGTTAAATGCTTGTTTGCATAATTGTTGAAGCTCCTTAGGTTTGCATTTTCATGCATTGCATGTTTGCTTATTCTTTTGCCTCTTTGATGAGTTCATTGCCAAAGGAGGAGGAAATATTAGGTCATGCACAAATAATGCTAAGAAACCTTAAGATGATCCATTTTGCATTCCATGAGACCTATCACAAGTTGAGGGGGAGCATTTCATGACCTCGAACGCTTTCTTTCGTTTTTCACATTCTTTGCGTTCTCGAGTGGCTTTCTTTGTCAATTCTTGATATTGTGATCCCACTTATGCTAGATGGCTACTTTTTACCTTTTCTTTGGGTTTTAGCCATTTGGATGTGCTTATTTTGCATTTTAATCTCTAATCTTTGTGCATTTGGTGTTGTCAATGTACTCATCAAGGGGGAGATTGAGAAACCATGTGGATATGTGCCATGGTTTGCAATATGTGATGAGTAATTGACATTGGTTGAGTTTGGTGT
Organism: Eleusine coracana subsp. coracana; assembly: GCA_032690845.1. Classification (NCBI taxonomy): domain Eukaryota; kingdom Viridiplantae; phylum Streptophyta; class Magnoliopsida; order Poales; family Poaceae; genus Eleusine; species Eleusine coracana. The sequence continues at coordinate 39,565,686 of CM064428.1, read as the reverse complement.
TTGAGTTGAAATGCGGCAATTTGGGGATTGCATGCGTTTGTGCATGTCATGGTTATGACTAACCGGAGTTGGTGAAGATATTGGTGAAGTGACAGGAGATTGGAAATGTGTTTGCTTGTCTCATGATGTGTAGGTCACTGGAGTCAACTTGGTGGTCAAGGGCGAGAGGATCGGGCACAAGTAGGAGATTTGGGGACAGAGGCCGGGTGAAGTCAATGATGATCCATACCGTACATGTGGAGAGGCAAGAAGCACGAACGGTTTCACGGTTGAGCCTCAAAACCGTGGGTGGTGATCAAGACGGCGGGGTTGACCAAGTCAAAGGTGATCAGGCATTGGTGCAAGTAGAGGCTTCCAATGGACCAGAGGTGGGAGAGACTTGCCAAGGAGGAGGTCACAGGACGAGGTGATATGTGTCAAGATTATGAAGTCTTGCTTTGGTGGAAGTGAGCATGAAATCACGCTTTAAGAAGCGTGCAAGGCAGTTTCCCGGTTTGGGCCTCAAAACCTGTGGTGGTGGTTGGTGGTCCACGTGGCACCATCATGGAGCTTGCTCCAAGGCGAAGCAAAGTCGTGAAGGACCCGAGGTCGTTCGGGCGACAAGAAGAAAGATGGACAAGTTTGCCCCTGATGGTAGGTGACAGTGTTATGTAGGTCAAGGGTAGAGTGGTCATGCGGACAACACTTACACCTATATAAGAAGAGGTAGGTCTAGTGGAAGAAGTGCCTCTCTTTCCCTTAGCCTTGCCTTAGGTCTTCATTCAAAGTGCTAGGAGAGGTCTTCATGTAATAGAGGAGAGGAGAGGGTGCGTGAGAGACATCTCTTTCTCTTCCAAATAGTGGGAGGAAGAGGGTGTGATGTAGATGAGGCCCGATGTTCTGAGAGGTAGGGGATAAACTCGACTATGGAGACTCGGCATCGACGAGACGGCTTGAATCAGACATGATCCAACCCCGCAACCGTTACACCAAGCACAACTTGATTGTTCCTGCAAGCGAATCGAGAACACAAGCAAGAAAAGGTAAACATGCAATCTAAAATTGCAAATATGGATGAAGCGAATCACAAAGGAAAGGTTCAAGCTCTGATCACAAAAGGACTAATCACCATAGTGGTGTAGAACAAGCATAGGGGCCCTGGATTACTGTAGAAGGACTTGTCGCCAAAGTTATAATGAATTAATCAATTTTCTCTCAAGAAAACTGAACTAAACAAAACCCGAGTCTAAACGGCAGCGGCTAGTGAGTTTATGAGGGAACCAGGGGTGTCCTTGTGACATCCCAGGTCACAAAAGATAATTAAGCTAACCCAAATACTAAATTGAGGGCTAATTAAAAATATGAATAATTAAGGAGCCAAAGAATAAGGAGGAAATTAATTAATTAAATCTAGAAATTAGCCAAAGGTAGCAATTCACAAACATCAAAAAACTCCATCAAAGTGCATCAATATTTTCGCATATCCAAGTTGGCCATATTGAAAGAGAATTTTGAGGATTTTATTAGAATTTTTTATGATGGTTTAATACCCTTAAAAATTCCCTAAATTCAGAGAAAGGCACCTCTGTTCTGGGATTGTTCCTTAATTCTCTAGCAAGAATCTCAACTTGACACCTAAAGCAAAGTTGTAGAGTATATATTCCTGGACTTGCACAAAAATTGGCATTTGAAATTGAGCAACAAAACTTGGTGAATTGAATCGAGTACATAGCACTGTTTAAAGTCAAGGGGTCAACTTCTCCGTTTTCTCTGGCCATTCCTAGTTCGACACCGATGTACCGCCGGTCACTGTGCCGCCACAGCCGGCCACTGCAGCTCGCCATCCCGACCACTGCACTGCCCAACTCTCCTGTGACACCAGCCGGAATTGAAGGCGTCGCCGTCCAACCATCCCTGGGCCGCCAGCTCGCCTCCCTGCTCCCCCTCTCTGCACTCTCTCCCGACGATCAGAACAAAGGGACAGCAGCTCGCACCGCACACCATTCCTCTCCCTCTCTGCTCGCAAGCATTTCACGCATTCCCAGAGCGACCACAAGTCCAGACATCGCTTCCTTCTCCCTCTCCGGCGAACCCAAGCTCAGAAGCTCTGCTTCAGACCGCCATGGCCACCGCCGTGATCTGTAGCAGCTAGGAAGCTCTCGCCGCTCGATTTCTTCTCAATCCGATGCGCAAACCACTCTTTGATCTCCCTCCTGACTTGCTCCCGCCAACGAGACCCCCCCTCTCCGGCCTCCCTCCTCGACTTTTTCCTCGACGCCGACCGTCTCCGACCAGAAGTGAAGCTCACCGACCAACTCCTAGCCTCCCTCTCCATCGACACACGTCACGCAACACCGCTAGAGTTCCCTCTGCCGCCGCTCCTCATCGCCAGCAGGTCTCCGGTGACCCTCCCTCCTCCCGACCAGAGCCGTAGAGTCTTCTTGAGGTGCTGAGCATTTTGGGATGCATGTTAGCCCTGGCCGCGCCACCGATCATCCGCTGGGCTGAGCTCGCCGGCGCCGGCCACCGCGCGCTGCCGCGTGGGCGTGCGCGAGCGCTGTGGTTGAATTCAAATTGCCAGTGGCAATTTTGTAAATAGCCCTAAACTTTGTTTAACTTTCAAAAATTCATAACTCAAGAAATAAAAGTCCTAAAAATATGAAACTAATTTTGTTTGATTCCTAAAAGTCCCCTCTACCAGAGAAGCAAGATGAGATCCAAGATTGTGCAGTATATTAATTAATTTAATTCCCTAAAGTTAGAACCCTAGTTAGAGGAATAAATTCATAAGTAAAAATATATAAGTGGTAAAATCATGAAACTTGTTCAGTGAGTATCTCATGGCATGTCTAAACTTGCTGCAAAAGCACATTCCAATTTTATGCATATTTTTTGTGTTATTGCATAATCTACATTTTCAGTAAATGAATTTATATAAATTCTTTGTTAGGAATTTAATCGTGAAATTTGGAATTCCTGTTCCTTGTGCATTTATACATCTCTCTAAACTTCCATGTGAAATTGTGAGCAACATCAGTATGCTTTTTTCTATTAAATTGCTCATTGGATAGATAGCTTAGGAAATTCCAATATGAATATTGCCAAATATATGCATATAGTTAGTATTTTAATTAAATTCCTCCATGGTACTGTTCATGCAGATTGTTAGTTTAGATTTACAATAAGGGTTCTTATTCTTCATCTTATGCTCATGGTTCATAATTAGTTTATATGTACCTAGATCAAGTTATGCTTAAAAGTGTGCCTGTCAACTTCTAGGAATTTAATTAAGGAAATGCATGTTAGTGTTTAACTTGCAATATAAAGTTTCTATGTTCATTTCCATAATAATCATGGCATGCATTTCATACTTTCTTAGGGAATTCCATGAATCCTTGTGTATTCCTTTTATTCATGCATTTCATTGTCATATAGGGCACGAGACCGAGGAGATCACACTGGAGCAAACCGGAGCTGAAGTGAACTTCAGTGAAGACCCTAACTACAATCACTCCCAAGGCAAGCCCCGGTGCATACCTAATTATTTATGAGTCCTTTTTACTTTATCACAAGCTAGGAATATTGTATTGTGCATTAAGTATAGGACTTGGATGGAACCCACTTGCTTACTCCAGCAAATGACCTATAATTAGTTTATGTTAGTAGGCCTTTCCATTAGCAATTGCTATGCTTAAACTAGTGGTGTCAACGGTAGGTTATGGAATCACTTGATTCAACTATGGTTCACTTGAATGATGAACTTGATAAAATGTAGCACCTAACGTCGCAACTCCACGGACAAGTATTAAACAGTACCAAGTACATACCTTTATATGGGAATTGGTAAGCCTACTAACTTTGGCGCCGTATTGTTGGATGGCCCTACTCATCGATCCAGAGGTGATGTGAATGGCACGGTGGATGCACGGGTTTGAGGACCGCTGGAGAATGCACGGGTTAAGCCTCGGATACGAAGTACTGTATCGCAGGGAGGACGTGTACTCGGGATCGATAGCCCCGGATCGACTTCAGAGCAATCTCGTGAATCGGGGCCATACGTGTTCTTAAGTGATGTGTATGTCGTGTACTTGGGTTTTCCCCTGTAGGATGTAAATTGATTCGAGTTACCGTCCCTCGCGGTTATGAGTACCTCTTGTTCGAGCAGGGGCAATGATACTTAAATAGAGAAGTTGTGGTCGTGATTCTGAAATTTACTTATGCTAGGGCTATGTATTGCTGTGATGTATTGTTCTTTATTTATATTCAAGTCTTAGCACTTAGCAAGGTCTACCACAGTTACTTCTCTGCAATAAGCATGGTAAAATCTTGGTTAGAGAATAAAATTGCAGCATAGAATTAATAGGTGCTTTTTATGCAATTTTCAATTAAGCCCGGTCAGCCCCCTGCATATTAGGAGTCGGTTTTAGTAAACCTTTTGACGGGTAAGTCTTGCGGAGTATGTTAGATAATCAGGCTTTGCGATTATGTTGTTTTTCAGGTTTCCCTCAAGCTACTTATTGTGATTGTTGTAGCAAGGTTGTGTGGGAAGGTGCAGAGCCTCAGAATTGGACCATTGAGTGGGTCCCTAGCTCTCCTAACCAAGAGGAGTGAGCCATTGCCATAGGGCTGGCATGGTTTGCTTAGGATCCTTGTATCGTGTTTTGTCATCTTTTCACTTCCGTCATTTATGTAAAAAAAACCAAGGACATATGTATTGTAATGTAATCTGAACGTGCTTCCGCTATGACCTTTGAACTTGTAATATTATGCAATTAAATGATGTATCTTTGTACATGATGAATGTTCATGTGTGCTTGCTATGAATGGTTACTTTGTTAATTATCTCCCGAGACGATCCTATATGGCATACTCTATATTTCGGTATAGGGTTGTCACAGCTTGTATCAGAGCCATCTCAGGATAAGCGACACACAAATGAACATTTTAAAACTTAAACAACCCATTTTTACGCCTTACGGTGAGGTACGAACTAGTAGTGCCCCTATGAGAGTTATTATTAGTAGGTGGCAAAGCTAACCCTGAGTTATATTTGTATAAATTACTTGCATCTATGGAATCTTCACCAAAGGTATGTCATTGTGCGCGGATCGGTTGCGCGGTAAATACCGAACGCCTTCCGGGTGGGCAAAGACCTGGGCTTTGATTGATGCACGGACCGAATGCTCTTAAATGTCGGCTGCCTTCCGGGTGGGAAAATGCCTAGGCTTAACTGTCATTGTTATTTTGGTTTGTTTCTTTTTTCTATTTTGATGTAATATTTCTGAAATGGATCTCTTGCAGGTACACTAACCACATGTAGTTCGCTTAGAAACGTGTGAGAGGTGTGTGTGCCACCGAAAGGATTGATTTATATATTCGGTCAAGTTTCTTTATGTGAGGATGTAGGGAATCGTCATATTGAGCAATGACATTCATGCATACCATATGCATTCACTCTTACCAAATCATGTAAAAAGGTCACTAATATTGCAAACATGTGAAATGACCAGGCCTTGGGCGATTTTGAATCCCTATGGCACCTAAACCGAAAGCTTGAACTCAACTGATAAGAACCGAACTTTGCTAGAAAAGTCAGTTTTACTAAAATGAGCATAACTTCCTCAATTTTAATTCAATGAAGGTGAATGAGTACTCGTTGGAAAGCTGTTGTTTTTCTCTACACGTTTGGTTTATGGAGTTTGTCCTAGAAAAATATGTAACTGGGTCGAATTTGGCAAAAACAGTAAGCTTTTCTGGAATGTCAGAAATTGCTTCATTTCTGTCCTCTTTCTTTGGACGATCATAACATCCAGAGGGTTTATTGGATTGAAGTGTGTGAATATGCGTTGGAAAGATAAAGAAATCCTCCATTACTTTTGTAACATGTCAAACCTTTAGTTTTGTCCAGAGCCTAAGAATTTTTGCTCATTTTTGTGGGTCATTCCGTCAACCGCAGAATTTGTCGTTGTCGGTCGTTAAACGGATCGGGAACCTCGTGTCTTTTCTTTAACCAATCAATCCTTATGCTATTTGAGCATGTGTGCTTAGTGAGATATTAAGTTTTGACTCACCCTTGCAAAACTTTATTCCGGCAGATGGAGGTAGGCAAGCTCATGAAGGACCCCGAGCACCTTGCCGCCCGCATTCTCGAGTTGGAACGAGAGCGCGAGGTGCTGCAGTCCACACTTGATGCCCATGATGCTCAGCTCGCGAAGAGTGACGCTAAGGTTGCAATTCTCGAGGATAAGCTGCACACTAGCAAGTTGGAGCGGGCTGATCTTTTCGAGCAGCTCCATGATGCTCAGCTCATCATCGAGGGCGATGCAAGCGATCAGTTGCAGGAGCAACTGAGCCAATGCAATGCTCAACTCACCGCTGCCCAAGAGGAGATTTACTCTCTTCAGGGATAGGTTACCGCTCTCTTGGAGGAGCGAAGTGAGCTGCGGGCTCAGCGCAAAGAAGCTCAGGATGCGCGCGATGTCATCGAGGGTAACCTCAACGACGCTCATGCCATCATCGCGCAGCAAGAACAACTCATTGGGCATCTACAAGCTGCTAATGGCCAGCTACACGCTATTCTTAATGATCAGCCACTCGTGCCACTTGCAGTGATCCCCCCCCCCCCCCCCCCCCCCCGATGACGCTGATTTGAGTGAGAACGGTGATTCTGGCGTTGACTATGAAGCATCCCCTGGACCGGGTTATATGGGTGTGGAGTCCGATGGTGGTAGCCACGCCGAGTGACTGAGTAGTAGTACATGTGTAGGGTGGAGATCTCGTGAGACATCATGTTTGTATGTGGATAGTGTTAGCAGTACTAAGTAAGTTGTAACCTAAGCTCTCCGAGATCGTGTGGTGTCATGTTTCGAGTGATGTAACCTAAGACTTGCCATGTATCAAAAGTTGCATCACATGTATCTATGCTTTTTAGCGTAATTGTGCTGCCTATGGTGCAGGAATTAATGAAATTTAAGTTATCTCTTATTTCTGCACCGTTTACTTTTCAACATTCCAATTTATGAACAATCTGAAATTTTATTTCGTCACCATGTCATAGCCATATTATCATATTGTCTCATGTGATGATCTGGCTAACGTGCTTTGTTCATATGGCAGATGGTGCAAACTCGCCACGGTGGAGAAAACCCCGGTGATGCTCCCGGTGCTTCAAACATCAGTGGGAACCAGCCGCCACCCAGTGCTCCGCCCATGACGGCTATGGAGCAACTCATCCATAACCAGAATGAGATGTTTCGCATGTTCATGGAGAACATGAACCGCCAAGGAGCTCCAGGACCACCACCGCAGCAGCCCCGTGACTCCTCCTATAGCGACTTCTCGGCAACTCATCCGCCCACTTTTGGAGAAGTCGGTGATCTGCTGGAAGTGGATAATTTTATTCGCACTCTGGAATCAAAGTTCACTCTCCTCCACTGCACCGACCAGTAGAAGCCCCTCTTGGCCACGCAGCAACTCTGTTGCTCTGCAAGTGCTTAGTGGGCTAGTTTCACCGCCGCTCTTGCCGCTGATCATCAAGTCACTTGGACGGAATTCTGCACTCCATTCCGTGCACACCACATTCCCGCTGGACTCATGAAGCGCAAGCTATAAGAGTTCCTCAACTTGAAGCAAGGCTCTGGAACCGTGCAAGAGTATGCACAGAAGTTCAACTACTTGGCTCAGTATGCATCGTATCACACTGGTACGGATGAGAAGAAGAAGGATTATTTCCGTTCGGGTCTTACCCCGAAGCTGCAAGATTACTTGGCACAAGTTACCGCCAATGCGTCAATGATCTGATGAGTGCCACCGTTGTGCAAGAAGATGCTATCCGGGCTAACCAAGAGGACAAGAAGAGGAAACGTGCTATGGGAAGTTCATCCGGCTCTGCACCGCCCAAGTACAAGCAGGCAATCACCTCCATGACTGGACAAAAGTTCCGAACTACGGTACCACCGGGAGGAGGATTTTGCCCATCTTACTCGCAGCAGCACTCTCGCGCTCATGGGAGTAACCAGCAGTAATCCTCTGGTTCCCACCCCCCGTAGCAGAGTAATCAAGTGATGAAGACCAACTCCTCGCAGCCGTGCTACAACTACGGCCGAACCGGTCAATTTGCCAAAGAGTGTCGTTTCCCGAAGCGCAACCAGGGTAACAACAACAACAACTCCAACACTTCCGGGAACAACAACAATAACAACAACAACCACAGCAGCAGCAACAACAATGGCAATCGTCCCTAGTCTTCTACTCCTGCTCATAAGAATGGTCGAGTCAACTATACCATGGTCGAAGAGATCCAAGTTGGAGAGCCCTTTCTCGCGGGTACGTTCTCGATCAACCAACATGCTGCCATGGTTCTTTCTGATTCAGGAGCAACACATGATTTTACTAGTCAAGCATGTGTGAATCATTTGAAAATCACCCCCACCACTATGGGAACACCATACATCATCACATCTCCTGGTGGAAAAATAAGTGCTCATCTTGAGTTAAGAAAAGTGCCACTTAAGTTAGCAAGCAACATATACCTCACTTCCCTAATCATCTTAGATGGCCAAAGCATTGACAAAATTCTTGGTATGAGATGGATGACTAGACATAAAGCCATCTTGCACATTGAATCTCGGGAAGTCCATTTGAACTCACCCTTACATGCCCCGTCAATCCTCCGATTGCCATGTCCCAAGTTGTCCACTTCTCAAGTGTGTCATGTTGAAGGAAAAAATCTAGAGGATATTCAAGTGGTACGTGAATTTCTTGACGTATTTCCAGATGATTTGCCGGGAGTGCCTCCGGACAGGGATGTCGAGTTTATAATTGAACTCTTACCCGATATAGCACCTATCTCTCGTAGGCCGTACAAAATGGCTCCTAATGAGTTAGCAGAATTAAAAGAGCAATTGCAAGAGCTTATGGACAAGGGTTACATCCGACTGAGTTCATCTCCCTGGGGCTGTCCTACCCTCTTTATGAAGAAGAAAGACAAGACCCTACGTCTATGTGTTGACTACAGGCCTTTAAATGTGGTAACCATCAAGAACAAGTACCCTCTACCTCGAATTGACATTCTCTTTGATCAACTTGTTAGTGCTAAGGTTTTCTCCAAGATTGACCTCTGATCCGATTATCACCAAATAAAGATCCGAGCCAAACACATTCTGAAAACTGCTTTCTCCACGCGATATGGTCTTTTCGAATAACTTGTCACGTTTTTGGTCTCACCAATGCTCCAGCCCACTTCATGTATTTGATGAATTCCGTGTTCATGCCAAAGTTGGATAAGTTTGTAGTTGGTTTCATTGATGACATCCTTATCTATTCCAAGTCCGAGGAAGAGCACGCCGAACACCTCCGCATTGTTCTACGTGACTCCGTGATCATCAAATTTACGCCAAATTTGGCAAGTGTGCATTTTGGCTAAAGCAAGTTCCATTCTTGGGTCATGTCATTTCAGCAGAAGGAGTAGTCCTGGATCCTAGCAAAGTAGAAGATGTGCTGAATTAGAAAGCTCCAAAATCGGTCAAGCAAATTCGTAGTTTCCTTGGTCTTGCCGGGTATTATCGGAAATTTATTCCCAACTTCTCAAGCATTGCCAAGCCTATTACCAAGTTATTGGAAAAAGATGCTAAGTTTAAGTGGAGTAGTGCATGTGAAGAAGCCTTTCAGTCGCTCATGAAGCATTTGACAACCGCTCCAGTTTTGGCTTAACCCAATATTACCAAACCGTTTGACGTTTACTGTGATGCATCCGACACTGGATTGGGTTGTGTGCTTATGCAAGAAGGCCGTGTCGTTGCCTATGCCTCACGACAACTCCGAAAGCATGAACAAAATTATCCCACTCGTGATTTGGAATTGGCATCCGTTGTCCTAGCCATAAAAACATGGCACCATTACTTGCTCGGTAACCTTGTCAACCTCTACGCCGACCACAAGATTCTCAAGTATATATTCACGAAGCAAGAACTGAATATGAGGCAGCGTAGATGGTTAGAATTTGTCGATGCTCAAGACTGGCAGTAAATATATAGGGCTACGTCGAGACCAAGAACTACGATGGTTACACAAGACGCCAAATTATATAGGTTCGGGCCCTCTCAATGAGAGTAAAAACCCTACGTCCTGTGTTCTGTATTGTATTGATTGTCACGAGATGTTGTGTCTCTCTAGTTGTGTCTAATTGCCTCTCTCCCTCGATGGGGGGGTACCCTGCTGCCTTATATATCCGGTCGACAGAGGGGTTCAGGCAGAGTCCTAGTCATACTGTACAAGGATTCTATATGGCAAGTCTAATCTTTCTTGTCTTACACTCCAAGCCGAGTCGATCAGCTTCCTTGTTGATGAAGTACCCGGTCGGCCACCATCTTAGCCTTGTATGAGGATACCCGTAAAGCAAGTATCCCACAGCAGCCCGTGAGTGCTTTCTGATTTTGAGCTTTAATTCTCCGAATGATCTAAAGATCATAAATTTGGAAGACCTCGTTATTGAAGTTTCTGATAGATCTGGTGCACCGGTTAGGTGCACCTGATCAGGTGTAGCCCCCGACTCTTGTATAATTTGGAGACTAACAAATAATACAAGAGTTTAATTGTATTAGCTCTTATTAATTTGTTTACAGATATTCAAACCATCAAGTTTGAATCTTTCACACCTTTGGTTATCAAACCCTTGGGTCCTATTGCTAAGTGACCACTTTGCCGACCGATCATGAAATCGACCGAGTGGCACATATTATTTCCGAGTGATGGGTCAGTCGGAATTTTATGACTCTAGTCATATTCAGTATTAAGCTAAATGACTTTAGTCATAATATAGCTTTTCCCTAATTCCAATGACCCGTTTAAGTTCAAATTTGGTAATTCTGGTTATTTGACTTAAGTCGGTACCATTGATGTAGATATGGCCCGATCTTCTGAGAGGTAAGGGGGTAAACTCGAATTTGGGGAACTCGGCATTGACGATCCGTCTTGAATCAGACACGATCCAACCCCGCAACCGTTACACCAAGCACAACTTGATTGTTCCTCCAAGTGAAATCGAGAACACAAGCAAGAGAGGATAAACACGCAATCTGAAATTGCAAATATGGATGAAGCAAATCACAAGAAAAAGGTTCAAGCTCTGAACACAAAAGGACTAATCGCCACAGTGGTGTAGAACAAGAACAGGGGCCATGGATTACTGTAAAAGGACTTGTCGCCACAGTTATGATAATTCGATCAAGTTTCTCTCTGGAAAACTGAACTAAACAAAATCCAAAATTAAAAGACGGCGGCTACTGAGTTTATGTAGGAACCAGGGACGTCCTAGGGTTGGGGGTGACCAGGGGGGCACCCACAACATGGGCTTATGGCCCGACACGATACATGGCCAAGTTGGCTCAAAATAGGCGACGCAGCACCTTGTCATGGTCACATATTATGACTCACGACCCTTCTGGAGCTAGGACCAGAAGCAAAATGATGGTGTCGTCGTCCCCTTTCCAACGCATCAAAGAACGCCTCGTTTGGACGTTGGATGTGGGAGATATCATCAAAACCGTGAAGGGGTGTCGGCTGAATCCGAGACGAACGCGGCGACCGAGTTGGTGATGACTTGTAACTTGGGGAAGGCCATGATATGCGCGTATCCAGCATGGTGATGTCCTCATCAACCATAACCTTTGAACTTGTAACCATATGACCAGCAAGTCCTTTGCCACATGATCATCAAATCACATAGATATGGTGAAATAATTCTCGGGTACTTCTGATCAAAGAAGCCCCCGAGTCTCATTTTTCTGGGTTTGTAACCCTAATGGTCTTAAGCCCCTAATTAACCATTAAGTTAATATTAGGGTCGCACTATAGTACCGCCCACCCTGGCCCATGGGACCCTTAGGTCAAAAAAGGCAAGGGTATAAAAGGCTGCACCAGGTTGACCTTCAGTCCACGCCGTATTTTCCCGCCAACTATTCGTCTTCCATGCGCCTTCTCTGCTCTCGCGACTCCTCTATTTTTCTGGCTAGGGTTAGCTTTCTCGCTTCTGGCCACCACAGATCCCACCGTGTTTAGCCCCCGAGCTTTGGCGAAGTTTCTCAAACTCCTTCACCGCGTCCAATCCTGTCCGCGATGGGTCGCAAGAGGACTTCCATTTCAATCCCAGCTTCTTCTGCCGCCGTGTCATCCTCGTTGAAGGTCGACATCCCAGAGTAACTTCGGAAGTTCTTGAAGAGCAGTCTTTCACAGGCTGACATGAACCAGATGGTGGTGGATGGAATCCTTCCAGAGCAGGCTCGGATCGACTAGAAGGTACCTCACGAATCCTGCCCCATCCCCATTCACCAGCAGATCGTAGTGTTTCGCTCATTCTTTGAGCGTGGCTTTGGAGTTCCCTGCTGCAGTTTTTTGTGCGGGCTCCTTTTTTCTATGGGATTGAGCTTGTCAACCTCAATCCCAACTCCATTCTTCATATTGCCATCTTCGTACATTTGTGCGAAGCTTTTCTTGGCACTCTCCCCCATTTCAATCTCTTCTGCCATCTGTTTCTCCTCCGACCGCTGCCAACAAAGGATAACCAAGTGGCCATAGGCGGAGTCGACATCCAGTTATGCAAGAAAGAGGCCTACATCAATGTCCCATTGAGGACCGGAAACAAGAATTGGAAGGATGAGTGGTTCTATTGTGACAACCCTCCCCTTATTCTTGCCGACTTCACTGGTGCGAAGGCTATTCCCCAAGCGCATTGGATAGAGAGGCCCGATTCGACCGATCCTCAAGTGGTCGCTCTGCTTAATAAAATTGTCGGACTGAAGGCTGAAGGCATCGATGGCATCACAGTCGCAAAAAGTTTTATCATCCGACGAGTTCAGCCCCTGAAGCTTCAATGTCACCCGGCATGGGACTATAGGGGATATCCTTCAGGACCATTCTTTGGTCAAAGAGGCGTATAACAAGAGCACAATGCGAGCCCGAGTAAGCCTCAGTCTGCCTTTAGCTATCCCTTGTTATCCTATCTTGATGTTGTACTCAATGTTTTGATCTTTATGCAGGTGCTGGATACTTATGTATCTCATCCCCTGCTCCCTCAGACCGATACTGAGGGACCTGATTATATCAAAAAGACATCACTGACTGACGCTGTGGGTTCAAGTTCCTCCGCAGGCGCTCGGCCAGTCAGCATCACTCCCGTCGTTACTCTGGCCACCTCTGACAAGCTCCAGAAGCGGACTATAGGGCGCCGACGCTAATATGTGGGGGACCAGGATGACGATGAAGAAATAACTACCGCAGATGCTGGTCAACCTGCTCCTGCAACCTCCAAACGACCTTCACACTGACCGCCCCGAGCCCAACTCAGAGGTCAACGAAAGAGGTGGTGCAGACTAGCAAGACTGACCAGCCCTCTCAAAAGAGGAAGGAGACTGATTTTTAGTCGACTTCTTCAAAGAAGAGGCTATGGCGGATCAAGCTCAAGAAGGCTCCCAGGTTTAATCTTTAAACCCTATACTCCTTATCTCTTATTACTGATCTCAACATTTCCTGATCTCTTCCTTCTATGTTTTTTCCTTGGCAGTCAGACAAGTGATTCTCAGAGTGCTCAGAGATCTGAGGATACTCGGTCTGAGCTCCCACCTCGTCCGACTGGTGTGTCCCATTTGCTTGGCAAGTCTTCAAACACGCCGACCGAAGTGGATAAACCATTTGAAAAGACGGTTCCTGCCCCCACTCCCGAGCCTCTGCCTCAGACCACTCCAACTAATGTCTCTTTGCCTCTTGACAAAGGTAAAAGGACTCTTCCTGTAGATATGCTTGGTCGACCTGAAGTGGAGGATGTGGAGATTTTGCACCAACACCGGGAGTCCAGCAAGGTAACTCAACATTATGCTTTTACCATGCTTCGCTCTCATCTTTTAGCTCATTTATCTTCTGCATATCAGAAAGTGTATGCTCTTGTGGAGCGAAAGCAGGCTAGAGTGGAATATCTTGAAGCCGAAACTTTCGGTATGTCCTTGGTCGCCTAATCTTCTTGTCTTTATGTTTTAGACTAACTTCTTATTCATTGTCTTGCTAGTCACCGGTCAGCAACTCTCCAAGGCCCTAGAGGAAAACAAGAAGCTGTTGGCCGACCGACAAGAAATAAACAAGGTCTTAGACCAAGTTCGTGCAGATTTGGCTGGTAAGTTTTCCTACCATCCATAATTAGGCAATCTGCTGACCACTCTAACGCTAAAAGTTTTACTTTTAGCTCGCGATCAAAGAATCACCGATCTGGAGAAGTTGACTTCCAACCAACAGAGGTTCGTTGACGCCTTGAAGGTTGAGAAGGAAAGCCTCTCCAAATTGGTTGAAGACCAGAAGACCGAGATCACTCGGCTGCAGGAGGAGCTGAAGTGGACTGAAGCGAAGATAGAGGAGGCTAAGACTGTCTCCAAATCATTCAAATGTAAACTCGCCAGTAAGCCTTCGACTTCTTCCTTCTGCGTGATTCTTCTATTGATCATACTGACCAATAATTATTATTTGCAGCTCTATCTTACACCGCTCGGCAAGCAATGAACTATGTTCATGCTAACCGAGTAGAGCAGACCGGTCACTCTCTGGACTACTTGTTGGAGCATGCATCAGAAGCCATTGCTCATAACACTCGGCGAGTCAAGTGCTGGCGATTTGACAATCCTGGTCTCCTGCTCTGCCATTGGACAAGATCAAAAAGGGCTTTAACCCCGACCTGACCGATGACCGATGTCAGCTGCTCCTGGATTCCATGATAGAGACTTCCCAGGCCTTGGTCCAAAATATAGAAATCAATCCACCGTGCCGACTCCCCCAGCAACTCCAGAGGTCGAACTTCAGGCTGACTCTTCCTCTCCTTCAAAGGAGATATAATCCTGTAATAGTGTAAAACATTAGTAGTGTTTTAGTAGAAGTTTGACAAAGATATCATTGACTTGTTTCTATCAAGAGAAACAAAGATTGCATCGGTCTGCCATAACATATTAGGTTGTAACCCGTAACCGCGTAACAAACAGAATTGACCAATCGACACATGACCTCTCACACTTTTGGCTCTGGGTTTAGTGTAGTGGTAGTCTGATGTGCAGCACAAAGTATTTAACCATGATGTATAAGCGTAAGACCAAAATAATAAAGACCAAAACTCAAGATCTCAAGATCTCATGATAATAAGTCGGTCAAAAAATAGGCCAAAACCAGAATATGGTTAGACCGAGATGGGACATTATTGCTAGCCCCCTGGCTCGATTGTTTAATAGTATAAATTAAGGAATCGAGACAAATATAGAATGAAAATCATCAGAAAATCTTTCATTAAAATAGACCGATGTTTCATTCATAAATAATGTATAAATACACAAAATAATAGCTAAGTACAGAAACGACGTAGCTGATTTATGTTCCAGGAGTTTGGAATATCGTCGCCGTCTCCATACTTCAGGAGGTAAGCCCCCGGGCGAGTGACTTCCTTCACTACGTACGATCCTTCCCACTTTGGAGAGAGCTTATGCTGATTCTTTGTCGATTGCACTCGGCAAAGAACTAGGTCTCCAACTTGAAAGTGGCGACTGCGGACGTTCTTATCATAATAACGACGCAAGCCTTGTTGGTAGAGTGCCGACCGAAACAGAGCGCGATCACACAACTCCTCTACCGCAATCAAATCAATCTCTCGATTCTCCTCAGAAAGCTTTTCATCGTACGCTTGAACTCGTGCCGATACAAGACTGACCTCAGTCGGCAACATAGCTTCTGAGCCATAGACCAATGAAAAAGGTGATTGTCCAGTAGCCCGACTGGTGTTTGTCCGAAGCCCCCAAAGGACTAAAGGCAACTCTTTGTCCCACCGACCGGCATAAGGTTTGAGTCTGTCAAATATCCGCGACTTTAATCCTTGAAGAATCATATCATTGGCCCGTTAAACCTGCCCATTGCTTTTCGGATGAGCCACTGATGCAAAGTGGATCTTTATTCCCATCTCATTGACAAAGTCCCGGAACTCCACTGAAGTGAATTGAGTGCCATTATCGGTAATGATATCATGAGGAACTCCAAACCGAGTGAATATATCTTTGACAAACTCGATCACCTTCTTGGATATAATCTTGTCGACCGGCTTCGCTTCAATCCACTTGGTGAATTTGTCGATAGCAACAAACAAATGAGTGAACCCGCCTGGCGCTTTCCTGAAAGGACCGACAATATCAAGCCTCCAAACAGCAAAGCCAAGTCAATGGTATCATGTGAAGTTGTTGTGAAGGCACATGTGTTTGTTGAGTGAAGAATTGACAACCCTCACACTTCCGAACAACTTGGTGTGCATCTTCAACTGCCGTGGGCCAATAAAACCCTTGCCGGAAAGCTTTGCCGACCAAAGTCCTGGAAGCTGCATGATTGCCGCATATTCCCGAATGAATCTGTTCTACCAACTTCTGACCTTCAGGAATTGAGATGCATCATATCAAAATGTTGGAACCACCCCTTTTGTAAAGTTGGTCCCCCACCAACAAGTATCCTCAAGATTGGATCTTCAATCTTTGCTGCTCATCAGGATCCGAGGGCAGCGTTCCCTTATCCAAATACTGAATGAGTGGGTCGCGTCAGTCGGTCTTCGAGACGTCATCGCCAACAAGATCAGCAACAATACTCATCACCACGTCTGACTGGGGAGAAATTGTTGGGGAATCCTGAACATGTAGGAAAACACCCGGCAGTACTACAGACCGAGATGATCCTATCTTGGCTAACTCATCAGCCCCCTTGTTATTATCTCGGAGAACATGTGTGAACTTCAATCCATCAAACTTGTCTTCGAGTTTTTGCACTTCTTGGTAATAAGCACTCATGTTATCATCTACATAATTCCAATCCTTGGTGACCTGATTAATGACCAAGGCCAAATCACCAAATATGTTGATGCGCTTAATGCCGAGTGACACAGCAATGCGCAGACCATGTAGGAGAGCTTCATATTCCGCAGCATTATTAGACGCGCGAAACATGATTTGAAGGACGTATCAAAGCCTTTCTCCAGTAGGCGAGATAAATACAACTCCCGCACCTGCCCCTTGTAATTGAAGGGAACCATCAAAGTACATTTTCCAGTACTCGATATCTTGGGCAGTAGGAGCATTTTAAATCTCTGTCCACTCGGCAACAAATTCAGCTAACGCTTGTCCCTTTATAGCCGACCGAGGCGCGAACGTAATAGTATACTGACCAAGTTCGACTGCCCACTTGGCTATTTTTCCTTCAGCTTCTCGGTTATGTAACACCGTCCCAAGTGCAAAAGAAGTTTGAACTTCAATTAGATGAGCTTGGAAATAGTGCTTCAACATCCTCGAGGTGATCAATAATGCATATAACAACTTCAAGATATGCTGGTACCTTGTCTTAGAGGCACTGAGAACCTCGCTCACAGAGTAGAACGGATGCTGTACTTTTTTCACGTGTCCCTCTTCTTCTCGATCGACTGTCAAAACAGTACTCACAACCTGGGTTGTGGCCGAGATGTAAAGCTGAAGTTTTTCTCCTGGCTTCGGAGGCACCAACACTGGAATACTGCTGAGATAAATCTTTAATTTGTCCAGTGCCGACTGCGCCTCCTCAGTCCAAACAAAGCCGTCCTTCTTTTTAAGCAATCGAAAGAGTGGTAACCCCCTAACCCCCAATCGGGAAATAAAGCGACTCAAGGATGCCATGCATCCGGTCAGCTTCTGAACGTCCCTTTGAGAATTAGGCGGCTTCATATCAAGGATTGCCTTGATTTTATCTGGGTTAGCCACTATACCTCGTTTTGAATTGATGTAACCGAGTAACTTTCCCGATGGAACCACAAAAACACACTTTTTAGGATTCAGCTTCATTGAATAATGTCTCAGATTGTCAAAGGTTTCTGCCAGGTCAGAGAGAAGTTCTTCGACTTTCCAAGTCTTGACAACGATGTCGTCAACATACGCTTCAGCGTTCCGACCGATCTGAGTGGCAAGGCAGCGTTGAATACCTCGTTGGTAAGTCGCGCCAGCATTTTTCAGACCGAACGGCATAGTGATATAGCAATAGGCGCCGAAGGGTGTTATAAAGGAAGTCTTGATCTGATCTTCGACTCTCAGTGGGATCTGGTGATAGCCCAAATAGGCATCTAGAAAGCTTAAAATCTCACACCCGACTGTCGAATCTACAATCTGATCAATACGAGGAAGAGATCGGTATAATCAACACACATCCTCCACACTTTATTCTTTTTAGGTACAAGGACTAGATTTGCTAACCAGTCGGGATGATACACCTCCTTTATAAACTTAGGTTCTAACAATCTAACTATCTCCTTCTTCATAGCGTCCTTGCGGTCTTGCGCAAATCTTCTAAGCCTTTGGCGAACGGGGGTAGCCCCTAGAGGTACCCTTAACACATGCTCAATCTTTTTCCTAGGAACTCCCGGCATGTCAGATGGTTTCCATGCAAAGATATCCCTATTTTCCTGGAGGAGAAGAGTGAGTGCGAGTTCCTATTTTTCATCAAGGTTGACCCCAGCATAAGTCACCTTATCGGGGTCCTCAGGATCGAGCGAAATCTCCTTGGTTTGGATGTCATCGGTCTGGATCTTGTCCTTGGTAGATTTCTTTGTCGGAACCTCTGTCACCTGGAAGAGGATACGCTCTGTGCTAAAATTATCACGGGTGCCAAAGGTGACTGGCAGACTGATTTGTCCAATTGGGACTGAAGTCTTGCCAGGCACAATCCCATGGAAGGGTGAAGAACTCGGTTGGAGGTCATTGATTGACAGACCGAGCTCTTGAAGAGTCCTGGTGAAGATTAGGTCCAAACTGCTTCCTCCATCGATGAGTATTCTGTTGAACTTCACCTCCTTCATAGTCGCAGCAAGCACCAATGGGTAGCGACCTGGTTTTGGTAGATGTTTTGGATGGTCCGACCGATCAAAGGTGATTGGCATCTCAGACCATCTCATGTACTAAGGCGTAGCTGGCTCCACCGAGTTAATCTCTCGAAGTTCTAACTTTTGCTTGCGCTTGGATGTATAGGCTTCCGGGCCTCCGAAGATGAAGTTTACTTCTTTGCAGGGCTCCTGGAACTCTCCTGAATCATCCTTGTCATCATCATCCTTGGGCTTGTCTTTGTTACTGTTGTTGCGCTCGGGGGATCTTTGGCCACCTTGAGTGCAGCTGTTGCAAAACCCTTTAGATAATAGCAATCCTTTGCTTTGTGGTTTCCCTTGGGGTGCCAAGGACAAAGGCCACTCAGCAACTCATCAGTAGACGACTGGTTCGTTCGAGGATTCTTCCGAAACCGGTCCACTCTTGAGGATACTTATCAGCAATCTTGAAGCACTCTTGAGCGGTGAGCTTGAGATCATGGTTCCTCCGACCGATTTCCCGGACCAGATCGTCACTGCGAATTCCACCCAGGAAGGCAGTAATGATTTGCTGATCGGGGACGTTAGGGATCTCAGTCTTCTTAGCGCAAAACCGCTTGATGTAGTCGCGAAGAGGCTCGTCTCCTTTCCGCTTGATTCGAGTGAGGTCGAAGTGGTTGCCTGGTCAGTTGCAAGTTGTTTGGAAACTTTCTATGAGTTTCCTGTTGAGGTCTCCCCAAGATGTGAGTGACTCCTCAGGTAGAGATGTGAGCCATATCTGAACGGCAGGATCTAAGCAGACCGGAAGGTAATTAGCCATTACATAGGAATCACCTCCAGCCGACCGGATTGCCATGCTATAGAGTTGTAGCCACTCTTGGGGGTTGGTTGGTCCATCATAATTTTCGATGGGAACTGGCTTGAATCCTTTCGGCCATCGAGCAATGCGAAGCCGAGGGACGTAAGCCTTGATGCCATCGATCTCATCATCAGTCAGCGTTGGTCACCGCCTTTGCCGATCTGGGGACGTAGTTGGGCAACTACGGTGGCGTGGGCCGACATCCTCATTATGACGACATCGTCGATTGCCATCATTATCGTGCCGATCCCGATCGTCATGTCAACATCGGTCGTCGCGGTTGTCTCTTGGAGGAGGATTCTGACGATCGTCCTGTTGGTTGTTCCGTCGGTCTTCTCGTCGGTCATCCCATTGTTCTTCCCGTCGGGCATCCATCCCTCGTTCACGCCATTCTTCCTCATAGCGTTGGTTGTCCCGAGCGCGCTCCTCGTGGTGAGAGTTGATGGTGTCTCGTCCATCACAGAGGCTGAGAGAATTTCTCAGGTCTTCACGCCTACGCCGACCCTGAGGAGATGCATGGCTGGAACTTGCGACCGACTGAGACTTTGCAGCATCTTGCGCTACTGCGGCCTTGAGCATAGCCACCGCCTTCTGCATAGCAGGAGTTTGATAGTGGGTGTCAACCATTAAAGTGTCAAGCAATGTCTTGGCCCCGGTGATGTTGTTCTGTGGGGTGTGGTAGACCTTAACACCATCCACTTCAAGGTCAGGGTCGAGATCCAGTCGGTGTGCGTTACGCGATCCGCGCGACCCTCTTTGTCGACGGCGGTGACCGATCGATAATTCATCAGCTGGTGGGTTATCATCCTATCGGCCTCCTTCGACCGGCTGGTCTTGGCGACCACCGGCTGGATTCCCTTCTTCTTCGGCATCTGGATCCTCATCCTGATTTCTAGCAGTAGGATCTACTATGTCCACCATGTTGACTGTATGGGGATATGAGTGCACGGTAGGTTATGGAATCACTTGATTCAACTATGGTTCACTTGAATGATGAACTTGATAAAATGGAGCACCTATCATTGCAACTCCGCGGACAAGTATTGAACAGTACCAAGTACATACCTTTATATGGGAATTGGTAAACCTAGAGGTGATGTGAATGGCATGGTGGATGCACGGGTTTGAGGACCGCTGGAGAGTGCACGGTTTAAGCCTCGGATACGAAGTACTATATCGCGGGGAGGACGTGTACTCGGGATCAATGGCCCCAGATCCACTTTATAGCAATCTCATGAACGGTGTCCATATGTGTTCTTAAGTGATGCATATGTCGTTTACTTGGGTTTTCCCCTGCAGGATGTAAATCAATTCGAATTGCTGTCCCTCGCGGTTATGAGTACCTCTTGTTCGAGTAGGGGCAATGATACTTAAGTAGAGAAGTTGTGGTTATGATTCTGAAATTTACTTATGCTAGGGCTACATATTGCTATGATGTATTGTTCTTTACTTATATTCAAGTCTTAGCACTTAGCTAGGTCTACCACAGTTACTTCTCTGCAATAAGCAAGGTAAAATCTTGGTTAGAGAATAAAATTGCAGCATAGAATTAATAGGTGCTTTTTATGCAATTATCAATTAAGCCCGGTCTGCCCCCTACATATTAGGAGTCAGTTTTAGTAAACCTTTTGACGGGTAAGTCTTGCGGAGTATGTTAGATACTCAGGCTTTGCGATTATGTTATTTTTTAGGATTCCCTCAAGGTACTTGTTGTGATTGTTGTAACAAGGTTGTGTGGGAAGCTGCGGAGCCTCAGAATTGGACCATTGAGTGGATCCCTAGCTCTCCTAACCAAGAGGAGTGACTCATTGCCATGGGGTCGACATGGTTTGCTTAGGATCCTCGTATCGTGTTTCGTCGTCTTTTCGCTTCCGCCATTTATGTAATATAAACCAAGGACATATGTATTGTAATGTAATCTGAACTTGCTTCCGCTATGACCTTTGAACATGTCATATTATGCACTTAAATGATGTATCTTTGTAAATGATGAATGTTCATGTGTGCATGCTATTTATGGTTACTTCGTTAATCATCTCCCGAGACGATCCTGTCTGTCATACTCTATATTTCGGTATAGGATGTCACAGTCCCAGGGTTGGGGCGACCAGGGGGGGCGCCCACAACATGGGCTTAAGGCCTGGCACGATACAAGGCCAAGTTGGCCCAAAATAGGTGACGTAGCACATTGTCATGGTCACACAGCATGACTCACGACACTTCTGGATCTAGGACCAGAAGCAAAACGATGGGGTCATCGTCCCCTTTCCAACACATCAAAGAACACCTCGTTTGGACCTCAGATGTGGAAGATATCATCAAAACCGTGAAGGGGTGTCGGATGAATCCGAGACGAACACGGCGACCGAGTTGATAACGACTTGTAACTTGGAGAAGGCCATGATGTGTGTGTATCCAGCATGGTGATGTCCTCATCATCCTCTCTTTCTTGAATTGGAGTCATCCTCGACTCCATCTCATCATCAATCTCCTGCAAAAAGTTAGTACCAGTAGAATGCAAAGTACAAGACACATGATCATTGATAAAAGACATCACGACAAAGCATAGTACAACAAGGTATCACAAAGTTCAGTAACAGTAGATGTCATTGCAAGAAAAGCACCTCCCTTTAACTGAATAACCTTATGTTTAACATCAGAAAGTTTATTGTTATCATGTTTATTCTCAGTATTTTCAGCAAGCGTTTTAAAAAGATTCCTAATATCAATAGGCAATAACGGACACAAAGTAATATTCCTGTCCTTATGCATGAAAGTATATGTATTAGTTCTACCATGGTGGGCAGCATCCGTATCATATTCCCATGGGCGTCCTAATAAAAGCGAACAAGCTTGCATAGGTACAACATGAAAATCAGCATAGTCTTGATAAGAACCGACTGAAAAGTGTATGCGTGCTAATCGAGTTACTTGTGACGTACCACTATTGTTGAACCATTTGATGTGGTAGGGCTGACGTAGTGCATGAGTGGTCAAGCCAAGCTTGCTGACCAAATCAGAACTCACCAAGTTGTTACAACTCCCAGTGTCAATGATGGTGAGAACACGGCGGTCCGTGACAATGAGGAACATGTAGAACAAATTGTTGCATTGTTGTTCTTCCTATTGTCCCACCTGAGAGGTCAACATACGCTGTACAATGAGGCTAGGAAAGCCCGCGGTGGTAGCAATGGAATCAATGGCGATAGTCTCCTGCCCCTCCGTCGAATCTGCAACAAGGTTAGTCATATGAGCAAATTCATCTTCAACATCACTAGAACATTCATACCCATCAGTGATAGCGATAAAACCACGACAACTGGGGCAATCCCTAATGACATGTCCCATGTCCTTGCAATGGTGGCAAATAATGGTCGTAGAGGAACCACTCCTAGCACCGGAAGTAGCAGCCTTCTTCTGGTGTTGATGCTGCACACTATATAAGGTCGCTTCAGAAGCAGGCGCAAGTGTAGAAGGTGTGCTGGTGGCTTAGCAACATGACCAGAACGTGGCTGGATAGATTGCTCAGTGTTGGACCTATAAGATTGTTGTGGATGGCATCCCTGTACTTCTTGTTCAGCCTTAAGAGCAACGTGATACAATTGATTAAACCTATTCCACTCTTTATAGTCAACAATATTCTGGATAGCATGGTTCAATTCACCAAAGAATCTAGCACTAGTTTCAATATCATCTTCATGTATATCACAACGTGCTAAACCAATAAGCAATTCCAGATAATATTCCTCTACTGTTTTATCACCTTGTGTTAAAGATTGTAATTTCAAACGTAAATCACGTTGGTAATAAGAAGGAACAAAACAAGATTTCATGCGTTGTTTCAAAATAGGCCAAGTGGTAGGTATAGCAGCACTAGTATTGCAAAGATCATTTCACCAAAAGAGAGCAAAACCCGTAAACTCACTAGTAGCAAGTCTAACTCTATGCTCAGTAGGAACTAAATGAGGATTAAAATTCTATTCAACAGCAAGTTACCAATCTATGTATGCTTCAGGATCAGCACTACCAGCAAAAGGAAGCATGTTAAATTTGGGCTTAACAAAAGTATCAGGATTACCATGATTGTTATTGCCTCCCATACCATGTCGATTACGGTGAAGACATTCTACATCACGATCAACGTCATCATCATCAGCAGCTCGTTGAGGTGGAGGTCCTCATTCAACATCCTCAATTCAGTTGGCAATAGTGTTGATGTGGCCCATCAACTCAGCAAACTTTATTTCCGTGAATGTACGCTGGTCCGCAAGAAGCTTCGTAAGCTCGGCCTTGGACACACAATCATTAAAGTTTGTAGGGGACTCCAACTCTCTAGTTGTCACTTTCCCTGACATGGCTAGAAGCAAAAGACAAGACGACACAAAAGGATTAGCCCTATCAACTAGCAGCTATCAGAGGTTATGGAAGGTGGGAAGCAATATCAGGAGCGATGTATCACAGTCTTGCAAGTGTTCTTACCAAAGCCAACATGTGGCACAATATGTTGTCGAGCTTAGGTGTAACAGTTGCAAGGAAGAAACCTGTGCTGCAAGTATGTATAGCTTGGAAGGCTAATATGTATGTCAGTGGAACACAATTCAATAACAGATAGTAGCACTGAATAAATGTCCAAAGTAGTGTCCTAATTGCTGGAAAAAGAATCATGTTCAAAAACAGCTATGACAGCAAGACAATTAAAAAGGCACCAATGACAAAAGCAGTGGCAGCTATACTCCACAGACTTATAATTTTCAGGCATGGGGGAGGGGGGTGCAAATCAAAATCTTATTTTTTTATATTATTTTTCCACTATTTTACTGTGATATAGGAACACAAAGGAAGGAACCACAAGAAGTTTCAACTCAAACAGAGGGAAGACAAAGCATAGGCAAAATCTCAAAGTTTCACCAAAAACACTATTTTAACCTTCATAATTTTTTTTCTATTTTTTCCCGATCTTTTTTGAATTTTTTGACGAGGGAAAACAGGGCATAGCCAGTGTGGGTCACCTCAACTTTGAGTCAAGAATATGCTATAAAAGTTTCAGCCCAATCGGATCAACGAGCAAAATGTTATGCCTGTTTTACCGAAGGTAGGTCAAGATAGGGTTTGGTGGTGGGGGGGGGGGGGGGGGGGGGAGGTGAGTGGGGAACAGAGACGGAATCGGGTGGGATTTTTCTTTGGCACCGGATTGTGGGTGTGGTGGGTGGGTAATACGATGGTGAATCCAAGGGAAAACATGATTGTGATGGTGGTCAAAACGGATGGGGGACAAGCGGTGGTGTGCAGTGGAGATCAAAACACAAACCAAATCGATACACAAATTCAAACCAGCAACTGAACCCGACTAGGACACAAATTCAACACCACAGACTCTAAAATTAAATTGTGCTAAGGCTAAACAATGTTTGGGATGGTGGGTAAATTTTTTTATACCTTTTTTGTGGAGGTAAAGGTCATGAACACAAACGACTCTAAAAGGGGGAAAACACGATAATACCTCACGGGGAACCTAGGAATCTGATACCACTTGATGTAGATGAGGCCCGATCTTCCGAGAGGTAGGGGATAAACTTGACTATGGACACTCGGCGTCGACGAGCCAGCTTGAATCAGACACGATCCAACCCCGCAACCGTTACACCAAGCACAACTTGATTGTTCCTGTAAGCGAAATGAGAACACAAGCAAGAAAAGATAAACATGCAATTTGAAATTGCAAATATGGATGAAGTGAATCACAAAGGAAAGTTTCAAGCTCTGATCAAAAAAGGACTAATCGCCACAGTGGTGTAGAACAAGAATAGGGGCCCTGGATTGCTGTAAAAGGACTTGTCGCCACAATTACAACGAATTAATCAAGTTTCTCTCAAGAAAACTGAACTAAACGAAACCCGAGTCTAAATGGCACAGGCTACTGAGTTTATGAGGGAACCATGAGCATCCTAGGGCTTAAGGCCCGACACGATACAAGGCCAGGTCGGCCCAAACAAGGTGGCACAGAACCTTGTCATGGTCAGACAGCATGACTCACGACCCTTCTGGAGCTAGGACCAGAAGAAGAACAATAGCATCGTTGCCCCCTTTCCAACACATCAAAGAACGCCTCGTTTGGACCTCGTATGTGGAAGATATCATCAAAACCGTGAAGGGGTGTCGGCTAAATCCGAGACGAACCTAGCGACCGAGTTGGTGTCGACTTGTAACTTGGAGCAGGCCATGATGTGTGCGTATCCAGCATGGTGATGTCCTCATCAGTATGGCTTCCTAGACTTGTACCTATGGATCTTGTAAGCATATTTCCATGATATGAGAGTTATTTGCGTGCTCAAGATCTTCCTCTCACCCTAAATCCCGAATTTCTCTTTTTCCCTATTTTCGGAGCTATTTTTGTGGGAATTTTCAATCTTAACTTTGGTCAAGTTTTTTGGCGAATTTCTTGGGGGATCTTGGTGCTATGATGAGCTAGAACAAATCCTCATAGGCCCATGGCCGAATCCATAGCTCTAGCATCTTCGATTTGAAATATTTCTCAAGTTTCCCCTATTTGGTGTTCTTGGCACAAGATATGAAGTTCATGATGATTCCGTGATCCAATTGAGTGGATCTTCAAGGATTAGGGTCGTGATGCGTTGAGGATTGACTGGTCCAAAAATTGCATTATTTGGAGTTCGTTTGATTAGGTTTTGGTCAAGTTTTGCCTAATCCCGAATCATTTTTCTGTTCTATCGTGGGTCAATCGGCACTACCGACGACCAGGACCAGCACTGTCGGTGGGTCAAAACCCGGATCAGCATTGCCGATGCCATGACCGGCACTACTGGTGGCTTGGGTCAAAACCCCGCATTGAAACTGCCGATGGACATGATCGGCACTGCCGTTAGTACCAATTGGCATTGCTGATGCTAGTGACCGGCACTACCGATGGTCATCTAGTAACTTGTTTCGAGTTTGTTTCTTGACCGGTTTGAGTTTTGTTGTTCTCCTTTGCTTCTCTCTAGTTCTTCCGCTAGTGTGAGTCACTCCTAGGGTTAGCACATCACAAGTTGGTGTGTGTGGCCTTGGTGATTCTTTCAGAGGTTGGTTTGGGTTGTATTTGTGATATAGGCCAAGTTCCTTAGAAAAATTTAAATTGGCTCCCATTCACCCCCCCCCCCAGGTCGCCTTCTCGGTCCTTCAGCATGCATCGGAAGCCATTGCAAACAACACCCGAAGGGTAGCGACCGAGGCTGGGAGCCAAGTGCTGGATATTTGCCAATCTTGATCCCCTGCATTGCCATTGGATAAGATCAAGGAGGGCTTCAACCAAGATTTGACAATAGACCAATGTCAACTGCTTATGGACTCCATGCTGGAGACATCTCGTGCCATGGTAGACAGTGTAGAGGTTGATCCGACTGCGCCAACTCCTCCAGCATCTCCAGAAGTAGAATTGCAAGATGATGCCTCTTCTCCTTCAAAGGAGCTGTAATATCTGCAATGTTAGAAAACATTAATAGTATTTATGTAAGAGGACGATATTATATTTATGCATATAGTAATTCTTATGCTTGCTTAATTAATAAACAAGTTAAAAGATCAACAAAGAGATTATGAGGCAAACTCCTGTTACTTAAAGGCAAACGATCCATACTTAGCTACATTATCGTGCTTTAGTACTTAGATTGTTTTACCATAAGTTTTTCAGAGATAAAAATAGAAGTTGCATCGGTCTGCTTTAACACATTAGGTTGTAACTCATAACCGCGTAACAAGAAGAATTGACTAGTCGACACATGACCTCTCACACTTTGGCTCTAGGTTTAGTGTAGTGGCAGTCTGTTGTGGAGTATGAATTGTATAACCATGATGTTAGGCGTTAGACCAAAAAATCTTAAGACCGTCTCAAAACATGAGAAATTGGTCGGACAAAATCCAAAACCAAAATTTTATAAGGTTAAGGAGTAGTGGGACATTATTACTAGCCCCCTGGCTCAGTTGTATAATGTAATAAATTAAGGAATCAAAACAATTAAGAATGAAAATCATCAATAAATCTTTCATCAAAAAGATCAAAGTTTCATTCACTAACAATGTATGAGAATACAAAATATAAACTAAGTATAAAAATGATGTAGCTGATTTATATTCCAGGAGTTTGGTATATCATTGCCATCTTCATACATCATTTGGTAAGCCCCCGGCCGAGTGACTTCTTTGACCACATAAGGTCCTTCCCACTTAGGAGAAAGCTTGTGCCGATTTATAGTTGATTGCACTCGGCACAGCACTAAATCCCCAACCCGAAACTAGCAATTGCGTACGTTCTTATCATAATAATGTCGCAAGCCTTGCTGGTATAGCGCCAACCAAAACAGAGCATGATCATGCAACTCCTCTGCCGCAATCAAATCAATTTCTCGACTCTCCTCAAAAAGCTTCTCATCATACCCTTTGACTCGCGCTGATACGAGGTCGACTCGGTTAGTAGCATAGCCTCTGAGCCATATACCAATGAGAAGGGTGACTAGCCAGTAGCCCGACTGATATTAGTATGCAGCCCCCAGGGAACTGAAGGAAACTCTTGAACCCACCGACCAACATAGGGTTTGAGCCTGTCAAATATCCGGCGCTTCAACCAATAAAGAATCATACCGTTGGCCCGTTCGACCTGCCCATTGCTTCGAAGATGAGCCACTAATGCAAAGTGGATTTTTATTCCCATCTTATTAGCAAAGTTGCAGAACTCCACAGCTGTGAATTGAGTACCATTGTCGATAATGATATCATGAGGGACCCTGAACCGAGTAAAGACATCTTTGACAAACTCAATTGTTTTCTTCGACGTTATCTTGCCGACCAGCTTCGCTTCAATCTACTTGGTGAATTTGTCAATAGAAACAAACAAATGAGTGATACCGCCTGGCACTTTCTTGAAGGGACCAAAAATATCAAGACCCCAGATTGCAAAAGGCCAAGTCAAAGGTGTCATCTGAAGTTGTTGCGAAGGCACAGGTGTTTGTTGGGCAAAAAATTGACAACCTTCACACTTTTAAATGACCTGGTGTGCATCTTCGACCGCTGTAGGTCAGTAAAACCCTAGCCAGAAAGCCTTGCCGACCAAAGTCTTAGAGGCTGCATGATTGCCACATATCCCTGAATGGATTTCTTCCATCAACGCTTTGCCTTCTGGAATCGAAATACATCGCATCAAGATGTTCGATCCTCCTCTTCTATAAAGTAGATCGTCCACCATCAAGTATCCTCGACATCTAACTTTCAACTGTTGTTGCTCATTAGGATTTGTAGGCAGCGTTCCCTTGTTCAAGAATTGGAGAATTGGGTCACGCCAGTCGGCCTCTACGTTATCATTGCTTAAGGGTTCAACAACATCGATCTCTAGAACATCCGACCGAGGACAAATAGTGGGGGAATCCAGGGTATGTAGGAAAACACCGGGTGGGACAATCGATCGAGACGATCCCATCCTGGCTAATTCATCAGTCGCTTTGTTGTTATCTCGAAGGACATGCACGTATTTGAATCCATCAAACTTGTCTTCGAACTTCCTTACTTCTTGGCAATAAGGGCCCATATTGTCATCTACACAGTTCCAATCCTTAGTGACCTGGTTAATGACTAAAGCCGACTCACCAAAGATGTTGAGACATTGAATGCCGAGCGATACAGCAATGCGCAGACCATGCAGAAGGGCTTCATATTCCGAGCATTATTAGATGCACGAAACATAATCTGGAGGACATATCATAGTTTCTCTCATGTGGGTGAGATGAACACAATTCCCGCACCAGCTATAGGTAATTGTAGGGATCCATCAAAATACATTTTCCAGTGATGTCGGGCGAAGCCGACATACATAGCATATACACAAGAACATTCACGAATTACAAATTTATACATCAGAGTGATCTTTGTTACATGCTGAACTCTAAGTAAAAGACAATACCTAGAGTTCAAGATGAAATTTCAAAATATAGCAGAAGAGATAATATAACTCAACGATATTTGCCTAAAATGCAACACATCCAGCCCATAGATGTGCAACATTCTTCTCACACCAAAACGGCACCTGCACAAAAAATTAAACAACAAAGCCCTGAGTATCTAACATACTCCGCAAGACTTACCCGCCAAAATGGCCTTCTAAAGACGACTCCTAATATACAGGGGGCTGATCGGGCTTGTGGGATTTAGCATTGCGAAAACAGCCCTAAAACATCTAGTTCAAGTTTCATACTTTGCAAAATTAAATGGGGTACTTGCGTAAAAGTAAATTTTAGTGATCGAGCTAATCATACAAGGTTGCAATACAATTAAATAGTGATCAAATCAGCAAGTATATCTTCATTGTTAGTTCTTACTATGCTGCAATCTGCTCGAGACAAGTGGTACTCATATCCGCGAGGGACGGCGATATATATCGATTTACATCCTGCAATGAAAACCCAAGTACACGACATATGTATCATTTGAGAACACGTATGGCCACCTTTCACAAGATTACCATAGAGTCGATCCGGGCCCTCACTCCGAGTGTATGTTCCCCTTGCGACCATTGTTCATCATCGGGTCCAAGGCTTAAACCATACACCCTCCAACTTTCCTCAAACCCGTGCAACCATAGTGACTAACACTTTGCACAATGTGAGAGGTGACCGTCCAACACTGCGATGCTCAAGTTACTAGGTTTACCAACTCCCATACGAAAGTATGCACTTGGTATTGTTCAATACTTGCTGGCGGAGTCACAACGATCTTTACGTGACACGTACGGGCTATGGCAGTCAAGGAAGAACCCTGCCGCCGCTCACCTACACATGCAATTCCCGTACGGCCTACATTTTCATAAGTATCATAATGTGATAGCAAGAATTTAAGGTTTTTCCGAAGGAACCCTATAGCTCGTGAGTAGTGTTCCACACCACTTGACTTCTACCGATGCCTCAAGACTTAAGCATAGCATAATTATCTAACGAGTGGTTACTACCCAAACTGAATTATGACCATAGGAATAGGGGATAAATAATGCAACTAAGGTTTCAATCAATTCCTACACTTAATGCACAATTCATGACACTTATACTTGTGTAGCAAAAGTAAAATGTTTATAAACATAGGAGTGCACTGGGGCTTGCCTTGGACTTGAAAATTGTTAGCACTCTCAAAAGAGTTTAGATCAGCACTTGTTGCCTCTGGGATGACATCATCGCTCTCATTCCCGGTCTCGTTCTCAGTCTCGTTTCCTAGTCGATGTTATGCAATGCAAAGCAAGGATTTATATGAGGATTTATGGAACATCCTTAACAAATAAGATTAATGATATGACGCTCATTTTCTTGCCACTGAAATGCTCAGCAACCAATATTAACTAAGTTGTTTTTATTTAAAGTATTTCTTTCATTGTCTCCTAATTAACACAAGTGGTTTATTAATATAGATATATATCAAACATGAGTCTTAGTCTAAAGATTACATTCAAAGTTAAATGATATGCATGAAAAATACCTAGAATGTGATTGATCAAGTTCAAACATGAATGATTCCTTAAAGGAAAATTAAACTTAACTAATTCTAACTTTAAGCAATTAGTTAATCTATAGCTTTTCAAACTTTGAAATTTATGAATGTGATTCTATA
Organism: Eleusine coracana subsp. coracana; assembly: GCA_032690845.1. Lineage (NCBI taxonomy): Eukaryota > Viridiplantae > Streptophyta > Magnoliopsida > Poales > Poaceae > Eleusine > Eleusine coracana. Next base: position 39,534,340 of record CM064428.1, on the reverse strand, counting down.
AGGAATTAATTTATGTGAATTACCAGGACTTGTATAATGTTGAAAAGTTAATCTACAATAATTTTGACATGTATAAATAAATAATGAAACATCATCTACATAGAACACTAAATGTGCTATAAATGTAAAAATATGTATAACTAAAATTTGAGACTTGGTGAGCAGTTCCTAAATGTCATTACATGTATGCATGCCAAGTTTCATGATTTTACAATAAATAATATTGGAGATATTGGTTTATTTAACTTTATAATCTCTAAATTAACCACAATAGCATGTAAGGCAAACCTGATCAACATCATGACCAGTGGATAGATATCACCAGTAGGAAACCAACAAAATTGGTTTCATGATTTTTATGTAATTAAAAGTGGATATATTGATTTAATAATATTAACAAGGTCCTATTTCTCATGAATTTTTAAACAAGTTTATATTTGAAAAACCTGATCATCAACCTGACCATTACATAGAGCACCACCGAAGGATTCTAACAAAATTTAATTTGCTATTTTATCAACTATATTTTTAGAGATATGGATTTTTGAAATTGTTAACTATTTCATGATTTTACGTTGATTTCTGGTTATTCCGACAACGGGATCGTACGGGAGATGAATCAAGTGGATGCTAAGTGATGTGGAAGGTTCACGCAGGGTTAAACGAGTGGAAGCTCACCGTGGAGGAAGAATCGGCGATGAAACGGTGGCGTGTCGGTTCACCGGTGTGGAGAAGAACGTCAATTTGCCCGACGTAGAGGGGCTTGGTAAGCCTTCAGAGGTTCCTTGCACTGCTCCATGCCAGGCTGGTTGATCGGAGACGGCTTGCTAACGGTGGATGAACTCGAGCTGTCGTTGCATGCCACGGTTGATGGCTCCAAGGGAGAGAAGAGAGAAAGAAGAAGAAAGAAAGAGTGGGAGAAGGCAAAGATTTGACCGAGCAGTGGTGAAAATATCAAGACTTGCTGCCCAAATGCACATTGGTTTCTCCCTGGCTCGTGGTGCAATGGACTTGGGAGGGAGAGAAATGAATGGAGTGGGTCCTGCTGAGTTGAAAAATATGCCTCCTTACTGTTGCAGTCAAGAGCCAGTCTTCCAAATTTTTGTTTGAGCTGCCAATATTTGTGAATGTGTGGAATGAAATTTGGAGCAACTTTTGTATACAAAGTTTTCTGAGATTATGCATCTATAAAATTCTGATAAATTCCTTAAAATTATACTTTTACATGCCCAACATTAATGTGTAAAAACATGGATATGCTTCTGTTGAAACTTTTAAAGTTTTTGCAAACACTAGATTCGACCTTTTTTTGAAGATTTTCCTGAAATAATCAAGTTTAAATGCTTTTGAATTTTACAAATTTATTTAATTTGAATGTTGTGTCGTATATTTTTGTTAGTGACATCGGGGATGTCACATTGGAGAACTTCTGACATGCACCCAAAAGAGTTGGTCTAGCCTTGAATTCATCAAGCTCTTTAAGGGCACTCTCAAGCTAACTGGCAACTTGAGCATGCACACTTTCCCTCTGTGCAAGATCATTTACACAATTTGACAAGGCTCACACTCAGCAATTATGTCCTCTTTAACAAGTTTGGACCTAAGCGAAGTGATCTCATACTCAGCACTCTCCAATTTTGACTTAAGCTCTCTACTCTCATGAATAGCGCTATGAAGCTTATCATCTTGCATGAGCAGAACATCGCGCAAATGATCAAGTTCAGAAGAGAGCTCATCAAGAGTGGGAGGTACCTCGCTTGTGTCGAAGTCGGATCCAGAGTCAGTGTCGTGGTCATTCTTTGCCATGAAGCAAAGCCCGGTGAATTCATCCTTCCTCTTGAGTGGTGGCTTTTCAACCTCCTCCGAGCTTGTAAGGCCTTCGCTTGATGTGAGGTCGACATCGCTCAAGGCGGCAACGCAGGCGCGTGCAATGGCCTTGGCAAACTTCTTGGAGTTTTTGCCCTTCTTGTAGAAGTGGTTCTTCTTCTGCTTGAAGTCTTCAGTGTTGTTGTCGCGGTACCCAGCCTTCTTCTTCTTCTTAGGACAATCAGCGATGAAGTGTCCCGGGTCACCACACTCGAAGCAGGTTCTTGAACAACCTCCTCTTCTCTCCTTCTGGTTGTTGTAGAACTTCCTGAACTTCCTTGTGAGCAAAGACATCTCCTCGTCAGGGATGCACTCCATCTGTTCATCAAAAGCAGCAACAAGAGATGATAGAGAAAACTCCAAAGAAGACTTGTCAAGTGAGGGGTTAGTTCCATAAGAAGCACCATTGTGATCACCCTTTTGAGAGATAGAAAGAAAAGCCATGCTAGAAGCATGATTAACATGATTAGTACAAGATTTCCTAGACAATTCATAAGATTTTAGCTTGCTATACAGTTGCTCACAGTTCAAGGTATTGAATTCAGCAGTTTTCCTTAAAACAGCAATTTTAACCCCCCAAACATTCTCATCAAGTGAATACAATAGTTGCTTAGTTATATCATTATCATTGTACACAAGGTTACCACAAGCCCGCAAGTTGCACACAATGGCCTCAAACCTACGAAAGGTGTCATCTAGTAACTCGCCACGTTTTTGTGCAAAGGTTTGGCACTATCTATTGTAAGAATCCTTACGCATAGACTTGACTTGATTGGTACCCTCATGGTACGTGCAAAGCTTTTCCGAAATGGCATGTGCAGTATCAAGATGAGTAGCACGGTCATGTTCATTCCTACCTAGAGCAGAAAGCAGGATATTGATAGCTTTAGAGTTGTTCACATACCTGTTTAACTCACCTACTGGCACGGTGTTGAGGTACTTGTCATTTCTTAGGTACTTCTTTGATCTTTTGGTCTTCTCATAAGTAGTCAAGTGTAGTCCAATCCACCACAGAGGCTGAGTATGTTGTTGCCGCTAGATGCTTCTCACAAATCCTATGGATTGTATCCACCATGAGAGACTATGGGTTAACCTTTAAGAGTGTTCCACTCATGTGTGATAACTCCAGTGCCATATGCTTAGCCAAGAACTTAGTCCAACATGGTAAGGTCAAAGACATTAATATGTGATTTCACTTCTTGAGAGACAATGTTGAGAAGGGAGATGTTGAGCTCAAATACATCGACACAAAAAACCAACTGGCTGGTATCCTTACCAAGCCCCTAGATGCTTCATGGTTTGCTTTTTTTCGGGGGGGGGGGGGGGGGGGGGGGGGGGGAGGGGATCTTGGTATTTGCCATCCTTATGGCATCATTTGAGGGGGAGTTGGTGTTCTCTTGTATATATGTATCTTACCTATTGCATTGCATCTCACATGTAAGATATGCATTGGTAGATGAGCTCTGATTCTTATGCTTTCTTGCATTTCTCGTTGCTATGATTGAGCTTGATCTAAGTTGTGTGGATGTGATGGTAAAATCTCATTCTTAGATTTTCTAGATGGCCAGTTATAGACTCATTTGAGAAACCTGCTAATCTTAAAGGTAAACTTAGCTTCTTGTGAACCTTATCAACTAATCTTGCTAAAACTTGCTCATCATGTGTATAATTGCTTTTGTCCTTGTTGAAACTTGCATTGAGGTTAGTCTGGAGGATATTTTGGCCATGGCACCATGTGTTTGCGAAATGTGGCTTTGGAAATGTTTAGCTCATGATGGAACATTGTGGGAATGTTTGTTCTTTTGGCCTCAAAGGCATGCTCATCCTTATGCTTTTAATTTGCAAAATAAGTTGATTGTGCTTCAAAGCCTCGGGGTGTTTGTCGTACCCAGTCGTGTGACCCTCCGCACGGATTAGAAGTAACATAAAAATGCTAAATCCAAACACTCTACTTTGAAGCCTCAAGGAGTTTGTCATACCTAGTCGTGCGACCCTCTGCACGGATTAGAAGATACATGAGGATCACATAAGAATAATGCTTTTCTCTTTTCTTATGAGTCTCTGTTGCATATATGAGCATTTGTAGAGCTTATATTCTGCGAATGCTTGTTGCCTTAGTTGAGATTGAGACTGGCTAGATTCTTATGATTCATTTGATATCGGTTTTGCCTTGGATGGGAGTACTTACACATGTGGTGGCAGCTTTTCTCATGAGGAGTAAATTTGATTCTATCTAAGCTAGTCAATCTTTTTGCTTAGCTTGTATAGCTCTTGGTGGTTATGCCTTGCTATCTATTTTTGGTCTTTGTATGATTGTAAGCAATTGCTTTTAAACTTCATGGCTCTATGTTTATAATTAGCAAGGCTAAATGCTTGTTTGCATAATTGTTGAAGCTCCTTAGGTTTGAATTTTCATGCATTGCATGTTTGCTTATCCTTTTGCCTCTTTGATGAGTTCATTGCCAAAGGAGGAGGAAATATTAGGTCATGCACAAATAATGCTAAGAAACCTTAAGATGATCCATTTTGCATTCCATGAGACCTATCACAAGTTGAGGGGGAGCATTTCATGATCTCGAACGCTTTCTTGCGTTTTTCACATTCTTTGCGTTCTCGAGTAGCTTTCTTTGTCAACTCTTGCTTTTGTGATCCCACTTATGCTAGATGGCTACTTTTCACCTTTTCTATGGGTTTTAGCCATTTGGATGTGCTTATTTTGCATTTTAATCTCTAATCTTTGTGCATTTGGTGTTGTCAATGTACTCATCAAGGGGGAGATTGAGAAACCATGTGGATATGTGCCTTGGTTTGCAATATGTGATGAGTAATTGATATTGGTTGAGTTTGGTGTTTGAGTTCAAATGCGGGAATTTGGGGATTGCATGGGTTTGTGCATGTCATGGTTATGACTAACCGGAGTTGGTGAAGATATTGGTGAAGTTGCAGGAGATGGGAAATGTGTTTGCTTGTCTCATGATGTGTAGGTCACTGGAGTCAACTTGGTGGTCAAGGGTGAGAGGATCGGGCACAAGTAGGAGACTTGGGGCCAGAGGCCGGGTGAAGTCAAGGGTGATCCATACCGTACACGTGGAGAGGCAAGAAGCACGAACGGTTTCGCGGTTGAGCCTCAAAACCGTGGGTGGTGATCAAGACAGTGGGGTTGACCATGTCAAAGGTGATCAGGCATCGGTGCAAGTAGAGGCTTCCAATGGACCAGAGGCGGGAGAGACTTGCCAACGAGGAGGTCACGGGACAAGGTGACACGTGTGAAGATCATGAAGTCTTGCTTCGGTGGAAGTGAGCATGAAGTCACGCTTTAAGAAGTGTGCAAGGCGGTTTCCTGGATTGGGCCTCAAAACCGGTGGCGGTGGTTGGTGGTGCACGTGGCACCATCACAGAGCTTGCTTCAAGGCGAAGCAAAGTCGTGAAGGGCCTGAGGGTGTTCGGGCGACGAGAAGAAAGATGGAAAAGTTCGCCCCTGGTGGTAGGTGGCATTGTTATGTAGGTGAAGGGTAGAGTGGTCATGTGGACAACCCTTAGGCCTATATAAGGAGAGGTACTAGTGGAAGAGGTGCCTCTCTTTCCCTTAGCCTTGCCTTAGGTCTTCATTCAAAGTGCTAGGAGAGGTCTTCATGTAATAGAGGAGAGGAGAGGGTGTGTGAGAGACATCTCTTTCTCTTCCAAATAGTGGGAGGAAGAGGATGTGATGTAGGCGAGGCCCGATCTTCCGAGAGGTAGGGATAAACTCGACTATGGAGACTCGGCATCGATGAGCCGGCTTGAATCAGACACAATCCAACCCCGCAACCATTACACCAAGCACAACTTGATTGTTCCTGCAAGCGAATCGAGAATAAAAGCAAGAAATGATAAACATGCAATCTGAAATTGCAAATATGGATGAAGCAAATCACAAAGGAGAGGTTCAAGCTCTGATCACAAATGGAGTAATCACCACCGTGGTGTAGAACAAGAACAAGGGTACTGGATTACTGTAAAAGGACTTGTCACCACAGTTACAATGAATTAATCAAGTTTCTCTCAAGAAAACTGAACTAAACAAATCCCGAGTCTAAACGGCGGCGGCTACTGAGTTTATGAGGGAACCAGGGGCGTCCTTGTGACATCCTAGGTCACAAAAGATAATTAAGCTAACCCAAATACTAAATTGAGGGCTAATTAAAAATATGAATAATTAAGGTGACAAAGAATAAGGAGGAAATTAATTAATTAAATCTAGAAATTGGCCAAAGGTAGCAATTCACAAACATCACAAAATTCCATGAAAGTGCATCAATGTTTTTGCATATCGAAGTTGGCCATGTAAGAAGAGAATTTTGAGGATTTTATCAGAATTTTTGGTAATGGTTTAATACCCTTAAAAATTCCCTAAATGCAGAGAAAGGCACCTCTGTTCTGGGATTGTTCCTTAATTCTCTAGCAAGAATCTCAACTTGACACCAAAAGCAAAGATGTAGAGTATATATTCCTGACTTGCACAAAAATTCGCATTTGAAATTGAGCAATGGAACTTGGTGAATTGAATCGAGTACAGAGCACTGTTTAAAGTCAAGGGGTCAACTTCTCCTTTTTCTCTCGCCAATCCTAGTTCGACACCGATGTACCGCCAGCCACTGTGCCACCACAGCCGGCCACTGCAGCTCGCCATCCCAACCACTGCACCGCCCGACTCTCCTGTGACACTGGCCTGAATTGAAGGCGTCACCGTCCAACCATCCCCGGGCCGCCAGCTCGCCTCCCTGCTCTCCCTCTCTGCTCTCTCTCCTGCCGATCAGAACAAAAGGGACAGCAGCTCGCACCGCACACCATTCCTCTCCCTGTCTACTCGCAAGCATTTCACGCATTCCCCAGAGCGACCACAAGTCCAGCCACCGGTTCCCTCTCCCTCTCTGGTGGACCCAAGCTTAGAAGCTCTGCTTCAGACCGCCATGGCCGCCGCCGTAACCTGTAGCAGCTAGGTAGTTCCCCACCGCTCGATTTCTTCTCAATCTGACACGCAAACCACTCCTCGAGCTCCCCCCTGACTTGCTCCCGCTGTGTCGCAGTGCCGTCGCCAGAATTCATGAAGATCAAAGCGCTGCCGCCAGAAACCGCCACCATCCCATCGACGAGACCCCCCCCCCCCCTCCGGCCTCCCTCCTTGAATTTTTCCTCGACGCCGACCGTCTCTGACCGGAAGTGAAGCTCACCGACCAACTCCCGACCTCCCTCTCCCTCGGCACATGTCACGTGACGCCGCCGGAGTTCCCTCCACCACCGCTCCTCATTGCCAGCAGGTCTCCGGTGAGCCTCCCTCCTTCCGACCAGAGCCGTAGAGTCGACTTGAGGTGCTGAGCATTTTGGGGTGCATGTTAGCCCCGGCCGCGCCACCGATTGGCCGCTGGCCTGAGCTCGCCGGCGCCGGCCGCCGTGCGCCGCTGCGCGGGCGCGTGCGAGCGCTGTGGTCGAATTCAAATTGCCAATGGCAATTTTGTAAATAGCCCTAAACTTTGTTTAAACTTCAGAAATTCATAACTCGAGAAATAAAAGTCCAAAAAATATGAAACTAATTTTTTTAGATTCCTAAAAGTCCCCTCTACCAGAGAAGCAAGATGAGATCCAAGATTATGTAGTATATTAATTAATTTAATTCCCCAAAGTTAGAACCCTAGTTAGAGGAATAAATTCATAAGTAAAAATATATGAGTGGTAAAATCATGAAACTTGATCAGTGAGCATCTCATGGCATTTCTAAACTTTCTGCAAAAGCACATTCCATTTTTATGCATATTTTTAGTGTTATTGCATAATCTCCTTTTTTAGTAAATGAATTTATATAAATTCTTTGTTAGGAATTTAATCATGAACTTTGTCATTCCTATTCCTTCTGCATTTATAAATCTCTGTAAATTTCCATGTAAAACTGTGAGCAACATTAGTATGATTTTTGCTGTTAAATTGCTCATTGGATAGATAGCTTAGGAAATTCCAATGTGAATATTGCCAAATATATGCATATAGTTAGTATTTTAATTAAATTCCTCCATGGTACTGTTCATGCAGAATGTTAGATTAGATTTACAATAAGGGTTCTTATTCTTCATCTTATGCTCATGGTTCATAATTATTTTATATGTACCTAGATCAAGTTATGCTTAAAAGTGTGCATGTCAACTTCTAGGAATTTAATTAAGGAAATGCATGTTAGTGTTTAACTTGCAAAATAAAGTTTCAACGTTCATTTCCATAATAATCATGGCATGCATTTCATACTTTCTTAGGGAATTCCATGAATCCTTGTGTATTCCTTTTATTCATGCATTTCATTGTCATATAGGGCACGAGACCGAGGAGATCACACCGGAGCAAATCGGAGCTGAAGTGAACTTCGGCAAAGACCCTAACTACGATCACTCCCAAGGCAACCCCTGGTACATACCTAATTATTTTATGAGTCCTTTTTACTTTGTCACAAGCTAGGAATATTGTATTGTGCATTAAGTATAGGACTTGGATGGAACCCACTTGCTTACTCTAGCAAATGACCTATAATTAGTTTATGTTAGTAAGCCTTTCCGTTAGCAATTGCTATGCTTAAACAAGTGGAGTCAATGGTAGGTTAAGGAATCACTTGATTCAACTATGGTTCACTTGAATGATAAACTTGATAAAATGGAGCACCTATCGTTGCAACTCCGTGGACAAGTATTGAACAGTACCAAGTACATACCTTTATATGGGAATTGGTAAACCTAATAACTTGGGCGCCGTATTGTTGGACGGCCCTACTCATCAATCCAGAGGTGATGTGAATGGCATGGTGGATGCACGGGTTTGAGGACCGCTGGTGAGTGCACGGTTTAAGCCTCGGATACGAAGTACTATATCACGGGGAGGACGTGTACTCGGGATCAATGGCCCCAGATCAACTTTATAGCAATCTCATGAACGGTGTCCATATGTGTTCTTAAGTGATGCATATGTCGTTTACTTGGGTTTTCCCCTGCAGGATGTAAATCAATTCGAGTTGCCGTCCCTCGCGGTTATGAGTACCTCTTGTTTGAGTAGGGGCAATGATACTTAAGTAGAGAAGTTGTGGTTATGATTCTGAAATTTACTTATGCTAGGGCTACATATTGCTATGATGTATTGTTCTTTACTTATATTCAAGTCTTAGCACTTAGCTAGGTCTACCACAGTTACTTCTCTGCAATAAGCAAGGTAAAATCTTGGTTACAGATTAAAATTGCAGCATAGAATTAATAGGTGCTTTTTATGCAATTATCAATTAAGACCGGTCAGCCCCCTGCATATTAGGAGTCAGTTTTATTAAACCTTTTGACGGGTAAGTCTTGCGGAGTATGTTAGATACTCAGGCTTTGCGATTATGTTGTTTTTCAGGTTTCCCTCAAACTACTTATTGTGATTGTTGTAACAAGGTTGTGTGGGAAGGTGTGGAGCCTCAGAATTGGACCATTGAGTGGGTTCGTAGCTCTCCTAACCAAGAGGAGTGAGCCATTGCCATAGGGCCGACATGGTTTGCTTAGGATTCTTGTATCGTGTTTTGTCATCTTTTCGCTTCTGCCATTTATATAATATAAACCAAGGACATATGTATTGTAATGTAATCTGAACTTGCTTCCACTATGACCTTTGAACTTGTAATATTATGAAATTAAATGATGTATCTTTGTAAATGATGAATGTTCAAGTGTGCATGCAATGTATGGTTACTTCGTTAATCATCTCCCGAGACGATCCTGTACGGCATACTCTATATTTCGGTATATGGTTGTCACAGCTTGTATCAGAGCCATCTCGGGATAAGCTACACATAAATGAACATTTTAAAACTTAAACAACCCGTTTTATGCCTTACGGTGAGGTACAAACTAGTAGTGCCCCTATAAGAGTTATTATTAGTCGGTGGCAAAGCTAACCCTGAGTTATGTTTGTTTAAATTACTTGCATCTACAGAATCTTCACCGAAGGTATGTCATTGTGCGCAGATCAGTTGCGCGGTAAATACCGAACGCCTTCCGGGTGGGCAAAGACCTGGGCTTTGATTGATGCGCAGACCGAATGCGCTTAAATGTGGGCTGCCTTCCGGGTGGGCAAATACCTGGGCTTAACTGTCATTGTTATTTTGGTTTGTTTCTTTTCCATTTTGATATAATGTTTATGAAATGGATCTCTTGCAGGTACACTAACCACGTGTAGTTGGCTTAGAAACGTGTGAGAGGTGTGTGTGCCACCGAAAGGATCGATTTATATATTCGGTCAAGTTTCTTTACGTGAGGATGTAGGGAATCGTCATATTGAGCATTGACATTCATGCATACCATATGCATTCACCCTTACCAAATCATGTAAAAAGGTCACTAATATTGCAAACATGTGAAATGACCAAGCCTTGGGCAATTTTGAATCTCTATGACACCTAAACCGAAAGCTTTAACTCAACCGATAAGAACCGAACTTTGCCAGAAAAGTCAGTTTCACTAAAATGAGCGTAACTTCCTCAATTTTAATTCAATGAAGGTGAATGAGTACTCGTTGGAAAGATGATGTTTTTCTCTACATGTTTGGTTTAGGGAGTTTATCCTAGAAAAATCAGGAACTGGGTCGAATTTGGCAAAAACAGTAAGCTTTTCTGGAATGTTAGAAATTGCTTCATTTCTGTCCTCTGTCTTTGGACAATCATAACTTCCAGAGGGTTGATTGGATGGAAGTGTGTGAATATGCGTTGGAAAGATAAAGAAATCCTCCGCAACTTTTGTAAAATGTCAAACCTTTAGTTTTGTCCAGAGCCTAAGAATTGTTGCTCATTTCTGCGGGTCACTCCGTCAACTGCAGAATTTGTCGTTGTCGGTCATCAAATGGATCGGGAACCTCGTGCCTTTTCTTTTAAATCAATCCTTATGCTATTTGAGCATGTGCGCTTAGTGGGATATTAAGTTTTGACTCACCCTTGCAAAACTTTATTCCGGCAGATGGATGTTGGCAAGCTCATGAAGGACCCCGAGCACCTTGCCACCCGCATTCTTGAGTTGGTACGAGAGCGCGAGGCGCTGCAGTCCACACTTGCTGCCCATGATGCTCAGCTCGCGGAGCGTGACTCTAAGGTTGCAGTTCTCGAGGACAAGCTGTACACTAGCGAGTTGGAGCGGGCCGATCTTTTCGAGCAGCTCCATGATGCTCAGCTCATCATCGAGGGCGATGCAAGCGATCCGTTGCAGGAGCAACTGAACCAACGCAATGCTCAACTCACCGCTGCCCAAGAGGAGATTTACTCTCTTCAGGGATAGATTACCGCTCTCTTGGAGGAGCGAAGTGAGCTGCAGGCTCAGCGTGAAGAAGCTCAGGATGCACGGGATGTCATGGAGGGTAACCTCAACGACGCTCACGCCATCATCACACAGCAAAAGCAACTTATTGGGCATCTCCAAGCTGCTAATGGCCAGCTATGCGCTATCCTTAATGATCAGCCACCCGTGCCACTTGCAGTGATTCCCTCCGATGACGCTGATTTGAGTGAGAACAGTGATTCTGGCATTGACTACGAAGCATCCCCTGGACCGGGTGATATGGACGTGGAGTCCGATGGTGGTAGCCACGCCGAGTGACTGAGTAGTAGTACATGTGTAGGGTGGAGATCTCATGAGACATCGTGTTTGTATGTGGATAGTGTTAGCAGTACTAAGTAAGTTGTAACCTAAGCTCTCCGAGATCGTGTGGTGTCATGTTCCAAGTGATGTAACCTAAGACATGCCATCTATCAAAAGTTACATCACATGTATCTATGCTTTTTAGCGTACTTGTGTTGCCTATGGTATTGGAATTAATGGAATTTATGTTATCTCTTATGTCCACACCGTTTACTTGTCAGCATTCCAATTTATGAACAATCTGAAATTTTATTTCGTTGACATGTCATAGCCATATTATCATATTGTCTCATGTGATGATCTAGCTATCGTGCTTTGTTCATATGGCAGATGGTGCAAACTTGTCGTGGTGTAGAAAACCCCGGTGATGCTACCGTGCTTCAAACATCGGTGGAAACCAGACGCCACCCAATGCTCCACCCATGATGGCTATGGAGCAGCTCATCCATAACCAGAACGAGATGTTTCGCATATTCATGGAGAACATGAACTGCCAAGGAGCTCCAGGACCACCACCGCAGCAGCCCCGTGACTCCTCCTACAGCAACTTCTCGGCAACTCATCCGCCCACTTTCGCAGAAGCCGGTGATCCGCTAGAAGCGGATAATTTTATTCGCACACTGGAATCAAAGTTCGCTCTCCTCCACTGCACCGACCAGCAGAAGCCCCTCTTCGCCGCGCAGCAACTCCTTGGCTCTGCAAGTGTTTGGTGGGCCAGTTTCACCGCCGCTCTTGCCGCTGGTCATCAAGTCACTTGGACGGAATTCTGCACTGCATTCCATGCGCACCACATTCCCGCTGGACTCATGAAGCGCAAGCTACAAGAGTTTCTCAACTTGAAGCATGGCTCTGGAACCTTGCAAGAGTATGCACAGAAGTTCAACTACTTGGCACAGTATGCGTCATATCACGCTGATATGGATGAGAAGAAGAAGGATTATTTCCGTTCGGGTCTTACCCCGAAGCTGCAAGATCGCTTGGCACAAGTTACCGCCGGCACGTTCAATGATCTGATGGGTGCCGCCATTGTGCAAGAAGTTTCTATCCGAGCTAACCAAGAGGACAAAAAGAGGAAACGTGCTATGGGAAGTTCATCCGGCTCCGCACCACCCAAGTACAAGCTGGCAATCACCTCCCCGACTGGACAAAAGTTCAGAGCTGCGGTACCACCGGGAGGAGGATTTTGCCTGTCTTACTCGCAGCAGCACTCTCGCGCTCATGGGAGTAACCAGCAGCAATCCTCTGGTTCCCACCCCCGCAGCAGAGTAATCAAGTGATGAAGACCAACTCCTCGCAGCCATGCTACAACTGCGGCCGAACCGGTCAATTTGCCAAAGAGTGCCATTTCCCAAAGCGCAACCAGGGCAACAACAACAACAAGAACACTTCTGGAAACAACAACAATAACAACAACAACCACGGCAGCAGCAACAACAATGGCAACAATGGCAATCGTCCCCACTCTTCTACTCCTGCTCATAAGAATGGTCGAGTCAACTATACCATGGTCGAAGAGATCCAAGTTGGAGAGCCTGTTCTCGTAGGTATGTTCTCGATCAACCAACATGCTGCCATGGTTCTTTTTGATTCAGGAGCAACACATGATTTTATTAGTCAAGCATGTGTGAATCATTTGAAAATCACCCCACCACCATACATCATCACATCTCCCGGTGGAAAAATAAGGGCTCATCTTGAGTTAAGAAAAGTGCCACTTAAGTTAGCAAGCAACGTATACTCCACTTCCCTAATCATCATAGATGGCCAAAGCATTGACATAATTCCTGGTATGAGATGGATGACTAGACATAAAGCCATCTTGAACATTGAATCACGGGAAGTCCATTTGAACTCACCCATACATGGCCCGTCTATCCTCCGATTGCCATGTCCCAAGTTGTCCACTTCTCAAGTGTGTCATGTTGAAGGGAAAAATCTAGAGGATATTCAAGTGGTACGTGAATTTCCCGACGTATTTCCAGATGATTTGCCGGGAATGCCTCCGGACAGGGATGTCGAGTTTAAAATTGAACTCTTATCCGGTATAGCGCCTATCTCTCGTAGGCCGTAGAAAATGGCTCCTAATGAGTTAGCGGAATTAAAAGAGCAATTGCAAGAGCTTATGGACAAGGGTTACATCCGACCAGTTTATCTCCCTGGGGCTGTCCTACCCTCTTTGTGAAGAAGAAAGACAAGACCCTACGTCTATGTGTCAACTACAGGCCTTTAAATGCGGTAACCATCAAGAACAAGTACCCTCTACCTCGAATTGACATTCTCTTTGATCAACTTGTTGGTACTATGGTTTTCTCCAAGATTGACCTCCGATCCGGTTATCACCAAATAAAGATCCAAGCCATAGACATTCTGAAAACTGCTTTCTCCACACGATATGGTCTTTTCGAATACCTTGTCACGTATTTTGGTCTCACCAATGCTCCAGCCCACTTCATGTATTTGATGAATTCCGTGTTCATGCTAGAGTTGGATAAGTTTATAGTTGGTTTCATTGATGACATCCTTATCTACTCCAAGTCCGAGGAAGAGCACGCCGAACACCTCGGCATTGTTCTACAGCGACTCCGTGATCATCAACTTTACGCCAAATTTAGCAAGTGTCAATTTTAGATAAAGCAAGTTCCATTCTTGGGTCACATCATTTCAGCAGAAGGAGTAGCCGTTGATCCTAGCAAAGTAGAAGATGTGCTGAATTGGAAAGCTCCGAAATCGGTCAAGCAAATTCGTAGTTTCCTTGGTCTTGCCGGGTATTATCGGAAATTTATTCCCAATTTCTCAAGCATTGCCAAGCCTATGACCAAGTTATTGGAAAAAGATGCTAAGATTAAGTGGAGTACTGCATGTGAAGAAGCCTTTTAGTCGCTCAAGAAGCATTTGACAACCGCTCCGGTTTTGGCTCAACCCGATATTACCAAACCGTTTGATGTTTACTGTGATGCATCCAACACCGGATTGGGTTGTGTGCTTATGCAAGAAGGCCATGTCGTTGCCTATGCTTCACGACAACTCCGAAAGCATGAGCAAAATTATCCCACTCATGATTTGGAATTGGCATCCGTTGTCCTAGCCTTAAAAACCTGGCGCCATTACTTGCTCGGTAACCTTATCAACCTCTACACCGACCACAAGAGTCTCAAGTATATATTCACGAAGCAAGAACTGAATATGAGACAGCGTAGATGGTTAGAATTAATGAAGGATTATGAATTGGAAATTCACTATCACCCCGGAAAAGCCAACGTGGTTGCCGACGCCTTAAGTCGAAGGGATCAATGCAATCATGCAATTGTTTGCTCTATGGAAACTTGCCCAATTTCAAATTCGAGTGAACCAAGTCTCCGTGTCATTCCATATGGATCCTTGTATAAATTAGCTTTTATTCCTACCCTTCGGGAAGAAATCGTGGAAGCACAAAAGAAGGACAAGGGAATGGAATATATCTACCAGAAGATAGGGAAGAAAGAAGCTACATGTTTCCGACAAGACAAAAATTGAGTGCTATGGTTCAACAATCGCCTTGTTGTTCCAAAGAATGAGGAGCTAAGAAAGAAAATTTTGGATGAGGCTCACTTGTCCAAACACTCCATACACCCCGGTAGCAACAAGATGTACCGTGGGTTAAAGGAAAAGTTTTGGTGGATGCGCATGAAACGAGAGGTTGCTCGTTATGTTTCCGAATGCGATACTTGCCAACGTGTGAAGGCTGATCACATGAGAACAGCCTGTCTTTTGCACCCATTAAAAAATCCCGCTTGGAAATGGGAGGATATTGCTATGGATTTCATCGTTGGATTGCCCCTCACACCCAAGAAGCACGATTCCATATGGGTTATTGTGGATAGGTTGACCAAATCTGCTCATTTTATTTCCGTCCATACAACCTACTCTACCAAGCAGTATGCCGAGCTCTACATCGCACGAGTCCTATGCTTGCACGGTGTGCCCAAAACTATTATCTCTGACCGAGGTCCCCAGTTTATTGCTCGTTTTTGGGAGCAATTACATGCTTGTCTTTGCACCACTCTTATCCGAAGTTCCGCTTATCATCTGCAAATCGATGGTCAAACTGGGAGAATAAATCAATATTTGGAGGACCTATTGAGAGCCTGTGTTCTGGACAATCGTGGAAATTGGAAAGATTGTCTTCCGTTCGCCGAATTCTCCTACAACAATAGCTACCAAGAGAGTTCGAGAATGTCACTGTTTGAAGCCTTGTATGGTCACTCATGTCAAACACCGCTGAATTGGTCGGAATCAGAAGAAAGAATTACCTTTGGTCCAGATTTTGTCATGCAAGCCGAAGAGAAAGTGCGGCAAATCCAAGCTAACATGAAGGCCGCACAATCCCGTCAAATAACTTACTCCAACAAAAGAAGACGTCCATTGGAGTTCAAAAATGGAGATCATGTCTATCTTCGAGTTTCTCCCAACAAAGGTGTATCTCGCTTTGGAATCAAGGGAAAATTAGCACCCCGCTGCATCGGACCCTTTCCGATCACAGAGAAGCATAGCGCTGTGGCTTATTGCTTACAACTACCGGAAAATCTTGAGCAGGTGCACAACGTCTTCCATGTATCCCAACTCAAGAAGTGCTTGAAGCCTCTGATCAACGTGGTTATCTCCGACACCGAGCAATTGGAAGAAGACCTCTCCTACCCGGCCAGAATTGAAGGCGTCACCGGATCATTGATCAAAAAGACCGGGTAACGCGCAGTCGCACTATTACCTTCTACAAAGTGCAATGGAGTAACCATACCAAAGACGAAGCTACTTGGGAACAAGAAGAGTTTCTGAAAACCAACTTCCCAGAGTTCTTGGCCTCGCAAATCCAGTAACCGCCCACGCCCCCTCTCTTTGTTCATCCATTTGCAAATCTCGGGGCGAGATTTCTTTATGGGGGATGTGCTGTGATATCCCAGGTCACAAAAGATAATTAATCTAACCCAAATACTAAATTGAGGGCTAATTAATAATATGAATAGTTAAGGTGCTAAAGAATAAGGAGGAAATTAATTAATTAAATCTAGAAATTGGCCAAAGGTAGCAACTCACAAACATCACAAAACTCCATGATAGTGCTTCAATGTTTTTGCATATACTGGTTGGCCATATTAAAAGAGAATTTTGAGAATTTTATCAGAATTTTTGGTAATGGTTTAATACCCTTAAAAATTCCGTAAATGCAGAGAAAGGCACCTCTGTTCTGGGATGTTCCTTAATTCTCCAGCAAGAATCTGAACTTGACGCCAAAAGCAAAGTTGTAGAGTATATTTTCCTGGACATGCACAAAAATTGGCATTTCAAATTGAGCAATGGAACTTGGTGAATGGAATCGAGTACAGCAGTGTTTAAAGTCAAGGGGTCAACTTCTCCTTTTTCTCTGGCCATTCCCAGTTCGACACCGATGTACTGCCAGCCACTGTGCCGGCACCGCCGGCCACTACAGCTCGCCATCCCAACCACTGCACCGCCCAACTCCCCTGTGACACCGGCCAGAATTGAAGGCGTCATCGTCCAACCATCCCTGGGCCGCCAGCTCGCCTCCCTGCTCTCCCTCTCTGCTCTCTTTCCCGCCAATCAGAACAAAAGGGACAGCTCGCCTCCCTGCTCTCCCTCTCTGCTCTTTCTCCCACCAATCAGAACAAAAGGGACAGCAGCTCACACTGCACACCATTCCTCTCCCTCTCTGCTCACAAGCATTTCACGCATTCCCTAGAGCGACCACAAGTCCAGGCACCGTTTCCCTCTCCCTCTCCGACGGACCCAAGCTCAGAAGCTCTGCTTCAGACCGCCATCACCACCGCCGCGATCAGCAGCAGCTAGGTAGCTCCCCGCCGCCCGATTGCTTCTCAATCTGACGTGCAAACCACTCCTTGAGCTCCCCCCTGACTCGCTCCCATTGTGTCGCAGTGCCATCGCCGGATTTTGCAAAGATCAGAGCGCTGTCGCCAAAAACCGCGACCACCCCACCGACGAGACCCCCCTCCCCTCCGGCCTCCCTCCTCGACTTTTTCCTCGATGC
Source organism: Eleusine coracana subsp. coracana (assembly GCA_032690845.1). NCBI lineage: Eukaryota > Viridiplantae > Streptophyta > Magnoliopsida > Poales > Poaceae > Eleusine > Eleusine coracana. The sequence continues at coordinate 39,516,766 of CM064428.1, read as the reverse complement.
CGACCGTCTCTGACCAGCAGTGAAGCTCACTGACCATCTTCTAGCCTCCCTCTCCCTCGGCACATGTCGCGTGACGTCACCGGAGTTCCCTCTGCCGCCGCTCCTCATTGTCGGCAGGTCTCCGGTGAGCCTCCCTCCTTCCGACCAGAGCCGTAGAGTCGCCTTGAGGTGCTGAGCATTTTTGGGTGCATGTTAGCCCCGATCGCGCCGCTGATCGGCCGCTGGCCCGAGCTCGCCGGTGCCGGCCGCCGCGCGCCGCCGTGTGGGCGCGTGCGTGCTGTGTTTGAATTCAAATTGCCAGTGGCAATTTTGTAAATAGCCCTGAACTTTGTTTAAACTTCAAAAATTCATAACCTGAGAAATAAAAGTTCTAAAAATATGAAACTAATTTTGTTCGATCCTAAAAGTCCCCTCTACGAGAGAAGCAAGATGAGATCCAAGATTATGACGTATATTAATTAATTTAATTCCCTAAAGTTAGAACCCTAGTTAGAGTAATAAATTCATAAGTAAAAATATATAAGCGGTAAAATCATGAAACTTGTTCAGTGAGCATCTCATGGCATGTCTAAACTTTCTGCAAAAGCATATTCCATTTTTATGCATATATTTAGTGTTATTGCATAATCTCTATTTTTAGTAAATGAATTTATATAAATTCTTTATTCGGAATTAATCATGAAATTTGGCATTCCTGTTCCTTGCGCATTTATACATCTCTGTAAATTTCCATGTAAAATTGAGCACCGTCAGTATGCCTTTTGCTGTTAAATTGCTCATTGGATAGATAGCTTAGGAAATTCCAATATGAATATTGCCAAATATATGCATATAGTTAGTATTTTAATTAAATTCCACCCTGGTACTGTTCATGCCGAATGATAGTTTAGATTTGCAATAAGGGTTCTTATTCTTCATCTTATGCTCATGGTTCATAATTAGTTTATATGTACCTAGATCAAGTTATGCTTAAAAGTGTGCATGTTAACTTCAAGGAATTTAATTAAGGAAATGCATGTTAGTGTTTAACTTGCATATAAAGTTTCTATGTTCATTTCAATAATCATCATGGCATGCATTTCATACTTTCTTAGGGAATTCCAAGAATCCTTGTGTATTCCTTTTATTCATGCATTTCATTATCATATAGGCCACGAGACCGAGCAGATCACACCGGAGCAAACCAGAGCTGAAGTAAACTTCGGCGAAGACCCTAACTACGATCACTCCCAAGGCAAGCCCTAGTGCATAACTAATTATTTTATGAGTCCTTTTTACTTTGTCACGAGCTAGGAATATTGTATTGTGCATTAAGTATAGGACTTGGATGGAACCCACTTGCATACTCCAGCAATGACCTATATTTAGTTTATGTTAGTAAGCCTTTCCATTAGCAATTGCTATGCTTAAACTAGTGGAGTCAACGGTAGGTTATGGAATCACTTGATTCAACTATGGTTCACTTGAATGATGAACTTGATAAAATGGAGCACCTATCGTTGCAACTCCGTGGACAAGTGTTGAACAGTACCAAGTACATACCTTTATATGGGAATTGGTAAACCTAGTAACTTGGGCACCGTATTGTTGGACGGCCCTACTCATCGATCTAGAGGTGATGTGAATGGCACGGTGGATGCACGGGTTTGAGGACCGCTGGTGAGTGCACGGGTTAAGCCTCGGATATGAAGTACTGTATCGCGGGGAGGACGTGTACTCAGGATCGTTGGTCCCGGATTGACTTCATAGAAATCTCATGAACGGTAGCCATACATGTTCTTAAGTGATGCATATGTCGTGTACTTGGGTTTTCCCTTGCACGATGTAAATCGATTCGAATTGCCGTCCCTTGCGGTTATGAGTACCTTTTGTTCGAGCAGGGGCAATGATACTTAAGTAGAGAAGTTGTGGTTATGATTCTGAAATTTACTTATGCTAGGGCTACATATTGCTATGATGTATTGTTCTTTACTTATATTCAAGTCTTAGCACTTAGCTAGGTCTACCACAGTTACTTCTCTACAATAAGCAAGGTAAAATCTTGGTTAGAGAATAAAATTACAGCATAGAATTAATAGGTGCTTTTTATGCAATTATCAATTAAGCCCGGTTAGCCCCCTGCATATTAGGAGTCAGTTTTAGTAAACCTTTTGACAGGTAAGTCTTGCGGAGTATGTTAGACACTCAGGCTTTGCAATTATATTGTTTTTCAGGATTCCCTCAAGGTAGTTATTGTGATTGTTGTAACAAGGTTGTGTGGGAAGGTGCGAAGCCTCAGAATTAGACCATTGAGTGGGTCCCTAGCTCTCATAACCAAGAGGAGTGAGCCATTTCCATGGGGTTGACATGGTTTGCTTAGGATCCTTGTATCATATTTTGTCGTCTTTTCGCTTCCGCCATTTATGTAATATAAACCAAGGACATATGTATTGTAATGTAATCTAAACTTGCTTCCGCTATGACCTTTGAACATGTAATATTATGCACTTGAATGATGTATCTTTGTAAATGATGAGTGTTCATGTGTGCATTCTATTTATGGTTACTTTGTTAATCATCTCCCGAAACGATCCTGTACATCATACTCTATATTTCGGTATAGGGTTGTCACAGTCCTAGGGTTGGGGCGACCAGCGGGGCGCTCACAACATGGGCTTAAGGCCCGACACGATACAAGGCCAAGTTGGCCCAAAATAGGTGGCGCAACACCTTGTCATGGTCACACTGCATGACTCACGACACTTCTGGAGCTAGGACCAGAAGAAAAACAATGGCATCGCCGTCCCCTTTCCAACACATTAAAGAACGCCTCGTTTGGAACTCAGATGTGGAAGATATATTCAAAACCGTGAAGGGGTGTCGGCTGAATCCAAGATGAACACGGCGACCGAGTTGGTGACGACTTGTAACTTGGAGAAGGCCATGATGTGAGCATGGTAATGTCCTCATCATCCTCCCTTTCTTGAATTGGAGTCGTACTCCATCTCATCATCAATCTCCTGCAAAATGTTAGTACCAGCAGAATGCAAAGTATCACAAAGTTCAGTAACAGAAGATGTCGTAGCAAGAAAAGCACCTCCCTTTAACTGAATAGCCTTATGTTTAACATCAGAAAGTTTATTGTTATCATGTTTATTCTCAGTATTTTCAGCAAGCGTTTTAAAAAGATTCCTAATATCAGCAGGCAATAACGAACGCAAAGTAATATTCCTGTCCTTATGCATGAAAGTATATCTATTAGTTCTACCATGGTGGGCATCATCCGTATCATATTCCCATGGGCGGCCTAATAAAAGCGAACATGCTTGCATAGGTACAACATGAAAATCAGCATAGTCTTGATAAGAACCGACTGAAAAGTGTATGCGTGCTGATCGAGTTACTTGTGCCGTACCACTATTGTTGAACCATTTGATGTGGTAGGGCTGACGTAGTGCATGAGTGGTCAAGCCAAACTTGCTGACCAAATCAGAACTCACCAAGTTGTTACAACTCTCAGTGTCAATGATGTTGAGAACATGGCGGTCCACGACAATGAGGAACATGTAGAACAAATTGTTGCGTTGTTGTTCTTCCTATTGTCCCACCGGAGAGGTCAACACATGATGTACAATAAGGCTAGGAAAGCCCACGGTGGAAGCAAAGGAATCAATGGCAATAGTCTCCTGCCTCTCCGTGGAATCTACAACAAGGTTAGTCACACGAGCAAATTCATCTTCAACATCACTAGAACTTTCATACCCATCAACGGTAGCGATGAAAGCACGATGACTGGGGCAATCCCTAATGACATGTCCCGTGCCCTTGCAGTGGTGGCTAATAATGGTGGTAGAGGAACCACTCCTAGCACCAGAAGTAGCAGCCTTCTTCTAGTGTTGGTGCTACACACTAGATGAGGTCGCTTCAGAAGCAGGCGCAAGTGTAGAAGGTGTGCTGGTGGCTTAGCAACATGACTAGAACGTGGCTGGATAGATTGCTCAGTGTTGGACCTATAAGATTGTTGTGGATGGCATCCCTGTACTTCTTGTTCAGCCTTAAGAGCAATATGATACAATTGATTGAACCTATTCCACTCTTTATAGTCAACAATATTGTAGATAGCACGGTTCAATCCACTAAAGAACCTAGCACTAGTTTCAATATCATCTTCATGTATATCACAACATGCTAAACCAATAAGCAATTCCTGATAATATTCCTCTACTGTTCTATCACCTTGTGTTAAAGATTGTAATTTCAAACGTAAATCACGTTGGTAATAAGAAGGAACAAAACAAGATTTCATGCATTGTTTCAAAACAGGCCAAGTGGTAGGTATAGCAGCATTAGTATTGCAAAGATCATTCCACCAAAATAGAGCAAAACCCGTAAACTCACTACTAGCAAGTCTAACTCTATGCTCAGCATGAACTAAATGAGGATTAAAATTCTATTCAACAGCAAGTTATCAATCTAAGTATGCTTCAGGATCAGCACTACCAGCAAAAGGAAGCATGTTAAATTTGGGCTTAACAAAAGTATCAGGATTACCACAATTGTTATTGCCTCCTATACCGTGTCGATTACGGTGAAGACATTCTACATCACGGTCAACGTCATCATCATCAGCAGCTCGTTGAGGTGGAGGTTGTCGTTCAACATCCTCAATTTGGTTAGCAACAGTGTTGATGTGGCCCATCAACTCAGCAAACTTCATTTCCATGAATGTACGCTAGTCCACAAGAAGCTTCGTAAGCTCGGCCTTCGACACGCAATCATTGAAGTCTGTAGGGGACTCCAACTCTCTAGTTGTCACTTTCCCTGACATGGCTACAAGCAAAAGACAAGACTACACAAAAGGATTAGCCCTACCAACTAGCAGCTATCAGAGGTTGTGGAAAGTGGGAAGCAATATCAGGAGCGATGTATCACAGTCTTGCAAGTGTTCTTACCAAAGCCAACAGGTGGCACAATATGTTGTCGAGCTTGGGTGTAACAGTTGCAAGGAAGAAACCTGTGCTGCAAGTATGTATAGCTTAGAAGGCTAATATGTATGTCAGTGGAACACAATTCAATAACAGATAGCAGCATTGAATAAATGTCCAAAGCAGTATCCTAATTGCTGGTAAAAGAATCATGTTCAAAAACAGCTATGACAGCAAGACAATTAAAAAGGCGGCAACGAGAAAAGCAGTGGCGGCTATACTCCACAGACTTAGAATTTTCAGGCATGGGGGAGGGGGCGCAAATCAAAATCTTATTTTTTTATATGATTTTTCCACTATTCTTCTGTGATAGAGGGACACAAAGGAAGGAACCACAAGAAGTTTCAACTCGAAAAGAGGGAAGACAAATCATAGGCAAAATCTCAAAGTTTCATCAAAAACGCCCTTCATAATTTTTTTTCTATTTTTTCTCAATCTTTTTTGAATTTTTTGATGAGGGCACACAGGGCATAGCTAGTGTGGATCACCTCAACTTTGAGTCAAGAATATTGATGTGGACAAGGGTTCCCGATCTTCCGAAAGGTTCTGGATACGTTGATTTGGTCGGAGGCGACACACAAATCGATCCGGCTTCAGAACATCACGTTCTAAACCCCGCAATCGCAGCACGACGTCTCCTCTGGTTATCAACCGTCCTAAAACGATTGACCTCGCCGAGAAGGCTAATCCCTGCCTACGAATCAAGAAAACAAGAAAGAACAAAGAAGAAAGCAACACAATTGCAGATGTATTATGAATCTCACGAAGTTGGGGTCTCACAAACCGTGATGACGGAGAAACTATTATGAACAGAATAATCTAAGCAAAACCCGAACCCTAATGGTGCGGTGGCGGCTGTATATGAAGACCCTAGGGTTGTGCAAGACCCTCTGAACGCACCCCTACTTGGGCTCAACTAGATACAAAGCCCAAAGGTCAAAAACAGGCGACACAGCACCGAAACAGATTCTGGACTCTCTCTTGTTTCAAAGATTTCCGATGACTCCGCATGAATTTTGATATGAGACTGGCGGCATTCGAAAGGTCTTCTTCTTATCTTTCCGTGCATATATAGAACGTCCAAATCCGAGTCCGTATCCATCTTGGACATCCGTTTTAGTGCAGACTGATCCTGAGCCCCAAAACAGTCTCGAAGTCGGTTTTGGTTGGGCCTCCACCTTGGCTTCCACGTCCTTGCTGGTCGTCCACGTCTCCAAGTCCTTCTCCCATCATCTCCTGGTCCTCTCTATGGTTCCTAATTACAATATAATCATTAGGTAGCAAACCATTCTTAAAAGTGACATATAATGAAGAACGTAGGAACGAGCTCACCTCTAAATTTAGTCGTCGTGCACGAGCTCTAGTCATTGGACCTTGCAAGTCCAAAATTGGAGGAGTGTTGCATGTATCCTTAGGAGTGATGTCCTCATCATCCTCCCCCTCTTGAAGTAGAGTCGTCCTCGACTCAAGCTCATTCTCTTCTCCCAGGTATGGTTTCAAATCTGAAATGTTAAAAGTAGGACTAACCCCGAACTCTGGAGGCAACTCAAGTTTGTATGCATTATCATTAATCTTCTCAATTATTTTGAAAGGACCATCAGCTCTAGGCATTAATTTAGACTTTCTCAAATCTGGAAATCTATTTTTTCTCAAGTGTAACCATACTAAATCTCCTACATCAAGTTTTACTTCTTTTCTACCTTTACTACCAGCAATTTTATACTTGTCATTCATCTTTTCAATGCTAAGTCTAGTGGTCTCATGCATTTTTAAAATAAATTCAGCACGTTCCTTAGCATCAACATGAACTCTCTCATGAATAGGTAGAGGAAGTATATCAAGTGGAGTACGGGGATCAAAACCATACACTACTTTGAAAGGACTTACCTTGGTAGTAGAATGTGTTGCCCGATTATATGCAAACTCAACATGAGGCAAACATTCTTCCCATTGCTTCAAATTTTTCTTCAAAATAGCTCTCAACATAGTACCAAAAGTGCGGTTCACCACCTCAGTTTGTCCATCAGTTTGTGGGTGACAAGTTGTAGAAAACAACAACTTTGTACCCAACTTATTCCAAAGCGTGCGCCAAAAGTGACTCAAGAATTTTGTATCACGATCTGAAACAATAGTAGAAGGCATACCATGCAAACGAATAATTTCTTTGAAAAAGAGATCAGCAATATAACTAGCATCATCAGTCTTATGACATGGTATAAAGTGTGCCATCTTAGAAAATCTATCCACAACAACAAAAATACTATCACTCCCCCTCTTAGTCCTAGGCAGTCCTAAAACAAAGTCCATAGAAATATCCGCCCAAGGAATAGAAGGAACAGGAAGTGGCATGTATAAACCATGTGGATTCAAGCGAGACTTAGCTTTTTGACATGTAGTGCAGTGAGCAACAAAGCGCTCAACATCTTTCCTCATCCTTGGCCAAAAGAAGTGTGTGGACAAAATATCCTCCGTCTTCTTGGCACTAAAATGACCCATCAATCCACCTCCATGCGCCTCCTGTAACAACAAAAGACGAACGGAACCAACTGGAATGCATAGGCGGTTAGCTCTAAATAAGAATCCATCATTCAACACAAATTTATTCCATGCACGACCTTCTTTACAATGCAGCAATACATCCTTAAAATCAACATCAGCAGCATATTGTTCTTTAATTGCCTCAAGTCCAAAAATTCTACAATCAAGTTGAGACAATAAAGTATAGCGCCTAGATAAAGCATCAGCGATCACATTATCCTTCCCTTTCTTATGTTTAATAATGTAAGGAAAAGACTCAATAAACTCAATCCATTTAGCATGTCTACGGTTCAAATTACATTGAGAACGAATATACTTAAGTGATTCATGATCAGAATGAATAACAAATTCTTTGGGCAACAAATAAAGATGCCACGTCTCTAAGCAACGTGCAAGTGCATATAATTCCTTATCATACATGGAGTAATTCAAAACAGGCCCAGTAATTTTCTCACTAAAGTATGCAATAGGTTTACTATCTTGCATCAAAAGACCACCAATGCCTATACCACTAGCATCACATTCAAGCTCAAAAATCTTATCAAAATTAGGTAATTGCAGCAATGGTGCACGTGTAAGTTTATCCTTCAAAGCCTCAAAAGACTCATGATGTACCTTACCCCAATGGAAATCAATGCCCTTCTTTGTCAACTCATGCAAAGGTGCAGCAATGGTGCTGAAATCTTTGACAAAGCGGCGGTAGAAACCTGCAAGACCAAGAAAACTCCTCACCTATGTGATAGTTTTTGGTACAGGCCAGCTCTTTATGGCTTCAATCTTCGCCTCATCCACCTCAATTCGCTGTGGAGTCACAACATAGCCAAGAAAAGTGACTCGATCCGTCAAAAGATGCACTTCTCAAGGTTACCAAATAAACGTGCATCTCGTAAAGCATCAAAAACAGCACGCAAATGATTCATATGTTCATCTATAGATTTGCTATAAATCAAGATATCATCAAAGTAAACTACCACAAATTTGCCAATGAAAGCTCTTAAAACCTCATTCATCAAGCGCATGAAAGTACTAGGTGCATTAGTTAACCCAAAAGGCATTACTAACCACTCATATAATCCAAATTTGGTTTTGAAAGCTGTTTTCCATTCGTCTCCAAGTTTCATTCTAATTTGATGGTAGCCACTACGCAAATCAATTTTAGTGAAAATTATAGCACCATATAACTGATCAAGCATGTCGTCTAGCCTAGGAATAGGATGACGATACCTAATAGTAATATTATTAATGGCTCTACAATCTACACACATACGCCAAGTACCATCTTTCTTAGGAACCAAAAGTACAGGAACAACACAAGGACTAAGTGATTGATGAACATACCCACGATCCAAAAGGTCTTGAACTTGTCGTTGTATCTCCTTAGTCTCCTCAGGGTTGGTCCTATAAGCAGCACGGTTTGGCAAAGTAGCACCCGGAATCAAATCAATTTGATGCTCAATCCCTCTCAAAGGTGGCAATCCCGGGGGTATCTCAGCTGGAAAAACATCCTCATACTCCTGCAAAAGGTTAGTGACAGCAGGAGACACAGCACTAGAAGCAATATGATCAAGCGAAAACAAAGCTTCTTTGCATATCAAAGCATAGAAAATATCATCATTATCAGAAATTTCAGCAAGCTCAGATTTTGTTGCAAGACATGAACGACCTTGTAATTTAATTCCAGCACCCTTAGAACTTGAAGAATCATTAACATTACTAGGTGTAGAATTAGAATTAACAGGTTGCTGAATTTCAGGACCTTTATTTTTCAAACTAGCAGCTCTTTCTAAATCAGCTTGTACAATTTCAGCAGGGGTCATTGGTAACAAAGTAATTTTAGTTCCTTTATGCATAAAAGTGTACTTATTACTTCTACCATGGTGTACAGCATCATTATCAAATTCCCAAGGTCTACCCAATAAAAGTGAACATGCTTGCATGGGTACGACATCACAATCAACTGAATCCACATAATAACCAATGGAAAAAGGAACTCTACAAGTTTGTATTACCTTAGCTTTGCCAGAGTCGTTTAACCACTGAATGTAGTACGGATGTGGATGTGGACGTGTGGTCAAAGCAAGCTTATTGACCACATCAGAACTCACCAAGTTATTGCAGCTCCCTCCATCAATGATGACACGTGCTCGACGGTTCTTGATGACGAAGAAAATCTGGAACAAGTTGTGGTGCTGCATCGTCTCGGGCTGATGAACTTGTGTGCTAAGGACACGTTGAACAATAATGTTCATGTATCCCTTGGTGTCTCCGCCTCCAAGGACGAGGTCACTGCCGGTGGCAGTGATGTCCTCCTCCTCATCCTCCACATCGGAGGTGCTCATGTAACCGCCATCGTCTGTCGCCACATATGCCCGCCTACTTGGACAATCTTTCTGCACATGACCATGTCCATGGCAGCGGTGGTACTGAATCCCTGTAGTGCGCCCTATCGAAGCAACAGAGGAGGCACTACTAGCTGGTACCTGCACAGAAAGTTTACCTGAGCGTGTAGAAGGTGCAGGGGCTGATCTTGGGGCTGCAGAAACCACACTGGTTCCCTTGGTAGCTGCTGGTGGGGGCGGCCGGAAAGATGGCCTGGGCAGCCCCGAAGTCCCCACCGAGCGTGGGGGGTAGGAGTTCCTTGACTTGCTGTACTCCTCAAAAGCCTGGAAAAATCCCTGTGATTCTGTCTCTGCAAGCATAGCATACTGGAAACACTGGGTGAGGGTATAATTTTCTTTATAATCAAGTATGTCCTGAATTTCTTTTCTTAAACCAAAATAAAAGCGACAAATCTGATCCTCTACTTTTTCAACTACAGCACAACGAATCAAACCCTTCTAAAGCTCACTAAAATACTCCTGAACAGTTTTATCTCCTTGGTCTAAACGTTGCAGTTTATTACGAATCTCTCTATAAAAAGAAGGGGGAACAAAACGATCATGCATTGCTACCTTAAGTTCTTCCCAAGTAGTAGGCAAATCAGTTTCAGCAGCTAGACCACTCCACCAAACAATAGCAAAGTCCTTAAACTCACTAGTAGCTTGTCTAACTCTATGTTGTTCAGGAACAAGGTGGGCATTAAATTTTTGTTCTACAGTCATCTCCCAATCAAGATAAACATCACCATCATACTGACCCGAAAACGAAGGAATTGAAAACTTAATTTTAGCATACGGGTCATCTGGAGCATAGTTACCGTGTGGATGACAGTTGTAGTTATGGAAACCACCCATACCTTGAGTATTATGTTGCAAACGATGTAGTAATTGTGCGGTCCTTGTAGCTGACCTATCCACGGTGCCATCAGCCTTATACACCGTGTCTTCATCATGGATGTCTTCAACATCGTTGTTGTTGTTATTGGTGTTCATATTGTTGGTTTTAGGAGCGGTCTCCAATACGACAACCTGATCAGTTAACTTAGAGATCCGCTTCTCTAACCGCTCGATGCTTTCTCCAATGTGAAGCTTGTTGACCGCATCAGGAACGGCTCTGGTGATCGTCTCTGCCAAATCACTCTGAGTAGCCTGCAAAGCCTTCTGGAGCTGCTCTTGGCTCACGCACTCAGCAAATTGTGAGGGTGAAGCCATCTCTCTGTCGTCACTTCCTGCCATCACAAACACCAAAACAGGAAACAAACAGTGAAGGTTATCCCTACAAAACAGCTAAGCAGTGGTGCCTCTCAACACAACAAAAGGAGACTCCTTACAAAGCTCTTACAAAGTTCTGAAAAGGAAAGCAAAGGATACCAGAGAGATATGTTCCATGATTGCAAGGGTCACAAAATAACATGTGTGCTGTCCAGAAGAAATATGTAGAGCTAGGAAGGCCAAATATATATATGTGAGTGGTACACAAATCAAAAACAGATAGTAAAGCTGAATAAGTGCCCAAGTAACTTGTCCCTAGTTGCTGGTCTAAGTATGTCCTAGAACAGTAGTAATAGCAAAGTAGAAACAAGGAGACAAATGCACAACAGGCGATAACAGGGGGCTAAGTGCAAAACAGCCAAATCCAGAAATTTCAGGGGGCTAGATGTAGCACTAGTAGAAATCCTAAATTTCTTTTTATTTTATTTTTTTTTTGTTATTTTTCTCCAACTCACTAACAATGGGGGAGAATCCACAAAAAAATTTCAGCTCAAACAGAGGTAGGATGTGGTCTACAGAAAATCTTGAAGTTGCAGAAAACGTCGGGTTTAAACTTAAATCAATTTTTTCTTTATCTTCCAGAATTTTCTTGAATTTTTTGACGAGGTCACACAGGGCGGAGCATAGTGTGGGTATGCCCAACTTTGAGTCAAGAATCTCCTGTAAAAATTTCAGCCAAAACGGACAACCGGGCGAAATGTTATGCCTATTTTACCGAAGGGGGGTCGGAGTCGGTTTTCCAGAAACCCGAGTCGGGTTAGGGATAGGGTAAGTTTTTTTTTTGGCGGCGTGGATGCAGCGGAAAGTGGAATTTGTGGGGATTGGTCCGGGGTGTTGATGGTGTGTTCAGGGTGGGATTAGGGTGGAACTAGGCTAGGTGTGTCGATCAATCAACCCTAGCACAAAAAGCCAACAAAGCAGAGGATGGTGAATGGGATGGCGGCTAGGGTTGCAAGGGAAACACTACTGACGAGAAAAACACAAACTAAACCAACGACTAATCAAGAACTAGGGCACAAACTCAACACTATGGACTCTGAAATTAAAATATGCAAAGGCTAAACACGTGGTTATGGGCGGAGGGAAAAAATTTTTGGGCTTTTCTGTGGACGATAGGATGAACACAAAACGAAATTAACTAAGGGTAGTATGAACCTGACGGTGCACCTGAAGCTCTGATTACCACTTGATGTGGACAAGGGTTCCCAATCTTCCGAAAGGTTCTGGATACGTTGATTTGGTCGGAGGCGACACACAAATTGATCCGGCTTCAGAACAGCATGTTCTAAACCCCGCAATCGCAGCACGACGTCTCCTCTGGTTATCAACCGTCCTAAAATGATTGACCTCGCCAAGAAGGCTAATCCCTGCCTACGAATCAAGAACACAAGCAAGAACAAAGAAGAAAGCAACACAATTGCAGATGTATTATGAATCTCACGAAGTTGGGGTCTCACAAACCGTGATGACGGCGAAACTGTTATGAACAGAATAATCTAAGCAAAACCCGAACCCTAATGGTGTGGCGGCGGATGTATATGAAGACCCTAGGATCGTGTAAGACCCTCTGGATGCACCCCTATTTGGGCTCAACTAGATACAAAGCCCAAAGGCCAAAAACAGGCGACACAGCACCGAAACAGATTCTAGACTCTCTCTTGTTTCGACGATTCCCGAAGACTCCAAATGAATTTTGATATGATACCGGCGGCATTGGAAAGGTCTTCTTCTTATCTTTCCGTGCATATGTAGAACGTTCAAATCCGAGTCCGTATGCGTCTTGGGCATCCGTTTTAGTGCAGACTGGTCCTGAGCCCCGAATCAGACTCGAAGTCGGTTTTGGTTGGGCCTTCACCTTGGCTTCCACGTCCTTGCTGGTCCTCCACGTCTCCAAGTCCTTCTCCCATCATCTCCTGGTCCTCTCCATTGTTCCTAATTACAATATAATCATTAGGTAGCAAACCATTCTTAAAAGTGACATATAATGAAGAACGTAGGAACGAGCTCACCTCTAAATTTAGTCGTCGTGCACGAGCTCTAGTCATTGGACCTTGCAAGTCCAAAATTGGAGGAGTGTTGCATGTATCCTTAGGAGTGATGTCCTCATCAAATATGTTGTAAACATTTCAGCCCAATCGGATCAACGAGCGAAATGTTATGCCTGTTTTACCGAAGGTAGGTCAAGGTAAGGTTTGGTGGGGTGGGGGGGAGGTGAGTGGGGAACAGAGATGGAATCGGGTGGGATTTTTCTTTGGCACCAGATTGTGGGTGTTGTGGGTGGGTAACACGATGGTGAATCCAAGGGAAAACACGATGGTGATGGTGGTCGAAACGGATGGGGGACAAGCTATGATGTGCAGTGGAGATCAAAACACAAACCGAATCAAAACACAAATTCAAATTAGCAACTGAACTCGACTACGACACGATAATACCTCACGGGGAACGTAGGAATCTGATACCACTTGATCTAGATGAGGCCCGATCTTCTGAGAGGTAGGGGATAAACTTGACTATGGAGAGTCGGCGTCGACGAGCCGGCTTGAATGAGACACGATCCAACCCCGCAACCGTTACACCAAGCACAACATGATTGTTCCTATAAGCGAATCGAGAACACAAGCAAGAAAAGATAAACACGCAATCTAAAATTTCAAATATGGATGAAGCGAATCACAAAGGAAAGGTTCAAGCTCTGATCACAAAAGGACTAATCGCTACAATGGTGTAGAACAAGAATGGAGGCCCTGAATTACTGTAAAAGGACTTGTCACCACAGTTACAATGAATTAATCCAGTTTCTCACAAGAAAACTAAACTAAACAAAATCCGAGTCTAAACGGCAACAGCTACTGAGTTTATGAGGGAACAATGAGCATCCTAGGGTTGGGGCAACCAGGGGGGCACCCACAACATGGGCTTAAGGCCCGACATGATACAAGGCCAAGTCGGCCCAAACAAGGTGGCACAGAACATTGTCATGGTCACACAACATGACTCATGACCCTTTTGGAGCTAGGACCAGAAGAAAAACAGCAACATCATCGTCCCCTTTCCAACACATCAAAGAATGCCTCATTTGGACCTCGGATGTGGAAGATATCATCAAATCCATGAAGGGGTGTCGGCTAAATTTGAGACGAACCTGGCGACCGAGTTGGTGACGACTTGTAACTTGGAGAAGTCCATGATGTGTGCGTATCTAGCATGGTGATGTCCTCATCAGTGTGGCTTCCTAACCTTGTACCTATGGATCTTGTAAGCATGTTTCCATGATATGAGAGTTATTTTCGTGCTCAAGATCTTCCTCTCTCCCTAAATCCTGAATTTCTCTTTTTCCCTATTTTTGTGGGAATTTTCAATCTTACTTTTGGTCAAGTTTTTGGGTGGATTTCTTGGGGGATCTTGGTTCTATGATGAGCTAGAACAAATCCTTATAGGCCCTTGGCCGAATCCATAGCTCTAGCATCTTTGATTTGAAAGATTTCTCAAGTTTCCCCAATTTGGTGTTCTTGGAACAAGATATGAAATTTATGATGATTCCTTGCGCCAATTGAGTGGCTTCTAGGATTAGGGTCGTGATGTGTTGAGGATTGACTGGTCCAAATATCACATTATTTGGAGTTCGTTTGATTAGGTTTTGGTCAAGTTTTGCCTAATCCCGAATCATTTTTCTGTTCTATCACGGGTCAATCAGCACTGCCGATGACCTGGACCGGCACTGCCGGTGGGTCAGAACCCGGATCTGCACTGCCGATGCCATGACCGGCACTGCCGGTGGCATGGGTCCAAACCCCGCATCAGAACTGCTGATGGACATGATCGGCACTGTCGTTAGTACCAATTCGCATTGCCGATGCTAGTGACCGGCACTACCGATGGTCATCCAGTAACTTGCTTCATGTTTATTTCTTGACTGGTTCGAGTTTTGTTGTTCTCCTTTGCTTCTCTCTAGTTCTTCTGCTGGTGTGAGTCACTCCTAGGGTTAGCACATCACAAGTTGGTGAGTGTGGCCTTGGTGATTCTTTCAGAGGTTGGTTTGGGTTGTATTTGGGATATAGGCCAAATTCCTTAGAAGAATTTTAATTGGCTCCCATTCACCCCCCCCCCCTCAGGTCGCCTTCTCGGTCCTTCAACATGCATCGGAAGACATTGCAAACAACACCCGAAGGGTAACGATCGAGGCTGGGAGCCAAGTGCTAGATATTTGCCAATCTTGATCCCCTGCATTGCCATTGGATAAGATCAAAGAGGGCTTCAACCCAGACTTGACAATAGACCAATGTCAACTGCTTATGGACTCCATGCTGGAGACCTCCCGTGCCATGGTAGACAATGTAGAGGTTGATACAACTGCGCCAACTCCTCCAGCATCTCTAGAAGTAGAATTGCAAGATGATGTCACTTCTCCTTCAAAGGAGCTGTAATATCTGCAATGTTAGAAAACATTAATAGTATTTATGTAATAAGACGATATTATCTTTATGCAAATAGTAATTCTTATGCTTGCTTAATTAATAAACAAGTTAAAAGATCAGCAAAGAGATTATGAGGCAAACTCCTGTAACTTAAAGGCAAACGATCCATACTTAGCTGCATTATCGTGCTTTAGTACTTAGATTGTTTGACCATAAGTTTTTTAGAGATAAAAACAGAAGTTGCATCGGTCTGCCTTGACACATTAGGTTGTAACTCATAACCGCATAACAAGAAGAATCGACCAGTCAACACATGACCTCTCACACTTTGGCTCTGGGTTTAGTGTAGTGGCATTCTGTTGTGGTGTATGAATTGTATAACCATGATGTTACACGTTAGACCAAAAAATCTTAAGACCGTCTCGAAACATGAGAAATCGGTCAGACAAAATCCAAAACCAAAATTTTATAAGGTTAAGGAGTAGTGGGACATTATTACTAGCCCCCTGGCTCGGTTGTTTAATATAATAAATTAAGGAATTGAAACAATTAAGAATGAAAATCATCAATAAATCTTTCATCAAAAAGATCAAAGTTTCATTCACTAACAATGTATGAGAATACAAAATATAAACTAAGTATAAAAATGATGTGGCTGATTTATATTCCAGGAGTTTGGTATATCATCGCCATCTTCGTACATCATTTGGTAAGCCCCCGGTCGAGTGACTTCTTTGACCACATAAGGTCCTTCCCACTTAGGAGAAATCTTGTGCCGATTTACAGTTGATTACACTCGACGTAGCACTAAATCCCCAACCCAAAACTGGCAACTGCGTATGTTCTTATCATAATAACGTCGCAAGCCTTGTTGGTATAGCACCGACCAAAACAGAGCGTGATCACGCAACTCCTTTGCCGCAATCAAATCAATTTCTCGACTCTCCTCAAAAAGCTTCTCATCGTTCCCTTTGACTCGCGCTGATACGAGGTCGACCTCGATCGGCAGCATAGCCTCTAAGCTGTATACCAATGAGAAGGGTGACTGGCCAGTAGCCCGACTGATATTAGTATGCAGCCCCCAGAGAACTGAAGGCAACTCTTGAACCCACCGACCAGCATAGGATTTGAGCCTGTGAAATATCCGGGGCTTCAACCCCTAAAGAATCATACCGTTGGCCCATTCGACCTGTCCATTGCTTTGAGGATGAGCCACTGATGCAAAGTGGATTTTTATTCCCATCTTATCGACAAAGTCGTAGAACTCCACAATTGTGAATTGAGTACCATTGTCGGTAATGATATCATGAGGGACCCCGAACCGAGTAAAGACATCTTTGACAAACTCAATTGTTTTCTTTGATGTTATCTTGCCGACCAGCTTCGCTTCAATCTACTTGGTGAATTTGTCAATAGGAACAAACAAATGAGTGAACCCGCCTGGCATTTTCTTGAAGGGACCAACAATATCAAGACCCTAGATTGCAAAAGGCCAAGTCAAAGGTATCATCTGAAGTTGTTGTGAAGGCACATGTGTCTGTTGGGCTAAAAATTGACAACCTTCACACTTCTAATGACCTGGTGTGCATCTTCGACCGCTATAGGCCAGTAAAAACCTAGCCGGAAAGCCTAGCCGACCAAAGTCTTAGAAGCTACATGATTGCCACATATCCCTGAATGGATTTCTTCCATCAACGCTTTGCCTCCTGGAATCGAAATACTTCACAACAAGATGTTCCATCCTCCTCTTCTATAAAGCAGATCGTCCACCATCAAGTATCCTCGACATCTAGCTTTCAATCGCTATTGCTCATTTGGATCCGTAGGCAGCTTTCCCTTGTTCAAGAATTGGAGACGGGTCACGCCAGTCGGCCTCTACGTTATCATTGCTTAAGGGTTCAGCAACATCGATCTCTAGAACATCCGACCGAGGACAAATAGTGGGGCAATCCAGGGTGTGTAGGAAAACACGGGGTGGGACAATTGATCGAGACGATCCCATCTTGGCTAATTAATCAGTCGCTTGGTTGTTATCTCGAAGGACATGCACGAATTTCAATCCATTAAACTTGTCTTCGAACTTCCTTACGTCTTGGAAATAAGGGCCCATATTGTCATCTACACAGTTCCAATCCTTAGTGACCTGGTTAATGACTAAAGTCGAGTCACCAAAGATGTTGAGACGCCGAATGCCGAGCGATACAGCAATGCATAGACCATGCAGAAGGGCTTCATATTCCGAGCATTATTAGACGCACGAAACATAATCTGGAGGACATATCATAGTTTCTCTCATGTGGGTGAGATGAACAAAATTCCCGCACCGGCTGTAGGTAATTGTAGGGATCCATTGAAATACATTTTTTAGTACTCGATATCTTGTGATGTAGGAGGCATTTGAATCTCTATCCACTCAGAAATGAAGTCGACCAATGCATGTCCTTTGATTGCCGAGCGAGGCGCGAACGTGATGGTATATTGACCAAGCTCGACCGCCCACTTAGCAATTTTTCCTTCGACTTCTTGGTTGTGAAGAACTGCTATTGGCACTCCCTAAGTGCCCCTTTTATGTGTGAATATAACCCCAGTTAGAGCATAATTGATGCCAATTTAGGCCACCTACCTATGATTTTGCCTATATATTTATATATGCGGTGTTTTGGAGCTATATTGCAGAAACAGGTAAAATTGATGATTAAAATGATGCTAGAAGGACAGTAGTCCAGAAGCAACGAAATGCACTGAAGAAGCCTAGTGCGCCGATTGGCACAACACATGAGCCAATCGACACAAGGGTGTTTTGGCCTACAGAAGTGACCGAGGCCCATTCCACATGCTTATGGAAGTTTATCTGCGCAAGACACTTGAAGATATTTGCCTGGAAGATTTATGGAACTTCAAGATCTTGACTTGCAGTGCAAGACTTTATCTCAAAGGAAAAGGCCCACATGGCAGCTATGGAGGACAAAGGAATCGACTCGGAGCAGAAACCAGAGAAGACACAGCTTGCGCCAATCGGCGCAACCAACTTATTTGCTAGAAACCGAGTCCTTTATGAGTAGAACCCTTATATATACTTGTAATCCCCTGGACAGATGAGAGGAGGCATCAGAGGGACAACAGATCCGTGAGTTAGAGCCACCGGGGTTCGCCCCGTTAGAATAGACCTCTAGTTGAGTTTCAAGAACCATTGGAGTAAGAGTTGATCCTCAAGGTAGGCCATCTCGACGGTGATGAATCTCACTCTATGTATCTCAAGGATAATCGAATATGTTGATGATGGTTTTGGTGATTTGTCTATTTTGATTCTGTAATCATGCATATGCTTATTCCAATTGCTTAGTTCTAGGCTAAGTAGGTTGATATTATCTTGATCGTGGTGATCAGAATAGTATTGGGATATTGTATTGATTATGGTTGCTTGATGATGCTAGTAGTGTGGTTTAGCGGTGACAGCACTAAACCTGTGTAGCACTATTGGATAATTGAGTAGTGTAAAATACTTACGTGATTAAGGGTTTCCTCTCAGTAGCGATAAATCGGGAGATGCTCAGAAAGGTGGGTGGTCTTATTCATTATAGGTTTTCATTGATCCATGTAATTACCATTATGATGCTATTTGATTAGACTATCTGGTTACAATCTCACTAGCAGATAGCTGGCTACACACTTAATGGCTTAGGCTTACGAGGTATCTGGCGCACTTTGTCTTAGATTGTTTGTGTGCCGATCGGCTCAACTCCAGCGCCGATCGGCTCGATCACAGATTCGGTAGTGTGCCGATCGGCTCGATCACAGATTCGGTAGTGTGCCGATCGGCTCTACTTCAGCGCTAATCGGCGTAAACTGCAGATTTGCTGTCTGGCGCACCTTTGCGCTGGCCAGTCTCCCCTCATGCAACTCGAACTCGATAGTAGCCTTGACTAGATTTTCTACTGTTAACTTTGTTTAATAATCCCTAAGGTCCCAGTGGATACGATAAACCTTTGAATACTCAATTCAAGGGAAAAAGTGCTACAATGGTACACCGTCCTCTTGTGGTATATAAGTGGGTGCGTAGTTGCGACCAACAATTGCGCTGAGTGCAAAGGATGTTTGAACTTTGATGGGATGAGCTTGAAAATAATGCTTCAACTTCCTTGAGGTGATTAGAAGCGCGTATAGCAACTTCAAGATCTAATGATATCGTGTTTTAGAGGCACTGAGAACCTCACTAACGAAGTAGACTGGGAATTGTACTTTCTGTACATGACCCTCTTCCTCTCGGCCGACCATTAAAACGGTACTCACAACTTGAGTTGTGGCCGATATGTAGAGTTGAAGCTTTTCTCCTGGCTCTGGAGGCACCAAGACTGGAATATTGCTGAGGTGGACCTTCAACTCATCCAATGCCAACTGTGCTTCGTTTGTCCATACGAGTCATCCTGCTTCTTAAGCAATTTAAAGAGCGGTATCCCCCTGACCCCCAGTCGAGAAATAAAGCGACTCAAGGATGCCATACATACGGTCGACTTCTGAACATCCCTTTGAGAAGTAAGTGGCCCCGAATCAAGTATCACCTTGATTTTATCTGGGTTAGCCTCTATACCTCGTTTTGAAACGATGTAACCAAGTAGCTTTCCCGAAGGAACACCAAAAATGCACTTTTTAGTATTCAGCTTCATCAAGTAATGTCTCAGATTGTCAAAGGTTTCTGTCATGTAAGAAAGAAGTTCTTCGACGTTCTGAGTTTTTACAATGATATCATCAATGTATGATTCTATATTCCGACCGATCTGAGATGCGAGGCGGCATTGAATACCATGTTGGTAAGTAGCGCCAATGTTTTTTAGACCGAAGGTCATAGTAATGTAGCAATAGTCGCCGAAGGGTGTTATAAAGGAAGTCTTGATTTGATCTTCGACTTTCAGTGGGATCTTGTGATAGCCTAAATAGGCATCCAGAAAGCTTAAAAGCTCACACCCGGCTGTGGAATCTATGATCTGGTCGATACATGGCAGAGCGAAAGGGTCTTTAGGACAGACCTTATTCAAGTCAGTATAATCCACGCACATTCGTCACTCTTTATTCTTCTTGGGTACAAGGACTGGGTTTGCCAGCCCATTAGGATGATACACCTCCTTTATAAACTTAGCATCTAATAACCTAGCTATCTCCTTCTTCATAGCATCCTTGTAGTCTTGTGCAAATCTTCTAAGCCTTTGCCAGACAGGGGTAGCCCTAGGAGGCACCCTTAATTCGTGCTCAATATTTTCCCTCGGAACTCCCGGCATGTCAG
This sequence comes from Eleusine coracana subsp. coracana, assembly GCA_032690845.1. Classification (NCBI taxonomy): domain Eukaryota; kingdom Viridiplantae; phylum Streptophyta; class Magnoliopsida; order Poales; family Poaceae; genus Eleusine; species Eleusine coracana. The sequence continues at coordinate 39,495,918 of CM064428.1, read as the reverse complement.
ATGGTTTCCATGCAAAGATGTCCCTATTTTCCTAGAGGAAAAGAGTGAGCGTGAGTTCCTATTTGTCCTTGAGGTTGGCCCCTACATAAGTGACCTTAGCAGGGTCTTCTGGGTCAAGCGTGATCTCCTTACTTGTGACATCATCCGTATGTACCTTGTACTTGGTGGGCTTCTTCATGGCGACTTCCGCGTCAGTCTGTTCCTCATTGTCGGCTGCCTTTTGGATCTCCTACCGGTCGGACAGCATCAACTGTTTGTCGACCATCTCACAACTCTACACATCGCAATCAAAAGAATTCCAAAGATCAGAGTGGAGGGAGATTATTCCTTTGGGGCCTCTGCACATCACAATCAAAAGAATTCGAAAGAACTCTTCCATTGCCGGTCTACTGATGATTGCATGGTATGCTAACTCGAACTCGGCCACCTGGAAGAGAATACGCTCAGTCCTGAAATTCTCATGGGTTCTAAAGGTGACAGACAGAATGATCTATCCAATGGTAACTAAAGTCTTGTCGGGCACAATCCCATGAAAGGGCAAGGAACTCGGCTGGAGGTCATTGACTGATAATCCTAGCTCCATGAGGGTCTTGGTGAAGATCAAGTCCAGGCTCCTTCCTCCATCAATGAGTACTTTATTGAACTTGACTTCCTTCACCGTGGTTGCAAGCACCAGCGGGTAGCGACCTGGCTTGGGCAGGTGCCTGGGGTGATCTCACTGATCAAATGTAATCGGTACCTCAGACCACCTCATGAACTGGGGTGTAGCAGGCTCTACAGAATTGGTCTCACATAGCTCCAGCTTTTGCTTGCACTTGGACATGTAGGCATCTGGGCCTCCGAAGATGAAGTTAACTTCCTTCCGGGGCTCCTGGGACTCTCCTGCTTTGTCCTTGTTGTCACCATCTTTAGCTTTGTCTTTCCTATTGCGCCTTGGCGGATCCTTGGCCACCTTGAGTGCAGCAGTCGCAAAGCCTTTCAGTCGGTAACAATCTTTTGCTTTGTGGTTCCCTTTGGGGTGCCATAGGCATAGGCCACTTAGCAAGTCGTCCATGGTCGATTGGTTTGTTTGAGGGTTCTTCTGTGATCGGTCTACTGTAGCAACCATGTTGTCATACTTCCTGTTCTTGTCCTTTTTGGAGGACTCTGGCTTGTCCGAGCGCTTCTCCTTGCCTTTACCGTGAATGTCATCCAGCGCCAATTCACCTGACGCGAATTTATCTGTGATCTCGAAGCACTACCGAGCAGTTGAGGTCATGATTCCTCCAACCGATCTCCCGGACCAGGTCATCGCTATGAATGCCTCCTTGGAAGATAGCAATGATCTGCTGATCTGGGATATTAGGGTCTCGGTCTTCTTGGCGCAGAATTGCTAGATGTAGTCACGGAGGGGCTCATCAGCCTTCTGCTTGATCCGAATGAGGTCGAAGTGATTGCCCGACCGGTTACATGTAGCTTGGAAACTTTCTTTGAGTTTTCTGTTGAGGTCTCCCCAAGAGGTGACCGATTTCTCTAGAAGAGATGTGAGCCATATCCAAACAGCCAGATCAAGGCAGACCGGTAGGTAATTGGCCATTACATAGGTATCACCCCCGGCCGACCAAATCGCCATACTGTAGAGCTGAAGCCACTCTTAGGGGTTGGTCCGACCATCGTATTTTTTGATGGGAACCGGCTTGAATCCTTTCATCCATCGGGCTATGCGAAGCTCAGGTACATAAGCCTTGATGCCATTGAACTCTTCATCGCCTGGAGTAGGTGACCTTCTATATCAGTCAGGAGATGGATACAGGCAATGATTATGTCACGTGTCGACATCATCATCATGGCGACGACATTGATTGTCTTCATCATGATTGTCGTGCCGGTCATGAGCATCTTGACAACGTCGGTCGTCACAATCGTTCCTTGGAGGGGGCCATGTTAGTCTTCCCATTGATTGTCCCACCGGTCATCCCACCGCTCATCCCATCGGTCATCATTCCTCCGATCGCAGCACTCCGTCTCATAGCATTGGTTGTCCCGGTGCGTTCCTCGTAGTGGGAGTTGATAGTATCCCGACCGTCGCTGACACTGAGAGAATTTCTTAGATCCTCATGTCTTCGTTGACCACGTGAGGTCGCATGGCTGGAGCTCGTCACCGACTATGACCTATCTCTGGCCGCATCTTGTGCAGTGGCTGCCTTAAGCATAAGCAATGCCTTATGCATCGCAGGGGTCTGATACGATGCATCAACCATCAAGCTGTTGAGCAATGATTTAGCCCCGGTGATGTTATTCTGCGGGGTGTTGTAGACCTTGACGCCATCCACTTCGAGTCCGGTCCAAGGTCTAGTCGGCGTGCAAGGCGGGATCTGGGTGACCCTCTCGGTCAGTGACGATGTCCTTCTGACGAGTTGTCACCGTGGGGGTTTTCTTCCCTATGGCCTTCTTCTGCATGTTCTTTTGCAAGGCCATCTTCTTCGTGACCGTCTTCATGGTCACCCTCCTCATTGTCGCCCCTTGATGGATTTTCCTCTATATCGACCATGTTCACGGTCAGAGGGTATAAGCAAGTAGATCTAACTGAATCCTCATCAAAGGAACAGACCGACTTTGAGTCATACCCAGAGGACAGATCTGATCATCAAATCCAAGTGGGACCAATGCTGGGATCAGATCTGACGAGCTCGGATTGGTGATTCTCCAGACCTAGTTCTCCATTGGTATCGACGGTGAAGTCGAGCAATCCGAAGGAGATTTTGAAGTCTGGCGAGTACTGGATGTTGGGGGGTTTCGGCCATCGTAGTTGACGGAGAATCCCGGTGAGCCTTGTCCCCTACCTGGCGCGCCAACTATCGAGACTTGATCTCGACAATATATTTATAGGGCTACGTCGAGACTAAGAACTACGATGATTACAAAAGACGCCAAGTTATATAGGTTCGGGCCCTCTCAATGAGAGTAAAAACCCTTCGTCCTGTGTTCTATGGATTGTATTGCTTTAATTTCATGTCCCTGATGGTGGGGGCTCCCTGGCGCCTTATATATCCGGTCGGCAGGGGGCACATGAAGAGTCCTACTCGTATTATACAAGGATGTACATAGAAAATTTATCTCTAATTGCCTTTGTGCTCCAAGCTGAATCGGTCGGTTTGCTTATTGATAAGGTACCCAGTTGGTTACTGACTTAGGAATATCTTCGGATACCCATAAGGCAAGTATCCCACAGATGGTATATATGTTACACTACCCCTATCTTTATTATACTTACCCCTGAATAAGCTCTGAGTACTAATACTGATTGTTATCTCTACGTTACTATTAACGATCATATATTAATGCTACGCCTTCCTTTGTAGAACTATAAATCACAAGCTATTGGAGCAATCCAATAGTGAAATGCTACAATGGTATTTTCTGTGCGCTTGCGGATTTTATTTTATTGACATTGAGGTGTATATTTATAATTATGTCTGTGACACCCAGGTGTCTCATTTGACCTAACAAGCATAAAGAGCACAAATCATAAATATTATAGCATGAAATAATAAAGCCTCACTCATCTTTTTAATTAATTCTAAGCAATTCAAAAACCCTACAACCAAGATATAAAAGTAACTTAAAAATTTCAATATAGCATATGTCAAATAAATTCATAATCAGATTACAAAAATAAAAATAGAATTTTACGAATTTAATGAGCATTTTACCAAATGTGGAAATACCCCAATTAATTAATTAAAACATAGAAACCTTTCACAATGGGAAATTAATTATAAAATAATTATAAATTTTCTGACCAATTGGGTCCCACAAGAGCACCAGGAATATCCCAAAGGACCTTTGTGCAAAATTCCATGATTTTAGGAGCTTTCTAGCTATTTGTTTTAGAATTACCATTGACCAGGAACCTTTTTGCAAAGATCTTCAAAGATCGGGGGGTTCAGAGCAAAATCCCCTCTGCTTCTTCCCCATTCGCGCAGGCTCCTCCCCCCCCCCCCCCCCCCGACAACTCTCCACCGGCGCACACCTTCTCTCCCGGCCACGCCACCTCCACCTCGGGACTCCTCGCGCGCACAGTGCCGCCTACCCCCACTGCCTCTCCCCATCACATCCTGTCCTGCCACCGCGCACGCCAACGGCCTTCTTTCTCCCCCTCTCCTCTCTGTGCCATCGACATGACCGATCGGCAAAAACTTCAATCTTGAGCGCTTCCCACCGCTCCCCCTCGCTCGACCACATGCAACCGAGTGCGCTCACCCACGCGACCCCCCACCGTGCTCCCTCTCGGCCTTTAATCCTCTCCTTCCCTGCCCTGTGCTCCCTCTCTTCCCCATTATGTTCCTCCACTGCAGAGCCCAAGCCCAGAGCTTGCTGCCTGGTCACCCGCTGCATCCCGAGCCCTGCCAAGAGCTCCCACGCAACTGTCCACTTCCCCTCTATCTCCCTATGGCCCTGCTTGATCGAATCCATGCACACTTTGGCTGAATCGCAGAGAACTCCAAATCAAGCACCTCCAACGATCCTCCCCACCACCGGCCAAAATTGGCTACGCAGTAGTGAGCCTCGCTTCCCTGGTTCCCCGTTGCTCACGTGCGCGACACAATGCTGAATGCTCCTAACCCTTCCACCTCTAGTTTTCATCACGAGATCGCCGGCACACTTGCTTTTCCCCGGCTGCTCTCGCCTCCGCCGGCAAAACAGAGCCGCCTACACGGTGAACCCCACCCTCCGGTCCTCCTCAACGCCAACGAACTCGATGCCGATGGTCGCCCGGGCACCGTAAAGCTCTAGGGCTTGATCACGACGGATTTGGTGCCCCAGACCTCCTCCGGGACATCGCCAAACCCCTCCCATCCTCCGCCTCTCGCCGACGGCCAGCTCCGGAGAGCTACTCCTCCCCCGAACCCCCCTGCCGCGTTCGCCTCGTCGCGCTCATCACTCCCGCACTAACGCGGCGAGCTTCCGCCGCTCATAGCCGCCGGCAGCGAGCTTGGACCGACTCCGGCGAAGTCTCTGGCGCCGCTGACCCCATGCACACTGGCATCCCATTGGCGTCTACGTGGCCTGACATGGCGCTGAGCTGTTGCTGACATGGTGCCCACATGGCTCCGACGAGGCATTCCCTAAACCAGGAAATACCAGGAAATTGTCAGAAATTGCTTAAACCTTTGAAAAACCATAGTAAATGAAATTCAAATCCAATGAGGCTCAAACAAATTTTGTTAGGTTCATTTTGAAATGCTCTATTTTAGTAAAATAATAAATAGATGTCTCTGTACATGTATTGTTATTAATTCATTTAATTGTCAAAACCCTAAATAATTCACCAGAAATTCTAGGAATAAAATTAAATCCTGATTTTTGGCATGCTTAGTAAAAACATTATTGACTACACCTCAAAATTTTTGTTTGGTAAAGTATGAATTATTTTAGGCTCTGGAATGTATTTAGTGTGTTTGCTTAGATTAATACTAGTAAATAATATATAAATAATTTACCTTTGAGACTTGGCATAAAAATCACTCATATAAGCCTCTATCCACAGTAAATCATCCATGTCCAGAAACATAAATTTACTAAACTAATTAATTTAATTGCTCCTATCACTCATTTACTCTATTTAATTGCATAAAGAATATATATACCTAAAATCTTAAATATCAGCTTCACTTCTCTAAAGCATATGGCTTCGAGAACATAATAATAATTTTGATTGACATTAGAACATAATGTGCTTGCATGCATCATACCATTGCATTGAACGGTGTTCCTACAATGTCGTTAACTCAATTGCATCATATAGGTAACGACCACCAGGGGCAAGAAGAATATTATTAGAACGATATTGACCCTCAAGAGCAAGAAGTTGTAGTTGCTAGAACTAACATTGATCCAGGCAAGCTCCTGTTTGCATTCGCCTTTTTTATAAGTTTTGTTAGTTTACAATATTACTAGTGTCTATGATTATTGTTGCATTAGGTCATAGGAGTTGTTTGATACCCACCTTGCATGATACCCCAAATGACCTATGCTACTATCAATAGAACTTAGTAGTATCGGTACTGTGTCGCTATGCTTAGTAATTGTTAGCCTCGGTAGATATTATTACTAAGGAAAGGCTTGACCACTAGAACGGGACATAATAAAAGAAGTTTACTTTTGATGCTATGACCGGGTAGGGATGATGCATGTGTAGGTTTGCAGCAACACATGGGTGTTGACTGCGGTAGCCCTGCCTTGTCAAACCTAGGACCCGTCCGTGGTTGGCCCCTTAATCAAGTATTGAACAGTACCGAATGCATGCTAGTTTATGGGCACTAGTAAACCGATGTAGCACTAAAGGTCACTCGTATTGAGGATGGTTAAGCTGCGTTGGTCATTGACCCTTCTGCTGCTGGAGTGTGCGGTTCATACCATGAAGTACTGTTGGCAGAACGGCATGCCCACTCGATGTCACCACACCCGGTCTGAGGTGTAAGTGCTTTTCTTGTGAAAGGTTTCCATATACAACCTTAATTGGTGCGTATGTGTCATGTATTTTGGGTTTTCCCAGTTGGTTTATATCGATTGCAATTGTTGTCCCTCGTAGTAATGAGTACCACTTGGTCACTGAGTCGTCACGTAGTTGCACTTGATGTTATGAATATAGATTTATGTTGGTTATTGCTGATTATTATTATTGCTCTATTGTTGTATTTATTTTATGTAATGTTTTATTACTTTATAATGCTCACTAAAGTTACATTCCACTCTACCCAATTAAATTGAGAAAATAAAACTTGGTAGAACTAATAGGTTGCTTAGTGTGAGTCCTTTCAAATGAGCCACCTATTAGAGCCATTGCATGTCCAGGTGTCCGACGGGTAAGTCTTGCTGAGTAATTAGTACTCAGGCTTTATGCCATTGTTATTTTTCAGGTAATAAAGAAATAGAATTGCATGTAGGTGTGATGCCTTGGGACATGCAAGTCCCTGAGGGTTGGACTGCCCACTGGGAGTCCGACTTGCCACCGCAGTGATGTTGTGTGCTTCTAGAGTGATGGTTCTTCGGGCATGAATCATTACTATGTTGTATCATCGAGCTCATAGTTTCTTATCGTTAATTGCTTCCGCTGTTTTCAAAACATTATGAACTTGTAATATTCCGCTGCACTCTGATCACCTTAATGATGTAATATTCAACTTAAATTGGACCAATGTTGTATTATCAAGTGTCTGCGTTATGAGCACCTTCGGGACCTCGATCCTCTGGGAAGGGGCGCCACAGCTGGTATCAGAGCCATGGTCCATGATAATACAACAAATAAATCGTATTTTCAAAAACTACAACGTTTACGAGTAAGGATATGTTACTATTGCCCATATAGATAATAGGGTGGTGACAAAGCTAACCTGATTTATGTTTATTTACATTATTGCATCTACGGCTTCTTCAAACGAAGGTACGTGCGTGCTTAACCGACACGCGTGATATCGGTGTTTGTGCTCGCAGACGGATACGAGACACTGTTGGCTCGTGACTTATCACGAGACGATCCTTTTTCATGGATTGTTACTAGTAGAACTATGCTTATTTTTGTAGTTTCTTTTGAATTTGATATATTGTATCTGCAATGGATGCTCTGTAGGTACACTAACGTTGTCAGTATAACACTTAAAATAACTTACGTGTTGAGTGCGGGTCGTCACCAAATAATTGTGCCGCTAAGCATCGGCAAAATATGTGTTGTGTGGTGAGGAACGATAGGTTAATAAAACAAAAGTTACGCATCATGCATCCCCTTTTTAACTCAACTAAAATTTTGTTCTTATCTTGCTCACCAACCTCTGGATACAAATTTTCTAAGCTTGTTGAGCATAAAGATTAAAAATACAAGTCCAATTGTCAAGTTAATAAGAATCTGTCCTATTTTTAGCTGCCAACTTCAAAAATTCATAATTATTATGTTACTCAACCAAATAAGGCATACAAATACTTTTTATAAAGGTCTAAACACACTCTGTTTCCCAACGTTTAATTTAATTATTGATCATAAGAGTAACAAACTCAGAAACAAGGAGCAAGTATAATGTGCCAACACACTGTTTCCAGCATAACCCTGAGCTTAAAAACTTCATAACTGGAGTTGTGCTTCGAAATTTTAGGTGTTTGTACCAAATCTGGAAAGCCCATGAAGTCTATTTTCACCTCCAATAGGTTTCATAATTTTACTAGTTTCTCTCTGTCCAGTAGAGGTAAAACACTAAGCCCCTGTCATCCAGAAACAGAATCAGCCAACCTGAGCTTGAAAAATTCGTAAGTCCAGATTTACTTGGAATTTTTGAGAGTATAAATACAATCTTGAAAGCTATGAAAGTCTACTGTAACATGGTTCCAAGCCCCAATTTTGAAGACCTTGTTTTCTGATTGAAATACCCACTTTTCTGACTGTTATACAGTTAAGACGGAATCTGTTTTAAAACCCATAGAGCCATGCTAGACATCGAGCCCCGAATCGTTCACATCAACTCTCCCTTGCATAGAAAAGACACACTTTCTCTAAACACCGATTCATCGAAAGCCTTTGTTGTCCATCACTTGGAAGGGCAATCACTAGAAAGTATTCCTGTTGTTTGTGAGTATCCGAACGTGTTCCCTGAAGATATTTCTGGCCTTCCGCCTGACCGTGAAGTGGAATTTAAGATAGAGCTACAGCCAGGAACTTCTCCGATATCCCGTTGTCCGTATAAAATGGCCCCGAATGAGCTTGCTGAATTGAAAAAGCAATTGAATGAGTTATTGGAAAAGGGATTCATTCGCCCAAGTACTTCACCTTGAGGCTGCCCTGCTATTTTTATGAAGAAGAAGGACAAATCTTTGCGTCTCAACGTTGATTATTGGCCTCTCAATGAAGTTACCATCAAAAACAAATATCCACTACCCTGTATTGACATCATTTTTGACCAATTGGTTGGTGCCAAGGTCTTTTCAAAAGTTGACCTCTGTTCGGGTTATCATCAAATCAAGATCAGAGCAGATGACATTCCGAAGACCGCCTTCTCTACTTGATATGGATTATTCGAGTATCTAGTAATGTTGTTCCGATTAACAAATGCCCCTGCCCATTTCATGTACCTCATGAATTCGGTATTCATGCCCAAGCTAGACAAATTTGTGGTAGTATTCATTGATGGCATCCTCATTTATTCTAAGTCCAAGGAAGAGCCTGCCGAATATCTTCGCATTGTTCTTTAACGTCTCCGAGATCACAAGTTGTATGCAAAATTCAGCAAGTGTGAATTTTGGTTGGACCGTGTGCCATTTCTCGGCCACATAGTTTCAGCCAAAGGAATCTCGGTAGATCCCATCAAAGTTTAAGATGTGCTAGATTGGAAGCCACCGAAAATAGTTCATCAAGTTTGTAGTTTTCTCGGATTAGCTGGATATTATCGTAGGTTCATCCCTAATTTCTCCTAGTTATCCAAGCCTATCACAAGATTATTGAAAAATGACGTGAAGTTCGAATGGAATGACAAATGTGAAGAAGCATTTCAGAAGTTGAAGGAACTATTAACCACTGCCCCAGTATTGGCTCAGCCGGACATCACCTAACCGTTTGACGTGTATTGTGATGCATCTGGGACAGGACTTGGATGTGTGCTTATGCAAAGCGGTCATGTCACCTATGCATCACGACAACTAAGGAAGCATGAAGAACATTATCCAACTCATGATTTAGAACTAGCTGCAGTAGTGCTTGCACTAAAGATTTGGAGACATTATCAACTCGGGAATTTAGTGCATATATACACAGATCATAAGAGCTTCAAATACATTTTCACTCAGACCAATCTAAACATAAGGTAACGTCAATGGCTGGAATTAATCAAGGATTACAATCTGGAGATTCATTATCATCCAGGCAAGGCCAATGTAGTTGTCGATGCGCTAAGCAGAAAAATCCACTGCAATAACTTGGTGCTAGAATCTCAGGACAGCAGCAAGCACGTAACTATTTCAGAACCTAGTCTTCATGTTTTGCCTGCTATAATGATCAGCAACCTTAGTATACACTCCACCATCCGTGAAGAAATCATTGCTGCACAAAAGAAAGACATTAGTATGAATTATATCCGTCAAAACATTAAAAATGGCAAAGCAAAATGTTTCACACAAGACTCGGATGGTACCCTATGGTTCAATAACCGTCTAGTGGTACCAAAGGACTTTGAACTTCGACGGAAAATCTTGGATGAAGCACATTACTCCAAATACTCCATCCATCCGGGTAGTAACAAAATGTGCCAAGACTTGAAGAAGAATTTTTGGTGGACAAGAATGAAGAGAGAAGTTGCTCGATACATCATAGAATGTGATACTTGTCAGAGAGTTAAGGCTGAACATTTGAAATCGACCGGACTACTTCAGCCATTGAGTAATCCCGCCTGGAAATCAGAAGATATCAGCATGGATTTCATTGTTGGCCTCCCTCTCACTTCTCGGAAGCATGATTCGATTTGGGTCACTGTGGACAGCCTCACGAAATCTGCCCACTTCCTACCGATCAATAACACATACAAGATAAAGCAATATGCAGAACTATACATAGCGAGAATTCTGTGTCTTCATAGAGTACCCAAGACCATTGTTACAAATCATGGCTCGTAGTTTGTCGCTCGTTTCTGGGAACAACTGCATGCTTCTCTAGGTACCAAGTTGATTCGGAGTTCTGCTTACCATGCCGCTACTCATGGACACACAGAGCGTGTCAACCAGATTTTGGAAGATATGCTTAGAGCATGTGTTTTAACACATGGTGGTAACTGGGATGAGTACTTACCATATGCAGCATTCTCATACAACAATAGCTACCAAGAGAGTCTAAAAATGTCTCCATTTGAAGCACTCTATGGTCGGAGTTGTAGAACACCGTTAAACTGGTCTGAATCTAGAGAAAGAGTAACCTTTGGTCCTGACCTTGTCAAGAATGCAGAAGAAAAAGTTCGTACCATTCAGGCAAATCTTAAAGCTACTAAATGCTGTCAGGAGAAGTATGCAAATAGACGACATGGACCACTATATTTCAGTAAAGGTGACTATGTCTATCTCCGAGTGTCGCCTTTGAAGGGTATCCAACGGTTTGGAGTCAAGGGAAAGTTAGCTCCCCATTATATTGGATCATTCCAAATTCAGGAATGATGTGGAAACATAGCCTACAAGCTCGAGTTACCCACCAATCTATCTGGAGTTCATAACACCTTTCACGTCTCTCAGCTAAAGCGATGTCTCAAACCACCCATTGACAAGATCTTGGAAGAGTATGATCAACTTCAACCCGACCTCACATACTCCGAACAGCCAATAAGGATCCTCGATGAGAAAGAGCACACAACCCATAAAAGAACAATCAAATTCTATGAAGTTCGGTGGAGTAATCACTCGAAGGATGAATCCACTTGGGAATTTGAAGAATTTCTGAGCACACATTACCCGAAATTTTGGTTGTCACACGCAGGTATATTTTGACCACCATACTTCCCTCTAGTTTGCCTTGTTCATAATCTCGGGACGAGATTTCTTTAAGGAGGGAGGGCTGTGACACCCAGGTGTCTCATTTGACCTAACAAGCATGAAGAGCACAAATCATGAATATTATAGCATGAAATAATAAAGCCTCACCCATCTTTTTAATTAATTCTAAGCAATTCAAAAACCCTGCAACCAAGATATAGAAGTAACATATAATTTTAAATATAGCATATGTCAAATAAATTCATAATCAGATTAGTAATAATAAAATAGAATTTTATGAATTTAATGAGCATTTTACCAAATGTGGAAATACCCCAATTAATTATTAAAACATAGAAACCTTTCACAATGGAGAATTTATTGAAATATAATTATAAATTTTTTGAACAATTGGGTCCCACCAAAGCACCAGGAATATCCCAAAGGACCTTTGTGCAAAATTCCATGATTTTAGGAGCTTCCTAGCTATTTGTTTTAGAATTACCATTGACCAGGGACCTTTTTGCAAAGATCTTGAAAGATAGGGGGGTTCAGAGCAAAATCCCCTTTGCTTCTTCCCCATTGGCGCACGCTCCTTTCTCCCCCCCTCCCCCCCCCCCCCCCCCCCCCCCACCGACAACTCTCCACTGGTGCACGCCTTCTCTCCCGGTCACGCCACCTCCACCTCGGGACTCATGCACACAGTGCCGCCTGCCCCCTCTGCCTCTCCTCGTCACGTGTTGTCCTGCCGTCGCGCGCGCCAACGTCCTTCTTTCTCCTCCTCTCCTCTCTGCGCCATTGACATGACCGATCAGCAAAAACTTCAATGTCGAGCGCTTCCCACCGCTCCCCCTCGCTCAACCACACGCAACCGAGTACGCTCACCCACGCGACCCCCCGTCGTGCTCCCTCTCGGCCTTTAATCCTCTCCTTCCCTGCCCTATGCTCTCTCTCTCTCTCTCTCTCTCTCTCTCTTCCCCATTATGTTCCTCCACTGCAGAGCACAAGCCCAAAGCTTGCTACCCGATCATCCGCTGCTTCCCGAGCCCTGCCGAGAGCACCCACGCAACCGTCCACTTCCCCTCTATCTCCCCATGGCTCTGCTTGATTGAATCCATGCACACTTTGGCTGAATCGCAAAGAACTCCAAATAAAGCACCTCCGAAGATCTTCCCCACCGCTAGCCAAAATTAGCTACACCTGGTGAGCCTCGCTTCCCTGGTTCCCCGTCGCTCGCGTGCGCGAATCAATGCTGAATGCTCCTAAACCTTCCTCCTCTGGTTTTCATCGCGAGATCGCCGGCACCCTTGCTTTTCCCCGGCTGCTCTCGCCTCCGCCGGCAAAACAGAGCCGCCTCCATGGTGAGCCCCACCCTCCGGTCCTCCTCGACGCAAGTGAACTCGATGTCGATGGTCACCCGGTCACCTCGAAGCTCTAGGGCTTGCCGCGACGGATTTGGTGCCCCAGACCTCCTCCGCGACATCACCGAACCCCTCCCATCCGTCGCTTGTCGCCGATGGCCAGCTGCGTTGAGCTACTCCTCCCCCGACCCCCCCCCCCCCCCCCCCCCCGCCGCGTTCGCCTCGTCACGCTCATCACTCCCGCACTAACGCGGCGAGCTTCCGCCGCTCACAGCCACCGGCAGCGAGCTTTGACCGACTCTGGCGAAGTCTCCAGTGCCACTGACCCCATGCACACTGGCATCCCACTAGCGTCTACATGGCCTGACATGGCGCTGAGCTATCGCTGACATGGCACTCACGTGGCTCCGACGTGGCATTCCCAAAACCAGGAAATACCGGGAAATTGCTTAAACTTTTGAAAAACTATAGTAAATCAAATTCAAATCCAATGAGGCTCAAACAAATTTTGTTAGGTTCATTTTGAAATGCTCTATTTTAGTAAAATAATAAATAGATGTCTCTACACATGTATTGTTATTAATTCATTTAATTATCAAAACCCTAAATAATTCACCAGAAATTCTAGGAATAAAATTAAATCCTGATTTTTGGCATGCTTAGTAAAAACATTATTGTCTACACCCCAAAATTTTTGTTTGGTAAAGTATGAATTATTTTAGGCTCTGGAATGTATTTAGTGTGTTTGCTTAGATTAATACTAGTAAATAATATATAAATAATTTACCTTTGAGGCTTGGCATAAAAATCACTCATATAAGCCTCTGTCCACAGTAAATCATCCATGTCCAGAAACATAAATTTACTTTACTATTTAATTTAATTACTCATATCACTCATTTACTCTATTTAATTGCATAAAGAATATATATATACCTAAAATCTTAAATATCAACTTCACTTCTCTAAAGCATATGGCTTCGAGAACATAATAATAATTTTGATTGATATTAAAACACAATGTGCTTGCATGCATCATACCATTGCATTGAACGGTGTTCCGACAATGCCGTTAACTCAATTCCATCATATAGGTAACGACCATCAGGAGCAAGAAGAACATTATTAGAAGGATATTGACCCTCAAGAGCAAGAAGTTGTAGTTGCTAGCACTAACATTGATCCAGGCAAGCCCCGGTTTGTATTCTCCTTTTTTTATAAGTTTTGTTAGTTTACAATATTACTAGTGTCTATGATTATTGTTGCATTAGGTTATAGGAGTTGTTTGAAACGCACCATGCAGGATACCCCGAATGACCTATGCTACTGTCAATAGAACTTAGTAGTATCGGTACTATGTCGATATGCTTAGTAATTGTTAGCCTCGGAAGATATTATTACTAAGGAAAGACTTGACCACTGGAACGGGACTTAATAAAAGAAGTTTACTTTTGATGCTATGATCGGGCAGGGATGATGCATGTGTAGGTTTGCAGCAACACATGGGTGTTGACTGCGGTAGCCCTGACTTGTCGAACCTAGGACCTGTCCGTGGTCGGCCCCTTGATCAAGTATTGAATAGTACCGAATGCATGCTAGTTTATGAACACTAGTAAACCGATGTAGCACTAAAGGTCACTCGCATTAAGGACGGTTAAGGTGCGTTGGTCATTGACCCTCCTACTGCTGGAGTGGGCGATTCATACCATGAAGTACTATTGGCAGAACAGCATGCCCACTCGACGTCACCACACCCGGTCTGAGGTGTAAGTGCTTTTCTTGTGAAAGGTTGCCATATACGACCTTAATTGGCGCGTATGTGTCGTGTATTTTGGGTTTTTCTAGCTGGTGTAAATTGATTGCAATTGTTGTCCCTCACAGTAATGAGTACCACTTGGTCACTGAGTCGTCACATAGTTGCACTTGATGTTATGAATATGGATTTATGTTGGTTATTGTTGATTATTATTATTGCTCTATTGTTGTATTTATTTTATGTACTATTTTATTACTTTATGATGCCTCACTAAAGTTACATTGCGCTCTACCCAATTAAATTGAGAAAATAAAACTTTGTAGAACTAATAGGTTGCTTAGTGTGAGTCCTTTCAAAGAGCCACCTTAGAGCCATTGCATGTCGAGGTGTCCGACGGGTAAGTCTTGCTGAGTAATTAGTACTCAGGCTTTGTGCCATTGTTGTTTTTCAGGTAATGAAGAAATAGAATTGCATGTAGGTGTGATGCCTTGGGACATGCAAGTCCCTGAGGGTTGGACTGCCCACTATGAGTCCGACTTGCCGCCGCAGTGATGTTGTGTGCTGCTAGAGTGATGGTTCTTCGGGCATGAATCATTACTATGTTGTACCATCGAGCTCGTAGTTTCTTATCGTTAATTGCTTCTACTGTTTTTAAAACATTATGAATTTGTAATATTCCGCTGCACTCTGATCACCTTAATGATGTAATATTCAACTTAAATTGGACCAATGTTGTATTATCAGGTGTCTGCGTTATCAGCACCTTCGGGACCTCGATCCTCCTGGAAGGGGCGCCACAATGTCTAACTCCATTGCAAGGGATGATTATATCGATGTGACTTAGCTTTCAATAGTCTCCAAGTCCAAGGGAAAGTGGTTCATCTGTGGCTCGAATAATCACTTTGTTTGAGATTGCCCCAAGACCAAGAAAAAAGCATTCAAATCTGAAGAGTCAAGTGATGATGAACAAGAAGATCCCAAAGCCAAGCAAAAGAAGAAGAGGTACTTCAACAAAGACAAGGGCAATGGCAAAGAGCACAAGAATAAGTTTTCACGTAAGGCTCTTGTTGGAGAATGGACAAGCGACAACTCAAGTGAAGCGTCCTCTTCCTTAAGTGAAGATGAAGAAGTGGCCAATCTAGCCATTATAAGGACCACTCTACCTAGAGCTCTTCCTCCACCTCCCACGTGCCTCATGGCCTCGAGCCAACCTAGGGAGAGTGAAGATGAGAGCAGCGAGGATAGAATGATGAGGAGCTCTCCTACACCGAGATTTGGAACATGCTTGAGCAAGCTCATGACATCACCATCAAGAAGTCCAAGATGTTGGAAGTGGTAAGAAAAGAGTGTAAGTTGGCTAAGGACCATGTTGGTGATCTTGAGAGAGAGCTCAAGGACCTTGTCACTTCTCATAAGGCCCAAACAAGAGTTATGACAAACTCAAGGGTGATCATGTAGAGCTATGTGAGAAGAATGAGGCCCTTGAACTTACTTTTGAAGCCATCAATGTTGGTAATCTTGCCTCTCCCTCCTTTAGTTCATCAAGGAGTGATGTTGCTACTATGTGTGACGAACTAACCACCTCGGTCAAGGTTTCTTCTAATGATCTTTCTATCTTGAAGGAATATCATAAGCTCAAGGAGGAGAGGAAGATAGTGATGGACGGCTTTGAAAAGCTTGCACATGGTTGAGCACTCCACAAGGAGATTCTCAGGAGGAGTCTTGTGAACAACAACTCTCAGCGTAGTCTTGGATCATATCCCGCCATCAACGAAACCATCAGGAAGAGTGACTCCATTCCTACATGGGTCAACCCCCTCCTCACCGACAACTACTATTATGAGAGGTGTTGCAAGGATAGCCACACAATCAAGGAATGTCCCATGGTGAAGGATTCCATAGTTTGACTAACGCTAACTTGTTCCATGAGAACAACCATTTCAAGCTTTTCGGGGACAAGGATAGCGAGATGAAAGCAAAGGCTTTGGGACCACCAAACAAGAAGAGAAAGGTCAGGAGCATATGGGTGCCTAAGTGCATTATTGATCTTGAGAGGTCAACTAAGTACAAGTGGGTGCCCAAGAACAAGACCTAGATGATGATGATGGTGGTGGTGTACCGGGAGCTTACTTGAAGAACAAGTGACATGGACCTCAACGTCATATCTACTCATGAGGGAAGTATCTGTGTTTGTCCTTGGTAGTAGTAGTGTGTATTTTCTTTCTTGCATCGCATGGTAACTAGGACTCCTTTGTGACTAGTATGTCTTGGATCCATGCATATGTAAATAACTAAAAGAAAAACACATAAAAAATAGTCAATGTTGTAAGAATCGAAGGTGTACCGAGAGGGGGGTAAATCAGTAAGCCAACCACAAATCCGAATACTTTAATTTCACACCACTAGATCCTAGCAATCATTGCAACCTATCAATTCTAGGAAGTCAAGACCCTACACATGCTAGTGTTCATGATGAGAGCAAATGTGGAAGCTAAACACACTAGCCTATGCAAGCCACAATTCAACCTACTAGAGCACACAACTGTGAAATAGTAAAGAGAGGGTCAAGGAATGCACGTGATTTTTTCCTGAGGTCACGTAAGGATGGCGCCTTACCATAATCCTTGTTGGACCACTCCCGTCAGAGTGTCGGTCCCTCCCGCCACCAAGTGGAGTTCTCGCACATGAGCCCACAATCACTCCCGAAGTGAAGACACGGTTGCATCACTGCTGCCACCAAGGCACAAGCTCGCCTCCCTCGAGAACTTGCCAGACTCTCTGAGCTAACACGGCCGCTCACTAGCGATACCCCTTTCACAGGCGGGCTCAAACCGGATGCAAACATGTGACAGCCTTCATAACCGATCACGATAGGCTCAATCACCGACACCAAACCGCTCTAGTTCTCAACATAGACCAAGAGTAACAATCAAGATCACACACTAAGGACACCCTAGCCTTTGATGTGATAGATGCTCAAGTGACTGTCACTAGCACACTCAAGATATCCAATATCCTGTCCTAGTGCTCTTCTCTTTTCCTCTTGGCTCTCACCAAATGCTCCAAACTATTCCACTGGCCAAGAGAGGTCTCCAAGACCCTATAAACGAAGTTATATAGGCTTTAACCTCTAACTAGTCGGTGCTCCATGAAATAACCTTTGTGGACCCTAATGATCGGCTATCTGATCACTGCCAGACCGGACCGTCCGATCTCTCTGGAATGGTTCCCAGAACCATTGGCTGCTCTATTTAGGTGACTTCACTGTACTGATCGGACCGTCTGGTTGCTCCGTATCTGTGCATTCCAGAGAGCTCCCGAAGATGCTTCCACTATGTCCTGTTGTAACGCCCTATGGCTAATCCATCATTAATTAGTATTGATCCTCAATTAGGCATTTCTTCAAGTACAAGATTTGACCACAGTGTCACATAAAATAATAAAGCCAATCAATTCAATTTATTGGCCAAATAAAACCATGTGAACTAAGTTGCGAAGTAATTTTTAAGTTCTCTATATAACCCCTGCCAAATAACTACATGAGCATGATGGGAATAATAAAAGAGAATGTTGGACCAAAAAATAGGAATTTATCACACTTAGAAATACCCCTATTAATTAATTAAAGCAAGGAAACCTTTAATAGTGGGAATTTTATTCTAAAATAATTTTTATTGTTCTGGCCCAATGGACCTGACCAGGGCCACAAAAATGTCTTAAGGGACCTATGTTTAAAATCCCATCTTATTTGGACTTAAGGAAGTATTTCATTCAAATTAAAATAGGAGCAAGGGCTTGTTTGCAATTCATTCAAATCTTTTGAGGGCCTATTTGCAAAACACATTGTCTTCTTCCTCCTCTCGCTCCCGGCCAAACCGACCACACGCGCACGTCATTTTTCCCACTGCTTCCCTCGCTTCCTCGTTTCCCGCGTGCCACACTGCTTTGCCGCTTACGAGCCTGCATCGTCGCGCCGCTGTCATGACCAAAAGCGATGCCGCCCGGTCCTCTCTGCCCTGCTGCCCTGGCGAAGCGATGCATCGCTGCTGCACACGCATGCCTGTGTCAGCTTGGCCTTGACTACGACCAAAAACCAGCGCACGAACCTGCCCTCGCCTCAACCGTCCACACCCGAGGTCTATTGGCCATTTAACCCCCCCCCCCCCCCCCCCCTCCTCCTCGCGGTTGTTTCTTCCACCTCTGCCCCGGCATTGCCGATCGCCCGTGCGAGCTCGAGCCAGCTCATACAGAGCTCTTCGACCAAGCCAAGATCACCTCCACAAGTGCCTAGCTCCCCTCAATCTCCACGAGTATGCCTGAGACCGACTGTGCCGCAAGCCCACCGAATTTTGCGAAAACTGTAAGATAAAATAGATGTTATAATATGTGGGTATATTACAATGAGTCTCTCGGTTGGTATATATGAGAGTACAAGATTTAGAGGGCAAGACACTTCTCTAGATACATATGGAAGTTCTAGATACATAATATCTAAACTACCAAATATACTCTAATATCCCCCTGCAGTCATAATGGGAGCATCGCACATTGTGAGACTGGAGAAGAAGCCGAAGATAGAAGCCGACGGACTAACATCTCCCTGCAGTTAAAGTGTCAAGGTGCGGATGTTGTTGTGACTGGAAAAAAAACCGGTGAGTACCTCATGCAGATGATAGCTCCTTAGTGCCAAAGTACCGTGGAGAAGGGCGTTGTTCCAAAAATCATCTTGACGAGCAGACGGATGCATAAAAAATCAGTTATGTCCTACCGAGAAGAACTCACTAGACGACTAGCTGATCACGCGATGGCGAGGGTGACAGGGCGCTCGGACGTAAAGCTGCAACCAACGTCATCCCATCCGCGGCATCTACCGTGATTACATCCTGGAGGGTGGTGGACGGCGCTGACTCAAACCATTAGCCGTGTGACGAGGAGGAACAGTCATGAGTGACACCACCATCTAGTTAGGTGGCGATACCGACGAAGATGGCTTGACCACGAGCGTCTCTGTTGTAGCTTAAAGAGCATGCAACAGCAACCTCATCCTTGGGGAGGGTCGGTGTTCCAGCGTCGACGGACGGCAGGGCAGTGATCGGGTAAAAAAAATACTATGAGCAATAGATCGAAGCATCTCTGTTATGAACCATGGGTGCGTGTAGCTTAACTCCAACTCCGTTGTCCTCTTCATCCGTGTTTCAAAACAAGACCAGATCATGTACACGTGGAGATGGCCCAGATGTAGTAGGGCACCGCTTGCAAACCGATCAACGTGAAGGCGGAGCAGCCGATCAGGCACGGTTCTCCACCGTGGACAGCTCGACATCGCGTGACAAGGGCCAATGTGGAAACGGTGGTTGTGGCGTGGCGGATTGCTGTGGTAGCTCCCTAGGACTTCGTGCCATCCCATGTATCGGCACAAGAAGCACAGAAGCGGACGAGCAGAGCAGGCCACCCGCTGAAGGTGGCGATGGGGCGGACGCCTGCCTGACGGTGCAATCTGACGTCGCTCGTGACGTATCGACGTAGACAACAATAACAGCCTTCACCATGGATCTTTTATTCGAAGACTTCGATCTACTGCAAGACAGCAATGATGACGGCTGGATGATTAAGATCCGCCGTGAAACAGAGGCGCTGTCCCCGGCGGAGATCATGGAGATTGATCATCCCGGGGCGCGTGATGCGGAAGCGATGGTGGGTTGAGATCACAAGATGGTAACCCCCTCTGATGCCATATAAGATAAAATAGATACATATAATATATGGGTATATTATAATGAGCCTCTCGTCTGGTATATATGATAGTATAAGGTTTGGAGGACAAGAAACCTCCTCAGATACATATGAAAATTCTAGATACATAATATCTAAATTACCAAATATACTCTAACAAAAACTTCCGTCGATCCTTCTCTTGCTCAACTCCGGCTGCAGCTCGTCATTTCCGGTGAATTGTTTTGCTCCATTTCTTCCCTCAATGTTGCGTAACATCCCTACGCGTCCACCTGACATTCCCCCCCCCCCCCCCTGTTCCACGCATCGAGGTTGCCTGAATCAGAGATTTCCCCGTTGCCGCCTCTCTGCTCCGTCCAACCTCGCGGCCACTTGAGAAGCTCCAACCTCGAGGCACCGCCGACGAATACTTCAACGATGTCGATCCTCGCATTGCTACCTGAAGCTCTCTGAGGAATCCACGACGTCTTCCGGCCATCGTCCAACCTCCACCTCTGCCACCGCTCGATGTCAAACGCCTCCCGGCGAACCCTTGTCCACGCTACCACCACTAACCGGCACGCCTCTGTGTGCTCGACACTCTGGTGCAGCCGCAGCGAGATTTCCTCGCGTGTAGACGACCGCGATGGAAACTCCGGCGAGCCTGCCCTGCTCCGGTGGTGCTGCTGACTGGTAGCCGACTGGCACCCCGTGTGGCAGTCAACATGGCCCACATGGCGCTGAGGTGTCGCCCATGTGGCATGCCCAGTATTAAACAAAAACCAGAAAACCCCAAAATAATCCATAAATTGCTGATAATGTTGAAAACCCATAGTAAATAAACTATATGTCCAATGGAGCCCAAATAAACTTTGTTAGTTTCACCTTGATGTGCTCTATTACAGAAAAATGAGAAAATGAGGCCTCTATAATTGCACAATTAATAATTATTTATCTTCTTCAAACACCAATTAAATCACTATAAATTCTAGGAATATATTTTATGTCTGATTTTCGGCATGAACTGTTGTTTTACAATAATATACCACCCTGATTTTGGGTTAGGAAAAATATGCATTATTTTGTTTCCTAGGATTTGTTTAGCACTTTAGATTATATAAATTCTAGTAAATAAATTATTAATATCCAGGAGCTGCCACCGGGAGAAAATAATGTTTATACATACCCCTGTATATGATAAATCACCCATGTCCAGAAACACATTACTATTATTAAATAAATTATTTGTTCTTAAAACTATAATAACCCAATTAAAATGACTTTTGCACATAAAATGATCAAAACAGAACTTGTTTCTTTGAAGCATATGGCTTCAAGAATATATTAATAACAATATGGTCATCATAACACCAATGCATTTTGCATTTATCATATTATTGCATGTAGGCTATTATTTCGGTACCATTAACACTTTGCTCATACTTAGGTAACGAGAATCAGGAGACAGAACTGGATTTTCAGTAGGAACCCAATACCGAGGAGCAAGAAGTTGTAGGTGCTAACACCAGTGTTGACCAAGGCAAGCCCCAGTTTGCATATGACATGTTACAAAGTTTTGCTAGTTTCAGTATATCAATGCTAGTCTCTATTTTGGTTGATGCATTAGGTTGTTAGGAATTGGTTGGATACCCACTTGCACATCACCCAAATGACCCATGATACAGGTATTTATGTCATGGTAGGATTCGGTATTTTACTGCTATGCTTAGTAATAGAGTAATAACAATAGTTGCTACTTAATTAGGAGAATGACTTGATTACTAAAGTTGAACTTAATAGAATAAATTTACTTTTATGCTATGATTGGGCAGGGATGATGCATGTGTAGGTTTGCAGCAACACATAGGTGTTGACTGTGGTAAACCTGCCTTGTCAAACCTAGGACCCATCCATCGTTGGCCTCTTGATCAAGCATTGAACAGTACCAAATGCATGCTAGTGTATGGGCACTTGTAAACCAACATAGCATTAAAGTCTTGCACTGGAAAACTGCTATGGTGCATTGGTCTTTGACCCTTCTCCTGCTAGAATGGGTAGTTCATACCGCGAAGTACTGCTGGTAGAATGGCATGCCCACTCGATGTCACTAGATCCGATAGAAGGTGTAAGTTTTAATTGCGAAAGGATGCCATATACGACCTTAAGTGGTGCGTATATGTATTGCAATTGTGATCGCTCGCAGAAATGAGTACGCTTGTTCACTATGCCTTCACGTAGATCGAATGATACTATGAAATGGATTATATTGTTTATGTTGATTATTATTGCTATTGTTCAATATTGTATATACTTCCTGATTTGTTTTACTATCCTTGTATTGCTCCACTAAATTTATATTTCTACTCTACCTAGTTAAACTTGGCTAAATAAAATTTGGTAGAACTACTAGGTTGCTTAGCGCAAGTCCATTTTAAACAGCCATCCTATTAGAGCTAATGCATGTCTAAGTCTTTTGACGAGTAAGCCTTATTGAGTAATTAGTACTCAGACTTTGTGTGTATGTTGTTTTTAGTTAATGTAGAGATTGAATTACCTGTTGATGTGCTACCTTGGGACATGCAAGACCCTGGAGGGTGAACTGCCTACTAGGAGTCTGAGCTGCTGCCACAGTAATATTTTGTGTTGCTAGAGTGATGATTCCTAGGCATGAGTCATCACTACCCTTGTATTGTGGAGAGCTCGTATTAGTTTTCATATTTGCTTTCGCTGTTTTCGAACTTTCATGAACTTGTAATATTTTGCTGCACTTTAGCTACCCAATGATGTAATAATTTGACTTAACTTTGAATCAATGTTATATTATCAAGTGTCTACGTTATCAGCACCGTTGGGATGTCAATCCTATGGGAAGGGGCATCACAGATGGTATTAGAGTCATAGTTCATAATAATACAACAAATAAATCATATTTTCAAAACTATGACATATGTGAGTGAGGATACGTTAATATTGCCCATATTAGAATGTTAGGAGTGGTGACAAAACTAACCTGGGTTATGATTGTTTAAATATTGCATCTACGTATTCCTCAAATGAAGGTATGTGCGGGCTTAACCGACACGCGTGATATCAGTGTTTATGCCAGCAGACGGATACGGGACACTGTTGGCTCATGACTTATCATGAGGCGATCCTTTTCCATGGATTATTACATATAAAATTGTGCTTATTTTTGTAGTTCCTTTTGAATTTGAAGTATTATTTCAGCAATGGATCTTCTACAGGTACACTTATGCTGTTAGTATAAAATTTAGAATAACTTATGTGTTGAGTGCGGTTTGTCACTAATTATTCGTGCCGCTATGTGCCGGCAAAATAATGTGTTGTGTTGTAAGAAATGATAGGTTAATCAAATGGAAATATTTTGCATCATGCATCCTGTATAACTCAACTAAAATTTTGCCCTCATCTTGTTTCACCCACCTCTGAATAAAAATCTAACTATGTTGAGTACACAAATTTCGGATTACAAATCCAATTTTTGAGTTCACCATAATCTGTCCTGTTTTCAACCGTATTTCAAAAATTCATAGTAATTAGTTTGCTCAACCAAATGAGGCATATAAATACTTGTTGGAAAGATCAAAATGTGGACTATCAGTCAATGTAAAAATCAAATTTTATCATAACAGGAACAACCTCAAAACTAGAACGACCACAGTCTATGAGCCACTGTTTTCTGTAGCAACCCTGAACTTAAAATATTTCATAACTGGAGTTCCACTTCGAATTTAGAGATGTATAAGCTCAATCTGGAGAGATTAGAAGTCTATTTTCATTCCCAATAGGTCTCAGCATCTAATCATTTTTCCTCTGTCCAGTAAAGCTAAAACAGTAAGTCCTTGTCATCTGGAAATAGAATCTGTCAACCTGAACTTGTATAAAATCATAAGTCCAGTTTTATTTGTAATGTTTGGGAGTATGAATACATTCTGGAAAGCTATGGAAGTCTTATGTAACTTGATGCCAAGCATCAGTTCTGGAGTCTTAACTTTCTGGTCGAAATACTCATTTTTTTGACTACTGTACAATCAAGACAGAATCTGTTCTAAAACCCCATTCATGTTTTGTTGCCCCTTGAGATTGGAAAATGTTAACTAAAACTTTGCCTCTATATTTTTTTGTACTTTATGTGAAATACATTTTTACTATAAGGATGGTTTGACTAACTCAAATCATTTTCCTTGTAGATGGCTGAAAACAATGACCAAGTTCCGCCCGGTTAGGAGATTACCGATGGATTCAAAACCCATGGGATGACCCAGCTATTTTGGAGAGTTATCCAGCGCTTTGGAAACAATTATGTTGGCAAGGAATTCTAGGAGCATGGAAACAATTCCTGTGTGGTCCATGTTGCCGTTCCCGCCAATGATTCGGTCACTCCGGAATGGAACTCTTGGACAGTCAGTGTCTCTGGAGTGGATTTACTCACCACTTGGGGTATTGCTGCCTTTAAGGCCCTTACTCGGTTTTGTGAGATTCGCAAGCATGAAGTTGCTGGAACATTGGTCGCCTTACTGCCTATCAGTGATTTGGATGATTTCAAGTGGAACCGGTGTTTGGATTTTATCTTGGACCCAAACCATCCGCTCTATAACCCAGTGCTACAGGTCATAGAGTACTACGGACTTTCAGTATTTGTCATATGCTCAGACTTGCACCGCTAGCTGGACATGTATTGGGCCGCTTTTCAGCTTTTTGAAGCGAAAAATAAGCTAACACCTGTGCAAGTCCACACACACCCGATTGTCCGCTTTGTAGACCGGACTGTCCGGTCTCTAAGGACTCCAACACAGATAGATTCCTCTCAAAGTCCTTCTCTCTGAGCTCCTAGTGACCGCACAGTCCGGTCTCCACTGACCACTCTGTTCAGTCACTATGTCCAGAAGCTAAAACTCCTCGTCCTCGCTTGACTTTGTTTCGCGGCTTCTCCGAACAGCTCCTTGGCTTCTCCACTATCACCTAGTGCTTGTGATTTCACTAAGCATCCATGCACATTACTGACTAGCATGACATAAAGAGACATGACCTAGACCCCCTTGATAGTCCAGTTTTTTCTATAGACTCAAAGGCCTAACAACTAGACAAGTGTTCCAAACACCTTCTCATTGCTCGTCCTTAGCCTTTATCCATCTCTATCAACCCTTGGACTCCATCAAGCTCGCCAGCCTCCATGCTTGTGGTCATTGTCATCCATCGCCAAAGTAACCATCTACATATGATTTGTAGTAGAGTTTAGAGATGATTCCTACATACACAACACTCGTGTAGATATTAGCCCACAAATTCATAGTTGTCATCTATCACCAAAACATTCTTACCTTGGGGATCCAATCATCAATGGTCATGAAGCTTACAATATCCCCCTTTTTAGTGATTGATGACAACCACTACTTATCATGAAACTTCAAGGCTAAAAGTGCTACACAACGATTGAGAGGAACCATAAAAGCAAAAGCAAGGAACACACAAGGTCCTACTCAATCAAGCATCATCAAGAGCAAAGAGAAAGAACAGACAAAAGCACACTCTGGGTGATATGCATGCATGTCATGTGAGGATATTAAGTAAAGCATGAAGACATGCAAGCAAGATATGAATGATGATATGCAATAGGATAGCATGAAACATGCAAGGAATTAAAAAATAAGCAATCATTGTCATGAATACATACACAGGCATACAAGGTAATTAATGAAATACAAAGCACTGCATATGAAAATAAACCAAGTGAGATCACGATGAGTCAAACACAAGCAAATGAAAAACATGACTCATCAAAATCCACGAACACCTCGATAAATTCCATCAAAATAAGATCCCAATATATCTAACTCCCACAACCAATATACGCGCATGCTCCCCCTAGATACAAGCTACTATCTCTCGATTGTCACAGGATCACACTCCCCCTATCTCTATGTCTTCTCCCTCTTTGGCAACAGGCACCAAAAAGAGAAGGAAAAACAACTAAGTTCTCTAGGTCTAAGGAGGAGGTGGTGCAGCGATGTCCTCTGCAGGCTTTGCTCTGGGCTGTTCCTATGCTAGATCTTGCTGTTCTGCCTGAGCCTGTGTCACCTGAGTGTTGAGCTGCTCAATGTATGTGAGGCCCTCTGGTGACTCAGACCCTCTGTCCTGTCCTGTTGGTGTGCCTCGTTGTGTCCAGTGTAGCTGAAGCGTGGAGAAGAGTGAGATCGACCATGTCCTCCTGAGTGAATCCTCTACAGACAAGATCTGTTGCTACCTAAGTTGTAACAAGTGTAGAGTCTATACCAGAAGAGGGTAGAGCTGAGCTAGTAGTTGTGACTGTCTATGGGTCTTCTCGAGCGGTGTGTACTACATCTGAGAACAGACTCCTGACTGGTGGCTGCTATTGGGAGGTGGAGGATGCTGCCATCTACGAGCTGTAGACTAAGCCAGCGAGGTGAAGAGGGCTGACACTAAGAAAGCTAACACAAGAGAGAACTATGTAACTGGCGAGAAGGGTTGTCCTCTCCCCTTGTCGGTAATGCCCCTAAGTGTGATGACAAATCACTGGACCGTGCTGTCATCATGGCAGTGAAGGGCCCTGGCTGTGTCTAGAGCTGCTGAAACTATGAAAGCATAGGGACTCCTACCTGCTTGGCCAGACTATCCTCTGGTAAGCTCCGCCATCTGAGTCATCAGCATAGTCATCCGTATCATCTGTTGTCTCATAAGCTCTGCCTGTCCCCTGATGACCTCCATAATCTGATGCCTTTCCTCATCTGAGCACTAGATGAAGTCTCCCAGGTGTCCTACAAGCACTGCTATGGTGGCGGCGTGATCTATCGCTAAAACTACTAGCTGGTGTGGAGCGCATGTACTCACTGACTCAGGAATCGCCATCTCTGGATGAGCCTGTTGCTCGAGTGTAACTAGCAGTGACTCCTGCTTGTTTGTCTGCTAAATTGAGGCTGACTATGATCCCATGGGAACTCGAGGTGCGTAGCTGGTGGTCACCTCAGGGAATGCCTCGTATTGCTTCTCAGTCACAAGTCCGAGTATCCAAAGAAGATAGCAAATATACGAACCATAGACTAGGTGTCGTCCTCCGACTCTCTCTGAAATCACCTCCTCCATCTCAACAATGAATAGGTCTACAAGGTCAAACTGCAGCCTCCTCAATAGAGCTGCAACTGCCCACTGGTGCAGTAGGGTGTACTCCTCACTGTACTCAGACTTGGGTATGATAGTCCTGGTGACTATCGCTCTAACCACCTTCTCCTTTGCGGTGAGACTCGCAGGGCGTATGTCAAAGCCTAGTGTGTGTGGTGGTGGAAAAGCAACCGACACCATGTCGTATGGACGTAGCATCCCTTCCCTGTGGTCTACAGGGCGGAGCAAAGGTCCCGTAAGCACTCCTATACAGCTATAGGTCTGAAGCTAGAAGTCCCAGTGCAGCTATGAGATCCTCCCTGGTCTGCTGGGGCTCAACTCTGAACATGAACCAGATTTCAAAATGATCGCTAGGCACCCACAGTGAAGCATAGAACTCCATCACTATGTCCTCTGATGTAGATGTGGCCCGATCTTCCGAGAGGTAGGGGGATAAACTCGAATTTGTAGACTTGGCATCGACGAGCCAATTTGAATCAGATACGATCCAACCTCACAACTATTACACTAAGCACAACTTGATTGTTCCTACAAGTTAATCGAGAACACAAGCAAGAAAGGATAAACACGCAATCTGAAATTGCAAATATGGATGAAGCGAATCACAAGAAAAGGTTCAAGCTCTAAACACAAAAGGACTAATCGCCACAGTGGTGAAAAATAAGAACAGGGGCACTAGATTACTGTAAAAGGACTTGTCACCATAGTTACAATGAATCAATCAAGTTTCTCTCAAGAAAACTAAACTAAACAAAACTCAAGACTAAAAGACGGCGGCTACTAAGTTTATGAAAGAACCAGGGGCGTCCTAGGGTTGGGGGCAACCAGGGGGCGCCCACAACATAGGCTTAAGGCCCAACACGATACAAGGCCAAGTTGGCCCAAAATAGGTGGCGCAGCACTTTGTCATGGTCATACAGCATGACTCACGACCCTTCTGGATCTAGGACCAAAAAGAAAATGACGGCGTCGTCGTCCCCTTTCCAACACATCAAAGAACGCCTTGTTTGGACGTCGGATGTGGGAGATATCATCAAAACTGTGAAGGGGTGTGGGCTGAATCCTAGACGAACGCGGCGACCGAGTTGGTGACAACTTGTAACTTGGGGAAGGCCATAATATGTGTGTATCCAGCATGGTGATGTCCTCATCATCCTCCATGTATCTGTAGGGGCCGGTGACTAAGTCTACAAGTCCAGGCAAGTAACTGAAGTACTGCTCCATGTCCGTGCCTGTGGCTCTCCTCATAGCCTGGTATGTTGTGTATAGCTATGCCACAAACAGTCCGGACTTGCCCTTCTTGGCAAGGAAGCATCTCAGTCCCTCACCAATCCTCCTTCGGAGACTAGTCTAGTAACTTCTCCTCTAGCAGAGTCCCTAGGGATTAGAAACCACTGCTCGAAAGAGATAAGGCGACTCACTTTAAGATCCTAAGTGGCAACCTTAAGGATGTCTCCCTCTCTAGTTGTGTCCACAAGTCTTTGTAGCCTGCTAGTGCACACAACACATGTGTAGTGCGGGTCTCCTGCCCGGTGAGCTGACTATTGTTGTGGTTGTGATGGCTCCTCCTCCTAAGATCTCTCTATCTCCTCAGACTCTGACACACTATCATCCTCTAACTACTCCTTCTTAGACTCCTCCTGCTGCCTGGAGGATCCCTGCTTCATAGGTCTGGATGACCTCCCCTAACAAGAAGTCGCAGTACCCTTAAGGCCCGACACGATACATGGCCAAGTTGGCCCAAAATAGGTGGCACAGCACCTTGTCATGGTCACATATTATGACTCACGACCCTTCTGGAGCTAGGACCAGAACCAAAACGACGGTGTCATCGTCCCCTTTCCAACGCATCAAAGAACGCCTCGTTTGGACGTTAGATGTGGGAGATATCATCAAAACCGTGAAGGGGTGTCGGCTGAATCCGAGACGAACGCGGCGACCGAGTTGGTGACGACTTGTAACTTGGGAACGGTCATGATATGCGCGTATCCAGTATGGTGATATCCTCATCATCCTCCCCTTCTTGAATTGGAGTCGCCCTCGACTCCATCTCAGCATCAATCTCCTGCAAAAGGTTAGTACTAGCATAATGCAAAGTACAAGATACATGATCATCGATAGAAGATATATCATGACAAAGCATAGTATAGCAAGGTGCATCATGATTATCACAAAGATCAGTAACAGTAGATGTCATAGCAAGAAAAGCACCTCCCTTTAACAGAATAGCCTTATGTTTAACATCAGAAAGTTGTTTGTTATCATGTTTATTCTCAGTATTTTCAGCAAGCAGTTTAAAATGATTTCTAATATCAGCAGGCAATAACGGACGCAAAGTAATATTCCTGTCCTTATGCACGAATGTATATGTATTAGTTCTACCATGGTGGGCAGCATCCGTATCATATTCCCATGGACGGCCTAATAAAAGCGAACATGCTTGCATAGGTACAACATGAAAATCAGTAGAGTCTTGATAAGAACCTACTGAAAAGTGTATGTGTGCTGATCGAGTTACCTGTGCCGTACCACTATTGTTGAACCATTTGATGTGATAGGGCTGATGTAGTGCATGCGTGGTCAAGCCAAGTTT
Source organism: Eleusine coracana subsp. coracana (assembly GCA_032690845.1). Taxonomy (NCBI): domain Eukaryota; kingdom Viridiplantae; phylum Streptophyta; class Magnoliopsida; order Poales; family Poaceae; genus Eleusine; species Eleusine coracana. The sequence continues at coordinate 39,465,863 of CM064428.1, read as the reverse complement.
GCTTACCAAATCAGAACTTACCAAGTTGTTACAGCTCCCAGTATCAATGATGGTGAGAACACGGTGGTCCGCAACAATGAGGTACATGTAGAATAAATTGTTGCGTTGTTGTTCTTCCTCTTGTCCCACCCGAGTGGTCAACACACGCTATACAATGAGGCTAGGAAAGCCCGCGGTGGCAGCAATAGAATCAATGGTGGTAGTCTCCTGCTCCTCCGTCGAATCTGCAACAAGGTTAGGCATACAAGCAAATTCATCTTCAACATCACTAGAACTTTCATACCCATCAGCGGTAGCGATGAAAGCACGACGACTAGGGCAATCCTTCATGACATGTCCCATGCCCTTGCAGCGGTGGCAAATAATGGTGGTAGAGGAGCCACTCCTAGTATCGGAAGTAGTAACCTTCTTCTGGTGTCGGTGCTGCACACTAGACGATTGCGCTGCAGAAGTAGGCGCAAGTGGAAAAGTTGTTGCTGGTATCTTAGCAACATGACTCTTCAAGTTCTCTACTCCAGTGCGTTGCTGGAGATATTGCTCAGTGTTGGACCTGCAAGATTGTTGTGGAAGGCGTCCCTGTACTTCTCGTTCAGCCTTAAGAGCAATATGATATAATTGGCTGAACCTATTCCACTCTTTATAGTCAACAATATTCTGGATATCACGGTTCAAACCACCAAAAAATCTAGCACTAGTTTCAAGATCATCTTCATGTATATCACAACGTGCTAAACCAATAAGCAATTCCTGATAATATTCCTCTACTGTTTTACTACCTTGTGTTAAAGATTGTAATTTCAAACGTAAATCACATTGGTAATAAGGAGGAACAAAACGAGATTTCATGCATTGTTTCAAAACAGGCCAAGTGGCAGGTATAGCAGCATTAGTATTGCAAAGATCATTCCACCAAAAGAGAGCAAAACCTATAAACTCACTAGTAGCAAGTGTAACTCTATGCTCAGCAGGAACTAAATGAGAATTAAATTTCTGTTCAACAGCAAGTTCCCAATCTAAGTATGCTTCAGGGTTAGCACTATCGGCAAAAGGTGGTATGTTAAATTTGGGCTTAACAAAAGTATCAGTATTACCATGATTGTTATTACCTCCCATACCGTGTCAATTACGGTGAAGACGGTCTGCATCACGGTCAAAATCATCATCAGTAGCAGCTCGTTGAGGTGGAGTTCGTCGTTCAACATCCTCAATGCGGTGGACAACAGTGTTGATGTGACCCATCAACTCGGCAAACTTCGTTTCCATGAATGTACGCTGGTCCGCAAGAAGCTTCGTGAGCTCGGCCTTGGAGACGCAATCATTGAAGTCTGTAGGGGACTCCAACTCTCCAGGTGTCCCTTTCCCTTTCTCTGACATGGTTAAAAGCAAAAGACAACACTAAACAAAAAGATTAGCCCTATCAACTAGCAGGCAGCAGAGGGTGTAGAAAGTGGAAAACAATATCAGAAGCAATGTATCACAATCTTGCAAGTGTTCTTACCAAAGCCAAATAGGTCGACACAATCTGTAGTTGAGCTTGGGTGTAACAGTTGCAAGGAAGAAACCTGTGCTGCAATATGTATAGCTTGGAAGGCTAATATGTATGTCAATGGAACACAATTTAATAACAGATAATAGCACTGAATAAATGTCCAAAGCAGTGTCCTAATTGCTGGCAAAAGAATCGTGTTCAAAAACAGTTGTGACAGCAAGAACAATGGCAAAGAACAATGGAAAAGGCAGCAAGGAACAAAATAGACTTCACAGACTTAGAATTTTCAGGGCGGGGGGAGGGGGGTGCAAATCAAAATCTTGATTTTTTTGTATGATTTTTCCACTATTTTTTTGTGATAGAGGAACACAAAGGAAGGAACCACAAGAAGTTTTAACTCAAACAAAGGAAAAACAAAGGGTAGGCAAAATCTCAAAGTTTCACCGAAAGCGCTATTTTTGACTTCACAATTTTTTTTCTATTTTTTCCCAATTTTTTTTGAATTTTTTGACAAGGGCACACAAGGCGGAGCCAAGTGTGGGTCACCTTAACTTTGAGTCAAGAATCTGCTGTAAAATTTCAGCCCAATCGGAGCAACGAGCGAAAAGTTATGTCTGTTTTATCGAAGGTATGTCAAGATAGGGTTTGAGGGGTGAGGGGGGGGAACCGAATCGGGTAGGGTTTTTTATTGGCAACAGATTGTGGGTGTGGTGGGTGGGTGACACGATGGTGAATCCAATGGAAAACACGCTGGTGATGGTGGTGTGCAGCGGAGATCAAAACACAAACCGAATCGAAACACAAATTCAAACCAGCAACTGAACTCGACTAGGACACAAACTCAACACTACGGACTCTGAAATTAAATTATGCAAAGGCTAAACAGTGTCTGGGATGGTGGGGAAATTTTTTTTTGTAGGCTTTTTCATGGACAAAAGGTGATGAACACAAACGAATCTAAAGGGAAGAACACGATAATACCTCACGGGGAACCTAGGAATCTGATACCACTTGATGTAGATATGGCCCGATCTTCCGAGAGGTAAGGGGATAAACTCGAATTTGGGGAACTCGGCGTCGACGACCCGGCGTGAATCAGACACGATCCAACCCCGCAACTGTTACACCAAGCACAACTTGATTGTTCCTGCAAGCGAAATCGAGAACACAAGCAAGAGAGGATAAATGCGTAATCTGAAATTGCAAATATGGATGAAGTGAATCACAAGAAAAGTTTCAAGCTCTGATCACAAAAGGACTAATCGCCACAGTGGTGTAGAACAAGAACAGGGGCCCTGGATTACTGTAAAAGGACTTGTCACCACAGTTAAAATAATTCGATCAAGTTTCTCTCTGGAAAACTAAACTAAACAAAACCCAAAACTAAAAGATGGCGGCTACTGAGTTTATATAGAAAACAAAGACGTCCTAGGGTTGGGGGCGACCAGGGGGGTGCCCACAATATGGGCTTAAGGCCCGACACGATACATGGCCTAGTTGGCCCAAAATAGGTGGCACAACACCTTGTCATGGTCACATATTATGACTCACGACCCTTCTGGAGCTAGTACCAGAACCAAAACGACGGCGTCGTCGTCCCCTTTCCAACGCATCAAAGAACGCCTCGTTTGGACGTCGGATGTGGCAGATATCATCAAAACCGTGAAGGGGTGTCGGCTGAATCCGAGACGAACGCAGCGACGGAGTTGGTGACGACTTGTAACTTGGGGACGGCCATGATATGCGTGTATCCAGCATGGTGATGTCCTCATCAGAATCCAGATGGTCTGGTTCTGGAAACCGGAGGGTCTGGTTTTGGCGATCCGAGTTAGAATTTCATGTTCTAAAAGGAAACTATAAGAGTTTCGACTCCTAACGGGATTAGGCCTTCCCACCCTATATAAACAAAGGGCCATGGCCGGTTGAGAAAACCCCCAATCATCAAAAACTCATAATTTACTTTTATCTCCAAACCCTACTTTTCCAAACCCTAATTTCTGTTCTTCTCGTCTCTACGGCATTCGGAGGCATCCTAGCTGGCCTGCCGACGTTAGGACAACCCAAGAGTGCGCTTGCCCCGACGGGGTCCCTCCCGGGCAGGCATTCGTTGATTTTTGCGGCAAGCCCATAAAAATCAGAGGCTCCGGTTTCCAGAACTGCAGGGTCCAGTTTTGGCTGACTCACCTGTGTGTTGCTGCACGTTTGTGTGCTCGTGTTTAACGACGTGTTTTCGCGTCAACATACTTTTTGGCGACTTCGCTAGGGAAAAGAAAATTCTGGTTATTCAAAACCAAATTTATTTCCCTTAGTAATGTCTTCTCCGGCTGAAATTTCCAAAGATCATATCATCACAACATCAATGGAGGAATTGACGGAGGACCATCGCAAGCTATTTCAGGAGCAGATGTAAGAGAAGTTGAAGGTGTTTGAAGCTGAGCAACGTCAAGTATTCCTTTCATGTTTCAAGAAAGATCGGCATGGCAAAATCACTCAAATCAAGCAACCCGATATGTCTTCACAAGAAGTAACAGCTAGTAGCCAATCTCTTTTTGTTTCTCCTGAAGATGTTTCTAAGATGTTTGATGATCTTATTAAGAATGTTAATAATAGTATAGAGCAAAAGGTTAATGAGGGATTTGAAAAATAAAAAGAAACATGCCTGGAGCTTTTACTAGTGCTGGTCATAATTCTCAAGATTCATCGGCTTTACGTAATGCATCATTAGAAAATCCTCCATATGGCATGCTTTTGAATTTTTATGATGGTCAGACACCTATGACTCAAGCTAGTTCAATTAATAAAGATGTTTTAGGGAATGCTATTGTCTTGAGTACTCCTACAGTTGAGCCTTTATCTACTGTGCCTCCTACAGTTGAGCCTTTATCTACTGTGCCTTTATCATTAGAAAGATGTTTTAGGGAATGCTATTGTCTTGAGTACTCCTACAATTAATAAAGTTGCTAATTTTACTGCTCCTTATAAAACAGTAGCCTATAGTTCTTCTCCATCACAGCCACCTGTAGGTAATGGCACTCCTCATGGTGCTATTCCTGAAGCACACTTTGATAGAGCGCCTTTACCACAAACTACATCTCAAAGAACTTCCGTAACTGATTTTGAATCATGCATGGCTGCTATGAGGGATGATTTCAATAAACAAATTAGGGAGACTTTTGGTATAATCTTGCAAAATAAAATTCGTGTCTACCAAAAGCCTTATCCTTCACATTTTAATATGTATACTTATCCTAATGGTTGGCGTGTTCCTGATTTTATAAAGTTCAATGGAGATGATGGTAGAACTACTAGGGAGCCTGTTAGTCAATATTTAGCCCAATTAGGAGAAGTTGTTGCTTATGATGATTTGAAAGTGCGTTTATTTGCATTATCTTTAACTGGAACTGCATTTTCATGGTTTTCGTCTTTACCTCCTAATTCTATTTTTACTTGGGAACAATTGGAAATTAAGTTTCATGATCATTTTTATAGTGGAGATAGTGAATTAAAATTGTCTGATTTAACATCGGTTAAGCAAGGTCGTGATGAATCTGTTATTGATTACTTTAGAAGATTTAGAGATGTAAAGAACTGATGTTTTAATATAACACTTTTTGAAAGAGATTTGGCTGATTTAGCTTTTAGCGGATTGCGCACTTATCTTAGAGAAAAGTTAGAAGGTCATGATTTTCTTACTCTAACTCAGTTACAACAAAAGGCTTTGGTTCAAGAAAACCGAGGTAAAGAGTCTAAAGAGAGTCATAGGCCTACTCGTCATAATGTGCATTTGTTAGATTGTGATTCTGATGGTTCTAGTGATGAGAGTAATGATGTGTATGCTGCTGAATTTGCGTGGCCATCTAAAGCCAAATCTTATTGTTGTGATTCCCTCAAGCCGATTCATAAAAATTGGCAAGGAGAAATAAAATTTACTTTTGATATAGCTAAATGTGATAGAATATTTGATGAGCTACATAAAGCTGGTTGCATTAGGATGTCTCATTCCATACCGCCGCTTGATGAGTTAAAGCGGCGAGCTTATTGTAAATGGCATAATTCTTTCTCTCATGCTACTAATGTTTACAATGTTTTTTGTCGATAGGTCCAATCGGCCATTAATGAGGGACGATTGAGTCTTAGAGAGATGCAAGTGGATAAGAATCCTTTTCCCGTCAACACCATTGATTTGCAGAATGCTAAGGTGCTAATTCGGCCAGAGCAAGCTAAATCAACTAAAGGCAAGAATGTGATCATTGGTGATAAGAGGCCTATAACTAGTGATGATAAAATTTTATCAAGGGAAGTGGTGCTTGAAAAGGATTCCGATGGTAAAGAGTCTATGAAAATAACTGTAAAGGCCTCTGGACACGGGGGGGGGGGGGGGGCAAGCAAGAAAGACTCAGATTTCAGTTTGTCCAGATGCCCAGAAAAAACCGGATGGTCCGGTTTTCCAAACCGGAGGCTCCGGTTTTGGCAGTCAAAAGCCAAAAATGTTAAAACCCAAGAATCCTGAGGTAGGTCAATGGAAGGTCAACAGGGCCAAGATGCAAGACAAAAGAGTCAAGTTCAAGCCTACTTTTGACAATCTTTTGAATAAATATGTGAATCAAAATGCCAATTCTATGAATCGGCCAAATAATAAGCGTCCAAGGTCACCACCAAGGCAAGAGAGACAAGATTCACCTCAGAGGGAGGCCATTCAACAGAGAAGTGAGTTATACTATGTACACCCCAACAGTTGGCCTTATGTTCCAATGCCATGGGTTCCTCCAGTCAACTATTCTCCATATCCGGCATGGGACTATTATGGAATGTGGATGCAATACCCTCCAATGCAATTTCCAACTTTTCATCCGGGATGGGCTGCTCCAAGAGAATCAGCATTTGATAGGTTGTCGCATCTTGTACATGACCGATTGAGTTTTCCACAATTGGATTCAAGGCAAAAAGGTTCTGGTTTTGCTAACCAGGAAAACCGGATGCTCCGGTTTGGCAAACCGGATGGTCCAGTTTTATCAGAAAAAGAGAAGGCTCCTACAAGGCAAATTTATAGCATCAAGGGCAAAGAGAAGGTTGATCAATCTTCATATATGGATGTAGATACAGAAAGGACAACCAATACAGAGGTGATTAAGATTGGTAGCTCTAAGGTGGTTATTGGAGATAGCTTCAAAGGACCGATTATTATAGGTGATTCGATCAATTCTCGAAATGCTGATAGTTTTATTCAGATGGCTCCTCGTGCCAATGATCATGAAGCTAGTAGCAGTGGTATTTCATCAAAATATTTACAGCCGAGGTGGTGTCCCTCCGGCTTATCTCGCACTCAAAAGAGGAAGTTGCAACGTTTGCGCAATCAAGAGAAAGGGAGCAAGAACTTGAGAGACAAAGGGATGAATCTTATAACAAGGCAAGGCCCATGACCTCTTAGAAGAAAGAGTGGAGAGTTAAAGCTACGATTGAAGATCTGGGAAAACCGAATGTTCTGGTTTCTGATTAGGAAGTTCTGGTTTCAGTTTCAAAACCAGATGGTCCGGTTTCAGAAACGAAGGGTCCGGTTTCGACAGAATCAGGAATAGAGACAATTCCTTCTTGTTCGTTGTCTTCTTCTACAATCCCTCCACCAAAGCCACAAGAAGATGATGATGAGGAGCTAGTTGATTATGAGCCATCACCGACACATGAGAGTATGGATATCAATGTTATTTATTTATCTTCTACGGATTATACTTTAATTGGTGGAGATGAGGAAGTAGCTCAGATGGACTTTGGACCTCAGCGAGCAATATTTGAGAAGCCTAAGGAATCGGATAACCATCTGAAACCATTGTTTGTGAGAGGACATATCAACGGTTCACCGATTTCTCGAATGCTTGTAGACGGTGGAGCTATTGTTAATTTAATGCCTTACTCTATGTTTAAGAAGCTTGGCAGGTCAGATGAGGAGCTTATCAAGACCAACATGACCATCAATGGTGTAGGAGGAGATGAGCCAATTCCTGCAAAAGGGGTGGCTTCTATGGAGCTTACTGTTGGAAGCAAGACCTTGCCTACCGCTTTCTTTGTTGCTGAGGTGAGAGGTAATTATAGTGTCATATTGGGGCGAGATTGGATTCATGCAAATCAATGTGTGCCTTCTACCTTGCACCAATTCTTAATTCAGTGGGTTGGCAATGATATTGAAGTTGTGCACGCGGATGCATCGGCTTGTGTTGCTATAGCCGATTCTCCTATTTACACTCATGATAATGTTAGGTGTTTAACAGGTTTAGATTTGTCAGAATATGATTTTCTTAGTGTTTCTAAGGATGGTTTTGTACCATTCAATGTAAAGCCGGTTGAAAATCGGTTATACCACATTTTGTAAATTTAATGGCATCAAATTTAGAGTGGCTACAGCAGCGGGTTGAGCAATATCGGTCAAATAAGAACGATATGTGTGAAGCCATTGAAGAGTTAGATGATTTAGATAAGCTAGGACAAGGGTTTACTTCGGCCGATCCTTTAGAGGAAGTGGATATTGGAGATGATTCTATTTCAAGGCTGACTTTTGTAAACAAAAATTTGAAAGCCGATTATAAGGCTAAGTTAATCGAGCTGTTGAAAGAGTATGTGGATTGTTTTGCATGGGAGTATCGTGAAATGCCTGGTTTAAGCCGTGAGCTTGTTGAGCATCGGCTTCCTATTAAGCACGGTTTTAGGCCATATAAGCAATCAGCAAGGCGATATAATCCTAAAATATATGACAGAGTTAAAGAGGAGGTTAATCGGTTGCTTGATGCTAATTTTATTAGACCTTGCAGGTGTGCTAAATGGATTTCCAGCATTGTACCAGTTGAAAAAAAGGATTCTGATAAGATACGAGTTTGCATTGATTTTAGAAATTTGAATAGAGCTACTCCTAAAGATGAATATCCTATGCCCATAGCCGATATGTTGATTAATGATGCTTCTGGACATAGAGTTATTAGTTTCCTTGATAGTAATACTGGTTATAATCAAATATTCATGGCCGAAGAAGACATGAATAAAACAGCCTTTAGGAGTCCAGGATTTGTAGGCTTGTTTGAATGGGTTGTTATGACTTTTGGTTTGAAGAATGCCGGTGCTACTTATCAATGGGCTATGAATTTAATTTTTCATGATTTGCTTGGCATTATCTTAGAAGTTTATATTGATGACATAGTGGTCAAATCGGCTGGTTTAGATCCTCATTTGGCTGATTTGCGCGTTGCTTTTGAGAGAATGCGTCGGTATGGTCTTAAGATGAATCCACTTAAATGTGCTTTTGGAGTATCGGCTGGTAAATTCTTAGGCTTTATTATTCATGAGAATGGCATAGAGGTAGATCCTAAAAAAGTAGAAGCTATTAGAAAAATTCAGGCACCTACTTGCAAGAAAGATTTGCAAAAATTCCTAGGTAAAGTTAATTATTTGAGAAGGTTTATATGTAATTTATCTGGGAAGATCAATGCTTTTGTTCCTATTCTTCGTTTGAAAGATGAAACCGAATTTATTTGGGGGGCAAAACAGCAAGAGGCCTTTGAGGAGATCAAACAATATTTGTCTACGCCGCCGGTGCTAAAGGCACCTAGGAGTGGTGTCCCTTTTACGCTTTATGTGGCAGCAGAAGATGATGTGATTGGTGCTGTTTTGACACAAGAGATCGAAGAAAAGGAGTATGTCATTGTTTATGTGAGCCAACAATTATTGGATGCTGAGATGAGGTACACTTTTATTGAAAAATTGTGCTTTTCACTATATTATGCTTGTATTAAGTTACGGCACTACTTATTATCTAGTACTTGCATAGTAGCTTGTCAAACCGATGTTATTAAGCATATGTTGTATCGGCCAATATTGAGTGATAGGCTTGGTAAGTGGGCATATGCTTTGATTGAATATGACTTGGCTTATGAACCTTTGAAATCCATGAAAGGCCAAGTTGTTTCTAATTTTATTGTTGAACATCGGATTGATATTAAGCATGATCTAGATATTGGTTATGTTTACATTACACCATGGAAATTGTATTTTGATGGATCAGTTTGTAAAGAGGGTCAAGGGATTGGTGTGGTTCTTATTTCCCCTAGTGGTGCTTATTTTGAAGCTTCTAGCCGATTAGAATATTTTTGCACTAATAATCAAGCTGAATATGAAGCTCTCTTGTTCGACTTAGAAATTTTGCAATCCATGGATGTTAAGCATGTTAATGTTTTTGGTGATTCATTATTAGTTGTCCAGCAAGTTTCTGGAATTTTTCAATGCCTTGATGGATCACTAAGGGTTTATCTTAATAAATGCTTAGAGTTTATATCATATTTTGATGAATTTGCTATCAATCATGTCTCTAGGATTGAAAATGGTAGGGCTAATGACTTGGCACAACAAGCATCTGGTTACAATGTTAGTGAAGGAAAATTTTCGATTAACAAGAAGCCGATGCTTGAAATTGCCAATATTAGAATCCTGGAAAAACCGGAGGGTCCGGTTTTGGCAGAAAGTGTGATAATTCCATTGTTCTTGATCCAAAGCTTGGGGAAGCCGAATTGATTGATTGGAGAGTCCCTATTATTCATGATTTGTAGGACCCAAGTAAGAAAGTTGATAGAAAGATTTGAAATTCGTCATTCAAGTATATTTTGGTTGATGGTGAATTATATCACCAAACAGCTGAAGATTTGTTGCTCAAATGTTTGGATTCAGAACAAGCTAAGGTGGCCATGGGAGAGGTTCATGAAGGTATTTGTGGTACTCATCAATCGGCACCTAAAATGAAGTGGTTGTTGAGAAGGGCTGGTTTTTAATGGCCTAGTATGATTGCTGATTGTTTTCGCTACTATAAGGGATGCGAAGAGTGTCAAAAGTTTCGGAACATTCAATTAGTGCCTGCTGCTATGATGCATCCTATTATTAAACCATGGCCATTTTGAGGGTGGGGATTGGATTTCATTGGTCAGATACATCCTCCTTCATCAAAAGGGCATCGCTTTGTGTTGGTGGCTACAGATTATTTTACTAAGTGGACCGAAGTTGTTCCTCTCAAAAATATGACACATAAGGAGGTAATTGATTTTATTATTGAGCATATTATTCATAGATTCGGCATACCGCAAACTTTAACTACTGATCAAGGTACTTCATTTATTTTAAGTCAAGTTAGGGAGTTTGCTGAATCTTATAAAATTAAGTTGCTCAATTGTTCTCCTTATTATGCTCAGGCCAATGGTCAGGCCGAGTCAAGTAATAAAAGTTTGATTAAGCTCATCAAGAAGAAAATAGATGATAATCCTAGGAGATGGAATGAGGTTTTGTCTGAAGCATTATGGGCTCATCGTATATCTAAACATGGTGCTACTAAGGTTACTCCTTTCGAGCTTGTATACGGTCAAGAGGCCGTTTTACCTGTAGAGGTAAATCTGGACGCTTATAGATTAGCCAAGCAAAATGATCTCTCTCCAGTAGATTATCATAATTTAATGATGGATAATATAGATGAGGTCATTGATAATCGATTAAAGGCTCTAAAGGAGATTGAGAAAGACAAAATAAGGGTTGCAAAGGCTTACAACAAGAAAGTGAAATCAAAGTCATTCCAAGTGGGAGAATTGGTGTGGAAGACTATCTTGCCCATTGGATCAAAGAGTAATAAATTTGGTAAGTGGTCTCCTAGTTGGGAAGGCCCATATAGGGTTGTGAGAGTGATTACTGGAAACTCCTATGTGGTGGAGACATTGCAAGGTGAGCACTTGCCTAGAGCTTTGAATGGTCGGTACTTGAAGAAATATTATCCAAGTGTATGGCAAGATGCTTGACTTCATATGGCCGATAGTTTGAATATCGCCCTTAGAAATGACATGGCCGGTGAATTGATTCAAATCATCGTCCTCAGGTAATTTTGGTCTAGGAGAATATTTTTTAGCACGCTCGCTTTGCTAAAAAACAGGGGGGGCATGTGTTGACGACCAAAATTAACATTCTAGGAAACCGGACCTTCCGGTTTGCCAAACCGGAGCATCCGGTTTTGGCAGGCTTGATATGGCCAAAGTTGTTTAAATTGAGGCTAATAATTTTTATTTCATGATTTTGGTGTTTAGATGAGTTTTGCAGGTTGTAGGAGTATTTCCTAGGCATATTGACTGATTTTCCTAAAGAAGCAAAGAAAAGCTTAAAAGTCCATGAATAAGAGGCCAACCTGCAGATTTGAAGTCTCCATGATGAAGCCCTCGTCGAGACGATCAAAATAGATATATGGAACGTCTAATTTGGAGTTCAGATGAACAAATTATGGCGTTTAGAAGATGCTCATAGCTGCAAAAGTGGACCTTCCGTTTTTGGAAACCGGAGGTTCCGGTTTTTACAGGGTTACACTAGAGGGAATCCAGATGGTCCGGTTCTAGAAACCGGAGGGTCCGATTTTGGCGATCCGAGTAACAATTTCATGTTCTACAAGGAAATTGTAAGAGTTTCGACTCCTAACGGGATTAGGCCTTCCCACCCTATATAAACAAAGGGCCATGGCCGGTTGAGAAAACCCCCAATCGTCAAAAACTCATAATTTACTTTTATCTCCAAACCCTACTTTTCCAAACCCTAATTTCTGTTCTTCTTCATCTCTACGGCGTTCGAAGGCGTCCTAGCTGGCCTGCCGACGTTAGGACAACCCAAGAGTGCGCTTGCCCTGACGGGGTCCCTCTCGGGCAGGTGTTCGTTGGTTTTTGCGGCGAGCCCGTAAATACCGGAGGCTCCGGTTTCCAGAACCGAAGGGTCCGGTTTTGGCAAACTCACCTGTGCATTGCTGCACGTTTGCGTGCTCGTGTTTAACGACGTGTTTTCGTGTCAACAGATAGGATAAGTACAAAACCTATATAAATCAACAAGCACATCACCGCTAGGTAAGAATGCACAATAGAAATCCTAGCACTAAGATGAAGGACATGATCACTAGACAAATATAGCAATGTGACAACAATGATCATCGACTATATGTGACTGGTGCAAATCATCTAGTGTACAGTCAAATAACAGGCAATTAATCTAATTGTAGACTAAATGAGAGACAACCCTAGACTTGCAATTATCAGATAGGCATGGAATCAATTGCAAACTAGGTTGAGCCAATTAACTAATTAATGCAACTAAGAGATGGGCAAACAATCTAATTGCATCAATTAAAGCTAATTGCTTGAAATCAGGGCATAATCAATCAATGGGAGATGTAGCACAATACCTTGGGGAAACAACGATGAGTAACGCAACGAACACGAAGCCGATCACCAGAAAACTTGAGCTTTTGGGGTCGCCGGCAATGGAGAAGGGGAAAAAGGAGCAAACTTTTCTCTTGACTTGGTGGAGCTTGGCTCTGTGGTTGCGCGCGCATGAGGGAGAGCAGAGGCAGCACTGTAGGGGGCCGGCGGCAAGGCACGCGGTGCTGGAGGGGCTGCCGGCGAGGGGGACACGGTGGCGATGAGCAGACGCACGGCGGTGGCAATGCCATGCGGCGGCACTAGGGCATGTGACTTCAGCATGCACAGCTGCGCGCAGGCGAGTACAGAGGTGTGGGCGCTCGAGGAAACAAGGCGGCACGGTGGAAACTTGGTAAACTAGCGGCGGTGTTGTTCTCAGCAATGGAGGCGAGTTCGTGCTCTCGATGTTTAGGAGAAGAACGACGATAGGACCAAAGTGTTTTGACCTAGGTCAATACATGACAAATGGATGAGATTCCTCAAGAGTTGAATCAACGGTCATGAATTGGAATGCATTACACAATTCAACCGTAGTGACTGGACCGTCCGCTCTCTAGACCGAACCGTCCAGTCACTTCGAGGATCTGAGAATCACTGTTCTGGAAAAAACTAGAACTTGTGCAGACCGGACCATCCAATCCTTAGAAAGGTTTTGTCCAGTCTCCATTTTCATCCTCCCCGAAGCACTGTGCAATGATGCACAAACCGGACAGTATGGTCTAATGACCGAACCATATGGTCACTACCAGAATTTTCACAGAAAAAGGGATTTCTCCATTTTCCAAGTGCCCTCACTTAACACCCAAATAAACATAGCACTTAGATTATGAAGGGAACTCTCAAACACTCCTTTTCAAATAGTTGCTCCATATGGCCTTATAATTTTTGCAAATGCCAAAAAAAAATTGAGCAAATAAGAACCAAGGTAATTAAGAACCAAATGGGTATGTATGAGCCTTAGTCCATGAACCGCGCGAGTGGGTTTAACCTCGGAGTTCATAAAAGCTTGCTCATATAGGTCATGAGGCACAACTATCTCCAAATGTGGATTTAACCTTTCCTTTGCTCACACTTGTGGAGATGTAAACTCATATAGGTCATGAGGCACAAATATCTCCAAATGTGATAAGCCTCCTTTGTGTTTCCAATATGATGCATGTAACAAGCATTTTTACATATGCATAGAAAGTAAACATGCCATGTGAATGCACCAATATTAAACAAGACACAAAGGAAACCTAACAATGTCAAGTTTGAACCCCTCTCAACCTTACTCACTATAAGCCATACCCTTGCCTTGAGAGAAGCAAAACCACCATCTCAAGCACTCCCTGTTGCTTATAGCTATCTTGAGTGGGTTAGACATTGACTAATTTTTATGTGTTTTTCTTTTAGTTATTTACACATGCATGGATGCAAAACATACTAGTCACAAAGGAGTCCTAATTACCATGCAATGCAAGAAAAGAAAGAACACACTACAACTACCAAGAACAAACATGGATACCCTCCCTCATGAGTAGATATGTCATTGAGGTCCATGTCAGTTGAGGTGGATTTCACTTGATCTTCAAGTAAGCTCTTGGTCCACCACCACCACCATCTTCTAGTCTGTCCTTGGGCACCCACTTGTACTTCGTTGACCTCTTAAGATCAACAATGCACTTATGCACCCATATGCTCTTGACCTTTCTCTTCTTGTTTGGTGGTCCCAAAGCCTTTGCTTTCACCTTGGCACCGTTGTCTCTAAAAGCTTGAAGTGGGTGTTCTTATGGAACAACTTAGCATTAGGTAAAACAATGGAACTTCTCACCATAGGAGAATCCTTGATGGTGTCCTTGCAACACCTCTCGCAATAGCAGTCATCGGCGAGTAGGGGCTTGATCCATACGGGGATGGAGTCACTCGTCCTGATGATGTTGATGGCAGCAGGATATGAACCAAGTCCCCAGTGGGAGACATTGTTCACAAGGTTTATCCCAAGAATCTCCTTGTGGATGGATCTACCAGATATGAGCCTCAAAAAGCCGTCCACCACCATCTTTCTCTCTTCCTTGAGCTTGTGATATTCCTCCAAAACAAATGGCTCAAGAGAAGAAATCTCGATCGAGGTGGTTGGTTCATCACACATAGTAGAAGCATCACTCATAGATGAACTAGAGGAAGGAGAGGCAAGGTTCTCAACATTTATGGCCTCAAAAGTAAGTTCAAGGGCCTCATACTTCTCACGTAGCTCTACATGATCAGCCTTGAGTTTGTCATAACTCTTGTTTAGGGCCTCATGAGATGTGACAAGGTCCTTGAGCTCACTCTCAAGCTCACCAACATGGTCCATAGCCAACTTACACTCTTTTCTTACCAGTTCCAACATTTTGGATTTCTTGACGGTGATATCGCGGGCTTGCTCAAGCATACTCCAAAGCTCCACGCATGAGAGATCCTCATTATCGCTGTCATCGCTGCTCTCATCCTCACTCTCAGCAAGTTTTCTCGTGGCCATGAGACACATGGGAGGTGGAGGAAGAGATCGAGGAAGTGTGGTCTTGAGAAAGAGGATGTGTCACTTGAGTTGTCACTTGTCCACTCTCCAACAAGGGCCTTACGTGAGAACTTCTTCTTGTACTCTTTGGCTTTGCCTTTGCCTTTACTCTTGTTCTTGTTGAAGTACCTCTTCTTTTTTTGCTTGGCATTGCTTGGCTTTCTCACTTGAGTCTTGGGGTAATCTCGAACAAAGTAATTCTTGGAGCCACAGTTGAAGCACTTGCCCTTGGACTTGGAGGCAAACTTGTTCTTGAAGGTCCTCATCTTCTTCATGAGAAGAGTCAAGTCCTCACTCAAGTCATCTTTATCATCATCATCATCATCATCATCATCATCATCATCATCATCATCATCGATCACCATCTTCTTGCTCTTCCTACTCTTGGTAAGATCTTACTTCATGGCTTGAAGAGCTAGGTTGGATGGTTGTGGATCATCCAAACCCAACTGGTAGCTCTCGAATGCAGTGATCTTCTCGAGCACATCCTTGATGGTCTTGGTCTTGAGGTCACCTTGCAAGGTGTAGTTGATGATGGACTCATACTTGGGGTCCTTGAATAGCCTCACAAATCTTCTAATGACCTCCACAGGCTTGAGCTTGAAATCATTCCCAAGTGCATTGATCTCCTCCACTAGTACATGAAAACTAGAATACACAGTGTTAGCTCTCTCATGTGGTAATGTAGTGAAGTTATCATATTTGTTCTTCATCATATAATATCATTCCTCTTTGACATCACTGGTACCCTCATGAATACCCTGAATCTCAGTCTAGGTATCATGTGCTAACGAACTAGCATTCAACCTAGCAAAAAACATCCTTAGAGATGCATGCAAATAGAGCATTCTTGGCTTTAGCATTGAACTTAATAAAATCAGGATCAAGCATGTTCACGTTCGCATCCAAATCATGGGTCACCTTCCATATCTCTGGATCAAGGGACGCAAGGTAGGCTTGCATGTGTGCCTTCCAATACCTGTAGTCCTCCCTATTGAATATGAGAACACTCCCCATCTATCCCGGCATTCTTACTTAAGGCGGTGAAGCCTCAAAGTTGAGCACTTCGCTCTGATACCAATTGTAAGGACCGAAGGCGTACCGAGAAGGGGGTAAATATGTAAGTTGACCATGAATCTGAATACTTTAATTTCACATCACTAGATCCTAGCAATCATTGCAACCTATCAATTCTAGGAGCCCAAGACCCTACACATGCTAGTGTTCATAATGAGAGCAAATGTGGAAGCTAAACACACTAGCCTATGCAAGCCACAATTCAACTTACTCACTAGAGCACACAATTACAGAATAGTAAAGAGAGGGTCAAGGATGGCTCATGACTTTTTTCCTGAGGTCTCAGAAGGATGGCGCCTTCCCCTAATCCTCATTGGACCACTCCCACCAGAGTGTCGGTCCCTCCCACCACCAAGTGAAATTCTCGCACATGAGCCCGCAATCACTACCGGAATGAAGACATGGTTGTGTCACCGCTACCACCAAGTCACAAGCTCGCCTCTCTCGAGAACTTGTTGGACTCCCCAAGCCAACACTGGCGCTCACTAGCGATGCCCCTTTTACCGGCAGGCTCAAACCGGGTACAAACGTGTGACAGCCTTCACAACCGATCATGATAGGCTTGATCACTGACACCTAACCGGTCTAGGTCTCACCATAGACCAAGAGTAACAATCTAGATCACACCCTAAGAACACCCTAGCCTTTGATGTGGATAGGTGCTCAAGTTACTCTCACTAGCACTCTCAAGATATCCAGTATCCTCTCCTAGTGCTATTCTCTTTTCCTCTTGACTCTCACCGAATGCTCCAAGCTATTCCACTGGCCAAGAGAGGTCTCTAAGACCCCATCAACAAAGTTATATAGGCTTCCAACCTCCAACTAGCCATTGCTCTATGAAATCACCTTTTTGGACCCCAATGGCTGGACTGTCTGGTCACTACCAAACCTGACCGTTCGGTCTCTCTAGAATGGTTTCCAGAACTGTTGGCTGCTCTGTCCAGGTGACTTCCCTGTACTGACCGGACTGCCCGGTCAGTAGACTAGACTATCCGGTCTCTTCGAATCCTATGCATTCTAGAGAGCTCCCAAAGATGCTTCTTCTCTATTCTGTGCAAGTCCACACAGACCGGACTGTCCGATCTCTATGGACTTCAACATAGACAAATTCCTCGCAAAGTCTTTCTCTTTGATCTCCTAGTGATCATATAGTCTGGTCTCCACTGACCCCTCTGTCCGGACAATCCAAAAGCTAAAACTCCTCGTCCTCGCTTGACTTTGTTTCCCGGCTTCTCCGAATAGCTCCTTGGCTTCTCCACTGTCACCTAGTGCTTGTTATTTCACTGAGCAACCACGCACATCACTGACTAGCATGATCTAAACAGACATGACCTAGACTCCCTTGATAGTCCGGTTTTTCCTATGGACTCAAAGCCCTAACAACTATATAAGTGTTCAAAACACTTGCTCCAATGCTCGTCCTTAGCCTTGATCCATCTCTATCAACCATTGGACTCCATCAAGCTCGCAAGCCTCCATGCTTGTGGTCATTGTCATCCATCGCTAAGGCAATCATCTACATATGATTTGTAGTAGAGTTTAGAGATGATTCCTGCATACACAACACTCGTGTAGATATTAGCCCACAATTTCATAGTTGTCATCTATCACCAAAACATTCATACCTTAGGGATCCAATCATCAATTGTCATAGAGCTTACAAATGTCTAACCCGCTCAAGATAGGTATAAGCAAGGGGAGACAGTAGTTTGGCTTCTCTTAAGGCTAGGGTGTGGCTTATAGTGAGTAAGCTTGAGAAGGTTTCAAACTTGACATTGTTAGATTTCCTTTGTTTCTTGTTCAAATATTGCATGCATACACATGGCATGTTTAAGGTTCCATTGCATTTGTAAAATGCTTGTTGCATGCATCATACAGGAAACACAAATGAGGCATGTCACACTTGGAGAAATTTGTGCCTCATGATCTATATGAGAATACATCTCCATAAGTGCGACCAAAGGAAAGGAGTGTGCTTCATGCCCATTGAGCAAGCTCTTATTAACTCAAAGGTTAAATGTACTCCACGCGGTTCATGGACTAAGGTTCATATATACCCATTTGGTTCTTAATTGCCTTGGTTCTTATTTGCTCGGTTCTTATTTGCCATTTTCAAAAACTCTTAGGCCATTGAGGGCCACTATTTGAAAAGGAGTGGTTGAGAGTTCCCTTCATGCTCCAACTTAGTATTTATTTGGGTGTTGAGTGAGGGCACTTGGAAATTGGAGAAATTCATTGATTCTACGAAATTCTGGTAAACACGATATAGTCTGGTCTAGGGAGCGTACAGTCCAGTTTATGCCCTAGTGCAAGTGCTTTAATTTGCCGGGAAATAGAGGCCTAACAGAACTATTTTAAAATACCATATGGTCCGGTCTACACGCATGTTCTGTTTCCACATTTTTTGTTTCAAGAATTTATGAAGTGGCCGGATGGTCTAGTCTAGAGATCGAATGGTCCGATCTCTACAATTGAATCATGAGATGCGCTTTGAATCTCACCCTCACACTCAGTGATCCTGCGCCAGCCAAACCCTAGCGCTGCTGATGCCACCATCGATCTGCTATAACCATCATCGCTCACCATGCGTCGTGCGTAGCTGCCACCGCCTCCACCTCTCCGTGCGCGTGGGCCCTTGTGCCAAACTCCACTATAAAACTCTGGCAAGTTGCCATTCTTTCCTCCATTACCAGCAATCATCGCACATTCACCGATGATTGGTTGCATGTTCCCCGTGGTGTTCGATTCCGTCTACTCTAGGGTATTGTGACTCTCCTTTATTCATCGATTGATGCCCTAATATCCGAGAAATTTATTGATTTGATGCAAATGGATTAAATGGTAGTTGTTAGTTGCATAAATTAGGTGATAGCTAACCCTAGATTGCAATTAGTCTCATGCTTATCTATTGATTGCAATTCTAGGGTTTATCTCTCATCTAGTTTGCAATTAGTTTTATTGCCCATTATTTAATTGCAATTCTAGATGACTTGCACCAACCACATATAGTCGATGATCACTGTTGTTCTTTGCATATTTTTCTAGTGCTCATATCCTTCATTCAGAGCTAGAATTTCTATTGTGCATTCTCACCTAGTGGTGTTTTGCTTGTAGATCATTTTCATAGGTTCTATACTTATCATATGTCTACCCATGTGCATGCACTAACAGCTTTTAGTTGATCATTCAGTCAAATAGTCAGATATGGCAGGATTAGGAGATCAGGGTAAGGGCAAGATGCCCGAGCAAAGCAGAGGTAGGAAGAGGACCATGCTGGACCTAAAGACAGAGAGAGCCAGACGGGTTCTACAATACTTAGAGCCCATGGAGCAGTCTTGCAGGACACCCGGGTCAGTGTCGATCCATGAGAGGTAGCCTGAGACAGACAACCCAGACCTGAGGAGGAGCAGCAGGAGGAGGACAGTCCCAGAGCTATACACGGGGATCCGAGCCCCAACTTGGGCATAGCATACTCTGGCCTCTCACTAGAGAGGTTTGTCGAGAACTGCGGACCAAGGCACCACTAGGCAGTCTAAGAAGGAGGAGGAGTCCGAGGAGGAGCCAACAGAGGAGGACTTTGAGGAGTCTGAGTTAGAGGAGTCTAAGGAGGAGGAGCCATAGCAGTAGGCATCATAGCCATAGAGGACAGCCCACCGGGTAGGAGACCCGCAGTGCACCTGTGTTGTGTGCACTAGGAGACTGGTACCAACAGCTGGAGAGAAGGACATCCTTGACATACCCACCTGGGATCTCAAGGTTCGTCGCCTTGTGCCGTTTGAGGAATGGGTTCCCGTCCCAAGTGACCCAGCTGGAGGAGACATGCTTTGGACAGACCTGTAGAGGAGGATAGGTTAGGGACTTCGTCGTTATCTCACCAAGAAGGGCAAGGTTGGAGTATTTGTGCCACAGTAGTATGTGACCTATCAGTCTTTGAGGAGAGCCATTGGCACAAATATGGAGCAGTAGTTCAACTATATGCCTAGACAGGCAGAATTAGTCAGCACCCCCTAGAGGTACATAGAAGATATAGTGCTAGAGTTCTATGCTTCACTTTGGATAGCCAGAGATCACACTGAGATTTGGTTCATGTTCAGAGGAGTGCCCAAGCGTCTGAGTAGGCAGGATCTTATTACTGCACTTGGCCTGATAGCCTCAGACACACAGTTGTACAGGTGTGCCTATGGTGATTGGGCTCCACCTCATAGACCACATGGAGGGATGCTACCTCCAGACGACATGGTGTCTATAGCTTTTCAACCACCTCACACCTCAGGGTTCGACAGATGCCCTACACTACTCACTTCAAAGGGTAAGGTTGTCAGAGCGATAGTCACCAGGACTATCATTCCTAGGTCAGGATACAGGGTGGAGTTCACCTTGCTGCACCAGTGGGCAATTGCAGCTATGCTACGCAGACAGGTATTTGACTTGACGGACCTGATGATAGCAGAGATGGAGGAGGTTATTTCATGGAGGGTTGGAGGACGTCACCTAGTCTATGCACTGTATATCTGTTTTCTGTTTAGTAGACTTAGACTAGTGATGGAGGAACTGTATATCGCATTCCCTGGGATCACCACCAGCTAGGCTCCATGTGTACCTAGGGGATTTGATGTAATAGTTGTTGGCACTAGTAAAAGTGTACCAACGAGATGCACATCATGTGTTTCTGAAAATTCTTACATGGATTTAGAGGTTGTAAATAACAATTCCATGAAACAATTTGATATTCAGTTTGGTTCAATTTTGACATCCAAAGTAGATGAAGTATTTAGTATTGACCCAAAGCCGAGGATGACTTTGCTGCAAGGGGAGGAGGATGATGAGGCCATGGCTCATCAAATCAGTTCTATC
This sequence comes from Eleusine coracana subsp. coracana, assembly GCA_032690845.1. Taxonomy (NCBI): domain Eukaryota; kingdom Viridiplantae; phylum Streptophyta; class Magnoliopsida; order Poales; family Poaceae; genus Eleusine; species Eleusine coracana. The sequence goes on along the minus strand of CM064428.1, from coordinate 39,444,661 downwards.
AGTAACTTGGGAATTATTTGCAACATTTCATTAGTTGAAGATGGTAACTCTCTCGATAAGAATTTTCTTCAATTTGGCGCTCTATCTTCTGATGAAAACTATTGCAAGAGTATGGATAAAATATTCTCAGCCATATATCTTTCTTCATCGAAGATTGCTTTTGTTGGTGCTAATTTATGTGACAATATAAATATGAAGTCAGGAGAATATATTTATGTGGTGCCATTCAAATTAAGATTATTGAGAAGGCACAAGTTGATATGCGACAAAAATTGTTCCAAGACTAATCAGGTCATGTGAATATTAATCAAGATGTCTAAATGTTGGCGTTAGGCAAGGTGCCATATTTTTATACTATTTCCTGGTCGAGTCCTAGCATGAGTCATGCTTGAGTCCTAGTTGTTTAATAGGATTGTGCCTATGTTCACAACAAATTGTTTAGTTAAACTTTGTCAAGTCAGTTTGGTCTAATCTAAGTTGGAGTCGGACCAGGTTCTGTGTTGTGTTCGGTTCCAATTCATTGGCCTGTGTGCCTATATGTCTGGGGCATTCCCATGTGAGAGAGGTCAAGTTTTATCGTATTTTCTATCTCCATGTTGAGCGTTGCACCAGCCAAAAAGATGGTGATTGCTTCTGCCATGGAGAATTGAACTCAATCCTTTGGATTTTGTGGAGTTCATGATCAAGCTCTTGCAGCCTAGGCACTTCTTGGATTCTTCCCAACATCCCATCCTTTTGATCATGGCACCTAGTGTTACAGGTGGAAGGAACTTATCTAGGGTTTGATTGCAATATTGTAAGTAGATCCTCTATCATTTATATTCGTTGTTGCTGGTGTAAACTTGAGTAAATGGATTACTATTTCCTGTTGTGGATAACCCTCCTATATAGTGTTGGTCAATTGTTGTTGCTACCTGTTTGTCTGTCGTAAAGGGTCAACTTGAGGGCATCGTATTGCTAAATACAGATATTGGTTCAATTGATTTATATTCCTGCTGTTGCGAATTACTTTATTCATTAGAATACATTGATTGATGTGTTTATGATTCCATCCTTGCTGCATCTATCAAAGAAGAAAGAATACATACTTGCTATTAGTGTGTGTCAGTTGTTTATACCGTGAAAGATTGGGACAAATTTTGGACAAACGTCGTTGTGTCTTTATCAGGATCACGGTCAGCCTCTAGCCAGTAGACAGATGAGAAGGAGTCACTGCCATCCACTCACGAGCAGGAGGCTCATCTAGAGATGGTGATTCCGGAGTCAGCCAGTGTAGGAGCATCACCGCAGCTGACAGTTTCTGAGACAGATCAAGCCTCCGCTATTGTAGTGATAGCAGGACGCCTAGGTGACTTCATCTAGAGCACTACATATGAGAGGTGAGAGATCATGGGCATACTAAGGATGCACACCGAGCAGCAGTAGATGAGGATGATGACTCTTCTGATAAGTCACTCGAGGACAGGGTAGTCAGCAGCCTGGAGTACCTTCACTTCAGCAGCTTCACCAGCTCTAGACACAGAGAGGCCCCTTCATGGTGATGATGATGATGCAGTTTGGCAATAGCGCGCCTTCACATTCAGAGGACTTTCAGATAGGGGGAGTAGGATCTTCTTTCTCACCTTCACAGTTGTTATGTCCCACCCCTCCAAGGTCGGGCCTGATTACATCTGGCAGCTCTCTAGGACCTTAAGACTGCCCTCACAGACCAACACATGTCTTTTCTATGCACTTTGTCCTCACTCGTGCGCACTCGGGATAAACTTCTCGATTGGTCACCCATTCCTAAATTGCTCCAAGCCAAGCACGCTTAACTTTGGAGTTCTTTACAGATGAGCTTCTAGAAAAGAAGTTGTAACTTGTTGGTATGATTATTCTATCAATCCTATTAAGCATTGGGCCAGGATGTTACACTCTCACCCTCTTAGAAGATCGACGTTCTCGTCGATCAACCCCAAGCCAGGAACGTCCCCTCTTGGCCATGTTCGTGTGCCCAGTGCCAGCGCATATGCCATGTTGTGTGACCACTCTTTGGGCCCACACCAGCCATGCACACTATGTCTATGCAACTGCGATGCAACACGCCCGTGAAACTGCGAGGGTCGGCTCTGATACCAACTGTAATGTCCTACCCCTCCGTGGTCGGGCACGCTTACATCTGACAGCTCTCTAGGACCTCAAGACTACCCTCACAGATCAATACATGTCTTTTCTGCGTAATTTGTCCTCACTTGTGCGCACCTAGAACAAACTTCTCGGTCGGTCACCAATTCCTAAATTGATCCAAGCCAAGCACGCTTATCTTTGGAGTTCTTTGCAGATGAGCTTCCGGAAAAAAAAGTTGCAACTTGCTGATATGAGTATTCTATCAGTCCTATTAAGAAGAAACCGGACTATCAAGTAGGTCTAGATCATATCTCTTATGTCATACTAGTTGGTGATGTGCAAGGATGCTCAGTGAAATCACAAGGCACTAGGTGACAGTGCAAAGGCCAAGGAGCTATTGGATAAAGCTGAGAAACAAAGTCAAGCGAAGACGAGGAGTTTGAGCGTCTGTAGATTGAGACCGGACAGAGGGGTCGTGAAGACCGAACTACACGGTCACTAGAGGAAACTCAGATCAGAGGACTATTGGTTGTGAGTAATTTGTTGACACAAAGACCCATAGAGACCGGACGGGGTGTAGAGATCAGACGGTATAGTGTAGAGATCAGACGGTACGGTCTGTATGGATGGGAAGAAAATAGAGAGGAAACAGTTTGGACAACGTTCTGGAATGGATAGGAATCAGGGAGACCAGACAGTATGGTCTGTACAGCAGGAGATAGCGGATAGAAAGCAACAGCTCTGGAGGAGCCGTTTGGTGAAGACAGGACTTTCCGGTCTGGATAGAGACCAGACTGTATGGTTTGTACGTCCAGAGAGATTTTTCGTGGAGCAACCACTAGTTTAAGGTTGGAAGCCTATATAAAGTCAATGCTAGGGTCTTGGAGACCGCCTTTGACCATTGGGATAGCTGGGATCATCAATAGGGAGCCAAAGGAAAAAGGAAGAGCACTAGGAGATATTGGATATCTTGAGAGTGCTACAAAGAGTAACTTGAGCATCTATACACATCTAAGTCTACTAGGGTGTCCTTAAGGGTGTGATCAAGGTTGTTACTCTTGGTCTACCGTAAGACCTAGACCGCTTAGGCGTCGGTGATTAGCCTATCAAGGTCGGTTGTGAATATCATCATACGTTTATACATGGTTTGAGCCCGCTATTGAAAAGAGCATCGATAGTGAGCGACCGTGTCGGCTCAGGGAGTTCGCCAAGTTCTCAACGAAGGTGAGCTTGTGCCTTGGTGGCAGCGGTGATGCAACCATGTCTTTACTCCGGGAGTGATTACGGGCTCATATGCGAGAACTACACTTTGTGGCGGAAGTGACCGACACTCCGATTGGAGTGGTCCAACAAAAAGTAGGGGAAGGCGCCATCCTTCCGAGACCTCGAAAAAAAATCATGAATATTTCTTGACCCCTCTCTTACTATTTCATAATTTTATGCTATAGTTGATAGATTGACTTGAGACTTGTATAGGCTGGTGTGGCTTAGCTTTCGTATTGCTTGTATCATGAACACCAGCATGCGTAGAGTCTGGACCTCCTCGAATTGTTAGGTTGCAATGATTGCTAGGGTTGAGAGAGAAAATTGAAGTATTTGTTGATTTCGATCGACATACCGATTCACACTTCCGCCCCTCTCGGTACGCCTTCAATCCTTACAGAAGGTTAAATTTAAATGAGATAACAAATCAAGGGTCAGGATTGTGTGGGAGATTTTTAAGTGAGTTTAGATGGATAGATGTTTAGTTTTTATAGTATAGATTATATAATATAATAATAACTTATCAAAATTAAATATTAAGAATCAGGCTCCTTTTGATCACATTAACCAATTTGATGTGACATGTATATAGAGTCACGTCAAATTAACTGACATGATTAAGTACCATGTTAAAGAATCATATTAAATTGGACCATTTTCATGACATGTCATTTGGACACGCTAAACTGATTTGCGTGATCATATTTATTTGTCACGCAAACTGTTTGGCGTGATCAAAATGAGCCATATCCAAAAATTGGAAAAAAGATTCTATACATACCTGCTGTATACTCTCTCCCATGCAGCAGCAGCCTAATCCACGTTGGTTGTCCATCCAATGAAGCAAGTAATTAGCACCAAGACATTAGGCAAAGCCACCGATCGAGCCGCTGAAGGAGCCGATATCATCAACTAAGCCAGCCGGCCCCATTATTTCCATCGCAACTTCCTCCGCCGAATGCAAGCGAGCAAAAATCAGAAACAAGTCAGCCCTCCCCGATTCAGATCGGAGACGACGGTGGTTGGCCTTCTTGTCCTTGCCTGGCGATGACGGCAGGCGGCCTTCTCGTCCTGGTCGTGGGTGACGATGAAGAGCGGCCTTCTCATGGTGGCTGTGGGCAACGACGGACGCTGTTCTCATTCTTGCCGAGCGATGTTGGCAGGCGGCGCCTTCTCGTTCTGGCCATGCACGAGAAAGCCATGTCCTTCTCATCCTTGCCGTGCCGTGGGCGATGACGGGACCGTCCTTTATCTCCTAGACGTGGGCAACTACGGCTATTATATCTTGCGTTGATACTGCAGACAAGAATGCAACCAGCCCATCTTTATGCTTATGTTCAAATTGACTGACAGTAGTTTTTAGTACTAGGATACAAGCATGTTCATTTGTAAGCTAACAACTTAGGTTGCTCAGGGCAATTGTTGGCACTGTGTCAGTTCCATTGTAATCTGTTATTCTATTGCATAATTGCTTAATGATCAACAAGGAATAATACATACACGGCATTTGACACCTGAGCTTGGAAATTCAGAAGGATGAAAGGTTCTTCTAAACATTTATATTGGAAACCACCATGATAGTACATTAGCAAAAGTACAGTTGATTGTTGCATAAAAAATTTGTTACAAGATTCTACTATTCCTGGACTACTGAATGATTTGCTACTTCATCAAAATGTAATTTCCTAGCAGTCGAAGCCTCTTGATCAACTCCAAGTAAAAGGCTTGTATAACCTCCTTGCATCACAGGGGTAACCATGGACTGAAAGTTTGAGGGTGCAATGTGAACACCATAGATATTGGTTGCCAGGTTTGGGGGTGCGATATGAACACCAACATTTTCATTGAAAGATCCCTTTTTAAAAGATAAATAAAATCATATTTCAATCTATTCTGTTCCACATATATGAAAAGAGAAAAAAAAATCAAACCAGCTTATCTAACTTACAATTAATTGCTTTGGATCATGTCCAACTTGCCCATTGTTCGGTGTAGTCTTTGAAGCTTCACCTGTAGGTTACAAAAGAGGAGTTTATTGCTGGGTATACTAGAATGAGGAAGGAAAAAAATACATTTTTCTACAGGTCACATTACCACTTTTTTAGCAGCCTTCTTATTGTTCCTTTTTTTTCAAGTCCACTTCTTCCTCTTTTAGTCTTTGAACCTTTTATTACTGGAGGAACTCTTATTGATATTTTACCCTTTAATATGTCTTCAACACATTCATTAGAACTTTGAGCAACCTCTTAAGATGTGGGAGGTGTTTGGCTTAGAAAGCTATCTGTTTCCAAGTCCAATTTATCTATAGCTTTCTCTAATTCATCAAGAAGTGCTTTATCAACTAAGCACATCAATGCAACCGATGTCGCCTTTCGAGACATACGGCAACTTGGGCTTTCAAAGTTACCTCATCCTTTTTTTGTTTCTCACAAATAAATCCTCTTTTTGCATACTTTGTCCATCGATGCAATATATACTGAGTTGGCAAGACAAAAACTTCATTGATATTTAATACTCTAAGAGCATGCTTGCACAATATACCTGCACGGACATAGTATATAGTTTATATCCATATGTATAAATTGTGAGGGAATGCAATTAAAAGTTGTATGTACATAGCAATGAATTCAAACTTTCTGCATGAACAAGATATGGTTATATCCTCAGAATTAAAGCAAACTACTGCCTCATCTTCTAATGCCATTGGCATAACCCTATAAGTTTTGATTAGCCCATCAGTTTGCAACAATTGACATGAGATTGAAAACTGTTCTTTAAACTGCTCCTCAAACTCAGAATAAAGCCTCCTTGTATAAACTTCAGTAGCCGTTTTAGCATAGGAAGATCTCAGATATAAGTAACTGGGCTTGAATCTCTGGACTTGAAGTCTGAATCCGCCTAATTTTCTCTGAGTCTAGTGCTGCATTTCTCACATTCTTCTAGGAGCTCCGAAAGACAAAGTTTTCTTCTAAATTGTTTCTTAAAAACATTATTCAAAAACCCTCACTCCTCTGTGTTGAGATCATATCAGCAGTGAACGAGTCACGAAAGATAGCAGCCCAGTGCTCTCGCATATTATATAGGTTTTGTAACCATTCATTCTCTTGCAGTTTATAACGACTTAACAATTCATTCCATCCCTTGTCAAAGTATGCGACTGACCTTTCTTCATATACACATCTCTTAAATTCAGGCAGAAACTTGGCATGTGCTTTAATTACATGATGAAGATGCTTACCTGCATTTTGACAAATATGCCACAAACAAAGACGATGTCTTGTGTTCAGAAATACAATGCTGATTGCCGCTGCCATTGTAGCACATTGATCTATGAAAATTGTAGTTGGATGTTTACCAGACATAGCTGTGAGAAATGTTTCAAAAAGCCAAACAAATGATTCAATGATCTCATTATATAACAATGTTGCTCCAAAAATAATTGTTTGCTTGTGATGGTTAGTTCCAAGGAGCGGAGCAAAAGGCATTTCAAATTTATTAGTTTGAAATGTGGTGTCGAAAGATAGGGCATCACCAAAGCATGCATAATCCATTATTGATTGACCATCTGCCCAAAAGAAATTGGTTATTAGACCACTGGTTTTCTCTATTTCTATGGCATAAAAGAAAGTAGGATCCTCTGATTGTTTTTTCTTCAAATATTCTAGAAGAGATTGTGTATCATTTGCTGGCAAATATTTCTTTCGCTCACGACCAATCTCGTTATTGGAATCCACCCTTTGGAAGGGCACATCCTCAGCTCCTCCATACCATTGTTTGAAAAAGTCATACACTTGGGCAGGCCTTATTCCAGCTTCTCTTATTTGACCAATGAGGTGTTTATCTGCCTCTATAATACGCCTGTGGGACCTCAACTTGTCTCTCTTGTTTGGACTAGCACAATAATGGTTGTGTTCGAGGACAATCTTCTGCAATGTCCATACTCCCTCGCGAGAAACATAAAACTGAACACAAGCTTTGCAAGACGTCCTAGTAGTAGCATTTTCTTTTATAGTGTCATGTGTTGAGTGGTGAACTTTTAATCCTTCTTTACTGCAAACAAAATGCTTTTGATAGATAGTTTTGTCTTCCCTCCGCCTTGTGTCGCTCTTTCTGATACTAAAACCAATATTAAAAGCATATCGGTTATACATTTCATATGCTTCATCCTCTGATTTGAAAGTCATTCCAACTTCGGGTACTATTACTTTTCTTGCACCATCTATATCATCGACCTACAAAACAAATGGTTAAAGAAAGAACAACTAGAGTGTATAAAATAAAATTGTTAAATCTCAAAATTGTTTTTTCTTTTATTGTACCTCATCTGCCGATCCTTAGCGTGCCATGGCTTCAGGTATTTCTTGAATCGGCATGATTAACAATGCATCTGATGTAGTCGATGTTGAAGAATTGGTGACTGAATCACCATGACATAACGATGATGTCAGCTACACAGGAGTTGGTGTTGGGATGGATGAATGGCAATTGATCATGGTCTCATTGGTACAGGCCGCAATGACGACAGATGATAGCGGCACAATCTCAGCAGGGACAACCGAGCGCGGTGATGATAACGATGTTGATCGAGGCATGATGTCAACCATGGCAGCGGTGGCAGCAGGCTTGGCAGCGGCTTCCGTCTCAATCAAATCGTGATCTTCCATGGTTGTCCTAGGATGCAGGTCTTTCGCCTCAAACCCAACTACGAGCAAACTGCATTTGGCGGAGGAAGTTGCGATGGAAATAATGGGGCCGGCTGGCTTAGTTGATGATTATCGGCTCCTTCGACGACTCGATCGGTGGCTTGGCCTAATGTCTTGGTGCTAATTACTTGCTTGGTTGGATGGACAACCGATGTGGATTAGGCTGGTGCTGCACGGGAAAGAGTATACAACAGGTATGTACAGAATTTTTTCCCCGAAAATTTAGTTTTTTGAGAGCTATTCACAAAATATCACTTGTGGAAGGGTCAACATGTAAAAAAAAACTTCCCGTGGCAGTGGCACTAATCTTACAGAGCTCCAAAGATTGTCGGAGTCAACAACGTGGACGAGAAACACAGCCCATCCATGGCTGCCGCCGGCGACACGCCGGAGACGGTGGAGGTGACACTGCGCGCCGTCGGCCCGTCCCGCCCCACGACAGTTCGCCTTCCTCCTCTCCTCACGGTCGGTGATACCCTTCTTCTTATTGTTGTTGCCCTAGGTCCCGTCTCTAAATCTCTAATGCTCTCCATCTAGGTCGCGGATCTCCGCCGCCGCGTCGCTCACGACCGCCGTCTCGTAGCCCCGGAAGAAGGTCGCCTCCGCTTGGTATTGCGGGGGAAGACGCTTCCGCGCCAGGACGACGCCCATGTCAACCTCCGCGACGGGGGTGACTGACCGCTACCATATTCCCCTTCTTTCTTGATTGTCATTTGCTTGGTGATGCGAAATTTATCTTCAACTACCGTCTACATGGGCAGTTGAAGTTTGGAAAATTATATATTGCATCAAATTCTTCTAAGGTCACTTATTTGTTTCTGTGTTTTTATTATAGATACTCTAATAGTGGCTGTGGCTCCTAAGCCACCTGCTAATCATCTCCGTGGTGACGACGACAATGATGATGAGGAAGAACTCGTATAGTTTTCTCTCAATATTTTCTAGGCGCTTGTACTTGGGAGATGTTTTGATGTTCCATGTACCAATTATGATGTCCCTTCAATTTTGTAGAAGTTCAAAATACCGCAAACAACCACTAGGTGGAAGAGGAAAATCTTTACATTTCTTCGAGACAAATTGAGATTACCTGGTAATTGGCATGCATGGTGTGCCTCTGGTTGGAACGAAGTGATAATGCAATGAACCTAACCTGCGTTTTGCTTCTTCAGATATTATCCTGATGGTACTGTTTTCCCTTAGTATGAAAGCATGGGTGATTATCTCAATGTGGTTCCTACTGGCACCTGTTGCTCAAAAGTATGGCATTGGACCTTTATATGTATGTAATTCCTTCAAAATATGCTGCTGCAACTGCAATATCCGTAGTATAATCCTGGGAGTTTGCAAATTGCAGTGACCAAACTTACATAATTCGTCGATAGATCTTATTTACTACTGTTTGCTCTCTACCCAGATCCTTGGTACGGGCTTCATGATCATAATTCTTAATCTCGGAAGACGGCAACAAGGTGATGTTAGGTATATTTTTTTGTCCATATAAATGTACATTACTGTAATAAATAAACCTTTATTGAGAAGGAAAATAAACCTTTCCAACATTGTATTCTTCTATGCATTGTTAAGAACTTGGTTGTTTAGCATGAAGACATGATGCGTTATGATGTATGGCATAATTGCTCTCTGTCCTGTCATTGGTTAGATAAAAACTGTAGCGAAAGTATACCCTATTCCTTGGATTATGCAGGAAAAAAAAATCTTAGCAGTCACACTAGCTCAAATTCTATTGGTACCACAATATCAATCCCTGTTTTCCTTTTGCTTGACAGGTGTTGCTAAAGTAGTTACAGGAATTGTTTTGAGAAAATGTAGTTACTCCAATTTATCATACTCTGGGCTTGTTTTAAGTAGGAGCTGTGAATATACTTCTGATGTATATGTTTCTATCATGCTGATGTACCAAATCTATGCGTTTTCCTATCATTAGGCTCGGGACAACAACTACTTCTTTTAAAACATTCTGAAAAGAAGAGGACCCCATTCACACGACACAAAGATGTTGCTGTACAAAATATAGTTTTCATAGCAGCTGAACAGATTATTAGAAGAGTATAACTGGAAACTACAGATACAATTTTTCAACTTTTAACTTTCCATTTGTTCTACAGTGCATACTCCATATTTAACGAAGACTTCAGGGAGCTGCCAGGAACATTCAATGCAGAGCGCATAGATAGAGACATCCGTGCCGGTCAATTATGAGGCCTTTATTACCTGCGTTACATTTATTATGCTACCTCTGCCATGCTTGAGGCACGGCAGGAGTCGCCTTCCTTCCTTGGTACCACCTGCATGAGCCTTCCTCTGGTACCTGTTGGGCCGTGCTTTTCCCTTATTTTCCTTTCCTTACAAATTACTAACCTTTCTCTTAATCCAAGGTTTGACAGGGAAATCAGCTGTTTAAAAATATTACATCAAAACAAGTCATCTTCTTCTGGCATATCCATCCTCAACAAATTAATCACATGCACCATTCACCATCATAGTTAAACTTTGCATCGTTTCCTAATTCGTTCCTGCCGCGACATTGCTGTGATAAAGCACAACACGCACACAAGAAGAATGAGGATGTGGAGCTTATGAAATTATTATTGATAGTCTTGTTTGCGCCAATAATTTACATCTTCTAGTAAAAATGAGAACCATCTTTGATGTGCAGCAACAGGAACCAAAAAAAAAAAAGATATATGAAAAATCACGTGTAGTTGTGTACCTTAGATTGGCATGAAATTTGACACTCTACATAAGCCTGGAATTGTTTGGAGTACTATGAATGTGCAGCAAGAAGTTGTTCTGTTTTGGAGTTGTATTTATTTAGCTGGTTGATTTTGTGACCAAATCTTTGATTAAGAGAAAGGTTAATTAATTTGCTTGGGGGGAAGAAGCAAAGGCCCGAGCCACGGACACAGATGCAGGTGGGGAAGGAAGGCACGCCACTCCTGTCGTGCCTCAAGCACGGCAGAGGAGTCGCGTCCAGAAAGTATACTGGTCGTTGTCTTCTTTTGTGCCTGGAAATTAGTAGTATTTTAGAGGAGCCCTTCTAGGGTTCAAGATATTTCTTTCCTGAATAGATGAAACCTCGTACATGTTGACAGTGGTTAAATACATGTGCACTTTGCAGATATTTGTATGTTACAGCGGTTATGAAGCCGTTTGTACCGTACACTTCCCTTGCTGTTGAAACCTGAATAGAAAACAACTGGCTTATTGGCCACACTGGGTGGATAATTAAGATATGCATTATGCATTTGGGAACTGGGATGATCACCGTTAGTTCAAGCAAATTCAGCTGTGACACCGTTCACCAGTTTGAATGTGAGGCAGAAGCATCGAGACGATAACATGCAGATTCACTTCAACTCATCTCACATCATGAATATACACAAGTACAATCTAGCATGCTTTCTAACATCGTACAAAATTCTCCTTTTGACATCTAAACATTCCTTAAATAACAATCACAAATAACACGAAAGAAGCACCGCAAAGTTCAGTTTCTGGCTCTATTTACTGACTTAAATTCAGAGATCAACTGTCATATAATGTTTCCCCTTATTAGTGAAGTTCAAAACCCATTCCAGTTTCCTCTAATCTAACACCTCAACCTCGACCAAGAAGATGGAGCTGAGAGCTGACAGGGTGGTGGTCTGAGAGGATCAAATCTGGAGGACTCCAATACGAGAGTTGCTTGGTACCCTTTCCTAGCCATAATATGCGATTGCACCTGATTAATTTTCCATGAGACAAAAGAGTTAGCATCTTTTGAAAAAGTTGCTTGCCAAATCATGAAATATGTGCTCGAGAATTCACATGTTCAGAAATACAGACATATGTCCTTATGAATACAGTATATTTGGAAAGAGACTTTGACCATGCCGGCGATCTTTTTTTCCCTGTTTCGTTAGGAATCTCTCCAACGTATCTGCTTGAATTTCTTTCATACTTGTAAGTGGGTGGAAAGTTAAACAAGCCTTCCTTCCAACCAAGAAAAGTACTCCCGCTTAGTAGCTCCTTTGTTAGCTGAAATATAAACATATGGCTGATAATTACATTCAGAAATCAGCAGAAACTAACTTATTTGTTATTACTGGATGTAGAGTTGTCAAAGTGACAAAACTAATCATCAGACCTGGTCATACTTCAAAAGATCGTCCCACCTCTTCATAGCTACCAGATGTCCTACTTCACCATCCGAAAGGTCAATGTGGTAGTTAAGATCTCCGAACCAGAAAATTCGACTGCTCCAAAATGAAATTCTGACATCTGATTAATAAATCAAAATTAAAATATTTATCTTTTGAATCATGCTAGATGCAGCGTAAGCTATCAAATAGTGATCTATGTCTCAGAGCTACACTTCGATTGGAGACTAACTCCTCTGGGCGCCAAATCCAGGTTGGTTAGAACATAAATTATTCAGCGCCCATTAGGGCGCGCGCCCTCGTGACGCCGTGACACAGTCCATCACCAGCACCATGTGGTTGGGCCCAACACTGTCTCTCTCCCTTTACTTTATCTCCTTTGACAGTGTTTCTCACCCCCCCTCTCTCTCTGTCGGCGACACACAGGGCCTCTCGCTCTCTCCCTCCCTCTCCCTCGGCGACAAAGCATATGCTTTGGCGGCCATGGCAGAGAGCTTGGTGGTGGCGCGAAACTCCCTCTCTCTCTGACAGTCCCTCCCTCTCTTGCTCTCCCTCTAGCTATAGATTAGCTTTGAGGGTTGGGGGCTTCTTCTTCCCCTCCGACTATAGATGAGAGTCTAAGGGTGGTGGGAGAACCGGCGATGGGTGGTGGTGAGGCGGTGTGGTGCGTGGTCGGCAGGGGGTTGGGGTCGGGGCTGGCTCCTCGGCAGGAGGTGGGTGGTGTGGCGCTCCGACGAGACCCTTTTTCATCGGGGCAGTTTGGGGGTGGGGGTATGAGTGGGCGATGGGGTAACGGCGATGGGGGCGACGTTTGATTGTTGTTATGTACAAATCACAAACAGGGGAGTTTTTTTTTTATCAAACATACCTGTAATAAAAGTTAAGTAAAACATACAAATACAGGTATATCATACAAGGATACGGAGAACAGCTGTCCCACGCAACAAGCAGAAAGGTCCCCAGAAAATGTGCAAAATACAACGAAGTCCCTGGACCTTGAGCTCGCCGAAGACGCCCAAATCCACCGACGACCGGCGCCTGCAGACCCGGTCGCCACCACCAACCCTTTACTAGAAGGAGCTCCATCGCCCTGTGGCTTTGAAACGAGCCGGAGAAGACACCCATTGACGGTGAGGATGGTGAGGGCGTCAAATTCAGGTTGTAGAAATTTAGCTACAACAGTGAACTTGTTTGGAAGGTGGTTGGCGTGGCTTGAATTAGTTACTTATTGCAAATTTACAGCCCATAGCAGGAAACGACAGTAACTAACAAATAAAAGGAATAACACAAATATAGCGAAGGAACAAGTAACACAATTTTAGCTTGGTCCAAGAGAAGTTTCTTTTAAAAATATGACAGTTTGCTAGCAATAAGTATAATATGGAACAGTTAGATGGGCATCTTCAATGAATGTGCAGTATTCCTAAGGGCATCTACAATGCAAAGTGCTTAAATAGATCTAGAAATCTTGATGAACACTCTAAACGCCTGATATATAAACACCTAATGCTAAAAGTAAACTCTTATATTTTTAGTTAAGCACCTCCCTTGTACATGCCCTCTGGCCAGGGGTGGAGCCAGGAATTGAGCTTAGGGGAGGGGGGGGGGGGACCTGGCGACGTCGATAACCCATAGGAAAATTATATGACATGGTGATACATATGCACATATAACTACCATGGTCACACCAGAGCTCAAAGCATCACAACGATTCTTGAACCAAGTGTCGTTTGTAATTGACTAGGTCTCTTTCAAACGGAGTAATTCTTTCTTCTTAAGCTTGTGGCAATGCAGAAATATTTGGACAGGACCGGCCCTGAGGGGAGGGCTGGCAGGGCGGCAGCCCAGACCCCTGATCTTAGAGAGCCTCATCCCACATCATATCTATAGTGTACGCATGTATGTATAAAGCCTAATTTTCTTTTTTCATTAATCAGCCATATATTATTGGTTCCGGATACTAATTGATGTCATGAAGATTAATTGATTTGATCAATTTCTTTTTCAATCAAGGTGACCAGAAATTTTATTTTTTAAATATAGAGGCCCTGACTTTTAGGTTCGCCCTGTACCCCTAAAATCATAGGTCCGGCCCTGTATTTGGATCAGAAATTTTCTTGATAACTTGATCACTGGTTGCCCTAGGATTTTCAGCACTAGAACCGGCTTAAAAAACTAGAAATGGTTCTTATCCTTTTTTGATAAAAATAAAACGATTTATCATAATTATAATCCTAGTATGGTTGGGGATTAGGATGGCAGGGAGGAAACACAAGATGATGCATACCTTTTAGGAGATTACAGCTTGCTCTAGTTCTAAACTCTTAAGCTGCATGCAGCGGCGTGGTGTGGCGTTCCATCAACGATGGCCAACAGCGCACGGCGGCGCGAATAAACAATATGAATAATATGCAAACAGTCTATCCGCGATGGTTTCGACCGACAGGAAAAAATGGTCTACCCTATGATGAACGAAGGAGTTTTCTGGATCGGCTTGCGATTGAGTACGACAAGGGCTAACCAAGAGGGCCAACATTAACTTAAGCCTTAAGCATGTAATTAGTACAAAAATTTAAAAACCAGGACGTTCGGGGGGGGGGGGGGGGGGGCTGCTTGCCCCTCCTTGTCTCCACCACTGCCTCTGTCATGGATTCGTTTCACATAAGGTAAAGTTACTGGGGGTTCAATTAGTTGGACATCATAATCATAAACCCTTATGTTTTCAGTTCCAAATGAAGTTATCCACTTTGTTGAAAAGAAAGGTGTATAAGCTAAGAAATGGGGAATTCGTACTCGTGTGAAGGAATCATCAATGGTTGACCAGCAGAAAATAAGGAAGAAAATCTTGTTCTCCGTAGAATTTCATCAACATCGGAGTTCCTTTTTTGTTGATCCCCAGACTTATGGCCAGATGCAAGATGGGAGCAGACAAAGCACAGTCTCGTTTGGAAAAGAGACATGCTGATAGAAAATTGATCCCTACACAAGGAAAAACAAGATGACAAAATAAAAACCAGCATCTTGATTTCAGATTACATGAACAGATAATAGAAATGTGCATTCTACAGGGTTAAGGATGACCTTGTTGCCCATGTAGCCCAGGAGTCCAACACCAACTGAAGCTACCTCTAAATTGTTAACATGTCGCTTCAGTTTCCGGGAAACCCATACAGAAATATATATGCCAACCATTTGCTTACCAGCAACACGCACATAATTTCCACAAGGCTCCGAAAATTCTCTTTCCCCCAGATTAGCACATTCCTCGACAGTAACACAAGGTGACTCATCTTCTGATTGCAATCAGATATGCAATCAAGAGTATTGAGAACATCAAATTTCTTCTGCTGTTCAAAACATAACATGCCAAGATTTCCTAAGCTATGATATTGTCTTTTTATACCAATTTTCAAAGCTACGTCTTGTGGTTCATTACTTTGTGGGTATTCCACAATGTTAGTGCTGGATAGTCCAAAACTCACGACCCTCCTTATCCCTGTACCTTGTATCAAAACTTTTGACGGAGCATCTAGTGGATGTTCCGGCCAGTCAAGTGAGCTAATCCTGTCTATCCAATTGCAATTAAGCTCAGTTACACTGGTGTGTCTATCTTTGAACTCATTCGAATTTTTAATTACTTCATCTTCAGGTCCCAGTTCTGAATATTCATGTCCATTTTCTGAAGCAACAGGTTCTAATAATGGTGATAGACTGATAGTGGAGCACTGTAACTTTTGCAGATTGTCTTGGATTGCTGAAACTTGTTAAGTGTCCGACTAATGATATCCTCTCATTTCCGTATTGGTTTACTGTCCTCTGCTCCCAAGACATTCCCCGCATTTCAAGGGACTACTTCCTGAAAGCTGAAACAAAGATGAAAGAACTTAAATAGCCTACCATACATAACTATCATGTTTAGTGTTATGTATATTTGATAGTACAACAGTGATTTCAGCAGTTTAGTACCATTGCATGTATGCTTCTACAAATGCAGGGGAAGGTATTCACATTGTCTAAAGAAACATTCAAGCATACATGAAATTAATAAACACTGAATATCATGATTGTGATTATTCTGCCCAGATTGAAAAGTCTATTTTCATAGCATGAGAAAGCACCCACCCTAAAACATATATATCGGCTGGTTCTTCGGTATGAAGCCATTGATCAAGGGCAAGGTATTCATTAGGTGTTTGTCCAGCAACATTCCATGTTCCTATCATCACCCTGGTGGATCACTCTATTATCTAAAATCAGCAGATATTTTGACACAAAATTTGTTGAATATTAAAGATGAAGTCATAAAAATCAAACCTCACGTCTTCATTACTTATGTAGTTAACACAGAAACTCTCTGATTTCCTTCTCTGAAGCCTTTGCATAGAAGGAATTGTTTTCTCTCCTAGAAGAGGATTTGACAGCTTAAAATCAAGAACATTATGGTGTTGAACAATTTACAAAAGAGAAAGGTTCAACCAATATGAGTGTGCCTTGTACAAGAACTTGTGAATCCAGCTGCATCCTGAGTGGTTAGGCGTTATGAGCTAAATGGAAACTTTAAAATACTTATATCACTATGAGTTGATATGGAAAGAGATCAAGGTATTCCGTAATGAGTGGCAAGTTTCTAACTCTGTTACTTTGGATTTTGTTCATGATATTTGCAGCCAAGAAATTTTCATATTTGGTCACTAAAAATATTAAGATGTCTATATTTTCTATGAAAATTATACTGTTGCTTCCCTGCTAAATTTCTGACACCATATTATGATTTCAGTTTTGTAGTGATATTGCTCACAAAGGTTTAAGTTCACGCTTGACTCTTGAAAGGTCATCTAATAGGTAATAACACTTTTATAGTTTACACTAGCATATTGTTCCAATGATGAGATGAGGAGGTTTTTCTATGACCCAATCTCATATATTTCATGAAAATTAATTAATATCATTATTCATGTCTAGTTTCATAACTCTATTTATCACTGAATCAGTATGAATCTGGACTTTATAGCTTTAAGTTATGACACTTCCAAAACTAAAGTAGCAAGAGAACCATTCTTCTGCCACCCTTAGGAAGAGTGGGAGTGTTTCTTTTTTTCTCAATGTAGATAGCAAGCAAGATGGGAAACCGTAGTTCCACAAGCACTACTTCTCAACTAATTATCATGAATGCAATTTTGAAAATCAAAATACATGGTGCAATATGATTGTGTGAAACTGAAGTAGCAAAGATATAGAAATTACAGCAGATTGTATGGCAATAATTCAACCAAACCTGAAGATTTGCTAATCATGTTTTTGTTATCATGTATCTCAAAGAAGCTATCATCTCCAGAGTTATTGCCATCTGTGAAAAGATAATAAAACTTTGATTACAAACAGAGGCATCAAGAATGCAAATTTATATAATAATAATAACAATGTTCATGAAGTTTGTCATACCATTATCTTCATTTTCTGTGTCAACCTCATCTTCACTGAAATCATTTAGTTTTGGCTTAATATTTAGCTATTTCCTCATCACCACTGAAGGCCAAAACAGCTGAAATTCACTCCAGTCAGATCATTTCATGTTATGAAGAACAATACAAGACAAATGATCTAATACAATTGAAACAAAAAATATGCAGAAACTAACTACTACTAAAAATCACTGCTGATTGCTTTCGTCTTTGGACTCTCATAATCTCCAATCCTTTGAGGCCGGCAATGAGCAATGCTCCAGTTCTCTCTCAACTGCAAAAAAATGTAAGCTTTATGTTCCAACCAGCTACTAGGAGGGAGACACCAAAGGGTGAATGATAAGTACATATAGGAAAGATGCAACTAGTGAAGGTGGCATCGGCAACCATGTAAAAGAAAATAACCAGATAGGTTTATCTTTTTCAACACACTTACCTCTTGTCCATCAAATTTCAGAATAACTTTTGGAGGTGTAGGATCCATATTGAATACTTACACTAGTGTTCATTCAGTCATGAAAAATAGGTGAAGTCAACATCAATTCAAGAACCTATACTTTTCTAGAAGAAGAAAACAATAGCGTAGATGTGAGAAATTGATCACTAGTGGTGGAAAAGATCCAAAGCTTGTCCTGTATGAACTTCTACCAATTGGCATGGTCCAACAAGACATTACCCAAGTGAATTGACCAGCACCAGCAGAGGATCACTGCTGGAAAGTGATGGACAGGTGCATATATAGATGAATCATCCTGGACTACATGGATCACTCACTACTACATGCACTGCTCCATGACAAAAGATGAATTAGGTCGAAGCATTGTTGGAAATGGGCAATATTTGTGGTCCATGGAATTATGCACTTTACTTTAGCAAATAGAGAGATGCTAGGATTTTGCTTCTGTCTCAAATAACCATCTAGGACAAGCGAAACATCAAGTCATCGATGTGATAGAGTGGAGAAGAAGGCGATGGAATATGGGAAGCAAGGTTTTTCAAATGGGAACTTAAACACGTTCAACTGGTGGTAAGATAATATTTAATGTTATCAAGCATTTGATGGACATGGGACACGTCAGTATTGGCAACTGCACGCCTATTATTTTGCTGAAAAGAAGTTTTTTCTGATTGCTGACTGTGGCTTGGCACCTACTATTTGCCACAAGGTCAAATGCAAGGTTACTATCACATCATCAATCAGGCATTTCTGAGAACAAGATGCCAATGAGAGTACAGAATAAACAAAATTATGGGTACAAAGAATAAAGACATTAAAGCCAGCGAGTTTATCATCAGACAAATGATTTGGTTAGTTTATTTTGATATGTTATGACAGATTAAAAGTGAAGAAAAAATATAAAGGAATTTTGGTTATCTGCGATTCCCTTTTCCCTATATGGATTGGCAAGAATCCTCGGTAAAGTTTACCGTCCCACTATATGCAAGAGATACGCTTCTCCAACCTGCAAGTTAGGAGAACGTAATCGTCGTTAGGTAAAGTGACAACAGCATCTTTCTCTAATAAGTAAGTCTCAAGGTTGTCGAGCATATTCATGATGCCTTAACTATAGTATTGCGGACCAAAATAATTCAAAGAGACGCGTTGCCTTTATGTTTATAAATCAGAAATTGAGCCCTCCATAAGAAAACTCTAACACTAAAATACTAATATCATGTTGGATGATACTATCTCCGTTTCAAAATATAAGCATTTGTTGACTGTCAGATACATTTGACCATTTGTCTTATTCAAAAAATTATAAAAATATTATTTATTTTATTATAACATATTTTATCATTAGATATATTTTAACCATGACTTATTTATTTTTATATTTTTATAAAAAGAATTGAATAAGATAAATAATCAAATGTGAGTTCTATAGTCAACAAATGCTTATATTTTAAAAGGGAGGTAGTAGTTGATAGCTGTGATATGTAAACCAAGACTCAGATCATATAACCTCTGATACCGCATGCAATCCATCATCAGAGGAGCAATGCTGATAGATTCTGAAATGCATAACTGCTCTGGAGAGAGCGACTCAATCAGACAGCCCCCTCATCTGAATCAGCAGTCCAAAGAACACTACCAGTGCCAGCTTCTCGCTGTCCGGTGAGACGCAGCCTTATTTTTCCTCGTCGTCGATGTCAAAGGCTTCAGTTGCAGGATTGTGTTTGAGGCCTTGCCTGTCTAGTGAGCTCCTGGCACCGCATTTCCCAGCAGGTGCTCGTTGAGCTCTGTGCCGGCCAGCTGGAGGAGGCATTGGTTAGGTCGCTAAGATCAAACGCTTGGCCACACGACGCGTGTGGCTGGGCATTTGGTGGTGGGAGCTGAGGACGGCAAGGGAGTAGAGGCGACGAGCTGGCTGCGGCGGCGGCGGCTGTGAGGACGCCGGAGACGAGCCGGTGTGAGCCTGGTGATGCTGTAGTGGAATGGCTGGTGGGTCACGACAACGGAAGAATGCAATGTAGGTCTTTTTTTTTGGGAGGGGGGGATGGATGGGAGACAAGGTTGACAAAACCGACCGAGCCGGTATAACCGGCCGGACCAGGTTCAGGATTAACTGGTTAATCGGTGTAAGCAGCTGATTAGTCGGGCAATATTTGATTTTGGCTAGGCATGATCGCTCCCCGGTTAACCGGTCGGTCAGGGCGGTTAACCGTTTACAGAAAGATCCAACTCAAAAAATTAAAAAAAATAGGAAATTAATACTAAAAAAGTAAAAATTTAGGTATGATATTTCTTAGATATTTAGCACAAGATTAGACACAAATTTGTAATACATTTAGTTCATACAAGTATAACATAGCTCGTCTATATAGTTCAATACAAGACATTCAAATATAGTTATTCTATAAATAATTATATAATGGGTTTCCACAAATATAAGTATCAGATACATAAAATTCAAATAATTACACTCACACCCATGGATGCGAGTATCACGCGGAGTGATACTCTTCAGTTAACATGAGCGCAATACCACGAGTAGACAACAATGTCGCCTTGTAGTCATTCCAAGTTTATCCAGTCCACGCTACAGTTATTTGCCATTCATTGTGCAACAAATTATAGAAATCAGGGTCCTGCCACTCATAAACCCATTGTAGAGGAGGTTGGGTGTCCGGCGGCGGAGCAATGTATTGGTCATAACCATGGGCATAGGGAGAAGAACTACATGCGCTGATTGAGGACTCACTTGCATAAGGAGAAAGAGTGGATTCCTAGATGATGTTGTCTACCCCTTGTAGTTTCTCTGATGAGGACATCACTCCTAAGGATACATGTAACACTCCTCCAATCCTGGACTTGCAAGGTCCAATGACTAGAGCTCGTACACGACGACTAAATTTAGAGGTGAGCTCGTTCCTACGTTCTTTATTATATGTCACTTTTGATAATGGTTTGCTAGCTAATGATTATATTATAATTAGGAACCATGGAGAGGACCAGGAGATGATGGGAGAAGGACTTGGAGACATGGAGGACCAGCAAGGACGTGGAAGCCAAGGTGGAGGCCCAACCAAAACCGACTTGAGTCTGTTTTGGGGTTCAGGGCCAGTATGCACTAAAACGGATGCCCAGGACGCATACGGACTCGGATTTGGACATTCTACATATGCACGGAAAGATAAGAAGAGGACCTTTCCAATGCCGCTGGTCTCATATTAAAATTTCATCCGGAGTCATCGGGAATCATCAAAACAAGAGAGGGTCCAGAATCTGTTTCGATGCTACGTCGCCTATTTTTGGCCTTTGGGCTTTGTATCTAGTTGAGCCCAATTAGAGGCGCGTCCAGAGGGTCTTGCACGACCCCAGGGTCTTCATATACAGCCACCACCGCACCATTAGGGTCAGGTTTTACTTAGATTATTTTGTTCATAACAGTTTCGCCGTCATCACGGTTTGTGAGACCCCAACTTCGTGAGATTCATAATACATCTGCAATTGTATTGCATTCTTCTTTGTTCTTGCTTGTGTTCTTATTCGCAGGCAGGGATTATCCTTCTCGACGAGGTCAATCGTTTTAGGATGGTTGATAACCAGAGGAGACGTCGTGCTATGATTGCGGGGTTTAGAACGTGCTGTTCTGAAACCAGATCGATTTGTGTGTCGCCTCTGACCAAATCAACGTATCCAGAACCTTTCAGAAGATTGGGAACCCTTATCCACATCAAGTGGTAATCAGAGCTTCAGGTGCACCGTTAGGTTTGCACTACCCTTAGTTAATTTTGTTTTGTGTTCATCCTATCGTCCACAGAAAAGCCTAAATTTTTTTCCCTCCGCCCATAACCACATGTTTAGCCTTTGCATATTTCAATTTCAGAGTCCGTAGTGTTGAGTTTGTGCCCTAGTTCTTGTTTAGTCACTAGTTTAGTTTGTGTTTTTGTCATCAGTAGTGTTTTTCTTGCAATCCTAGCCGCCATCCCCTTCACCATCCTTTGCTTTGTTGGTTTTTTGTGCTAGGGTTGATTGATCGACACACCTAGCCTAGTCCCATCCTAATCCCACCCTAAACACACCATCAACACCCCGAACCAATCCTCACAAATTCCACTTTCCGCTGCCTCCATGTCACAAAAAAAAAATCCTACCCGACCCCAAACCCGACAAGGGTTTCCGGAAAATCGACTCCGACCCCCCTTCGGTAAAACGGGCATAACTTTTCGCTTGGTTGTCCGTTTTGGCTAAAATTTTTACAGGAGATTCTTGACTCAAATTTGGGCATACCCACACTATGCTATGCCCTGTGTGCGCTTGTCAAAAAATTCAAAAAAAATCGGGAAGATAAAGAAAAAATTGATTTAAGTTTAAACCCAACGTTTTCTGCAACTTCAAGATTTTCTGTAGGTCACATCCTACCTCTATTTGAGCTGAACTTTTCTGTGGATTCTCCTCCATTGTTAGTGAGTTGGAGAAAAATATCAAAAAAAAATAAAAAAATAAAAAAATTTTAGGATTTCTACTAGTGCTACATCTAGCCCCCTGAAATTTCTGGATTTGGCTATTTTACACTTAGCCCCCTATTATCGCCTGTTGTGCCTTTGTCTCCTTGTTTCTACTTTGCTATCACTACTGTTCTAGGACATACTTAGACCAGCAACTAGGGACAAGTTACTTGGGCACTTATTCAGCTTTACTATCTGTTTTTTATTTGTGTGCCACTCACATATATATATATTTGGCCTTCCTAGCTCTACATATTTCTTCTGGACAACACATAGGTTCTTTTGTGACCCTTGCAATCGTGGAACACATCTCTCTGGTATCCTTTGCTTTGCTTTTTAGAACTTTGTAAGGGCTTTGTAAGGAGTCTCCTTTTGCTGTGTTGAGAGGCACCACTGCTTAGCTATTTTATAGGGATAACCTTCACTGTTTGTTTCCTATTTTGGTGTGATGGCAGGAAGTGACGACGGAGAGATGGCTTCACCCTCACAATTTGCTGAGTGCGTGAGCCAAGAGCAGCTCCAGAAGGCTTTGCAGGCTGCTCAGAGTGATTTGGCAGAGATGATCACCAGAGCCGTTACTGATGCGGTCAGCAAGCTTCACATTGGAGAAAGCATCGAGCAGTTGGAGAAGTGGGTCTCTAAGTTAACCAATCAGGTTGTCGCGTTGGAGACCACTCCTAAGACCAATGATACGAACACCAATAACAACAACAATGACGTTGAAGACGTCCATGATGAAGACACGGTGTATAAGGCTGATGGCACCATGGATAGATCAGCTACAAGGACCGCATGATTACGACGTCATTTGCAACATAATACTCAAGGTATGGGTGGTTTCCATAACTACAATCGTTGTCCACATGGTAACTATGCTCTAGATGACCCGTATGCTAAAATTAAGTTTTCAATTCTTTTGTTTTCGGGTCAGTATGATGGTGATGTTTATCTTGATTGGGAGATGACTGTAGAACAAAAATTTAATGCCCATCTTGTTCCTGAACAACATAGAGTTAGACAAGCTACTAGTGAGTTTAAGGACTTTGCTATTGTTTGGTGGAGTGGTCTAGCTGCTGAAACTAATTTGCCTACTACTTGGGAAGAACTTAAGGTAGCAATGCATGATCGTTTTGTTCCTCCTTCTTTTTATAGAGAGATTCGTAATAAACTACAGCATTTAGAACAAGGAGATAAAACTGTTCAGGAGTACTTTAGTGAGCTTCAGAAGGGTTTGATTCGTTGTGCTATAGTTGAAAAAGTAGAGGATAAGATTTGTCGCTTTTATTCTGGTTTAATAAAAGAAATTCAGGACATCCTTGATTATAAAGAATATTATACCCTCACCCAGTGTTTTCAGTATGATATGCTTGCAGAGAAAGAATCACAGGGACTTTTCCAGGCTTTTGAGAAGTACAGCAAGTCGAGGAACTCCTACCCCCCATGCTCGACGGGGACTTCGGGGCTGCCCAGGTCATCTTTCCGGCCGCCCCCACCAGCAGCTACCAAGGTAACCGGTGTTGTTTCTGCAGCCCCAATATCAACCCCTGCACCTTCTACGTGCTCAGGTAAAACTTTTGTGCAGGTACCAGCTAGTAGTGCCTCTGTTGCTTCGACGGGGCGCACTACAGGGATTCAGTGCCACTGCTGCCATGGACTTGGTCATGTGTAGAAAGATTGTCCAAGTAGGCGGGCATATGTGGCGACAGACGATGGCGGTTACATGAGCACCTCCGATGTGGAGGATGAGGGGGAGGACGTCGCTGCCACCAGCAGTGACCTCATCCTTGGAGGTGGACACACCACAGGATACATGAACATTATTGTTCAACGTGTCCTTAGCACACAAGTTCATCAGCCCGAGACGATGCAGCGCCACAACTTGTTCTAGATTTTCTTCATCATCAAGAACCGTCGAGCACGTGTCATCATTGATGGAGGGAGCTGTAATAACTTAGTGAGTTCTGATATGGTCAACAAGCTTGCTTTGACCACACGTCCACATCCACATCCGTACTACATTCAGTGGTTAAACGACTCTGGCAAAGCTAAGGTAATACAAATTTGTAGAGTTCCTTTTTCCATTAGTTCTTATGTGGATTCTGTTGATTGTGATATCGTACCCATGCAAGCATGTTCACTTTTATTGGGTAGATCTTGAGAATTTGATAATGATGCTATACACCATGGTAGAAGTAATAAGTACACTTTTATGCATAAAGGAACTAAAATTACTTTGTTACCAATGACCCCTGCTGAAATTGTACCAGCTGATTTAGAAAGAGCTGCTAGTTTAAAAAATAAAGGTCCTAAAATTCAACAACCTGTTAATTCTAATTCTACACCTAGTAATGTTAATGATTCTTCAAGTTCTAAGGATGCTGGAAGTAAATTACAAGGTCGTTATGTCTTGCAACAAAATCTAAGCTTGCTGAAATTTCTGATAATGATGATATTTGCTATGCTTCGATATGTAAAGAAGCTTTGTTTTCGCTTGATGATATTGCTTCTAGTGCTTTGCCTCCTGCTGTCATTAACCTTTTGCAGGAGTATGAGGATGTTTTTCCTGCTGAGATACCCCCGGGATTGCCACCTTTGAGAGGGATTGAGCATCAAATTAATTTGATTCTGGGTGCTACTTTGCCAAATCGTGCTGCTTATAGGACCAACCCTGAGGAGACTAAGGAGATACAACGACAAGTTCAAGACCTTTTGGATCGTGGGTATGTTCGTCAATTACTTAGTCCTTGTGCTGTTCCTATACTTTTGGTTCTTAAGAAAGATGGTATTTGGCATATGTGTGTAGATTATAGAGCCATTAATAATATTACTATTAGGTATCATCATTCTATTCCTAGGCTAGACGACATGCTTGATGAGTTATGTGGTGCTATAATTTTCACTAAAATTAATTTGCGTAGTGGTTACCATCAAATTAGAATGAAACTTGGAGATGAATGAAAAACAACTTTCAAAACCAAATTTGATTATATGAGTGGTTAGTAATGCCTTTTTTTTTTGTTTAGCTTTCATGCGCTTGATGAATGAGGTTTTAAGAGCTTTCATTGGCAAATTTGTGGTAGTTTACTTTGATGATATCTTGATTTATAGCAAATCCATAGATGAACATATGAATCATTTGCGTGCTATTTTTTATGCTTTACGAGATGCACGTTTATTTGGTAACCTTGAGAAGTGCACCTTTTGCACGGATCGAGTCTCTTTTCTTGGCTATGTTGTGACTCCACAGGGAATTGAGGTGGATGAGGTGAAGATTGAAGCCATAAAGAGCTGGCCTGTACCAAAAACTATCAAACAGGTAAGGAGTTTTCTTGGTCTTTCAGGTTTCTACCGCCGCTTTGTCAAAGATTTCAGCACCATTGCTGCACCTTTGCATGAGTTGACAAAGGAGGGTGTTGATTTCTATTGGGGTAAGGTACATCATGAGCCTTTTGATGCTTTGAAGGATAAACTTGCACATGCACCATTGCTACAATTACCTAATTTTGATAAGATTTTTGAGCTTAAATGTGATGCTAGTGGTATAGGCATTGGTGGTGTTTTGATGCAAGATAGTAAACCTGTTGCATACTTTAGGGAGAAAATTACTGGGCCTGTTTTGAATTACTTCACGTATGATAAGGAATTGTATGCACTTGTACGTTGTTTAGAGACGTGGCATCATTATTTGTTGCCCAAAGAATTTGTTATTCATTCTGATCATGAATCACTTAAGTATATTCATTCTCAATGTAATTTGAACCGTAGACATGCTAAATGGATTGAGTTTATTGAGTTTTTTCCTTACATTATTAAACATAAGAAAGGGAATGATAATGTGATCGCTGATGCTTTATCTAGGCGCTATACTTTATTGTCTCAACTTGATTGTAGAATTTTTGGACTTGAGGCAATTAAAGAACAATATACTACTGCTGTTGATTTTAAGGATGTATTGCTGCATTGAAAAGATGAATGACAAGTATAAAATTGCTGGTAGTAAAGGTAGAAAAGAAGTAAAACTTGATGTAGGAGATTTAGTATGGTTACACTTGAGAAAGGATAGATTTTCAGATTTGAGAAAGTCTAAATTAATGCCTAGAGCTGATGGTCCTTTGAAAATAATTAAGAAGATTAATGATAATGCATACAAACCTGAGTTGCCTCCCGAGTTCGGGGTTAGTCCTACTTTTAATATTTTAGATTTGAAACCATACTTGGGAGAAGAGAATGAGCTTGAGTCAAGGACGACTCCACTTCAAGAAGGGGAGGATGATGAGGACATCACTCCTAAGGATACATGTAACACTCCTTCAATTCTGGACTTACAAGGTCCAATGACTAGAGCTCGTGCATGACGACTAAATTTAGAGGTGAGCTCGTTCCTACGTTCTTCATTATATGTCACTTTTGATAATGGTTTACTACCTAATGATTATATTGTAACTAGGAACCATGGAGAGGACCAGGAGATGATGGGAGAAGTACGTGGAGACGTGGAGGACCAGCAAGGACGTGGAAGCCAAGATGGAGGGCCAATCAAAACCGACTTTGGGTCTGTTTTGGGGCTCAGGACCAGTCTGCACTAAAACAGATGCCCAGGATGCATATGGACTCGGATTTGGACATTCTACATATGCACGGAAAGATAAGAAGAGTACCTTTCCAATGCCACCAGTCTCATATCGAAATTCATCCGAAATCATTGGGAATCGTGGATACAAGAGAAGGTCCAAAATCTGTTTCGGTGCTGCATCGCCTATTTTTGTCCTTTGGGCTTTGTATCTAGTTGAGCCCAATTAGGGGCGCGTCCAGAGGGTCTTGCACGACCCCAGGGTCTTCATATACAGCCGCCGCCGCACCATAAGGGTCGGGTTTTACTTAGATTATTCTGTTCATAACAGTCTTGCCGTCATCATGGTTTGTGAGTCCCCAACTTCGTGAGATTCATAATACATCTGCAATTGTGTTGCATTCTTCTTTGTTCTTGCTTGTGTTCTTGATTCACAGGCAGAGATTAGCCTTCTCGGTAAGGTCAATCGTTTTAGGATGGTTGATAACCAGAGGAGACGTCATG
Organism: Eleusine coracana subsp. coracana; assembly: GCA_032690845.1. NCBI lineage: Eukaryota > Viridiplantae > Streptophyta > Magnoliopsida > Poales > Poaceae > Eleusine > Eleusine coracana. The sequence continues at coordinate 39,416,940 of CM064428.1, read as the reverse complement.
CTACGATTGCGGGGTTTAGAACGTGCTGTTCTGAAGCCGGATCGATTTGTGTGTCGCCTCTGACCAAATCAACATATCCAGAATCTTTCGGAAGATCGAGAACCCTTATCCACATCAAGAATGATACATCTGGCCCAGGTGGGGTGAAACGAAGCCCGACACACCAATCCGGATTCCCTGAATCCCCCAATCTTAGCACCGCAACTCCTATCGAAAGCCCGATACACCGATCCGATTCTAGGTCTATGACCTGAATCCGCAGTCATAGCACCGCAACTCCGGCGCCCCCACTCAGGGAAAGACCCAATCTCCCTAAAAGACTAGTCTGATAGGGGAAGGGTGGCTCTCTCTTTTAAGGTGGCTTCCACCTCCCAAGCTAAGCATGGTGGGATTATTCAGAGGCTCACACAGTTGCCACCCCAGCGGGTAATAGTGGAGGATGTCCTCATCATTCTCCCCTTCTTAACAAGGGCCCAGCTCTGATACCAAATGATACATCTGGCCCAGGTAGGGTGGAACGAAGTCCGACACACCGATCTGGATTCCCTGAATCCCGCAATCTTAGCACCGCAACTCCGGCGCCCCCACTCAAGGAAAGGCCCAATCTCCCTAAAAGACTAGTCTAATAGGGGAAGGGTGGCTCTCCCTTTTAAGGTGGCTTCCACCTCCCAAGCTAAGCAAGGTGGGATTATTCAGAGGCTCACACGGTCGCCGCCCCAGCAGGTAATAGTGGAGGATGTCCTCATCATTGCCCCCATGCATGGTTGTCTTCTGAGAATGTGGAGCACCATGGTCCTGATCCTATGTAGCATGAGTGAAATCTTCCTCGCCTGCAAAACAAGTGATGAGTGACTAAGTCGTCCATGAATTGGTATGATACAATCATCATTGTTTTTGTTACTTGTAAAGTGGATAGTTGTTGAAGGTGGAACAGAGGTAGGACCACCAGGACCGTCCGAGTCACCAGCAGAAGAGGCTGAACTGGTATCATCTGACTCTTGATAGGTCGGGCTCCCATTGTCACTCTCAGTAGAATCATCACTACGCACTGGTTTTCCTTTAGTTGTCTGCTTCTGTTTCTTTCCTTTTTCCTTCCTTCTCATGCTTAACAATTTACGCTTTCCTATATGTGTGTCACCCACATGTTTATCCGCCCACTAAGCAAGAGAACTACTCCCATAATTCTTTGTAACTCCGCTGGAGTGTCATCTTCGATCACCATTCTTGACGTTATAGGGGTGTCACTCTCGGTGCTCTCCTCATCAAGTAATGGAACAGCATTGGACCGACCGTGCTCCATCCAATCTCGTATCAAATTTGCTTGATCATATAAAGAAAGTTCCATTAATCGGTCAAATGGATCATCTTCTGGTGGCTTGTATAATTCAGCTTGCCTCAAACGAATGCGTAGGTTGTAGTTGACATACACCAATTTGTGGAGTTTCTTATATGACAACTTGTTGCGCACCTTTGTGTGGATCAAAGCAAATGTACTCCAATTGCGCTCACAGCCGATAGAGGAACAACACTGAGATACAAGACGTAGTGCAAGCTTTTGGAGAGTTGGGGTGTCACTTCCAAACATAGCCCACCATTGTGCTGCAACAAATAAAAGAATGTAACATAAGTGTGAATGTTTCACATAAAATGTAGATGACGTAAGAAATGAACAATGACTTACAAGGTGAAGTATTACTATCACATGCCATCTTACAAGCCAACTCTGAAGCAAAAGCACCCTCTTTTCTTCTATAAGTCTCAGCTTCATGCAGCGCCAACACACATGTGTCTGTATCTGTCATAAACTGAAATGCCGTTCAAAAGTCATTTAGAACATTATTTGATGTGCCATAGACATAGTGACATCTGGGATGCAAAGCTGCAGCTGCATTGACATAAGTATTGCTTGCAATATCACCCATTCTAGGATTGATTACTGCCATAAATCTTTCAAGTTCCCGAGGATTGCCCTGAAATAAACTTTCATATTCATTCCTTACTATATGGAATCTTAGCAAGACTTCACTCAAATTTGGCTTCTTGTCCTGATCTGCAAATCGAAGGAATGCATACAAAGGTTCCACAGACTTGACCACCAAGTTCATGTTATCCCACCATGACAAGCTACATAGACATGAATGAGCATATCTTCCGTCAGGCATGTCGGCAAAACGACTTTCTAAGAATGTGCTTGAAGCTACCCATCTCATGAATTTATTTTTGCGTCGAAGCATGCTCTCCAAAAACATATAATTGGTGCCAAATCGAGTAGCATTCCATCTTACCAATTCACCTCCAATAGCAGTCCTCATCATGGCATGCAACTTATTATGGTTGTACAACCATCGACAAATTCTCCTAGCAGCCTCAATCATAGCTTTGTGCTCCGGAAACTCACCAATAGACTTAAGCATCAAATTAATAGTATGAGCAACACATGGCTGCCACACAATGTTGTACTTCTTGTTCACCATTTTGCATGCCTTCTTGTAGTTTGAGCCATTGTCAGTGATGATCTGAATAATATGTTCTGGACCCAGCTCTTTGATTACCTTTTCGATTTTCTGTCGATGAAAAAAATTATTTAGTACCATGATAGGGGACATATTCACAAGTTACTCAAATGACATTCACTTACCCCAAAAACAAACTTCGCGTCCTAACTATGTCCAGCGGCATCAACTGATTTGTGAAAATACATTATCCCTTTGCAATACACCATGAAGTTGATGATGCTCATCCCTGTTGGTCCCGTCCATGAATCACACATAAGTGTAGTACCATGAGCTGGCCAATCACGCTGGAACTTCTCAAACTGCTTTTTTATTTCAGTCTCATTCTCATCTAAATATACTCCATCAATCTCACGTCCAGTTGGGACTGCGATGCCCTCACCTACAACATCAAAGAATATAAATTAGTTCACTCTACACACATGCAATAAAAATGAATAAAAATCAACTCACCCCATCTTTGAATCTCCTTGATGGTGACTTGAAAGTAAGGATTATCTGCTTTCCTGCCGGGAATGCCTTCGATGTGGAACCATTTTGACCAAACCCTGCCAATTGCATTTTTTCCAGCCTTGCACTTTGCTGTCCATGGCGTAGTATCAATCCTAGTTTGAACCTTCTCCTTCGTTCCCCTTACGGACGTGGACCGTCTGAGCATACCTAGTAATCCACCGCCCTGAGGTTGAGATGAACCACCTCCATGCTCATATTTCCCACCTTGATCACGGACACGCCTCGCATATGCCTCCTCCTCTTGAGACATATCCATGACACGCTGCAACACCTCATCATCATCATCATTAATATCATGTACCACATTATCTTCTCTAGCAACTTCCTCCCTTCTCAAATTATCCCGTTGTATGTCCTTCTTTCTTGCCACAATTCTATCCAGCTCACGACAATAATAGTCATGAACATCTGGTGGAACATTGCTACAATGTATGACGTTACCACCTCTTCCTGCCAAATGGTGCTTGAATCGATTGGCACCACCCCCTTTCTAGAAATCTTGCAATACTTGCATGACCATCCTGGAAATTGGTTTACACCATGCTCCCACACACCATCACTTTGATTACGATCCGCCATGTCTCCCTACAATAACAAATGACATATACAATTTCTTACTTCAACATTACAATAAATCATAATATACTAGATGTTTAGTATCTTTGGGTCGCAGCCGGAGACGATGGGGAGGATGCCGAAGAAGAACCCGAGGAAGTGGAGATGGCCAAAACCTCGTCGTCGTCGCCTTCTCCACCTCGCCGGAATGCACACATGCGCGTCGGCGGCGGAGGGCGACCAACCGCCAAGATGGCTTCATAGGCGACAGATCCGGTGCCGTCAACCCTGCCGAGCTCACCGGACTTTGATGTCCTCGTCGCGGCAGTGGGATCTGAAGAGACGGGAGAACCGCCGGCGCCGACGCCGCATACCCCGAATGGGGATCGCCTCCACCACTGCCACGCACACCTCACCGGCACCCCACCACGCCGCCCCGGATGGGAGGCCGGTGCATGGGCTGCGATGGCGAGGGCGGGCCCCCACTCCAACGGCATCCTCCACGAGGAGGACTCGCCAAGTCGTTAAGGCGGCTCGACGGCTCGCGGGCTTGACACCGCACGGGCTCTCGGGGTGGGGTGGGGGGGGGGAGGGGGCATGACACACCAAAGCAGACGATCTCACCAACGCGCGTGAGCCCTCAGAGCGGGCGCGGTTCGGCCGGCTCGGGCGCAGGCTCGCTGGCGCGCGCACGGGCTCGCCGGGAGAGGGCGCATTGGTCGGTGGTGGCGGCTGGAGCGGCAGGTGGTGGCGGCCCAGAGCGGCTTCTAGAGGCCGCGCCGGAGCAGGCTATGGCGGCGGGGCCGAACGACATCTAGAGGCGGTGATGGCCAAGCTACGGCGGCTGGCAGCGGTTAGGGTTTAGGGTTGAAACCCTAACCCAACAGTTACCACCGCTTTTATAGCGGGGAACCGTTCCCGGTTCTGGGCCAGGCCGGCACCGCACCTGTTGACTGGTGGGCTGGGCTAAAACCGCCCTAGCGTGGGAGGCGCGCGGCATTGGCAAGCCAAAAGGCCGGCTGGGCCGGAGCCCAGGTTGCCTTGGCCCATGTGGCTGAGGCAGATTTAGTGGCCATTTTTCATAGAGGCCCTTGTGGTTCATGTGAATTATGGCTATTTTAGTTTTTAACTATTTTAGAGTTGTAAAAATTTAGATTAGTCCCTAATCTTTCCTGTATTTGTGTGTAGTGTTGTTTTAGGTTGTATATTTTTACTTTCCAGTCATGTACTGATGTTATTTTTCTCTTGCATGATAACTCCATCTCATTAAGTAAGATGTACTTAATTAGAGTAAAATGAAATAATAAACACTAACAACCTTTACAACATTTTTGACTTACAATTGAGATTTATCTTTCTTGTAAGGTCACATTTAATTCAGAAATAATTAAAATGATACATACAATATTTTTTTTCACAACATGAATTGCAATTGAGAATTAGAGTTTCTTGCAGTGATATGCAAAATGAGACTATATTTTCTTGCATATTTAGATTTTGCAATTGAAATTTATTTTTCTTGCAATAAGAGAATTTGCGATTGAGATTCTATTTCTCACAAATTTCAAATGCAAAATTTAGTGTGACTACCTCCAATTCATTCTGAGAAACAAGTATTTTTTGAATATTTATGTCGAGGCATGAACACATGAGATAAATTTTTGCATGATTATTACAACGATACCATGATGATTTTTGATTAAAAAATCTCTGGTTTACCCATGTAGGTACTATGATGGCCAAAGAGTTTGAGGAGCTCACTCAAGATGCCGAAACTACCCCACATGGGCGATGGACGTCAAGATTGGCTTGGCTTCCCGTGGGATTTTACATGCACTCACTCCACCTGCGGAGAGAGAGGTTGCACTGGATGATAGACTCAAGTATCAAGCCCTGTACATCATGAGACTGCACCTCCACCAAGATCTCAAAGCTGAGTATGTGTTGGAGGAAGAGCCAAGTACACTATGGCTTTCTCTGAAAAAACCGGTATGAACGACAGAAGGCAGCCATCCTGCCTGAGGCAAACCATGAATGGTCTCACCTCTGTCTCTAGGATTTTAAATCCATTGGAGAATATTATCATGTTGTTCGTAAAATCTGTGCCAAGTTGCGGTTTTGTGAGAAGGAACCCACAGAGATGGAAAAGATTGAGAAGACTCTCAATACTATGATTCTATCTGATAGGGTCTTACAACACCAGTACTGTGCCAGGAATTACGTGACTTACTCTGTGTTGATCAATGATTTACTTCAGGCCGAGAAACACGATGAGATCACAATGAAAAATCATCACCAACATCCCGTTGGAAGTGTTCCTCTCCCTGAAGTTCATCATACTACTCAGAATAAGAATAAGTTCAATGCTTCTACAAGCAATTCAAAGAACTTTGATGGTAAATCCAAGCACCGTCGCAACAGGAAGAGGAAGAATAGGTAGAATAATCGGGCTAAAGGGAAGAAAGAAAAGAAAGACATTTCCAAGAGTGATCGATACCCTTGCCAGAAGTGCGGGGGTTTCAAACATGACACTAAGAAATGTCAAACTCCCAAACACTTGATAGAACTATACCAGAAATCCCTAGGAAAGAAAGCTCAAGGATCAGGATTTGAAGCTCACTTCAACCAAGAATCCGAGAAGGCGAAGGAGAGTTCTGTTGTCCTCCCAGAAGGACCAAGTAACTCGGTGCCTCCACTGATGGTCGAAGACTACATGGACACGGAGAACACCATGATCGAATTAGTTTTGAGTGATGTGTTTGGAGACCTTGTTTAGGATCCATTATCTCCCAGAAGTTTAGATGTCTATGTATTAGTCAAAAACAATCGTTGTAACAATTAGATATTGTCTTCATTGTAATAGGGATCAGCACTTTGATACCTTTGAATAAATTAAGTATGTATTCTATGTATCTGATGAGAATTATTTATAATTCATCTATATAGATTGTACGGGACTCAATTTGATGGAGGAGGAAATGTGCCTTGTGGATAGCTGCACCACAAACTCTATACTTAGGGAAACAAAATATTTCCAAACTCTTACAAAGAGACAAGGGAATGTTTTGACAATCGCTGGACGCGATGCAAAGATAGTTGGTATCAGAAAGGCCACTATCATACTCCCTATGGGTACACAGATAACAATCGAGAATGTATTATTCTATCCCGATTCCACCCGTACCCTATTGAATTATAGAGATATCCGGAAGAATGGGTTACATATGACAACCCACGAAGACAATAATGAGGAATTTCTCCTTATTACAGAAGAAAACGGATATGGCCATGATATTCTGGAAAGAATTCCTTCTTTACCGTCTGGATTGTACTACACATACATTGAACTCGTACCACATGTTGCATATAAGGTAATTTTCTAGAATATGGATGCATTCAAAACTTGGCATGAACGCCTTGGCCATCCCGGAGTCGGGATGATGAGGAAAATTATCAGGAATTCCATTGGTCATGATTTAAATGAGGCAAGATTCCCACAATCTTCGGATTTTATTTGCACTTCATGTGCAACGGGAAAGCTGATTTTGAGGCCATCACACCTTAAAATCCACTTGGAGCCACTTGACTTTCTTGAAAGAATTCAAGGAGACATATGTGGCCCTATACAACCATTGTCTAGACCATTAAGGTATTTCATGGTTTTGATTGACGCATCTGCATGATGGTCTCACGTGTGCTTATTATCCACACGAAACCATGCATTTGCTAAAATTATTGCTCAAATCTTTAGATTGAGAGCAAATTTTCCTAAACAACGGATTCAATCAATCCGAATGGACAATGCTGTAGAATTCTCCTCGAGAGCCTTCAATGATTATTGTATGGCCCAAGGAATAGAAGTTCAGCATTAGTTCCATATGTCCATACACAAATTGGCTTGGCTGAATCCTAATTAAGAGGATCACATTCATTGTGAGACCAATGTTGCATAATTGCAATTTACCAACATCATGCTGGGGTCATGCGGTACTTCACGCTGCTGACTTGATACAATTACGTCCAACTGCATATCATAGCACTTCCCCTCTACAATTAGTACATGGAAATGCACAAAGTATTTCCCATCTGTGAAAATTCGGTTGCGTTGTGTACGTACCGATCTCACCACCTCAGCATACTACAATGGGCCCACACAGGAAATTGGGGATCTACGTGGGTTATAAATCTCCATCGATCATTAAATACATAGATCCCTTGACCGGGACCTATTTACGGCCCGACATGCTGATTGTATCTTCAATGAAGTTTCCGGTATTAGGGGGAGATTTTATGTACCATAATGAATGCCTGGAAATTAATTGGGATGCAGAAAGTGTCCCAAATGCAGATCCACGTACTCAAGAGACTGAACTTCAAGTTTAGAAGATAATTGATTTGCAATATATTGCAAACAATCTGCTAGATGCATTTACCGATTATAAAGGTGTCACAAAATCCTTGATTGCAGCTGTCAGAAAGAGTGGAGGTACCAAATAAAACCATTCAACTCCCATCTCAAGAGAAGAGGGGGAGAAGTACGGCCCCCAAGCAGGTTTATGTTTCTACTAAACATCCAAGGAAGGAGAGGACTACTAAGAAGGACAATGTGCCTAGTAGACGTCGTCAGACGAATCCTCCAAAGATGTAAATGCAAATCAACCTGAGGTTGAAAGACACCCTGAGGGTAGTATACACCCAGTGGACCCAGAAGTTCCACAACCCAGCTCGATTGTGCACACTATTTCTAAAGCTGGGACATCGGAATGCCCCGACACACTCGTATTGGGAAATCATGAGGAATTGCATGGGGTACAAGAAATTTCCATCCACTATACAAATACTGGAGAATCATATGATCATAGAACTACGATTGTTGACACTTACTTCTCAGCTACGGTTGCAGAAAACTTTCTGAATGATCCAGATCCTAAGGCCATGGCAGAGTGTCGAAGACGCTCGGACTGGAATCAGTGGAAAGAAGCAATCGAGGCAGAGCTAGCCTCACTCAGAAAAAGAGAGGTATTTACCTCTGTAATGCCTACACCTCCGAGAATTTTTCCTGTGGGATTCAAATGGGTTTTCATCCAGAAACGGAACAAGAATAATGAGGTGGTGAGATACAAGGCAAGGCTAGTAGCACAAGGGTTTACGCAGAGACCCGGCATTGATTTCAATGAGACATATTCTCTGATAATGAGTGGAATTACATTTCGATACCTAATATCACTGGCAGTACAAAATCGTCTGTCTATGCAGTTGATGGATGTCGTGACTGCATATCTCTATGGGTCACTAGATTCAGATATATACATGAGAGTTCCTAATGGAATTCCTGTACCGAATGAGAACGCAAATCGCAACATGTATTATGTGAAGCTGAAGAAGTCACTATATGGCTTAAATCGCAACATGTATTATGTGAAACCGAATGTGGTACAACTGACTGAAGGAGTATCTTATGAAAAAAGGTTACTCTAACAATGATGATTGCCCATGTGTGTTTATAAAACAATCATCTAAAGGATTTTGCATCATATCGATGTATGTCGATAATTTAAATAGCATTGGAAGTACAGAAGATATTGAAGAAGCATGCAATCATCTGAAGACGGAATTTGAGATGAAGAATTTGGATAAAACCAAATTCTACTTGGGCTTACAACTCGAGCATCTCCCCACTGGAATTCTAGTATACCAGTCTGCCTATACTCAGAAAATATTGGAGAAATTTAATATGGACAAAGCATATCTTGCTAAAACCCCTATGGTTGTTAGAGCTTTGGAGCGTGATAAAGATCAGTTCCGACCAAGGGAGGAAGGAGAAGAGATACTTGGACCTGCAGTCCCGTATCTCAGTGCCATTGGAGCGCTTATGTATCTTGCAAATTGCACCAGGCCTGATATTGCATTTGCAGTGAACTTACTAGCTAGGCATAGCGCTGCTCCTACCAACGACATTGGGCAGGAGTGAAGAATATCTTTAGATATCTCCAGAGCACACAAGATCTTGGTCTTTTCTTCAGGAAAAATCAAGACTCCAACCTAATTGGATACACTGATGTTGGCTATCTTTCAGATCCCCACAATGCCAGATACAGACAGGCTACGTGTTCTTACATGGTGGGACGGCTATTTCATGGAAGTCTTTGAAACAGACTCTGGTAGCTACGTCCACCAATCACTCTGAGATCATTGCATTATATGAAGCATCACGTGAATGTGTATGGCTTCGTAGAGTGATAAACCACATCCAACAGTCATGTGGGATTGATCCAATAGGATCACCGACCATTATCTATGAAGATAATGCGGCTTATGTAGCTCAAATGCAAGCAGGTTACATAAAGAGCAATATGACGAAACATATTGCACCGAAACTGTTTTATCCCCATGAGCTTCAAGAAAGCGGGGAAATAAACATCTTACAGACCAAATCTTGTGATAACCTCGCAGATTTGTTTACTAAGTCTCCGTCGGTCGCATCATTTCAAAAATATGTGTATGACATTGGTATGTGATGGCTTAGATATTTGCAAGGATCAGGGGGAGAATCTCTCTGACTAATGTAACCTTAAAGCATCACATTGTACTCTTTTTCCTTTATGAGTTTTACTCAGAAATAGTTTTATCATATTAGGTTTTAATGAGGCAATGTTACACAAGCTATATGTCATATCACCGAACTTTTCCCCAAGGGTTTTTATACGATGGTAATAAGAGACATAGAATATGTTGTATCAAATTTCTCCTTTTTTCCACTGGGTTTTTAGGAGTTTTACACAGTATATCATATCAGAATACATCTCCTCTTCTTTTTTCCATAGGGTTTTTGAGGAGCTCTACATTGATAGATGATGATGATCAATCGATCAGTTTGATCATCACCACGTGCAGAACCGCACAAGAGGCACCCGTTCGTACAGGCGCCTCCAAAAGTGGGGCTTCCTTGGCCCCCACTCTTCTCTCCCCTATAAATATGTAATGGTCCCATCGATAAAAAAACTACTATTCATTTACATCATCTGTCTCCGGATGTACTCTAAACATACCTAACAAGGAATATTTATGTAAGTCTTAAAGTAGCAACAATTCAAAAGAAATATTTTCTTTCTCATTTTTCTTTCTGGAGAAATATTAAACTATGAAATTTTCGACATATGACTCAAAGTTTCCCGTATAAAACCTAATTGTGGTAACATTTCAACATCTAACTTACGCATCATTTGCAATCAAATAGCTGCACTTTTGTCATGCTAGACTTACATTGTTTAAGCAAATAACAGTCCCAAAAGTTACCTGATAGGGTGGCTGACATTGATACTTCTACTTACTAACCTGTCAACATCATAATATCTCACAGGGACTGTTATTTGTAAAGTTTCTCAGAGTAACTAAACCACTACTATCCACAAGACACATTATGAACAACCTTATAAAGTTGATATCTGTCACCATCAAATCCAAAAACCAGCTTAGCTACTAGATCAAGCCAACAACAGGCACAATTTAGAATGCCAAACGTTTAGACTCTGATCAACAAAGGGCAGATGGTGATCCTGATATAGTAGCACAAGGGGTGTCATGTTAATAAGGTGAGCATAGTACTCTACTCTGGCTGCTTCCTCTTACAAAGCAAGCCACCACCTCCACTCACTGCAGGTTGTTGATCAGTAAGTTCTTCCTCATCATCTGACTCGCTAATCCATCCATAGCATGGGCGTACTGTGCCACGAGTTCTTATGGCTATGGGATGAGTAGGTAGCTCGGAAAATAAAGGGTCCTCCAGTCCCTCATTTCGTGACTCAGAGGCCTCATGATGTACCTCTAGCATTGGCATCTTGTTTTCTGGTGGTGCCTCAACCTCTGCTAGTTCCTGGTGCTGCAAAACACATCAAGCCACCAGAAATTTCACATGAGCTGCATCATTAACAGGGTAAAAATAGAACATGTAATCATATATTAGTGAGCAAGGTTATGATGTAGGTCAAAACAGCAGCTTATGTTATGACAGATTTGCGCATCTAAGAATTCCGCAAGGTCTTTGCTCATAAAAACATCCCGAGTATCCATAGTTATACCCAAGCAAGACTAATCTACAGAAACAGCCTTGGCATCACAAGTCTTAGTTTTCCCTGGTTCACAATGTGTATTTATGCATTCAAATGCTCCTGGGCTCATAAAGAAAGAATCCCTCATTCAAGACCAAATGTTTTTTTTTATGGAAATACAGTAGGGGAAACCCCTACTGATCAAGACACAAATGTTGGCACTGACTGGAAGGCACTTGGTGGTCACATCAATTCTTTCAGCATAATCGAACTACATGATGCTCTGAAAGAAACAGACAAAATAGATTGGTAGATAGATTCATAAAGATGAAACAAAGAATTTTGATACAGTAGCGATCAAAGTTGATCAACACATTTAGAAGAGACAAAACACATAGTTCACAGAGTGTGAAGCATATAATTTTTATTTGGCATCATGCATGTTGTTTGCAGTACTTAACATTGTAAGCTTTGGTACTTTTAGACCTTATTAACTTGTTGATTTTGTCATACTAGCTACATTCTTGATTTGGTTGCTTCTATTTATCCTTTAGTGTGCATTATGCAGTGGTTGTACAAACAATTTTCTTTTTAATATAAAATACTCACCGTCCTGCATTTTCTTGAAAGAAATAAAAATGGGTAGTCAGGAATCTTTAATTTATATCTGATCAAATGAGACGTCAAATAAAAGTTTATAGTAATTGGGCGCCCAAAAAGTGGTTGGACACAAGGGTCTTAATCTGCAGGAGTATTCAGTTTGGAGACTGAGCGTCTCAAAACCTTGATGAAATTATCAAATATGTTCAGCCACACTGCAGATCAAAGCTGAGAAATCAAGTATGGACTTCAATGGCAGTGGATCAGGAGGCCAGCCCACATATCGCAGTACTATTATTATCTTTACTGATCCCGTTATCAGTAATGTATCCCTGGTGAAAGGGGACAGCACACCAGGTGCAAGTGCTTGACGTGATGCAAATGTGACACAATCCAATTCTCCAATCTGAGGAACTGGATTGCATTCCGTGTGGCTATGTCTTATAATGAATAATTTCAAAGAAAGAAGTTTTTCTTCCCTGAATGTCAATCTCTGCCTATCGAGTCTTGTTTCAATTACATGATAGATAAAGTGCTGTCAAGCACAAAGATGGACCAAAACTACTGAATAGTGAGACATGACACAATGGAACAGTAAGTCAATTAACAACTGATATGGAACAGGCAGGGGAACGACGGGAAGCAAGAATCACCTGAGGAGGCAGCTGCTCTTCCTCCTGGGGGTGGTGGTCTTCATGCTCTTCCTCCTGGGGGTGGTGGTCCCGAAGCAGCTGCTGCTGCTTCTCGTCCTCCTCCTGCTTCTTGATCAGCGTGTCCAGAACAAGCTGGTAGGAACCTTCCTCCAGCAGAGGCCACGCAGCGGCGCCGACGGCGTACTCCTGACCATCCCGTTCCCCACCAGAAGCAAAATTATCAGTTTTTTTTTCCTAATCCAGAAGTAAATTCACTCACAGGCTAAAATTGCAATCTACATCTCCAATCGTTGCTCCCATAACCTAAAATTGCAACCTTCGGACTCCCGATCAGCAGAGGAGCAGGAAGGGAAAAAAAATCCTAAACCCTACATTTCCACGACCGCCAGGATTAATGGTGAAGGGAAAAGAGAGAAGGGGGGCGGACCTTGAGGAGGCCATTGACGATGGCCCGGACGTCGCGCGCTGCAAAGCCCATGGGGGCAAAGTGGTCGATGGCCGCGTCGATCCGCCGGTCGCCCTTCTTCGGCCGCGGCGGCATTGCTCTGCTCCTGCTCTGTCGCTTGGGGTTTTTGGCATTGCGAATGCGATGGGTGTGTGCCATTATTAGATCTGCTGCTGGGTTCGGGCCGACATCGCGGTTCGACCCTACTTCTTTTTCTTTTCTTTTATTTTTCTTTTATTTTTACCTTCCTTCTAACCTCCTCAGTGTTCAGTGACAGTGATAGTGAGTGTGACACGATCGCTGCCTTCTCAGAATTTTATCACCAAAATAAAATTACTCTCTCTGCCCCATTTAATAAGAAACACGACCCTGTAAGTTGTTTGATAGCAAATTTCTCTAGTAAACATGTTGTTTCTAGATGTAAAATAATAATAACATATTTTCTAGCCTCGATGGTTTGCTTTTTTATTTTGATTTTTTATAGAATTTTCTGTATAATAATTATAAATTGTCAGATTTAGATATGATGACTTAGAGCGATGATTAAAAATTACTTTTAGTCAGCTAAAAATTAGCAAGTACTTCCTCCGTCCCAGAATATAGCTAGTTCTGGGTTTGTTCTAAGTCAATCTTTTTTAACTTTGATCAAACATAATAAAAAAATTATAATAGTTAACAATACAAGAATACTAATATTAGATTATTGATGAATCCAATTATCATAATATATAACTATTACGTAGTTAACATTAATAATTTTTTTGTTATGAATGGTCAAAGTTATACAAGTTTAATTTAGAACAAAACCAGAACTAGCTATATTCTGGAACGGAGGGAGTACCTAATAATAATATGAAAGTAACAATATGGAGTCTAATTAAAGTTTAAAAATTGTTTGTCTGTTTGGGACGGGATATAGGGAGTATGTTTCCATGACGTCCATTGTAGATCAAAATCTAGTTATACCCGATCGATAATTTAATTTTAGTGGTGCTAAATTTTGAGATGTATTATCTCATTCTATACAAATTACACCATGTACTTCCTCTAGTTTTATCAACATAAACACCTAGTGGTAGTACTACTTTCTTGCTCTAGCTAAAAAAAACTGAGGGAGAGTACACGTAGGTGTATCAGTCCCTCTCGTTTCTTTGTTACGAAGCTAATGAGATTTGGATTTAGAAACTCTGGTTTCAAGTTTCAAAACAAAGATATTTAAAATTGGTTTTAGATAAGAAAACTATGAATTTGAATGTGCCCGGATAAAGTTCCAAATAAAACTTAGAAAAATATTAGTAATATATAAAAGGCTGATCTGAAACAAAGTGACATATGCTGAACTAAACACTAAATGTCCAAACATACCTTGGTTGACATCCTTGGAGCTTCATGTGACATGTACATTCAGCAAGAAAAAGACTAGGATTTAGTACAAGCTTACTGAATGGTTTCTTGACCAATCATTCTCATCCAAACAGCACCTTAGTGGCATAGGATGTCATTTTCAATCTTCGGGCTCCTTTGGATTGAAAGAATGGCATAGGAATTTTGGAGGATTCAGATTCCAAAGGATTTTTTTTCTATCTAATCCTTCGGTTCAAAGGAATGCTAAAGGAAAAATTCCATAGGATTGCAATCCCTAGCACAATTTCACGGAAAAAGAAGCAAGAGGTATGACCTCTTGGAAACTTTCCTGCAAGTACTATCAAATTCCTTTGATTTTCTGTGGTGATGCAAACGGGCTTTCTATCTCCTTTCCTATGTTTTTAATTCTTGTAGGATTGGAGAAGCATGCCATCTCAATTCCTGTGTTTTTTCATATTCCAAAGAAGCCCTTCATGTTTTTCTGTCCGATGTACGGTATGTGAAATGGCTTTACAGTATCGATTAGAGGCAAAGATTGTGTCTGGGTTTATATTTACCTACCGCTGTAAAAACACAGGGCCTCACAAAAGTCATGGCCATTTTTTTTGTTGCTTCTGTTGAAAACAATAACAAACAGTTTATCTTATATGTCCTACGAACAGATACATCCAAGAAATAGGGCAATTTTTCTAACATCTGGCGTAGCAAAAACTGAAGGACCAAAGGTTCAACAACATAATGGTGTTCCATCTTTCTATAGTTGTAGTTGAACTACTCGGTTCCTGAGACATGTCAGGAAGGCTGCTACTTCGCCTTGGGTTTTCTCACTGATGAAGAGTACATTACTAAATTTGGCTATGAACAAATTTTTGACAATGATGCTTAGTCAGCCCCAAATACGCTGCCAACATATGCTTTCGTGAAAGTAGACTTATGACCAAGACCAGCCATGTGACATTATTTCCAATCATTCATCATAGCCAGCACTACCTCACACATCATGGTCAACATTTGAATCGATATGCCAAGAATATGTTCAAAGAAAACACTTCACGTAACGGACTCAAAGAACAAAGACCAAGCCCTGAAACTGAGGAAAAATATTCGCACGACATATTGAACAAGTGAATGCCATGAAAACATGAAAATTAAATACTCAAGCCATGTCCACATAATTCTACTGCTTTTTCTTGACGGGAAACATAGGATCCTCGGTAACAACATTAACCACATTCTCAAAACCTCCTTGACCACAACTTGGGCGTAATCAAGCACTACCGGCATACTCTCTCCATATTTCAAAAGGAAGTCGTTCTGGGTCTATTTCTGATTTTACAAAAACAAGTCATTTTCTTGATAAGCAAAAAAATATTATACTTATGGGGAATTAAACTAAGAACCTCATAGATAAGCACTTTTGCTATATAGCAGCAACGACTCAGCTAAGCACATATTATTAATTTGGTTAGTTTCAAGATGTCTTTAATAAGAATAGAGAAGAAAAAAACCTTCTAATTAATAAGTTATTAATATGCTATCATATCTTAAACGACTTCTTTTTAAAGTATGGAGGGAGTACTCACCAAATTCTTTGACCGGGACTACAAGGCCAGAGCCAAGAACCATGCATCTTCCAGAAGGAAGAATCTCACTCTCAGTTGAACCAGTAGGGAATCGGTGGCGTTTCCTACTGGTCAGCTTCAAAGTCAACTGGCGGTGAGTGGCCGCCTGGGGGACTGGCCAAACTCTCAGAAAACCATGTCCACTCCACCACCTCATTGAAGATTCTACAAGAAAGATTGTGAAGATCCTGGTATTCAGACACCGTGTTTGAGACGTCGTGACAAGAAGAGTACAATGGGTCGATGTCAACTAGTCAGTGGAACAGAATAACTCCTACTACAACGTACCGTTTTCAGTCACAAGAACACTGTATCAAGGTTTACAAGCAATCAAGCTTAGGAAGAAATAGGAGGAAACAAAGTTTACAGTAAAGCAAACAATTTTTTTTGTATCTACGAACATCGAACAGATTGGGCATCCTTTTTTCACGATAATCTAAGAGCTTCAAATCATACCATCAAGGTTCACATAACTAGATTAACCAGCTAGCTCGGCTCAATGAAAAACCAGCTAATTAATAAGAGAAACTGACCAGTTAACCGAATTACTACAGTATTAGGACCGGTTTCCTCCGGCTAACCGGCCAGAACCAGTTTTCCGGTTAATCAGGATAACCGGCCGGTTATCTCCGGTTATGTAAACCATGCATACCATACGCTGGCATAACAAATTAATATCCATATGTGGGAAAACTGGCATATGTGATTCATGGAATATTTCCTTAAAATGGTTGATCTATTGTCAAGAAAAATTTGATGCAACCAAAGCCTGTAGACACAGATGAATGTCTGTCCAAATTTGGTGCACCTCAGGATTGGGACACCAAGTTTCTACCGTTCATGTCTGTCTGTCCATGTGATAAAATGCCTACCAACTAACTATGATAACATTTGATTTAATGCTGCAGTTTTAGTAATGCTAGAATAGGCATTCCCCTGAATCCAGCTCCATATTATATGGCACGATCACACAAATATAAGATCATCCCCGAAATAAAGATGAGGCTAATTTCCAGCCTACTGTATTAACATTCCAAAAGAAAAAAAAAACTCTGGATGGGTCGCATCCTTTCCAAGGATGCTACAATATCCATAAGACAATTAAAATAGAGTACGTTAACCAAAATAAACTTGATGCAATTGATTCGAAAGCATAAAAATACTGTTCTCCATTCATTTTAATTAAAGCACATAGATGTTTCTCATTTGCAGATCATGGATACTAATATCCAAACACAATCTGAACTTTGAGGCTCTAACCACATACAATTGCATATATCTCTGACACTAGGATGAAAATCAAACACCACAAATCCCCCAACGAACTGCCTGACAATATGAACCAAGTTCTCTAACAGAAATAAGGAAGAACAGCACGGTACAATCAAGAAACAAACATTGATACCATGAACATTAACACAAATCAATTTTAACATGCGAATGCAAAAGAATCAAACGGCTAAAGGGCACCCAATTCTCATGACTCATGAGCTGACTAACACGTTCCAATTGTTCGCCTCCGGAACATGGAAACTGACAAGCTCCTAGGCATCAAAGAACCCATCCGGGCTTTCCATCTTGATGGCCTGCCGCTGCTCCCACTCGAAATGTCCGTTGCCCCAATCCGATCATCCAAATCCTCTGGTGGTACATCACTCCCAGCATTGTCCAGCACGCCACTCTCATCAACACTCCTAGCATCCTGCAACTCACCCGCACCACCTGGCATATCAAAATTCACAGCAAGAGCTCCATTTCTGCTTACCCTGAGCCGCTCAGCACACTCAGACGTCACCCCACGACACTTCTTCACCTTCACCTTGACAAGGCGAGGGCAACCTTGGGCAAGCTTATCTATCCCCGTATCAGACACAGGACACGCCTTTATGCAAAGCTTGCGCAAAGCAGCACATTTAGCTGCAACACATGACATCTCGGCATCTCCAAACGTGTCGGAACCACAGAGGGCTAGCCGCTCGAGGGTGGGACAATTGGCGGCAATCAATTTGAGACTGGCCGATGTCAAATTCACACCAATGAGGACCAATTCTTGCAAGCTAGCACACTTCCGCGCGACTGCAGCGAGCCCATGGTCACCAATCCTGTTGGCTTTCCACCCATCAACATGCAGCTTGCGGAGGCGTGCGGACTTGGCGGCAAGCGCTGCTAACCCAACATCTGTGACTTCCGGTACCTTCGCAAGGTACAGGACCTCAAGCCCATGTAAGGCTGACACGCCACGGTCGCTGACCTGCAGCTTCTCAAGGTGGAGCTCGGCCAGCAAGGCCTCCCGCGGAACAGCCTGGAGCACGGGGTCCCAATCCCCGGAGCATCGAATAATCTTGAGGGTTTTAAGGTTGGGAGACTGGGTGATAAGACACGAAAAGCACTGGCCGTTGTAGAGCTCCTTGAGCGACAGAGACTGGAGGCGGTGGCCAGAGAGGGCGATGGGCTCGGAGCCAGCAAGGCCACGGAGGCGCTTGACGGAGATCTCCTCAAGCTGGGCGCAGGAGCGGAAGACGGCCTCGATACCCTTGGCACCGAAGGAGCAGGACCCCACGGAGAGCTTGCGGAGGTTGACGGCGGCGGCGGCGAGCGCAGCGACCCCGTCGTCGGTGACAGCGCGGAGCGCGCGCAGCTTGAGGCGTCGTAGGCCCGGGCCGAGGCGGTCGGCGACGAGCGCGAGGGCCGGGTCCCCAACACTCTCGGCGCGGCGGTCGCACTTGAGCGCAAGCTTGGAGACGGCGGGGAAGCGGTCCAGGAGCTGCGGCAGCGCGCCCGAGTCGAGCAGGGGCGCCCGGGCGTCGAGCGCGAGGCGGAGGCGGGAGGCGGCCTCGGCGGCGAGCCAGCGGCGGCAGACGAGGGAGCAGCGCTTGCGATCACCGGAGCCGAGGAGGCCGAAGACCGCGGCAAGGAGCTCCTCGGGGAGGCCGTCGGTGTGGTCCTCGCCGGACACGGCGATGGAAGCGAGGAGCTGCGGCGGTGAAGGGAGGACGGAGGACGGGGGTGGAGGCGGCGGCTTGCGGCGGAGCGGGACGGAGGAGCACTGGCCCATGACGGCGGATCTGCCGATGAAGGAAAGGGGAATGGAGGAACGGGGGTTGTGGAGGATCCGGTCAGGGGCAGGGAGCGCAGCGGACGTGAGCAACCGGATTCCAATCCGATTAAATGCTGCCGCCCGTCCGTGGCCCGCTGTTTTTCTCTTTTCTTTTCTCCCTTCTTTTCCGCGGACTACTATTGTGTCTACTCTATACTACCTGACCAACGGCCCGTGCCGGCACAGCCCTTCCTTCTAGTTAACGGGTCATGCTGTATCGGTCCAATAAACTTATATCGTAGCTCAAACATAACACGACTTATCTTCCATAGGTCATGCCGATTTGTTGGTTTGGTGGGTCGGGCTGGTCCCCCAGTTAATTTTTATATATCAAATTTTTTTCCAAAATTTGATATTTTTTATAGATAAAATATTTTTTTATCTATATATTTGAAAAAAATATGATTTTTTAATATTAATATTAAAATATTAATCATATTATTTGATTGACAGACCATGTCAGGCAAGATCATACTTTACAGCTAAATTGACTAACTCACGGGCTAAACAGGCCACACTAAATAGGTCATGTTTAGGCCGGCACGACGGGTCTGCGACTAGGTCCAGGCACGGCTTGTGACAGACCACGAGTTGGCACAACCCTTCTACCTTTAGGTCATACGATGCTTAGACCGGGTCAAAATAAACGGGTCTCGTGCCAATCCATTTAACCAGACCCACTTAATCAAATATAGTCTACTCTGTTACTCGTGGCATGCAATTTGGAAGTACAATAATATTAGGATTCTATTAAAAACAAAAGATGCAAAATAAACTGACTCTCGTGAATTGATACAATGCTGATGCAAACTCACTGTTGAGTTGATGTTGTCAGGGATTTCATTTAATTTTGAGGTAAGTTACAGTGGCGTGCTCTAAAAAATAGCTCAAATAATGTTAGATTTCATTTAACTTTAAGGTAAGTTAAAATCAAATTTTTAATGTATCTACTAGTAGTGGTTCCGCACGTACAAGTTCTCAAACACGAATTTAAATCAAAGACAATCAAAATTCTCTGATTAATAAAATTCTCAAACACGAATTTAAATCAAAGACAATCGAAAGTCTCTGATTAATGAAATGAACTAAAAGTATCGATATCACTAGTTTAAAATGGAACGTTGTAGCAAATTAAAATCAAAGACAACCAAAATCACATTGACAAATTTTAAAATGTATTAGAAAACACACACACACATACAAACGTCTATCTCCATGCTGTTTAACAGTTTAATGAATTTTTTGACATCTTTTGATATATAGTCATCACATTCATTTCCTTTCAATTTTAATATTTCTTTTAAAAACTGCACCCTAGCAATATGTGGCTCTTGAAATTAAATAGTAAATCAGTAGCAAAACTTAGTAAAACATAAACATGCTACAAAATAAGAATTTAATCCTATCTATAGTCTACAAAGCGCATGAATTGAAGAACAAAAGGTATACATAATTGATTCTGGGAAAAACGCTAGACTGAGTATACCCTATAAATAGACATCTACAATGGTTGCAGGTGACTATCAAATAACAAATTATATAAAATCATTCACAGTTACAATACTAAATAAAGATACATATTCATGTTATTAAGGGCATAACCTCTAGTAGAGAACTTGTAACAAATAAATTATACCCGCTAGTTTAAGGATTCAAATACTAGCAAAATGGCAACATAATTGTTATCTGAGTCCACATGTGCGCTATTCTCGCACTATGAAGCTTTATTAAAGATAAATATTATTAAAATTGATGACAATTTTATTAATTTAAACTTAAGATAATATAAAAGTTACTAATAACACAACTGATCATTCCAATACTTAGTTCTATGCACATGAAAATTAGGACAATTTAATGCCCACATAGTTTGGTTACAAATGATCAAGTGCACATTAAAAACTTTTTATTTGGCACCTCTAATATCTTCCGGACGATCTTGTTCCATTGTCGTCAAATGCTGACAAGGGAGTAGAACACGACCCGCGCTAAGGAACCTTTCCGTAAGCGATCAATTGTACTCAGTCTATCCACTTATTTTCTTTGTAAACCCACCATTATCCTTCTCTATGTATCCATGTCTCGAATTATATGAGAAAAACACTGAAGTAAAATAACACAATTTGTCAGAAATAAAGCAGACTCGCCATTAAAAAATATCATTTGTAGAAAGACAGACATGCCAACGATTAGAATGACCCATTGACAAAAAGTCAGTAGATAGTATTGTAGTGTATTTACCAAGCAAAACTAGTAAACAACTATAGATATACTGTAGAGAACATAAAGTGGGAGAGAAGCAAAAAACAGAGAAATTGAACAACCTAGTCTTTCATTGCATGATTTGCTTTAATTAGAAGCCGTTAGCAAGACTGAAAGCCCTCTATGTCAACACTAAACTGAAGCATATGAAATGATAAAATAAACAAACTAAATCAATAATTAAAAACTGAAGTGGGTACAAAGGCACCAGCTTATTAGTCCTCCTAATATTACGTGACTAAACTCAGTGTTAAACTTCACTGTACTAATTCAAAAAGAGTCAAATGAAAATGCTATGCTAAACTTCACTGTACTATCAAAAAAGGCCAAATGAAAATGCTATAATGATATCAGATCAAGGAATAAATAAAAGGACTCCATGACTCTACAAAACACCAAACGAGAACAAAACTAACAGCTTGATGCCCTTGGTTATTAGAAGGCTAGCTCAGCTAGAGGACAATCCGTCACACCAAGAGTAGATCAATTGGAGGGGAAGAGAACTGTGAGTACCTGAATAGCTGAAGTTTGTGCAGCTGCAGTCATTGTTGGACAAAAATCTCCTCACCTACAAACCGATCCTAGAGCGATACCAACTAGTCATCTCCTTAGGCCAGTCTCAATGGGAGTTTCATAAGTATTAAATAAGGTATCACATCAGCTAAAACGATAACATGACAAAGTAATTAAGATGAAAGAGATGCAATAGGTTTCATTAGGATAAAACTCATTTGGCACAGTGGATATGAAACTCTATTGAAACTTCCATTGAGAGCAAAAAGTTTCATCCAAACATATTAGGACCAATCATAATGTAATAATTTAATGATATGACTTCTCTATGGAACCGTGAGATGAAATTATGCATTGAGAGAGATAGTTTTATCTATCAAATCAAAAGTCTAAATCTAATGTGGCACTCTTAAGAATAGTAAAATGAAACTATGCACCGAGACTGGCCTTACCTACAAACTGATCCCCATGGACCTGCTCATTACATATTTTTGACAAAATCAGAAACTATCTGTAACAGTCCCCACAAAGAATCGAGATCCCAAAGATCCTGACAGCGCAGACACTAGATAATACAATACTTGTTCATTTATGGTACATTGTTACAACATCAGAGTTGTTAAATTGTGGCGAAATATTACAAGTTTAAGAAAGTTTGAAAACACACAAAAGTAAAATAACGGTAACAACTAGAGTAGCTCGATGATACAATAGTAGTAATGATTAATGCCCAGAGAGTCATCACTCTAGCCACATACAACATCACTGCGGCGGTAGATCAAACTTCCCGTGGAAAGTCCAACCATCAGGGACCTACATATCCCAAGGCAATACTCCAACATACAAGTCTATATCTGCATTACCTGAAATAAAAACAACAAGGCACAAAAGCTGAGTACTAATTACTCAACAAGGCTTACCCGTCGAAGACACCTAGACATGTAATGACTCTAATATGATAGCCATTTTTTAAAAAAAAACTTGTGCTAAGCATCTTAATAGTACTATCAATATTTTTAGTCAACTTTTATTGTATATAGCATGGATTAAATTTAGTGCAACTAAACAAGCATAATAAGGAATAACATGCAATGATATTGAAATAAATAACAAAACAACAACAATAATAATCTGCAAGTAGCAATATAGATCTCATAATATAACATGTGTACTACGTGAAAGCGTGGTGAGTAAGCGGTACTTATTACTGTAAGAAACAATGATTGCAATTATTTTACACCAGCTAGAAAAACCTAAAATACATGACACATACATGCTCCTGGAGCCGTATGCGGTGATATTTCACAAGAATAACATACTTCTTGGACCGGGTTTAGTAATATTGAGTGGGCATATTGTTATTCCAATAGTACTTCATGGTAAGAACCGCCCACTTTAGTAGCAGAGGAGTCACATAACCAATGTACCTTAACTGCTCTCATTGTAGGTTATAATGCTATATCAGTTTACTAGTGCTCATACAGTAGTATGCATTCGGTACTTATCAATACTTGATCAAGGGTCGACATCGAGATGGTCCTTAACCGACAAGGCAGGGCTACCGCAGTCAACAGCCATGTGTTGTTGCAAATCTACACATGCATCATCCCTGTCCGGTCTCAACATCATAAGTAAACTTATTTCTATTAAGTTCAACTTTGGCAATCAAGTTTATTCACTTAGCAAGGATAATAAGACTATCGATATTATCCAAGTTATTAAGCATAGTAAACACAATACCAAATCTTACCAAAACCTATATTTGAACAACATAGGTCATTTGGGCATCATGCAAAGTGAATTTTCAACACAACTCTTATTAACTTAACGCAACAATAAAATAGACACATTAGTAGTGATGTATTAAAACTAGAAACTTTAAAAATGGGCAAATAAAACAAGAGCTTGCCTTGATCAACACCAGCGTTAGCAACTACAACTTATGGCTCCTGAGAATTAAGATTCTTCTAAAAAATCTCCTCTTGCTTTTGATTATCATTACCTATATATGTGAAATGAGTTAATGGATTGAAATATAACTGTAATATGCAACGATATGCATATGCAAGAGCTCAATGATGTTAATACAATTAAATCTTTCTTAATATGTTATGGAAGACATATGCTTTAGAGAAGCAAGTTTGGTTATTAAGATTTCATGTATTAACTTTCATAATGTATTTAAATAGGGTTGTTATAGCAAGAAAGGTTAATAATTAATTTAGTAAAGTAAACATGTGATTATGAGCATGATTGATTTACTATGGACAAAGGCATGTATGAACATCATTTTCACCAGGTCTCAACTTCTAAACATGAGCAAATTAATTACTAGGATTTATATAAGTAGAAGCAGTAAATAAATCCAAGAGCATAAAATAACTCATATTTTTCCAAAACAAAAATCTTGGTGGTAGATAAAAATATTTTAAGACTTTAGAGGCCTAGGGAGGGAGTGGAAAAGGCAGGGAAGGGAGCTTAATGGATAGCAATTAGTTTGGGCGAGTTATGACCATTGGGTTGTTAGTTACATGTCCTCTTTGGTGGGGATTGATAGATGAGCTAGTGACCAACCAAAATTCCTCATTAAGTGGCATGTGGGTAGTGATGTTTTATTGAGCAATAGCATGAGCTTAGTTCACTACTTGGGCCATAGGACAAAGTGAAAGCATCGAGATGAAATTAATGAACATGGTATTGTCGAGTTGAACATTGGTTGTAGTTGGAATTCTAGTTGGACTTGGTATGTGCAAGACCAAAAATAGGAGAAGACTTGTAGCCTCAAAGGGATGTATGGATGGACATGTTTTTGTGGTGTGCGCGTTTGATTCAGACAAAACGTCAGACAAGGTTTTGAGTTGGCTATTGGCCGCATTACGTCAATTTATGCCTCGTGGGCAGAGATATTAATAATGACACTTAGTGTTTGGATAGTCATAAAGCTATGGGAAAAAGGATAATGGTCAAGGATTTGGGGGAAAATATTATAATAATATGAGAGAATTATGCCTTTTGAGTATTGAAAAAGCTCACATCCCAAATTTGGTAAATGCGGGATGTGACAATATTATGCTCCCTCGGGACATGTTTGAAACTTACTGTCTTGAAACATCAAATCACATCTTGGCACTCGTCATAATATAGTCTCAGAACAACATCTTTGCATTAAAAATCTCCCACTAATTGGCCAAGCATCAATAATGAATCTCAAATAATCTTGACGAAATCAACTCCAGCTTATCGTAAAATCTGCAAACCCCTAAAAACAGCCTGATACTCCACCTGATTATTCATTAATGTTTCCATAGAAAAAGCAAACTCAAAGCTTGAAGGACCGAGAAGGTGAGGCCTATTGTTGATGGTCCATAAATGCTAAATCTGACCGTCAAATCATTGCATAAATAACACAAAAGGAATAAACAACATAGTGACGACAATTTATTATTAACATGTTCCACGAGTTTTAGTGAAATATGTGTTTGCAGGCATAAGAGAGCTAAAATGTACAAAAACATAAAGAAACACCCCGTCGGCCGATCACGACTGTGAAACAACAGGGTCATTTTTAGGCTGAAATCAGGAACCAGTCGATAGGGTCATATACGGCTGAAATCAGCCACCCGGCTAGTTAACCGGAGTCGTTTTCAGGCTAAAATCCAGGAACCAGTCGACAGGGTCAAATACGACTGAAATCAGCTACCCGGCTGGTTAACCGGAGTCGTTTTTCAGGCTAATCATCCTACCTGGCCGATTCTGCAAAACACTTCACCATGAGGCCATTTTCTCCTCCCAGACCTAAAGTGATGAAATATGGCTAAGGAAAGTAAACCAATAAGTGGCCTAATCGGGAGAAGTCAAGGGGCGGCCCGGAGGGGGTCGGCACCCGGCCAAGGCCACCGCCCAGCCAACCATGCCGCCTAGCCTAGGATGCCGCCCGGCCTGGCCTACCGCCCGGCCTGGGATGCCACCAGGGGGTTGCCAACCCACTAGGCCCAAGACGCCTACCAACCCTAAAATGAAGGAGTCGGTGGGAACCGACCAAACAACCGACTTTGGGATCAAATCTAAGCCATCCAAGAGAAGTCGGTCACGAACCGACACAGTCCAAGGGCCACCCGGCCTGGGCTGCCGCCCGGCAAGCCAAGCCGCCCGGCACACGTGGCCGCCTGGCATGGCCCGCCGCCCGACGGACCGACTTTTGCCTACCGACTTCTCTTCACCTACAAGTAACTCCCTGCTCATTGCCACCTATAAATAGAAGGGAAATTCGGCATAAACAAGACAACACAAGAAGAAGATTTATAGTTCCACTCCAAAGGCTTTAGCACTATCAAGTGCTTAGAAAATAGGGAGAGAGTGAGGGAGAGTTAGGAGGAGGTCTGGGCTTGTCGGCGCCTTCTCCACACTTGTACCTTGGTGGATGCTTGTCTTTCTTAGTAAGTATTCATGATCTTCCAGTGGTATTTAAGTTTCCTTTTTAAGTAAGTTCTTTCCTTAGTTGCTTACGGGATCATCGCTCTAGTTATTTAGAGTATCATAGTCTTCTATAAGTGTGACATCGAGACTTTGATAATAATTAATAGAATAGACGTGGTGTCTAGGCTAGAGGTTACCTTTGTTTGCTGCGTACCCCACGGTTTGTAGAGGTAGTCGATATGTGGTGACAGCCCTACCCGACCTTAGTAATCCTCCACGTTCGGGTACATCATAGAGCTGTTGGCCGGAATCGCCTGTGGATGCAGGGGTAAGCCGGTGCTCGAAGTACGCAGTAATCGACTGAACCTATCTTATTTTAGGATCTTTTACCATTGGAATCCTCTCTACCCTCTGCCTACCATATTGTTGTTGTCCTTGGATAAACTAGGATAGAAGAAAAGTACACACACGTTCCCTGTGATTCGATAACCTGGAATACTCCTAGGTGAAGTGCTACATCAGTATCTGTGTGCTTGCGGATTTATCTGTTATTGTAAGAAATACCAACAAACATTTCTGGCGCCATTGCTGGGGAATGGTTGTTGTTCTATCTTCAAACCTTTTTTGTCCTCGTATCCTTTTTGTCTTTCTTTATTTCTTTCCCTATTTGTACAATGAAGCAACCTTCTATCCAATCCTTTTCTACTCCAAAGGGCGAGTTCTTTGAGCCACCACCATCCGTGGCCCCAATTCGTACTTCTGGCTATGAACTTTGCCCTAGCTTTATAGCCATGGTTCGAGAACAATACTTTTCTGGCTTATATAGTAAAAACCCATACCATCACCTACGAGAATTCGAGCAACTGTGTTCGTGCCTTTCTATAAACTACATGACATAGGAAGCTCTAAAGTGGAAATTGTTTCCCTTTTCCCTCATGGAGAGGGCGAAACAATGGTATTGTCTCCCTTCGTATGGAAATTCTCGGTTTTTGCCAGAATGAGAAGAAATCTTTAGGTGCAGCCTGGGCTAGTTTTAATTTGCTATCCAAATCCGGACCCAACCTTGCCATTCCTGACCCAATGTTGCTACAACATTTTTGTGAGGGTTTGAATAAGGAAGCTGTCCTATACCTCGCATTGCCGCCGGAGGATCGTTCGTCCACAAGACCGCGGCGGAAGGAAGAGAAATCCTAGACCGTATTCTAGAAAATACTTCCTTCCTTTCTGATCACGCCGAATCCCTTCAGGAGGAAGCCAAGTCGAGCCATGAGGAACCCTTAATAGCCGAATCCAACCCCATTCCTTGCATACCCCAAGATTCGACCATTGAGCCTTCACCCGAACCGGAAACACCTAGGAAAGAAGAAATTCAACCCTTAGAATTCCCATTTGACTTTGAGAAAGATATTTTTGAAGATTATGGAAACACCTCGAAGTATTATTGCCAAAAGAAACCCCCGACTTCTGTCTCCCCTCCTGAGCCACTTGAAGAGGCATTCCTCCAAGAGATGGTGAAGGAGTTAACTTCAATTATGAGCAACGAATGGTTGCGAGAGGTTGAGCTATCCTCTGAAGTAATTCGAATTTGCTCTCTCTCTTCAACCATTTGATGCGACATTAGAGGAGTCACGGTGGAAGTTCTTTCTAATCCCACTGTTGGTGCCAACATAGTTTCTAGTGCCTTTGCATTTGACATTTTGGGCGATACGCCATTGGCACCGACTAGTAAATCCTTCAAGAGCCCCTTTGGTCCTATTTTAGAAGGATATGGGATTTTGCAAGATGTGACCATAAGGCACACAAACATGGAGGCTATCCCAGACTTCCATGTCTTTGACATTTAGGATTTTGATGTCTTAATTGGACATCCCATTGAAAAATTACTCATGGATGTACCGATGCTGGGAAGTCTCAACGTAGAACTAGGGGGGAAAAGTTTTCTGTCTCGATCTCCCGATGAGGAACTCCCTACCAGATCCTTCCCCCGAGGAAGAGCCAATCGAAAAAGTAATGGCTATTCTTCAATTTGATTCTCCTGAACCCCTTGTAGAAAGAGATGCTAAAGAGTTTATCCAAGAGGAGGATGAGTTTCAGGAGACAATTGAGCTACCCATTGAAGAACCACCATCACGACCTCCAATTGAGCTTAAGCCCTTGCATTTTGGCATACACTATGCTTTCCTAAATGGCGACCTAGAAGCCTCTGTTATCATAAGTGACAGACTATCCGAGGAAGAAACTGCTAAACTTTTAGCCATCCTAGAAAAGCATCGTTCTGTCCTAGGCTACTCGCTCCTAGACCTTAAGGGAATTAGTCCCGCTCTTTGCACCCATCGCATTTCCATTGATCCTGATAGCACACCTTCTAGGGAGCCTCAGAGGAGGCTAAATAATGCAATGAGAGAGGTTGTTAAGAAGGAGGTTTGAAACTTTTGCACGCTAGGATAATTTATCCCGTTCCTCATAGTGAATGGGTTAGCCCTGTGCAAGTAGTGCCTAAGAAGGGAGGCATGACGGTCGTTAGAAATGATAGAAATGGGTTAATCCATCAACACACCATCACGGGATGGAGGATGTGCATCGACAATCAGTCTCAACAAGGCAACAAAAAAGGATCATTTCCTGCTGCCCTTCATTGATGAAATGTTGGAGCATCTTGCAAAGAATTCCTTCTTTTGTTTCCTTGATGGGTACTCTGATTACCATCAAATTCCCATCCATCCCGATGATCAAAGTAAGACTACCTTCACAAGCCCTTACGGAACCCATGCCTATCGAAGAATGTCATTCGGGTTGTGTAATGCACCCGCTTCGTTCCAAAGGTGCATGATGTCTATATTCTCTGACATGATCGAAGAAATCATGGAAGTCTTCATGGATGATTTTTCTGTTTATGGGAAAACTTTTGATCATTGTCTTGAGAACCTAGATAGGGTCTTACAAAGATGCCAGGAAAATACTTGGTACTTAATTGGTAAAAATGTCACTTTATGGTTCGAGAGGGCATCGTTTTAGGACACCTTGTGTCCGAGAGGGGTATTAAGGTGGATTGAGCTAAGATTGAGGTTATAGAAAGGCTTCCACCTCCAATTAATATTAAGGGGATCTGTAGTTTCTTAGGACATGCGGGGTTTTATTGGCGTTTTATCAAGGACTTTTCCCAAATCACCAGACCCCTCACTAGTCTTTTGGCTAAGGATGCTCCCTTTGATTTCAATGATGAGTGCCTGCATTCCTTTAATATCCTTAAGAAGGCACTCATGTCAGCTCCAATCATTCAACCCCTCGATTGGATGCTGCCTTTCAAAATCATGTGTGATGCTAGTGACTATGCTGTTGGGGCTGTTCTTGGCCAAACCAAAGATAAGAAGCATCATGCCATAGCCTACGCTAGGAAGACCTTGACAGGAGCACAACTTAATTATGCCACTACAGAAAAAGAGCTCCTTGCCATTGTTTTTGCGATCGATAAGTTTAGGTCATACTTTGTAGGAGCAAAGGTTATCGTTCACACTGATCATACTGCTTTAAAATACCTGCTCACTAAGAAAGATGCTAAACCAAGGCTAATTAGATGGATTCTTCTACTCCAAGAATTTGATCTTGAAATTAGAGGTAAGAAAGGAGTAGACAATTACGTTACGGATCATTTGTCGTGTATGCAAGTGACTAACATGCAGAAAATTCTGATAAATGACTTCCTCCGCGATGACATGCTACTGAAGATGACGGACTCCAACCCCTGGTATACAGACATTGTGAATTTCATTGTTACAGGGGTATGTACCACCATGGGAGAACAAGAAGCAGCTCATCTATGAGAGTCAACGTCACGTGTGGGACGACCCACCATGGGCAAAACCGTCCAACTCTTTTTCTTTGTCGCCTGAACGCCCTCAGGCCCTTCACAACTTTGCTTTGCCTCGAAGCAAGATCCATGATGGTGCCACGTGCACCACCAACCACCGCCACCAATTTTGAGGTCCAAACCGGGAAACCACCTTGCACGCTTCTCAAAGCACAACTTCATGCTCACTTCCACAGAAGCAAGACTTCATGATCTTGACACGTGTCACCTCGTCTCATGATCCTCCTCGTTGGCAAGTCTCTCCCGCCACCGATCCATTGGAAGCCTCTACTTGCACCGACGCCCGATCACCTTTGACTTGGTCAACCCAGCCGTCTTGATCACCACCCATGGTTTTGAGGCTGAATCGTGAAACTTTCCGTGCTTCTTACCTCTCCACGTGTATGGGTGTGGATCACCCTTGACTTCACTGGGCCTCCCAATCGTCTGGCCCAAAGTCTCCTACTTATGCCTAATCCTGTCGCCGTTGACCACCAAGTTGACTATAGTGAGCTACACATCATGAGACAAGCAAACACATTTCCCATCTCCTACAACTTCACCAATATCTTCACTAACTCCGGTTAGTCATAACCATGACATGCACAAACCCATGCAATCCCCGAATTCCCGCATTTCAACTCAAACACCAAACTCAACCAGTGTCAATTACTCATCACATATGGCAAACTATGGCACATATCCACTTGGTTTCTCAATCTCCCCCTTGATGAGTACATTGACAACATCAAATGCACAAATCTTAGAGATTTGAAATGCGAAACCGAATAAGCACATCCAATTGGCTCAAACCCAAAGAAAAGGTGAAAACGAGCCATCTAGCATAAGAGGGATCACAAAAACAAGAGTTGACAAAGAAAGCCACTTGAGAACGCAAAGATCATGAAAGGCGCATGAAAAACGCTCAAGAACATGATATGCTCCCCCTCAACCTGTGGTAGGTGTCATGTAATGCAAAATAGATCATTTTGAGTTTCTTAGCATTTTTTGTGCATGGCCCAATATTTTCTCCCCCTTTGGCAATGAACTCATCAAAGAGGTAAAAACAAGCAAACATGCGATGCATGAAAATGCAAACCTTAGGAGCTTCAACAATTATGAAAACAAGCATTTAACGTTGCTAATCATAAACATAGAGCCATGAAGTGTATAAGCAATTGCTCACAATCATACAAAGACCAAAAATAGATAGCAAGGCATAAACACCAAGAGCTATACAAGCTAAGCAAAAAGATTGACTAGCTTAGATAGAATCAAATTTACTCCTCATGAAAAAGCTGCCACCACATGTATAAGTATTCCCATCCAAGGCAAAACAAGCATTAAGTGAATCAAAAGATACTAGCCAGTCTCAATCTCAACTAGGGCAACAAGCATTCATAGAAAATAAGCTCTACAAACTCTCACCTATGCAACAGAGACTCATAAAAAATGAGAAAAGCATTATTCTTAAGTGATCCTCATGTATCTTCTAATCCGTGCGGAGGGGCGCACGACTGGGTACGGCAAACACCCCGAGGCTTTGAAGTACAATGTTTGGATTTAGAATTTTATATTACTTCTAATCCATACAGAGGGTCGCACGACTGAGTACGGCAAACACCTCGAGGCTTCAAAGCACAGTCAACTTATTTTGCAAATTAGAAGCATAAGGATGAGCATGCCTTTGCGGCAAAAGGAACAAACATTCCCACAATATTCCATCATGAGCTAAACATTTACAAAGCCACATTTCGCAAACACAAGGTGACATAGCCAAGATATCCTCTAGACTAGCCTCAATGCAAGTTTCAACAAGGATAAAAGCAATTATACACATGGTGAGCAAGTTTTAGCAAGATTAGTTCATAAGGTTCACAAGAAGCTAAGTTTACCTTTAAGATTAGCAAGTTGCTCAAAAGGGTCTATAACAAGCCATCTCGAAAATCTAAGCATGAGAGATTACTATCACATCCACACAACTTAGCTCAGCTCAATCATAACAAAGAGAAATGCAAGAAAGCATAAGAATCAAAGGTCATCTACCAATGCATATATTACATATGAGATGCAATGCATAAAAGGTAAGATACATATATACAAGAGAACATGAACTCCCCCTCAAATGATGCCATAAGGATGGTAAACACCAAGCTCCCCCAAAGAAAAGCGAACCGCAAAGCATCTAGGGGCTTGGTAAGGATATCAGCCAGTTGGTTTTTGGTGTCGATGTATTCGAGCCCAACATCTCCCTTCTCAACATTATCTCTTAGGAAGTGGAATCGCACATTAATGTGTTTGACCTTACCATGTTAAACTGGGTTCTTGGCTAAGCATATGGCACTGGAGTTATCACACATGAGTGGAACACTCTTAAAGGTTAACCCATAGTCTCTCATGGTGGATACAATCCATAGGATTTGTGACCAGCAGCTAGCGGTAGCAACATACTCAGCCTCTGTGGTGGATTGGACTACACTCGACTTCTTACGAGAAGACCAACAGATCAAAGAAGTACCCAAGAAATGGCAAGTACCAGAAGTGCTCTTCATATCAATTCTACACCCAGCAAAGTCGGCATCCGAATACCCAATGAGATTAAGAGATGAATATGCAGAGTACCAAAGACCAAACTCAAGGGTGTATCTGAGATACCTGAAGATGCGCTTGACAACCTTGCGATGAGTCACCCTTGGTGAAGCTTGAAAGCGAGCACAAAGACACACCGCAAAGTGTATGTCAGGTCTTGTCACCGTCAGGTACAAGAGAAAGCCAATCATGCTTATGTACTCCCTTCGGTCCACCGTTCCATAGTCTTCATCTTGTAGTCAAGTGTCGTTGTAGTGGACATTGGTCTTGACAATGGCTTCACATTGACCATGTCGAACTTCTTCAGGAGATCCTTTGTGTACTTGGCTTAATGTATAAAGGTGCCTTGCTTGCATTGCTTGATTTGAAGTCCAAGAAAGAAGGTGAGCTCACCCATCATCGACATCAGAAATTCACTTTCCATTGCTTCCTGAAATCTGGACACAAGAGCATGAGAGGAACTACGAAAGATGATATCATCCACGTATATCTGAACAATTAGAAAGTCATTGCCTTGCTTTACAGTGACAAGATTTTGTCAACACACCCCATGACATACCCGCGCTCTAGCAAAGAGGTCTTAAGCCTAGCATACCATGCCCTAGGTGCTTGCTTTAGCCCGTACAAAGCCTTCTGAAGCTTGTACACATGGTTTGGGTATTTGTGGTGCTCAAAGCCAATTGGTTGTTTCACATAAACCTCTTCCTCTGTGAAACCATTTAGGAAAGCACTCTTGACATCCATTTGGTAGAGTCTAATGCCCTTAGAGGCAGCAAATGCAAGCAAGATCCTAATGGCTTCTATGCATGCAACAGGAGCAAAGGTTTCCCTATAGTCTAAGCCCTCCACTTGACTGAAACCTTGGGCAACAAGCATAGCCTTGATCCTAACAACCTCACCATCTTCCGCATGCTTGTTTTTGAAAATCCATCTGGTTCCTATGACATTAACACCAACAGGAGGCTCTATTAGGGATCATACTTTGTTTCTTTCAAAGTTCTCTAACTCCCCATGCATGACATTAAACCTGATGTGGACAAGGGTTCCCGATCTTCTGAAAGGTTCTGGATACGTTGATTTGGTCGGAGACGACACACAAATCGATCCGGCTTCAGAACAACACATTCTAAACCCCGCAATCGCAGCACGACGTCTCCTCTGGTTATCAACCGTCCTAAAATGATTGACCTCGCCAAGAAGGCTAATCCCTGCCTGCGACTCAAGAACATAAGCAAGAACAAAGAAGAAAACAACACAATTGTAGATGTATTATGAATCTCACGAAGTTGGGGTCTCACAAACTGTGATGACGGCGAAACTGTTATGAACAGAATAATCTAAGCAAAACCCAAACCCTAATGGTACGGCGGCGGCTGTATATGAAGACCCTAGGGCCGTGCATGACCCTCTGGATGCACCCCTACTTGGGCTCAACTAGATACAAAGCCCAAAGGCCAAAAACAGACGACACAACACCGAAACAGATTCTGGACTCTCTCTTGTTTCGACGATTTCCGATGACTCCGGATGAATTTTGATATGAGACCGGCGGCATTGGAAAGGTCATCTTCTTATCTTTCTGTGCATATGTAGAACGTCCAAATCCTAGTCCGTATGCGTCTTGGGCATCCATTTTAGTGCAGACTGGTCCTGAGCCCCAAAACAGACTCGAAGTCGGTTTTGGTTGGGCCTCCACCTTGGCTTCCACGTCCTTGCTGGTCCTCCACGTCTCCAAGTCCTTCTCCCATCATCTCCTGGTCCTCTCCATGGTTCCTAATTACAATATAATCATTAGGTAGCAAACCATTCTCAAAAGTGACATATAATGAAGAACGTAGGAACGAGCTCACCTCTAAATTTAGTCGTCGTGCACGAGCTCTAGTCATTGGACCTTGCAAGTCCGGAATTGGAGGAGTGTTGCATGTATCCTTAGGAGTGATGTCCTCATCATCCTCCCCCTCTTGAAATGGAGTCGTCCTCGACTTAAGCTCATTCTCTTCTCCCAAGTATGGTTTCAAATTTGAAATGTTAAAAGTAGGACTAACCCCGAACTTGGGAGGCAACTCAAGTTTGTATGCATTATCATTAATCTTCTCAATTATTTTGAAAGGACCATCAGCTCTAGGCATTAATTTAGACTTTCTCAAATCTGGAAATCTATCTTTTCGCAAGTGTAACTATACTAAATCTCCTACATCAAGTTTTACTTCTTTTCTACCTTTACTACCAGCAATTTTATACTTGTCATTCATCTTTTCAATGCTAAGTCTAGTGGTCTCATGCATTTTCAAAATAAATTCAACACGTTCCTTAGCATCAACATGAACTCTCTCATGAATAGGTAGAGGAAGTATATCAAGTGGAGTACGGGGATCAAAACCATACACTACTTTGAAAGGACTTACCTTGGTAGTAGAATGTGTTGCCCGATTATATGCAAACTCAACATGAGGCAAACATTCTTCCCATTGCTTCAAATTTTTCTTCAAAATAGCTCTCAACATAGTATCCAAAGTGCGGTTCACCACCTCAGTTTGTCCATCAGTTTGTGGGTGACAAGTTGTAGAAAACAACAACTTTGTACCTAACTTATTCCAAAGCGTGCGCCAAAAGTGACTCAAGAATTTTGAATCACGATCTGAAACAATAGTAGAAGGCATACCATGCAAACGTACAATTTCTTTGAAAAAGAGATCAGCAATATAACTAGCATCATCAGTCTTATGACATGGTATAAAGTGTGCCATCTTAGAAAATCGATCCACAACAACAAAAATACTATCACTCCCCCTCTTAGTCCTAGGTTGTCCTAAAACAAAGTCCATAGAAATATCCGCCCAAGGAATAGAAGGAACAGGAAGTGGCATGTATAAACCATGTGGATTCAAGCGAGACTTAGCTTTTTGACACATACTACAGCGTGCAACAAAACGCTCAACATCTTTCCTCATCCTTGGCCAAAAGAAGTGTGTGGCTAAAATATCCTCGGTCTTCTTGGCACCAAAATGACCCATCAATCCACCTCCATGCGCCTCCTGTAACAACAAAAGACGAACGGAACCAACTGGAATGCATAGGCGGTTAGCTCTAAACAAGAATCCATCATTCAACACAAATTTATTCCATGCACGACCTTCTTTACAATGCAGTAATACATCCTTAAAATCAACATCAGCAGCATATTGTTCTTTAATTGCCTCAAGTCCAAAAATTCTACAATCAAGTTGAGACAATAAAGTATAGTGCCTAGATAAAGCATCAGCGATCACATTATCCTTCCCTTTCTTATGTTTAATAATGTAAGGAAAAGACTCAATAAACTCAATCCATTTAGCATGTCTATGGTTGAAATTACATTGAGAACGAATATACTTAAGTGATTCATGATCAGAATGAATAACAAATTCTTTGGGCAACAAATAATGACGCCACGTCTCTAAACAACGTACAAGTGCATACAATTCCTTATCATACGTGGAGTAATTCAAAACAGGCCCAGTAATTTTCTCACTAAAGTATGCAACACGTTTACTATCTTGCATCAAAACACCACCAATGCCTACACCACTAGCATCACATTCAAGCTCAAAAATCTTATCAAAATTAGGTAATTGCAGCAATGGTGCATGTGTAAGTTTATCCTTCAAAGCATCAAAAGACTCATGATGTATCTTACTCCAATGGAAATCAATGCCCTTCTTTGTCAACTCATGCAAAGGTGCAACAATGATGCTGAAATCTTTGACAAAGCGGCGGTAGAAACCTGCAAGACCAAGAAAACTCCTCACCTGTGTGATAGTTTTTGGTACAGGCTAGCTCTTTATGGCTTCAATCTTCGCCTCATCCACCTCAATTCCCTGTGGAGTCACAACATAGCCAAGAAAAGAGACTCGATCCGTGCAAAAGATGCACTTCTTAAGGTTACCAAATAAACGTGCATCTCGTAAAGCATCAAAAATAGCACGCAAATGATTCATATGTTCATCTATAGATTTGCTATAAATCAAGATATCATCAAAGTAAACTACCACAAATTTGCCAATGAAAGCTCTTAAAACCTCATTCATCAAGCGCATGAAAGTACTAGGTGCATTAGTTAAACCAAAAGGCATTACTAACCACTCATATAATCCAAATTTGGTTTTGAAAGCTGTTTTCCATTCGTCTCCAAGTTTCATTCTAATTTGATGGTAGCCACTACGCAAATCAATTTTAGTGAAAATTATAGCACCACATAACTCATCAAGCATGTCGTCTAGCCTAGGAATAGGATGACGATACCTAATAGTAATATTATTAATGGTTCTACAATCTACACACATACGCCAAGTACCATCTTTCTTAGGAACCAAAAGTACAGGAACAGCACAAGGACTAAGTGATTGACGAACATACCCACGATCCAAAAGGTCTTGAACTTGTCGTTGTATCTTCTTAGTCTCCTCAGGGTTGGTCCTATAAGCAGCATGGTTTGGCAAAGTAGCACCCAGAATCAAATCAATTTGATGCTCAATCCCTCTCAATGGTGGCAATCCCGGGGGTATCTCAGCTGGAAAAACATCCTCATACTCCTGCAAAAGGTTAGTGACAGCAGGAGACACAACACTAGAAGCAATATCATCAAGCGAAAACAAAGCTTCTTTGCATATCAAAGCATAGCAAATATCATCATTATCAGAAATTTCAGCAAGCTCAGATTTTGTTGCAAGACATGAACGACCTTGTAATTTAATTCCAGCACCCTTAGAACTTGAAGAATCATTAACATTACTAGGTGTAGAATTAGAATTAACAGGTTGTTGAATTTCAGGACCTTTATTTTTCAAACTAGCAGCTCTTTCTAAATCAGCTTATACAATTTCAGCAGGGGTCATTGGTAAGAAAGTAATTTTAGTTCCTTTATGCATAAAAGTGTACTTATTACTTCTACCATGGTGTACAACATCATTATCAAATTTCCAAGGTCTACCCAATAAAAATGAACATGCTTGCATGGGTACGACATCACAATCAATAGAATCCACATAAGAACCAATGGAAAAAGGAACTCTACAAGTTTGTATTACCTTAGCTTTGCCAGAGTCATTTAACCACTGAATGTAGTACGGATGTGGATGTGGATGTATGGTCAAAGCAAGCTTGTTGACCACATCAGAACTCACCAAGTTATTGCAGCTCCCTCCATCAATGATGACACGTGCTCGGCGGTTCTTGATGATGAAGAAAATCTGGAACAAGTTGTGGCGCTGCATCGTCTCGGGCTGATGAACTTGTGTGCTAAGGACACATTGAACAATAATGTTCATGTATCCTGTGGTGTCTCCGCCTCCAAGGACGAGGTCACTGCCGGTGGCAGCGATGTCCTCCTCCTCATCCTCCACATCAGAGGTGCTCATGTAACCGCCATTGTCTGTCGCCACATATGCCCGCCTACTTGGACAATCTTTCTGCACATGACCAAGTCCATGGCAGCGGTGGCACTAAATCCCGGTAGTGCGCCCTATCGAAGCAACAGAGGAGGCACTACTAGCTGGTACCTGCACAGAAAGTTTACCTGAGCGCGTAGAAGGTGCAGTGGCTGATCTTGGGGCTGTAGAAACAATACTGGTTCCCATGGTAGCTGCTGGTGGGGACGGCCGGAAAGATGGCCTGGGCAGCCCCGAAGTTGCCATCGAGCATGGGGCGTAGGAGTTCCTTGACTTGCTGTACTCCTCAAAAGCCTGGAAAAGTCCCTGTGATTCTTTCTCTGCAAGCATAGCATACTGGAAACACTGGGTGAGGGTATAATATTCTTTATAATTAAGGATGTCCTGAATTTCTTTTCTTAAACCAAAATAAAAGCGACAAATCTGATCCTCTACTTTTTCAACTACAGCACAACGAATCAAAACCTTCTGAAGCTCACTAAAATACTCCTGAACAGTTTTATCTCCTTGTTCTAAACGTTGCAGTTTATTACGAATCTCTCTATAAAAAGAAGGGGGAACAAAACGATCACGCATTGCTATCTTATGTTCTTCCCAAGTAGTAGGCAAATCAGTTTCAGCAGCTAGACCACTCCACCAAACAATAGCAAAGTCCTTAAACTCACTAGTAGCTTGTCTAACTCTATGTTGTTCAGGAACAAGGTGGGCATTAAATTTTTGTTCTACAGTCATCTCCCAATCAAGATAAACATCACCATCATACTGACCCGAAAACGAAGGAATTGAAAACTTAATTTTAGCATACGGGTCATCTGGAGAATAGTTACCGTGTGGACGACGATTGTAGTTATGGAAACCACCCATACCTTGAGTATTATGTTTCAAACGACGTCGTAATCGTGCGGTCCTTGTAGCTGACCTATCCACGGTGCCATCAGCCTTATACACCATGTCTTCATCATGGACGTCTTCAACATCGTTGTTGTTGTTATTGGTGTTCGTATTGTTGGTTTTAGGAGCGGTCTCCAACGCGACAACCTGATCGGTTAACTTAGAGACCCGCTTCTCTAACCACTCAATGCTTTCTCCAATGTGAAGCTTGCTGACCGCATCAGTAACGACTCTGGTGATCGTCTCTGCCAAATCACTCTGAGCAGCCTGCAAAGCCTTCTAGAGCTGCTCTTGGCTCACGCACTCAGCAAATTGTGAGGGTGAAGCCATCTCTCTGTCGTCACTTCTTGCCATCACAAACACCAAAACAGGAAACAAACAGTGAAGGTTATCCCTACAAAACAGCTAAGCAGTGGTGCTTCTCAACACAACAAAAGGAAACTCCTTACAAAGCTCTTACAAAGTTCTGAAAAGCAAAGCAAAGGATACCAGAGAGATGTGTTCCACGATTGCAAGGGTCAGAAAAGAACCTGTGTGCTGTCCAGAAGAAATATGTAGAGCTAGGAAGGCCAAATATATATATGTGAGTGGCACACAAATCAAAAATAAATAGTAAAGCTGAACAAGTGCCCAAGTAACTTGTCCCTAGTTGCTGGTCTAAGTATGTCCTAGAACAGTAGTGATAGCAAAGTAGAAACAAGGAGACAAAGACACAACATGCGATAACAAGGGGCTTAGTGCAAAACAGCCAAATCCAGAAATTTCAGGGGGCTAGATGTAGCACTAGTAGAAATCCCAAATTTCTTTTTTTATTTTATTTGTTTTGATATTTTTCTCCAACTCACTAACAATGGAGGAGAATCCACAAAAAATTTCAGCTCAAACAGAGGTAGGATGTGGCCTACAGAAAATCTTGAAGTTGCAGAAAACGTCGGGTTTAAACTTAAATCAATTTTTTCTTTATCTTCCCGATTTTTTTGAATTTTTTGACGAGGGCACACAGGGCGGATTTTGAGTCAAGAATCTCCTGTAAAAATTTCAGCCAAAATGGACAACCGAGCGAAAAGTTATGCCCGTTTTACCGAAGGGGGGTCAGAGTTGGTTTTCCAGAAACCCGAGTCGGTTAGGGGTCGAGTTTGGAATCGGGTACGATTTTTTTGGTGGCGTGGATGCAGCGGAAAGTGGAATTTGTGGAGATTGGTCCGAGGTGTTTGAGGGTGGGTTTAGGGTGGGATTAGGGTGGGTGTATCGATCAATCAACCCTAGCACACAAAGCCGATAGAACAGAGGATGGTGAAGGGGATGGCAGCTAGGGTTGCAAGGGAAACACTACCGATGAGAAAAACACAAACTAAACCAGCGACTAAACAAAAATTAGGGCACAAACTCAACACTACGGACTCTGAAATTGAAATATGCAATGGCTAAACACCTGGTTATGGGCGGAGGGGAATTTTTTTTTGGCTTTTCTGTGGATGATAGGATGAACACAAAACGAAATTAACTAAGGGTAGTGCGAACTTGACGGTGCACCTGAAGATCTGATTACCACTTGATGTGGACAAGGGTTCCTGATCTTCCGAAAGGTTCTGGATACATTGATTTGGTCGGAGGCGACACACAAATCGATCCGGCTTCAGAACAGCATGTTCTAAACCCCGCAATCGCAGCACGATGTCTCCTCTGGTTATCAACCATCCTAAAATGATTGACCTCGCCGAGAAGGCTAATCCCTGCTTGCAAATCAAGAACACAAGCAAGAACAAAGAAGAAAGCAACACAATTGCAGATGTATTATAAATCTCACGAAGTTGGGGTCTCACAAACCGTGATGACGGCGAAACTGTTATGAACAGAATAATCTAAGCAAAACCCCAAACCCTAATGGTGCGGTGGCAGCTGTATATGAAGACCCTAGGGTCATGCAAGACCCTCTGGACGCACCCCTACTTGGGCTCAACTAGATACAAAGCCCAAAGGCCAAAAACAGACGACACAACACCGAAATAGATTCTGGACTCTCTCTTGTTTCGACGATTCCCGATGACTCCCGATGAATTTTGATATTAGACCGGCGGCATTGGAAAGGTCATCTTCTTATATTTCCGTGCATATGTAGAACGTCCAAATCCGAATCCGTATGCGTCTTGGGCATCCGTTTTAGTGCAGACTGGTCCTGAGCCCCGAAACAGACTCGAAGTCGGTTTTGGTTGGGCCTCCACCTTGGCTTCCACGTCCTTGCTGGTCCTCCACGTCTCCAAGTCCTTCTCCCATCATATCCTAGTCCTCTCGATGGTTCCTAATTACAATATAATCATTAGGTAGCAAACCATTCTAAAAAGTGACATATAATAAAGAACGTAGAAATGAGCTCACCTCTAAATTTAGTCGTCGTGCACGAGCTCTAGTCATTGGACCTTGCAAGTCCAGAATTGGAGGAGTGTTGCATGTATCTTTAGGAGTGATGTCCTCATCATCTCCCCAAGACGTGATTGACTCCTCTGGAAGCGATGTGAGCCATATCCAAATGGCTGGATCTAGGCAGACCGGAAGGTAATTAGCCATTACATAGGAATCACCTCCAGTCGACCAAATCGCCGTGCTGTAGAGCTGCAGCCACTCTCGGGGGTTGGTCTGACCATCGTATTTCTCGATGGGGACTGGCTTGAATCGTTTTGGCCATCGAGCTATGCGAAGCCTAGAGATGTAAGCTTTGATGCCATCGATCTCGTCGTCGGTAGGCGTCGGCGACCACCTATGCCAGTCTGGAGATGGAGTTGGACGGCGGCCGTGTCGTGGACCTACATCATCGTCATGACGATGTTCTCGATGGTCATTATCATCATTATCGTGCCGATCCCGATCATCACGTTGACGGCGGTCGTCATGGTCAGCTCTTGGAGGAGGATCTTGATGGTCCTCTCGTCGGTTGTTTCGTCGGTCATCCTATCGGTCTTCTGTTCTCCAATCATGGCGTTCTTCCTCATAACATCGGTTGTCCCGAGCGCGTTCTTCATAGTGAGAGTTGATGGTATCTCGTCCATCATGGATACTGAGAGAATTTCTTTGATCTTCACGCCCATGCCGACCTCGTGAAGACGCGTGACTAGAACTTGTGACCGACTAAGATTTTGCGGCCTCTTGAGCTGCAGCAGCCTTAAGCATAGCCACCGCCTTCTGCATCGTAGGGGTCTGAAAATTCGCATTGACCATTAGGGTGTTGAGCAAAGTTTTGGCCCCAGTGATGTTATTCTGAGGAGGGTGGTAGACTTTGATGCCATCCACTTCGAGTTCTGGACCGAGATCCAGTCGACGTGCATTC
This sequence comes from Eleusine coracana subsp. coracana, assembly GCA_032690845.1. NCBI lineage: Eukaryota > Viridiplantae > Streptophyta > Magnoliopsida > Poales > Poaceae > Eleusine > Eleusine coracana. The sequence goes on along the minus strand of CM064428.1, from coordinate 39,374,263 downwards.
CATGAACCGCGCGACCCTCTTGGTCGACGGCGGTGACCGACTGATAAGTCATCAACTGGAGGGTTCTCCTCCTGTTGTCCTCCTTTGGCTGGTTGCCTCGGGTGGCCGTCGATAGGGTTACCTTCTTGTTCACCGTCTTGGTCACCATCTTGGTCTCCATAAGCAGGATCTGTTATATCCACCATGTTGACACTATGGGGATATGGGTAAGCGGATTCGACCGAGTCCTCATCAAAGGACCGATCCGATATCGAATCGTTCCCGAAGGAAGGATCTTCTTCCTCAGATCCGAGTGGGACCAATGCGGGGATCAGATCTGACGAACTCGGTGATCGCGCCATAGAGATGGCTGGGGCCGAGTCGGATCTGTGTTGCTCTAGACCTAGGGCTCCATTGTCGCCGATCGTGAAGTCGAGCGAACCAAAGGAGATCTTGAAGTCCGGTGGGTACTGAATGATGGGAATTTCGGCCATCGTAGTCATCGGAGAATCCTGGCGAGCCTTGTCCCCTTCCTAGCACGCCAACTGTTGAAGCTTGAGATCAGCAATAAATATATAGGGCTACATCGAGACTAAGAACTACGATGGTAACACAAGACGCCGAGTTATACAGGTTCGGGCCCTCTCGTTGAGAGTAAAAACCCTACATCCTGTGTTCTGTGTATTGTATTGATATTGTTGTTTCTCTAGTTATGTCTAATTCCTTGTCCAAGGAGGTACCCTGCCGCCTTATATATCCGGTCGGCAGGGGGGTACATGAAGAGTCCTAGTCGTAATCCACAAGGATTTACATAGAAAGTCTATCTTTACATGCCTTGTGCTCCAAGTCGAGTCGGTCGGCTTCCTTGTTGATGAAGTATCCGGTCGGCTACCGACTTAGTCTTGTATGAGGATACCCGTAGAGCAAGTATCCCACACTGGCCACTTCTTCATCACTTGAGGAAGAGGACTCATCACTCGAGTTATCACTTGTCCACTCTCCAACAATGGCCTTACGACAGAACTTCTTCTTGTAGTCTTGAGCTTTGCCTTTGCTCTTATCCTTGTTGAAGTACCTCTTCTTCTTTTGCTTGGTATGGGGTCATCTTCTTTTTCTTCACTTGAATCTTGTGACTTGAATGCTTCTTTCTTGGGCTTTGGGCACTCTTGAACAAAGTGATTCTTTGAGCCATAATTGTAGCACTTGCCCCTGGACTTGGAAGCAAACTTGTTCTTGAAGTTCTTCATCTTCTTCATGAGACGAGCCAAGTCCTCGGTCAAGTCACATTCATCATCATCTTCTTCATCATCATCCTTAATGACTGCCTTCTTCTTGTTTTCCTTGCTCTTACTAGATTCTTACTTGTCAGCCGATAGAGCAAGGTTGGATGGTTGTGGATCATCCATCCCCAACTGGTAGCTCTCGAAGGTAGTGATCTTGCCAAGTACATCCTTCATGGTCTTGGTCTTGAGGTCACCTTGCAAGATGAAGGTGATGATGGACTCATACTTGGGGTCCTTGAATAGCCTCAAGAATCTTCTTATCACCTCAACGGGCTTCATCTTGAAATCATCCCCAAGAGCATTGATCTCCTCCACTAATACATGAAAACGAGAAATAGATAGTGTTAGCTCTCTCATGTGGCAATCTAGTAAAGTTATCATACTTGTTCTTTAGCACATAGTATCTTTCCTCTTTGACATCACTGGTGCCCTCATGGAGCCCCTGAATCACAGTCCAGATACCATCTGCTGTCAAACTAGCATCCAACTGAGTAAAAACATCCTTAGAGATGTAAGAAAATAGAGCATTCTTGGCCTTAGCATTGAACTTAATAAAATCAGGCACAAGTAGGTTCACATCCGCATTGGACTCGTGAGTGATCGACCATATCTCTGGATTAAGGGACTGAAGGTAGGCTTGCATGCGAGCCTTCCTATAAGCATAGTCCTCCCCATTGAATATGGGAACACTCCCTGCCTATCTTGGCTCCTTACTCAAGGCGGTGAAGCTTCAAAGATGAGCACTTGGCTCTGATATCACTTGTAAGGACTGAAGGCGTACCAGGGGGGGGGGGGGTGAATCGGTAAGCCGCTCACAAACCCAAATACTTCAATTTACACTACTTGAGTCTAACAAGAGAAGCAACCTAAACAATTCTAGTAGGCCAAGACCCTACACATGCTAGTGTTCATGATAAAAGAAAGCGTGGAAGCCAAACACACTAGCCTATGCAAGCCACAATTCAACCTAGATACTAGAGCACACAATTGCGGAATAGTAAAGAGAGGGTCAAGGAATGCTCATGATTTTTTTTCCTGAGGTCTCACAAGGATTGCGCCTTCCCCTACTCCTCGTTGGACCACTCCCGCCGGAGTTCTGATCCCTCCCGCCGCCAAGTGGAGTTCTCGCCAACGAGCCCACAATCACTCCTAGAGAGGTCAAGAGAGGTCACAAAGACCCCAGCAATATCTCCTCCTAGTGCTCTCCTCTTTTCCTCTTGGACCGTACCAAATGTTCTCAGGTATTTCACTGACCAAGAGAGGTCACAAAGACCCCAACAACGAAGTTATATAGGCTCCCAACCTCAAACTAGCTGTTGCTCCATCAAATCAGCTTTCTGGGCCTACTGACCGTACAGTCCGGTCACTGCCTAACCAGACCATCCGGTCACTGCCTAACCAGACCATCCGGTCACTGCAACACAGTGCACCAACGACTCTGACCACTACTGACTCCTCTGCTGACCAGATCGTACGGTTACCTGATCAAACTGTCTGGTTCGATTCTCTCTCCAGTCCAGAAACCTTTCATACAACAGCTTCCTCTCTGCCCTGTGCAAGTCCTACTGACTGGACCGTCTGGTCAGTAGACCAAACCGTTTGGTCTGTATAGGCTCTAGCACAGACAGATTCCTCGCTCCTCGCTGAAAGTACTTGACAACTCCCCATAGTGACTGTACAGTCCAGTCACTTCTGACCCCTCTGTCCGGTCTCTATGTCCAGAAGCTGAAACTTGTCGTCCTCGCTTGACTTCATTTCCCGGCTTCTCTGAACAGCTCCTTGTCTTCTCCACTGTCAACTAGTGCATGTGATTGCACGAGTAACCTTGCACATCACCAACTAGACATGACCTAAGAGAATGACCTAGACCCCCTTGATAGTCCGATTTTTCCTTTGGACTCAAAGCCCTAACAACTAGACAAGTCTACCCAACACTTGCATCATAGCTTGTTCTCCACTTTGATCCATCTTCATGAACCCTTGGACTCCATCAAGTTCACAAGCCTCCATGCTTTTGGTCATTGTCATCAATCGCCAAGGCAACCATCATCCATATGATTTGTAATAAAGTTTAGAGATGATTTCTGCATAGACAACACTCATGTAGTTATTAGCCCACAATTTCATAGTTGTCATCTATCACCAAAACATTCATACCTTGGGGATCCAATCATCAATGGTCATGAAGCTTACACAAACCATCATCTCGAGCACTCCCCCTTGCTTATAGCTAGCTTGAGTGGGTTAGACATTGACTTATTTTTATGTGTTTTTCTTTTAGTTATTTACACATGCATGGATGCAAAACATACTAGTCACAAAGGAGTCCTAATTACCATGCAATTCAAGAAAACAAAAAACACACTACATCTACCAAGAACAAACACGGATACCTCCCTCATGAGTAGATATATCATTGAGGTCCATGTCACTTATGGTGTACTTCACTTAATTTTCAAGTAAGCTCTTGGTCCACCACCACCACCTTCATCTAGGTCTTGTTCTTGGGCACCCACTTGTACGTAGTTAACCTAGATTACTGACAAAACCCAGTCCATAACCCACCCACTAAATGACAAGATGAATCTATTAAGATTAATTATGTCATAATTAGATAATGTGATGCTACAATAAACATCTCCTAATGATGGTTTAATTAAGTTTCATAGATTTGTCATGCAAATTAGCATCCAACTATGAAATTAGTTTTATATTTTGTTTTTATTTAATCAATATATTAAGCATTCGAATGACTGATGTGACAGCACTAAAATTTAGACCCTAAGAATGAACACACCCTTTGTGTAAGTCAACCTACCGGGGAAGAAGCCACCCCGACAGCATTTTTCTAAGGAGAAGAGCCTTCTCACGTAGGCTGAGAAAATCGCTGAACCCCCTCCCCAACCATACATAAGGACTCTGAAATCCCCTCCGGGATAACCAGGATCAAGTACAAGAGAACACTCAACGAAGCGAGTTACAACAGCACATACATTCATACAAGCCCAGAATATATTACATCATGGTATAACACAACCAGGTATTCAAAAACAACTAAAGTTGTACAGCGGAAAACACTTATTACAACACAAGATTTTAAACTTGAAATGAAAATTGTTCAACAAAACTTTATTCCAACTAACTTGACTACAACGCCCTATGGAACATGACTGATCTTCTACTCCTCAGGGGACGGGATACGTTCCCATTGAATAGATCCTCCCTCTGGAAGTTGCCGTTCTCCTGACATGTTCTCGGACCAGCCATATGGATATGGCTCACCACCTAGAAAACATTATGATCAAGCCCTTGGTATCTAATATACTCCGTAAGACTGACCCATCAACAAGGCTCGCTAAGGCCGACACCTAGTATGCATAGGCCTTTGGCTAGTGTGTTGACTTAGACTTGCAAAAATAACACTGCTTAGTGAATTGTTGATGGTCCTTAAATGCTAAATCCGGCCATCAATTGCCTGCATAAAACATATAAAATAAATAACCAACATAGTGGAAGGAGTTTATTACTAACATTTCCACAAGTTTTGGTGAATATTTGTGTGCAGGTGATTTATCCACATATTAGAGGGAAAGCACAAGTAATTAGAGGAGTAAACACACTCCCGGCCATTCAGAGGACAACACACACATTGAATGGCCCACCTACAGAAGAATACCGCCTCAATAACTAACATAAGGGTGTCAGGAGACAAGAGGGCCCACCTCTCAGTGTGCCAGAAAAGAGTGGGGGCCATTGGGCCCCACCCATGTCTGGCCAAATGTGGAGTCAGCCCAATAGGGCCCACCTTTCTATGGCGGTTCCTCACCGTGTTTCCTACATAGGTTTTCCCCCTTAGGGTGAGAGTTACCGCCTTTGGGCCCTATATAAGGAGGGGAGTGCCTCCACTCCAACACACACCAGAAGAGTTTAGAGCTCCACTTCAAAAGGCTTTAGCACTACCAAAGTACTTAGAAAATAGGGAGAGAGTGAGGGAGAGTTCAGGGAAGCACTGGGCTTATCGATGATCTTCCCCACGCTTGTACCTTGACGGATGCTTTCCTTTTCAAGTAAGTGTTCATGATTTCTCTTTGCTATTTAAGTTTACTATTTAAATAATTTCTTTCCTTTATTGTTTACGGGATCATTGCTCTATTTACTTATAGTATCTAAGTCATATATAAGCGTGGTACCAAGACTAGGATAGTAATTGGTAGCATAGACGTGGTGTCTAGGCTAGAGGTTACCTTTGTTTGCCACGTGCCCCATGGTTTGTAGAGGTAGCCTGTAGGTGGTGACAGCCCTATCCGGCCTTATTAATCCTCCACATTCGGGTATGTCATACAGCTGTTGGCCGGAGTCACCTGTGGATGCAGGGGTAAGCCGGTGCCCAAAGTAAGAAGTTATAGACTGAACCTATCTTATTTTAGGATCCTTGACCATAGGAATCCTCTCTACCCTCTACCTACCAAATTCTTGTTGTCCTTGGACGAACTAGTTTAGAACATTAGTACACATGTTACCTCTGATTCGATAACCTAGAATACTCCTAGGTGAAGTGCTACATTAGCATCCGTGCGCTTGTAGACTTATCTGTGATCGTAAGAAATACCAACATGAATCCCTACTCTCAAATTTGAGCTCAAGATTAAGTTAATTTTGAATGAGGTTTTGCACTCAGCAACAACTAAAATCAATGTTTCTCAAGCAATGAATATTTAGCTGAACCAACTCTTCTCTTCTCATTACTCTCAATTATCTACGTTCACGCCAAGTGAACAAGTGGTACTCATTGTTGCGAGGGACTATTATTCAAATCAATTTCACCAGCTGGGTAAAACCCGACTACGCGACACATACTCACGGTATTGGTTGTATATGATAACTTTTCTCGCTAACACCAAATAGAGGTCGATCCATTTCCAACTTCCCCGGTAATATGGAGACCCCACTTGATACCCGTTCTAGACGTTATGCACGAGCGACTACGAATTCCCTCCCATGAGACTTCAATCTCACTAAAAGTTGGTAAAAGAAAGTTGGCTACGTCCTACCACTGAGGTAGTTAGTGTGCATCAGCTTACTGGGTCCCATAAACCAACATGTAGATTGGTACTATTGTTGACACCTCTTGTGCCTAACAGGGAAATCTGCAAGTGTACAGATGCCAACATAGCCTTCACCCAGGAGTATTCTAGAGTATCAATTTCCATGGTAAACGAGAAGTGTATCACACCTAATCTATCAAGTTCGAGTGGCGTAAAATCAGAAGAGAAAAAGTTCTATAGGGAGAAGAGGTCCTCGGTCCAAGTAATCTTATGTAACAAACACTTGCTAAGTAACCTAATGAGGTCCTATTTCAATTTATCTGCTTTGGGCACGAGAACGTTTTGGTAATATGGGTTGATAACTAACCTCTGTAATAGTGGGTACACTAACGCTAGACAACCCTGCTTGAGACTTCCTGAATGTGGTGGAATACAATATTGGACGGACAAGGCTATCACCACCTGCCGCCTACCATACAGCCCGTGGGGATGAATGCAATCCCAGGAAAACTAAGTCTAAACACCTTGTTCACACTTAGACTATCATACCGGTTCTAGAATTGATAAGCATAACAAATTAATGCTAGTAAAGCAATAAATGGTTATGCACAGGGATCCCGCAGATAAAAGGAATAGAAAAACTCACTTTATTACTTGGATAAGAGTTAAGCTACATGTTACCCGCCCCCTAAGACAAAGAAGACTATTGTCGTAGGAGCTTCATCCCCGAGGCACAGGATGAATGAGCCAGCATCCAGAACTCCCTCTCCTACACCTTCACTCTCTACTTGGGTAAAGTCTTTGAAAAAAGATGTTCTACTTCCTAAATTCTTCCACAAACTCCCATGTCAATGAGCCAGCAAGTACTTATAGGCGATGAGGACTCGGTAGGCCGAAGTTGGTCCGCCGGGCTGTGGACTATGCCAGGCGGCCACGTGTGCCGGGCGGCCGGGTATGCCGGGCGGCATCCACCACCGGGCGGCAGCCCAGGGCGGGTGTTGACACTTCTTAATGTCGCACCAGAAATATTACTATCCCCGGCAGCGGCGCCAGAAATGCTTGTTGACACTTCTTAACATCGCATCAAAAATATTACTATCCCCGGTAGCGGCGCCAGAAATGCATGTTGGTATTTCTTACGATCACAGATAAATCTGCAAGCGCACGGATACCGATGTAGCACTTCACCTAGGAGTATTCCAGATTATCGAATCATAGGGAACGTGTGTGTATCGATCCTCTAACTAATCCGTCCAAGGACAACAAGAATATGGTAGGCAAAGGGTAGAGAGGATTCCTAATGATTAGGGATCCTATAATAAGATTGGTTCGGTATCTACTGCTTACTTTGGGCACCAGCTTACCCCTGCATCCACAGGTGACTCCGGCCAATAGCTCTACGACGTATCCAAATGTGGAGGATTACTAAGGCCGGATAGGGCTGTCACCACCTATCGACTACCTCTACAAACCGTGGGGCACACGGCAAACAAAGGTAACCTCTAGCCTAGACACCGCGTCTACGCTATAAATTACTATCCTAGTCTCAGATCCACGCTTATAGAAGACTAAGATACTCTAATTAAATAGAGCGATGATCCCGTACGTAACAAAGAAAGAACTTACTTAAATAGGAAACTTACATACCAAAGAGGAAACACGAACACTTATTTGGAAAGGAAAGCATCCATCAAGGTACAAGCGTGGAGAAGATCACCGACAAGCCCGGCGCTTCCCCGAACTCTTCCTCACTCCCTCCCTATTTTCTAAGCACTCTGGCAGTGCTAAAGCCTTTTGAAGTGGAGCTCTATACTCTTCTTCTTGTGTTGTTCTTTTCTACCGAATTTCCCCTCTATTTATAGGTGGCGAAGTGCTGGCGGGTATTTGTAGGTGAAGGAGGGTCGATGGGCAAAAGTTCCCCCGCCGGGCGGCGGGCCACGCCGGGCGGCTGGGCATGCCAGGCGGCAACCCAGGCCGGGCAGCTGTTGGATGAGGTCAGTTTCTGAACGACTGTCTTTGGACGTCTCGGATTTGGTCCGCATGACGGTTGTTGAGTCGGTTTTCAACCGCCTTATCCACTTGGCGTCGGTTGGCATGATGGGCCGAGTGGACTGGACACCCCGGGAGGAAATTCCCAGGCCAGGCAGCGGTGTAGGCCGGGTGGTCTGGCAGGCCGGGCGGCGGCCTGTGCAGGGCGGCGGCCCATTTTTGGTGCCGACCCCCTTCGGGTCATGTTTTCACTTGTCCAAGTTGTGCCACGTGGATGCCTCCATTACTTCTTCACTTTTTACCCTTCTTAGTCTGGGGATGGAAAATGGCCTCATGGTGGAGTGTTTTTCAGGGTCGGCTGGGTCGGATGGTTCAGCCTCATGAGACTCTGTTTTAACCTGCCGGGTGGCTAATTTTAGCCTGATATGACCCTGTCGGCTGAGTTCTGATTTCAGCCATCACGACCCTGCCGGGCCCTGATTTCAGCCTCATACGACCCTGTCGGCCTGCTGTTTTACGGTAGTATCGGCCGACGGGGCGTTTCTTCATGTTTTTTTTGCATATTTTGGCTCTTTTATACCTGTAAACACATGTCTCATCAAAACTCGTGGAAATGGTTAATAATAAATTGCTATCACTATTTTGTTTATTCCTTTTATGTTGTTTATGCAAGGATTTGATGGTCAGATTTAGCATTTAAGGACCGTAAACACTGGGCGACCCTTAGATCTTGTCGGTTCATGACCAACTCTTTTTAGGCAGCTTGGATTTCATCTCAAAATCGGTTGTTCGGTCGGTTCCCACCGCCTCCTTTATTTTAGGGCCGGTAGGCCTCATGGGCCTCATTGGGCTGGCAACCCCAAATGGCAGGCCAGGCCGAGCGGCACGGGTGCCGATCCCCTCTGGGTCGGTCCTTGACTTCTCCCGGTAAGGCCACTTGTTGGCCTCCTTTTCCTTAGCCATATCTCATTATTTTTAATCTGGGAGGAGAAAATGGCATCACGGTGAAGTGTTTTTGCAAAACCATCCAGGTCGGATGATCCGCCTGAAAAACGACCCCGGTTAACCAGCGGGGTGACTGATTTCAGCCGTATATGACCCTGTCGGTCAGTCCTCGATTTCAGCCTGATTATGACCCTGTCGACTGATGAAAACGGCTATTTCATAGTCGTGATTGGCCGACGGTGTGTTTCTTCATGTTTTTGCATATTTTGGCTCTCTTATACCTGCAGACATATATTTCACCAAAACTCTTGGAACTTTATTAGTTTAAACAAATATTTATTAACCCTTATTCCTTACCTTGCATTTCTCGACCGGTTGGTGGCCGATTATTGGTTTTATTGGCCGCCAACACCTCCCCAAGCTTAAACCTTTGCTCGTCCCGAGCAAATTAAAACTTAGAGGTGATGGATTAGGAGTTGCTTTAATATTAGCGACCTGCAGGTATCAAGTGCACAAACACATACTCCAGCACAATATGGGTAAGTGTAAACCAGCATAACTTGGTTACTAAGTCATTCTCAATGTAAAGCGGGGCTTTTTTGGCATTTTATAACCTTGTCATAAGCGGTTGAAATCTACAACGGCTAGTTTAGACTTTGTCATGCAATCTACTACTTGATCATGAGTCCAACGTTTTTATAATGCTGCATAAGATTGAAAATCTTCCCTCTTGGTGCAATCTCCCGCTATGGCTTTCATCTCTCAAAGGGTGTATTTTCTTACCAAAGGCTAATCCTACTTCCTAAAAGTTTGGCTTAAATATGTGGAGCTTGGTAGGACGTCACATTTAGCATTCATATATTGTTAAGCTAAGAGATGATCCGAGTGAAAGACATTGCACTTCCTCATTCTAATCATTTAGAAATAATATCTAGGGGAGTGGGAGAATGGACTCACGCGAAGGATTGGGCTAGCACAATTGCAAGGGTCTTGGGTGCAGATTTATCCTAAAGACTAGAATTTTGTGCTAGAGACAAAAGATGGTCCTTTATTTTTGCTGAAAGAAAATATTATTATTATTATTATTATTATTATTATTATTATTATTATTATTATTATTATTATTATTATTATACTTTGTATGAACCTTGAAGCTTTTTGAGAAATAACAAATCCATGAGAGCTGATAATTTTGTTTTTGCTTCTTTCTTCCAGCTCTCATAGTGTAAAGAGGTTAATTCAATGGTTCAAATATTTTTGCAAACTTTTTCTGAGCAATTGGTAGGACCATAATCTTTTAATAGGATCAACAGTTTGCAAAAAGAAAGATTTTGCTTAACATGCTTGGTGGAGTGGATGCATGATTCCGATGTGGAAACCGCATAACCAAGCATGATTAATTTTGAGAACTTAAAGATAACATGAAGGAAAATGATTGGCTTTGGAAGTGCGAGTCCCTCATAAGGATCAAATCCTAACTAAACTCAATGCACACATAAATAGTATGAAAGTGGGTTTGCAATTAATATTTGGCCAAGGAAGGAATTTTTCTATCATAAGGAAGACATGCACCAAGTAGGGGGTTTTTATTGCAGCATAGTTTTGAAAGAGACCATTGGACTCTAATCATGAGAAAATCATAGACTCATTTAAAACATGCCATATCATAAACTTCAACAGGTAGTCTTGATGTTTTAATAGCCATTTTTGCACCCACTAGAACATAGAGGGACTAGCATTATCATCATGTCGATCTACCTCCGCCCACGAAAATGAGGAGTAGGGACTGTATGCTTGAGACTCAAAGGGGTCTAATAGAGCAACTAATCATCATTTCCATAGGTAAGGTACAGACTAAGCTTTCAATTTTATTAAAAATGGGTAATTAAAGTGACTCAATTACAGAGAGGGGCAAAAAGGTAGAAAAAATGGTGCACCTTGTTTTAGGTACCTCCCCAAGCTTAGGTCTTCAAAAGACTTAAGCTTAGATGGTTGTTTACCATGGCGGGTGGAGGTTCTGTTGTGCCACGAGGTCGGATCATTGAAGCACCGGTGTATGCTGCATGATGGGGTTGGCTGCGGCCTGGCTTGTTCTACCGCCCAGCTGGCTAGGCCGCCTAACGTGCCCTGCCACTCGGCGAGGTTCGCCACCCGGCGTGCCTTGCCGCCCGGCGGACTTCGCTACGTGTTGTGCCACTAGTTCATCCCCTTTTCTGTTTCGTCACAAGACTGGACTGTTTGTGACATAATAAATCCAACCTATGTGTTGCCACATAGATCAGAGGATTTACTTTGAGTTGAGCACACAAACAAGTCTAGATTTTATTCATATGGTCCTGGCACAATACATTGATAGAATTAAAAACAAAGCGAAGGAATTTAACAAGAACAGATGATGACAATAGAAGGGAAAATGCAGCAAAAGAAGTAAGTGCCAAAGGAAATCTAAAAGGGCCCTATGGGTGAGGGATATAGTAGGCGTCCGGGTGCCCGGCCACCGTGGCTACGCGCTTAATCTTAGACCCTAATCCTTTACGCAGCCACTCCACATCATCTTCAAGCACCTCTCACCTTAGGTATTCTTCCCCCATCTGATCTTCAATTTTGTCCACCCGCTGCCGCAGCCCCTTCACCGCCTTCCATAGAGCGCCTGACCCATCATCACTTGGGTCACTGAATTCCATTCAACTAGGCGGTCCATTGATTAGGTGTGGAGAAGGGTAGCGCCTTGGCTTAGGGGGTGTGGAATCAGTGTACTCAGTGATCACCCCGAGTGGAACCCTTTTGGTACAGTACCTTCCTATAGCCGGTGGTCATTTTGTGACCACAAACAACATATGGACAGGGGCTACTGTTTCTAAAGGTTTCCTCCAAGCTAGACACCATTTGCTTGCCGATCTTCTCATAGCGGACCAAGGCCATCTCTTCCTCCATCTGAATGGCAGCCCGGTGCATAACCCCCATACCAACCGAAGGAGTCGACATAGGGAAACTTCGAGAGCTAGGTCCAGCCCATGGCTTTTCAGGGTGTGAGCTGGCCCGTGGTCATGCGGGTTGGGGTTGCTGGACAAAACTGCTTCCCCTTCGCCATTGTGCGTAAGGGGGAGAGACCCCGAGGTGCACAGCCGCAGCCCCGCGTGCTGGGTGATGCCGGCCGATGAGACCCACCACCCGGCTGCCTGGGGGATGGTGGCCAACTCTGGCTGCTGCACATTCGAGGGGGAATGGCCGTCTGGCGGGAGTTGCCACCCGGCCTAGCAGGCAAGGCCGCCCGACGGGTACTACCGCCCGATAGTGCAGAAGATGGCTCGATCGGCCTTATCTTTGCCTGGGGCTGGGGAGGCTCTCGCTAGAAATTTCTTCGAGAATGAGTCATCGAGCAAGACGGTTGCTGGGGGGAGCCATGTTTTTCTGGCTAGACTTGGAATGAGGTGCTACGGACGTGGCCGAGGAGGCTCTGTTTTTGTCCATCTCGGGGGATTCGGCCATGGGTTTCATTGAATGTGAAGATATCATAGCCTGGGGGTCTTTTTGAGGGGAAAGAATGTCTAAACCTACATTCAGATAGGGATGGAGCCGGTGGAGGCTCCTCTGGGTTTGCCGTGAAGGCGGGGCAGAAATTTGAAAGTTTGTTGCCGTCGCCCGGCACATCACGCTGCCTAGCATGGTTGGCCGCTGGCGGGGTTGGCAAAACCCTATGATAGGGTTTGGGCCTTTGAGACCGAGGGAGATGGCAGGCCACCCGGCGGGGCTGGCCGCTCGGCGGTCACACTGCCTGGCCGGGTTGAGCCGAAGCAAGCCAAGTCCCATTTTTTTAGATAGAAATAAAACACAAGGCCCCGTTAAGGTCAGGGCTAGACTAAAGATGCAATGGATTATTTAAGTAGGGATGAATTCGAGGACCTCTATTACCTCAAACTTAGGTTTCTTTGGCTCTAAAAAGATTTGAAGTCTATGTCCATTTAACTTGAAGATATTTCCATCATTGCTTTGCAAGGTAATAGCCCCATGGGAAGAAGCGTTGAGTATCGTATACAGGCCTTCCCACTTAATCCTAAGTTTACCATGACCAAACAGTTTAACACGAGAGTTGAATAATAATACCTTATCTCTTTCCCTGAACTCTTTGGAGCGGATTCGTTTGTCATGCCACCGCTTGGTCGTTTCTTTGTACAGTTTGGCGCTATGGTAGGCTTTTTCTCTCCATTCGTCTAATTTTACCAACTGAATTTGCCTCTTAATTCCTGTTGTGGTTTGTTCCTTAAATTCCATCTCCACTGGTAGATGGCATGTTTTACTGTAAACTAGTTGATACGGTGTCATCCCTATGGGAGTTTTGTAGGCTGTCCTATAGGCCCAGAGTGCTTCATGGAGTTTGGGTGCCCAAGCTTTTCCCATTTCATTGATTGTCTTTTGTAAGATGTTCTTAATCTTCTTGTTGGAGGTTTCCACTTGGCCACTAGTTTGAGGATGATATGGCGTGGCAGCTCTGTGATCCACCCCTAGCCTGCTCAAGGCCTTTCTGAAGTTGCGGTCAATAAAGTGGGAACCTCCATCACTTATCATTACTCTTGGTACCCCTTACCATGGGAAATAATCTCATTGAACATCTTGGTAGCATGCTTCGAGTCAGCCGACCTACATGGCATTGCTTCTACCCATTTTGAGACATAGTCCATAGCCACTAAGATGTATTCATATCCTTTTGAGTTTGGGAAGGGTCCCATATAGTCAATTCCCCAAACATCAAAAATATCCACTTGTAGATTGTTAGTGAGAGTCATAGCGTCTCTTGAGTTGATATTTCCATGTTTTTGGCACCTGGGACATCGCCGCAAAAATTCTTTTGCTTCTTGGTACATGGTAGGCCAGAAGAATCCACTCTGCCATACATTAGCATTTGTATGGAATGCTCCATAATGCCCTCCATAGGGGAATGAGTGACATCTTTCCAGAATTTTAAATGTATCTTGTATGGGTACTCATCTTCTTAGAAGGTCATCTGAGCATACTCGAAAGAGGTAAGGATCATCCCACAGGTGTATCCGACTGTCTTTTATGATCTTCTTGCGGTCAGACCCATGGGGTATGTACCCGGCTACAATGTAGTTAACAATGTTTGCATACCATTGGTCCACTAGTGAGACTTTCAGAAGTGTATCATCTTTGAGGTAGTCGTCTATGGGCAAATCATTTTGGTTGGACACTTGTAGGCGAGAGAGGTGATCTGCTACCGAATTCTCGACCCCTCTCTTATCTCGGATTTCTATGTTGAATTCTTGTAGAAGAAGGATCCAACGAATGAGTCAGGGCTTGGCGTGTTTCTTTCGCAAAAGATATTTTAGGGCTGCATTATCTGAGTATACGATGACTTTTAACCCAACCAGATAAGATCTTAATTTATCTATGGAAAAGACGACTGCTAATAACTCTTTCTCAGTGGTGGCATAGTTGAGCTAAGGGCCTGTTAGGGTCTTACTTGCATAAGAGATTGCATAGTGTTTTTTGTCTTTGCATTGTCCTAGGACGGCCCCGACGGCATAGTCACTTGCATCACACATGATCTCAAAGGGCTGATTCCAATCTGGTGGCTGGATGATAGGGGCGGTGACTAATGCTTTCTTAAGTGTCTTGGAAGCCACCATACAGTCTTTATCAAAGTTAAACGGGGCATCCTTTGCTAGGAGATTCATCAAGGGTCTGGATATTTGGGAGAAATTCTTGATAAACCTTCGGTAAAATCCGGCATGGCCAAGGAGTCTATCACCTCTATTTTTGCTTTATCCACCTCTATCCCTTTTGATGAAATCTTGTGTCCTAGAACTATTCCTTCTCTAACCATAAAATGGCACTTCTCCCAGTTAAGTATGAGGTCTTTCTCTTTGCATCTTTTTAAGACCTTCTCCAAATTTTTAAGACATTCTTCAAAGGTCTTTCCATTGACAGAAAAGTCGTCCATGAAGAGTTCCATGACTTCTTCTATCAGGTCTGAGAAGATGGCCATCATGCATCTTTGGAAAGAGGCAGGTGCATTGCAAAGCCTAAAAGGCATACATCAATACGTGAAGGTGCCATAGGAACAAGTAAAAAGTTGTTTTTTCTTGGTCGTCCGGGTGGATAGGAATTTGGTGAAACCTAGAGAAACCATCCAAGAAGCAGAAGAACGAATGCTTTGCTAAGCGTTCTAGCATCTCATCTATGAAGGGGATGTGACACCCCAGGTGTCTCACTTCTATTTAACAAACATGAAAGAACACAATCATGAATAATGTAACATGAAATGATGAAGCCCCACTCCAATTATCTGAATTAATTCCAGGTAATAGAAAACCCTGCAATCAATTTGTGAGGCAAATAATTTTTTTTCCATAAAACATATTCCAAATAAATTCGTAATCAGATTGGTAATAATAAAATAGAATTTTATTAATTTAATGAGCATTTTACCATATTTAGAAATACCCTAAATAATTAATTAAAATCTAGGAACCTTTCAAAATTGATTTAAATACAAAAATAATTATAAAAATTCTGACCAAATGGGTCCCACCAGAGCACCAGGAATATCTCATAGGACCTATGTGCAAAATTCTAATTCAATTGGAAGTCCCTAGCTATTTTAATTAGAAATACCTTTGACTAGGGACTTAGTTGTAAGGATTAGAAAAGATTAGGGGGCGCAGTGCAAAAATCTTCTTCTCCTTCCTCTCACTGGCGCAGAGCCGTTTTCCCCCTGCCGACGCCGTCCTCTCCCGCACACCACCCTCCACCTCGGGACTTCCCATCGCTACAGCGCGCCTGCCACCCCTCTGCACCGTGCTGTCCCATCCCCTATTCCCTTAGAGTATTTCAAGGTTTAATCGAATCCACAGGGATCGGAAGAGAACCGCGTTTAGAGTTTACTATTTCGTCTAGCAAATCAGTCCTATCATGAAGTACATATTGCATATACATGAGCATGAAAATAAGATGGAAATCGGAGGTTGCGTCGATCGGCTCAACTGGTGTGCCGATCGGCGCAAAGTCTTACCTGAGCCAAAGTGTGCCTGATCCAAAGCTTGGGGAGTAGGAGCATACACATCAACCAAGGAGTATCACCTAGAGTTAGCCTATATGCATCTAGCAGTCGGAGAAAGGTTGTGCCGATCGACGCAACTAGTGTGCTGATCGACACTGAAGCAGTAGTCGTTATCATCTTAATCCTAGCTTACTTGGCACTTTAAACAATCAGTAAACATCAAAGATGAGCAAGACCACCCTGCTTTCTGAGCGGCTCCCGATTTATCGCTGCCGAGAGGAAACCCTTAATCACGAGTATCTTAACCCTACTTGACTATCTAAAAGTGTTGCGCAAGCTTAGCTCTGTCACAACTAAACCACACCCTAGCATCATCAAGCAATCATGATTCATACAAGATCCGGATACTAGCCTAATCACCATGATTAAGAGAGTATCTAAATACTTAGATGTACCTCTAAGAAATTAAATAAGCGCATGTAAGATCAATCAATCCAGACAAACACAAATTGCAGCCAAATGAGGACATCCTCCACTATTACCCACTAGGGCGGCGATCGTGTGAGCCTCTAAATAATCCCACCTTGCTTAGCTTGGGAGGTGGAAGCCATCTTAAAAGGTAGAGCCACCCTTCCCCTATCAGACTAGTCTTTTAGGAAGATTGGGCCTTTCCCTGAGTGGGGGCGCCGGAGTTGCGGTGCTAAGACTGCGGATTCGGGTCGTGGACCTAGAATCGGATTGGTGTGTCGGGCTTTCGGCAGGAGTTGTGGTGCTAAGATTGCGGGATTCAGGAAATCCGGATTGGTGTGTCGGGCTTCGTTCCACCCCACCTGGGCCGGATGTATCATTTGGTATCAGAGCGGGCCCTTGTTAAGAAGGAGAGAATGATAAGGACATCCTCCACTATTACCCGCTAGGGCGGCGACCGTGTGAGCCTCTGAATAATCCCACCTTGCTTAACTTGGGAGGTGGAAGCCACCTTAAAAGGCAGAGCCACCCTTCCCTTATTAGACTAGTCTTTTAGGGAGATTGGGCCTTTCCCTGAGTGGTGGCGCCGGAGTTGCGGTGCTAAGATTGTGGATTCGGGTCGTGGATCAGAATCAGATCGGTGTGTCGGGCTTTTGGCATGAGATTGTGGGATTCAAGGAATCCGGATCGGTGTGTCAGGCTTCGTTCCACCCCACCTGGGTCGGATGTATCAGGATAGAATCAAGATAGATAACATGAATTGATAATTGTACCGATATCCATCACCGTCAGGGGTGCGCCGATCGGTGCAACTGGTGCGCCGATCAGCACAGCCATGATGCATCATTGACGACTCCTAAGGTACATGGCTCTACTTCTCCTAGCTCCGGTGTAGTGCACCACGTATGGTCCCTACCCGACTAGACTACATCTATTCAATTTGGTGGCTCTTCAACTCCGGCGGCCTCTTGACGATGTGCAGAGGCTCCTATAGCCTAATTCTCCCCTCTTATCTCATCGTGCCCCCATATGGGTGATTATATAGCCTCTGGTCACGTCCTCCCTTGCTTGGCCTCCAAGTTTAGCTCATAGAGATTGAATTCAAGTCGGTTTCGTACCTTCTATAAACTACACCGACTTACTTTAATTATAACTGATGCTTCTGGAGTCCAAATGACGCAAACCCGGACTCTATCTCGTAGCCCTCAAAAAGATATACAACTTCGGTATTATTTGGATCCTCAGATTCAGAAGTGTAGATACCCAAAATTACGATACCAAAATATCTGTCCTGATTCGGATTTCTCTATGCAGCCTGCCTTGCGGGGCCCATATCTCCCAGCTCCGGAGTCCAATAAATATAAATAATATATGTTTCGGAAAGCTCTCGACGAGATCTTCAACTTTGATATTCCATGGTTTCCCAATTGACCACTTCTTGAGCTCTGAAATCACGTAATAATACAGTGCTATTTCTGGACTCCGCGAATTGAACTTTCCTTCCGGATAAACCTTCTAGAAATCCTTAGGCATTGGGCCACGACCTTGGGCTTACATATTAGAACTCATGGACGTTCAGGTGTGTCTTGTAAGCTTCATGGGCTAGTGGGAAGCCCTCCTTGTATGGCGAGTCGGGCTTCATGTCGGTACTTCTCATATAAGAGTCATTTTGTCATCTTTTCACCTGTTTCTACAATAAAGCACTAAAACGACACTACATATGGAAATCGTCAATATTAGAGGTAAAAAACATGATTATGATGATAATATGGTATGATGTTGGTGGTTATTGGCATATAAAATGGGTACATAGGAACCACCAACAGTTCTCCCATGCTTAAACCTTTGCTCGTTCTCGAGCAAATAAATCACCCTCAAGGAGAGATCAGCGTTGCAATCATATTATCTTCACTCGCATTCATCAAGGCACATGCATATCTAACCCGCTTTAAGAGTGTAGCAAAAAAAGTTTTATGTTGCACCAATTCTACTACTCAAAGATACTAGTGGGGAACAGAAAATGATTAAGATCCGACCACAATGATAAAATAAAGTAGCTTCAACTCTCAAATCAGATTGCTCCTCAAACTAGGCCTTAAATGATAAAGTTTTCCCAAAAATTTAGTCTCATTTATCCAAACAAAAATGCTCTCTTGCAAAGAATCAAGGCAACACTCATTTTACAAATCTCACAAGCCAAACAACTAGAAGTGATCCTATCTACAAATATTTGGTGGAAGGCTTTATGTGTAGGTTGGTAGTAAAACAACTAGCAACAATATAACTCAGAGTATTGTCAAATCAAGAGATAGTTCTAATTGGTTTTACAAAGACTTGTCAAAAAGGCCATTGGAAAACATTATGAAGAAGAGGAAAAACACACGCTTTTGAAAGGTGGACATGTGCAAAAGGCAAAGAATGATCTCAAGACACAAATGAAGTTCTCGAAATTGGATTGCACATGGTTGGAGTGATAGAGTTTCAGCCAATTTGAATGCACTTACTTGAAGAATAATGGTCTATGCACAAATCTTGTGAATTCCTCTCTTGCAACTTGATATAACTTCAAACATCCTTGATCTTCCTTCAACAATATTTGAAGTCCATTAGCTTGTGCTTTGGAATGATGAATGACGTCCATCCCCCCATGCTCAAACGTTGCTCGTCCTCGAGCAAAGGGAGTGACAAAAGATAAGCACTAGATAAATCCTTTATTTCTTCTCTTCAACCATCTGGAACACATATAATTAATTTATGGAGATAACAGAGCGCTTTTTATTCCTTGCGCCAATCGGCACGACACCTGCGCCAATCGGCACACATATGATTCTGCCTTGTCTTCTCCTTCTATTGATGCTTTGCATTTCAGAGAGTCTTCAGAGGTATTTATTGATGAAAATCATCATCTTCAGCAAGAGGTCTTTATAATTTGTGCATAAAACCATATAAATAGTGCAATGGCTCGACGAGAAACTCATATTATAGGTTGTGGACAAGGAGAGGACATCACCAAAAGAAATATGGGTTTACAGGTGGGAATATTCAGCGACGTTGCTAAATATGAAGAGCCTAGCAAACAAGTGATAGTTACGCAAACAAAATGGCCAACTTCTAAGTCTCATACCAAAAGAATACAAACTTGAAACGACTCACCAAATTACATGTTGCAATCTGTCAACAAATAGAGTTCATAGAATTGGTGCTTAGTTGAAAATTAAGCGGTGGATAATTATGTGCAATGAATCATGCAAGTTCCAATAACAATAGCAACTTTCATCATATCTCTAGCAAAGATCCTCATCATAGTTATGCATTTATTCATTGTGAAAGCATTATAAGACAACAGTGATGATACATGCAAGCTCCCCTAGATAAATTAATGACATTTGGTCACCCTAAGGTAGCTATTAGGGATATGTCATTGTCCATTCTATGTTCTAAGTGACAAATTACAAATAACCTTTCGCATGAACAAAACGAAAAGGGTATCACAAAAAGAAAAAGAGAGAAAATTCCCAAGTTGAAAGCAGACAGCAAGTACAGGTTTGAGAAGAAAATAAGATTAGGAGAAGTGAAGAATCAAAGGGATATTATCGCATTTTAATCGATTGAAGCTCAGCTTGTGCCTCCCCCATGCTTAAAATCTTGCTGGATTGCACGAGAGAAGGGCGATAGCAGGGGCAGCGAGGGTGCGTCGATCGACATGAGGATGCGTCGATCGACGCAGACGGTTGTGCCTCTCGTCACCTCCAGCCTTGATGTGCTGTCCCAATGCTCTCTCTTGTATATGCGGTTATTGTCACCTCGTTTCCTTCGACTGTCCTTGTTCAAGAGTACTTCTTTCATTCCTACAAAACATTGAAATGTACATACTACCCCCGATATGATGGTCCAGGATAGAACAATATCTACCATCTAGCACCTCAAAAGTTTAACTTGTGGCATTTTAATTCTAGTAGCAAAAAGAAAACAAAATCCTAATGGGTGTACTAGTGTGCACAAATGTGGATGCATGGAGTTAATATCACAATGTTAGCAAAGAAACAAGACTATAGTCAATGTTGTTTCACAATTTCATCTAAACACCACGTTCACATAAAATTGCTAAATGAATGTGTCATGTACACAATTCTGGGATCAAAATGCTTTCATCATTTAGTCTTGAAGCAAAGCAAACGAGCATGTTAGCAACGAAGGTTAGTGGTGTGGAAGCTAAACAAGAACAATGCTTACACCTAGCTCTAAGCACCATGCTTACAACTAGATTGCTAGCAATCTAAACGAAAATCGTTATTAACCAAAGTCTAAACACCATGTTTATGTGACTTAGCTATTGCAAAACCCCGTTGGACTAGAGAGATAGTGCAACGAAAAAGATTAGCAACCAACCAATGCAAATGATGCAAAATGGAGTAAGGCAAATGAACTATCCAATGTTGTTCAACAAATAAGCATAAACACCACGTTTACACCTAAATTTGCTAAGGATATTATGCACAAGCCAATTAAGTGCTAATTATCAAGTTCAAACCAAGCTATTATGAGTGGGAAGGTGAATATGAACATGCAAAGTTAGAGGTTTGGGCGAATCAAAACAAAAACATGTTAGGCGGCAGTGAAAGAATGCTTGGAAAAGCATTTGGGTGTTGTGCCGATCGGCAATGGATGTGTGCCAATCGGCACATTTGGAATTGGCTATAGAATTTGATGGAAAATAAAGGGTGGGAGGCTTAGCTGGGCTAAAGTTAGATGGTTAAATGCATGCAGGCGAAAACATCATGCAAAAATAAAAACAAAAACAAAAACAAAAACAAAGCAAGTGCTCACAAATATGCATGCAGTGGATGATTTTCGCAAATGAAACACAAAATGATGGTGGCGGAGGTCTAAAAATAAAAAGTTAATCTAGAACTAATTTGCCACGAGTGAATCAATTGAGTTGGGTTATTCTCACGATGCAAAAATTCTAGGTTGCCCTCCTAGTAGCACTAGTCAATCCAAACAAAACAAAAAAGAAACACAAAAACACGGGTTGTCTCCCAAAAAGCGCTTCAATTAGAGTCATGTAGCTAGACTTCTTACATACCTTGTTATCGTAAAGCCATGGTTCTTGGTGTAAGATCCAAAGATTTCCATGTAGCTTGTACTTATGCAATCTTCATCGTGGTTCGCTCATTGCCCGTCTTCATTGTGTTGCATAATGCTCAATATGTGTATGTGATATAATGCTCTGGATTTTTCAATCTTTTTCAACTTCTAATCATTTGCTTGTAGGAGAATTGCTCGAGCAATCCTTGTTGTCATCTTTATCTCCAATTTTGTCATTGATAATCTGCAGATCCTCTTCTCTATGAATTTTGCCTTACCAACAGGATAGAACAGGGCCAAAGACCTATACCATCTTGTAGGTTGCAAAATTATCTTTCCAACAAGTGCTCATACACTTCAAACGGACACGGTATCTGGGATTTATGATGTTTTTGCTCCAGGGCTACGTGCTGTTGACAGATTACACAACGTCCAATGATGTGCTCATAAATCCTTGTAGAAAAATCCAAATCTTGCACCGTTTGTTGCGTTGGAAAGAAGACTTGAAGTTCTATTCAGATATAAAATTTTTATCCAATGGTCAGCACAGGAAGTATACAAAATTACCAATGATTTCAGCTTCTAGCTTCATTTTCCGGAGAATCTTGATGACTTCGTCTTTTAAGCATTGGAGCATATGTCGGCATGTCCTTTGACATGTGAATCTTGATCTTTGTTGCACCAGCAAGTATTGATGATGAAGAGTGGATGCAACTTCTCAATTCTTGTCCAATGATCCATCAAGTCGACGGTGAAGAAATCTGAAGAAATCTGTTGTTGCTTCTCTGAACCGACATCTTGTTTCGGATATTGCGCCGCGACCAGAAGGAATTAGAGGCTGAAACCTGTGCCATTACGTCAGGCATCAAATTATGTCTCCAAGAAGTGCTCATGCGTCCCAATAGGACTCCGTATGAGGGAGATATGGCCTTTTTTTCTAAATGTGTGTCAGGCTGTCTCGTGATGAATCCGAATTGAATTCAAACTTTGCAAATATTCAAACTCCGTGTTTGGAACGACTTGAATCCGTGTCAATCACCAAAAGGAAGCCTCTTAAATGTTTGGAAACCCATATATCACTTGGATATAGGACTTTAATTCCATATTTGGCTCAAACTTCTAATTATTTGCAACTCTCGCGAGATATTCAAACAGCATGAACATCGTCTCTTGTTCTAGCCATAAATCCTTGTAGGAAACTCCAAATGATGTGAGGTTTAAACCGTTGGAAACTAGACTTGATTCTCTTCCACAATATCAAATTTGTAGGTCTTTCAATCCTGTGTAGAATTTCGTACACCATCTTTTGTTCAGTGGACAGCATATCTACTCATGATCAAGAATGTTTTCATCGTGTCTTCATTCTTTGCAATTAAAATTCTTGATCTTCATCATTCTTTTCTCCCATTATTTTTTGCTGTGAACAAGATAGAATCCTTTCAAAGCATTAGTTAAAAAAAAAATATTGACACAAGAAGCGTACCTCCCTTTTCATGGAGTGGCGAGGTGTCGATCGGCATGGGCGTTGTGCCGATCGGCACAAGCAAGTCTTGCATGGATATGGACTCCATAGCAGATGATGGGCTACTAACAGAGTTAGCACCTACTTCTATGGAGCAACAGAGTCGATGAAGAGCAAGGTCATCGGTGTCGGCATCGATGCGACACTGATCGACGCATGGTTGCGCTGATCGGCGCAAGCAGCTATGTCGCCATGCTCCAGTCGAGGTTGTGTGCCTAGCTTTATTCCTGATTTTCAATGGACACACAAACAAAGAAAAAGTCGAGGTTGTGTGCCTAGCTTTATTCCTGATTTTCAATGGACACACAAACAAAGAAAAACACGGTATGTGCAATAAAAAGATAAAGGATTAATTTGATAAACTAGATAGATCCCCCTAAAAAGGTTCGAGTTGCCGATCCCCGGCAACGGCGCCAGAAAAAGATGCTTGTTGGTCGTTACTACGCACCCACTTATATACCGCAAGAGGACGGTGTATATTGTAGCACTTTTTACCTTAGAGTATTCCAAGGTTTAATCGAATCCACAGGGATTGGAAGAGAACCGTGTTTAGAGTTTACTATTTCATCTAGCAAATCAGTCCAATCATGAAGTACATATTGCACATACGTGAGCATGAAAAGAAGATGGAAATTGGAGGTTGCGCCGATCGGCTCAACTGGTGCGCTGATCGGCGTGAAGTCTTACTTGAGCTAAAGTGTGCCTGATCCAAAGCTTGGGGAGTAGGAGCATACACATCGACCAAGGAGTATCACCTGGAGTTAGCCTATATGCATCTAGCGGTCGGAGAAAGGCTATGCCGATCAGCACAACTGGTGTGCCGATCAGCACTGAAGCAATAGTCGTTATCATTTTAATCCTAGCTTACTTGGCACTTTAAACAATTGGTAAACATCGAAGATGAGCAAGACCACCCTGCTTTCTGAGTGGCTCCCGATTTATCGCTGCCGAGAGGAAACCCTTAATCATGTGAGTATCTTAACCCTACTTGACTATCTAAAAGTGTTGCGCAAGCTTAGCTCTGTCACAACTAAACCACACCCTAGCATCATCAAGCAATCATGATTCATACAAGATCCGGATACTAGCCTAATCACCACGATTAAGAGAGCATCTAAATACTTAGATGTACCTCTAAGCAATTAAATAAGCGCATGTAAGATCAATCAATCTAGATGAACACAAATTACAGCCAAGAATAGAATCAAGATAGATAACATAAATTGATAACTATATCAATATTCATCACCGTCAGGTGCGTGCCGATCGGCGCAGCCATGATGCATCATTGACAACTCCTAAGGTACATGGCTCTACTTCTCCTAGCTCCGGTGTAGTCCACCACGTAGGGTCCCTACCCGACTAGACTACATCTCTTCAATTTGGTGGCTCTTCAACTCCGGTGGCCTCCTGGCGATGTACAGCGGATCCTATGGCCTAATTCTCCCCTCTTGTCTCGTCGTTCCCCCATATAGGTGATTATATAGCCTCTGTTCATGTCCTCCCTTGCTTGGCCTCCAAGTTTATCTCATAGAGATTGAATCCAAGTCGGTTTCGTACCTTCCATAAACTGCACCGACTTACTTTAATCATAACGGATGCTTCCGTAGTCCAAATGAGGCGAACCCAAACTCTATCGCGTAGCCTTGGAAAATATCTACAACTTTGGTCTTATTTGGATCCTCAGATTCGGAAGTTTAGATACCCAAAATTGCAATACCAAAATATCTGTCCTGATTTAGATTCCTCTATGCAGCCTGCCTTGTGGGGCCCATATCAACCAGCTCCGTAGTTCAATAAATGTAAATAATATATGTTTAGTAAAGCTCTCGACGAGATCGTCAACTTTGGTATTCTGAGGTTTCCCAATTGACTATGTCTTGGGCTCTGAAATTGCGTGACAATACAGTATTGTTTCTGGACTCTACGAATTGAACTTTCCTTCCAGATAAACCTTCTAGAAAAATTTAGGCATTGGGCCACGACCTTGGGCTTGCACATTGGACCTCATGGACGTCCAGGTGTGTCTTGTAAGCTTCATGGGCTAGTGGGAAGCCCTCCTTGTATGGCGAGTCGGGCTTCATGTCGGTACTTCTCATATAAGAGTCATTTTGTCGTCTTTTCACCTAATTCTGCAATAAAGCACTAAAACGATACTACATATGGAAATCATTAATATTAGAGGTAAAACACATGATTATGATGAGAATATGGTACGATATTGGTGGTCATTGGCATATAAAACGGGTACATAGGAACCACCAACAGTCGCCGGTTCTCTCGCCTGCACGCCACCATCGGCCGATCGGCAAAGGCTTCAATGCCGAGCGATCCTAGCGCTCTCCATTTCCCCAACCACTCCTACGTGACCATCTAGTCCCCGTGACCACCTCGCCTAGAGCTTTTCTGCTCTTTTTTTCCCCTGCCTCTCCTCCTTTTCCCGGTCTGCCATTATTGAACGGAGCTCAAGCTCAAGCCCCTCTCTGCCTTTCCAGTGCCTCGCTAGCAAAACCAAGAGCACAAACGAGCATGCCTCGTCCTCCTATACCTTCCCATGCCTCTGCTAGACCAAACCCTCGCACGTATTTGCTAAATCGAAGAAAATCCGAATCAAGCGCCTCCGTCGACCGCCTCCACCGCTGGCCGAAATTGGCTACCTTTGGTGAGCCTCGTCCTCTTCTACCGCTTGCGCCACCCTCGGCCGAACGAGATCACTTAACATCTTGTTTCCGTGTGCAAAGCCGCCGGCAATCCTCTTTTCCCCTGACTTTGTTCTGGCGTCGTTGAAGATCGAGCCGCTCCTTGGTGAGCTCCTATCTCGATCCTCCTCGTCCGACTCCGACACGATGCCGACGACCGCCTCGTCCCCGTGAAGCTGTAGGAACAAGCCCTGACGGATTTGGGGCTCTGAGCCATTCTCGTGATGTCGCCGAACCTTCCCCTTCCGCCGCCTCTCCTCGACGGTCATCTTCCGGTGAGCCACTTCCCCCGCAACTCACTCTGGTCGTTCCGCCTCATCACCCTCGTCACATGGACACACCTGCGACGAGCTTTCCTCGCGTATTTAGCCCAGCGGCGAGCCCTCCGGCAAGCCCTCCGGTGAGCCCATTGGCGCCTACTGGCAGCCGATGTGGCTCCGACGTGATGCCCACGTGTAGCCCATGTGTCGCCTACGTGGCAGCTTTAAACCAGAAAATACCCAGAAATCCTAGAAAATGCTTCAAATTTTGAAAACTCAGAGTAAATCGAATTCAAATCCAATGAGGCTCAAACAATTTTTGTTAGGTTCATCTTGAAGTGCTTTATTTTAGTAAAATGATAAATAGCTGTCTCTGTACATGTATTTTTAATAATACATTAAACTGTCAAAACAGTAAATAACTCACCAGAAATTCTAGGGATAAAATTAAATCTTGATTTTTGGCCTGCTTATTAACACATGAATATCTACCACCACAAATTTTGGTTTGATAAGATATGAAATATTTTAGGATCTGGAATTTATTTAGTGTTTTTGCTTAAATTAATTCTAGTAATTATTCTATAAATAATTTGCCCTTACCACTTGGCATAAAAATCACTCATATAAGCCTCTGTTCATAGTAAATTACACATGTCTAGAAACATAAATTTACTATATTAATAAATTTAATTGCTCATATCACTCATTTACTATATTTAATTACATAAAGAATATATATACCTAAAATCTTAAATAACAACTTCACTTCTCTGAAGCATATGGCTTCTAGAATATAATAATAATTTTAATTGGCATTAGAACACAATGTGCTTGCATGTATCATATTATTGCATTCAACGGTATTCCGATAATGCCGTTAATTCAAATTCGATCATATAGGTAACGACCATCAGGAGCAAGAGGACGACTTTCAGAAGGACGTTGACTCTTAGGAGCAGGAAGTAGAAGTTGCTAATACTAGTGTTGATCCAGGCAAGCCCCGGTTTACATTCGCCCTTTTATAAAATTTTGCTAGTTTATATCATTACTAGTGTCTATGATTACTGTTGCATTTGGTCATAGGAGTTGATTGAAACCCACCTTGCATGATATCCAAATGACCTATGCTACTGTCTTTAGAACTTTGGTAGAATCGGTACTAGGATGCTATGCTTAGTAATTACTAGTCTTGTTAGATATTATTATTACTATGGAATGAACTTGACCACTGGAACTGGAATTAATAAAAGAAGTTTATTTTGATGTTATGACCGGGCAGGGATGATGCATGTGTAGGTTTGCAGCAACACATGGGTGTTGACTGTGGTAGCCCTGCCTTGTCGAATCTAGGACCCGTCAGCTCCTGCAGCGGGCTGGTATGAGTGATTGTCATTCTGTATCGATGCCCGCGGACACTAAGTCCAAGCTTTCAGCTACAGCTGGTGCGCCTGTTGAGAATGCAGCTGAATATAGAAGCCTTGCGGGTGCATTGCAATATCTCACTTTGACTCGTCCGGATCTTGCTTATGTTGTTCAGCAGGTTTGCTTGTTCATGCATGATCCTTGTGAGCCTCACCTTGCGCTTGTCAAGCGCATTCTACGCTATGTGAAGGGCACACTGTCTTTTGGCCTTCAGATTGGTACAAGTTCAGTTGACACTATCACAGCCTACTCCGAAGCTGACTGGACTGGCTGTCCTTATTCTCGGCGTTCGACTTTGGGCTATTGTGTTTACCTTGGTGACACTCTGGTGTCATGGAAATCCAAGCGCCAACACACAGTATCCCATTCAAGTTCTGAAGCAGAGTACACGGCAGTAGCACATGTTGTGGCTAAGTGTTGCTGGTTGTGGCAGCTTCTCCAGGAACTTCATGTTCCTCTCCAGAAGGCTACAGTTGTTTTTTGTGACAATGTTAGTGCTGTATATATGACAGCTAACCCAGTCCACCATCGTCGTACAAAGCATATTGAGATTGACATCCACTTCATCCGTGAGAAGGTTGCTTTGGGGGAAGTTTTTGTGCTTCATGTTCCTTCCTCACATCAGTTTGCTGATATTATGACTAAGGGCTTACCTCTCCAGGTGTTTACTGATTTTAGGTCCAGTCTTGGTGTTCATGATTCTCCCCTGGCGACTATGGGCGGGTGTTAGGTATATAGAGTTATTTAGAGTCTTGTATTATATTTGAGTCCTTACTTGTACTCCAAGCCTATACGGTCCTTACTTGTACTCTAAGCCTATATGGCCTATATAATGAAAGGTCAACCCCCCCCCTCCCCAGGTTTGGGTGTGTGGTGTTTGCCCAACTATCTACAGGTATGCTAGCAAGTAAATACATTATGATTATCTACACAGAAAAACCTACAAGTTTGGCATTCAACAAAAAATCTAATTTGAACATCTACTAGTCGTAAAACAGTTTATAAAACAGCACTGTAAACTGTCGTTGTACTGCAGAACAGATTAGCTTCAAAAATCTATATGTCACTGAATATTTATTCAAACACAGTGATGAAATACTCCATGGAAAGGTTAACAAATCTACTACATAATCTTCCATACCACAAAATACAAATTCGGGATCTAGGATGCATTAAACAGCCATGCAATCTAAACTGTCAGATCTGTAACTGACAAAAACTGGAATTTCGACAGTCAATTTCAGAGAGACATATTTCCTGATGTACTTGACCAAAAAATGCGTTTAAATACTCTATGGAAAGATAATAATATTATCTACAACTTTTGTATTCTAACAAAACTCAAATTCAAACACTAAGATATCGAGAAAACGTATTTAATCTGACCTGAACTGGATGGAAGAAAACTTCAACCTAATCTCTCAGCAGTCATGAAATTGATCCCATCTCAACTCGCCCCTACCCTGTCATTTAGCTCCAGATCGTCTTCTCCCTTCCTTCTATCTACCAGCAGCATTGGGAGATGAATCAAAGAGGAACCCAAAGAGGAAATACCAGCAGTAACCCATTTTTCCTTACCCTAGGTTGCAAGGGAACCAATTGCAGAGGTGATCGCCGGCCCTAGAGAGAGAAGATGATGGAGGATGGTGTTCCTGTTTCCTCTCTGCATGAGCTTACGTTGGTGGGGAATTGGGAGAGGCAGGGGGCGACGTGGATTTAGTTGGAAAGTTTTTCTTTTGCCCTTTAACTCCATAATTAAAGCCTAGTAATTAGGCCCAAAAGAATTAAGGTGCTATTTTTAAGAAACTTGGAGCGTTACAACTTGCTTAGTAAAATATCGTGATATATTTTCCGTTGGAACTATTAGAACATATAAATTTATTTTCATTCTAATCTTTATTTTTTTTGAAACAGGAAATCATGCCACTTAGAAAGCAATGTCGTCGACCAGAAACAAACTACTGACATGAGATCTTGCATGCTGCCAATGCAAGAGTCAATGTCCAGGCTCCACCAAACAATAGTAATCTTGAGTTTGCATCCCCATGTACCATAATGATAGATGTAAAGACAAATGGGAATGAGATGAAACATATTTATTCATTATTCCCATGGATTAATTGTGTGTGAGATATTTCAATATTTAGTTTGGCAAAATAGAACTAATAAGACAATTTATTGAACGGTGGTAACATTGACTTGGTGCCAATCTTATCCATTTGTGAAATTTAGGACCATTGTAGCTTAGTGGAAATAATTTAAATTGCTATGTACCTTGACATCCATCCTATGAAGATTACCATAAGCATACCAATCACTGTCTTGTAGTATCACATGTCATGATAGCACTATGGTTCCCAAGCCAAGTGTGCAAAGTTAGCTATTATCATGCACTCTAACAGAAGTTTACTAAATGCAGTACAGACACGCTTGGCGCTAGAATTTGCATTATATCGCATCATTACAAGATAACTATTAGAATAGAATACATATTTATGTTGTACATGTACTTCACATGTAATTGAGGTCGACCCTCTAGTGTTCCTTACACTATATCATTGCCAGACATCAATAGAGTTCATATGTTGAATTCTCTCCAATACTCTATCTCTTTCATGTTATATAAGGGCTATGATTCGTTTCACCACTTCAGGTCCTAAACCTTAGACGATGCCTCTCCGTGCCATGATTGCCTTTAGCCTTCACCAACGCATCAGCATCTATGATGATCCCGCTACCGCACTTGTGGCTGTCCACGCATGCGCCAACACATGTGGCTGCCCCTGCATGCACCAACTACACACCCTGCATTTGATGCAACTAAAGATTAGGCATGTATTCCTAATTGCACCAATTAAAGCCAATTGCTCGAATTTAGGGTATAAACAATGAACGGGAAGATAGCATGATACCCTAGAGAGAAGAATTGACACCAAAACCGAAAACCACACAACCAATCACTAGGAAAGATCAAAGCTTGGAACTTGCCGTCAATAGAGGTGGAGGGAAAAGTGGTAAACTTTGCCCTAATCAATTGGTAGTGAAAGCTCTGCTCTAGGGGTTGGGGCGTGTGCGCGCAAGCAGAGGGAGACTAACGGCGATGGCACTATGATGGCGAGGGAGCAGAGGTGTGCGGCAGCAATGCGCATCAGCGAGGCGGTGGCAATTTGGGTGAAGGAGGTGGCAGCTTGCGGCGGCACTAGAGCCTCCACGAGCACGGTGTGGCTGCACGGGTGCAGTGAGCAGCAGCGCTGGAGAGAGCGAGGCACGGCGTGTCGGCGGCTTGGCCGGAGGTGACGACGGGCGGTGGTGAAATCAGTGAGGCGGTGTCAGCGTGCGTGAACTCGGCGTCGGGGGCGAACGGGAGATGGGTACAAGTCTTCTTCGAATTTGACCTAGGTCAAAGAACCAATGAACGGCCATGATCGAACAAGGAATAGATCAATGGTCCAGATCTTGGAATGCATCGCACGATCAAATGCGATGATAAGATCTTTACACCGTACGGTCCGGTCACTTCAGGGATTTTGGAATCCTATGTTCTGGATGAACAGAATGTCATGCAGACCGGACTGTACGGTCTTCACAAGACATTTAGTCCGGTCTCTATTTCCAAACCCCGAAGCAATTGTGCATTGCTACACAAACCGGACTATATGGTCACTTCTAGTATTTTGCTAAAACAAGGAATTTCTTCATTTTTTCCATGTACCCTCACTAAACACCCAAATAAACACTAGACCTGGAACATGAAGGAAACTATCAAACACTCCTTTCCAGATAGTGGCTCTTTATGACCTTATAATTTTTGCAAATGTCAAATGAAGATTCGAGCAAATAAGAACCGAAGCAAATAAGAGCCAAATGGATATGTGGTCGGCCCCTTGATCAAGTATTGAACAATAACGAATGCATTCTAGTTTATGGGCACTAGTAAACCGATGTAGCATTAAAGGTCACTTGCATTAAGGTCGGTTAAGGTGCGTTGGTGTTTGACCCTTCTGTTGCTAGAGTGGGCGGTTCATACCACGAAGTACTGTTGGCAGAACGCATGCCCACTCGATGTCACCACACCCGGTCCGGGGTGTGGGTGGTTTTTCTTGTGAAAGGTTGCCATATACGACGTTAATTGGTGCGTATGTGTCATGTATTTTGGGTTTTCCTAGCTGGTGTAAATCGATTACAATTGCTATCCTTCGCAGTAATGAGTACCGCTTGGTCACTGCGCCAATCACGTAGTTACACCTAATATTATGGAATGGATTATGTTGCTTATTGATGATGACGATCATTATTATTATTGCTCTTATGATTGTACTTGCTTTATGTATTGTTTTATTACCCTATTGTTGCCACTAAAGTTACATTTCAGCTCAACCCATCTAATTGGACAAATAAAACTTGATAGAGCTAATAGGTTGCTTAGTGCGAGTCCTTTCAAACAAGCCACCTATTAGAGCCTTTGCATGTCTAGGTGTCCGACGGGTAAGACTTGCTGAGTAATTAGTACTCACGCTTTGTGCCACTGTTGTTTTTCAGGTAATGAAGAAATAGAATTGCCTAAAAATGTGATGCCTTGGGACGTGCAAGTCCCTGAGGGTTGGACTGCCCACTGGGAGTCCGACACGCCACCGCAGTGATGCTGCGTGTTGCTAGAGTGATGGTTCTTCGGGCATGAACCATTACTATGATGTATCGTCGAGCTCGTAGCTTCTCTACGTTATTTGCTTCCGCTATTTTCAAAACATTCATGAACTTGTACTATTCCGCTACACTCTGATAACCTTAATGATGTAATATCCAACTTAAATTTGGATCAATGTTATATTATCAAGTGTCTGCGTTATCAGCACCTTTGGGACCTTGATCCTTGGGGAAGGGACACCACAGCTGGTATCAGAGTCGTGGTCCATGATAATACAACAAATAAATCGTATTTTCAAAAACTACGATGTTTGCGAGTGAGGATACGTTAGTATTGCCCATATAGATAATAGGGTGGTGACAAAGCTAACCTGGGTTATGATTGTTTACATTATTTGCATCTACAACTTCTTCATATGAAGGTACGTGCGTGCTTAACCGACACGCGTGATATCGGTGTATGTGCTCGCAGACGGATACAAGACACTATTGGCTCGTGACTTATCACGGGGCGATCCTTTTCCATGGATCGTTACTAGTAGAATTGTGTTTATTTTTGTAGTTTCTTTTGAATTTGATGTATTGTTTCTGCAATAGATCTTCTGCAGGTACACTAACGCCGTTAGTATAACACTTAGATTGACTTACGTGCTGAGTGTGGGTCATCACCAAGTGTCCGTGCCGTTAAGTATCGACAAATTATGTGTTGTGTTGTGAGGAACGACAGGTTAATAAAGTGAAAGTTTTGCATCATGCATCCCTTTCTAACTAAACTAAAATTTTGTTCTCATCTTGTTCACCAACCTCTGGATACAAAATCTCTAAACTTGTTAAGCATAAAATTTCAAAATACAAGTCCAATTGTCACATTAACAAGAATCTGTCCT
Source organism: Eleusine coracana subsp. coracana (assembly GCA_032690845.1). NCBI lineage: Eukaryota > Viridiplantae > Streptophyta > Magnoliopsida > Poales > Poaceae > Eleusine > Eleusine coracana. The sequence goes on along the minus strand of CM064428.1, from coordinate 39,341,011 downwards.
GATTTTACCTGCCAACTTAAAAAATTCATAGTTATTAAATTACTCAACCAAATAATACATACAAATACTTTTTAGAAAGTTCTAAACACCCTCTGTTCCCCAATGTTTAATTTAATTATTGATCATAACAGTAACAATCTCAGAAACAGAGAGTAAGTATAATCTGCCAACACCCTGTTTCTAGCATGACCCTGAACTTAAAAATTTGATAACTGGAGTTGTACTTCGAAATTTTAGGTTCTGAACCCAATCTGGAAAGCACTGGAAGTCTATTTTCATCTCCAATAGGTTTCATAATTTTACCAGTTTCCCTCTGTCCAGTAGAGCCAAAATATTAAGCCTCTGTCATCCTGAAATAGAATCTGCCAACCTGAACTTGTAAAATTCATAAGTCCAGATTTACTTAGAATTGTTGAGAGTATAAATACAATATGGAAGGCTATGAAAGTCTACGGTAACATGGTCCCAAGACCCAATTTTTAAGACCATGTTTTCTGATCGAAATGCCCACTTTTCAGACTGTTGTACAGTTAAGATAGAATCTGTTTTAAAAATCGTTGTTGTATTATCACCCCTTGAGACTAGAAAATGTGAACTAAAACATTATTTTTGTATTTCATAGCACTCTATGTGAAATACATTTTACTGTGAGGAAGGTTGACTCAATCAAATTACTTTCCTTGTAGATGGCTCAAAACAACAACCAACCAGCACCGAGTTGGGAGATCACCGACGGTCTGGAATTCACTGGGATGGTTCATCTGTTTTGGAGAGTTCTTCAGCGTTTCGGATATCACCTTCCTCCCACTTATGTTGGCAAGGAATTTGAGGAGCATGGAGTCCCCTTATGTGTCATCCATGTGACAGTTCCCGCCAACTACTCGGTCACTCCCGCATGGGAATCCTGGACCATTAGCATCACTGGGACAGATTTGCCTTCCACTTGGAATGTTGCTGCTTTCAAGGCACTCACTCGATTCTGCGAAGACCGCAAGCATGATGTTGCTAGAACACCCGTCACCTTGTTGCCCATCAATGATGTGACAGATTTTGAGTGGGTTAGGCGTGTGGATTTCATCTTTGATCCAAACCATCGCCACCATGATCCTATGCTGCCCATAATAGAGTATTAAGGCTTGTTCGCCTTCACCTTGTGCACAAACTTGTGCTGGCGTCTGGATGTGTTTCATTCTGCACTCCGACTTTCTGAAGTCGAAAAACAAGCTAAGGATGAAGAAATTGCAGAACTGAACCAACAAATTCAAGCAACGAATGAAGAGATGGATGCGATTATAGAAGAATGTGACCAAGCCTTGCAGGATGCAGCAGATTATGAGCATGACATGATTAAGGCTCAAGATGACTTGGACGCATTCAAGGCTGCCCACCTTCCTATAGAAGGGAATTGGGATAAGATCATCATGGAGTATGGAGAACAAGAGGATGTAGAGATGGCACCTGCCGGTATTAATGATGTGGAAATAATGGATCTGGAGGAACCAGAAGAGCCTATGGAACCGGAAGAACAAGAAGAGCCGGAAAACATAGACCAGGAGTAGATGATTCGCTACACCCCTGTATACGATCGTGTAGTATATGTATCCCTAGTTCAATGTAGGAGTGTGAATCTTGCATAATGTGTCCACAATACCGTAGCTAGGCATTGGCACATATGTGTAAGAGATCGTGTGACGATGTCCTTTTAACAACCATGTAGTCTGAATTGAATTAATGGAGATGGTTGTCACCTCTAAAAGTTTATTCGTGTCTCTTGCAAATTCATATTCTTGCACATGCGTTATTATAGATTATTTTGAGAAATAACTAATGTGCAGCCGTATAAATTGCAGCATGGTGCGTACTCGGAATCAGGAAGATCCTGAGAGCTCTCAGCAAGGGGCTAATGCTGAGCCCTCACTAGCTGCACTTAACCGGCAGCAGAGCGACTCTGAGTTGCTTTGTCAGCTGGTAGATATTACGTCCCATTTGGCTGGACATGGAGGCCACCGCAACAACAACAACCAGCCCCGACAGAGCACTTACTCAGACTTTCTGGGTACTCATCCGTCGACATTCGAGCGTGCCAGGGAGCCTCTGGACGCTGATCATTAGCTGCATTAGACCGAGTCTAAATTCGGTCTGCTGGACTGCATAGAGCACCAGAAGGTGTTGTTCACCGCCCAACAACTCCAGGGCTCTGCTAGCGCCTGGTGGGTGAATGATGAAGCTTCTCTGCCCGCTGGACGCCGCCTTGAGTAGAATGAGTTCAAGACTGCATTTCGTTCCCATTTCATTCGAGCTCGCCTCATGCAGAGGAAATTTCAGGAATTTATGGATCTGAAACAAGGAGGGAGGAATGTCCTCCAATATTCTGAAGCTTTTAATCACCATGCTCAGTATGCTACTGAATATGTCAATACTGAGGACAAGAAGAGATATGCAGTTCTACGTGGTATGAATGCCACACTTAAGGAGCGTTTGACTTGGCAGACAACTAGCACGTACAATAACTTGGTCAATGCTGCTATTGTCCAATAAGGCGCTATGCGCCAAGTTGAAGAATAAGATCCCAAATTTACACTTCACCTACCGGACAGTGTTTCCGGGCACCTCCGTAGCGGTAGTATCAACGGTAGTTTGGTCAGGACTTCCCGAGGCCACCACAGCAACAGAATTTTCCACCCCGTGCGCCGTACCAACAGCAGAATAACCAGTATCGTGCACCATACCAGCAGCAAGGAAACCAGAATGCTCGTGCCCCACAGCCTGCTGATCATGGAAGCAGCTACCCATGCTATAACTGTGGTCGTACCGGCCACTTTGCTAAGAACTGCACTGCACCTAGGCGCAACAACAACAACAACAATAGCAACCAGCTTCAGAACCAGAACAGGAATGTGAATGCACCGTCTCGTGGTGTCCAAGTGAACTACACCAATGCTAAAGACATCCCTTAGGGCAGACCCGTGCTGACTGGTATGCTCTCACTCTATCGCCAGACTGTCCTTGCACTTTTTGATTCTGGTGCTACACATAACTTCATTAGTAAAGCTTGTGTGCAAAAACATAATCTCCACACCACCGTCATAAATAGATGCTACACCGTTCGCTCTCCTGCTGGACAAATTTTTGCTAACGAAGTAGTGTGTAAAGCTCCACTAGAGATAAATCAAAAGATTTACCCCACCGACTTTATCATGCTCAAGGATCAAGAAATTGATCTGATCATAGGTATGATCTGGATGAAAACCCATAGAGCCATGCTAGACATCGAGCCCCGTATCATTCACATTAACTCTCCCTTGCATGGAAATGACACACTTTCTCTAAATACCGATTCATCGAAAGCCTTGGTTCTCCATCACTTGGAAGGGCAGTCACTCGAAAGTATTCCCGTCGTTCGTGAGTATCCAGACGTGTTTCCTGAAGACATCTCTGGCCTACCGCCTGACCGTGATGTGGAATTTAAGATAGAGCTATAGCCAGGAACTTCTCCGATATCCCGTCGTCCGTATAAAATGGCCTCGAATGAGCTGGCTGAGTTGAAAAAGCAATTGAATGAGTTATTGGAAAAGGGATTCATTCGCCCAAGCACTTCACCTTGGGGCTGCCCTGCTATTTTTGTGAAGAAGAAGGACGAATCTCTGCATCTCGTCGTTGATTATCGGCCTCTCAATGAAGTTACCATCAAGAATAAATACCCACTACCCCGTATTGATATCCTTTTTGACCAATTGGTTGGTGCTAAGGTCTTTTCAAAAATTGACCTCCGTTCGGGCTATCATCAAATCAAGATCAGAGCCGAAGACATTTCGAAGACCGCCTTCTCTACTAGACATCGATTGTTGGAGTATCTAGTTATGTCATTTGGATTGACAAATGCCCCTACCCATTTCATGTACCTCATGAATTCGGTATTCATACCAGAGTTGGACAAATTTGTAGTAGTATTCATTGACGACATCCTCATCTATTCTAAGTCCAAGGAAGAGCATGCCGAACATCTTTGCATTGTTCTTCAACGTCTCCGAGATCACAAGTTATATGCAAAATTCAGCAAGTGTGAATTTCGGTTGGACCGTGTGCCATTTCTCGGCCACATAGTTTCAGCAGAAGGAATCTCGGTAGACCCCAGCAAAGTTCAAGATGTGCTAGATTGGAAGCCACCGAAAATGGTTCATCAAGTACGTAGTTTCCTCGGACTAGCCGGGTATTATCGTAGGTTCATTCCTAATTTTTCTCGGCTGACCAAGCCCATCACGGAGCTGCTGAAAAAGGATAAGAAGTTCGATGGAACAACAGTTGTGAAGAAGCATTTCAGACATTGAAGAAATTATTGACTACTGCCCCAGTATTGGCTCAGCCGGACATCACTAAGCCGTTTGACGTGTATTGTGATGCATCTGGGACAGGACTTGGATGTGTGCTTATGCAAAGCAGTCATGTCATTGCCTATGCATCGCGACAACTACGGAAGCATGAATAACATTATCCAACTCATGATTTAGAACTAGCTGCAGTTGTGCTTGCACTAAAAATTTGGAGGCATTACCTACTCGGAAATTTAGTGCATATCTACACAGATCATAAGAGCTTGAAATACATTTTCACTCAGACCGATCTAAACATGAGACAACATCGATGGCTAGAATTAATCAGGGATTATAATCTGGAGATCCATTATCATCCAGGCAAGGCCAATGTAGTCGCCGATGTGTTAAGCAGAAAAATCCACTGCAATAACTTGGTGCTGGAATTCCAGGACAGCAGCAACCACGTAACTATTTCAGAACCTAGCCTTCGTGTTTTGCCTGCTATAGTGATCAGCAACCTTAGTATACACTCCACCATCCGCGAAGAAATCATTGCTGCCCAGAAGAAGGACATTGGTATGAAATACAGCCGTCAAAACATTAAAGATGGTAAAGCAAAATGTTTCACACAAGACTCGAACGATACTCTATGGTTCAATAACCGTTTAGTTGTACCAAAGGACTTTGAACTTCGACAGAAAATCTTGGATGAAGCACATCACTCCAAATACTCCATCCATCCGGGTAGTAATAAAATGTACCAAGATTTGAAGAAGAATTTTTGGTGGACAAGAATGAAGAGAGAAGTTGCCCGATATGTTGCAGAATGTGATACTTGTCAGGGAGTTAAGGCTGACCATTTGAAACAAGCTGGATTACTTCAACCATTGAGTATTCCCGCCTGGAAATGGGAAGACATCAACATGGACATTATCGTTGGCCTTCCTCTCACTTCGCATAAGCATGATTCTATTTGGGTCATTGTGGACCGACTCACCAAATCTGCTCACTTCTTGCTGGTCAACAATAGATACAACATACGGCAATACGTAGAGCTATACATCGCAAGAATTCTGTGTCTTCATGGAGTACCTAAGACCATCATTTCAGATCGTGGTTCGTAGTTTGTCGCTTGTTTCTGGGAACAACTGCATGCATCCTTGGGTACAGGCTTAATTCGTAGTTCTGCTTACCATCCCACTACCGATGGATAGATAGAATGTGTCAACCAAATTTTGGAAGATATGCTTAGAGCTTGTGTTTTAATGCATGGTGGTAACTGGGATGAGTACCTACCCTATTCTGAATTCTCGTATAACAACAGTTACCAGGAGAGTGTAAAAATGTCACCATTTGAAGCACTCTATGGTCGCAGTTGTAGGACACCATTGAACTGGTCTGAATCTGGAGAAAGAGTACCATTCAGGCAAATCTTAAGGCTGCCAAATTCCGTCAAGAGAAGTATGCAAACAGACGACATAGACCACTATATTTCAATAAGGGTGACTACGTCTATCTCCGCGTGTCACCTATGAAGGGTATCCAATGGTTTGGAGTCAAAGGAAAGTTAGCACCCCGTTATATTGGACCATTCCAAATCTTGGAAAGATGCGGAAACATAGCCTACAAGCTCAAGTTATCGGCTAACTTGTCTGGAGCTCACCACACCTTCCAAGTCTCTCAGTTGAATCGGTGTCTCAAACCACCCATTGACGAAATCTTGGAAGATTATGGCCAACTCCAACCCGATCTCACATACTCTGAACAACCAATAACGATCCTCGATGAGAAAGAGGGAACAACCCGTAAAAGAACCCTCAAATTCTATAAAGTTCAATGGAGTAACACTCAGAAGATGAATCCACTTGGGAATCTGAAGAATTTTTTAGTACTCATTACCCGGAATTTTGGTCGTCATACACAAGTATATTTTGACCACCGTACTTCTCTCTAGTTTGCCTTGTTCATAATCTCGGGATGAGATTTCTTTAAGCAGGGAGGGCTGTGACACCCCAGGTGTCTCACTTCTATTTAACAAACATGAAAGAACACAATCATGAATAATGTAACATGAAATGATGAAGCCTCACTCCAATTATTTGAATTAATTCCAGGTAATTGAAAACCTTGCAATCAATTTGTGATGCAAATAAATTTTTTCCCATAAAACATATTCCAAATAAATTCATAATCAAATTAGTAATAATAAAATAGAATTTTATGAATTTAATGAGTATTTTACCATATCTAGAAATAACCCAAATAATTAATTAAAATCTAGGAACCTTTCAAAATTGAATTTAAATACAAAAATAATTATAAAAATTCTGACCAAATGGGTCCCACCAGAGCACCAGGAATATCTCATAGGACCTATGTGCAAAATCCCAAATCAATTGGAAGTTCCTAGCTATTTTAAATAGAAATACCTTTGACCAGGGACCTAGTTGTAAGGATTAGAAAAGATTAGGGGGCGTAGTGCAAAAATCTTCTTCTCCTTCCTCTCACTAGCGTAGAGCCGTTTTCCCCCTGCCGACGCCGTCCTCTCCCGCACGCCACCCTCCACTTCGGAACTTCCCGTCGCTATAGCGCGCCTGCCACCCCTCTGCACTGTGTTGTCCCATCCCCTCTCCCCTCATGCCGCCGCGCCGGCCCAACGGCCGCCCCTTCTCCCGCCTGCACGCTACCATCGGCTGATTGGCAAAGGCTTCAATGCCGAGCGATCCTAGCGCTCTCCGTTTCCCCCAACAACTCCATTCCCTCCTACGCAACCATCTAGTCCCTGTGACCATCTCGCCTAGAGCTTTTCCGCTCTTATTTCTCCCCTGCCTCTCCTCTCTTTCTTGGTCTGCCATTATTGAATGGAGCTCAAGCTCAAGCCCCTCTCTGCCTTTCCAGTGCCTCGCTAGCAAAACCAAGAGCACAAACAAGGACGCCTCGTCCTCCTATACCTTCCCATGCCTCCACTAGACCAAACCCTCACGCTCATTTGCTAAATCAAAGAAAATCCGAATCAAGCGCTTTTGTCGACCGCCTCCGCCGCCAGCTGAAATTGGCTACCTCTGGTGAGCCTCGTCCTCTCCTTTCTCTTCTACTGCTTGCGCCACCCTCGGCCGAACGTGCTCACTTAACATCATCTTGTTTCCGTGTGCAAAGCCGCCGGCAATCCTCTTTTCCCCCGACTCTATTCTGGCGTCGGTGAAGATCGAGCCACTCCTCGGTGAGCTCCTATCTCCGGCCCTCCTCGTCCGACTCCGACACGATGCCGACGACAGCCTCGTCCCCGTGAAGCTGTAGGAACAAGCCCCGACAGATTTGATGCTCCGAGCCGTTCCCACGACGTCGTTGAACCTTCCCCTTCTGCCGCCTCTCATCGACGGCCATCTTCCGGTGAGCCACTTCCCCCGTGACTCACTCTGGTCATTCCGCCTCATCACCCTCGTCACATCGACACGCCCGCGACGAGCTTTCCTCGTGTGTTTAGCCCTCCGGCAAGCCCTCCGGCGAGCCCATTGACGCCTACTGGCTGCCAATTGGGCTCCGACGTGGTGCCCATGTGTAGCCCATGTGTCGCCTACATGGCAGCTTTAAACCAGAAAATACCCAGAAAACGCTTCAAATTTTAAAAACTCATAGTAAATTGAATTCAAATCCAATGAGGCTCAAACAATTTTTGTTAGGTTCATCTTGAAGTGCTTTATTTTAGTAAAATGATAAATAGCTATCTCTGTACATGTACTTTTAATAATACATTAAACTATCAAAACACTAAATAACTCACCAGAAATTCTAGGGATAAAATTAAATCTTGATTTTTGTCCTGCTTAGTACACATGAATATCTACCCCCACAAATTTTGGTTTCGTAAGATATGAATTATTTTAGGCTCTAGAATTTATTTAGTGTTTTTGATTAAATTAATTCTAGTAATTATTCTATAAATAATTTGCCCTTGCCACTTGGCATAAAAATCACTCATATAAGTCTCTGTTCACAGTAAATCACACATGTCCAGAAATATAAATTTACTATATTAATTAATTTAATTGCTCATATGACTCATTTACTATATTTAATTGCATAAAGAATATATATACCCAAAATCTTAAATAACAACATCACTTCTGTGAAGCATATGGCTTCGAGAACATAATAATAATTTTAATTGACATTAAAACACAATGTGCTTGCATGTATCATATCATTGCATTCAACGTATTCCGATAATGCCGTTATTCAAATTCCATCATATAGGTAACGACCATCAGGAGCAAGAGGACGACTTTCAGAAGGACGTTGACTCTCAGGAGCAGGAAGTAGAAGTTGCTAACACTATTGTTGATCCAGGCAAGCCCCGATTTGCATTCGCCCTTTTATAAAATTTTGCTAGTTTATATCATTACTAGTGTCTACGATTATTGTTGCATTAGGTTATAGGAGTTGATTGAAACCCACCTTGCATGATATCCAAATGACCTATGCTACTGTCTTTAGAACTTTGGTAGAATCGGTACTGGGATGCTATGCTTAGTAATTACTAGTCTCGTTAGATATTATTATTACTAAGGAATAAACTTGACCACTAGAACTGGAATTAATAAAAGAAGTTTATTTTGATGTTATGACCAGGCAGGGATGATGCATGTGTAGGTTTGCAGCAACACATGGGTGTTGACAGCGGTAGCCCTGCCTTGTCGAACCTAGGACCCGTCCGTGGTCGGCCCCTTGATCAAGTATTGAACAGTACCGAATGCATGCTAATTTATGGGCACTAGTAAACCGATGTAGCATTAAAGGTCACTTGCATTAAGGTCGGTTAAGGTGCATTGGTCTTTGACCCTCCTATTGCTGGAGTGGACGGTTCATACCATGAAGTACTGTTGGCAGAACAGCATGCCCACTCGACATCACCACACCCGGTCCGAGGTGTGGGTGGTTTTTCTTGTGAAAGGTTGCCATATACGACCATAATTGGTGTGTATGTGTCGTGTATTGCGGATTTTCCCAGCTGGTGTAAATCAATTGCAATTGTTGTCCCTCGCAGTAATGAGTACTGCTTGGTTACCACACCAATCACGTAGTTGCACCTAATATTTTGGAATGGATTATGTTGCTTATTGATGATGACGATCATTATTATTATTGCTCTTATGATTGTACTTGCTTTATGTATTGTTTTATTACCCTATTGTTGCCACTAAAGTTACATTTCAGCTCAACCCATCTAATTGGACAAATAAAACTTGATAGAGCTAATAGGTTGCTTAGTGCGAGTCCTTTCAAACAAGCCACCTATTAGAGCCTTTGCATGTCTAGGTGTCCGACGGGTAAGACTTGCTGAGTAATTAGTACTCAGGCTTTGTGCCACTGTTGTTTTTCAGCTAATGAAGAAATAGAATTGCCTGAAAATGTGATGCCTTGGGACGTGCAAGTCCCTGAGGGTTGGACTACCCACTAGGAGTCCGACACGCCGCCGCAATGATGTTGCGTGTTGCTAGAGTGATGGTTCTTCGGGCATGAACCATTACTATGCTGTATCGTCGAGCTCGTAGCTTCTCTACGTTATTTGCTTCCGCTGTTTTCAAAACATTCATGAACTTGTACTATTGCACTACACTCTGATAACCTTAATGATGTAATATTCAACTTAAATTTGGACCAATGTTGTATTATCAAGTGTCTGCGTTATCAGCACCTTCGGGACCTCGATCCTTGGAGAAGGGACGCCACAAGGGAGTGGATAATGATCTTTACGGGTCGCTTTGTTAAGCTTTCTATAATCTATGCACATACGCCAACCCATAACTGTACGTTGAGGGATCAGTTCATTCCTCTCATTTTGGACAACTGTCATTCCTCCCTTTTGGGGGACGACTTGGACAGGGCTGACCCGTTGGCTATCCTAGATTGGGTAAATGATTTCAGCTTTGAGAAGCTATAAAATCTCCTTCTTAACCACTTCCCGCATTGCATTTTTAAGCCATCTTTGACGCTCTCTTATAGGCTTACTATCCGGTTCCATAGGAATACGATGGGTGCAAAACCTGGGGTCTATTCCCTTAGTGTCGGCTCAGGAGTATGCAATGACTGACCTATACTTTTCCAGTATAGTGACTAGCTTGGCTTCTACATCGGGGGAGAGCTGGTCACTCACTATGACAGGTGTGTTTTTGTCATTGTGTAAGAAGGCATATTTGAGACCAAAGGGGAGCGGCTTGAGTTCAATTGTTGGAGGTGTTGTTGCTTCATTTTTGTCAAGCTCAACAAAGCTATCCTCTTGTTCCTCCTCCGTAAAGTGCTAGGCTGCTTCATCTAGCTCATTAAATTGGGAGGCATTCGCAATGTTAGTTGACAGGATTTCTTCTATGATATTTAGCTAGTGAGATGGTTTAGAGGCTGATCAATGATCTCTTGATATCCATTATATACGAGGATTCCCCGAGTGAAAGAAGCAGCTCCTCTCCCTTGGAACTTGCCAGGTGCATTATGGGCATCCCTATTACTGCAAAATTTTTCCCTAGTACATCGAAGATGTAGAAATCTAGGGCGAAGGGCTTGTCGTTGATGTTTACTTAGATGGCTGAGATGATCCTTTCGCATGAGTAAGCTCCCTCTTCAAAGCGAAGAATTTTTTAAGACTCTTTCAATATTTTGGAGGGAGATAGGGTGGCCGCAATTGATTTCGTCATAAAGTTAATTTGGCCGTGAGATCATAATAGGTTTCTACGTGCTGAAATCTTCCATTTTTAAATGAAATTTTTGGAGCTCATGCTCTAAAAATGACTAGATCGGGTTCAGCTTGAGATTCCTCCATCCATTCTCGACTCAAAATAGAAGAGAGGCTAAAGAGTTGTTCTTTCTGAATAACTTTCTCTCCCTCATTGGGTTCCTCTGGTTCCACAGGAGTAAAATCCATCCTTCTTTCTACAGGCATTGTTCGGGCATTTCCAATCGTTGTGAAATCCTCGTTTTCCTTAAAGATTTCAGAGAGAGGTAACGATTCAATTTCTTCTTCTGGTAGAGAGAAAGGTGTTTCATGACGGAAAAGGTATGGGTCCAGAGTGTCAAATGTTGTGTGGCGCCCCTTCCCGAAGGATCGAGGTCCCGACGGTGCTGATAACGCAGACACTTGATAATACAACACTGGTTCGAATTTAAGTTGAAAATTACATCAATGAGTTCTCAGAGTGCAGCGGAATATTACAAGTTCAGAATGTTTTGAAAACAGTGGAAGCAAATCACGAGAAGAAGCTAAGAGCTCGATGATACAACATAGTAATGGTTCATGCCCGAAGAACCATCACTCTAGCTATACACATCAATACTGCGGCGGTGAGTCGGACTCCCAGTGGGCAGTCCGACCCTCAGGGACTTGGATGTCCCAGGGCAGCACATTCTCAGGCAATTCTACCTCTTCATTACCTGAAAACAACAATGGCACAAAGCCTGAGTACTAATTACTCAGCAAGACTTACCCGTCGGACATCTAGGCATGCAATGGCTCTGATAGGTGGCTTGTTTGAAAAGACTTGCACTAAGCAACCTATTAGTTCTATCAAGTTTTACTTCTCAAATTAACTAGGTGGAGCAGAAGGTAACTTTAGTTGCAACGATAAGCTAACAAAGCAATACATAAGGTAAGTACAACATAAGAGCAATAATAGTAACAACAACGATAAGCATCATAATCAATTCCCAAGTACCATGTGCAACTACGTGACGACTCCGTGACCAAGTGGTACTCATTACTGTGAGGGACAGCAATTGCAATTGATTTTTCACCAGCTGGGATAACCCGAGATACACGACACATACGCACCAATTAAGGTCGTGTCTGGCAACCTTTTGCAAGGACGAAAAACAACTCGGTCCAGGTCCAGTCTCAGCGAGTGGGCATTCCGTTCTGCCATCAGTACTTCGCGGTATGAACCGCCCACTCCAGCAGCAGAAGGGTCAATAACCACTGTACTAGGTACCGTCCTCATTGCCGCGTCAATGCTACATCAGTTTACTAGTGCCCATAGACTAGCATGCATTCGGTACTGTTCAATACTTGACCAAGGGGCCGACCACGGACGGATCCTAGGTTTGACAAGGCAGGGCTACCGCAGTCAACACCCATGTGTTGCTGCAAACCTATACATGCATCATCCCTGCCCGGTCATGACATCAAAATAAACTTCTTTCATAAGTCCCGTTCCAGTGGTCAAGTTCATTCTTAGTATTGATATCTATCGCATCTAGCAATTACTAAGCATAGCGACACAGTACCGATACTACCAAAGTTCTAATGACAGTGGCGTAGGTCATTTGGGTATCATGCAAGTGGGTTCCAAATCAACTCCTATGACCTAATGCAATAATCACAGACACTAGTAATATTGAAAACTAGCAACTTTTAAAAAAAATGGCGAATGAAAACCGGGGCTTGCCTGGATCGACGTTAGTGCTAGCAACTACAACGTCTTGCTCCTGGGGACAAAGGTCCTTCTGAAGATCCTCTTCTTCCTGCTCTGGGTTGTCATTGCCTATATGATAGAATTGAATTGTCGGTATTATTACAATACCGTAGAATGCAATGATATGATGCACAATGTCTTTAAATGTTGATTAACATTATTATTATGTTCTCGAAGCCATATGCTTCAATGTTCTCGAAGCCATATGCTTCAATGAAATAAATTAGAGTTTCATCATTTTATGTGTGTTAATCATTTATTAAGGGTTGTTATAGTCCTTTAGAAAATTAAGCAATTAAAATAGTAACCAATCAATTATGGACTTGAGTGATTTATCATGAACAAGGACATAGATGAATTGTATTTTTACCAATTTACAGCCTCTGGATATAATTACTCTAATTACTAGTATTTATAGAAGTAAAATAGTGGTATAAGCAATTAATTTAATTTAATTAAGTAAACTTAGGTTTCTGGACTTGTGTAATTTACTGGGCACAGAGGCTTGTGTGAGTGATTTTTGTGCCAAGTGGCAGGGGCCAATTAATTATAAAATAATTACTAGGATTAATTTAATTGAGCACACTAAATAATTTCTAGAGCCTAAAATAATTCATATTTTACTAAACCAAAATTGGTGGTGATAGATAATTGTGTAATTATTAAGCTTGCCAAAAATCAAAATTAAATTTGGTTCCTAGAATTTATGGTGATTTAATCATTGTCTGGACAACTAAATGAGTTAATAAAAATGCAAGTATAGAGGCAATAATTTATCAATTTACTAAATTAGAGCAATTCAAAATGAACCCAACAAATTTTATTTGAGCTTCATTGGGTTTAAACTCGATTTACTATGAGTTTTCAAAGATTTATGCATTTTCTGGCAATTTTCTATTTTTAGGGGGTTCCACGATGGAGCCACGTGGGTGCCAGGTAAGGCATGTAGGAGCCAGCTCGGCTGCCAGTAGGCGCCAGTGGGCTCGCCGGAGCGGGGTGGCTCACGGCCGGAGAGCTCGCTGCCGGCAGCTGCGCGGGGAGAAAGCTCGCCGCAGAAGCAAATAAACGATGTGCTCACCGACGCGAAGGGGATGGAGGGGTTCGCGAGGTGGGGTTCTCACCAGAAGACCGTCGGCGGTGAGAAGCGGCGGAGGAAGGTCTTCGGCAACTTCGCGATGATGGCTCGGAGCAGGAAATCGGGTGCCTCTTCCACGCAGAGCTTCAGGGAGACGTGGAGAAGGACGACATCAAGTCGAAGTCCGTCGGGGATGGCCAGAGGTAGGGGCTCGTTGACGAGGCGGCTTGATCCTTGTCGGCACCGGAGCAGAGTCGGGGGAAAAAGGTGATTGCCGGCCACTTGAGCGGAGGAAACAAAGGAGAAGTAGGTCAGGGAAATGCGTAGATGGTTCGCGCGCGTGGGAGAAGAAAGATAGGTGGCGAGACTCACCGAGGGTACCGAATTCTGGGCCGGCCGGCGGAGAGGTCACCGGAGTTGCCTGCTTCGGTTTTCTTCAAATTGGCTTAGGGCTCACGCGGGGTTTGGTTGAGCGAGTGACATGGGAATGTAGAGGAGGTGTGAGCGCGTGGGTTTGAAGTTTAGCTCGTGCGGGAGAAGGAGTGGAATGACGGCAGCCGAGTTCGAGCTTCGGCTTGGTTTAGCAATGGCAGAGAGGGGCAAAGAGAGGAGAAAATAGAGAGAGCAGAAGACTAAGAGCGAGAGAGAGTGGTTTCGTCAGTTTGCAGGTTCGCTCCCAAGTTGCGGAGAGATAAGAGTGAGTGGGGAGAAGCGGGAGCGGAGGAAATGGCGGGAATTGAAGTCGTCGGCCGGTGGCGTGCAGAGAAGAGAGGAGAAGAGAAATCCGTTGGGCGAGCTCGTGGTGAGGGGACAGGGCGGAGGGCAGAGGTGCAGGCGTTGACGCTATAGCGCGCGCGCATTTCCGAGGTGGGAGTGAAGGGGGTAGGGGCGGTGCGCCGGCGGCAGAGAGGAGCCAGCAGGCTCTGCGCCTGTGAGGAGGAAGAAGAGCGGTATTTTACACTGCGCCCCCTGATCTTTTAGATTTAGTGCAAACAGGTCCCTAGTCAAAGCTAATTTTCATCAATTCAAAATAAAATAGCTCGGGACTTCCTAAATTAGTGAAAATTGGTGGACTGACTATTTAAATGGTGGAGAACACTTTGGTAAATTTTATTTGAAATTTTCATAAACATATTTTTAGAATTAATTAAATGCATTAATTAGTTACTTAAGATTCAATTAATTAATTAAGGGTCTTGCCAAGCAGATAAAATGCCCAATAATTTCATAAAATTCTATTTTATTATTACCCACATGATTATGAATTTATTTAGCATAAGTTGTATTGAAATTTTTGAATTGCTTCAATAACTTGATTGCAGGGTTTTTATTTGCCTAGAATTAATTAAAAAGGGAGTGAGTCTTATTATTTCATGCTACGTTGTTCATGATCTAACCTCTTCATGTTGGTTAAATGAAAGTGAGACACCTGGGGTGTCACATGTTGGAGTACAATTGACCTCTTTTATGATAAGTGAGACTGGCTTGGTGTCTATCGAGGGGAGATCAAAGAATTGTACACCCTCTAGATGGTTTTCTGAGGGTGTGGGCTGATTGTCCTCAAGGTTACAAAGGATCTTGGATCGAATTCTCTTCCCTTAATAGGCATGGTGTAAACGAATGCACCTCCGGTGGCTATATCTAGAAACCTTGCACTCTCAGGCTTAAGCCCCCAAATGAAATGCTGCAAGAGCATACATTCAGGTAGTCCTAAATCTAGGCCAATTGTGGTGTAGGATAGCAACCTCTCCCACGCAGCTCCAAGTGATTCCTTCGTATATCGATTATTATTGAGAGCAAAAAGAATTTCTTGCAGAAAAATTCTCTCAGGGAAGGCCAACTTCCTTCGGCTTCCTCGACATGACGGGTATACCAGGTTTTTGTTGCATCTTTTAGTGAGAACGGGAAGATTTTCCACCTCGAACTGTCTTTATGGACACCAGGGATGTTTACGAGTGGAACAGACCAATTTGAACTGCTAAAGGTGAGCGTGAGGATTTTTGGAGCATTCTCCTAGAAAAGGTGTTGACTGAATCAAGAGTATAAGTTCTGGACGGATCTCATAATTTTGGGTCTCTATTGGTAGGGCAGAGACTGGAGGTTCCAAGTTCTCAGCCTTGGGGGCTGAGATATGGCTGATGGAGAGTGGTTCCATAAAAGGGAAGTGGGTGAGAAGTAAAGAAGAAAAATAGCCGACGAGATGGCATTTGGAGTGGCACAGCTACCTTTCCCTGGCAACGGCGCCAGAAAGCTTGTTGACGGTTCTTATGCCAAACAGGGAAATCTGCAAGCGTACAGATGCTGACGTATCCTTCACCTGGGAGTATTCCAAAGTATCGATTTCCACGGGGAACGAGAAGTGTATCACACCTAATCTATCAAGTCCGGGTGGCGTAAAATTGGAAGAGAATAATTTCTATAGGGGGGAGATCTCCTCGGGCCAGGTAATCTTATGTAACAAACTCTTGCTAAGTAATCTAATGAGGTCCTATTTCAATTTATCTGCTTCGGGGCACGAGAATGTTCCACTAATATGGGTCGGTAACTAACCTTTGTACTAGTTGGTACGCTAATGCTAGACAACCCTGCTTGAGACTTCCCGAACATGGTGGAATACAATATTGGACGGACAGGGCTGTCACCACCTGCCGCCTACCACACAGCCTATGGGGACGAATGCAATCTCAGGAAAATTAAGTCTAAACACTACATTTACACTTAGACTTTCATACCAGTTCTAGAAATGATAAGCATAACAAATTAATGCTAGTAAAGCAATAAATGGTTATGCACGGGAATCCCAGATAAAAGGAATAGAAAAACTCACATTATTACTTGGATAAGAGTTAAGCTACATGTTACCCAGTCCCGAAGACGAAGAAGACTACTCTCGCAGGAGCTTCATTCCCGTGGCACAGGATGAAGGAGCCAGCATCCTAAACTCCCTCTCCTACACCTTCACTCTGATGAGGACATCACTCCTATGGATACACACAACACTCCTCCAAATCTGGACTTGCAAGGTCCAATGACTAGAGCTCGTGCACGACAACTAAATTTAGAGGTGAGCTCGTTCCTACGTTCTTCGCTATATATTACTTTTGAGAATGGTTTGCTACCTAATGATTATTTTATGATTAGAAACCATGGAGAGGACCAGGAGATTATGGGAGAAGGATTTGGAAACGTGGAGGGCCAGCAAGGGCTTGGAAGCCAAAGTGGAGGCCCAATCAAAACCGACTTCGAGTCTGTTTCGGGGCCCAGGACCAGTCTGTACTAAAACGGTCGCCCAGGACGCATACGGACTCGGATTTGGACGTTCTACATATGCACGGAAAGATAAGGAGAAGACCTTTCCAATGCTGCCGGCCTCATGTCAAAATTCATCCGGAGTCATCGGGAATCGTCAAAACAAGAGAGAGTCCAGAATCTGTGTCGGTGCTGCGTCGCTTATTTTTTGTCTTTGGGCCTTGTATCTAGTTGAGCCCAATTCGGGGCGCGTCCAGAGGGTCTTGCACGACCCTAGGGTCTTTATATACAGCCGCCGCTGCACTATTAGGGTTCGGGTTTTGCGTAGATCAATTCTGTTCATAAACAGTTTCGTCGTTCATCGGTTTGTGAGACCCCAACTTCGTGAGTTTAATCATACATCTGCAATTGTGTTGCATTCTTCGTTGTTCTTGCTTGTGTTCTTGATTCGCAGGCAGGGATTAGCCTTCTCGGCGAGGTCAATCGTCTTTTGGACGGTTGATAACCAGAGGAGACGTCGTGCTGCGATTGCGGGCTTTAGAACGTGCTGTTCTGAAGCCGGATCGATTTGTGTGTCGCCTCCGACCAAATCAACTTACCAAGAACCTTTCGGAAGATCGGGAACCCTTCTCCACATCAAGTGGTAATCAGAGCTTCAGGTGCACCGTCAGGTTCATACTACCCTTTAGTTTTGTTTTCGTGTTCTTCCTATCGTCCACTGAAAATACCAAAAAAAAAATTTTCCCCGCCCATAACCACGTGTTTAGCCTTTGCATATTTCAATTTCAGAGTCCGTAGTGTTGAGTTTGTGCCCTAGTTCTTGTTTAGTCGATGGTTTAGTTTGTGTTTTTGTCGTCAGTAGTGTTTCCCTTGCAACCCTAGCCGCCATCCCCCTCACCATCCTCGGTTTTGTCGGCTTTGTGTGCTAGGGTTGATTGATCAACACGCCCACCCTAGTCCCACCCTAAACCTACCCTCACCACCTCGGACCAATTTTCATAAATCCCACTTTCCGCTGCATCCACCTCGCCACTCCCTACCCGACCCCAAGCCCGACTCGGATTTCACTGAAACCACCGGGTTCTTCAAAACCGATTCCAACACCCCTTCGGTAAAACAGCCATAACTTTTCGCTCGGTTGTCCGTTTTGGCTGAAATTTTTACAGGAGATTCTACGCCTTGTGTGCCCTCGTCAAAAAATTCAAAAAAAAATCGGGAAGATAAAGAAAAAATTCATTCAAGTTGAAACCCGACGTTTTCTGAAACTTCAAGATTTTCTGTAGGCCACGTCCTAGCTCGGTTTGAGCTGAAATTTTTTGTGGTTTCTCCCTGTTTGCTAGTCAGTTGGAAAAAAATATCAAAAAAATAAAATCAAAATAAAAGAAATTTGGGATTCCTACTAGTGCTCCATCTAGCCCCCTGAAATTTCTGAGTTTGGCTGTTTTACACTAAGCCCCCTGTTATCAGCTGTGTCCCTTTGTCTCCTTGTTTCTTCTTTGCTATCACTACTGTTCTAGGACATAGTTAGACCAGCAACTAGGGACAAGTTACTTGGGCACTTATTCAGCTTTACTATCTGTTTTTGATTTGTGTGCCACTCATATATACATATTTGGCCTTCCTAGCTCTACATACTTCTTCTGGACAGCACATAGGTTATTTGGTAACCCTTGCAATCGTGGAACACTTCTCCCTGGTATCCTTCGCTTTGTTGTTTTCAGAACTTTGTAAGAGCTTTGCAAGAAGCTTACTTTTGCTGTGTTGAGAGGCACCACTGCTTAGTAGTTTTGTAGGGATAACCTTCACTTTTTTGTTTCCTGTTTTGGTGTTTCTGATGTCAGGAAGGCGACGGGGAGGGTGCTTCACCCTCCAAATTGGATGAGTGCGTGAGCCAAAATCAGTTACAGAAGGCTTTGCAGGCGGTTCAGAGTGATTTGGCAGAAACGATCACCAGGGCCGTCACCGACGCTGTCACCAAGCTTCACCTGGGAGAAAGCATTGAGCGGTTGGATAAGAGAGTCTCTAAGTTAACCGATCAGGTTGTCGAATTGGAGACCGCTCACAAGACCAAC
This sequence comes from Eleusine coracana subsp. coracana, assembly GCA_032690845.1. Lineage (NCBI taxonomy): Eukaryota > Viridiplantae > Streptophyta > Magnoliopsida > Poales > Poaceae > Eleusine > Eleusine coracana. Next base: position 39,321,843 of record CM064428.1, on the reverse strand, counting down.
AACAACAACAACAACAACAACAACAACAACACCAACACCAACAACAACACCAACAACGACGTTGAAGGCGATCATGATGAAGCAACGGTGTATAAGGCTGATGGCACCGTCGATAGGTCAGCTACAAGGACCGCAAGGTTACGACGCCGTTTGCAATGTAACCCTCAAGGTATGGGTGGTTTCCACAACCACACCCGTCGCACACAAGGTAACTATGCTCCAGATGATCCGTATGCTAAAATTAAGTTTTCAATTCCTTCGTTTTCGGGTCAATACGATGGTGATGCTTACCTTGATTGGGAAATGACGGTAGAACAAAAATTTAATGCCCACCTTGTTACTGAACAACATAGAGTTAGACAAGCCACTAGTGAGTTTAAGGACTTTGTTATTGTTTGGTGGAGTGGTCTAGCTGCTGAAACCGATTTGCCTACTACTTGGGAAGAACTTAAGGTAGAAATGCGTGATCATTTTGTTCCTCCTTCTTTTTATAGAGAAATTCGTAATAAACTGCAGCGTTTAGATCAAGGAGATAAAACTGTTCAGGAGTATTTTAGTGAGCTTCAGAAGGGTTTGATTCGTTGTGCTGTGGTTGAAAAAGTAGAGGATCAGATTTGCCGCTTTTATTCTGGTTTGAGAAAAGAAATTCAGGACATCCTTGATTATAAAGAATTTTATACCCTCAACCAGTGTTTCCAGTATGCTATGCTTGCAGAGAAAGAATCACAGGGACTTTTCCAGGCTTTTGAGGAGTACAGCAAGTCCAGGAATTTCTACCCACCACGGCCGACGGGGACTTCGGGGCTGCCCAAGCCATCTTTCCGGCCGCCCCCACCAGCTAGTGTTGTTTCTGCAGCACCAAGATCAGCCCCTGCCCCTTCTACGCGCTCAGGTAAAAATTCTGTGCAGGTACCAGCTAGTAGTGCCTCCTCTGTTGCTTCGACGAGACGCACTACAGGGATTCAGTGCCACCGCTGCCATGGTCTTGGCCATGTGCAGAAAGATTGCCCAAGTAGGCGGGCATATGTGGCAACAGATGATGGCGGTTACATGAGCGCCTCCGATGTGGAGGATGAGGAGGAGGATGTCGCTGCCACCAGCGGTGAACTCGTCCTTGGAGGCGGAGATACCACGGGCTATATGAATATTATTGTGCAGCGTGTGCTTAGCACACAAGTCCAGCAGCCCGAGATGATGCAGCGACATAACTTGTTCCAGATTTTCTTCGTCATCAAGAACCGTCGGGCACGTGTCATCATTGATGGAGGAAGCTGCAACAATTTGGTGAGTTCTGATATGGTCAACAAGCTTGCTTTGACCACACGTCCACATCCACATCCGTACTACATTCAGTGGTTAAACGACTCTGGCAAAGCTAAGGTAATACAAACTTGTAGAGTTCCTTTTTCCATTGGTTCTTATGTGGATTCTGTTGATTGTGATGTCGTACCCATGCAAGCATGTTCACTTTTATTGGGTAGACCTTGGGAATTTGATAATGATGCTGTAACACCATGGTAGAAGTAATAAGTATACTTTTATGCATAAAGGAACTAAAATTACTTTGTTACCAATGACCCCTGCTGAAATTGTACAAGCTGATTTAGAACGAGCTGCTAGTTTGAAAAATAAACGCCCTGAAATTCAGCAACCTGTTAATTCTGCTTCTACACCAAGTAATGTTAATGATTCTTCATGTTCTAAGGGTGCTGCAATTAAATTACAAGGCCGTTCATGTCTTGCCACAAAATCTGAGCTTGCTGAAATTTCTACTGATGATATTTGCTATGCTTTGATATGCAAACAAGCCTTGTTTTTGCTTGGTGATATTGCTTCTAGTGCTTTGCCTCCTGCTGTCACTAACCTTTTGCAAGAGTATGAGGATGTTTTCCCAGCTGAGATACCCCCGGGATTGCCACCTTTGAGAGGGATTGAGCATCAAATTGATTTGATTCCTGGTGCTACTTTACCAAACCGTGCTGCTTATAGGACCAACCCTGAGGAGACTAAGGAGATACAACGACAAGTCCAAGACCTTTTGGATCGTGGGTATGTTCGTCAATCACTTAGTCCTTGTGTTGTTCCTGTACTTTTGGTTCCTAAGAAAGATGGTTCTTGGCGTATGTGTGTAGATTGTAGAGCCATTAATAACATTACTATTAGGTATCGTCATCCTATTCCTAGGCTAGACGACATGCTTGATGAGTTATGTGGTGCTATAATTTTCACTAAAATTGATTTGCGTAGTGGCTACCATCAAATTAGAATGAAACTTGGAGATGAATGGAAAACAGCTTTCAAAACCAAATTCGGGTTGTATGAGTGGTTAGTAATGCCTTTTGGGTTAACTAATGCACCCAGTACTTTCATGCGTTTGATGAATGAGGTTTTAAGACCTTTTATTGGCAAATTTGTGGTTGTTTACTTTGATGATATCTTGATTTATAGCAAATCCATGGATGATCATATGATTCATTTGCGTGTTGTTTTTGATGCTTTGCGAGTTGCACGTTTATTTGGTAACCTTGAGAAGTGCACCTTTTGCACGGATCGAGTCTCTTTTCTTGGCTATGTTGTGACTCCACAGGGAATTGAGGTGGATGAGGCGAAGATTGAAGCCATAAAGAGCTGGCCTGTACCAAAAACTATCACACAGGTGAGGAGTTTTCTTGGTCTTGCAGGTTTCTACCGCCGCTTTGTCAAAGATTTCAGCACCATTGCTGCACCATTGCATGAGTTGACAAAGAAGGGCGTTGACTTCCATTTTGGTAAGGTACATCATGAGTCTTTTGATGCTTTGAAGGACAAACTTACACATGCACCATTGCTGCAATTACCCAATTTTGATAAGACTTTTGAGCTTGAATGTGATGCTAGTGGTATAGGCATTGGTGGTGTTCTGATGCAAGATGGTAAACCTGTTGCATACTTTAGTGAGAAAATTACTGGGCCTGTTTTGAATGATTCCACGTATGATAAGGAACTATATGCACTTGTACGTTCTTTAGAAACGTGGCGTCATTATTTGTTGCCCAAAGAATTTGTTATTCATTCTGATCATGAATCACTTAAGTATATTCGTTCTCAAGGCAATTTGAACCGTAGACATGCTAAATGGGTTGAGTTTATTGAGTCTTTTCCTTATATTATTAAACATAAGAAAGGGAAGGATAATGTGATTGCTGATGCTTTATCGAGGCGATATACTTTGTTGTCTCAACTTGATTGTAGAATTTTTGGACTTGAGGCAATTAAAGAACAATATGTTGCTGATGTCGATTTTAAAGATGTATTGCTGCACTGTAAAGAAGGTCGTGCTTGGCACAAATTTGTGTTGAATGATGGATTCTTGTTTAGAGCTAACCGCCTATGCATTCCAGTTGGTTCCGTTCGTCTTTTGTTGTTGCAGGAGGCGCATGGAGGTGGATTGATGGGTCATTTTGGTGCTAAGAAGACAGAGGATATTTTGGCCACACACTTCTTTTGGCCAAGGATGAGGAAAGATGTTGAGCGTTTTGTTGCTCGCTGCACTACATGTCAAAAAGCTAAGTCTCGATTGAATCCACATGGTTTATACATGCCACTTCCTGTTCCTTCTATTCCTTGGGCGGATATTTCTATGGACTTTATTTTAGGACTGCCTAGGACTAAGAGGGGGAGCGATAGCATTTTTGTTGTCGTGGATCGTTTTTCCAAGATGGCACACTTTATATCATGTCATAAAACTGATGATGCTAGTTATATTGCTGATCTTTTTTTCAAAGAAATTGTACGTTTGCATGGTATGCCTTCTACTATTGTTTCGGATCGTGATGCAAAATTCTTGAGTCATTTTTGGCGCACGCTTTGGAATAAGTTGGGTACAAAGTTGTTATTTTCTACAACTTGTCATCCACAAACTGATGGACAAACTGAGGTTGTGAACCGCACTTTGGGTACTATGTTGCGAGCTGTTTTGAAGAAAAATTTGAAGCAATGGGAAGAATGCTTACCTCATGTTGAGTTTGCTTATAATCGGGCAACACATTCTACTACCAAGGTAAGTCCATTCAAGGTAGTGTATGGTTTTGATCCCCGTACTCCACTTGATATACTTCCTCTACCTATTAATGAGAGAGTTCATATTGATGCTAAGGAGGATGATGAGGACATCACTCCTATGGATACACACAACACTCCTCCAAATCTGGACTTGCAAGGTCCAATGACTAGAGCTCGTGCACGACAACTAAATTTAGAGGTGAGCTCGTTCCTACGTTCTTTGCTATATGTTACTTTTGAGAATGGTTTGCTACCTAATGATTATTTTATGATTAGAAACCATGGAGAGGACCAGGAGATGATGGGAGAAGGATTTGGAAACGTGGAGGGCCAGCAAGGGCTTGGAAGCCAAAGTGGAGGCCCAATCAAAACCGACTTCGAGTCTGTTTCGGGGCCCAGTACCAGTCTGTACTAAAACGGTCGCCCAGGACGCATACGGACTCGGATTTGGACGTTCTACATATGCACGGAAAGATAAGGAGAAGACCTTTCCAATGCTGCCGGCCTCATGTCAAAATTCATCCGGAGTCATCGGGAATCGTCAAAATAAGAGAGAGTCCAGAATCTGTGTCGGTGCTGCGTCGCTTATTTTTTGTCTTTGGGCCTTGTATCTAGTTGAGCCCAATTCGGGGCGCGTCCAGAGGGTCTTGCACGACCCTAGGGTCTTTATATATAGCCGCCGCCGCACTATTAGGGTTCGGGTTTTGCGTAGATCAATTCTGTTCATAAACAGTTTCGTCGTTCATCGGTTTGTGAGACCCCAACTTCGAGAGTTTAATCATACATCTGCAATTGTGTTGCATTCTTCATTGTTCTTGCTTGTGTTCTTGATTCGCAAGCAGGGATTAGCCTTCTCGGCGAGGTCAATCGTCTTTTGGACGGTTGATAACCAGAGGAGACGTCGTGCTGCGATTGCGGGGTTTAGAACATGCTGTTCTGAAGCCGGATCGATTTGTGTGTCGCCTCCGACCAAATCAACTTACCAAGAACCTTTCGGAAGATCGGGAACCCTTGTCCACATCACACTCTCTACATGGGTAAAGTCTTTGAAAACAAATGTTATACTTCCTAGATTCTTCCACGCACTCCCGAGGCAATGAGTCGGCAAGTACTTATTGGCGATGAGGAGTCGATAGGCTGAAGTCAGTCCGCTAAGCGGCGGACAATGCCGGGAGGCAACGTGTGCCGGGCGGCCGGGTATGCCGGGCAGCATGCACCGCCGGGCGGCAGCCCAGGCCGGGCGACCCTTAGATCATGTCGGTTCATGACCGACTCTTTTTTGGACGGCTTGGATTTCGTCTCGAAGTCGGTTGTTCGGTCGGATCCCACCGCCTCCTTCATTTTAAAGCCGGTAGGCCTCATGGGCCTCATTGGGCTGGCAACTCCGGGTGGCCAACCCAGGCCGGGCGGCGACCTAGGTTGAGTGTGGACCCCCTCCGGGTCGGTCCTTGACTTCTCCCGATAAGGCCACTTGTTGGCCTCCTTTTCCTTAGCCATATCTCATCATTTTTAATCCAGGATGAGAAAACGACATCACGGCGAAGTGTTTTTGCAAAACCGGCCAGGTCGGATGATCAACCTGAAAAACGATACCGGGTAACCAGCTGGGTGGCTGATTTCAGCCATATACGACCTTGTCAGCCAATCCCTGATTTTAGCTTGAAAACGACCCTATCGGCTGATGAAAACGGCTGTTTTAGAGTCGTGATTGGCCGATAGTGTGGTTCTTCATGCTTTTGCATATTTTGGTTCTCTTATACCTACAAACACATATTTCACCAAAACTCGTGGAACTTTATTAGTTTAAATAAATATTTATTAACCCTTAGTCTTTACCTTGCATTTCCCCATCGGTTGGTGGCTAATTATGGGTTTTATTGGCCGCCAATACCTATTTAATACTTGCTCCCTAGGACACAATGACAGGGTCCTAAATTGACACAGACGGGGCTACCACCTTGCAGGACCCAATCTTTGCTCTTTGCTCTACAGGGCTTGTTCAGTCCCATATTCAACTTCCATTTGAATTCTCAATAATCTCAATCAACTTAAAGCCTCCGTGCTTTAAGATCATCCTATGTAGTGCTACCGATATTCCTAGGGAAAATTGCATCAGAGGACCTATTTTTGACTCTAATTTTAAAAAAGACCTCTTTTTGAGACTTTACAAGATTGGACCTCTTTTTCGAATATGAAGCAGCCGTTAGCCCTTGTTTTCACTTCCGTCATGTCATCTCATTTTTATGAAATAAAAATATGTAAAAAAGAAAAAGGAAATGACCTAACTGCCCCTTTCTCTCCCGTTCCAGCAGGCGCCCCTCCCTATGTCCGACCCTTCTCTTCTCCTTTCTCCTCTCTGTTGCACCTGCGGCGGGGGTGGGGATACGCTTCTCCTTTCTCCTCTCTTTTGCACCGATGGCGGACACGGGGATGCGTAATGCATTACCTCAACACAGCGGCTGAGGTGGATGCGCCGAGCCTAAGCGCGGCGGTGGGGATGGGGCTGCATGGCCTCGGCGCAACTGCAGGGGAGGGCGCACGCACGTAGGCGAGCATGGGGCAACAGCAGCGGTGGCTCGTCCAGGAGTGGTCGACCCATTGGAGCTTCCTCCAAGTTGAATTGCAGTGAGGCTCACCGAGAGATGAGAAATCAGGAAGGACGTAGAAGGGAGTTCGCTCCGGCCTTCAATGAAAATTTCGTCGATCTTCGATGCTAAGGCGGGACGGGTCAATTGGTGACCTTGGGGAGGAGCAATGGTGTATCATGCGACGGTTTGTGGGCTTGGTTCGGTTGAGGAGACACAGTAGCATTGGGAACCGAGATTGAGCTCGCGAGGGTCGTCAATGGTGTTTTGGGGGGGAAAAGTAGAGAGATGAGAGAGAGGAAGAGAGCAGGGGGCATTGGGGCATTAACCTCTGGGCTTTGGTGGTAGCAAGCGGCGCTGGCGGCAGTGCCAGAGCTAGCACAGCGGCAAGCAGCTACATGGCTGCGCCATGAAGCGGCGCCAGTGCCAAGGCGCAACTCTCAGGGAGAAGCGATGGAGGTAGGATCAGTGGGTCCCATGGTAAAATAATAAAAATAGGCAAGTTTCTTCTTCTTTTGTTTTACTTTTATTTTCTCTTAAAATTTTCCAGGCTATCACACACGTCGGCAAAAAGGGCATAGATGTCTTTTCCCCTGAGATTTAACACTGTTAAGTGTTGCAAACGGAATTGGGGCTGATGATTGTTTCAGATTCAAAACAGAGGTCCGATCTTGCAAAGCTTGAAAGAGAGGTCTTTTTTTAGAAATAGAGTCAAAAACAGGTCTTCTGATGCAATTGCAACATATTCCTATGATATAAGCATAGCAACTATTGTGCTACCTATACCTGTATAGTGTAAAGACATCATAGGAATTGGTAGTGATGTAGGTGGGTGTTAATCAATTCCTAGAACCTAATGCACAATCATGACTTGACTGACTATGGTAAAAGAAAGAATTTAAAAACAAAGGTGGAATGCGCTGGGGCTTGCCTTGGGGTTTGTCCGGATACGACGCATCAGGTGTGGGGTCAGTCTCAATGATCACCACCTTAGGTTCGATCTCGACAGGTTGCACGACGATCTGAGATCCTATACGAGTGTCGATGCGTCACAAATTAGTGTTAGCAATGCATGAATATGAAATGAATGGTTGAAATGATGGTGTGATAAAATAGTAATTACTAATTAATTATCTCGTCTGAAGTATTTTCTTCTAATTAAAAGTGATTAAGCCTATTAATTAATAGGGATTAATATGCTTATTCAAAGTTAATTACCCTTAATTACCCCATTGAACATTAATTAAACTTATTAAGGTAAAACAATGAATCAGAGAAATAACAAATTAATTATCAATTAAAAAGGTACTTCTTGTATATAATTAAATACCTAAAAGTTACGGAAAATAAATATTTATTTTATTTCACCAAGTGGTAAAGACATGCATTTGGAACCCAACAAAATTGGTCCCATGTTTCATAGTTTCAGGAATTATTTTTGTATATGAAATTTTAGAAATAAAATGGGCCAATAAACTGGTGGTCGGAAAGGTCCGCACGGTAGCCCAACTCTTGGGAGCTCCCGGGCTTGCCCGTGCATGTGCGAATGGCTGCACGGTGGCTGCACCTAGGGCACGCTCCCGGGCGTGGCTCAACCAGCCGAGGACACGGGCAGGGGCAGAATGGTCAGGGGAACCCGGAGATGGGGTCAGCGATGGTAGGTGCTCACCGGATGAGGCGACGACAGGCAGCGGAAACAGGGCACGGCGTCAGTGGCAATGGCTCCTGCAAATTCACCATGATGACAGGAAGAACTTGAGCGCGATTAAGCTTAGGGGTTGCGTGATCAAGGGAGCAACCCTCAGTTGCAAGGGATTGGACTAATTCCTTTTCTAACAAAAGAATCTTAGGTGCAGGACAGGGGGGTCTTTGGTGGTCACCGAGAGGAAATTGACTTCAATTCACGGCCATAGCAAGGAGGCTTTAATCAACGGCCATGGTAGGATTGCTAGGTGGTCTATGTGGCATTTTGGGGTGCTGGGTTGGCCGAAGGGTTGACAGTGGCAGATGGAACAACGAAGAGAGAGAGAGAGTTGAGCGAGAGAGATGAGAGAATTGAGAGAGAGGGAGAAGAGCCGGGGTAAACCCCCCTGAGGTCGAGTGGTGGCAAGGCCTGGCCGCAGGGCGCTGCCCTCGCGTGGGCGGTGGGCGGTGCTGCGAGTTGGAGGCTGGCAGGTGAGGCCTACGGGTGACATGGCACAGTAAAAGGTAAATTAATTTTTTTTTCATTTGTCATTTTGCAAAAAAAAAATATAGGGCTGTCACAGCCCTCCCCCTTATAGGAATCTCATCCCGAGATTCAGAAACATACGGTATTAAGAGGTCACAGTTTGGAGGAGCACCGGATAATTTGACTTACGAATTCTTCTTGTTCCCATGTAGCTTTAGCTTCAAAGTGATTACTCCGTTGGATCCTGTAAAATTTGATAATTCTGTGCCTTATCACTCGATCTATGGTATCTAAGATCCAGACAGGGTACTCATCATAGGTCAGATCTGGTTGCAACTGTTCCACTTCTTTGATAATGATGTCCGCTGGTGCTTTCAAACACTTTTTTAACTGAGACACATTTAAGACGTCATGGATTCTAGAGAGATGCGTTCGCAACTCCAATCGATAGGCTACAGGCCCAAACTGTTCTTGAATGACAAAGGGTGCAGTGTACCATGGTCCCAATTTTCCTTTGATTCTAAAACATTGGACGCTTTTGGTGGGAGATACTCGTAAATATACCTGATCTCCAACGTCGAACATCAACTTTTGTTGCCTTTTATTTATATAACTGAGTTGTCATGACTTGGCCCGCTTTAGATTTTGTTGAACTAGATGTACTTGTTCTTCAGCATCCTTTACTCTATCCGGGCCAAAGATTATCCTTTCACCACTTTCAGACCAATTCAGTGGTGTGCGACAACAACGTCCATATAAGGCTTGGAATGGTGACATTCCAACGCTTTCTTGATAGCTATGGTTGTATGAAAATTCTACCAATGGTAAGCATTTTCCCCAATTCTTTCTATTTGTCAATACACATGCGTGAAGCATATCTTCCAGATATTGATTGATTCTCTCCATTTGCCCATCCGTTTGAGGATGGTACGCTGAACTTCGAATCAATTGAGTTCCAAGAGATTTATGTATTTGCTCCCAAAATCTGAAAACAAATTGAGCTCCTCTATCCGAGATAATAGTCTTTGGTATTTTAGACAGAGGATACGAGATATATAAAGCTTCGCATAATTCTCCAAAATATATTGAGTATGCACTAGGATGAAATAAGCGGACTTGGTTAACCTGTCAAAAATAACCCAGATGGAGTTGTGCTTCCATGGACTTAACGGTAAGCCAATAATGAAATCCATATTGATGTCCTCCCATTTCCATGCAAGAATACCCAATGGTTGAAGTGGTCCTGCTTGCTTCAAATGATCAGTCTTTACTCGTCAACATGTATCACACTCCTTGACATATCTCGCTATATCTCATTTCATTCTTGTCCACCAAAATCTTTGTTTCAAATCTTGATACATCTTGTTAGTTCCAGGATGAATGGAATACTTGGAAGTATGAGCTTTATCCAAAATTTACTTATGAAGGTTGAAGTTAATAGGGACTACCAGTTATTCTTGAACCAAATAACACCTTCGTCATCTTCCCGAAAGCATTTTACCTCCCCAATCTTTAGTCACATTTTTATATGTTGTATGCCCACATCTGTCTTATGGGCTGCACAATATCCTCAGAAATGGTGGGAATAAGTGCCAAGTTGGTTAGTACTCCATACAGAAGAATGCAAAGACTGGGTTCACTTACTTCTTTCTTTGATTCCTTGGTCAATAGCTGAATAGTGAGGTTATTGCAATGCACTTTTCAACTTAAGGCATCAGCCACAACATTTGCTTTTCTAGGATGGTAATGGATCTTGATCTCATAATCCTTGATTAGTTCCAACCATCTCATTTGATGCATATTTAAATCTGCTTGGGTAAAGATGTACTTGAGGCTCTTTTGGTCCATGTAGAGGTGTACCAAAGTTCCCAAACGATAGTGTCACCAAATCTTTAAGGCTAGAATTATTGATGCCAATTCCAAATCATGTGTTGGGTATTGTTTCTCATGCTTACTAAGCTACCGGGATGCATAAGCAATTACTCGACTTTCTTACATAAGGACACAACCCAGTCCTATGCCAGAAACATCACACTAAACATCAAATGGCTTCATCAAATCTGGTTAGGCTAACACTGGCATAGATGTTAGCAATCTCTTTAGAGTTTTGAAAGCTTCATCATACTCCTTGCTCCATTCATACTTTTTATCTTTCTCAAGTAGTTTTGTCATTGGATTAGCAATAATCGAGAAATCACATGGCCCAAGAATGGTACCTTCTTCAACCAAATTCACATTTGCTAAACTTGGCATACAATTGGTGATCTCTTTGGCATTGCAGAACAATCCGCAAGTGTTCAGCACATTCCTGCTCGGACTTAGAGTAAACCAACATGTCATCTATAAAGACTACTACAAACTTATCCAACTCTGGCATGAATACCGAGTACATCAGGTACATGAAATGTGTCGGTGCATTAGTTAGACCAAAAGACATCACCAGATATTCGTAGAGTCTATACCTCGTAGAGAAAGCTGTCTTGTGTATGTCCTCTGCTCTAATTCAAATTTGGTGGTATCCTGAACGAATATCTATTTTAGAGAATACTTTGGCTCCCATCAACTCCTTCTTCTTGACGATCAAGGCTAGACAACCCCAAGGTGATGAACTTGGGCATATGTATCCCTTGTTCAATAATTCCTATAATTCCGCTTTTAGCTTGGCAAGTTCATTGGGTGGCATCCGATAAGATCTTCGAGATATAGGTGTTGATCTAGGTTGAAGCTCTATTTTGAATTCTATTGCCCGCTGAGGAGGTAGACCTGGTAAATCTTCTAGAAAAAATCTGGATATTCACACACTATTGGTATCTCATCCAGACTTTTACCAGTAATCTTATTAACCATTGGCAAGAGGGTTGTGGCAGAGCTAAAGTCAAGTAGTCTCGACCGTGGATAGGAGAGTCCAAATATACGACACGAGAAGCTATATCAAGGACTACATTATGGAAAAACATCCAATGCATACCAAGAATTGCATCTAACCCTTGCCCTTCCAAGATAGTCAAAGAAGTAGGATAAATTTGGGTACCTAGCTTTAATGGTAATTTTGCAGCTTCCTGATTTGCAAGTATTTTACCCCCCAGGTATAGAAATAAGATGCGTGCATAATAATTTTCATGGCGTGATATGATGTTGTTGAACATATGCTCTGCTGATGAAATTATGGGTAGCTCCAGAATCAAATAATACCATAGTAGGATGATCAACAATAGAAAACATATCGCAAGAACTTGTCCTCCTTCGAGTATTTCCTCAGCAGTGGTGAAGTTAACACGTCCAGTTTTCACTTGAGAATTCTTGGGTTGATTCCTCTACGGATTTGGTCCTGGTCCCTGAGGACATGGTGCATTAGCTGCCTTTGGTGCATACGGACAACTGCGATCAAAGTGTCCAGGACGACCATAACTATCACAAGGTGGAGCATTCTGTGGTGGTGCTGAATAGGTTTGTCATGGCCGTTGCACATTCTGCTGCTGATATGGTGGACGAAATTGATATTGTTGTGGTGGTTGTTGAGCTGCTCGATAGGTCTTTGGCCGGGAAGGTGTGGCATAATAGCGCTGACCTGTTGGTGAAGTGTACACCAACCTGTACTTGGGGGGTCCTCCACTTCCCTGCCCATTGAGGTCCTCTTCTTATCCTTTGCAGCTTTATGGATGTGAAGAGAGTCCTCGAGAATAATAGCATCATTAACAAATTCATTGAAGCTGGCGGTCGGATTCAGAACAATGTGAGACTGCAGCTTTGTAGTTAATCCTTCCTTGAAAAGAACTTTCTTCTTAGCATTTGTATCCACATGTTCTGGGGCATACTGGGCAAGACAGTTGAATATCTTAGAGTAAGCATGTACCTTCATATTACCTTGTTTTAGTGCTAGAAATTGCTTCAGTTTCTGACTTATAAGACCTTCTCGAATATGATGCTCTCGAAAGGCCTTAGTAAATTCTGCCCAAGTGAACTGATGGTAAGGTGGATGCATTGCCTTGTAATTTACCCACCAAGCTCCAACAATCCCCTGTAATTGTTGGGTGGAGAACAATGTCTTCTGAGTATCCGTGCGTGGTATCAACTCCAACTTTGATTAAATAGTACACAGCCAATGATCCGCTTCCAAAGGTTCTCCCATATCTGAAAAAGTAGATGGACAGGTGGCTGTGAAATCTGAGTACGTCACTTGGTTAGCCGGAGCATGATGACCTGTATGATTCTCTTGTGGGGTTGTATTCTGAACCAATTGATGGAGTAGCTACTATTGCTCCATACAGAGTTCAATATAGAAGCAATAGCCTATGCCAAGGAGGGTGGGGGCGGTGGCACTTCTGCTCCTCCATGCTGTGAGTTCTCCACACCATTCCAATTTCCTGTTTCAGCCATTCTGTCGAAGAAAAATCCTTTCATTAATATCTTAATACTTATGAGTGAAACAGGAATAATTGATGGCAAAATTTCCATGGCACAACTTTGCACAAAACAATAGTTTATTATAGCAACTGAGTAGTCGACATGATGCATGGTTCAACAGATATAATTTACAACAATTTAATTGTCACGGCAGTTCTCAGCTATTTACACCTATTACCACCCTTTTATTCTTAGAATTCTCGATACAACACGATAATGCTCACTGCACTGAACAGAACTTGGAAGTCACTTCCATATAGAGTTCAATACAACGCGATAATGCTCACTGCACCGAGCTCAAATTCTTGCTTTATCACATTTCTAGCTGGTGTATCGTAAGGTTAGCAGCTGCAAGCTGCTAATCCTTGATCACAAGTTGTTCATCCTTGTCATTTAATTATCTCTCTTGAATAACCAACAGTTCATTCTTTTACAGTAGTTGATTTTCCAATTCAGCTCTACGAGCATCCTACATTTGACATATGTGATATCGCTGCCCTTCCACATCACTGATGACATTACCACCACTGGCTATCTCTATGGAGCAATAAATTTGACATACATTACAATTAATTTGTAAATTGATTTGCAACACACTCTACTATAGTAGTCTACTAAAAGCATCCATTTTTATTCATTAGTAATATGATACATCGGATTCTACTACTACCAGTACAAGCTGCTATAGTAGGGGCTACTATCTACCTACTATACAATCTAACCTATGTCAGCAAAATGTGGCTACCATCACCGTCCTAACTAGATGATTATACCTTTGGCCTACTACCCGGTGGTTGTACAATCTGACGTCCTGTCAGCAAAAATATGGCTAATATCCTACTCCTGCTCCACTAATCCTATCATCCTATCCCTACTCCCGTACGATCTACTGTGGTGGTGTGTGACTGTCTGCGTCTGACAGAACGGTGTCTTCTGGCTCAACAGGGGGTCCTATAGAGTCTAGGTCCCACATGGGGACCTCGTCCTCCCCTTCCTCCCTTTTGCTGCTACTCGAGCTATTGGTGATGGTTGTGGTGGTGCTTCTGAAGTATCTGTTGCGCCTGCACAAGGTCCTGGACCTGAAGCTAGAGCTGCTCCCTCTGGTCTGTGATGTCGAGCATAATATCAATAGCTTGGTTACTCTACTGCATAACACCTGCAAGCTTACCCTCCACAAGTGTAACCCTTTGACAGGTCGTGTCATGCTCTCCGGTAAGTCCTGTCATCTGGTCCTCGAGGTTCATTGCTATCTGGTGAAAACCGTCACGGTCCTCTGTAGCCTCAACAACCTGACCCTCAAGCTCAACGATCCATGCACGTGACTCACGGATCCGTCGACTGCCTACCTGAAACTGCTGCCAGAAGACAACCCTCCAGTTGTTCTTCTGATGGGTAACCTCGACGAGTCACGTCTCCACGTCCTGAATCTAACGCTCTAAGTCTGCGATATGTGCCTCCTACGCATCAGGCACGCGAGCATGTCTCTGTCCCCATGGCATCTACAGGAAAAAGGTTTAACAAGTTAAAGACTTCTTCCCGCAGTAAAAACAAAGTAAATGAATGTAACGAAGCAAATACTAAGATTCTATAAATTTTAACTCTCAAAACCCCAAGATTTTTAAAATTGCTCAAATAACATGATGCATGCACTATGTAAATAAAAAGACTACCAGTTAGTAGTTAGATACATATTCTAAAATGAATCGCAAATGTTCACTCATGACTCCTGACATCTCACAAATTCGTCATTCTAACTCTTAAGCTCCTATATGAGTTTTGCAACGTTATTGTTTTCTTTTTGAAAACCAACTTGAGAATGATGTATCATTGCTCCTGTATTGCTCTGATACCAGCTGTGACATCCCCTCCAGGATAACCGTGATCGAGTACAGGAGAACACTCAATGAAGCGAGTTACAACAACACATACATTCATACAAGCCTAGAATACATTAGATCATGGTATAATACAACCAAGCTTTCAGAAACAACTAAAGTTGTGAAGTGGAAAACACATATTACAACATAAGAGTTTAAAACTTGAAACAGAAATTATTCGACAACAGAAACTTTATTCCAACTAACTTGACTAGAACGCCCTAGGGAACACGACTGATATTCTACTCCTCAGGCGACGTGATATGTTCCCATTGAATAGATCCTCCCTCTAGAAGTTGCCCTTCTCTAGACATGTTCTCGGACCAGCCATATGGATATGGCTCACCACCTAGAAAACATTATGAACAAAGCCCTAAGTATCTAATATACTTCACAAGACTAACCCGTCAACAAGGCTTGCTAAGGCCGACACCTAGTATCCATAGGCTTTTGGCTGGTGGGTTGACTTGGAATTGTGAAAATAGCACTACTTAGTGAATCCCTACTCTCAAATTTTAGCTCAAGATTATGTTCATTATTAATGAGGTTTTGCACCCTGCAACTACTATAATCAATGTTTCTCAAGCAAAAAATATTTAGCTGAACCAACTCTTTTCTTCTCATTACTCTCAGTTGTCTATGTTTGCGCCAAGTGAACAAGCAGTACTCATTGCTGTGAGGGACAGCGATTCGAATCAATTTCACCAGCTGGGTAAAACCCGACTACACGACACATATGCACTGCATTGGTTGTATATGACAACTTTTTCCACTAACACCAAAAAGAGGTCGATCTGTTTCCAACTTCACTAGGAATATAGAGACCCCACTTGATACTTGTCCCAGACGTTATCCATAGGTGACCACCATTCCCTCCCGTGTGACTTCAATCTCACTAACAGTAAAAGAAAGTTGGCTACGTCCTACCACTGAGGTAGTTAGGGTACATCAGCTTACTGGGTCCCATATACCAACATGTAGATCGATACTATTCAATACTTGCTCCCTAGGCCACAACGACAGGGTCCTAAATTGACACAGACGGGGCTACACTTCGTACATCAGATCTGGCTGCAATTGTTCCACTTCTTTGATAATGACATCCGCTGGTGCTTTCAGACACTTCTTTAACTGAGACACATGAAAGACATTATGGATTCCAGAGAGATGTGTTGGCAACTCCAATCAATAGGCTATGGGCCCACACTATTCTTGAATAACAAAGGGCCCAATATACCATGGTGCCAATTTTTCTTTGATTTCGAAACTTAGGACACCTTTGGTAGGAGATACTCATAAATATATCTGATCTACAACATTGAACATCAGCTTTTGTCGTCTTTTATTTGTATAAATGAGTTGTTGTGACTTGGCCCCTTCAGATTTTGTTGAACCAGACGTACGTGTTCTTCAGCATCCTTTACTATATCCAGGCCGAAGCTTATCCTTTCACCACTTTCAGACCAATGCACTGGTGTGCGACAACTACCTCCATATAAGGCTTGGAATGGTGACATACCAATGCTTTCTTGATAGCTGTTGTTGTATGAAAATTCTACCAATGGTAAGCATTTTTCCTAATTCTTGCTATATGTTAATAGACATGCGTGAAGCATATCTTCCTGATATTGATTGATTCGCTTCGTTTGCCCATCCGTTTAAGGATGGTATGCTGAACTTCGAATCAATTGAGTTCCAAGAGATTTATGTTTTTGCTCCGAAAATCTGGAAACAAATTGAGCTCCTCTATCCGAGATAATAGTCTTTGGTATTCCATGTAGACAGAGGATACGAGCTATGTAAAGCTTGGCATAATTTTCCATAATATACCGAGTATGCACTGGGACGAAAAGAGCGGACTTAGTTAACCTGTCAACAATAACCCAGATGGAGTTGTGCTTCCGTGGACTTAATGGTAAGCCAATAATGAAATCCATACTGATGTCCTCCCATTTCCACACAGAAATACTCAAGGGTTGAAGTGGTCCTGCTTGCTTCAAATGATCAGCCTTTACTCGTCAACATGTATCACACTCATTGACATATTTCGCTATCTCTCATTTCATTCTTGTCCACCAAAATCTTTGTTTCAAATCTTGATACATCTTGTTAGTTCTAGGATGAATGGAATACTTGGAAGTATGAGCTTCATCCAAAATTTTCTTATAAAGGTTGAAGTTAATAGGGACTAGTAGTTATTCTTGAACCAAATAACACCTTCGTTGTCTTCCCGGAAGCATTTTGCCTCTCCAATCTTTAGTCACCTTTTTATATGTTGTATACCCACATCCTTCTTCTAGGCTGTCACAATATCCTCATGAATGGTGGGAATTAGTGCCAAGTTGGTTAGTACTCCATATGGAAGAATGCAAAGACTGGTTTCACTTACTTTGTTCTTTGACTCTTTGGTCAATAGTGTAAGGTTCATGACCATTGAGGTCACCCCAAGGTATGGTGTTTTGGTAATGAATGATAAACATGAAATGAGACTAATGTCTACACGAGTGTTGTCCGTGTAGGAAACCTTTTCTATCTTATGATGATTGTCGACGGTGTCCTTGGCAATTGATGACATTGACCGTAAACATGGAGGCTTGTGAACTTGATGGAGTCCAAGGGTTGATGGAGATGGATCAAAGCGGAGATCAAGCTATGGTGAAAGTGTGTGGAACACTTGAGTAGTTGTTAGGGCTTTGAGTCCATAGGAAAAACCGGACTATTAAGGGAGTCTAGGTCATTCTCTTAGGTCATGTCTAGTCGGTGATGTGCAAGGTTGCTCGGTGAAATCACATGCACTAGGTGACAGTGGAGAAGCCAAGGAGCTGTTTGGAGAAGCCGGGAAATGAAGTCAGGCGAGGACGATAAGTTTTAGCTTCTGGACATAGAGACCGGACAGAGGGGTCAGTGGAAACCGGACTGTACGGTCACTATGTGGAGTTGTACAGGACTTAGCGTGAGAAGTTGGAGTTCTGTTAGCAGGAGACTTTGTACAAACTGGACGGTCCGGTCAGTAGGAGTGCAGGAACGGCAGAGAAGGTGCATTTTGCAGAGGCTCCTGGAATGGAGAGAGAAAGTGGACCACACAGTCCGGTTCAGTGACCGGACAGTCCGAACAGTATAGGAAATTGCCTGGACAGAGAAGCCAACGGTTCTAGGAACCGTTATCAGAGTGACCGAACGGTCTGGTCAGGCTGCGACCGGACAGTCAAATCTGGAGGTCCAGAAAGGCAATTTCGTGTAGCAATGGCTAGTTTGAGGTTGGGATCCAATATAACATCATTGCTGGGGTCTTGGAGACCTCTCTTGGCCAGTGGAATACCTGAGAGCATTTGGTAAGGTCCAAGAGGAAAAGAGGAGAGCACTAGGAGGAGATATTGCATATCTTGAGAGTGCTAGAGAAGAGTAGCTTGAGCATCTTGCACATCTAAGGCTAGGGTGTCCTTGAGGGTGTGATCTAGATTGTTACTCTTCATCTATGGTGAGACCTAGACCGGTTAGGTGTCGGTGATCGAGCCTATCGTGATCGGTTGTGAAGGCTGTCACACGTTTGTACACGGTTTGAGCCCACCGTTGAAAGGGGCATCGCTAGTGAGCGCCCGTGTCCGCTCGGGGTGTCCGGCAAGTTCACAAGGGAGGCGAGCTTGTGCTTTGTGCAGCGGTGACGCACACCATGTCTCCACTCGAGGAGTGATTGTGGGCTCGTGGGCGAGAACTCCACTTGGTGGCGGGAGGGACCGGGACACCGGCAGGAGTGGTCCAACGAGGATTAGGGGAAGGTGCCATCCTGCCGAGACCTCAGGAAAAAAATCATGAGCCATCCCTTACTTTACTCCTCACTATGATGCTTTACTTTCCGCATTTACATACCGTGCTACTCATGCTTGTGTGCTTAACTTGCTCTAGTTGATTACCTTGTAGACTTGCATGAATAGGCTTTTTTACTTGCTAGTAGTACTTAGTCTTCATACTTGATCACTAGCATGTGTAGGAGTTACTTTGGCTTGATTGATCACCTTAGTATGTATTGTGTACTTATGCTTGTGTGCTCTAGTGCCTTATCTTGTAGCATTACATGAGTAGGTTCCTTTGCTAGCTTGTTGTTTGCTTCCGTGTATCTTTGGTAACTAGCTTGCATAGGAGTTGTATTGCCTTTATGTGATCCACTAGTATGCTTGCATAGGAGTTGTATTGCCTTTATGTGATCCACTAGTATGCTTAGGATGTCTTTTCTTCCATAGAATTATATTGTTAGTGTGATCACCACTAGATTTGAGTAGGAGTTGCTTTGAGTGCTATCGGTGTTTTGTGATTGGTAAAATTGGTTCATAGTGGTAGTTCCCAATTCACCCTCCCCCCCCCCCTCTCGGTCACTACAATCCTTTCAAATAGCTGAGTAGTGAGGTTATTGCACGATTCACCCTCCCCCCCCCCCCCCCCCCCCCCCCTCTCGGTCACTACAATCCTTTCAAATAGCTGAGTAGTGAGGTTATTGCAATGCACTTTTCGACTTAATGCATCAACCACAACATTTGCTTTTCCAGGATGGTAATGGATGTCGATCTCATAATCCTTTATTAGTTCCAACCATCTCCTTTGACGCATATTTATATCTACTTCGGTAAAGATGTACTTGAGGATCTTTTGGTCCGTGTAGTGGTGTACCAAATTTCCCAAAAGATAGTGTCGCCAAATCTTTAAGGCTAGAACTATTGATGCCAATTACAAAACATGTGTTGGCTAATGTTCCTCATGCTTTCTAAGCTGCCAGGATGCATAAGCAATTATTCGACCTTCTTACATAAGGACACAACCCAGTTCTGTGCTAGAAACATCACAATAAACACACTACAAGGTTTCAAGTCTGTCACAAGGCCCTGAAAATGTTGCTATATGGGTATTTTTGTTGCGATAATAAACTATCACAACGATGTTGTGTCGTTGGAAGGCGTCGCAAGTAGACGCACTGTGATAGCACATTGCATCGATTTTTTGTATCGTTGTGGTTGTTGTGGCTTGTTGCAATGACATGTGGCATTACATATAGGTGATATGGCAACGACGGCTGCGTTGCAGTAGGATGGATTCACAACTACGTGCATCGTTGCTATAATGGCTATTGCATCAACGTTGCCTAGTTGCAAATACGCAATATTGCAATGCTCGTGAGGTGTAGCGAATGCCACAATTGCCACGTAGGTGCTCTTCGTGATATCTGACCCAAACTGCAACAACCTCCTCCGTGTTGCTATACGTTGAGCTTGTTGGCGGCCAATAAAACCCAAAATCGGTCACCAACCTGTGAGGAAATGCAAGGTAAAGACCAAAGTTTAATAAATATTTGTTTAAACTAATAAAGTTCCACGAGTTTTGGTGAAATTTGTGTTTGCAGGCATAAGAGAGCCAAAATGTGTAAAAACATGAAGAAACACCCCATCGGCCGATCATGACTGTGAAGCAGTCGTTTTCACTGGCCGACAGGGTCGTATTCAGGCTGAAATCAGGAACCAGCCGACAGGGTCAAAAACTTGTGCCCTGCACGCTCCACGCATGGTAAACAGAAAATACAAGCACGAAATTATGTACTATGCTGGTGTGCAGCAAGGAATCGAGCTCGCAACCTGCAGTCTAGACAGTCGAGTAGATAGCCAATCAAACAATGACTTAATGTTGATAACAAAGGACCGGAAACTCTTTTTAATGGCAGGGATGGAAAACCACCATCTAGTCCTAGTAGAAACATATAAGCGCATGCATATATGTCATTCAGTTTTAGCTTTCTATTTATTTGGTTTGAGTGTAGACTCCTTTTTTGTGAGAATTTCTTCAATTTTTTTCCGACTAACGTGGAGGCATCAAAAGGAGGCTCCAATTAGTAAATATATATAAGATAAGATTTGTATGCTAAATGTTGTCTAAAACAAGTTGTATTACGAACAGAATTAGAGGGAGTATATGATTCATACCAGGCGGGAGGTAAATAGGATCTTTTTCCCTCGCAAATTAATAATACCAGTGTGGGGCCCATAGTCCATGTCGGCTCCAACATTGTCTATCCACTAGCTGTTGGTGCCTCCGTCCTCCACTCCAACGTCGGTAGTCAGTGTCGCCTCCAACCTAGAATAGTCGCTGGTGACGTGGCCAAGGCATTCGGCAGCAAGAAGACTACGACGGGAAGACATGCGCGGCCAGGATTGTGGACGTCGGACTTGTCCCGCACCCCACATCCTGGAGCATGAGCCATCCTCGATAAGGTCGAGATCTTCTAATACTTTTTGTGATTGGGGCTTATTGGCATATTATTAAATATGAGTAGTTTCATTTATTTAGGATAGTAGTTTCGATCGTCATTTGTTTATTAGTCCACCATCAGCAACCTTTTCTCCTGTTTCAGGAATTTGTTAATTAGTTCCCTTAATTTCATTGATGTCGTTTGGGAACGATCGGAGTTGGATGTTGTTGCCATATGGAGCTAAGGCTTGGCAGGACGGAGTTGAAAAATTCATTGAAGACACCTTTGAGGGCACTTTTCTAGGAGGGACTGTGAAATGTCCATGTAGTTGTGGCTGCATGGCTTATAGAACAAAGACTAAGCTTGCACAACACCTAGTTCACAGAGGGTTTCATAAGGAATTCGTAACATAGGAACGTTGTTTTTGTGATCTTGCTGCTGAGCCTATGGATCTGGATGATAATCGGGATTTTACTGATGAAGGCAAACCTGCTCTTGATGGCCCCGCTATTAAAAATATGATGGACTCACTAATCAGTGGTGCTATACATGGAAAGCTTAGCGGAAGTAGCAATAATACTGAGGAGCCAAATGATTCTGCAGAGGCCTTTTTCAAATTAATGCAGGAAGTAGAGAAAGAATTATACCCAGGTTGTAAGGAGGCTACAAAACTATCTTTCATTGTGAGGCTATTTCGGATTAAGTGCATGTTCAGCATTAGCAACAATGCCATGGAGCAGATCCTTCGATTAATATGTCTTTTGCTCCCAAAGGACATTGTGTCCCAGATACATTGGAAAAAGTTCGAAAGGTAGTTCAAGAACTTGGCCTGAACTATGTGAAGATTCATGTTTGTGTCAACGATTGTGTGTTATTTCGTGTAGAATACCAGGATCTACATGAGTGTCCAACATGCAGAGAAATTAGGTGGAAAAATTCTGATCCAGAGGGGCATGCAGAGGGTGGTGCTACTCATGATGGTGGAATAAAGAAGAAGAAGCTCTTTCCTCAAAAAATAATAAGGTACCTTCCACTTATTCCTCGCCTTCAAAGATTATATATGAACGCGACCACATTGAAGCAAATGCGTTGGCATGCTAAAGAATTGGTTGTTGAAGATGGGAAAATTCGGCACCCGGCCAACTCATTGGCATGATTGTGCTTGAAATAGTCTTATTGGATGATGTGGATGCTCATTCCAAGGCCTAGATCTCTAGGAATTAACATTGATGTGTATTTGCAGCCTCTGATCGATGGGCTGAAAGATCTCTGGATTAATGGAGTTGTGACTTGGGATGCAAAAGCGAAGAAGAATTTTAATCTATATGCAGCTTTACTTTGGACAATAAATGATTTTCCTGCATATGCGATGTTATCTGGTTGGAGCACAAAAGGAAAGTTTGCTTGTCCTCATTGTCACAAGGATACTGATTACTTGTGGTTACAACATGGTAAAAAGCATTGCTATATGGGGCATCGCCGTTTTTTGTCTTCAGGCCACAGGTAGCGAATGAACAATGTGAGCTTCAATGACAAGGTTGAAGAGTTGGAGCCTCCAGTGCCGCTAACTGGTGAACAAGTTTTGTAGCATTATGAGAGTTTTGAGCAAGTATGTTTTGGAAAGACTACCATAGGGAAGAGGAAGCAGTGAGATGAAGATATTAGGTGGCACAACTGGAGGAAGAAGAGTGTTTTTTTCAGCTTCCTTACTGGAAAAAATTGCCGATACGCCATAATCTAGATGTCATGCACATTAAGAAGAATATTTGCGGGAGCTTGATAGCGAATTTGCTTGGTTTAGCTGGTAAATGTAAGGATGGTGAGAAGGCTCGACTTGATCTGCAAGAACTGGGTATAAGGAAGGATCAACTTCCATTGCAAGAGAAAGGTAAATACACTTTGCCATTAGCGTTTTACACATTAGGAAAAGATGAGAAGCAAATTTTTTGCAATTTCCTAAAACATGCCAGATGGGTATGCCTCCCATATCAGGAGGTGTGTTGATGTCAGTGCTTGTAAGGTAACTGGACTTCAAAGTCATGACTACCATGTTTTATTACAAAAACTTCTACTCTTGGTGGTACGCGACATATTGCCTAAGGATGTAGTGGTCGGGATCATTGAACTTAAAGGACCGAGAAGACGACCAGAGGGGGGGTGAATGGGAGCCAACTAACATTCTTCTCAAAAACATGGCCTATATCCCAATTACGACCCAAGCCAACTCCAAAATCGATCACAAAGACTACACACACCAACTTGTGATATGCTACCCTTAGGAGTGATCAACACAGCAGTGGAACACAGCGGAAACAAAAGAGAACTAAAAAGACTTGAAAGTCAAGATATGCACACAAGTCAAACCTCTCTGGACTCCCATCTACAGTGTTGGTTAGGTCCATCGGCAGTGCTGGTTGGGACCATTGGCAGTGCCGATGCAGCGTTCACAGGACTCAGAAAAGGAGCGCATCGGCAGTGCCGGTTGTTGCTATTGGCAGTGCTGGTGAGAGGTTCAGTTTTGAGTCTCTGGAGTGTCGTTGTGAGTTCAGGCTACTGGCAGTGCTGGTCCAGCCATTTGGCAGTGCTGATCGACACTTTTCGGAACCAAAAAAGAGCTCGAAACTTGGCAAGGAAATTACCAAAACCTATCCAAACAAACTCCAAAAATCACGAAACTTGGACAGCAGTTGTCTCATGGTAGGACGTTCGTTCTCCAAGTGGAATCACACAAAAACCTCTAGAATTCATCATGAATTTGAGCTTTTACCGAAAGCTCTAGGGTTTGAATGTTATTGAGGAAATCCACAAAATTGAAGGTTCTCTTGCCTAGGAATCAATCAAGGATCCATAGAGGAATGTTTAGGCATGACCTAGCACCAAGATCCCTCAAGAAATTCGTAACAAAACACACTCAAAACAAGATCGAAAATCTCCATGAAAATAGCTCTGAAAATAGAGAAAAAGAGAAATTCGGGATTTAAGGAGAGAGGAAGATCTTAAGCACGAAAATAAATTTCATATCATAGAAACATGATTACAAGATCCATAGATACAAGGCTAGGAAGCCACCCTCTTCCTCCCACTATTTGGAAGAGCAAGGGATGTCTCTCACACACCCTCTCCTCTCCTCTAAAACATGAAGACCTCTCCTAGCACTTTGAATGAAGACCTAAGGCAAGGCTAAGGGAAAGAGAGGCACCTCTTCCACCAGCCCTACCTCTTCTTATATAGGCCCAAGGTCTATTGTCCACATGACAACACTATCCTTGACCTACACAACACACCCACCTACCACCGAGGGCATAATCGTCCATCTTTCTCCTCATCGCCCGAATGCCATTGGGCCCTTCACGACTTTGCTTCACCTTGAAGCAAGCTTCGTGATGGTGCCACGTGCACCACCAACCACCAACACCAGTTTTGAGGCCCAAACCAGGAAACCGCCTCGCACGCTTCTCAAAGCGCGACTTCTCGATGTTGACGCGTGTCACCTTGACCTGCGATCCTGACAACCGGCAAGTCTCTCCCGGTCCCTGATCATCGTGCCCCCTTGTCACTTGCACCGGCATCCCGCTCGCCTTCACTTGGTCCACACGCCGTCTTCATCACCACCACGGTTTTGAGGCTCAACGGCAAAACCGTCTGTTGTTGGTCATAACTATGCACCCACTTATATACCGCAAGAGGATAGTGTACGATTGTAGCATTTTTTCCCTTGAATTGAGTATTCCAAGGTTTATCGTATCCACTGGGACCTTAGGGGTTATTAAACAAAGTTAACAGTAGAAGATCTAGTCAAGGCTACTGTCGAGTTTGAGTTGTATGAGGGGAGACTGGCCAGTGCAAAGGTGCGCCAGACAGCAAATCTGCCGTTTCCGCTGATCGGCGCTGAAGTTGAGTCGATCGGCACACTACCGAATCTGTGATCGCGCTGATCGGCGCTGGAGTTGAGCCGATCGACACACAAACGAATCTAAGCCAAAGTGCGCCAGATACCTTGTAAGTCTAAGCTGTTAAGTGAGTAGCCAAATATCTACTAGTGAGATCGTAACCAGATAGTCTAATCAAATAGCATCATAATGGTAATTACATGGATCAATGAAAACCTACAATGAATAAGACCACCCACCTTTCCGAACGTCTCCCGATTTATCGCTGCCGAGAGGAAACCATTAATCACGTAAGTATCTTACCCCACTCAACTATCCAATAGTGTTGCGCAAGTTTAGTGCTGTCACCGCTAAACCACACTACTAGCATCATCAGGCAACCATAATCAATACAATGTTTGAATACTATCCTGGTCACCACGATCAAGATAATATCAACCTACTTAGCCTAGAACTAAGCAATTGGAATAAGCATATGCATGATTACAGAATCAAGATAGACAAATCACCAAAACCATCATCAACATATTCGATTATCCTTGAGATACATAGAGTGAGATTCATCACCGCCGAGATGGCCTACCTTGATGGATCAACTCTTACTCCAATGGTTCTTCAAACTCAACTAGAGATCTATTCTAACTGGGGTGAACCCCGGTGGCTCTAACTCACAGATCTGTTGTCCCTCCGACGCCTCCTCTCATCTGTCTAGGTTTTACACATATATATAAGGGTTTTACTCGTAAAGGACTCAGTTTCTAGCAAATAAGTCAGTTGCGCCGATCAGCGCAAGTCGTGTCTTCTCTGGTTTCTGCTCCGAGTCGGTTCCTTTGTCCTCCACAGCTGCCATGTGGGCCTTTTCCTTTGAGATAAAGTCTTGCAATGCAAGTCAAGATCTTGAAATTCCATAAATCTTCCAGGCAAATATCTTCAAGTGTCTTGCATAGATAAACATCCATAAGCATGTGGAATGGGCCTCAGTCACTTCTGTGGGCCAAAACACCCTTGCACCGATTGGCTCATAGGTTGCACCAATCGGCGCACTAGGCTTCTTCCGTGCATTTCATTGCTTCTGGACTCCTGTCCTTCCAGCATCACTTTAATCACCAATTTTACCTGTTTCTGCAATATAGCTCCAAAATATCGCATATACAAATATATAGGCAAAATCACAGGTAAATGGCCTAAATTGGCATCAATTATGCTCTAATTGGGGTTATATTCACATATAAAAGGGGCACTTAGGGAGTGCCAACAGTTCCCCCACACTTAAACTATTTTGTTGAATACCAACATGAAGATAGAATTGTTATATTGTGGTGTATTTCATGTTGGTATTCAGCAAAATAGTTCAAATATAGGCATAAGGCTTTAAAGTTTCTCCCCAAAGCAAAAGGTCATGTCCAACTCGCAAAATAAAACTTTTCCACATATGAAAATCACTTAAAAGATTGTTGTGAACATAAAGAATCTATCTTCCAAATAATCCATAGCAACAACTCATCTTTCAAATCACTCAACCTATATCTACATCATAATGATCAAATAATATTTGTGTAAGGCTTATATGAGTAGCTTGGTGAGGTAATTCAAGGATTGTAAACATAAACCAACAATATATTGTAAATCTAGGAAATTATTCTTTACTGGAATTACAGAAGCTTAACAAGATGGCTATTTCAGAAAGAAAAATTTAAGAAGGGACTCAAACTTTGGATATGTGGATATGTGCATAGCAAAAATTTGATCTTGGAAGAAAAGGAACTCCCATTATCAGATTGCACATGGTTGGAATGATTCATGGCTACATTAGAATGAACTTCGAGAATAAGCATGTCATATACCATCCCCCCACACTTCAAATTTTGCTAGTCCCTTAGCAAACAGTAGAGTTTTTCCTCATTTTCTTTTCTTTTTTTTCTCTTCCCTTTTTTTATTTTGCTCTCTGTTGCACCAATCGGCACTTGGAGTGCGCCGATCGGTTCTCAACCCGAATTCACCAATCACTTGTTGGTATTTGATTCGTTTGGCTTCAACATTTATTCAAGAATTAAATATAGCCAGAAATATAGGATGTGGTCAAAGAATCATATTCAACAAGATATTTTGGGTTTATGGTAGAATACTCAGCAGAATTGAATTTTTGCATGAGTAATTCAAGGCTTCAAAAAGATACACAAAGATTTGGCCATCTTAGTAAAGTTCATACCAACAAGAATTAAATCCTAACCAAACTCAACCATCAGTTTAATGTTTATCTATATATCAAAAGGCTCATGAGTATTGCTCAAAATATGGCATTGATAGGTAAGGATCTTGAAAACAATAAATTCTATAGTTCATAACATGAAAATTTATTTATAAAAAGATTGGTACTAAGTTATCATCACGAATTGGACAATGCAAATGAAGCACATGGGTACTCAGAATTGCTCTACATAAAACATATTTGCCGAATAATTGTTAAGTGTAAGTTCAAATTTTATTCAATGCTCAACATTATTTGGTCTTCATCGACATTTTTCAAGAAAGGATAAGTACTTCAATTCTCCTAAAAGAGCATAACCGCCACCATTATATTAAGATCAAAACTCGAATACATGGTGATGATTTTTGCACACACTTGCATGAAAATAAAAGTGCTACTAACACACTTGCATGAAAGTAAGCACACTATTAACTACTACTAACACACTTGCATGAAAATAAACACACCCGATACATGGTTTCCCAATCCGCTCACACACACA
The DNA here is from genome assembly GCA_032690845.1 of Eleusine coracana subsp. coracana. NCBI lineage: Eukaryota > Viridiplantae > Streptophyta > Magnoliopsida > Poales > Poaceae > Eleusine > Eleusine coracana. The sequence continues at coordinate 39,293,897 of CM064428.1, read as the reverse complement.
TAATCAAGTAAAGAAAAAGATTGCAAAAGATAAAAGAAAATGCAAACCGGGAAACCGATACATGTGCCATCTCCTAGGCACTTCTAGTCAAGTGGAGGTGGAGACGGTGGCTGATCGTAGCCATAGCACCGCGTCTTGAGTTGCTCGAACTCCTCCACCATTGCTTCGTGGTTGTTCCTCCATTGGGACACGTCCTCCACGTGCTCGATGTGATGCATGTTGTTGTTGGGGTACCCCCTGCATGGGCACGAAGAAATCTGCACCTGGCACTGAAGGCACCATAGGTACTCGTCCTTGGTACCTGTAGTCAACGCCCGCACCGAAGTAGGTGGCGCCGAACGGCACTGAGGGCTGTGAACCACCCGCTGCGTCGCTCCATCCTGACTGGTATAGTTGAGGCTCTTGGCGTGACCCCCAGGAGCCCCACTCGCTACCGGCCGCTTCAAATGTCACCGGTTGTCAAACCCGCCCACGGCGGTCCTTGGAAATTCGGCCCCCCTCCAGGAGACCTTCTTCAAGCCAATTTCCTCCCTCCAGCTTGCGAGGGAGAAAAACTCCTAGCTCCGCACACGGGAGCCTAATGTTGGTGCCGCCGACATGGAAGCCGGTGCGAACACTTCCCCTGACAATATTGCCACGAGTCATATTCTCACCAATCTCCGTTGCGCACTCCCACTTGTCGTCATGCCGTCCCGGCCCATCGCCATCGCAGACGAGGGCTGCTAGGTGCTGAAGATAGGCCCTGAAGGCCAACTTCTTGCTCTTCTTGCCCCTCTTCTTGAACCAACCCCGCACCATCACCGTCATGGGGTTGCATTTAGACGGACTCATGATGGCGTTGGAGAGCCACCGCAAGTCCGCATCGGTGACATTGCTGGAGTTGACCTTGTCGCATGTGCTCACCGCCAACCACCGGTGGAATACTTGGATAGTCGGGTTGCGGATGTTGTCGCACTTCATCTCCTCCATGGGTGAGAGATGCCTCCAAAAGGAGTCCAACTCCTCACATCCCAATATGCCGGCGACCTTGGCGTCTGCATCGAAGCTGAAGGTTTGAGCTGCCGCCTCCATGGTCACCATGTAGCTGACGTCGCGGACGTGGAAGTTGATGGCCTTGTCGCCATAGTCGTTGGTGCCGATCCTCAACGTAGAGGCAACCTCAGTGACGATGTCGAGGTTGTAGTCCATGGGAAGTTGGTGGAAGTCCACCCAGCCGAGGTTGCTGAGCATCCTCTTCATGTCCTCCCACATGCCGATCGAGGTGAGGAAGGTCTCGTCCAAGTCGAAGTTGGGGACGAACCTTCCCCTCACCGCGAGGTAGTGCTCTTGTTCTTCTACACTCAGGAGGGTGAAGCCCTCCTCCACCATGCACGGCGTGAATGCCGGTGGTGGTGGTGACCTGGGAACCCCACAGCTTGTCGCCGTTTGGCTACTTGTAGCACACCCCGTTAGAAGGGGCGTGCCGAAGACAGAGTGGCGGGCGTGGATTGCTGCCGCTGAGCCAGTGGACGCATCACCCACCGACATGTCATCATGAGCGCCGGAACTCCCCCTCGCCGAGGAGTCGCTGCTCGACTCGTCGCTGCCGCCGGAACCGCTTCCCTGGCGCAGCCTCTTGCCCAACTTGCCAACAGAGGAACAGAGACGATCCATCTGCGAGGCATGCGTAACATGTGCGAGATCGTGGATAATGGGGAAGGTGGAGAGATTACAGGGATGGTGTGCCAAAGTGGGGGCGCCGGCCTCCCTTTTATAGCGTGGGAAACTTCCTGGAGAAGGACCCACCTTGACATTTCAAATATTGAGAGTGCGTCGATCGGCTTAGGGCTGTGCCGATCGGCACAATTAAAATTTTGAATCTTCTGAATTGTGGTTGTTGATTCCCCTCCTTTATGTCGTTTCTAGGTACATCATGCCGGTTGACAGGGGAATAGCACGGAATCCCGACATCTTGATTGACTATGCCGATCGGCTCAGGCCTACGCCGATCAGCACGTCGTCTCTTTTCCACCTTTTGGTCAATTCCTTATCTCCCCTGCACTGAACATCTACATAGAAATCATACCTGTTCCTTGAAATCAATGCCTGCCGCTTTTATTGCCCATTTCGGAACCGTACGGGAGCCCGCACTGGTCGGTGCATTGGTGCGCCGAACGGCGCCAGTCCCCTGCATCTCGCATTGGGGTCCAGCGCTGATCCTGATGCCTCATGTTCATCTCCTTCACCTAATTTCCACTTCCCCAATGTACTTGTAGCATTGACATACGTAGAGGGGCCTATCTGGTAGCCGTGCCAATCGGTGTTGTCCTACGCCGACCAGTGCGTCGTCCATTTTTGCTCCTGGCCCCTCGCTTCTTCGCTAGATGTTGTCCTACTTTTTGTGCTGGTTGCCTTCTAGCACCCCTCTGGGCGTCGTCAGCCTTCTGTCCTAAAAAAGTGCACCGATCGGTGCAAGCTCTTTTCCTTCCTGTTTTTGGTGTTTTTCTTTTTATACTCCTGTATTTTTAGTCGACAAAATGTATATACACAATTTTGCACTCATAAACAGACAACACAAGAGCACACAAAAATTAAGCACACTTTTTCTAATTATTTTATTTGGGAGATTGTTTTTATTACAAGCAAGCAAATTAATAATACTGGGTTGCCCTCTCGGCCAGCATTAACTAAATAAAATAGGTTTCCCTCCCATAAGCACTAAGCAACTTCTAAATCCCCCGATCATTGGGTTGCCTCCCAAGAGCGCTCTAGTTATTTAGAGGTCAAAGAGCTTGACCTCCCTGCAAACAATCAATCCTTAGTGTCACGGTGCGGGATGTGAAGCCGTGACACTACAAGGTTTTCTCATCTCTATGGCTCATATACCTTGGACGTCCCATCCATACATTCCCTCCGATTACTCTTGATGCCACGTTGTCACGATGTCTTGTATCTTTTCACTTCATCAACAACATGGCACTCTTCTCCTTTTGGGCAGAATTTGAAAGAGTAGGGAGTACCACTTATATCAAAGCTTATCTCACCGCTTCCAACATCAATACTTTCCTTTGCTATCCGCAAGAAGGGTCTTCCTAAGATCAACGGAGTCCTCATCCTCTTATCCATATCAAGCACAATAAAATCAACAGGGACGATGTGATCTCCAATTTGAACAGGCACATCCTTAGCAATTTCATTAGGGAACGTAATGATTGATCAGCTAACTCCAAACACATACTCGTAGGCTCCAATTAAGGCAAATTGAGACTTGTGAACATATGACAGGGCATAACACTTACACTCGCTCCAAGATCGCACAAACACCTATCAAATATCCTTATTCCAACCATGCATTTGATGCTTGGTGATCCAGGTTCGGGTTTCTTCTCTAGTGCAACATCATTGATTACCGCCGTAAGTTCCTTAGTAGCCCTCACAACCTCCTCAGGAACTAGTGATTTCTTGTTTTGCATCATGTCCTTGAAGTACTTGTCATAGATAGGCACTTGAATAGCATCAACAAAAGGGACATTGATATAAAGCTTCTTCATAATATCGATGAACCTTGCGAATTGCTCATCGTGTTGTCGCGCTCTTTCTGTCTCTGTCAGCAGTTGAGTATCCAAGAACGTGGCAGGGCCATGCTCCTCTGTTTCCATGCCCTTTTTTAGACCAGAGAGGTCAATATCCTCCTCACGCCGATCGGCGCTCTCTTTGAGCCGATCGGTGCCTACAGTACCTTCACGCCGATCGGCGCTTGGTGTGAGCCGATCGACGCGGGTCTTCCTTGCTCCTGCGGAGTGCTCTGGATTTTCTATTTGCTTTCCTGACCATGTAGCTATTGCCTTCAACTGTTCTACAGACATCATATTGCCAGGAATAGCCCCCTTGTTACCTTGAATGGCTTGTGATAATTGTCCCATTTGTTGCTCCATAATCTTGGTATGCTTCAAAATCTGCTCATTGGAGCTCCAAATCTCTATCACCTTGTCATTGATCCCCCCAAAGATATGATCAATCTCCTTGAATTTAGCTTGGTTGTCCTTGTTGATCTTCTCTTGAGCTTGAAAGAACTCATAACATTGGAGATGTAGTGGGATAGAGTTTTGCATGGACTAACTAGGAGAGAAAGAACTCCTTTGCTGCTGAAATTGGGGCTTCCATCCACTATTCTTCATATATTCTAGCATTTTCATCTCTTCAGGGCAATCTTTCTGCACATGACCAAATTCTCCACACTCGCTACAAGTGGAGCGTGATTTCGCTTGCTTGAGCGACTCTTCCTTAGGGATATGATGATTATTGTCCAACCTTCTTTGAATAGCATCAAGGCAATCCATAACCAAGTCTTCATGAGTCCTCTCAATCACACTTTTTGCCACTCCTTTTGAAGGTTGTATATTCCTTGAACTTCTCTCACTATCCCATGATTGATTTTCAACTAGCAACTTGATCAATTCCTTAGCTTGGTTGGGAGTCTTTGCCATGAAAGAAGCCGCAGCTAAAGCATCTAAGTGTTGACGAGATTGAATATTCAATCCCATGTAGAATCTCTTAACAATTTCTCCAAGCGTTAGACCATGATGAGGGCATGAATCAGTATATTCACTGTATCTCTCCCATGTTTCTCCAATGCTCTCATCAGCATTCTACGTAAATCCAAGAATCTTATTCTTCAAAGCTTGTGTCTTACTAGGAGGGAAATATTTGGCTAAGAATGCACCTGCTAAAGTGTCCCACACAATTTTTACTGCGTTTTCCAATCCATTGTTCCACTGCTTGGGACGTCCAACTAGAGAGAAGGGGAACAGCCGCACTCGTGCTTGATCTCCGGTCAATCCATTTATCTTGAATGTACTGCAAACTTCAAGGAAGTGCTGCAAATGATGATTGGGATCTTCCCAACCTGTGAACGGTTGTTGCGCCACTAATCCAACACATCTCTCCAGTTGATATGGATTCTGATCTTGAGCTTCTTGGAAATCTTTCTTGACAACATTAGTTAGTTGAGGCTTGAAATGATTAACCAAGGGTAATTCTACCATCTCCTCTACTTCTAGATCTGCGATTGTGAATAATACTCAAGGGTTGGCACGGACTGCTTCTCCAGCTAAATCTTCAAGTGACTTGCTTCTCTTCTCCATTGTTCTCTTCTTGCGTAAGAGCCTTTCTGGATCATCAGTGTAATTAGAGGGTTTGTTTGACTTAGGACCGTCCATACCTGTTAGTTTCACTTAACAGAATATATGTACAAAAGAGACAAGTAAAGCACAATGACTAAACACTAATACATCAAACAATATTTAAAAACCTGCTATGGTCCCCGGCAACAGCGCTAGAAAAAGGAAGCTTGTTGGTCGTAACTACGCACCCACTTATATACCGCAAGAGGACGGTGTACGATTGTAGCACTTTTTCCCTTGAATTGAGTATTCCAAGGTTTATCGTATCCACTGGGACCTTAGGGACTATTAAACAAAGTTAACAGTAGAAGATCTAGTCAAGGCTATTGTTGAGTTCGAGTTGCATGAGGGGAGACTGGCCAGCGCAAAGGTGCGCCAGACAGCAAATCTGCCGTTTGCGCCGATCGGCGCTGAAGTTGAGCCGATCGGCACACTACCGAATCTGTGATTACGCCAATCAGCGCTGGAGTTAAGCCGATCGGCACACAAATGAATCTAAGCCAAAGTGCGCCAGATACCTTGTAAGCCTAAGCTGTTAAATGAATAGTCAGATATCTACTAGTGAGATCGTAACCATATAGTCTAATCAAATAGCATCATAATAGTAATTACATGGATCAATGAAAACCTACAATGAATAAGACCATCCACCTTTTCGAGCATCTCCCAATTTATCGTTGCCGAGAGGAAACCCTTAATCGCGTAAGTATCTTACCCTACTAAACTATCCAATAGTTCTGCGCAGGTTTAGTGCTGTCACCGCTAAACCATACTACTAGCATCATCAAGCAACCATAATCAATACAATGTCTGAATACTATCCTGATCACCACGATCAAGATAATATCAACCTACTTAGCCTAGAACTAAGCAATTGGAATAAGCATATGCATGATTACAGAATCAAGATAGACAAATCACCAAAACCATCATCAACATATTCAATTATCCTTGAGATACATAGAGTGAGATTCATCACCGCTGAGATGGCCTACCTTGACGGATCAACTCTTACTCCAATGGTTCTTGAGACTCAACTAGAGATCTATTCTAACGGGGCGAACCCCGGTGGCTCTAACTCACGGATCTGTTGTCCCTCCGATGCCTCCTCTCGTCTATCTAGGGTTTACAAGTATATATAAGGGTTCTACTCGTAAAGAACTCGGTTTCTAGCAAATAAGTTGGTTGTACGGATCGGCACAAGCCGTGTCTTCTCTGGTTTCTGCTCCAAGTCGGTTCCTTTGTCCTCCACAGCTGTCATGCAGGCCTTTTCCTTTGAGATAAAGTCTTGCAATGCAAGTCAAGATCTTGAAGTTCCATAAATCTTCCAGGCAAATATCTTCAAGTGTCTTGTGCAAATAAACTTCCATAAGCATGTTGAATGGGCCTCGGTCACTTCTGTGGGCCAAAACACCCTTGCGCCGATCGGCTCATGGGTTGCGCCGATCGGCGCACTGGGCTTCATCAGTGCATTTTGTTGCTTCTGGACTCCTGTCCTTCCAGCATCACTTTAATCACTAATTTTACCCGTTTCTGCAATATAGCTCCAAAACACCGCATATACAAATATATAGACAAAATCACAGGTAAATGGCCTAAATTGGCATCAATTATGCTCTAATTGGTGTTATATTCACATATAAAAGGGGCACTTAGGGAGTGCTAACATCTGTGCTTCTTGCCTCTCCACGTGTACGGTGTGGATCACCCTTGACTTCACCCGGCATCCCGATCGTCCGGCCCCAAATCCCCTACTTGTGCTCGATCCTCTCGCCGTTGACCACCAAGTCGGCTCAAGTGACCTACACATCATAAGACAAGCAAACACATTTCCCAACACCTGCAACATCACCAATACTTCCACCAACTCCGGTTAGTCAAAACCATGACATGCACAAACTCATGCAATCCTAAGATTCCCGCATTTCAACTCAAACACCAAATCCGCTCAAGTCAATTACTCATCACATATATTGCAAACCATGGCACATATCCACATGGTTTCTCAATCTCCCCCTTGATGAGTACATTGACAACCTCAAATGCACAAAGATTAGAGATTGAAATGCAAAACCGAATAAGCTCATCCAAATGGCCAAACCCATAGAAAAGGTAAAAACTAGCCATCTCGCAGAGTAGGGATCACAAAACCAAGAGTTGGCAAAGAGAGTGACTCAAGACGCAAAGAATGTGAAAAGCGCAAGAAAACGCTCAAGCTCATGATATGCTCCCCCTCAAGTTGTGGTAGGTCTCATGTAATGCAAAAAGGATCATATAAGTTTCTTAGCATTATTTGTGCAAGACCTAATATTTTCTCCCCCTTTGGCAATGAACTCATCAAATGGGCAAAGGAACAAGCAAACATGCAATGCATGAAAATGAAAACCTAAGGAGCTTCAACAATTATGCAAACAAGCATTTAACTTTGCTAACCATAAACATAGAGCCATGAAGTATAAAAGCAATAGCTCCCAATCATACAAAGATCAAAATTAGATAGCAAGCCATAAACACCAAGAACTATACAAGCTAAGCAAAAAGATTGACTAGCTTAGATAGAATCAAATTTACTCCTCATGAGAAGATCAGCCACCACATGTGTAAGTACTCCCATCCAAGGCAAAACAAGCATTAAGTGAATAATAAGAATCTAGCCAGTTTCAATCTCAACCAAGGCAACAAGCATTCGCAGAAAATAAGCTCTACAAACACTCACATATGCAACAGAGACTCATAAGGAAAGAGTAAAAGCATATGTTATCCTCATGTAGCTTCTAATCCGTGTGGAGGGTCGCACGACTGGGTACAGCAAACACCCCAAGGCTTCGAAGGACAATGTTTGGATTTAGCATTTTATATTACTTCTAATCCATGTGTAGGGTCGCATGACTGGGTACGGCAAACACCCCGAGGCTTCGAAGCACAGTCAACTTATTTTGCAAAATTAAAAGCATAAGGATGAGCATGCCTTTGCGGCAAAATGAACAACCGTTCCCACAATGTTCCATCATGAGCTAAACATTTGCAAATCCACGTTTTGCAAACACAAGGTGCCAAGGGCAAGATATCCTCTAAACTAGCCTCAACACAAGTCTCAACAAGGATAAAAGCAATTATATGCATGGTGAGAAAATTTTAGCAAGATTAGTTCATAAGGTTCACAAGAAGCTAAGTTTACCTTTAAGATTAGCAAGTTGCTCAAATGAGTCTATAACAGGCCATCTAGAAAATCTAAGCATGAGAGATTACTATCACATCCACACAACTTAGCTCAAGCTCAATCATAGCAAAGAGAAATGCAAGGAAGCATAAAAATCAAAGCTCATCTACCAATTGATATATTACATATGAGATGTAAATGCATAAAAGATAAGATACATATATACAAGTGAACACCAACTCCCCCACAAATGAAGCCATAAGGATGACAAACACCAAGTTCCCCCTGAAGAAAAGCATGTCCAGAAGCATCTAGGGGCTTGATGAGGATATCAGCTAGTTGGTTTCTGGTGTCGATGTATTTGAGCTCAACATCCCCCTTCTCAACATGGTCTCTCAGGAAGTAGAATCGCACATTGATGTGTTTGACCTTATCATGTTGGATTGGGTTTTTGGCTAAGCATATGGCACTAGAGTTATCACACAAGAGTGGAACACTCTTGAAGGTTAACCCATAGTCTCTCATGATAGATACAACCCTATAGGATTTGTGAGCAGAAGCTAGCGGCAGCAACATACTCAGCCTATGTGGTGGATTGGGCTACACTCGACTGCTTATGAGAAGACCAACAGATCAAAGAAGTACCCAAGAAATGGCAAGTATCAGAAGTGCTCTTCCTATCAATTCTACACCCAGCAAAGTCCACATCTGAATACCCAATGAGATCAAGAGATGAAGATGTAGAGTACCAAAGACCGAACTCAAGGGTGTATTTGAGATACCTGAAGATGCGCTTGATAGCCTTGTGATGAGTCACCCTTGGGGAAGTTTGAAAGCGAGCACAAAGACACACCAGAAAGTGTATGTCGGGTCTTGTCGCCGTCAGGTACAAGAGGGAGCCAATCAAGCTCCTATACTTCCTTTGGTCCACCGCTTCATAGTCTTCATCAGGGTCAAGTGCCGTTGTAGTGGACATTGGAGTAGACAACGGCTTCACATTGACCATGTCAAACTTCTTCAGAAGATCCTTCGTGTACTTGGCTTGATGTATGAAGGTGCCTTGCTTGCACTGCTTGATTTGAAGTCCAAGAAAGAAGGTGAGCTTGCCCATCATTGACATCTGAAATTCACTTTCCATGGCTTCCTAAAATCTGAACACAAGAGCATGAGAGGAACCACCAAAGATGATATCATCCATGTAAATCTAAACCATTAGAAAGTCATTGCCATGCTTGAGAGTGAACAAGGTTTTGTTAACACACCCCATGACATACCCGCGCTTCTTAAGCCTATCATACCATGCCCTAGGTGCTTGCTTTAGGCCATACAACACCTTCTGAAGCTTGTACACATGGTTTGGGTATTTGTTGTGCTCAAAGCCAAGTGGTTGTTTTAAATAAACCTCTTCCTCTATCAAACCATTGAGTAAAGCACTCTTGACATCCAATTGATAAAGTCTGCTGCTCTTAGAGGCAGCAAATGCAAGCAAGATCCTAATGGCTTCTAAGCGTGCAACAGGAGCAAAGGTTTCCTCATAGTCTAATCCCTCCACTTGACTGAAACCCTGAGCAACAAGCCTAGCCTTGTTTCTAACAACCTCACCATCTTCCCCATGCTTGTTTTTAAACACCCATTTGGTTCCTATGACATTGACACCAATAGGAGGCTCTACTAGGGCCCATACTTTGTTTCTCTCAGAATTTTCCAACTCCTCATGCATGGCATTAACCCAATGTTCATCAGATAGTGCATGTCCAATATCACGGGGTTCAAAGGTGGCAACAAAGAGAGAATTGGTAAAGCAAGCGAGATGTGCAGACCTTGACCTTGTTCTCCTCTCATAGAGATTACCGATCATCTATTGAGGTGGATGTTAACGCTGAATGTGGTGAGGAGCCTCTCTCTCATAGCGTACCTCCCCCTCAACCATAGCTGGAGCTCGCTCGACAGCTGCTGAAGTAGATGTAGAAGCTTCTGGACCCTCTGCTAGAGTGGTGGTGGCAGCAGGAACAAGCTCGGATGTGGGACAGAATGACTCATCATCGTCATCATCCAAGCTCTGTAGGTCCTCTTCTACAAAGATGCTCTCCTCCATCTCTTTGGTACATGCAGATTCAATCACATTGCTTGCACAAGAGTTTGATTCATCAAAGGTTACATCACAGGACTCTATGATGGTGTTAGTTTCCAAATTCAAAACTCTACAGGAATGGCCATGAGGGGTGTAACCAAGAAAGATGCTATCAAAAGATCTAGACTTAAACTTATCAAGATTGCCACGCTTGAGAATGGAGCACTTGCAACCAAAGGCATGCAAATGAGAAACCGATGGCTTCCTCCTAAAATGTAGCTCATAGGAAGTCTCATTAAGAATTGAGCGTAAGAAGATCCGATTGGATACATATCAAGTAGTGATAATGGACTTTCTTTCGACCACACCATTCTGCTGGGGAACACGAGGTGCTGAAAACTGATGCTCAAGACAGAAAGCATCAAAAGAGGAGTTCTTCAACTCGGTGCCATTATCACTATGGATTGCTCGTAATGCACTAGGGAGTTCCTTGAACAATCTCAAAGCTAAGCTCTGAAAGTGATGAAACACTTCATCCTTGCTCTCAAGAAAGTAAACCCAAGAGTAGCGAGAGTAGTCACCAACAATCACAAGAACATACCACTTCCCACCCACCGAACGAACCCGAGAAGGACCAACAGTGTCCATATGAAGTAGCTCTCCAGGGCGTTCAGTTATCACCAAATTAATTGGTGGATGAGAAGCGGCAATCACTTTCCCATGATGACAAGGAGCACAAACCAAATCCTTATCAAACTTGAGCTTAGGCAATCCTCGGATCAAGCCTAAGCCACTCAAGCGACATAACAAGTCAAAGCTCATATGACCTAGTCTCCTATGCCACTTCCAGAGCTCAGATGAAGATTGAGCAAACAAGCACTTGTGAGAACCAAGAGAACCAGCAAAATCAGCATGAAAAACTTTCCCAATGCTAGAAATCCCACAAACCAAAGAGACATTCGAATCAAGAACACAAGAAGCATTTTTAAAGTGCACTTCCAAACCAACATCAAGCAGCTGAGAAACAGAGAGGAGATTGTACTTGAGATGCTTAACCAAACCAACATCCTTGAGAGTAAATTTTTCATTTACCTTTACCATGCCTCTTGCCTTCACTCTCCCTCTCTTGTCATCTCCAAAGGTCACATACTCACAGCGCTTCAAGGGAGTGAGGCTAGAGAACCACTTTGCATCTCCGGTCATGTGGCGCGAACACCCGGAGTCCATTAGTCACTTGTTCTCCAGGCCTCCACCTGTTGCCTACAAAGAACGAGAAGGAAAGGTCGATGGCTCAGTGCTGGGGTTAGTCAAAAAGCATTTGGGAATCCAGCACTTCACCATATGACCGGTAGTAGTCATCACAGATCTTTGCATATTATCATTTGAATGCATGGGACGAGAACCACGATGGAGGAAACATGGCCTGTCAAAGCGCCTCGACTCAAATCTGGGGTTATGAGAATAGAAATTATCGGTGTGAAAACCAAATCCATGCGAGTGACGCTCACCACGATGGGGAAAACATGGGGCACCAAAGCGCTACTGCTCAAAGCCTCTGTTTCGTGCATCAAAGCCATATGAAGAATGACCCTGTCCATGATAGGCATGAGAAAAAGAGCGAGGCTGAAAACCATCAAAATCATCATGATGCACATTCCTAGTTAACTCATCTTGCATCCTCTCAACCCTCTTACCCCTATAATATTACTCATCCAGGTGACCCTTACGACCATAGAACATGCAAATGTAGATACTTTCATGTTTAGGATTTGTTTGCACAGGAGGTTTGGGTTTTGGCTTCTCTATTTGCTTTGGGTTAAAGGATGGTTTGGGGTTTGGTGGATAGTATGTGTCAGTGGGTTTGATGGATTGTTCCTCATATTTGTATCTAGAGCTAGGCACAAACTTACCCACATTTTCACTCTCTTTGTCAACCCTCTCAAATCCAAACCCAAGTTGTAGGTTGACCTATTAGCACTCTCTTTGACTCTTGCCAGGTCACTCTCAATCTTCTCCTCACTCACTAGGGTTCTCCGGAGCCTAGAAACAAGATATTCATTTTTCTTGAACTAGAACTTTGTTTTCCTCCCTAGTGATTACTAGCTTGTCCTTAAGAGAGACACAAACTTCACATGGTGGTGGAAGGACCTTGGAGCGAGTCTCATTTAGCAGCTTGGACTCGAGCTCTTTGACTTTGAGGATTTGACCTTCCAACTCACTGGTGAGCTTGGGCACTTCTGACATGTACCCAAAAGAGTTGGTCTAGCCTTGAATTCATCAAGCTCTGTAAGGGCACTCTCAAGCTGACTAGCAACTTGAGCATACACACTTTCCCTCTGTGCAAGATCATTCATCACAACTTGGCAAGACTTACACTCAGCAATTATGTCCTCTTTAGTAAGCTTAGACTTAAGTGAAGTTATCTCATACTCAGCACTCTCCAACTTAGACTTAAGCTCTCTACTCTCATGAACAGCATTGCAAAACTTATCATCTTGCATGAGCAGAACATCATGCAAATGATCAAGTTCAGAAGAGAGCTCATCAAGAATGGGAGGTACCTTGCTTGTGTCGGAGTCGGATCCAGAGTCGGTGTCGTGGTCGTTCTTTGCCATGAAGCAAAGCCCGGTGAAGTCATCATTCCTCTTGACTCGTGGCTTTTCAACCTCCTCCTCTGAGCTTGTAAGGCCTTCGCTTGATGTGAGGTCAACATCGCTCAAGGCGGCAACGCAGGCGCGTGCAATGGCCTTGGCGAACTTCTTGGAGTCCTTGCCCTTCTTGTAGAAGCAGTTCTTCTTCTGCTTGAAGTCTTCAGTGTTGTTGTCAAGGTACCCAGCCTTCTTCTTCTTCTTGAGACAATCAACAATAAAGTATCCCGAGTCACCGCACTCGAAGCAGGTTCTTGAACCACCTCCTCTTCTCTCCTTTCGGTTGTTGTAGAACTTCCTGAACTTCCTTGTGAGCAAGGATAGCTCCTCGTCAGGAATGCACTCCATCTGTTCATCGAAAGCTGCAACAAGAGAAGACAGAGCAAACTCCAGAGAAGAATTGTCAAGTGAGACATTAGTTCCATAAGAAGCACCACTGTTATCACCCTTTTAAGAATTAGAAAGTAAAGCCATGCTAGAAGCAAGATTAACATGATTAGGGCAAGATTTCCTAGACAATTTATGAGATTTCAGCTTGATATATAGTTGCTCATAGTTCAGGGTATTGAATTCAGCAGTTTCCTCTAAGGCAGCAATTTTAACCCCCCAAACATTCTCATGAAGTGAATACAATAGTTGCTTGGCTCTATCATTATCATTGTACACAAGGTTGCCACAAGCCCTCAAGTTGCACACAATAGCTTCAAACCTACCAAAGGTGTCATCTAGTGACTCGCCAGGTTTTTGTGCAAAGGTCAGGTACTGTCTATTGTAAGAATCCTTACGCATAGACTTGACTTCATGGGTACCCTCATGGTACATGCAAAGCTTTTCCCAAATGGCATGTGCAGTATCAAGATGAGCAACATGATCATGTTCACTCCTACCTAGAGCAGAAAGCGGGATATTGACAGCTTTAGAGTTGTTCTCATACCTGTTTAACTCACCTACTGGCGCGGTGTTGAGGTTGGCCGGGTATGGCGTAGTCTTGCTCAATGATCTCCCAAATTGCACGTCCTTGGCTCAAGTGATAAGTCTTTGTCCGTGACTTCCAGTAGGGAAAGTCCTCTCCACCGAACATCCAAAGTTTGACTAGACGCTTCTCCATGTCGACTTCAGATCAGAAAACCGGTGAAGGTCAACTAGTGATCACACCGGCTCTGATATCAATTGAAGGATCGAGAAGGCGACCAGAGGGGGTGAATGGGAGCCAATTAAAGTTCTTATCAAAAAGTTGGCCTATATCCCAATTACGACCCATGCCAACTCCAAAATTGATCACCAAGACTACACACACCAACTTGTGATGTGTTACCCTTAGGAGTGATCAACACAGTAGTGGAACACAGCGAAAACAAAAGAGGACTAAAAAGACTCGAAATTGTCAAGATTTGCACACAAGTCAGACCTCTCTGGACTCCCATTGGTAGTGCCGGTTAGGTCCATCGGTAGTGCTGGTTGGGACCATCGGCAGTGCCGGTCCAGCCATCGGCAGTGCCGATCGACACTTTCCAGAACCAAAACTATGCTCGAAACTTGGCAAGGAAATTACCAAAACCTATCCAAACGAACTCCAAAAATCACAAAACCTGGACAGCAGTTGTCTCATGGCAGGACGTTCCTTCTCCAAGTGGAATCACACGAAAAGCTCTAGAATTCATCACGAATTTGAGGTTTTACCGAAAGCTCTAGGGTTTGAATGTTCTTGAGGAAATCCACAAAATTGAAGGTGCTCTTGCCTAGGAATCAACCAAGGATCCATAGAGGAATGTTTAGGCATGTCCTAGCACCAAGATCCCTCAAGAAATTCGTACCAAAACCCACTCAAAAACAAGATCAAAAATCTCCACGGAAATAGCTTTGAAAATAGAGAAAAAGAGAAATTTTGGATTTAGGGAGAGAGGAAGATCTAGAGCACAAAAATAAATTTTATATCATGGAAACATGCTTACAAGATCCATAGATACAAGGCTAGGAAGCCACCCTCTTCCTCCCATTATTTAGAAGAGCAAGAGTTGTCTCTCACACACCCTCTCCTCTCCTCTAAAACATGAAGACCTCTCCTAGCACTTTGAATGGAGACCTAAGGCAAGGCAAAGGGAAAGAGAGGTACCTCTTTGAAAGGACCGAGTGACCGAGAGGGGGGGTGAATCAGGAACTCGCATTATGTACCAAATTCGCCAATTACTAAAACCGAACACTCAATCAACTCCTATGCAATCCTAGTGGTGATCACACTAGCAAGATAATGAACCTATGAAAGGAACAACAACCTAAGCATACTAGTGGATCACACAAATGCAATACAAGTCCTATGCAAGCTAGTTACCAAAGATACGCGGAAGCAAATAACTAGCTAGCAAGGAGTTCTACTCAAGCAAAGCTACTAGATCAACAAGCATATAGAAAGTATACATGCATGAGTAGCACAATACATACTAGGGTGATCAATCAAGCCAAGCAACTCCTAGACATGCTAGTGATCAAGTATGAAGGCTAAGCACTACTAGCAAGTAAAAAAGACTATTCATGCAATTCTACAAGGTAGTCAACTAGAGCAAGATAAGCACACAAGCATGAATAGCACGGTATGTAAATGCGGAAGGTAATGCATCAAAGTAAGGGGTAGAGTAAGAGATGGCTCATGATTTTTCCAGAGGTCTCGGAAGGATGGCGCTTTCCCCTACTCCTCGTTGGACCACTCCCGTCGGAGTCCCAATCTCTCCCGCCACCAAGTGGAGTTCTCGGTCACGAGCCCGCAATCACTCTTCAAGTGAAGACACGATGTGCGTCACCACTGCACAAAGCACAAGCTCGCCTCCCTCGAGAACTTGCCGTACTCCCCGAGCCGGCACGGGCGCTCACTATTGATGCCCCTTCCAACGGTGGGCTCAAACCGTGTACAAACGTGTGACGGCCTTCACAACCAATCATGATAGGCTCCATCACCGACACCTAACCGGTCTAGGTCTCACCATAGACCAAGAGTATCAACCGAGATCACACCCTCAAGGACACCCTAGCCTTAGATGTGCAAGGTAGCTCCTTGTTACTCTAACTAGCACTCTCAAGATATCTAATATCCTCTCCTAGTGCTCTCCTCTTTTCCTATTGGACCTTACCAAATTCTCTCAAGTATTCCACTAGCCAAGAGTGGTCTCTAAGACCCCAACAACGAAGTTATATAGGCTCCCAACCTCAAACTAGTCGTTGCTCCAAGAAATAGCCTCTCTGGACGTACTGACCGGACAATCCGGTCACTGTCTAGACCGGATAGTCCGATCTCCACCAGACGGCTCCTCCGGAGCCGTTGCTCTCTGTCCGCTGTTTCCTCCTGTAGTGACCGGACTGTCCGGTCACTGGACCGGACCGTCTGGTCCACTTTCTCTCTCCAGTCCAGGAGCCTCCATGAAATGCACCTCTCCCTGCACCTGTACTGACCGGACCGTCCGGTCATTAGATCGGATCGTCCGGTCTGTACAGACTTACCTGTTGACAGACTTCTGCTTCTTCACGCTAAGTCCCGGACAATCTCCACATAGTGACCATACAGTCCGGTCTCCACTGACCCATCTGTCTGGTCTCTATGTCCAGAAGCTGAAACTCGTCATCCTCGCTTGACTTGGTTTCCCGGCTTCTCCGAACCGCTCCTTGGCTTCTCCACTATCACCTAGTGCCTGTGATTTCACCGAGCAGCCTTGCACATCACCGACTAGACATGACCTAAGAGAATGACCTAGACCCCCTTGATAGTCCGGTTTTTTCTATGGACTCAAAGCCCTAACAGCTACTCAAGTGTTCCAAACACTTGCACCATAGCTTGTTCTCCGCTTTGATCCATCGCCATCAACCCTTGGACTCCATCAAGTTCACAAGCCTCCATGCTTGCAGTCATTGTCATCCATCGCCAAGGACGCCGTAGACAATCATCATAAGATAGAAGAGATTCCTACACGAACAACACTCGTGTAGATATTAGTCATATTTCATGTTTGTCATGCATCACCAAAACATCATACCTTGGGGTGACCTCAATGGTCATGATCCTTACACTCTTCCACCAGCCCTACCTCTCCATATATAGGCCCATGGTCTATTGTCCACATGACAACACTACCCTTGACCTACATAACACACCCACCTACCACCAAGGGCATACTCGTTCATCTTTCTCCTTATCGCCCGAATGCCATCAGGCCCTTCACAACTTTGCTTTACCTTGAAGCAAGCTCTGTGATGGTGCCACGTGCACCGCCAACCACCGCCACCGGTTTTGAGGCCCAAACCGGGAAACCGCCTCGCACGCTTCTCAAAGTACGACTTCTCAATGTTGACGCGTGTCACCTTGTCCCGCGATCCTGACCAGCAACAAGTCTCTCCTGGTCCCTGTCCATCGGGCCCCCTTGTCACTTGCACTGGCATCCCGCTTGCCTTAACTTGGTCAACATGCCATCTTTATCACTACCACGGTTTTGAGGCTCAACCGCGAAACTATCCTTGCTTCTTGCCTCTCCAAGTATATGGTGTGGATCACCCTTGACTTCATCCGGCATCCCAATCATCTGGCCCCAAGTCCCCTACTTGTGCCCGATCCTGTCGTCATTGACCGCCAAGTCGACTCCAGTGACCTACACATTATAAGACAAGCAAACACATTTCCCAACTCCTGCAACATCACCAATACTTCCACCAACTCCGGTTAGTCAAAACCATAACATGCACAAACTCATGCAATCCTAAGATTCCCGCATTTCAACTCAATCACTAAATCCGCTCAAGTCAATTACACATCACATATATTGCAAACCATGGCACATATCCACATGGTTTCATAGAAATCAGCATGTTTTTTAATGCAATATGTTCGAAGGAGGTTGAGGATGTTGAACTTGAAAAACTTGACAAATCTATTGGATAGACCCTTTCTCTCCTTGAGATTATTTTTCCGCCTGTGTTTTTCAATATTATGGCGCACTTACCAGTTCATCTTGCTTGGGAGGCTAAGTATGGTGGCCCAGTTTGCTACAGATCGATGTAGCCAGTTGAGAGGTACCTACGTACCCTCAAGGGCTATGTGAGGAACAAAGCGTGTCCTGAAGTTCAATAGCAGAGGGATATCTCTCGAAGGAGTGCCTTACATTTTGCTCTCACTTCTTTGAAGATGTTAGTACAAAGCTCAATCGGTCAGAGCGTCAAGAAAAGAACGTTGTTACTGAACCACCTTCTGATTGTATGGGCATATTTGGCAGCAGGGACTACAGTAAAAAGAACCCTTTTCAGCTCGACAAACCTGAGCCACAAGAATTTTAGAAGATGAGGCACTACATATTATCCAACTGTGATGAGTGCAATGAATGGATAAAGTAAGTTGTTGCATATCACATATGATTGATTTTTTTGAAACATGCGTTGTCTTCTACTAGGTACCTGATCATTTGCCTACTATTGCAGTGAGCAAGAGGAGGAATTTAGGAAATCGGACTCATGAAATGTTAACAGAAGGCACAAGCAACAATTTGTAGGATGGTTTGAGTGAAAAGTGAGACATATTCCTCTAATTTTTAAATACATGATATTTAAATTTACAATGTGTTCCTAACATATTATCCAAATTAGCTCGTGGTCTAGATCCTCATATTCGTGTGGCTAACAGGTGCTCCATCAATGGATTTCCCTTTCAGACAAAAGAAGTAGAGAAAAACTTAACCACACAAAACAGTGGTGTTGTCGTCCAGGGGAACGGCATGGAATGGTACGGAGTGATAGAATCATCATGCTAGACTATCCTATGAAGAAGGAAGTCGTTTTGTTTTAGTGTGATTGGTTTGATGTTCTAGCACTGGACAAAAACAAATCCAGAGGGTACAACAAGGATAAATATGGCATTATCGACATTGATACCAGTCGAACTCGATATTTAGAGGAGCCATACATCATGGCGATCCAAGCAGAGCAGGTGTGTTATGTGAAAAGTGCCAGGAGAACGAATTGGTGCAGTGTCCTTGGAATGAAACCTAGGAACCTGTTTGCCTTTCCTGTAGAAGGAGAGGAGAATGAAAAAAATTTTGATGATACCGATGCTGACTCGGTCATCGAAGGAGTGGAACATATGAACATTGAAGACCGACCTGAGGAATTGAGAAATTGGAGCAGGCCTGATGTGGAAGGGTTAAGTGTTGATGCTGCTGTACTCAAAGAGGCGCGTGCTGCCTCCATGCCAGAACCGGATGATGAGAACATACAACATGACTACGATGATTTTGATGATATGTACACTGCTGATGGAGTCGTAGCTGCAATAGATTCCATGGAAAACGATGATGATGATTTTTTTTATGTAAATTTGAGTTGCACTCTGGCTCCTCCAACTTTGTTATTGTATTGTGTTATCTATCATCAGCTTGCATCTACACATCAATATTGCACATAACTTGATAGCCAACTAGATAACCAGCATACATCTGACACGTGAACTTAGTTCGGAGACATAACCAGCATACATGCAGCTGAAGCTGCTTAACTACAACACAACACTAATAGGATATACATGCACCTACTGATTGCCAATCCACAATTACAACACAATGGCAACAAAGAACACACATAACGCCTTCAGCCCGGTCTTCTCCACCTCCACCTTGTCCTCTTCCTTCTTCACCGCCGCCAGCTTCTTCTCCATCGAATACACCCTAGCGGTTGCCTCAACAAGAGCTTCGTTCAGTGTCATTTTCTCCTTCTTGAGAGACCACATGACATTTCATAGATCTATGAGCAATATCTGCATGAATGCATCGTGTCGATGCTCATACCAACACATTAATGCGCAACCTCCAACATGTTGAAGAAATAGGGAGGCCAAAAAAACCAACCACGAATTCAAAATCAATCGAATGGGAACAAAACTATACTCACCTGAGCTCTGTGGCACTTGAGGTAGCATCGTCCGGGGTTGTCATGGCTCTACAAGATCCACAGCGCCACCTTCTGCTGGCAGTCGCAGTACATTGGGGGGTGGTAGTCCAACAGCCCGACACGTTAAGGGATGGGGAAATGACACTTCTCCTCAGGCTCGCCCGAGGATTGGGTCTTGGTGATGGTCCGCAACGAGCTCGAACTGCCAGCCATGGCGCACGCTCAAGCTAGGGTGACACCTCTGCAAGCTCCTCTATTTATCCGGCCCTACCCAAATTTCAAGTAGCCACCTCTGCAAGCTCCTCTGTTTTTGTTAGATCACTGGAACAATTGTAATATGATGTATATGTACTCAAATTGTACTTTAACTTGTTCTAATGATGTTCTCAATTATTTTTGTAATAGTTTTGTCCACGTGCACACATCATATTATACTCATCACTTAAATACAAATTCAATTTACACACATTATTGTGTAAGATAAAAAAAGAATTAACAATAATTATGAAACATGTAAAAGGTATTGCAATAATGGAAACTGAACTAAAACATCTATTCAGTGATATTGACATTAATTAGTTGAATGCAAATTGAACTAAACATAAATTTAGTGACTTGATATTAATTACTTTATGTACATGTGCACGAAGGTGCTACACACACACCACACGTATGCGCACGCATGCGCTAAGACACAGACACACTTCTTCTATGGCTTGACGTTAAATATCTGACCAAGCCTGTACGAGACATAGGCGTCTATAGTTGTGTAATCGATGTGCTGCCTAGTCAGGCGCATATCCCCCCACTTTTGGGGAAACTTACCCTCAGGATGCTTGGCCATTGTTAGACCAAGCATTTTCTAACACGCGTTCTTGAGTCCAAGTCCATATGTTGAGGTTTGCTTCAAGTGGTCCCATGCGGTGTCCTGCAGCTTCAACGTCCTGGCTACACTAATGTTGTGATCAATGGACAACTAATGGACATCACCTCCAATCTTCGATGTGACAAACATGCATCAAGAGCTCTCCAGGAAATCCTTCAGTTCCTCTGGAACTTTGTCGACCTGGCACACCTAGAAGAGGAGACACCGATATTGATGGCCACCATCTGGTATGCCCACATAGATCTGAATGATGATTGTCTTGTTTGGGTCGTTATTCACATGATCGACGCATCGAATGATGAGCCACTCCATATCCAAACCGACGAGGAGCGGCTCTTCATTCGGCCAGACCTCCTCAAGGAACTTGATGATGACATTGCTATCTAAGGTGACAGTTGTGTGGATGTTATAGTGGTGGAACTTGACAACGGTGAAGTGCGTCAGTAACGACGGTAGGCGGCGGGTCAGCAGGGCTTGGGAGTGTGAGGCGGCGCTCTTAGGGCGGTGCACCGGATCGCTTGCAGGAGCGCGTGGCGGTGCCACCGTTGGTCAGCGTATGGGAGCATTTCAAGCGTGAGGCGGTGTCGCTGCTGGGCGGGCGGGTGGGCACCATGAACGGGGTGAGGAGCATAGCGGTTCTGGAACTGAACGGGCGGGTGGTGCCATGAATGGGGTGCCGGAGTTGTTTGATGGGCACCGAACTGGCAGGTGCGCACTGAACGAGGTGAACTACTTGTGGAGTGGTTCTCATAAGACGAAGAGCCTGCATGCTAGTGCACGTGCATGGTGCAGTTCACCAAGAACAAAGCCCCCGTCGGGGAAGTTGAACGCGTGGATACAATCGACCCCGGCTTCCATGGACCCTCCCCTTCCATGACCAGTGCATTGACTCCACCTCCGCCTACCGTGAATGACATATGTGTCCGGCTCCATGATGGCACCATCCGTAAGCGAGTCTGCATTAGAGGAGCATGCAGGCCCACCTGACGTGCGGGTTCCCATGTATTCATGCTGCCACTAGGCCACAGGCCTGTCCGCGTAGTGGTGGAACTTGATGTTGATGATGCACATCAGCGTTGACGGCAGGCGGCGGCTCGGCCGGGCTCAGGAGTGTGAGGCGACAGCGCTCTCAAGGTGCAGCGGAGCAGACCACGCTGCACAACCTGCTGGATCGAGAGGCGGTGAGCTGGAGCACTAGGCGGCGCTATCATGGTGCACTAGAGCATAGCCCATTGTAATTAGCCTTGACTGCTGGGAGTGGTGCAACGACCGTGAATTGACTATCTCGCCACTCTATGACATGTGGGACCGCCTAATAGAAGTAGAATCGTTAACTGTGGCTAGAAGGCGATGGGACATGTGGGCCCACCACCATGCTGCACCTCTGCGTGCATGTCCATCACACTTCGCACCTTCCATGTACCCTCGCCTCACTTACACTTTCACTGAACAGTGGGTCCAATGGTCACGGGCCTAATGGTCATTTAGTAGTTTACCTTCTGCGTACCCTTGCCTCCCCTTCCTCACCGCGAGGAGTCTTCTGGCCTCTGTTCATCACTCTCCCAACTTCTCTCACCTTTCGCATCCCAAATTCGTATATCCTGCTCTAGGAAACCCTCGACATCTCGCCTCCCTCCCCAGCCGTCTTCTCTCAGTGTACCCCTCCTCCCTCTCTCGTTGTCTTTCAACCTCTCCTCTCTTATCATGTCTTCGTCTCCGCTTCCATCTTCTACGTAGAGGACAAAGAAAACAGGGTAAAGGAGGTCCTGAGATCTGGCCGGTCATTGTCATGGCCGAGCACGGAGATCCACCCATGGCAAAATGCTACAAATTGGCTTCGAGCGGCCTCTGTGTAGAGGAGCCTGAAGCGGAAGGATCTGGTCATAACCCGGAGCTATCATATGTTACCTTTTCCACCCCTTTCTCCATGCATGCATTCGATTCTAGTGCACGCATGCAATCTCGTTCGATTTCTGCCCTCTCAACCAGGGTGGAATTTGTGCCAGGGCCTGTACCACAAATTTTGGAGGCCCTGTGCTAAAAGCAAAATTATAGGCCCTCAGTTAAAATAATTAAAAATTTGTGTCCATTTAATTACGCATTTCTTTGATATTCTATCCTCCATAGTTCCAGGTAGTGGCGGATCTCGGAAGAAAATTTAGGTAGAGCAAACCGTCAAAGTCGAGGCACAAACTTAATGAACAACAAAATTGAACCACACAAACATGCATATATAATGAGCAAGTGTAAGGATTAAGATATTGTCTTTGTTCGAGGAGTAAATATGAAGTAAACACCATTTTTCTCCAAAATAAAATTAGTCAATGATGATTGTCAGTGCTTGCCGATGTCATGGACAAAGCTCCGCCCTCTCCCAATGGCAAGCCGTTCACTCGTCATCTTCGCCCTCGCTTGGAATAAGTTGTCACTTGGCCTTGTCCGTGCCTTGCTCCAAAACCAATTCCATCATCGCTCAATCAACTTCCAAAAATGTGACCATGCCTAGCGCTAGAGTTAGCATTAATGGTGCCTTCCGTGAGCACCATGCCAGGCAGTAGGGGCACTAGCAGCCTAGGCCGTGGATTTGGGAACATTTTTGATTTTATGAGTGAATTGGTACGTCAAAGAATGATTCGTTGCAGAAGCCTATAGCATCGTCTAGGCGCATCCAGGCCCAACAGACCAGCCCAATAGTTCTTAGTTAATAGGTTCAATTGTTTTCAGTCAGGCCCACCAAACCATCTATGCTTCTTCTTGCTCTGAATAGACACCAAACTGTGCTGAGGGCCATCCATGGCCGATGGCAGACAAAAGCGAAGTTCTGGAGCTCTATAGGAGATGAGCTGGGGGTCTTCTACAACAAGGTTAGGTAGGGCGGCCGCCCTACCATGCCCTATTGGGAGATCCGCCTCTTGTTTCAAGCATACATATTCTTGTTATTTGTGAGGAAGACGATCAATAGGGTGGCGCATCATTTTATTTTTTCGTGAGCTGCTTTGTGTGCATGGGTTGGTTAATTTGTGGACTGCCTGTTTGATGTTGAGGCTTAATATAGGTCGATAGGAATATACTTTAGGCCCTCTTTGGATATAAAGTATTTTTGGAGTTTTGCAAGAATACTGTGGTTTAGCAAAATACTTTGGTTTTGGGAGGTAGGGAGGTGCTTGGATGTGACAAGTTTTGCAGTTTTAGAAACCATGGTATTGCTAAAAGTGTAGGTATTTCGGAGTTTTAAAAACTCTACTCCCCACCTCTTTTTTTGAAACCATGGTTTTGCTTGTCACTGGCTGCTTCTAAAACTATGGTTTCTTAATACTTAGATTGGTTTTGGAAAACTACAACACCCAAATAGGGCCTAGCGTAACTTTCAACATGCTTTAGTTTTTGTGTTGCAATGTTACCGGCTTAGCTTGAAGGATGATATGTGCCATTTTCCAGGGTTAGTCGGTGGCATTCGCTGCCTCTTGCTCTATCAAATAGTATTGTCGGATTGGTGGATGGGATTGCAGCCATCAGGCTGATGATTGTTGGAAAAGAAGCATGCAAGAAGGTGATGAAGCAGCATGGCTGGATACCTAGTGTCCCTATGCTACTGACATCGGCATCCACTCCAGAAGGCCAGATAGAAGAGCCTAGCCTGATGTTCTTTTGGATCTTTTGGGCTGCATATTATCGGGTAAGGGACAACGATGACCTCATCAACACATTCAGTTCTTGAGGTGTTGAAGGGACATAGTAGGTTAGCTGCGAAGGATGACTGGCTCGTCACTATTGATCAAGAGTTCTCCCTAAGCCTGGTCAACCCAATCATTGGCAAGAGTATCCCACTACCACCATTGTCGTCAAACAGCGATATAAATGAGTTGCTATCTGATTTCATGAAGAATGACGACACTGGTGGTCATAGACCTTTGTTCATCGAGCGCGCAGTCCTCTATAAGACACCCAGGCAAGATGGTGGTCCCTTTGTGATCCTTCTGTTCTCTTTTGGAAACATCATGTACCATGAGAATACTGATGGCATATGGATGACATTACCAAATATAGACCGATTTGCAATAAGATTTGTGGATGCTGCTTACTAGGAAGAGCGGTACGAGGTGGCAATCAGTCAGCGGGGTTCCATGAAGTTTTGGGACCTGTCCATGAAGCCCATTATTACTGAATCTCCCAAATAGGTCAAGCGTGTCCCTTATGCTCGTCCAATGTCTTCTAGATGTGACCATAAGGCCACGATGTTTCTTGCGCGGTCAGCTCGTAACCGGCCTATGGTGATGAGGACATCACCATGCTGGATACGCGCATATCAAGGCCTTCCCCAAGTTACAAGTCGTCACCAACTCGGTCGTCGCGTTCGTCTCGGATTCAGCCGATACCCCTTCACGGTTTTGATGATATCTCCCACGTCCGACGTCCAAACGAGGCGTTCTTTGATGCGTTGGAAAGGGAACGACGACGCCATCGTTTTGGTTCTGGTCCTAGCTCCAGAAGGGTCGTGAGTCATAATATGTGACCATGACAAGGTGCTATGCCACCTATTTTGGGCCAACTTGGTCATGTATCGTGTCGGGCCTTAAGCCCATGTTGTGGGCGCCCCCCTGGTCGCCCCCAACCCTAGGACATCTTTGTTTCCTACATAAACTCAGTAGCCACCATCTTTTAGTTTTGGGTTTTGTTTAGTTCAGTTTTCCAGAGAGAAACTTGATCGAATTATTGTAACTGTGGCGACAAGTCCTTTTAGAGTAATCCAGGACCCCTGTTCTTGTTCTACACCACTATGGCGATTAGTCCTTTTCTGTTCAGAGCTTGAACCTTTTCTTGTGATTCACTTCATCCATATTTGCAATTTTAGATTGCGTGTTTATCCTCTCTTGCTTGTGTTCTCGATTTCGCTTGCAGGAACAATCAAGTTGTGCTTGATGTAACAGTTGCGGGGTTGGATCATGTCTGATTCAAGCCGAGTCGTCGACGCCGAGTTCCCCAAATTCTAGTTTATCCCCTTACCTCTCGGAAGATCGAGCCATATCTACATCATATGGTCATCCATTTGTGGGGAGAATATTGGGGACCACCAACTGATAGGCAACTATAGAGCCACTAGTCAGCATGCGGTATAGTGGATGGTGTGGCATTTTATGAGAGAAGAGAAGATGGTTGATGGACGGAGTTGAGAGGTTTGTAGGGTGAATGCTCTCTTTTTCTAGGAGCAAATTATCCATTTTGGTTTGTTGTACTAGAAAAAGACAATAAGAAAGTGGTCCCACCATATCTGTATGTTTTGGACCATATGTTTGGAGAAATGGTGAGGATCCCTACTAGTGTTCGCCACAGTCGTGTCAGGCACCATGACATGATCGATTTAACCCAGTGTCGTTATTCCAAACCACCTCTGCAACTGCAAGCCCCTCTATTTATCCGCCCCTACCCATCTTTCAAGTAGCCACCCCCCCCCCCCCCCTTATTGTTATTAGTCTTTGATTTTAGTTTAAGTTTGTTGGGCGGATCTCTGTGAGACACTTGCTTGTAAGTAATGATTATGCACTCAGATTGTATTTTAACTTGTGATTGTTTCATGTTTTTCGTTGTTCTAATGATGTTCTCAATTATTATGAGCGAAGTATGCCGAGTGATCATGTTGTCCCTTGACTTTAACTTAATATATGTTCAGAGAGATCAAATACCCCGTTGGGCGACTTTAGTTTAGTGTTCATTGTGACACCATGATAGTGCAACGATAGACAACTTTCATTGCAATATGTAAGACGCTGTCGCAACCGCGTCGACATTCATTGCTATATTTATACATTATTGCAACGACAGGCATCTTCGTTGCCATTTGTAAGATGCATTTGCAACCAGAGTGATTTTCGTTGCTATATTCATGCATTCTTGCAACACCAAAAGCTTGTGTTGTAATATGTAAGATGCACTCACAACCGCATCGATTGTCATTGCTATATCCATGCATGGCTGCAACGACTAACAATTTTGTTGCAATATGTTAACACACACTTGCAACCACATTGATTTTCATTGCTATACCTATGCTTCTTATTGCAACACCTCATTCTTCTGTTGTGATATGATCTTATTGCAATAACTACAGAAAAGCGTTGCAAAAACATCATGCCAATTACAATGCACATGCATACGTGGCGATATATCCAATCTATCGCAACCAAAATCACCTTTTGGGACAATTACCCATATCTATTGCAACAAAAACGACATTGTTGCGATCCTTGTTGTGGCATTAGCCCTAAAACCTTGCAGTGACATCAAATGGCTTTGTCAAATCTGGTTGGGCTAACACTGGCACAGATGTTAGCAATCTTTTTAGAGTTTGGAAAGCTTCATCACCCTCCTTGCTCTATTCATACTTTGACCTTTTTCAAGTAGTTTTGTCATTGGCTTAGCAAACTTCGAGATATTGGGAATAAACCTTATGTAGTAGCATGCCAATCCTAAAAAGCTTTGGATTTGAGTGACTGACTTTGGTGGCTCCCAATCCAATACTTTCTGAACATTGCTAGGATCAACGACCACGCCTTCTGCAGAAATCACATGGCCTAAGAATGGTACCTTCTTCAACCAAATTCACATTTGCTAAACTTGGCATACAATTGGTGATCTCTTTAGTGTTGCAGAACAATCTGCAAGTGTTTAACATGTTCCTCCTTGGACTTAGAATAAACCAACATGTCATCTATAAAGATGACTACAAACTTATCCAACTCTGGCATGAATACTGAGTTCATCAGGTACATGAAATATGCCGGTGCATTGGTCAGACCAAAAGACATCACCAAATTTCATAGAGTCCATACCTGGTAGAGAAAGTTGTCTTGGGTATGTCCTCTGCTCTAATCCGAATCTGGTGGTAACCTCAATGAAGATTTATTTTAGATAATACTTTGGCTCCCATCAACTAATCAAATAAGATATCAATCCAAGGAAGTGGGTACTTGTTCCTAATAGTAATGGCATTTAAAGGCTGATAATCCACACACAACCTTAGTGTCTAATCCTTCTTCTTGACGAACGAGGTTGGACAACCCCAAGGTGATGAACTTGGGCGTATGTATCCCTTGTCCAATAACTCCTGTAATTGCACTTTTAGCTTGACAAGTTCATTGGGTGGCATCCGATGAGATCTTTGAGATATAGGTGTTGTTCTAGGTTGAAACTCTATCTTGAATTCTATTGCCCGCTCAGGAGGTAGACCTGGTAAATCTTCTAGAAAAACATATGGATATTCACATACTATTGGTATCTCATCCAGACTTTTACTAGTAATCTTATTAACCATTGGCAAGAGGGTTGTGGGAGAGCTAAAGTCAAGTAGTCTCGAACATGGATAGGAGAGTCCAAATATACGACACAAGAAGCTATATCAAGGACTGCTTTATGGAAAAACATCCATTGCATACCAAGAATTGCATCTAACCTTTGCCCTTCCAAGACAATCAAAGAAGTAGGATAAATTTGGCTACCTAGCTTTAATGGTAATTTTGCAGCTTCCTAATTTGCAAGTATTTTACCCCCCGGGTATAGAAATAAGATGCGTGCATAATAATTTGGATGGAATGATATGATGTTGTTGAACATATGCTCTGCTGATGAAATTGTGGGTAGCTCCAGAATCAAATAATACCAAAGCAGGATGATCAGCAATAGAAAACATATCGTAAGAACTTGTCCTCCTTTAGGTATTTCCTCAGCAGTGGTGAAGTTAACACGTCCAGTTTTCACTTGAGAATTCTTGGGCTGATTCCTCTGCAGATTCGGTCCTGGTCCCTGAGGACGTGGTGCATTAGCTGCCTTCTGCGCATTCGGACAACTGCGAGCAAAGTGTCTAGGATGACCACAACTATAACAAGGTGGAGCATTCTATGGTGGTGCTGAATAGGTTTGTCGTGGCTGTTGCACATTCTACTGCTGATACGGTGGACGAAATTGATATTGTTGCAGTGGTTGTTGAGCTGCTCAATAGGTATTTGGGCAGGAAGGTGTAGCACGATAGCGATGACCTGTTGGCGAAGTGTACACCAACCTGTATCTGGGGGATCCTCCACTTCCCTGGCCCATTGAGGTCCTCTTCTTATCCTTTGTAGCTTTATGGATGCAAAGAGAGTCCTCGAGAATAATAGCATCATTAACAAATTCATTGAAGCTGGCGGTTTGATTCAGAACAATGCAAGACTGCAGCTTTGTAGTTAATCCTTCCTTGAAAAGAACTTTCTTCTTAGCCTCTGTATCCACATGTTCTGGGGAATACTAGCCAAGACGGTTGAATATCTTAAAGTAAGCATGTACCGTCATATCACCTAGTTTTAGTGCTAGAAATTGCTTCCGTTTCTAACTTATAACCTTCTGGAATATGATGCCCTCGACAGGTCTTAGTAAATTCTCCCCAAGTGAACTGATGGTCAGGTGGATGCATTGCCTTGTAATTTGCCCACCAAGCTCCATCAATCCCCTGAAACTGCTGGGCGGAGAACAATGTCTTCTGAGTATCTGTGCATGGTATCAACTCCAACTTTGATTCAATAGTACGTAGCCAATGATCCGCTTCCAAAGGTTCTCCCAAATGTGAAAAAGTAGGCAGACGGGTGGCTGTGAAATCTGAGTATGTCACTTGGTTAGCCGGAGTAGGATGACCTGGATGATTCTCTTGTGAGGTTGTATTCTGAACCAATTGACGGAGTAGCTCCTGTTGCTCCATACCAGAGTTCAATATAGCAGCAATAGCCTATGCCAAGGTGGGTAGGGTGGTGGCACTTCTGCTCCTCCATGTTGTGAGTTCTCCGCACCATTCCAATTTCCTGTTTCAGTGTGTCCAAGAAAAAAATCCTTTCATTGATATCTTAATATTTATGAGTGAAACAGGAATAATTGATGGCAAAATTTCCATGGCATAGCTTTGCACAAAACAATAGTTTATTATAGCAACTGAGTAGTCGACATGATGCACGGTTCAATAGAAATAATTTACAACAACTTTAACTATCATGGCGGTTCTCAGCTATTTTACATCTGTTACCACCCTTTTATTCTTAGAATTCTCGATACAACGCGATAACGCTCACTGCACGGAGCGGAACTCGGAAGTCACTTCCTGATTTATCAAACCTTCTACGTCTGAACCTTCATTCTTTGGTGGCAGGATTTTTGTTGAGTCCATTTCTGATTCCTCATCTGTGATTTCCTCTGGTTCTTGTTCCTCTTTTTCTAGTTGTTGCTCAAATTCTTGATTTATCACATTATTACGCATTTGAATCAAGTCCATTTCTAGCTGGTGTGTCGTAAGGTTAGCAGTTGCAAGCTGCTGATCTTTGATCACAAGTTGTTCATCCTTGTCGTTTAATTGTCTCTCTTGAATAACCAGCAGTTCATTCTTTTCCTGTAGTTGATTTTCCAATTCAGCTATACGAGCATCTAACATTTGACATATGCAATATTGCTGCCCTTCCGCATCACTGATGACATTACCACCACTGGCCATCTCTGCGGAGCAATAAAGTTGACATACTTTACAATTAGTTTGTAACTTGATTTGCAACAGACTCTACTATAGTAGTCGACTAAAAGCATCCATTTTTATTCATTAGTAATACGATACATCAGATTCTACTACTACCAATACAAGCTGCTATAGTGGGGGCCTACCGTCTACCTACTATACAATCTGACCTACGTCAGCAAAATGTGGCTACCATCATCGTCCTAACTAGACGACTACTACCCGGTGGTTGTACAATCTGACATCCTGTCAGCAAAAATATGGCTACCATCCTACTCCTGCGCCATCGCCACACCCGCACCATCTATTGTGGCGGTGTGTGACTGTCCACGTCCAATAGAACGTTGTCCTCTGGCTCAATAGGGGGTCCTGCAGAGTCTAGGCCTAACATGGGGGCCTCGTCCTCCCCTGCCTGTCCCTACTGCTATTGCTGTTGTTGCTCGAGCTGTTGGTGAAGGTCGTGGTGGTGCGTGCTCCTAAAGTATATGTTGCACCCGCACAAGGTCCTGGACCTAAAGCTCAAGCTGGTCCCTATGGTCTGCGATGTCGAGCATAATCTCGACAGCCTAGTTACGTTGTTGCGTAACACCTGGAAGTTCATCCTCCACAAGTGTAACCCTCTAACGGGCCATGTCATGCTCTCCGGTAAGTCTTGTCATCAGGTCTTCGAGGTCCATCACTCTCTGGTGAAAACCATCACGGTCCTCAGTAGCCTCAACAACCTGCCCCTCGAGCTCAGCGATCCGTGCACATGACTCATGGATCCGTTGACTGTCTGCCTGAAACTGCTGCCGGAAGACAATCCCTAGTTGTTCTTCTGATGGGTAACCTTGACTAGTCGCATCTCCATGTCCTGAATCTGATGCTCTAAGTCTGTGATGCGTGCCTCCTGCGCATCAGGCATGCGAGCACGTCTCTATCCCCGTGGCATCTGCAGGAAAAAGGTTTAACAAGTTAAACACTTCTTCTCAAAGTAAACAAAAGTAACGAGGCAAATACTAAGATTCTATAAATTTTAACCCTCAAAACCCCAAGATTTTAAAATTACTCAAATAACATGATGCATGCACTATGTAAATAAAAAGACTATCAGTTAGTAGTTAGATACATATTCTAAAATGAAGAGCAAGCATTCACTCATGACTCCTGACATCTCACAAATTCGTCATTCTAACTCTTAAGCTCCTATATGGGTTTCGCTAGGTTATTATTTTCTTTTTGAAAACCGACTTAAGAATGATGTGTTGTTGCTTCTGTATTGCTCTGATACCAGGTATGACATCCCCTCCAGGATAACCAGGATCGAGTACAAGAGAACACTTGACAAAGCGAGTTACAATAGCACATACATTCATACAAACACAGAATATATTATATCATGGTATAATACAACCAGGTTTTCAAAAATAACTAAAGTTGTGCAGCAAAAAACACTTATTACAACACAAGAGTTTAAAACTTGTAATGGAAATTGTTCAATAACAGAAACTTTGTTCCAACTAACTTAACTACAACACCCTATGGAACATGACTGATCTTCTACTCCTCAGGTGACTGGATATGTTCCCACTGAATAGATCCTCCCTTCGGAAGTTTCCCTTCTTCTGACATGTTCTCGGACCAGCCATATGGATATGGCTCACCACCTAGAAAACATTATGAACAAAGCCTTGAGTATCTCATATACTCCGCAAGATTAACTCGTCAACAAGGCTCGCTAAGGCCGACACCTAGTATGCATAGGTCTTTGGCTGGTGGGTTGACTTAGACTTGCAAAAACAGCACAACTTAGTGAATCCCTACTCTCAAATTTTAGCTCAAGATTAAGTTCATTATTAATGAGGTCTCGCACCCTACAACTACTACAATCAATGTTTCTCAAGCAAAGAATATTTAGCTGAACCAACTCTTCTCTTCTCATTACTCTTAGCTATCTACGTTTGTGCCAAGTGAACAAGCAGTACTCATTGCTGCAAGGGACAACGATTCAAATCAATTTCACTAGCTGGGTAGAACCCGACTACACGGCACATACGCATTGTATTGGTCGTATATGACAACTTTTCCCGCTAACACCAAACAGAGGTCGATCAGTTTCCAACTTCCCCTGGAATATGGAGACCCCACTTGATACCTGCCCCAGACATTATCCATGGGTGGTGGGCCATTTCCCTCCCGTGAGACTTCAATCTCACTAACAGTAAAAGAAAGTTGGCTACGCCCTACCACTGAGGTAGTTAGAGTACATCAGCTTACTAGGTCCCATATACCAACATGTTGATCGGTACTATTCAATTCTTGCTCCCTAGGCCACAACGACAGGGTCCTAAATTAACACGGACAGGACTACCACCTTGCAAGACCCAGTCTTTGTGCTTTCCTCTACGGGTCCTGTTTGATCCCATCTTCATCATCAACTTCAATTTCAATTCTTAATAATCTCAATCAACTTAAAGCATCTATGCTTTAAGATCATCATGTGCAGTGCTACCGATAATCCTACAACATAAGCATAATGACTATCATGGTATCTGTACCTGTATAGTGTAAAGACATCATAGGAATTGGTAGTGATGCAAGAAGGTGTCAATCAATCCCGGAACCTAATGCACAATCATGACTTGACTGACGGTGGTAAAAGAAAGAATTTAAAAACATAGGTGGAATGCGTCAGGGCTTGCCTTGGGGTTTATCCGGATACGACGCTTCAGGTATGGGGTCGGTCTCAATGATCACCACCTCAGGTTCGATCTTGACGGGTTGCTCGACATTCTCAGATCCTATACGAGTGTCGATGCATCGCGAGTTAGTGTTAGCAGTGCATGAATGCGAAATGCAATGCTTGAAATGATGGTGCAATAAAATAGTAATTAATAATTAATTATCTTGTCTGAAGTATTTCCTTCTAATTAAAAGTGATTAAGTCTATTAATTAAGAGGGATTAATATGCTTATTCAAAGTTAATTAACCCATTAAACATTAATTAAACTTATTAAGGTAAAACATTGAATCAGGGAAATAACAAATTAATTATCAATTAAAAAGGTATTTCATATATTTAATTAAATACCTACAAATTATGGAAAATAAATATTTATTTTTATATCACCAAGTGGTAAAGAAAAACATTTAGAACCCAACAAAATTGGTCCCATGATTTTAGGAAATCTAGATTATTTGCTAGGATTTATCTAAGTTTTAAGAATTATTTTTGTATATGAAATTCTAGAAATAAAATGGGCCAATCAACTGGTGGCCATAGTGGGCCACACGGCGGCCCAGCCACACGGAATTTCGACCCATCTCTAGGGAGCTCCCGGGCTTGCCCGCGCGCATGGGAGCGCGGCCGCTGCGGCTAGGGCGCGCTCCCTGGCGCGGCTCGGCCAAATGAGGACATGGGCGGGGGCGGCATGTACAGGGAACCCGGAGGTCGGGTCAGCGATTGCTGCACCGGAAGAGGCGACAACAGGCGATGGAAATAGGGCATGGCATCGGTGGCAATGGCTCCTGCAAATTCACCATGATGACAGGAAAAACTTGTGCGCGATAAAACTTTGGGGAGCGTGATCAAAGGAGCAACCCTCGGTTGCAAGGGATTGCACTAATTCCTTTGCTAACAAAAGAATTTGAGGTGAAGTACAGGGGGTCTTTGGTGCTCACCAAGAAGAAATCGACTTCAATTCACGGCCACGGTGAGGAGGCTTCAATCGACGGCCATGGCGGGATTGCTAGGTGGTCTGCGTGGCGGTTTGGGGTGCTGGGTTGGCCGGAGGATCGACGGTGGCGGGTGGAACAGGGAAGAGAGAGAGCTGAGCGAGAGAGATGAGAGAATTGAGAGAGAGGGAGAAGAGTCGGGGTAACCCCCCCCCCCCCCCCCCCCCGGGGTCAAGCGGCGGCAAGGCCCAGTCGTAGGGCGTCGTGGTGCCACGAGGTGCTTACGCGCTCGCGCGCGCGCCAGCACTACCCCGGCGCGAGCGGTGCTAAGAGTTGGAGTCTGGCAGGTGGGGCCTATGGGTCCTATGATACAGTAAAATGTAAACTGATTTTTTTTCATTTGTCATTTGACAATAAAATTTCAGAAACTATCACAGGGACGCGAGTCTTTACCTATGCTTTGATCAAGGGAGCTAGGGGATTTTTTTTCTTGAGGACAAGTCCCCCATGCGACACACCAGGTTGATCCCAGGGATCGAACCTAGGTGCGAGCGCAGCCAACTAGCCACCAAAGACTCATTCGCTTTGAGGCACTGCTAATAAAATACACAGACAAATCACTGAATTAGAAGTCGTTGGTGGTGAAAGTTTATTTGATTGAGTCATAGTTGATGCTTCAAGATAAATCTATGGTCCGTTAAAGTTTCTAGGCAGGGTTCTTGAAGTCCCAGATTCCCAGGTGCACTGCAAATTTCGATCAACAGCATCCTCATTATGTAAAAAATGATTTTTAGAGACTCTGCTCAAGTCTCATTAGAGACTCTAAATTCTAGAGTCTGTAAATTTACGTTTGCAAAAATAAATTATTGCAGACTCTCGTTGGCAACTAGAGTCTCCAGATAGTTATTGGAGACAATGATTGGCAAAACGAGTCTGTAATAAATGGTCATTGCAGACTCTGTTTTGCCAACTAGAGTCTCCAATAACTATTCATTACAGACTCCTTTCACCAACTAGAGTCTGCAATAATGAATTTAAAAAATAAAAAAAAGAAAAAAAATATATCTCATTTAGTCATTCTATATGATATAAATATGGCCTTTATCTATTATATACATTACACAATCTTATCATTCAAAGTGACCAGATCTACACCTAGCATTTACTAGTACTTTGCATGCCGCACGTGCTATTCTTCTGCTATAAATATATTTAATAAAGATACATGTTATTATTAAAACCAATGATAGAGTGATAAATTTAAACTTTATGTAACATACATGTTATTCACAAGACACGTGATTATTCTATAATATCCAGTTCTGTAAACATGAAAAATAAGATATACTGTCACATAGTTTAGTTACAAATGATCTAGTGCACTTGGGACACACATATACACTGAAACGACTTTCAAACATTAAATATAATAGCAATCATGTTGTATTATACAAATCCAAAATGGAGCTCAAAAATTGACCTCGTAATAACAACCTTGCTCCAAATCGAGCTCAAACCTTCATATCGAACTTTTGTTTCTTAAGTTCTTATCCTAGATTTTGAGCTGTTCTATTCCCGAAATTTGGCTCCTTGACGACTAATTGAGGCCAAACTCTGTGGGTGCTTGATTTCTTCACTCGTGGCCTTGAGTTAATATTCACACCTGGCCACCCTAGTGTTGTGCACATGCAATCGTTCATCCATTAATGTAAGATAACAGGGATTCAATAAAAAAATGCACATCCAATTATCTAAATTTTCTAAATAAATCTAACACTATACTATTATTTATTTCAATTTGTTGTAATCAAGGAGAAAAATGAATATATTTTTCCACCAGTTAAGAAAAAATTGTTGAGACACCATAAATGACTCCCCGGCAACAAGCTACTTATTCAATATTTCAATGATAAGATATACAAAACAAGCAGAAAGTGATAAATGAAGTGAGGGAAGGAGCCAACATGGTGACATCATATTGCCGAAACTTAACATTCAACTGAGTCCTGACTTCAGAACCGTATTTTTCTCAAGCATTATAACTTTACTGCATTTACTTATCTCCAGTACAAATCTTTGTTACAAAACACATGGCACAAGAAGATCAAATAATGAAGCTCTAAAAAATTATGACAGTATGCTTTGCGCCATATCAAAGACTCCTCAATTGCCAATAGTCCTTCCTGTCTCCATAGAATATTAGTTATCAAAAATAAATCACAAAGGTTTAGTAGTACAATAATACAGGAAATTTGTCTCAAAAAAATACAGGAAATTTTATCTTGGATTTCAACCAAAGAAACAGTTTTTACATCATGTGTGCTTGGACAATATTGAGAAACATCATGATAAGGCCTTGAAAAATATTGAGAAGCATGAATATTATTGAAAACAATATCACAA
This sequence comes from Eleusine coracana subsp. coracana, assembly GCA_032690845.1. Taxonomy (NCBI): domain Eukaryota; kingdom Viridiplantae; phylum Streptophyta; class Magnoliopsida; order Poales; family Poaceae; genus Eleusine; species Eleusine coracana. Next base: position 39,257,477 of record CM064428.1, on the reverse strand, counting down.
ATACTATGCTTACATGAGGAGGCATAAACTGCAAAGGAGCACATAGATCAATTTTCTGAATAAAGATAAATGACTGTAGTAATAGTTGAAAGAATACAGAGGTCACTAAAACCAGGACCAGATCAAACTATTACCATCCTTATAGAAAATATTGTAAAATGTAGCTAATAATGAAAGTGTGAGATTGCTCTAGAGCTAACTGACACGGGGTCTTATTCAAAGTGAGTAAAACAGAGAACACTATTTACAATTTAATTTACATGTCAAGCATATCGAATAGGTTGCCAGCGAACCTAACAGAAATTATGATTCATGAAGCATATATGGTGTTATCACAGATGGTCTCTCTTTGGACCTAAAGCAGAGGAAACTTCAAATTAGATAGCAGTCAGAGAAGCCACCGACTCTTCTGTGGAAGGAGTATAATACTCAGCAGAATGGCAGGCATGATTATACGTGAAAACTGAAAAGTGACAGTAGGAAAACTTAAATACTCAGCACAGTGTATTTCACTCAAGCTTACATAAGCCGTAAAATGGTACATTGAGGTGCAAGTATTCCAGCAACAGGTCAGTAGAATTAAAATGTGCAGGCCATACAAGGCTATAACTATTCAGAATTTTATAACATATTGATGAGTTAATACTCTGTATTTCTTTTCCTAAAATGATCATTCATAAATCAAGAATCAGGAAGACCTGAAATCTCAACAAAAAAGGAAGAAAAAATAGATTTGAAACTAAAAGTTCAAAAGACGAAAGGCTTTGTGTACTATTGATTTTCTGATTCACAATCGTCTTACCTTTCTCAATCATGTCAGTGTTTCATTAGGCAACTAATGGACATCAACATATATATGATAAACTTGCACGTGGTTGAAGTTTCTACCCTCCATCCTAGAAGCCCATGTCCTTCCCTGCATGCTGGTATATGAAAGAAGTTTAATAAGACAATACGAAAAGTACAATCGAAAGCTACAATAAGGAAACTTGAAACAGTACAAAGTTACATCAACATATATATGATAAACCTAGTTGAAACGCTAAATCAACATATATATGATAAACTTGCACCTGGTTGAACTTTCTACCCTCCATTCTACTGTTTTATATGTAAGCAAACCTGAAACTTTATGTAAGATGAAAAACAAATACAGACAACAGTAAGGAAACACCTCAAAAGAGTGACCTCAAACTCTATCTCCTTCACAGGCAAACTCCCATGAGACCTCGACGATCCCCAATCCCCCCTGAGTTCTGCATAAAAGACAAGCAACAACAGTTACAGTCATTTATCCCCAAACTCTATATCCTTCCGCTCCCCTTAATCATTCAGTCAAGAGATTGAACCCCCCTCCCCCAAAAAAAAAATAAAAATAAAAATCAAGACTCTATGTTCAAGCTAGGTGTTCTCTCGGTACCATTTGGAAGGTGCAATGGTTTTGCTTCACTCCCATCATAGGCTCCCTGATCTGAAGGTAGTCTTTCAGTTGTATCCTTGAGCTACATTCCTCAGATACATGTAACAACACTTATCGAAAGAAAATAGTTTTAGTTGAACCCATAAATTTGGTACTTCCCTGAAACAAAGAAAGCTCATATCAATACTTGGACAAGGTAGGTATACCAAAAACACAAACTTAATTTTTAACCAAGGGTCAGTGAAACCTTTCAAAACTCAAAAATGATTATCCAAGTACTATATTATTTTCACATTTGTAACTGAGGCATGAACCCATTGTTGTGGCTGGAACAAATATCTTCAGTTTTGTTGGTAGGTGTGAACCTATCAAATCTCCACCAATATACCATTAATTATCCCTTGTCATATTTAATAGCCACAAATACCAGATGTATGCAACAGTACTGGTTTTGTAATACTTGTGAAGAAATAAGAGCATTATGCCAAAGGATTTTACCTGTGCTCTAAGATACTTTATGACTAAGCTTTTGACTTTGCAGATTCCTATGTGGCCAGTGTCATGGCCTCTTGTACTTTCTTGGCTGATTTCTGCAGTTCAAGTTCTTGAAGCTCACAATGGTGCCTCCAATTATCAACCTAACAAGGTGCATAAAATTCAGTTCAGCCACACAATGCATGCCAAAGCTATGTACAGCCTCAAAAATCAAACTAAAGACCTATGCGCGGAGTCCTTCAGCCTCTTAGGCTAACATTTCATTAGTTTTTGTAAGACTATCAGCAGTAGTCTTTCAACCTCTTGGGATAAACATGTAGATTCGAAAAAAGATTGTCCAAGTATCATTTAGATAGTGCTAAAAAACATTGATAAAGAAATCCCTATAAGATTTCAGATTGTGCCACAAGTGCAATCAAACAATTATGATTTAACACGGCATGAAGCTTAAAAAAGATAAAAAAGTGATTTCTTACATGGACTCTGTTGCCACAGATGTGAGTATATTTGTAGGCTGGTTCCAATAGTACTACACTGATTGCTAACCATGGCAGATGTCCACGTGTTGATGTTGTTTTCGCCGATCTTGACATCCATTAGCACCGAGAAATTAATGCTGGTCAAGTGAACCACCGAGCAAACGAACGAGAGAGAGGAGTTTGTCTAGCTAGCTATCAGATATGATTGCTTAATTATAAGAGGCAAGAAATAGTTAACTCTCATGCACAAGTATTGATTACATAAGACTTGAGATGGATAAACAAGAGAATATGTCCTAGTGAAAATAGCTTTGCTACTAACCGGAAACAATATTGTCTAGCATCTGCCAAAACCAAGCAAAGCTATAATGCTAAGTTCTGTGTTGATTGAGCTGACAAGCACTCAATGTTGTTGCTGCTTAGGTTTACCTTTGCAGCTTTTGCATCACCATCTTAGAATAGTATTTTGCCTTGTTCGCCTGATTGAAACATATGGTTTTATTAGGCAACTCCATAAAAACGAAATGTAAGGAAAATTTGCCTACAGGATAACATTGCCAAATTGGTCTGAAGAACAAAAAAAAAATGAAAAATACACCTGTTATAGCCATTATATATGATACAAATATATGAGCATTATCCACTACATACATTACACTATCTTATCATTTGAAGTGATCAGATCAATTAATCTCTCATCTGACAACTCATGGCATATATATGTCTAATCTGTCAAACCAAGACTATACACCTAACTATATAAGTCTAATATATTTCTTTAGTAAGGAAACATTACATTTTGGAACTGACCTGTTGAACTAAAAGAAAATTACACCTTCATCAAAATCATTGTTGCAGGGGAAACTATACAATTAAGTATAAAGATCACATCAAAATCACCAGTTGACAGAGTCACACATAAGAAGACCTTTGAAGTTCAATATTTTATTCTTTTAGATTTTATACTCATGACTGAAGAAGCTGGAAGCATGTCTGAACAGACCGAATAAGTTAGATATTATAACTACCCAAATATATGAATACTTATTTAGAAGATAATCAAGCACTAGTAGCCCAAATGTTGATCTACCATCTAGATTGATGCATACAAGAAAACAAAAGACCGTAAATTTCTGAGAACATAGGTTTTTTAGTAAAACAAACATGGTAACATCAATTGATCATTCAATTCTATTTCAGCTTTGTAGAGTAATACTATTATTTAGCTAATTAAATCCACAATTACAGTATGGCAGTATTACTATAGTTCGTTATATCCAGACAAAAATGTAGACATCACCAGATTATTAAAACTTCGTCACATGCAATGATGACAATAAAGAGACAGTTCGGGACCAGGTAGCTAAAAAGTGAATTACCAAAGAGGCTAAACTTGTATGACTAGCACAACACATACAAAGTAATCTGACCATTAACTAGATCATAGTTTTTTTGTTTACAAGTTGACAGCATATAATAATATTTCTAGCTCATTCGAGCATTCCAGCATGCAAGATAACAACATTAAAATAATCTGAGAAAAAAATACTAATCAGATGAATACATTGGCAGATAACTATTTGCTCAATTGGACAACAAAATTATGTTAAGGAACCATCAGTTAGTAAAACTTCCATGTTGATCAACATGATAATCTGAAATGGCTAGCCGTAGCACTCTGCAAAAAGACCGAAGAGTACAATTCTCAAATGTTGTGATATGGCAAAATTCTGTGTTCAGAAGCACGGTAACCTATCAAATATCAAAAGCACAGTAATCTAGCTACTCACATCTTCTCCAGACAACCACCCTTTTTTCCTCAACGGACAAAACTGGTTTGCAGTACCAGCTAATCAGGGGATGTGGCACGCTGATCCCCCATTCTTACTGTTCCATCTAACAGGACCAAGAGCACATGATCAATATGACTCCCGAGGTTATGACTTCTACTATTTGTAATCAGGGACAAAATTCACCGCATGACACGTCTTAAACAAGGTTACCATATATTAGCATTTCAACACTTGCAGGCGGTAGCTTAAAATCCTCAGCGGCAAAACAGCGAACAGAACCAATGCACAAAAATAGAGAAACAAAGGCCAGAGGCAGAAAAAGCGAGTGAAGTGCATGCATCGCGTTAAGGGAGGAAGACGCATACTGACACAAACTGGATAAATCACAGAAAATTGCATAGGGCAAAGACTGAGGGCTCACGGCACCAAGACGGGTGGATCTGAGGTTGGTGGCTGGAGTCTGATGAAGGCAGGGAGAGGAGGGCCCCGGATCCTATCACGCCACCGAGGAGGGCCCCTGGATCCAGCCGCACCACCCGTCTCCTCACGCAGCGCCGCCGAAGAAGGGGCCTGGATCTCGTCACGCCGCCATCCTTCTCATGCGGTGCATGGAGGATCCGCCTCCTCATCAAACCCGCCCATCGTCGGGGATGCCGAACTCACGACGCTCGCTGCCTCCTCGCCGCAGTGCCCTCGCCTCCTTGCTATGCACCCTCATCAAGGAGGGGCTAGCTCAGGAGCTGTTGCTATATCCCTGCGCATATGTATCTTATTAGATAGAGTCTCCAGTAGTTAGAGTCTTTAGTCGGTTTGCTAATAGATTAGGTAAGTTTAAATCTTTTTATATCTAAGTTTGATTGCCGGCCAAGTAAAGGCCTTCCTAGTTTGTATTAGGTTTTTATATATATTCGGTCATAGAGCCACAAAAGCTGCAGCTCCCGTAGCACCAAATACCGAGTCCCTGTTTTGGTTCCAACAGTTGGTATCAGAGCCGGGTTTATCAGATTAGTTCTAGATGGCAGGAACTCCCCCTCCGGCAAAGGTTGATGGCAAGAAGGTCGATGGGGAAATGAGCGACGGCAAGAAACCTACCGCCACCCCTCGCACCTCTCGCTTGCCTAACAGGTCGTAATCCCCTTCTCCAAGCAGACGAAGACACGGCGGGCGCCGCTCCGTCGTGCAGCGGGTGATGAAGGAGGTTGGCGGCGCCGGAACGTTCCCAATCTTGAACAAGGCGAACTACAGCGATTGGTCTTTGGTGATGAAGGTCAAGCTCCAAGCCCGTGGCCTGTGGGAGGCCATGGAATTCGGTGACTGCGACGCTCAAGTAGATCGGATGGCCCTAGAAGCAATTCTGCTCGGGCTTCCTCTCGAGATACAGGCTGCAACAGCCGTGAAGCCATCCGCACAGGAGGCGTGGGAGGCGATCCGGAAGGCGCGCATCGGTGACGAGCGAACGCGCAAGTCCAATGCGCAGGCTGTACGGGCGAAGTACGAGCAACTCTGCTTTCGCGAAGGCGAGGCGGTGGATGACTTTGCCATTCAACTGGAGAGCATCGTGACCCAGTTGGCCGTCCTAGGTGACCCCGAGCCGGATCAAAAGGTAGTTGAAAAATACCTTCGACTGGTACCGAAGACGTTCAGGCAGGTGGCCGTCTCCATTGAGACCCTGCTTGACATCTCCACGCTGACAGTCGACGACATCACTAGTCGACTAAAAGCGGTGGAGAACCGTGACTCCAACACGCCGGATGTTGATGCATCTGGCAAGCTACTGCTTACGGAGGAGCAGTGGCTTGCGCGCTCCAAACAGTCCGGGGAGTCTTCCTCAAAGGCCAAGCCCAAGAATCATCGGCGCGGTCAGAGAGGGAAGAGGAGCGGCGGCAAGGATGTAGGAGAAAAGGACGCACACCGTCCTGATCCCGCACGGGACAAGTGCCACAACTGCGATCGCAAGGGTCACTGGGCTAAGCAGTGCCGCTCACCCAAGCGCGAGCAGGCAAACCTCATGGTGGACTCCGATGATGACGAACCTGCTCTTCATCTTGCCGAGATCGTTGACCTGAACCTGGTTGACGCCGTTGCGCCACTGCATCTTCATGAGACGCGCGCACGAGCGTTCCTCGATGAGACGGATGATATAGAGAAGTTGGAGGGCTGGTACCTCGACACCGGCGCGTCGAACCATATGACGGGGAGGTTGGATGCCTTCTCGAGTCTGGATCAGGCTGTGGTTGGCGACGTGCGCTTCGGTGACGGCTCGGTCATGGAGATCCGCGGCCAGGGCACCGTCATCTTCACTGGGAGAAACGGCGAGCACAAAGCATTCACCGGCGTGTACTATATTCCCCGGCTGAAGAACTCCATTATCTCCATTGGTCAGCTCGACCAGGGAGGCTCCAAGGTGGAGATCGATGATGGTGTAATGCGCATCTGGGATCGGCAGCGGCGACTTCACATCAAGGTGGAACGTGGGTGCACTCGGCTCTACATCCTGCGGCTGGCTATCGCCAAGCCGGTGTGCCTCGCTGCCCGAGCTAGATCGAAAGGAGCTTGGCTCTGGCACGATCGCTATGGGCATCTGAACTTCAACACTCTACGGAGGCTCACGCGCGACGACATGATGCGAGGTCTTCCCAAGCTGGACCACGTCAATCAGCTATGCGAGACCTGTGTCACCACCAAGCATCGGCGTGCTTCATTCCCTGCTAAGGCTAAGTATTGCACTGACCTTCCCCTCAAGCTTGTTCATGGTGACCTCTGCGGCCCTATTTCTCCAGCAACACCAGGTGGAAGAATGTACTTCCTCCTCCTATTCGACGACTTCTCGCGCTTCATGTGGCTGGAGCTCCTCTCCTCGAAGATTGATGGCGAGACCACGATCAAGAGGGTGCAGGCTGGCGCTGAGAACCAAAGTGGTCAACGCCTTCGTGTTCTACGCACCGACAATGGTGGCGAATTCACTTCAGCTGAATTTGCACGCCACTGCGCGGAACAGGGTGTTGAGTGACACTTCACTGCGCCATACACGCCACAACAAAATGGTGTCGTGGAGAGGCGTAATCAGACCGTGCTCACCACAGCACGTGCCCTGCTGAAGCAGAGGAAGGTACCGGCGTTGTACTGGGGGGAGGCCGTCTTGACGGCTGTCTTCCTCCTCAATCGCGCACCGACAAAGGCCCTGGATGGGCTGACTCTGTATGAAGCGTGGACAGGCAAGAAACCTTCGGTCTCCTTCTTACGCACCTTCGGATGTGTGGTATATGCGAAGATCGTGAAGCCTGGAGTGTCCAAGCTCGACGACCGCAGTCGCCCTCTGGTGTTCATTGGCTACGCCAGCGGAACCAAGGCATATAGACTGCTGGATCCTGCTACAGGCAAGGTGATCGTGTCCCGCGATGTGATTTTTGACGAATCCGTTGGCTAGGATTGGGAAGGGAAAACGGACGCCACTGCTGCGCCGGCCACCCATGACTTCTGCGTTGAGCACATCGTGCAACGTGCTCATGAGGATGCGTCGGCTCCCATGAACAGGGGAGCTCGCACACCATCTCCTCTGCTAGCGATGCAAATGCCATCCCCTGCACCGGCAACGCCGACACCTCATGCTGCTATAGACGCACCAGTGCCTCCTGTCTTTGTCACGCCTCCACCAAACGACAAGGATCGGCTGGACGCATACCATGATGACACTCTCGTGCGCTATCGCACGATCAACGACTTGCTCGGTGACACCGAGCCTCCACCAGGCCTTGCAGCTCATGTGGTTGATGTTGAGCTCCATCTTGCTTGCATCGGGGAGCCAGCCACGTTCCAGGAAGCATCCAAGGAAGAAGCATGGCAGGCGGCCATGCGTGAAGAATTGAAGGCAGTAGAGGAGAACAGCACTTGGGAGCTCGTCGATTTGCCGTGTGGTCATCACCCAATCGGTTTGAAATGGGTGTACAAGCTGAAGCGGAATGAGGCCGACGCCATTGTCAAGCACAAAGCGCATCTTGTTGCCAAAGGGTATGTCCAGCAGCCGGGGATTGATTACGAGGACACCTTCGCCCCTGTTGCGCGGCTGGAATCCGTGAGGTTGCTGCTAGCATTGGCTGGTCACCAGGGATGGGCTGTGCATCACATGGACGTCAAGTCCACATTCCTTAATGGGGTGCTTCGGGAGGAGATGTACCTGTCGCAGCCACCGGGATTCGCTGTTGCCGGGGAGGAGAACAAGGTGCTCCAGCTGCACAAGGCTCTCTATGGACTTCGTCAAGCACCACGTGCGTGGAATGCGCGGCTGGATAGCACATTGAAGATGCTCGGTTTCACGCAAAGTGCACACGAGGTTGGTATCTATGGCCGCGGCAGTGGTGGTGCTCGAACACTCGTCGGTGTCTATGTTGATGACTTGGTTATTATGGGCGCCATGGAAAAAGATGTTCTGCACTTCAAGGAGGAGATGAAGTCGGAGTTCAAGATGAGCGATCTTGGACTCCTGTCTTTCTATCTTGGCATTGAGGTGCAACAGACCACTGGCGGCATCACAGCGAGCCAAGGGAGCTATGCGCGGAAGGTGTTGGAGGTGGCAGGGATGTCTAATTACAATCCTGTGCATACCCCAATGGAGGAGAGGCTCAAACTGAGCCGCAACAGCGAGGCAGCGGAGGTCGACGCGACTTTATATCGACAAATCATCGGCTACCTATGTTATTTGGTTCACACCCGGCCGGACATTTTGTTTGCGGTTGGGTATGTGAGCAGGTTCCTGCAGCGTCCTACGGAGGAGCACATGGTCGCCATCAAGCGCATCCTTCGTTACATTGCTGGAACACTGGACTACAGCTGCTGCTATGCGCGCGGTGGCGCTGCAAGGGTGAAGTTGATTGGCTACACCGACTCCAACCTCGCTGGCGATGTTGACATAAGTCGGAGCACATCAGGTGGCATCTTCTTCCTCGGGAGCGGACCAGTGAGCTGGCACTCCTTGAAGCAGCAGGTGGTTGCTCTGTCTTCGTGTGAGGCAGAGTATGTTGCTACAACTTCGGTAGCAACACAGGCTATTTAGCTGGCCCGGCTGCTTAACGATTTCACTGGAGATCAAGCTGAGACAGTCGAGCTAAACATCGACAACATGTCCGCATTGGCGCTGATCAAGAATCCCGTCTTTCATCACAGGAGTAAGCACATCAGGATCAAGTATCACTTTGTGCGGGAAGCATTTGAAGACGGTAGCATCAGTGCCAATTTCATCGGGACACAGGACCAGCTCGCTGACATCTTCACGAAGGCACTTGGGCGAGTCAGATTCCATGAGCTTAGAGCTAGGATTGGAATGGTCCAAAGTAATCAAATGCGCAAGGATTAGGGGGAGATTTGTTGCTATATCCCTGCGCATATGTATCTTATTAGATAGAGTCTCCAGTAGTTAGAGTCTTTAGTCGGTTTGCTAATAGATTAGGCAAGTTTAAATCTTTTTATATCTAAGTTTGATTTCCGGCCAAGTAAAGGCCTTCCTAGTTTGTATTAGGTTCTTATATATATTCGGCCATAGAGCCACAAAAGCTACAGCTCCCACAACACCAAATACCGAGTCCCTGTTTTGGTTCCAACAGGAGCCTCACGGAGAGGCGGCAGGATTCGGTCAACGTGGGATGGGAGGCACATGGATCTCGCAAGAGGAAGGAAGGGAGGAGCTCGTCGGGAAGGGGAGGTGCCTAGAGGGAGGAGCTCGGGGGAGAGGAGAGGGGAGGGTGCTCGTGGGAGAGAGAGAGGAGGAGGAGGAAAAAGGAGCGGCGGTAAGGGAAGCTGGGAGCCAGGGTTTGGATGTCGACCACACTTATATACTCCACTGGGATATGTCATTGCAGACTCGGGTCAAAAATTAGAGTCTGCAATGATGTATAGTATTGTAGACTCTAGTAGAGAAAATGAGTCTGTAATAAATTAGAAACTCGGATCAAGAAGTAGAGTCTGCAATAATCTATAGTATTGCAGACTTGGATCGAAAAGAAGAGTTTGTAAAAGTTTTAGAGACACATTTTGTCAGGAAGAGTCTGACGAAATGTGTCTGCAATGTTATTATATTAAAGTCGTGTCTATACTTTTGCAGACTCTTCATGTCTAATAGAGTCTACAAAACATCATTATTGACGCGTTTCAATATAGAGTCTGTAATATTAGTGTCTTATTAGACACTTTTTTACATAGTGCCTTTTGGCTTCGTGGAATGACCACTTGCATCCTTCCACAAAATCATTCCATATTAAACATTCCATCCAATTCCTAAAAATGAATTGATACTGCTTTCAATTTTTCTATTGCTACAAATGCTACGTGGAATTTTGTTTCAATATGCTCAAATGTGCACAAAACTGCCATGTGGGTGGGACATGTGTAAAAAGAGGTTCTGTCCCCTCGAAAGCACTCCTTGTTGTCAATGGTCGAATGACGGAGCTTCATGATGAGCATCTTTAGGTTTATAGGTATGATCAGATGAGATTATGTAAGATGGTTTTTATCTGTTTGTCCATTCCATTAACTAACATGATATATGTTAGTCCACAACGATACAACTCTACAAGATTTTTCATTCTAATTTTTCTTAGGAACCCGATTTCTCTAAGGGTTTAGTTTGGATCTCTGGAAATAAATCTATTTCCAGGAATTAATTTCTCACGAATTGAATCATCTAGAAATAAAACAACTAGAAAGTGGTTCAATTCAATTATTCTTGTTTGGATATATATAAAATTGAATTCATGAAAATAAAATCAAAATATTGTTTGGATAGCATCAAGAATCAATTGAATACAGATTAGCAGCCGCTGGTGATTAGAAAAAACAAAATCGGATCCAACCATCAGTTGAGTTGCAAAATACTAAATCGCTAGCCACCAGGCTAATCAAGGCCACGCCATGCTTCATCTTCTGCCTACCACGACAAATATAGAGAGAGTGGGGAGGATGAGAAGATACCTGGCGCATTGCGGTCTGCAAGGCGAGACTGAGTTGTATAAAGGGATGTCGACGCAGATTACGGACGGAGGTGTAGGTCATGTGGCTACTTCTGTTGCCGATGGAGGTGGGAGACCAAGATACCTGTTATGCCATTCTTTAGCAAGCTTGTAATTGGGCATGATTGGGGGGGGGGGGGGGGGGGTTGGCAATCATTCACGGTGGCAGCACGGGGCTTCCTCCCTCGCAACAGCGATGTAGTCGACGGAGCTCCCTTCCCACAGAATCAGCAGCTGAGAAACCATGTGGATATGTGCCATGGTTTGCAATATATGTGATGAGTAATTGACTTGAGCGGATTTGGTGTTGAGTTGAAATACGGAAATCTTGGGATTGCATGAGTTTGTGCATGTCATGGTTTTGACTAACTGGAGTTGGTGGAGGTGGTGGTGATATTGCAGGAGATGGGAAATGTTTATGCTTGTCTCATGATGTGTAGGTCATTGGAGTCAACTTGGCGGTCAACGGTGAGAGGATCAGGCACAAGAAGGGGACTTGGGGCCGGACGATCGGAGTGTCGGGTGAAGTCAAGGGTGATCCACATCGTACACGTGGAGAGTCAAGAAGCACAGACGGTTTCGTGGTGGAGCCTCAAAACCGTGATGGTGATGAAGACGGCGTGTTGACCAAGTCAAGGCGAGCGGGATGCCGGTGGAAGTGACAAGGGGGCCTGATGGACAGGGACTGGGAGAGACTTGCCGGTGGTCAGGATCACGGGACAAGGTGACACGCATCAACATCGAGAAGTCGTGCTTTGAGAAGCGTGCAAGGCGGTTTCCTGGTTTGGGCCTCAAAACCGGTGGAGGTGGTTGGTGGTGCACGTGGCACCAGCGCGAAGCTTGCATCGAGGCGAAGCAAAGATGTGAAGGGCCCGATGGCATTCGGGTGAAGGAAAAAGAGATGGACAAGTTTGCCCCCGGTGATAGGTGGGTATGTTATGTAGGTCAAGGGTAGAGTGGTCATGTGGACAATAGACCCTAGGCCTATATAAGGAGAGGTGTGGCTAGTGGGAGAGGTGTCTCTCTTCCCATTAGCCTTGTGTTAGGACTCTATTCAAAGTGCTAGGAGAGGACTTCATGTTTGAGAGGAGAGTAGTGGGTGTGTGAGAGACATCTCTTGCTCTTCCAAATATTGGGAGGAAGAGGGTGGCTTTCTAGCCTTGTATCTATGAATCTTGTAAGCACCTTTCTATGATATGACGTGCTCAAGATTTCCCTCTTCACTTGAATCCCGAAATTCCCTTTTTTCTATTTTCGGAAGCATTTTTATGGTGATTTTTTATCTCACTTTTGGACGAGTTTTTGGCCCGGATTTCTTGAGAAACTTGTTTCTAGGATGATCTAGGATAATCCTCTATGGATCCTTGATGGAATATTAGCTCTAGCATCTTCGATTTGAAGGATTTTTCAAGTTTCCCCTTTTTGGTGTTCTTAGCACAAGATCTGAAATTCGTGATGATTTCTTGAGCCAATTGAGTTGATCTCCTAGGATTAGGGTCATGACGTGAAGAGGATTCACTGGTCCAAAAATTGCATCATTTCGAGTTCGTTTGATTGAGTTTTGGAGAAGATTCGAGAAGATCCCGAGAGATTTTCTGTTCTGTCGGGGGTCGACCGGCACTGCCGATGACCAGGACCGACACTGCCGATTGGTCCAGTCTGTAGGTTTCAGTGTGACAGCATCCCGCACCGGCACTGCCGATAGGTGGGACCGGCACTGCCGATGACGCGCACCAGCACTGCCGATAGGCGTGACTGGTACTGCCGATGCCCACCGGCACTACCGATGGCAGGGATCGGCACTGCCGATGGGAGTTCAGTTCTGAACTGTTGAGGATTGCTTCTTTCCTTTTTGTTTCCGCTGTGGTTCTTTAGAGTGGTTGATCACTTCTAGGGCTAGTACACCACAAGTTTGTGTATGTAGTCTTGGTGATCGATTTGGAGGTTGGCTTGGGTTGTTTTTGGGATATAGGCCAAGTTCTCTTGGAGAATTTTATTTGGCTCCCATTCACCCCCCCTCTGGTGACCTTCTCAGTCCTTCAGCAGCGTAGGTAGATCATGCCACGGGTTGAGAACGACGGTGGTGTGGGGCTTCCTCCCGCGTTGCAGCAACGCAGCTGGCGGAGCTCCATGGAGGCAGTAGCATGGTCTCGCGGAGCTCCTTTCCTGCAAAAGTGGTGGCGCGGGTCTCCCATAGTGGCGGTAGTGTGGTGGCATCATTGAGTCGAGGACAAAGGACAGGACAAGTAGGGGAGACGGAGAGATTCCAAGCATTTTGGGTCTTTTGTTTGGGAAAGGGTAAAGAGTTGGGTTGGTGAAGGACCGAGAAGGCGACCAGAGGGGGGTGAATGGGAGCCAATTAAAATTCTTCTCAAGAACTTGGCCTATATCTCAATTATGACCCAAGCCAACCTAAAAACTGATCACCAAGACTATACACACCAATTTGTGATGTGCTACCCTTAGGAGTGATCAACAACAGCAGTGGAAAACAGTGGAAACAAAAGAGTACTAAGAAAACTCGAAATAGTCAAGAAACACACATAAGTCAGACCTCTCTGGACTTCCATCGATAGTGTCGGTTAGGTCCATCGGCAGTGCCGGTTAGGTCCATCGGCAGTGCCGGTTGGGACCATCGGCAGCGTCGGTCACACCAATCGGCAGTGCCAGTGCGGGGTTCTCAGGACGTAGAAAAGGAGCGCATTGGCAGTGCTGGTGCGAAGTTCAGTTTTGAGTCTCTGGAATGTCGCTGTGAGTTCAGCCTACTGGCAGTGCCGGTCCAGCCATCAGTAGTCCCGATCGACACTTTCCATAACCAAAACTATGCTCAAAACTTGGCAAGGAAATTACCAAAACCTAACCAAACAAACTCCAAAAATCACGAAACTTGGATAGCAGTTGTCTCATGGTAGGACGTCCCTTCTCCAAGTGGAATCACACAAAAAGCTCAAGAATTCATCATAAATTTGAGGTTTTACCGAAAGCTCTAGGGTTTGAATGTTCTTGAGGAAATCCATGAAATCTAAGGTGCTCTTGCCGTATAATTGATCAAGGGTCCAGAGAGGAATGTTTAGGCATGTCCTAGCACCAAGATCCCTCAACAAATTCATACCAATACCCACTCAAAAACGAGATCAAAAATCCCCACGAAAATAGCTCCAAAAATAGAGAAAAAGAGAAATTCAGGATTTAGGGAGAGAGGAAGATCTTGAGCACAAAAAAAACTAGATTCTATCTAAGCTAGTCAATCTTTCTGCTTAGCTTGCATAGCTCTTGGTGTTTATGCCTTGCCATCTATTTTTTATCGTTGTATGGTTATGAGTTATTACTTTTACACTTCATGGCTCTATGTCTATGATTAGCAAAGTTAAATGCTTGTTTGCATAATTATTGAAGCTCCTTAGGTTTGCATTTTCATGCATTGCATGTTTGCTTGTTCTTTTACCTCTTTGATGAGTTCATTGCCAAAGGGGGAGAAAATTTTGGGTAATGTGCAAATACTAAGAAACTTAAAATGATCCATTTTGTATTACATGAGACCTACCACAAGTTGAGGGGGAGCATATCATGATCTTGAGCGTTTGCTTGTGCTTTTTATATTCTTTGTGTCTCAAGTCGCTTTATTTGCCAACTCTTGGTTTTGTGATCCCTACTTTGCTAGATGGCTTGTTTTCACCTTTTCTTTGGGTTTTGGCCATTTGGATGAGCTTATTTGGTTTCACATTTCAATCTCTAATCTTTGTGCATTTGAGGTTGTCAATGTACTCATCAAGGAGAGATTGAGAAACCATGTGGATATGTGCCATGGTTTGCAATATATGTGATGAGTAATTGACTTGAGCGGATTTGGTGTTGAGTTGAAATGCGGAAATCTTGGGATTGCATGAGTTTGTGCATGTCATGGTTTTGACTAACTGGAGTTGGTGGAGGTGCTGGTGATATTGCAGGAGATGGGAAATGTTTATGCTTGTCTCATGATGTGTAGGTCATTGGAGTCAACTTGGCGGTCAACGGTGAGAGGATCAGGCACAAGAAGGGGACTTGGGGCCGGACGATCGGAGTGTCGGGTGAAGTCAAGGGTGATCCACATCGTACACGTGGAGAGTCAAGAAGCACAGACGGTTTCGTGGTGGAGCCTCAAAACCGTGATGGTGATGAAGACGGCGTGTTGACCAAGTCAAGGCGAGCGGGATGCCGGTGGAAGTGACAAGGGGGCCCGATGGACAGGGACTGGGAGAGACTTGCTAGTGGTCAGGATCACGGGACAAGGTGACATGCGTCGACATTGAGAAGTCGCGCTTTAAAAAGCATGCAAGGCGGTTTCCCGGTTTGGGCCTCAAAACCGGTGGAGGCGATTGGAGGTGCACGTGGCACCAGCGCGAAGCTTGCATCGAGGCGAAGCAAAGATGTGAAGGGCCCGATGGCATTCGGGTGAAGGAAAAAGAGATGGACAAGTTTGCCCCCGGAGGTAGGTGGCAATGTTATGTAGGTCAAGGATAGTGTGGTCTTTTGGACAATAGGACCCTAGGCCTATATAAGGAGAGGTGTGGCTGGTGGGAGAGGGGTCTCTTCCCATTAGCCTTGTGTTAGGTGTTCATTTCAAAGTGCTAAGAGAGGTCTTCATGTAATAGAGGAGAGGAGAAGGTGTGTGAGAGACATCTCTTGCTCTTCCAAATAGTGGAAGGAAGAGGGTGGCTTCCTAGCCATGAATCCATGTATCTTGACTTCATGAATCAATGATATGAGATTCAAATTCATGCTCAAGCTCTTCCTCTCTCCCTAAATCCCGAATTTCTCTTTTTCCCTATTTTCGGAGCTATTTTCATGGTGATTTTCGATCTCGATTTTGAGTGAGTTTTGGGATGGATTTTGTGGGGGATCTTGGTGCTATGATGTGCTAGAACAACCCTATATAGGTCCTTGACCGAATCAAAGGAACGAGCACCTTCGATTTCAACATTTTCTCAAGTTTCCCCTTTTCGGTGTTCTTGGCACAAGATCTAAAATTCATGATGATTCCTTGTGCTTTTTGAGTGTATATCTTTAGAGGAGTGTCGTGATGTATTGAGGATGATCTGGTCCAAATTTCGTAATTTTTGGAGTTTGTTTGATAAGGTTTTGGCAATTTTCTTTCCCGAATGGAGCTGTTATTTTGCCCAGGATAGAACTTCAGTCGCCATGATGGAACTTCCGTCAAGAACCACGGAACTTCCGTGAGTGACAGTTCTCCTGTCGCCCGGAACTTCCGTGATTGATAGAACTTCCGTTGGGAACTTCAGAACTTCCATCGGACACCACGGAACTTCCGTCAAGCTCAGTTTTATGATTTCTCGGATCTTCCTTGTTTCCCTTTTTGTTCCTCTTGTGCTTCCGCTATGTGTCCTATTGGTTCAAATCATTCCTAGGGTTAGCACATAACAAGTTGGTGTGTGTAATCTTGGTGATTTGGTTAGAGGTTGGGTTGGGTAGTAATTGGGATACAGACCAAGTTCTTGAGAAGAATTTTAATTGGCTCCCATTCACCCCACCCGCTGGTTGCCTTCTCGGTCCTTCAATTGGTATTAGAGCCGGTGTAATCACTAGTTGACCTTCACCAGTTTTGGTGATCCGAAGGTGATGTGGAGAAGTGTGTGGTCAAGCTCTAGATGTTCGATGGAGAGTACTTCCCCTACTGGAAGTCGCGGACCAAGGATTTTCTACTGAGTCAAGGATGTGCTATCTGGGACATCGTTGAGCAAGAATACAACATACCTGCCGACCTCAACACCGCTCCAGTAGGTGAGTTGAACAGGTATGAAAATAACTCTAAAGCTTTCAATATTCTGCTCTCTACACTTGGTAGGAGTGAACATGATCGCATTGCACACCTTGACACTGCTCATGCTATTTGGGATAAGCTTTTCACGTACCACGAGGGTACCAATCAAGTCAAGTCTATGCGTTAATATTCTTACAATAGACAATACCAAACCTTTGCACAAAAACCTGGCGAGTCACTAGATGACACCTTTCGTAGGTTTGACACAATTGTGTGCAACTTGCGGGTTTGTGGTAACCTTGTGTACAATGATAATGATAGAGCTAAGCAACTATTGTACTCACTTGATGAAAATGTTTGGGGGGTTAAAATTGCTGCTCTAGAAGAAACTACTGACTTCAATACCTTGAACTGTGAGCAACTGTATAGCAAGCTGAAATCTCATAAACTGTCTAGGAAATCTCGTCCTAATCATGTTAATCCTGCTTCTAGCATGGCTTTGCTTTCTAGCTCTCAGAAGGGTAGTCATAGTGATGCTTCTTATGGAACTAACCCCTCACTTGACAAGTCTTCTTTGCAGTTTGCTTTATCTTCTTTTGTTGCACCTTTCGATGAACAGATGGAGTGCATTTCTGACGAGGAGTTGTCCTTGCTCAAAAGAAAGTTCAGGAAGTTCCACAACAACCAGAAGGAGAGAAGAGGAGGTGGTTCAAGAACCTTCTTTGAGTGCGGTGACCCAGGACACTTCATTGCTGATTGTCCCAAGAAGAAGAAGAAGGCCGGGTACCGCGACAACAACACTGAAGATTTGAAGTAGGAGAAGAACTGCTTCTACAAGAAGGGCAAGAACTCCAAGAAGTTTGCCAAGGCCATTGCACGCGCCTGCTTTGCCGCCTTGAGCGATGTTGACCTCACATCAAGCGAAGGCCTTACAAGCTCGGAGGAGGAGGCTGAAAATCCTTGAGTTAAGAGGAAGGATGACTTCACCGGGCTTTGCTTCATGGCAAAGAACGACCACAACACCGACTCTAGATCTGATTCTAACACAAGCAAGGTAACTCCCACTCTTGATGAGCTCTCTTCTAAACTTGATCATTTGTGCGATGTTCTACTCTTGCAAGATGATAAGCTTCACAGCGCTGTTCATGAGAGTAGAGAGCTTAAGTCTAAGTTGGAGAGTGTTGAGTATGAGATCACTTCGCTTAGGTCTAAGCTTGCGAAAGATGACATGGTTGTAGAGTGTGAGTCTTGTCAAGTTGTGATGAATGACCTTGCACAGAGGGAGAGTGTGCATGCTCAAGTTGCTAGTCAGCTTGAGAGTGCCCTCAAAGAGCTTGATGAATTCAAAGCTAGACCAACTCTTTTGAGTGCATGTCAGAAGTGCCCCAAGCTCACAAGTGAGTTGGAAGCTCAAACCCTCAAAGTCAAAGAGCTCGAGTCCAAGCTGCTCATTGAGACTCGCTCTAAGGTCCTTCCACCATCATATGAAGTGTGTGTCTCTCTTAAGGACAAGCTTATAATCACTAGGGAGAAAAACAAAGTTCTAGTTCAAGAAAATGAATATCTTAATTCTAGGCTCCAAAGAACCCTAGTGAGTGAGGAGAAGATTGAGAGTGACCTTGCAAGAGTCAAAGAGAGTGCTAATAGGTCAACCTACAACTTGGGTTTGGGATTTGAGAGGGTTGACAAAGAGAGTGAAAATGTGGGTATGTTTGTGCCTAGCTCTAGCTACATGGATGAGAAACAATCCATCAAGCCCACTGACACATACTATCCACCAAACCCCAAACCTTCCTTCAACCCAAAGCAAACAGAGAAGTCAAAACCTAAACCTCCTGTGCAAACAAAGTCTAAACATGAGAGTGTCTACATTTGCATGTTCTGTAGTCGTAAGGGTAACTTGGATGAGTACTGTTATAGACGTAAGAGGATTGAGAGGATGCAAGCTGAGTTAACTACGAATGTGCATCATGATGATTTTGATGGTTTTCAACATCGCTCTTTTTCTCGTGCCTATCGTGGACAGGGTCATTCTTCATATGGCTTTGATTCATAAAATAGAGGCTTTGCACAGCAGCGCTTTGGTGTCCCATATTTTCCCCATCATATTGAGCGTTGCTCGCATGGATTTGGTTTTCTCACAGATGGTTTCTATCCTCACAACCAAAGGTTTGAGTCGAGACGCTTTGACAGGCCATGTTTTCCCCATCGTGGTTCTCGTCCCATGCATTCAAATGATAATGTGTAAATAACTGTGATGAATACTACCGATCGTATGGTGAAGTGCTAGATTCCCGAACGCTTTTTGACTAACCCCAACACTGAGCCATCGAATTTTCCTTCTCGTTATTTGTAGGCAGCAGGTGGAGGCCTGGAGAACAACTCGTTGATGGACTCCGGGTGTTCGCGCCACATGACCAGAGATGCAAAGTGGTTCTCTAGCCTCACTTCCTTGAAGCACCGGGAGTATGTGACATTTGGAGATGACAAGAGAGGGAGAGAAAAGGCAAGAAGCGTGGTAAAGGTAAATGAAAAATTCTCTCTCAAGGATGTTGGTTTGGTTGAGCATCTCAAGTACAATCTCCTATCTGTTTCTCAGCTGCTTGATGTTGGTTTGGAAGTGTGCTTTAAGAAAAATGCTTCTTGTGTTCTTGATTCGAATGGCTCTTTGGTTTAAGGGATTTCTAGCATTGGAAAAGTTTTTCATGCTGATTTTGCTGGTTCTCCTGGCTCTCACAAGTGCTTGTTTGTTCAATCTTCTTCTAAGCTCTGGAAATGGCATAGGAGACTAGGTCACATGAGCTTTGGCTTGTTATGTCGCTTGAGTGTCCTAGGTTTGATCCGAGGATTGCCTAAGCTCAAATATGATAAGGATTTGGTTTGTGTTCCTTGTCGTCATGGGAAAATGATTGTCACTTCTCATCCACCAATTAATTTGGTGATGACTGAAGAGTTGCTTCACATGGACACTGTTGGTCCTTCTCGGGTTCGTATGGCGGATGGGAAGTGGTATGTTCTTATGATTGTTGACGACTATTCTCGCTACTCTTGGGTTTACTTTCTTGAGAGCAAGGATGAAGTGTTTCATCACTTTTGGATCTTAGCTTTGAGGTTGTTCAAGGAACTCCCTGGTGCATTACGAGCAATTCAAAGTGATAATGGCACCGAGTTCAAGAACTCCTCCTTTGATGCTTTCTGTCTTGAGCATGGTATTGAGCATTAGTTTTTAGCACCTCATGTTCCCCAGTAGAATGGTGTGGTCAAAAGAAAGAAGAGAACCTTGGTGGAAATGGCCCGGACGATGCTCGATGAGCATAGGACTCCGAGGCGGTTCTGGGCTGAGGCCATTAGCATTGCTTGATATGTTTCCAATTGGATTTTCTTGCGCTCATTCTTAATGTGACCTTCTACGAGCTACGTTTTGGGAGGAAGCCATCTGTTTCTTATTTGCATGCCTTTGGTTGCAAATGCTTCATTCTCAAGCGTGGTAATCTTGATAAGTTTGAGTCTAGATCTTCCGATGGCATCTATTTTGGCTCCACCCATCATGGCCATTCCTACAAAGTTTTGAATTTGGAAACTAACACCATCGTAGAGTCATGCGATGTTGAATCAAACTTTTGTGCAAGCAATATGATTGAGACTGTAGGTACCAAGGAGATGGAGGAGAGCATCTTTGTAGAAGAGGACCTACAGGGCTTGGATGATGACAATGATGAGTCATTCCGTCCCACATCCGAGCTTGTTCCTGCTGCCACCACCACTCTAGCAGAGGGTCCAGAAGCTTCTACATCTACTTCAGCAGCTATCGAGCGAGCTCCAGCTATGGTTGAGGGGGAGGTACGCTATGAGAGAGAGGCTCCTCACCACATTCAGCGTTAACATCCACCTCAATAGATGATCGGTAATCTCTATGAGAGGAGAACAAGGTCAAGGTCTGCACATCTCGCTTGCTTTACCAATTCTCTTTTTGTTGCCACCTTTGAACCCCGTGATATTGGACACGCACTATCTGATCAACATTGGGTTAATGCCATGCATGAGGAGTTGGAAAATTCTGGTAGAAACAAAGTAAGGACCCTAGTAGAGCCTCCTATTGGTGTCAATGTCATAGGAACCAAATGGGTGTTTAAAAACAAGTATGGGGAAGATGGTGAGGTTGTTAGAAACAAGGCTAGGCTTGTTGCTCAGGGTTTCAGTCAAGTGGAGTGATTAGACTATGAGGAAACCTTTGCTCCTGTTGCACGCTTAGAAGCCATTAGGATTTTGCTTGCATTTGCTGCCTCTAAGAGCAGCAGACTTTATCAACTGGATGTCAAGAGTGCTTTCCTCAATGGTTTGATAGAGGAAGAGGTTTATGCAAAACAACCACTTGGCTTTGAGCACCACAAATACCCAAACCATGTGTACAAGCTTCAGAAGGCGTTGTATGGCCTAAAGCAAGCACCTAGGGCATGGTATGATAGGCTTAAGAAGCGCGGGTATGTCATGGGGTGTGTTAACAAAACCTTGTTCACTCTCAAGCATGGCAATGACTTTCTAATGGTTTAGATTTACATGGATGATATCATCTTTGGTGGTTCCTCTCATGCTCTTGTGTTCAGATTTTAGGAAGCCATGGAAAGTGAATTTCAGATGTCAATGATGGACGAGCTCACCTTCTTTCTTGGACTTCAAATCAAGCAGTGCAAGCAAGGCACCTTCGTACATCAAGCCAAGTACACGAAGGATCTTCTGAAGAAGTTTGACATGGTCAATGTGAAGCCGTTGTCTACTCCAATGTCCACTACAACGGCACTTGACCCTAATGAAGACTATGAAGCGGTGGACCAAAGGAAGTATAGGAGCTTGATTGGCTCCCTCTTGTACCTGACGGCGACAAGACCCGACATACACTTTCTGGTGTGTCTTTGTGCTCGCTTTCAAACTTCCCCAAGGGTGACTCATCACAAGGCTATCAAGCGCATCTTCAGGTATCTCAAATACACCCTTGAGTTCAGTCTTTGGTACTCTACATCTTCATCTCTTGATCTCATTGGGTATTCAGATATCTCAAATACACCCTTGAGTTCGATCTTTGGTACTCTACATCTTCATCTCTTGATCTCATTGGGTATTCAGGTATCTCAAATACACCCTTGAGTTCGGTCTTTGGTACTCTACATCTTCATCTCTTGATCTTATTGGGTATTCAGGTATCTCAAATACACCCTTGAGTTTGGTCTTTGCCGCTAGCTGTTGTCACAAATCCTATGGGTTATATCTACCATGAGAGACTATGGGTTAACCTTTAAGAGTGTTCCACTCATATGTGAAAACTCCAGTGCCATATGCTTAGCCAAAAACTCAATCCAACATGGTAAGGTCATTGCCATGCTTGAGAGTGAACAAAGTTTTGTCAACACACCCCATGACATACCCGCACTCTAGCAAGAAGGTCTTTAGCCTAGCATACCATGCCCTGGGTACTTGCTTTAGCCCGTACAAAGCCTTCAGAAGCTTGTACACATGGTTTGGGTATTTGTGGTGCTCAAAGCCAGGTGGTTATTTTACATAAACCTCTTCCTCTATGTAACCATTTAGGAAAGCACTCTTGATATCCATTTGATAGTCTAATGCCCTTAGAGGCAGCAAATGCAAGCAAGATCCTAATGGCTTCTATGCGTGCAACAGGAGCAAAGATTTCCCCATAGTCTAAGCCCTCCACTTCACTGAAACCCTGGGCAACAAGCCTAGCCTTGTTTCTAACAACCTCACCGTCTTGCCCATGCTTGTTTTTAAACACCCATTTGGTTTCTATGACATTGACACCAATAGGGGCCTCTACTAGGGTCCATACTTTGTTTCTCTCAAAGTTCTTCAACTCCTCATGTATGGCATTAACCCAATGTTCATCAAATAGTGCGTGTCCAACATTACAGGGTTCAAAGTTGGCAACAAAGAGAGAATTGGTAAAGCAAGCGAGATGTGCAGATCTTTACCTTGTTGTCCTCTCATAGAGATTACCAATCATCTGTTGAGGTGGATGTTGATGCTGAATATAGTGAGGTGCCTCTCTCTCAGAGCGTACCTCCCCCTCAACCACAGTTGGAGCTCACTCAGCAGCTACTGAAGTAGATGTAGAAGCTTCTAGACCCTCTGCTGGAGTGGTGGAATCAGCAGGAACAAGCTCGGATGTGGGATGGAATGACTCATCATCATCATCATCCAAGCTCTGTAGGTCCTCTTCTACAAAGATGCTCTCCTCCATCTCCTTGGTACCTACAGTCTCAATCACATTGCTTGCACAAGAGTTTGATTCATCAAAGATTACATCGCAAGACTCTATGATGGTGTTAATTTCCAAATTCAAAACTTTGTAGGAATGGTCATGATGGGTGTAGCCAAAAAAGATGCCATCACAAGATCTAGACTCAGACTTATCAAGATTACCACGCTTGAGAATGAAGCACTTGCAAACAAAGGCGCGCAAATGAGAAACAGATGACTTCCTCCCAAAACGTAGCTCATAGGAGGTCACATTAAGAATTGAGCGCAAGAAAATCCGATTGGAAACATATCAAGAAGTGCTAATGGCCTCAGCCCAGAACCGCCTCAGAGTCTTATGCTCATCGAGCATCGTCCGGGCCACTTCCACCAAGGTTCTGTTCTTTCTTTCGATCACACCATTCTGCTGGGGAACACGAGGTGCTAAAAACTGATGCTCAATACCATGCTCAAGACAGAAAGCATCAAAGGAGGAGTTCTTAAACTCAGTGCCATTATCACTTTGGATTGCTCGTAATGCACTAGGGAGTTCCTTAAAAACCTCAAATCTAAGCTCCAAAAGTGATAAAACACTTTATCCTTGCTCTCAAGAAAGTAAACCCAAGAGTAGCGAGAGTAGTCGTCAACAATCACAAGAACATACCACTTCCTACCCATCGAACGAACCCGAGAAGGACTAATAGTGTCCATATGAAGCAACTCTTCAGGGCGTTCAGTCATCACCAAATTAATTGGTGGATGAGAAGCGGCAATCATTTTCCGATGATGACAAGGAGCACAAACCAAATTCTTGTCAAACTTGAGCTTAGGCAATCCTCGGATCAAGCCTAGGCCACTCAAGCGACATAAGAAATCAAAGCTCATGTGACCTAGTCTCCTATGCCATTTTCAGAGATGAGAAGAAGATTGAGCAAACAAGCACTTGTGAGAACCAGGAGAACCAGCAAAATCAGCCTGAAAAACTTTCTCAATGCTAGAAACTCCACAAACCAAAGAGCCATTCAAATCAAGAACACAAGAAGCATTTTTCTTAAAGTGCACTTCCAAACCAACATCAAGCAACTGAAAAACAGAGAGCAGATTGTACTTGAAATGCTCAACCAAACCAACATCCTTGAGAGTAAATTTCTCATTTACCTTTACCGCGGCTCTTGCCTTCACTCTCCCTGTCTTGTCATCTCCAAAAGTCACATACTCCTGGCATTTCAAGGGAGTGAGGCTGGAGAACCACTTTGCATCTCCGGTCATGTGACACGAACACCCGAAGTTCATCAACCATTTGTTCTCCAGGCCTCCACCTGCTACCTACAAAGAACGAGAAGAAAAAGTCGATGGCTCAGTGCTGGGGTTAGTCAAAAAGTATTTGGAAACCAAGCACTTCACCATACGACCGGTAGTAGTCATCACAGTTCTTTACACATTATCATTTGAACGTATGGGATGAAAACCACGATGGGGAAAACATGGCATGTCAAAGCGTGTCAACTCAAACCAAAGTTTGTGAGAATAGAAATCATCTATATGAAAGCCAAATCCACACGAGCGACGCTCACCACAATGGGGAAAACGTGGGGTGTCAAAGCGCTGCTGCGCAAAACCTCTGTTTTGTGAATCAAAACCATATAAAGAATGACCCTGTCCATGAAAGGCACGAGAAAAAGAGCGAGGCTGAAAACCATCAAAATCATCATGATGCACATTCCTAGTTAACTTAGCTTGCATCCTCTTAATCTTCTTATGCCTATAACAGTACTCATCCAAGTGACCCTTACGACCACAGAACGTTCAAATGTAGATACTCATGTTTAGACTTTGTTTGCATAGGAGGTTTGGGTTTTGACTTCTCTATTTGCTTTGGATTGAAGGAAGGTTTGGGATTTAGTGGAAAGTATGTGTCAGTGGGTTTGATGGATTATTCCTCATCCTTGTAGCTAGAGTTAGGCACAAACTTACCCACAGTTTCGCTCTTTTTGTCAACTCTCTCAAATCCCAAACCCAAGTTGTAGGTTGACTTATTAGCACTTTCTTTGACTCTTGCGAGGTCACTCTCAATCTTCTCCTCACTCACTAGGGTCCTTTGGAACCTAGAAACAAGATAGTTATTTTCTTGAACTAGAACTTTGTTTTCCTCCCTAGTGATTACTAGCTTGTCCTTAAGAGAGACACATACTTCACATGATGGTGGAGGACCTTAGAGCGAGTCTCAATGAGCAGCTTGGACTCAACCTCTCTGACTTTGAGAGTTTGAGCTTCCAACTCATTGGTGAGTTTGGGACACTTCTAACATGCATCCAAAAGAGTTGGTCTAGCTTTGAATTCAAAAAGCTCCTTGAGGATACTCTCAAGATGACTGGCAACTTGAGCATGCACACTCGTCACAACCTGACAAGACTCACACTCTACAGTCATGTCATCTTTAGCAAGCTTAGACCTAAGCGAAATGATCTCATACTCAGCACTCTCCAACTTAGACTTAACCTCTCTACTCTCACGAACAGCGCTGTGAAGCTTATCATCTTGGAAGGGCAGAACATCGCGCAAATGATCAAGTTCAGAAGAAAGATCATCAAGAGTGGGAGGTACCTCGCTTGTGTCGGAGTCGGATCCAGAGTCGGTGTTTGTTGGTCGTTACTACGCACCCACTTATATACCGTAAGAGAAAGGTGTACAGTTGTAGCACTTTTTCCCTTAGAGTATTCCAAGGTATTATCGAACCATTGAGACCTTAGGGATAATTAAACAAAGTTAATAGTAAAAGATCTAATCAAGGCTACTGTCAAGTTCAGGTTGTATAAAAGGGAGACTGGCCAGCGCAAAGATGTGCCAGACAGCAATTCTATCGTTGCATCGATCGGCGCAGGGTTGAGTCGGTCGGCACTATTGCGGATCTAAGTTGTTGAGCCGATCGGCGCAGGTGTTGATCCGATCGGCACTCCAGCGAAGTTGAACTAGAGTGCAAGTCAAAGCCAAAGCTAAAACTATTCGGTGAGTAGCCAGATATCTACTAGTGAGATCGTAACTAGATAGTCTAATTAAACAGTATCATAATGGATAATTATATGAATCAATGAAAACCTATAATGAATAAGACCACCCTGCTTTCCGAGCGACTCCCGATTTATCGCTACAGAGAGGGAACCCTTAATCACACGAGTATCTTACCCTACTCAACTATCCAATAGTGTTGCGCAGGTTTAGTGCTGTCACCGCTAAACCACACTACCGGTATTATCAAGCAACCATAATCAATACAATGTCTGAATACTATCCTAATCACCACGATTAAGACAATATCAACTTACTTAGCCTAGAACTAAGCAATGAGAATAAGCACATACATGATTATAGAATCAAGATAGACAAATCACCAAAACCATCATCAACATATTCAATCATCCTTGAGATACATAGAGTAAGATTCATCACCGTCGAGATGGCCTACCTTGACGGATCAACTCTTACACCAATGGTTCTTGAAACTCAACTAGAGATCTATTCTAACGGGGCAAGCCCCGGTGGCTCTAACTCACGAATCTATTGTCCCTCTATTGCCTCCTCCTCGGGGTCCTAATCGTGGCTAGGGGTTACAAGTATATATAGGGGTTCTACTCGTGAATGACTCGATTTCTAGCAAATAAGTCGGTTGCGTCGATTGACGCAGGATTGCGTTGATCGGCGCAAGCCGTGTTCTCTCTGGTTTCTTCTCCGAGTCGGTTCCTCTGTCTTTCACAGCTACCATGTGGACCTTTTTCTTCGAGATAAAGTCTTGTACCGCACATTGAGATCTTGAAGTTCCATAAATCTTCTAAATAAATATCTTCAAGTGTCTTGCGCAGATAAACTTCCATAAACATCAGATAAACTTCCATCGGAATGGGCCTCGGTCACTTATGTGGGCCAAAGTACCCTTACGCCGATCGGCTCATGGGCTGGCGCCGATCGACGCACTGGGCTTCTTCAGTGCTTTTTGTCGATCTAGACTCCTGTATTGTCCAGCATCACTTTAATAGCCAATTTTACATGTTTCTACAACAAAGCTCTAAAACAACACATATACAAATATATAGGTAATATCATAGGTAAATAACCTAAATTAGTATCAATTATACTCTAATTGGGGTGATATTCATATATAAAAGGAGCACTTAGGAAGTACCAACAATGTCGTGGTCGTTCTTTGCCATGAAGCAAAGCCCAGTGAAGTTGTACTTCCTCTTGACTCGGGCTTTTCAATCTCCTCCTCCGAGCTTATAAGGCCTTCGCTTGATGTGAGATCGATATCGCTCAAGGCGGCAACACAAGCGCGTGTAATGCTCTTGGCGAACTTTTTGGAGTTCTTGCCCTTCTTGTAGAAGCGATTTTTCTTCTACTTGAAGTCTTCAGTATTGTTGTCGCGGTACCCGACTTTTTTTTTTGGGATAATCAACAATGAAGTATCATGGGTCACCGCACTCGAAACAGGTTCTTGAACCACCTCCTCTTCTCTCCTTTCGGTTGCTGTGAAACTTCCTGAACTTCCTTGTGAGCAAGGACAACTTCTCGTCAGGAATGCACTCCATCTATTCATCGGAAGTTGCAATAAAAGACAGAATAAACTACAAAGAAGACTTGTGAAGTGAGGGGTTAGTTTCATAAGAAGCATCACTGTGATCACCCTTCTGAGAGCTAGAAAGCAAAGTCATGTTAGAAGCAGGATTAACATGATTAGAATGAGATTTTCTAGACAGTTGATAAGAATTCAGCTTGCTATACAGTTGCTCACAGTTTAAGGTGTTGAAGTCAGCAGTTTCTTCTAGAGCAGCAATTTTAATTCCCCAAATATTTTTATCAAATGAGTACAACAGTTGCTTAGCTCTATCATTATCATTGTACACAAGGTTATCACAAGCCTGCAAGTTGCACATAATTGCCTTAAACCTATGAAAGGTGTCATCTAGTGACTCGTCAATTTTTTTTCAAAGATTTGGTACTGTCTATTGTAAGAATTCTTACGCATAGACTTGACTTGATTGGTACCCTCGTGGTACGTGCAACTATTATCCCAAATTGCATGAGCAGTGTTAAGGTGTGCATCATGATCATGTTCACTCCTACCAAGTGCAAACAGCAGAATATTGATAGCTTTGGAGTTATTTTCATACATGTTCAACTCACCTACAGGAGTATTGAGGTCGGTAGGTATGTTGTATTCTTACTCGACGATGTCCCAGATAACACATCCTTGACTCAGTAGAAAAGCCTTGGTCCACGGCTTTTAGTAGGGGAAGTCCTCTCCATCAAACATCCAGAGCTTGACCGTATGCTTCTCCATGTCGCTTTCGGATTATAAACATCCAGAGTCAACTAGTGATCACACCGGCTCTGATACCACTTGAAATGAGGCTAAGTTATACAATTGAATTCGATGGATTGTCAAACATGCCGACTCTTGGGATTTGTTTCAATTCAGTTTGATTTGGGAGAACGAAATGAGTACTATATGAATTTTTTCTTTTTTCCTAAAAACACGCATAGACAAATTGAAACCCACTCCTTTTTGGAAGAAGATGGTTTCATCTTTTGCGTTCTCCATCCAACGAAATCACTGTTCAACCAGCAAACAAAGCATTTTGCAAACCACGCCGCCGCCGGCTCTGGTATTGCCTTGGCCCCAAACGCCAACACACATTCCTTCCCTCCCCACAAAACCCTCCCACAAATCTCTCCCTCACGCTCCTCCGCCAGCCTCTCTCTCCTCCTTTTCCCCCTTCCCTTCGCTGCTCCGCTCTCCTCTCCTCTGCTCCGCCTCGGAATTCGCGCACATCCCTCTGCGCGTCCTCCTCCTCCGCCCCGGGAGCAAAGCAGCGGGGAAGGAAGGGTTGAGGCGGCGGTGGTGGCGACGGCGAAGGGGAGGAAGAGGAGCGAGGACTAGGAAGAGGCCGGAAGAGAGGAATGGCGGCGGCTAGGGTTTCGATCCCGGCGGCGATGCGGCGGATGATCCAGGACATCAAGGAGATCGCGGGGGGCCACGCCGACGAGGAGGTCTACGCCGTGCTCTGCGAGTGCGACATGGACCCCAACGAGGCCGCCCAGAGGCTGCTCAGCCGAGGTACCGCCTCTATCCACTCTTTTCTCATCCAGATTCGCTAGGTTGAGTTCCCGGTGGAGCGGAACCCGCCGCGTGGTCGGTCGCAGTTGCAGTAGGAAGACATGCGAGATGACCTTTTCGTGGATTGATGCGTCCCTGTTCGATTTAATTCTAGGTTTGGTGAACTTGTTATCGTTTCCTTGTAAGGTAAGAATCGGTGTGACCATTCCTTCAAAAAGAAAATAAACTTGGTGTGGCTGTGGCCATGAACCAGTTTTTGGTGGGTGAAACAGAGACTTAGCTTGAGCGTCCTGTTTGTTCTAGGAGGTTTATCCTGTGATCTAGCGTGGAGGCATAGCTTAAGAAAAGATAGGTGTGACCGTGAACTAGTTTTGGTGGTTGAAATAGAGACTAACTTGCAGTTCGTTCTAGGAGGTTTATTCTCTGATCTGGCGTGGTGGAATAGCAGAAATCCTGGATTAACAGCAATTGCAATACATGTCATTGTACTATCGTTGAATTGAGGGTTGTACATTCTTTTTCTTCTGTGTGATGTAGTAATCATTTGTTGTGAAGTATGAAACTCACAATACTAGCTTTTAGTTTTATCTTCTTTTCGATGTTACTCCTGCAGAACTGTTGTAATCCATGGCTGTTTTAGGCTCTTCCTTTACATAACACTCCTCTCATCTTGTCTAAATACCCAAGTTGATCTTGAGCCTTTGTATTTGGCAATCTGGCTCTCTGATAGCCTGGTAGAGATGCAACTTGTCTAAGAAATTCTGCAGCTTTTTGAAAAGTTATAACAATCAAATATTGAAAATTGAGCTTTAAAACATGATTATTGATCATCAAACTGCAGTTTTCAGATTCACTGCCTTTAGGTGCTGGTTATGGGATTGCAGTTTACTGCACACCATCTGATCGAATTTTAACTTCACCTGGGGATATACATTTCATTGGTTCTTGAACCAATACATGATTCTAGTGTGAGAACGTTTGCTATCTACTAAGATCAAAGCACTTAGGGGGTGATTCGTATTCTGTCACGTGGGCAGCAGGCAGAAGGGGTAGATGTTCTTGAAATCTCCTTGCCAATGGGTGAAAACCAAAGGGCTTGCCACTCCCTGGCAAACCATACTTTAAGTTGCTTCAAATCAGTGCTATGCCAAATCTAGAGCAGGTTTTCCACAATCGGTGGATTCCCAAAGTTTGTATTCAGTAAATATCTATGAAACACAGATACTTAAAGGTGGGGTGTATCCAATACGGATACGCGCTGGATACGTATCCACCAAGTATCTTCAGACTTTATGACCCGATGCATCTTTTGTCTCCTTCTATTTCCATGAGGAGATATTTTAATATGCCTCGTAATAATGACCACTTATGTATCCGGATCTGAGTCCCTACTAATTCAACATTAGGGGTACTTGAATGGTTCATGTCATTGTGTTTGATTCTTATAGTGCTATAAGAATTGCCAGTTTTTCTCTATTTCTACAGTATTCTTATATTCTGAGTAAAATGCATGTCTCTGGTATTTCCTGGCAGGAATGTTTTGTTGCTTCAATGCAACTTAATACAGTTAGCCCAATTAAAGTTTCTTAAGTTTTGAGCACAGGCATATGAAAAGTATAGTTTAATCATATGAATACGAGAATAAATGATTGAGAAAACAGTTCCATGATACTATGAATTCTATAATCATAGGTAAAGATATTATTATAAATTCTGGTTGTAAAATAAGAGTATAGGCTTTTGAGAGTTTTGCCAAATCAATCTCAGTTCACATGAATGTTGATAAAACAACAGATATGAATGCTGCCTTTTTTGGTCCATTTCCCTTACATGATTTTGCAGACATAGTGTTAAGTGTTTGGGTTGTTAGTCCTGTCCGTATCTTTCAATTTATCATTTTTTTTATTGTTTAAGGTATGATTTTATTCCTGATTATCATGGTTTGGATTTACTCCTAGGATTTTGCTAACGGAATACTCCTCTAAATGCCTGTAATCTGGTTACAAATTTGTGATATATCCAGTGGATAGTGCCTTTGTCTCACATGGATAGGATGATCACATCATAGCATGCCTTAAGTTTGGCCAAGTATAGTTAGTTGTGTTTGGTTCAAGTCTACCTTTTATTGTACGATGCAACTGTCGAAGCTTTAAATTGAAGTTTTTTCGTTGTAAGAAAAGTTTGTCTTTATATGTAGAGAACGGATATATTGTTTACACCACAGCAGTTGAAAAAGAAGTAATGCATTTTATGAGGTATCCCTTTCGTGCTCTGCTGCATGCCATCTGCATCAGTGTTCTTTTCTTGAAACAAATTATCATGTGTACTGTCAAATTTGTTTTGCTACTTCTGTGCATTTAAGAATTTTTTTACTTATTTCAGGAACCTTCCACGAGGTGAAAAGAAAGCGTGACAAGAAAAAGGAGGTAAGGGTTTTCCTTGCTCCTCACTCTCATGGTACATATGGTTTCCTGTGCACACCGATCTCTGATCCATTTCTCATGCTTTGTTAGATGTGATTCATGATAATTCATAACAGAATACTATGTGGTATGAACAGCTGCACAAATAAGGCCGTTGCTAAATATTTACTAATGAAATCACATGATTATTTCTCAACGAGTAATAAATGGGCTGACATAACATGGCTGGAAGGTGCAAACAGTCCAGGATAATGATTTTAAAGTATATATGTATGTAATCAGGAACTCAAGATAGTTTATGAAGAATATTGTGTGGTAAACGTTAGAAGTTGAGACAGTTATCTATTTGAGCTTGTGTGTAACTAACAACAATAAGGGGCAGTTTGGCAGAGCTCCATGGAGCTGAGAATCAGGCAGAATCCGTGGAGCTCTGCCAAATATAGTTTTTCAGGAGAAGTGATTCTCTGCTGATTCTGAGAAGTGATTCTCTGAAATGAACTAAGGAGCTGAGAGCTGACAAAAATAGCTTCTCCTGATTCTGAGAAGTGATTCTCTGTCCTGATTCTAAGAGTTTATTCTAGAGAATAAAAGGGAATCACTTTCAGTGACAGAATCACTTCTCAGGAGAATCAGGAGTGATTCTCAGGAGAATCAGGAGTGGAGCTCTACCAAACTGCCCCTAAAAGTTGATGTTTGGGCCGTAACTTATAGCAAGTTGCACATGTTGGTATTCTGTAATTATAATACCTGGCTGACCTAACTTTGGATAAAATCAAGCTGTGATAGTTGTATATGATTGTATATTCATAGTGACTGTTTTTCTTGATACCATATGCATACAAAATTATTTGACCTTTTTTGTTTGATAACTGAAAAATTCTTTAGATAACTGGAAAATGCCTAATTTGGATACATGATGTCAGAAAATATCCTTTAGATAACTGAAAAATGCCTAAAGGCTCTCTGCTGTATCTTTCAGAGCAGAAAAGAACCGTCTGATCCTCGGTTGAGGCCTGGGGTGCAAGGTCGAGATGTAAAATGTGGCCAGGGAAACTATTCGCCACGCGAGTTGCCAAACTCTAATGGTATGGTTGCATCATTGTGCAAAATATTAGTTGCTCTTGCAAGTTAGCATTCTTGTTGTGCTTATGAAGTTTTGTGTTGGATACATGTCATGCTTCTTATTGTTTGCTTTGAAGATTAATTCTGCTTTTTCAAATATTTGCATATGAGTTGTGCCCTTGTGCTACTGTTTGGTGGTAGGATTTTGCTAGTCCCACTTATTAAATGTATGAAGATATTGGGTAAGATTAAGTAGTCTCCTGACATGAAATAGTTACTTCACATTGAGTAAGATCTGCTTTTATGTTATTCTACACTCGAACATATTGGGTAAGATTAAGTAGTCTCCTGACATAAAATAGTTACTTCACATTGAGTAAGATCTGCTTTTATGTTATTCTACACTTGAACATATTCCATGGTTAGTGATATTAGTTTTTTGGTTCCACACACATATTCACTTTTCTCATACTTCAGACATTAGTGGGAGAAAACCTCTTGCTGGGAAGGAAATTGGAGTGAATCAGAACATGGACAAAGGCAATAGCATTTTTGTCAATCGGAACATGGAATTCAAGACCTCAACGCCCAGTTCAAGGTATTCATATTGAAATAGATATCACTTGATGGAGATATCACATGTTGGGAATCATGTCTTTCCTTTGACCAGTGTACTGTGTTCGCAGTACTACTTATGATTTGCAACATTGCCTATGATTGTGTTCTGCAATATTACCTATTTAATGCTCAGTTTTCCTAGTGCAGTATGTCCGTTAGTAGTTACTTTCTGTGTATAGGTAGGCATAACTGTTTCCTTCATGTTCTTACAGTATACAACCTTTTTGTGCTATTCCA
Organism: Eleusine coracana subsp. coracana; assembly: GCA_032690845.1. Lineage (NCBI taxonomy): Eukaryota > Viridiplantae > Streptophyta > Magnoliopsida > Poales > Poaceae > Eleusine > Eleusine coracana. The sequence goes on along the minus strand of CM064428.1, from coordinate 39,223,839 downwards.
ATGAAAACATGCGCACTAACAAAAACACACAAATTCCTTCTAAATGTATCTAGTGTATAGTTATGCTATTTAGCTGCTTTAGAGCATTATTGTTCATGTGCGTTTTTCTCCTGCTCGGTGGAATGTATACATAACATTACATCTTCATTCTGGGAACATTATTATATTAGGAATTGGTGAAACGTAAATATCAATGTACTAAATAAACTGATATATGTTCTTCAAATGGTTCACAAGTACTTAAGATTTCCTGTGCTGTGTTGTGGGTCGAACAGTGATTAGTCATTCAAGTTAATCAGTTGTTTTTTGGGTTGATTTTGTGATATTTCTGTAACAAACCATGTTACTGATCATTTCCATGCAAGTTAATCCACTCTAGCACATGGACATGTGGAGAAAGGAAGATTCGTTTCCCCCTCCATTATGGTTGTAATTTTAATATCAAATATTTTCCCACCAATATATGCTAAATCATATACAAATAGGTGTGGTTCATTTTCACTGACTTCATGCCAGTTTGTCAGGTGGTTTAGGTCCATCACAGCATGTTGCTCCCATAGAGAAAAATTATCCCGCTGTTGGTCATTTGCTTACTTCAGATTCAAAACGATCAGCTGCTCTGGAGGATACTGAAGGTGTTACTACCTCACTTTTGGATGTAAGCCAATCAATAAAGCCACATATTTCAGCAGTGGACCCAATTCATAGTCTGTCCCTTGAAGCTCGCAGCCATGATGAGATTTCAACCAAACATGATTTCTCAAATCAGCAGACAACAGCAGTTCTTGAAGGTACATATATCTTTTTCTCAGTTGGAATCACATTTTGGTCAGCTTTGTTTTGTGAGTAACACCTTTTCACATCTTTGATCTGTACTTCTAGTTTCCTCTCAACCTTCTTCCTCTGTCCGACCATCTGGTAATATGCTGTCGTCTAGTTACAACAGTCAGTCGCAGCAGTTAAATGTTTCTCAGAAAGATACATTTTTATTTCTGAACCCGTATTGAGTTCTGCATATATTGCTGGAAAACAGCACTCAATTCTGTGGTAATTGTTTTTTTTTAAATTAAAAATTAAAATTGTGGGCTTTTTCACATTGGCTACATGTAATCATGCCTCCATCTCTGTGGGTAAGCTATAATAACTCAAAGCAAACCCACCCTAGCCTTGAAACTTATTTTGTATTTGGTGCAAGTCACTCAAGTCATATCAAGAAGGATCCAGTGCACCAACACAATCAGCGTGCATAAATGCCCTCTGTTCGAATTAACTGAGGTAACTGTTGAGTGGTATTTTTTTTGAAACTATTTGAGTGGTAATTTCACTGGGTACTTCTGGAATTTGTAAAAATCTGAACAAAATCATATAACTTCCAATGAAAGATTCCCAATCAAAACAGGCCCTCGATGCTCTAAAATTGTTCCATAAGCATTTGTAATCCTTGTTTGAATGCAGTCATGCATACAGTACCTGAACTGAAATTGTGTCTTAAGTCTGTATTTTCATAACATTGCTTTCGGATTATAGTTATCTTAAAGCAATGCTAGAGACGGGCACCTATGGATTCCTTGCCGGAGCTTCCCTTAGCTGGGCAAAAGTTAGACGATTTGCTCTCTGCCTCGAGGATTGTGTTGTCCCTAACAAGAGAGCCAGAACCGCTCTCTGTTGCTGGCAAGGCTAGCCTTGCTGGATGAGGTAAGGCGAGCTGGGTCAGCAAAACAACCAAATGTGTCCTAACTATACCAAAATGTAAACTGGGGTAGATTCTACTGTGGCTTTTCTTCGTTGGTGTTGCTTCAAGACTTTGACGATCATGATTTAAGCATTTTATTGTGGCTCTGTTGTCCGTAATATAATCACAAAGTTGGTTGTTCCTTGTTTCATAGGATTATATATTTGGCAGAAATTGCAGCTCTATTTTGCGCGTAAAGTCATTATAATCTAAGCTGTCTGTTCCTTGTATTTGAGAGCAATATATACTAGGCAGAACATGAAAGTCCTTTTTACTCTATAAATTTATGATCTTGAACTTGTCAGAGCATACAATAGTTGTTTCCTTGGAAGGATAGATATGGTAATGCACACCATGCAAAGTACGCACACCATGCAAAGTACTCATATAACATGCATCTTGCTGTTAGGACCAGTATCCTGGTTGGAATAACCGGTTATAACCGGCCGGTTAACCTGGAAAACCGGTCCCGGCCGGTCGTGCTAACCGACCGATTTGGACCTGGTACTGTAGCAATTCGGTTAACCGCTGGTTACTCCGGTTATTCCAACCTTGATCCTGCCCAAGAAAAGATAGATGGGATGAACTACAACTAAGGTTGGCATTTATTTGCACTACTACGACCAATTAGTATCATAGCGTGAGAACTGCTGTAACTAGTCCTAGTCTCCTATATACAAGGAAGGGTGGTATTTTTAATTGATTTCTTCTCCAGCTGCATATTCTATGCAGCTATGGTGTATGAACCACTGTTTATTTCATCCAACTAAGACCATTTTGCTGGCAAAAAATGCCGATCATCTAATCACTTTAAGCTGATAACTGTGTGGCATAGAAAAGCACTGTCAATTTCTGTCTTAGCCTTAACCTCAACTGTGTTGAGAACACTAAATCCGCTTGCATATCTTTTATTGTTGAGCATGTGTAAACATGACTTCTCCTGTCCCCAACGAACACTTATCTTGGCATGGAACAACCTTCTCGGCCTATTAGAGGATCCTTCTCCTGTCCCCAATGAACACTTATCGTGGCATGGGCCACTGAACTCCAAGAGGATGGGCTAGATTGAGAAACTGTTGCCTGTTTGCAGACCTGTCATTTATTTTGTTAACTGTTCATGCATTCAAACCAAGCTGTGAGAATCTCACCCAATCTTCTGTAATCCGTTTTCTCAATGTCATTTTTCCTGAAATATTTCTCTTATTCTTTACACCTAAGATCATTTAGTAGGTTATGTCTTTGAGCTTTGTATAAGTGTTTTAGCCTTTCATTTTTTTTATATTACTAGAGCAATACCTAGGATAACATACTGAAGTGGGTCCTTCAACTTGCGTTGTCATGCTGACAATTTCAGCAGCAACGAAGATTTATTCCGATAGACTCTTGTGCTGTTTGAAGTTTTTGTGATCCTTACTTTCTGCTGATCTTACCTTTCCTTCAATGGTCATAACTAAAATTTCGTTATTTTGTTGTGGCAAATAAAGCGAGGAATCCGAAGTCGACGAACAAGCCCACCCAAGCTGAAAATGTTATGTTTGAGGATGTACCTATCAGGGTGGGGACTGTTACCCTGTCAGTTCCAGTACTGAATTCTGCTCGCAAGGAAGATCTATCTCTGAAAGTGGACAAAAGACTCACTGAGATGCAGCTATCTGACAAGCAGCATGTAATTATTCCAGATCACCTACAGGTCACGGAGTCAGAAAAATATGGACTCAGTTTTGGCAGTTTTGGCACCTCGCTTGAACAAACTGCCCCAAAAGGCCCTGAATGTGAGAAGGGCTCTGCACCACCTGAAGATGATTCACCACAAGAGTTGCATGAAGTTGTCTGTGAGCCTGCTATAAGGTTTGTATTTTCTTTCAATGTTACTGACTGCTTAATGGTTTATGTATGAATACAGTAAATATCTTCAGTTGGTTAATTATGCCAAAATTTAAATGAATGTGATCTGGTGAGACCTCCACTATATTTCATTTGCATTTATCCTTAATTTAATTTGTTAATTGAACTGCAGTTGTCAGGGTGCATCTACTGGTATTGACATGGAGGCTCACAAAGGTTTGCAGCAGCTTTCTGTCGATGATAGTTCTCTTCAGAGGGTATATGGTTCCTCTGAAACTTCTGAAATTGCTGGATCAGATGCTGGAAAGGATTTTTCAGGAGCTTCACATATCCCCCAAGATTCAGTTGCTCATTCTACTAAACATGATGATCAGACCCAGGTACTAGAAACATTGGAATCTCATATACTTAACATACATGCTGTTCTTATTTGACCTATGATGTTAATTTGTTAGAATGATTCTGTCTGCAGTATGCAAAGGGTAAAATTTCCTACCCCCTTTGTTGCCATATCATGAAACAATGCAGTATACATGACTCCAGACTCCAGTACAAATTTATTTTGGCTGTTGTGGGTTTCATTCACCTCTAGCCTAGCTGCCTGACCCCACCTTGCTTGGACTAAAAGGCTTTGTTGTAACTAAAGGTTTCATGTAGCATTGTGCCACATTTATCCTGCTGGTACTGTTACTCTATTGTAATATTCTTAGTATACTGTTTTACAAGTGGTATGATAATATTGAGCCTTCACCCAACCTTTATGGTTTGTGTGGCCCAACAAGAGCTCAACAACTTCAGAATAGACTGGATGTACTCTCTAAAGTATGACCCTCCAGGCCACCTGGACTATCTTTTTGCTCCTTATAATGAGTTCTCTATTTGAGTCGCACCATGTACTTTCAAAGTTTGTATGCCCAACAAGGGCTCAACAACTTCAGAGTACTATCCGAAGCATGCCCCTCTTAACTCTCTGGATTGTCTGATTGCTCTGTATAATGAATTCTCTGTCGTAGTCTGACCAAGTTACATTCAAACTATGCGTGCAGGTGCCTCAGGCAAATGATAATTCTGAAGGCTATCATACAAAAATTTACCAACCAATTGCTGATGTTGATGGCGGTATCTCACCATTTGCTGCTCCTGTAGCCCCTATCAAATACGGGAACATTCCTGTTTCACATGTGCAAACTGGCGAGGCTGAAGAGGTTTGTATCTAGGTCCCTTTATTGTTTCCCATTGTTAGGTTTCATACTTTCATCTGATTGACTGACCTTTGTTGATGCTAGAAGCTTATACCAGTAAATGTTAATGATTTATCTGTCTGTAGTATAGAAGTATAGAACACATTTTGTTTCCCCGTGTTTTCATTGGTTCACTCAGCTTCACAATCTCATTATCTCATTAAATATTTTGGAATGGTGTCTCTTAAGTAGTCTGAGATACGAAACACAAATCAAACCTGTAGAATCTGTTACCTTATACAATGTGAATTTGTGATGAGTAGTATCCTTTATTCTACTTCTTTCAGCATTTTGCACCTTTGTTACAAGGCCTTTACACAAATATATGTTTCCCTTTAAAATATCGGGAATGCTTCTTTTCAATCGATTGAAAAGAGAGCACCCTTTCAATCAACAGCATTTTGTAATGCATGGTGGTCCACGGAAACCCTTTTGTTATTTTTTATTTGTAGGATTATATGTATTAATTAGTGTTATGTATAGACTATGAAAAAGTTTTGTCTTTTTGTATCCATTGAATCTAGATCCAAGGGCTAAAAGCGTTGATTGAAAGGAACCCCTATTTTCAATCGATTGAAAATTAGACACTCCCTTAAAATATAGTTGCTCTCTAATTGGTATCCATACGATAGTGTTATGGACCTAATTTTTAATGATTTGGGAATCTTCAGCTATTAATTTTAGTGCATACCATCAGCAAAACTTAAGAATTTTTTTCATTATGTTTTGAGTATCATCATGATTCATGAAGGCAACTTTGCTGTTTTATTTGTTTGATACATCAATGTTTCTCTTATTTTTACAATGCCTAGGTGTGACAGCAGTCCATTTAGTTTTGACTTACTGTCTTCTAATTACCACAGGGAATCAACTCCAACTCGTTTGTTGTGCCTTCACCTGGATCTTCTCCATTTGTCCCTTCAGCTTCTGGAGTTGTACCAAGTTCTATTGCTGTTCCACAACCACCCGTCCCTTTGTTCCGCCAGCCTGTTGGTGTACCTCTGGCCCACTATGCTCCTAGCTTCATCCCATATAATCACTATATCTCTCCTTTCTATTACCCACCACATGCCCTTAACCATTTCATGGGTACTGCTGCTGTGTTTCCGCAATCTCCATCATCCGGGAGCATGTATCCACCTGTAAGTGCATCTGTTGCACCACAAGTCAAGTACTCATCCAGTGCATATAAGACTGATGAGAACACTGGAAGTCAGGCACAGGTTGGAATCCCTGGTGCCTATACAGTGTATGGTTCTAGTCCATCAGTCTATACAAATACTGCTGTGGTGATGAATGGAGCTTCAGTGGAGACTGATGATGCCATTGGATCACAGTTCAAGGAAAGTAACGTCTTTGTTGCTGGACAGCAGGTAATATAATCTTTTTATCATTGAGCAGAAAACTGTTGCCAACTAAACTGAGAAGTCTGAGAATTCCAAAATATTTATGTGATTGTTCTAGTAGAATTTACCTACATAGTGCTGTAGTATATAAAGACACGGCAAGTGAGGCTATCCCGCAACGGATAAAGTTGCTCATTGGATGACCTTAAACATGAATGTATGGCATAGCAGATGCTATTGGCTTTTTGCAAGGTATTCAGCTGAGCATAGCTATTTATATGTGTGGAAATATTTCTTGCTAGCTCCAATCCAAAAATCAAAACTAACTCATCATATGTTATAAAATTGGGTGCTTATTGTACTATTGCTTTTTTTTCTTCTTCAGAATTTCATTGTGAAGTTGATTCCTTAATTCGCTACTTTTGTACTTCTTGTACATTGCCTCGTGATCCAATAACAATATAACATTGTTTAAATCTTCGATACTGCTCCTTAATTCTTATATGACTTGACCAGAGTGATGGCTCGACTGTCTGGATCCCTGCACCTGGACAGGATGTTTCTTTACTTCAGCCTACTTCCTTCGGTGTTCTGCCCTCCCAAGGACAGCATTTGGCATTTGTGGCCACTCAAGCTGGTCATGGTGCTTTTCGAGGGATGTACCACCCAGCTCATACTATGGGCGGGCCTGCTTTTCATCCACTACAGTCATCACAGACAACGGCTGGAGCTGTTGAAACGGTTGGGCCTCCTGCCTCTGGTTATCAGCAGCCACAACATGGTCAGATGAATTGGGGCAGTTACTGACTACAGGTGGTGGATTGTTGGGAATAGCAGTCGTTTGATGAAAAATAGCAGTGGATTCTGCTGGATAGTCCGAGTGTTGTAAAGGAGGCTTTTTGAGTTTTCACCATAGAGGGTATTGGATGCCTGATCAAGAGTGTATATATCATATCGAGCATGGGTTGTAGGGAAGTTTTGAAGATTTCCTGATGGCATATAGATTTTGTGACGATGTTTGGTTTGTAGGTGGAGCTGGCAGATGAGGGTATTCAAAGATTCAGCTGTATTGGTTCTCGCTCCATTGACTTCAGGATTTGCAGCAAGAAAGCTCCAGCATCTTGTTCCTGAGATTAGTCGTTCTGGACTTCAGAGCCATGAAAGTGCGTGTTTTCCCGCTGCCTTAGATGTAAAGTAAATTTTGATGTTCATCAATGTTCATCATGCATGTACTGTCGTGCTTTAGCGTGCAAACAACGCTACAACTGTGAACTACCCTTCCCTTGCAGGCTTGCAGCAGAGCCCCGATTATTCTCGTTTATGAAACTATATTCTGAGTCATTATAATTATTGCATGTACTTGTTCTACAGCGTTGATTCATTTTTAGTTCATTTTGATTTGAGTAATGCTTATTTTAGCTTGAGCCCTGCCATCCCCACCGCTCCACGGTTTCCCCACTTGAGCTAAACCTCAAATCCCTGCGCATTCTTCCCCTTCACCTTCCCGCGCCCTTGCATGGCGGGTTGTTCTAGAGTAATCAACAAACTGGAGACAGTTGTTTAAAATTGAGCCAGTAAATTTAATACAACAAACTGGAGCGAGCAATATGTGATTTGTGTGTATCCAGCAGCAGTTGTCCGAACTGCCGGTAGCAATTATAAATAATAAAGACGCGTTTGGGTGGGTTTATATACAAAATGCTTATAGCGTTTATTATGTCCAAACTTCTTATAGTGCTTATGCTAATATAAATAGTTAATTTATTTAGCAAAATTACTTATGTTTATTTGTCCAAACTGTTTATACTTGTCAATAAGCATTAAAAAGGAAGAAGTCCATTTTACCTCCTTAAACTATTCTTGTTGTTTGGTTTATATCCTCCAATTACAAAATCGGGTAGTATGATTCCTTAAATACTCAATCCCGTTTGTTTTTCCTTTTTGAGTGGTTTGTAAAACGGTTTTGTTTTATACCCACATGTTGATGTCATGTCATCCTTTTTATTCTCTCTCTCTCTCTCTTATTCTATCTGAGCCTCTGGATGTTCTCATGTCATCGTGCCTTTTGGCCAAGGTTACAATAATCGTTTGGGCCGAGAGGCATCGGAAGCTGGAGTTTGAAGGCTTGACAGGGAGTGGGGCTTGGACATGGGGCACAGACGGCGAGGGCGGATATGGGGAGGCTAGAGAGAACAAAACAAAGGGAGGGGAAAAATAAAGGAAGGGAAAAAATAAAGAGCCGTGCAACATCGCTGCGATATGTGTGCCACATGGTCTATTGTTAGGCATCGAAGCACTAGAGTCCTTTATGCGTTTCTGCTTTGATTTCAGCTTAAACTATCAGTCATGCGAGCCAACAAAAGAATTGAACCGAAAAGAAATTGCTATTATGACACTCTATCGATGCTCGTTACAGAGCCTGGCGCCGTGACAACCATCAACGCTAAAACTAGGCAGAGACGGCCGAAGCTAGGGACAGACTGAGGTTATCGTTAATGATGACTTGACCAGATACAGACGGAACATGCCATAGGTGGCAGCACAGGTTATGGCCGGGCAGGATGGATAGATGAGACTGCTTAAGCTTGATGCCGATAGGGGCAGAGACGGCCAAAGCTTGCCATCAATGGCGGACTCACCGTCAATCAAGGTGACGCCTGTTTCTTCTCGAACAATGGCGAGCCGATACAAGCAGATGCTCGAGTCGCGCATGCTGGCTCGCAAGCTGATCGGAGTCAAGCCGTGGAGGGATGTTGTCGTGCACAGCGCTTACCGACTACCGTTGAGATCAGAAGCAAGCAACGCACCATTGCAGTTGCAGCACTGCTGCATAGTAGAATTTTCTTCCCTTAAATATGCGCTACATGTATTTAATTCTCATTATATCGTGGGCATCCGATCGTGATCCAAACGGTCGAGATCCATCCAAGCAGACTGTTCAGTTGTGGAAGGACATCAGCCGAAGCGAACGCCAGCTGTCGGGCACTCACTCTCCTCGCTATGCCTTTGGCACCAAAACCCCACTCCTCACCTTCCTCGTCTGCGATCCCGTCTCCCGCCGCCGCACGCTGTTCCACCCGCTTCCAGCCACCGCGACCATGGATGGCAACATCTTCTTTGGCCCCGCAATCCTCTCCCACGTCAGCGGCCGGTTTGAGTTCGATGCCGCTGTCGTCACCATCCAGGATGGCCACCCCAAGTACCGCGTCGGGGAGACGCCGGACGACCGCCTGTGCGTCGCCGCGCTGGATGATTGGAAGCTGCTGCGGCTGTGTGTGCGGGGGGAGGGCAGCCGTGACGGGTGGGTGCTGGAGAGGGACATGTGTCTGTAGAGCCTGCTCGACGCCGTGCTGGGCCTGCTCAATCACCCGCACCGCAAGTCTGCCTTTGCCTACTGGCTCAGCAACATCGACCCAGGGTGCACGGGGAAGGTCTTCATCAGGACCATGGATGTGGGCGCTTCTCCTATGACATGGACATTGGGGAACTGAGCCCGCTCATGACGGATGATGGCTTTGAGTACGGGGACCCAACCTTGGCCTACTTCGCGGCTCCAGACGATGGTGGCTCCAACTGTTGAGTTTCGGTAAATCTGGTAAGGCCTTCCACTCTCATCATCAGATGTCAATTTAGCTCAAGGCAGAAGGGATGTCATTTATTAGTTGATTTCGCTATATGGTGCCTTGAGTAATTTGTTGCATACAATGTCTTAGGTCCATCGGTTTTACATGATTTGGTGTTTCATGCATTGGATTTTTGCAACTGAATATTTTTGGCATGCCCATCTTAAAACAATGATTTGGTGACATAAAAAACCTCAGCACCACAATTTCTTCCAACATTCTATATCAAGTTCTTGTTGACCATGGATAAAAAGAGTCCTACTATTTGTCCTATTGTAACTGTTAATGTAACTGTTAACATGATTGGTGTCTGCTGTTGTTGTAAAATTGGATAATGCTTGTTGTCATCTCCGCCTTTTTTCACTCTCATTGAGAACGTTAGATTGATAGAATACTAACACATATATATGTTCCTTTTCATCCAAAAAATGAATAAAACAGACCAACTGAGGTAGAACAGGATGGTTTTTGATTAAAAAGAAATAGGCACCTGATTGCGGATCAAAGGTGGCTCAAACTTGGTTTTTTTCTTGTAATTTTAATTATGCTCATTAAATCCTTTGAATGGATAGACTAACTCCTTTTAGAATATCAAACTTTCCTGTTATCTTCTGTATTAATAGGATTACCTATTCTTACAACAAATTCTAACCTGATGTAGTACTCCCTCCGTTCTAAAATATTAGACACTTTAGCCAACTCTATTTGTCCCAAAATAATTATCATTCTCACTTTCCGATGCAACTTTATCTCTTTTCAATACATCTCTATCTCTATCTCTCTCCTCCTCGTTTCCTGTGTACCTACCTTTTACACTTTTTCTTAATTCCCATGCCCGGATCTAAAACGTCAATTATTTTAAGACGGAGAGAGTACCTATTTTGCAAAGAAATGTCCACAAAAGTCTCAATGTCTGCATTGTGGGCAGCAACATAGATGCCATTTTCATGAATCTAGTAAATAGCAGAATTTTTTTCTAAGATGCGATTGTTTGGCAAAATTTAACTTTGAACTTGACTTTGGGGGGACTTATCCTTTGATTTGGTCCTCAGAAGTAGCAATTCAAAGATTAACGCATTGTTTCTCCTTTTTATATTCATATTATGTGATATACAGTATCATGATATCTAGTTTGCAGAACTGTTCATAATATTTTGTATATGTCCATATGCTTGTTTCTTGAAGGCCATCATGTAGCTGAACATCTTATTCCTAGGTAGTTATTAGATGTTTCAGTTATTTTGTATTTTGAGTGTGTGTTTTGGGGGTGACCAATTCGTAACAACTTGTTATTGGTCAATCTTGAAAGCTTTAATTGCATGGAAAAACATTGGTTCTTCTGTATTTCGAAAAAATTACCAGATATTTTGGATACTAACTGTGGATGGCACTGGCACTGGAAAAATGGTTGTCTCATTTTTTTGTTTCCTCTGCACAAAATTGTTCTATTTATGATTGTTGTATTTATTTTTTCTACAACAATTCCAAACTTCTCATTCCCTTTTTGGAAACAGAAGTCCACAGTTACACAATAATTGCAGTTTTTGTCTCTAATGCAAATTAATGCTGCATGTCTGTTCTGCATGACAGCATTGATGTAACTCCTAACAAACAATCTAGTGCTCCAAAAGTGTCTCAGTTTACATGGAATGAACTTTCGTTTTCTGACTTAAGAGATGGCGGCATGAGGAGTACCCATACATGGCGCATCTCTTGCAAGTTATCAAAGAGATGTAGGTTATAGAAGTTTTGTAATTGTTTGTGGTTTCGTATGGGTGTTAGCCAGGGAGATTATTGATATGGTTTTGCATTATATGTAGCTGAAACCCTTACTAGTTGTGAGTTACTATATCTTCAGTGGGCAATGTTGCCTTTTGCTGTTATCTTGTGCATATGTTTTGACTGGAGACTAGTTCATACATCCATAGCTTTGAATTTCTAGTTTTCGAGGAAGTTTTTGCAGGGGAGGCTTGATTTCTTTCTATAACTTTTCATCCCTACTATGTATATTCGAGCAGTTGTAACCTCTTCTTTTATTTTTCATTCTCTATTTATTTGACTGACTTGAAGCTTACTGCTTTTCTTATCATTCAGACTGATGACTACTTGGAGGACATGTTGCTGAAGTAAATCAGGTCACCTACGTGCATTGCGGCCACTAGCGTCACACCTCCATTCAGCGTTTAGCACCGAGGAACCTCCAAGTTCATCTATGTTTGAAAGAAACAATGCCGTGGAGAACTTTGGGTCTACTACATTTACTAAGCGTTTCTGATGCCATTTTGGTGCTGGGGAAAGCTAGGAAGCGATCAACAACTGTTCTGTCCTGGATTTACCAGAAGAGCAGAAGACACTTTTAAGTATTCGACTTGCTGATTTCTGTGTTGCCTGTTGTATGTGTGTGGGCGATAGGTTGCCACATTTGAGCCTTGTGTGGTATCTGATACAGCTCAACATCGTTGTTCAGGGAAGTTTTCAGTTAAGGCCATCCCTTTTTGGTTATGCTGGACCCATATGAAAAGCAAATAGAACCACACTGCACCTGAACTAGAAAATGAACCTCTGCAACGTTGAACCTGAATTAGAGAATTTTGTTGAATTGTTCTGCTAACCCAGGTCCCTGCTCAGCAGGAACTTAATGGATCATAGTTGATATTTGGTACGTAGCTTGAAGAAGCTTTGTTGTTGTTGGTTTCAGAGATGAAGAGAAACTCATCCAGCCATCCTAGATGGGATACTGTGTCGACCATCAGACGAATGACTACTATTAAACGCTCTCCTGTACAAAACATGATATTTATGCTATTAACTTCTGAGGAATCAGATGGCAATGCACTAATCCGTTTCATGCACCAAACTAATCGAAAGCATTTTTCAAATTTTGATAGATTGTAAGAGGAAATGAAATGAGGAATAGAGGCGGCCGAACAAATTAAAGGTAGGTAGGTAGCACCAAGGTAGTGTTTGGTTGCAGAATGCAAAGGGTATCATAAAACACTACATTCGCAAATAATGTATGTGATTACCGACTTTGTTTGGCCTTGCTCCCGTAATGGAATTGGACAGAAGAAAACTTCGCTTCTCATGCACGAGTATATCTGGGCATCCGGGCCCCCTGGAACAGCCCAGCCCAGTATGGCGCGCGGGCCTATGTGTATCATGCTACACCATGCTCCGGGCCTAGAGCTGAGCCCGTGGCACGGCTTCACAAGCCATGTACCGTGTCGTGTCGGCCCGGTTGGCCTGGTAGTATGGCAACACGATAGCCCACATCAACCCGTTACAAAACGTTTTTTCAACCTTTCAAACACTTGTCTGATTCAAGTTTTCAAGCTCTGAACATTGAGAAGAACAAACTCACATTTCAAACTTCACAGAATCTCAGAAACGATAAAAAATAAGAAATAATACGGCTCACACCAAACTTCATCAAAAGATAAATTTATTGAGTTGTTCAAATGTTTGGCTGCCTCATTAAAAACTATGGTAGCCAAGGAAAAAGAGTACAACCCAGCTCTATTGTCTCAAAGTGCACATATTAGTACTCCCTCCGTTCCAAAATTATTGTTGTCATTGACTTTTTTCATCAACTTTGACCATTCATCTTATTTAAAAAATTTCAAAAAATATCATATATTTTCTCATAATTTGTTCTATTATTATATAAAATTTGAATATAACTTATAATTTTCTATATTTGAATAAATATTTTGAATAAGAAAATGATCAAAGATAACGAAAAAAGTCAATAACGATAACAATTTTGGAATGGAGGGAGTATATTACAAGAAGTTCCATAGTTACATCAATCAGCTACAGGAGGCTGGTTCTGGTTGTCATCCAGATACAAGTTTTTGAACTTGAGTTCCAACTCTTTGTTCTCTATTTTGTGCTGGTCCCTTGCATCTCCTAGCTCCCAGTCCTTCACGCAAAGCAGCATCTCCATCATTTCACTCGTCAGCGACCGCCTCCGCTCCTCAATGATCCTACCACTAAGACTAAAAGCAGATTCCAAACTAATACTAGATGCAGGAACAATTATAACATCCTTTGCTAATATGGATAAGATAGGATAAGTTTGTTTATGTACTTGTCACCAACTAAGGATATCAAAATTATCATTGAGCTTAGTAATTGTGTCACTGTCAAGATAAGCATTAAGCTCAGAAACATGTCCAATAGGTATTGATGCATTTACCGAAGTTGAACATTCAGATTCACCAAATATTGCACCCATACAATTTTTTTTCTTACCAATGTCACCTGTGTGTTGTGGTTGCCTCTGCAACCTAATTGCGCCAAACTTGGATTCATACTTGTTGAACATATTATTTAGCTCAACACGCACAGTCAAGAAAAATGTTTCATAACTAGTGCCAACATAATTACCTAACAAGTTTAGTAATTTATTGAAGCCTTTCATTTTAGCTCTGGGATCCAACACAAAAGCAAAGGCATACAACATAGGGATGTCCTTGAAATATTTGAGATACTTTTTTTTCATAGGGATAATAGCATGACCTAGCAATGGACATGTTTCATACTTGGCTAAATGTTTAGCTATTAACAGGATCTGATGCAATATGAGAGGAGCAGTGGGGTAATAAACACTAGAAACAACAACTATAGAATCATAAAATAGCTCAAGAAATTCTAAAAGTTTTTTAGCAACATACCAGTGTGCATGTGTCAACAATGGTGGTTTATCAGCTAGAACCTGATAGTTAGCACAAATATACACACCAAATGTGTCTTTATATGGAACTAAGTGTTGCATCATTAGGTAGGTTGAGTTCCATCTCACATCCATGTCTAAGCCAAACTTACGAGACTGTACACCAGCAACAATGCAAATTTGTTTGAATGCAGCAATGCATTGATTAGAGGAATTTAAAAAACAAATTGCGGTTCTGAAATCCTCTATATATTTCTTCAATCGCTTCAAACCATACTTTACAATCAAATTAAATATATGTGCAACACATCTTTGATGCAAAAAAAGTGGAGATTCAACATAACCAGAAAGTTTTACACTCAAAGTTCGCCTGTGTCGCCTGAATTTGTGCCATGCCAACTTTCTCACAAACATCATGGTTGATGATGCGCGAACTTTTCTTCGCTGAGTTCTGAGAGTTCTGGGTCTCAGAATTCTCACCAGATGCTAATACGAAGCCACCCAACTGTCGTCCTATACCTGATTACAACTGTGGATGTACTGGTAAGATAGCTCTCAATATTCTCCCACAACTGAAAATTTCAAAAGTTTTGGTAAAAATCTTTTTTCTATTCTTCCCCTTTTGGCCTTTAATTTGTGAACAACAAACATGTCGTTGCTCTTTGGGCTAGTTTGGTTGGAGCCTGTGGCAGAAGTATAGCTAGAATCATTATCTAAGCTTACAACAAACACCTTATCAGTCACATAATAATCATCTAACACAGCAGCAATTTGTTCAACAATGTTTGCACCAGAATGAGAAACATCAATTAGACTGTTGGCGGTCCTTAAATGCTAAATCTGACCATCAGTTGCATGCATAAAACATATAAAAGAAATAACCAACATAGTGATAGGATTTTATTACTAACAAATTCCATAATTGTTGGTGAATATTTGTATACAGGTGATTTATAGTCAAATTCGAGGAAATATCAAAGTTACAACAGAAGAAATAATAAAAGCCCATAAACATGAAGTGAGAAGTGATCAAATAATATATTAGACCTCACCATGTTGAAGCTCTCGTTGAGCCGATTCAAATGCATATATCATTTGCCTAAATCGAACTTCGGATAAGAGAGTTATGAGGCACAAAAGATCCGGTGCTGAGTTGAACCGACGCTGATGTCAGCACACGCGGGAGGGGAAGAGAATGTCAGTTCAGGTTGCTTGGTTGAGTGGTGAAGTCCATTACTTGGCCCCTAAGGATGAGGAATAGTCCAAGAAATATTCCCTTATTCTTAGGAAGGCTTCTCCAGTCATCTCCCACTATAAATAGAGTCCCTCTCCCTCTCATTTGATACATACAAGACGAGTTTAGAGCTCCACTTCAAAAGGATTTAGCACTGCCAAGGTGCTTAGAAAGGGAGAGTTTGGGGAAGCGCCGGGCTTGTTGGCGATATGCTTTCATTTTAAAGTAAGTGTTTGTGTTTTCTCTTTGGTATTTAAGTTTCCTATTTAAGTACTTTACTTTATTGTTTATGGGATCATCGCTCTATTTAGTTAGAGTATCTTAGTCTTCTATAAGCGTGGTACCAAGAGTTTGATAGTAATTGATAGTGTTGATGCGGTGTCTGGACTAGGGGTTACTTTTGTTTACCGCGTGCCCCACGGTTTGTTGGAGGTAGTCGATAGGTGGTTACAGCCCTATCCAACCTTAGTAATCCTTCACATTTGGGTACGCCGTAGAGCTGTTGGCCAGAGTCGCCTGTGGATGCATGGGTAAGCCGGTGCCCGAAGTACGCGATAATAGACCGAACCTATCTTATTATAGGATCCTTGACCATAGGAATCCTCTATACCCTATGCCTACCATATTCTTGTTGTCCTTTGATGGACTAGCTTAGAAGATTGGTACACACACGTTCCCTGTGATTTGATAACCTAGAATACTCCTAGGTGAAGTGCTACATTGGTATCTGTATGCTTGCGGATTTATCAGTGATCATAAGAAATACCAACAAGCATTTCTGGTGCCGTTGCTGGGGAACGGTTGTTGTATCATCTTTGTACCTTGTTCAACCTCGTATCTTTTCCTTTTTCCTTTTTTTATTTCTTTCCTTTCTCCACCATGGAGCAACCCACCATCCCATCCTTTTCTACTCCGAAGGGTGATTTCTTTGAGCCACCACCATCTACGGACCCAATTCGCACATCTGGCTATGAACTCCACCCTGGCTTTATAGCCATGGTTCGAGGAGCAACCCTTCTCTACTCTGGATTTTGAAAATCCTTATCATCATTTGCGAGAATTTTAGTACTTGTGTTCATCTTTGTTCATTGATGCCATGACACATGAAACTCTAAAGTGGAAATTGTTTTCCCTCTCCCTCACGAAGAGGGCAAAACAATGATACACTCATACTGTTGGGAGTGTACACGGTGATTGGGAGAAGTTGTGGGATAAATTTTTTCTTGTGTTCTTCTCACAATCCCGTATTGTCTCCGTTCGTATGGAAATTCTCTGCTTTTGCCAGAGTGAGAAGGAATCTACTGGATCAGCTTGGGCCAAGATCTCTTTGGTACTGCAATTCGGCCCAAAGTTGTCTATACCCAATGAAATGTTGCTTCAACACTTTTATTCGGGTATAAACAAGGAATCTGCCCAATACCTCGATATCGCCACGGGAGGATCAGTCATCCACAAGACTGCAACAGAAGGAAGAGCAATCCTAGACCATATCTTGGAAAACTCATCCTTCTTAGCCGACCTTAGTGAGCCCCTCCAGGAGGAAGCTACGTCGAGCTACGAGGACCTCTCGATAGCCATATCCTAACCCATACCATGCCTATCCCAAGATTCAACTTTTGAGCCGTCCCCTGAACCTCAAACACTAGAGCAAGAAGAAATTCAAACTCCAAAGTTCTCTTCTGAATTCGAGGAAGGTTTTTTTCAAGACTTTGGGAACACCTCAAAGTATTGCTCCATAAAGAACCCACCAGTTCCCATCTGTCCTCATTCTTGAGAGGGTGGAAAACCAATCCACGAGGGTCCCTCAACATTTGGCAAGGAAAAAGAAATTCTAACTCTGGGTCCCTCATTCAAACCCATAGCTCTCTCATCTCTTGACTTTGTTGTTGATACCTCTCGAAAGGAAGAAGAAATTCTACCTTTTGGGTTGCCAGCTGAATTTGAGAAAAGCTTACATGATGATCATGGAAAAACCTTGAAATACATGTGGCAAAAGAAGCCTATGGTATCTGTTTTGCCTCCTTGTCCTTTCCAAAAAGCAATTCCAATGGAGGCCCTGAAAAAGCAACGATTGAAGGAACAAAAGTGCTATTTCAAAGCTCTCCAAATCCATTCACCTTCCTCAACCATTCCTTGTCTTATACAAGGGAATACTGTAGAGGCCCTTTATGATCCCACCGTAGGAGTTAATATCATCCCCAAATAAATAGCTTTACAACTTGTGGATGATATACCTCTAGAGCCGACTGATTCTCTCTTCAAGGATTCCTTGGGAGTAGCTTACACATGTTGAGGGATCGCAAAGGCTATACCAATCGAGATAGGCAAAATTGACCTTCACCTAGACTTTCATGTCTTTCCTATCATTGATTTCAAACTCCTTCTTGGCTACCCACTAAAAAAACTCCACCTACTAGGTGCATGTCAAGGGAGCCTTACTAAAAAGCTTAGGGAGACTACTTTTGCCACCAAGACCTGTTTCTCAGAATGTCCTTTGGCGAGGTCTCATTTCGAGCATTCTTCGCTTGAGAAAGTGATGTTTGTTTCCCAACTTGCATCACCGAAGCCTATTCTTTGTAAGAACACGAAGCTTTTCACCCAAGATGGAGATGATTCAGGAGTAACTCCAAATCCTATTGAAATCGAACCATCACCTTCCTTGCCTAAGCCTTTTTCCTCTAGCCCTCACTATTCTTTTCTGAATAGTGATCATGAACCAACCATGACATTTATCGTTGAATTCCTTGAGAAGGAGAAACTTTGGGTTGCTGGATTAGTTGAGCCATTGACTCTAGAAATAGGAGAAGATTCAATAAGTGTGCATGAGGGATTCTTTCTTGAAAACTCACATGATACATGCTTAGTTAATGAATCTATAGAGTCAATCAACCTTTGTGTCAATCGCAACTACGAGGACTACAACCACCTCAAGAGCCTCATTAGCAAAATATTTGTTAGGATGGTTGTAGATGCTTTTGTTTACCATAAATATTGCAAATCTCGTAGTTGTACTTTGGCACTAACCTTGCAGCTAGAGCTTTAATAACACATCAAAAATTGGCGGTGGACTAGGAACTAAATCGTCAATAGCAGCTGCAACATGAAGTCCCCATGGTCGAGCTTCTAACCAAAAACAAAGCACTACCGGGGGATGGCCCGGATTATCATTTCCTTTTCTCTTCAATAAAAGCAAGAGAATATTTCTAGGGTATGTTTGCCTTCGGGTATTTTTGGTTGCTAACCATTTTAGGTTGAGATTAAAAAGAATGATGGTTACTCTATACTTGAGAACAAGGGAGCTACATCAACTTGAACACCATGGTACTTTTGGCGATGGAACCCACTACAAGAAGGCTGCAACACTGCACACTTGATTTTCAGAATCTCTTGATACAAAAATCCAAGTGTGTTTGTGGGGGAAGAGTTTTGTAAGTATCTCGTTGCAAGTTTCATTCTCACCAATTTTATCTTGATTTAGAGGTGTTGCTAGTTCTTGCTTTCATGCCTTGCTGAAAAAGAAAAAATATATTAAAAGGTGCTTTAGCTTATTTTCCCTTTTTATTTCCTTTCAATTCAATCCTTTAGTGTGCCTAAAATAATAATAATAAATAAAGTTGTGGCTCTATCGGACCCATAAAGCCGGTAGAGTCCCTTTTGCTTTTCACCCTTTTTGTTTTTGTTTTTGCTTTTCTTCAAATAAAGCAGCCATGTACAAGATCAAGTGTGGGGGAGGCCTTCAAAATCTTCAACGCACAAACAATACAGAATTTTCAAGTGTGGGGGAGGCCTTCAAAATTTTCAAGAGACATGGGCTAAAAAAAGAAAGAGATATAACCCATGTTCTCAAATTGAAGAGAGGGAGCATTTCAAAAGGAGTACCCATCACTACCTTTTTCATCCATCCCATCCAATTACGTGCACATGCTTGATCACAATTCATGACTTATTTTCTCCATGGATCCAGTTTTTGACTTAGTAATATATGAGACTCAAGTATGCCTTCATTATTTTCCTACCCTGAGCTCCACATAAACCATATTTAGAGGTAGGATGAAAAGAGGCTGAAGGACCGAGAAGGCGACCAGAGGGGGGGGGGGTGAATGGGAGCCAAATAAAATTCTCCAAGAGAATTTGGCCTATATCCCAAAAACAACCCGAGCCAACCTCCAAATCGATCACAAAGACTACACACACCAACTTGTGGTGTACTAGCCCTAGGAGTGATCAATCACACCAAAGAAACACAGTGGAAACAAAAAGGGAAGAAGCAATCCTCAACAGTTCAGAACTGAACTCCCATCGGCAGTGCTGATCCCTGCCATCGGTAGTGCCGGTGGGCATCGGCAGTGTCGGTCATGCCTATCGGCAGTGCCGGTGCGTGTCATCGGCAGTGCCGGTCCCACCTATCGGCAGTGCTGGTGCGGGATGCTGTCGCACTGGAACCTATAGACTGGACCAATCGGCAGTGCCGATCGACCCCCGACAGAACAGAAAATCTCTCGGGATCTTCTCAAATCTTCTCCAAAACTCAATCAAATGAACTCCAAATGATGCGATTTTTGGACCAGTGAATCCTCATCACATCACGACCCTAATCCAAGGAGATCAACTCAATTGGCTCAAGAAATCATCACGAATTTCAGATCTCGTGCCAAGAACACCAAAAAGGGAAACTTGAGAAATCCTTCAAATCGAAGGTGCTAGAGCTAATAATTCCATCAAGGATCTATAGAGGATTATCCTAGCTCATCCTAGCAACAAGTTTCTCAAGAAATCCGGGCCAAAAACGCGTGCAAAAGTGAGATAAAAAATCACCACGAAAATGCTTCCGAAAATAGGAAAAAGGAAATTTCGGGATTCAAGTGAAGAGGGAAATCTTGAGCATGAAAATACTTCTCATATCATAGAAAGGTGCTTACAAGATCCATAGGTACAAGGCTAGGAAGCCACCCTCTTCCTCCCACTATTTGAAAGAGCAAGAGATGTCTCTCACACACCCACTACTCTCCTCTCAAATATGAAGTCCTCTCCTAGCACTTTGAATAAAGTCCTAACACAAGGCTAATGGAAGAGGCACCTCTCCCACTAGCCACACCTCTCCTTATATAGGCCTAGGGTCTATTGTACATATGACCACTCTACCCTTGACCTACATAACACACCTACCTACCACCAGGGGCATAACCGTCCATCTTTTTCCTCATCGCCCGAATGCCATCGGACGCTTCACGTCTTTGCTTCATCTCAAAGAAAGCTCCATGATGGTGCCACGTGCACCACCAACCACCGCCACCGATTTTGAGACCCAAACCGGGAAACCGCCTTGCACGCTTCTCAAAGCGTGACTTCTCGATGTCGACGTGTATCACCTTGTCCGGCGATCCTGACCACCGGCAAGTCTCTCTGAGCCCCTATCCATCGGGCCCCCTTGTCACTTGCACCGGCATCCCGTTCGCCTTGACTTGGTCAACATGCCATCTTCATCACCACCACGGTTTTGAGGCTCAACCGCGAAACCATCCGTGCTTCTTGCCTCTCCACGTGTATGATGTGGATCACCCTTGACTTCACCCGGCATCCCGATCGTCTGGCCCCAAGTCCCCTACTTGTGTCCGATCCTCTCGCCGTTGACCGCTATGTTGACTCGAGTGACCTACACATCATGAGACAAGCAAACACATTTCCCATCTCCTACAACATCACCAATATCTCCACCAACTCCGGTTAGTCATAACCATGATATGCAAAACCATGCAATCCCTGGATTCCCGCATTTCAACTCAAACACTAAATCCGCTCAAGTCAATTACTCATCACAAATATAGCAAACCATGGCACATATCCACATGGTTTCTCAATCTCCCCCTTGATGAGTACATTGACAACACCAAATGCACAAAGATTAGAAATTGAAATACGAAGCCGAATAAGCTCATCCAAATGGCCAAACCCAAAGAAAAGGTGAAAACAAGCCATCTAGCAAGTAGGGATCACAAAATCAAGAGTTGGCAAAGAAAGCGACTTGAGACGCAAAGAATGTGAAAAGTGCAAGAAACCGCTCATGATCATGATATGCTCCCCCTCAAGTTGTGGTAGGTCTCATGTAGTGCAAAACGGATCATATGAGTTTCTTAGCATTATTTGTGCATGACCCCAAAATTTTCTCCCCCTTTGGCAATGAACTCATCAAAGAGGCAAAAGAACAAGCAAACATGAAATGCATGAAAATGCAAACCTAAGGAGCTTCAACAATTATACAAACAAGCATTTAACTTTGCTAACCATAACCATAGTGCCATGAAGTGTAAAGGCAATAGCTCCCAATCATGCAAAGATAAAAAATAGATAGTAAGGCATAAACACCATGAGCTATACAGGCTAAGCAGAAAGATTGACTAGCTTAGATAGAATCAAATTTTGCTCATCATGAGAAAATCTGCCACCACATGTGTAAGTACTCTTATCCAAGGCAAAACAAGCACCAAGTGAATCATAAGAATCTAGCCAGTTTCAATCTCAACAAGGGCAACAAGCACTCGCAGAAAATGAGCTCTACAAATGCTCACATATGAAACAGAGACTCAGTTGATCAAGTGATTATAGTTTATCCTCATGTGTCCTCTTATCCATGCGGAGGATCGCACGACTGGGTACGGCAAACACCCCGAGGCTTCAAGTCACAATGTTTGGATTTAGCATTATTGAGGAGTTCTTGATCAAAGCACTTAGCAGATTTTTCAAGATTATGCACAAGATAAAAGAGCATGCCTTTGCGGCAAAAGGAACACACGTTCCCACAATGTTTCATCATGAGCTAAACATTTGCAAAGCCTTCCATTTCGCAAACACAAGGTGCCAAAGCCAAGACATCCTCTAGACTAGCCTCAATGCAAGCTTCAACAAGGATAAAAGCAATTATACACATGGTGAGCAAGTTTTAGCAAGATTAGATCATAAGGTTCATAAGAAGCTCAGTTCATCTTTAAGATTAGCAAGTTGGTCACATGAGTTTATAACTGGCCATCTAGAAAATCTAAGCATGAGAGATTACCATCACATCCACACAACTTAGCTCAAGCTCAATCATACCAAGGAGAAATGCAAGGAAGCATAAGAATCAAAGCTCATCTACCAATGCATATATTACATATGAGATGCAATGCAAAAATGGTAAGATACATATATACAAGAGAAAACCAACTCCCCCTCAAATGATGCCATAGGGATGACAAACACCAAGTTCCCCCCGAAGAAAAGCATGTCTCAAAGCATCTAGGGGCTTGGTGAGGATATCAGCTAGTTGTTTTTGGTATCAATGTATTTGAGCTCAACATCCCCCTTCTCAACATTGTCTCTCAGGAAGTGGAATCGCACATTGATGTGTTTGACCTTACCATGTTAGACTGGGTTTTTGGCTAAGCATATGACACTGGAGTTATCACACATGAGTGGAACACACTTAAAAGTTAACCCATAGTCTCTCATGGTAGATACAACCCATAGGATTTGTGAGCTGCAGCTAGCAGCAGCTACATACTTAGCCTCTGTGGTGGATTGGGCAACACTCGACTGCTTACGAGAAGACCAACAGATCAAAGAAGTACCCAAGAAATGGCAAGTACCAGAAGTGCTCTTCCTACCAATTCTACACCCAGCAAAGTCCGCATCCGAATACCCAATGAGATCAAGAGATGAAGATGCAGAGTACCAAAGACCGAACTCAAGGGTGTATTTGAGATACCTGAAGATGCGCTTGACAGCCTTGCGATGAGTCACCCTTGGGGAAGCTTGAAAACGAGCACAAAGACACACCGCAAAGTGTATGTCAGGTCTTGTCGCTGTCAGGTACAAGAGGGAGCCAATCATGCTCCTGTACTCCCTTTGATCCACCGCTTCACAGTCTTCGTCAGAGTCAAGAGCCATTGTAGTGGACATTGGTGTAGACAACGGCTTCACATTGACCATGTCGAACTTCTTCAGGAGATCCTTCGTGTACTTGGCTTGATGTATGAAAGTGCCTTGCTTGCATTGCTTGATTTGAAGCCCAAGAAAGAAGGTGAGCTCTCCCATCATCGACATCTGAAATTCACTTTCCATAGCTTCCTAAAACATAGACACAAGAGCATGAGAGGAACTACCAAAGATGATATCATCCACATAAATCTGAACCATTAGAAAGTCATTGCCATGCTTGAGAGTGAACAAGGTTTTATCAACACACCCCATGACATACCCACACTCTAGCAAGAAGGTCTTAAGCCTAGCATACCATGCCCTAGGTGCTTGCTTTAGCCCGTACAAAGCCTTCTGAAGCTTGTACACACGGTTTGGGTATTTGTGGTGCTCAAAGCTAGGGGGTTGCCTCACATACACTTCTTCCTCTATGAAACCATTTAGGAAAGCACTCTTGACATCCATTTGATAAAGTCTAATGCCCTTGGAGGCAACAAATGCAAGCAAGATCCTAATGGCTTCTATGCGAGCAACAGGAGCAAAGGTTTCACCATAATCTAAGCCCTCCACTTGGCTAAAACCTTGAGCAACTAGCCTAGTCTTGTTTCTCACAACCTCACCATACTCCCCATGTTTGTTTTTGAACACCCACTTGGTTCTTATGACATTGACATTTTTGGGAGGCTCTACAAGGGTTTAGACTTTGTTTCTCTCAAAGTTTTCCAACTCCTCATGCATGGCATTAACCCAATATTCATCAGATAGTGCGTGTCCAACATCCCGGGGTTCAAAGGTTGCAACAAAGAGATAATTGGTAAAGCAAGCAAGATGTGCAGACCTTGACCTTGTTGTCCTCTCACAGAGATTACCGATCATCTGTTGAGGTGGGTGTTGATGCTGAATGTGGTGAGGAGCTTCTCTCTCAGAGTGTACCTCCTCCTCAACCACAGCTGGAGCTTGCTCGACAACTGCTGAAGTCGATGTAGAAGCTTCTGGACTCTTTGCTGGAGTAGTGGTAGCAGCAGGAACAAGCTCGGATGTGGAATGGACTGACTCATCATCATCATCATCATCCAAGCCCTGTAGGTCCTCTTCTACAAAGATGCTCTCCTTCATCTCCTTGTCACCTGCAGACTCAATCACATTCCTTGCATAAGAGTTTGATTCATCAAAGGTTACATCGCAAGATTCTACGATGGTGTTAGTCTCCAAATTCAAAACTCTGTAGGAATGACCATGAAGAGAGTAACCAAAAAAGATTCCATCAGAAGATCTTGACTCAAACTTATCAAGATTGCCACGCTTGAGAATAAAGCAGTTGCAACCAAAGGCACGCAAATGAGAAACCGAGGGCTTTCTCCCAAAACGCAGCTCATAAGAAGTCACATTAAGAATTGAGCGCAAGAAAATCCGATTGGAAACATAGCATGCAGTGCTAATGGCCTCAGCCCAGAACCGCCTCGGAGTCCTATGCTCATCGAGCATCGTCCGGGCCATCTCCACTAAGGTTCTGTTGTTTCTTTCAACCACACCATTTTGCTGGGGAACTCGAGGTGCTGAAAACAGATGCTTAATACCATGCTCAAGACAGAAAGCATCAAAGGAGGAGTTCTTGAACTCGGTGCCATTATCACTGCGAATTACTCGTAATGCACGAGGGAGTTCCTTGAACAACCTTAAAGCTAGGCTCCGAAAGTGATGAAACACTTCATCCTTGCTCTCAAGAAAGTAGACCCAAGAGTAGCGAGAGTAGTCGTCAACAATC
This sequence comes from Eleusine coracana subsp. coracana, assembly GCA_032690845.1. NCBI lineage: Eukaryota > Viridiplantae > Streptophyta > Magnoliopsida > Poales > Poaceae > Eleusine > Eleusine coracana. The sequence continues at coordinate 39,198,425 of CM064428.1, read as the reverse complement.
ACAAGAACATACCACTTCCCACCCACCGAACGAACCCGAGAAGGACCAACAGTGTCCATATGAAGCAACTCTCCAGGGCGTTCAGTCATCACCAAATTGATTGGTGGATGAGAAGCGACAATCATTTTCCCATGACGTCAAGGAGCACAAACCAAATCCTTATCAAATTTGAGCTTAGGCAATCCTCGGATCAAACCTAGGCCACTCAAGCGACATAACAAGTCAAAGCTCATGTGACCCAGTCTCCTATGCCATTTCCAGAGCTCAGAAGAAGATTGAGCAAACAAGCACTTGTGAGAACCAGGAGAACCAGCAAAATCAGCCTAAAAAACTCTGCCAATGCGAGAAATCCCTCAAACCAAGGAACCACTCGAATCAAGAATACAAGAAGCATTCGACTTAAAGCGCACTTCCAAACCAACATCAAGAAGTTGAGAGACAGAGAGGAGATTGTACTTGAGAAACTCAACCAAACTAACATCATTGAGAGTGAAGTTCTCATTTACCTTTACCGCATCCCTTCCCTTCACTCTTCCTCTCTTGTCATCTCCAAAGGTCACATACTCCCGACGCTTGAAGGGAGTGAGGATGGAGAACCACTTTGCATTTCTGGTCATGTGGCGCGAACACCCGGAATCCATCAACCACTTGTTCTCCAAGCCTTCACCTGCTGCCTCGCTTGTGTCGGAGTCGGATCCAGAGTCGGTGTCGTGGTCGTTCTTTGCCATGAAGCAAAGCCCGGTGAAGTCATCCTTCCTCTTGACTCGTGGCTTTTCAACCTCCTCCTCCGAGCTTGTAAGGCCTTCGCTTGATATGAGGTCGACATCGCTCAAGGCAGCAACGTAGGCGCGTGCAATGGCCTTGGCGAACTTCTTGGAGTTCTTGCCCTTCTTGTAGAAGCGGTTCTTCTTCTGCTTGAAGTCTTCAGTGTTGTTGTCGCGGTACCCGACCTTCTTCTTCTTCTTCTTGGAATAATCAGCGATGAAGTGTCCCGGGTCATCGCACTCGAAGCAGGTTCTTGAACCACCTCCTCTTCTCTCCTTCTGGTTGTTGTAGAACTTCCTGAACTTCCTTGTAAGCAAGGACAGCTCCTCGTCAGGAATGCACTCCATCTGTTCATCGGAAGCTACAACAAGAGAAGACAAGGCAAACTCCAAGGAAGATTTGTCAAGTGAGGGGTTAGTTCCATGAGAAGCACAACTGTGATCACCCTTCTGAGAACTAGAAAGCAAAGTGATGCTAGAAGCAGGAATAGCAAGATTAGGACGAGATTTCCTAGACAGTTCATGAGATTTCAGCTTGCTATACAATTGCTCACAGTTCAGGGTATTGAATTCAGCAGTTTCTTCTAGAGCAGCAATTTTAACCCCCCAAACATTTTCATCAAGTGAGAACAGCAGTTGCCTAGCTCTATCATTGTCATTGTACACAAGGGTACCACAAGCCTGCAAGTTGCACACAATTGCCTCAAACCTACGAAAAGTGTCATCTAGTGACTCGCCCGGTTTCTGTGCAAAAGTTTGGTACTGTCTATTGTAAGAATCCTTATGCATAGACTTGACCTGGTTGGTACCCTCATGGTAAGTGCAGAGCTTATCCCAAATAGCATGTGCAGTGTCAAGGTGTGCAACCCTATCATGTTCGCTCCACCAAGTGCAGAAAGCAGAATATTGACAGCTTTGGAGTTGTTCTCATACCTGACTAATTCACCTGCAGAAGTAGTGTTCAGGTCTTGTGGTATAGCATACTCTTGATCAACAATCTCCCAAAGTGCACGTCCTTGACTCAGCAGATACGCCTTGGTCCGTGACTTCCAGTAGGGGAAGTCCTCTCCATCAAACATCCACAGCTTGACAGCACGCTTCTCCATGTCGCCTTCGGATCACAAAGCCGGTGAAGGTCAAATAGTGATCAAACCGGCTCTGATACCAATTGAAGGACCGAGAAGGCGACAAGAGGGGGGGGGGTGAATGGGAGCCAAATAAAATTCTCCAAGAGAACTTGGCCTATATCCCAAAAACAACCCAAGCCAACCTCCAAATCGATCACAAAGACTACACACACCAACTTGTGGTGTACTAGCCCTAGGAGTGATCAACCACACCAAAGAAACACAGCGGAAACAAAAAGGGAAGAAGCAATCCTCAATAGTTTAGAACTGAACTCCCATCGGCAGTGCCGATCCCTGCCATCGGCAGTGCCAGTGGACATCGGCAGTGCCGGTCACGCCTATCGACAGTGCTGGTGCGCGTCATCAGCAGTGCTAGTCCCACCTATCGGCAGTGCCGGTGCGGGATGCTGTCGCACTGGAACCTACAGACTGGACCAATCGGCAGTGCCGGTCCTGGTCATCGGCAATGCCGGTCGACCCCCGACAGAACATAAAATCTTTCGGGATCTTCTCAAATCTTCTCCAAAACTCAATCAACCAAACTCCAAATGATGCGATTTTTGAACCAGTGAATCCTCATCACATCACGACCCTAATCCTAGGAGATCAACTCAATTGGCTCAAGAAATCATCACGAATTTCAGATCTCGTGCCAAGAACACCAAAAAGGGAAACTTGAGAAATCCTTCAAATCGAAGGTGCTAGAGCCAATAATTCCATCAAGGATCCATAGAGGATTATCCTAGCTTATCCTAGCAACAAGTTTCTCAAGAAATCCGGGCCAAAAACTCATCCAAAAGTGAGATCGAAAATCACCACAAAAATGCTTCCGAAAATAGGAAAAAGGGAATTTCGGGATTCAAGTGAAGAGGGAAATCTTGAGCATGAAAATACTTCTCATATCATAGAAAGGTGCTTACAAGATCCATAGGTACAAGGCTAGGAAGCCACCCACTTCCTCCCACTATTTGGAAGAGCAAGAGATGTCTCTCACACACCCACTACTCTCCTCTCAAACATGAAGTCCTCTCCTAGCATTTTGAATAGAGTCCTAACACAAGGCTAATGGAAGAGGCGCCTCTCCCACTAGCCACACCTCTCCTTACATAGGCCTAGGGTCTATTATCCACATGACCACTCTACCCTTGACCTACATAACACACCTACCTACCACCGGGGGCATAACCGTCCATCTTTTTCCTCATCGTCCGAACGCCATCGGACGCTTCACGTCTTTGATTCATATCAAAGCAAGCTCCATGATGGTGCCACGTGCACCACCAACCACTGCCACCAGTTTTGAGGCCCAAACCGGGAAACCACCTTGCACGCTTCTTAAAGCGCGACTTCTCGATGTCAACGCGTGTCATCTTGTCCCGCGATCCTGACCACTGGCAAGTCTCTCCCAGTCCCTGTCCGTCGGGCCCCCTTGTCACTTGCACCGGCATCCCGTTCGCCTTGACTTGTTCAACATGCCGTCTTCATCACCACCACGGTTTTGAGGCTCAACCGTGAAACCATCTGTTCTTCTTGCCTCTCCACGTGCCGTGAAACCATCTGTTCTTCTTGCCTCTCCACGTGTATGATGTGGATCACCCTTGACTTCACCCGGCATCCCGATCGTCTGGCCCCAAGTCCCCTACTTGTGCCCGATCCTCTCGCCGTTGACCGCCAAGTTGAATCCAGTGACCTACACATCATGAGACAAGTAAACACATTTTCCATCTCCTGCAACATCACCAATATCTCCACCAACTCCGATTAGTCGTAACCATGATATGCAAAACCATGCAATCCCTGGATTCCCGCATTTCAACACAAACACTAAATCCGCTCAAGTTAATTACTCATCACAAATATAGCAAACCATGGCACATATCCACATGGTTTCTCAGAGGCATAATCAAATGCCTTGGCGAGGAACCACACACATAGTGAGTGATCTAAGAGAATCATTTGAGGAGAACAACCATGACTGGTTTTTGAAATATTTCAAAACCCAAGTTACTCAGCAGAAGTAGTGAAGTTGCTATAGTCAACATCGTTCCATTCTTCAACCACCCAAGGGGATGTGATAGACACTTGAAAGTTCATGGGTGTAGGTAAGATTGGGAATAATTTGCATGCTAGTCCTGTATCAAAAAAAGTTATGATCAACCTTAGTCTCTATTCCTTTATTCGAGGACGAGCAAAGGTTAAGTGTGGCAGTTTTGTTGACGGTCCTTAAATGCTAAATCTGATGGTAGGAGTATCTTACTAACAAATTTGACAAGTGTTGGTGAATATTTGTATGCAAATGATTTATAGTCAAACTCAAGGAAATATCAAAGTTACAAGAAAAGAAACAATAAAAGTCTATAAACATGAAGTGAGAAGTGATCAAATAATATATTAGACCTCACCAAGTTGAAGTGTTGATTGAAGGAACCCCTATTTTCAATCGATTGAAAATTAGACGCTCCCTTAAAATTCTCCCTGTTGCAACTGCTGGTGTTGAGACGGTATTTTCTATAATGAATTTTATCAAAAACAAGCTAAGAAGCAAGATGGGTCAGAAGTATTTGAATGGTTGCTTGATCACCTTCATTGAAAGGGAATTCTTCTTACAAGCCAAGAATAAGGACATCATCACTTACTTTTAAAGCATTAAGAATCACAAAGTCTAGTTGTAATTGTAAGATCTCTCCTCAATTTGCTATATGTTTCACTTATTGTCACTTTGATATATTGATCATTTAGTATCTATGTATTGGCACTTAATCATGCATTACAGATACATAATTTAGGCTGCTAAAAAAATTAGGCTATGAAAAAAAATATAGGCTGTAAAAAAAAAAGGCTGTCAAATTTTTTTTTGAGTGTTCTAAATTTTGAATACCCAAGCCTCAAATCCTGGGCCTGGCACTGCCCCCGCACACACAGCCGCAGCAGCTTCCAATCATCCAGCACGGCAATGCACAGGCGGCCGTCTGGCGTCTCCCCGACGCGGTACCTGGGGTGGCCGTGGTTGTCCCAGATGAGGGTGGGCGCACGCAGGTAGGAGAAGTCCATGGTGACCGTGTCCATCGCCAGCTCGGAGTGGGCACCGCAGATGTGCCAGTAGACGCTCCCCGCGGCATGCACGCACCTCTACTCTATCCAGAAGGGGTTGAACATGATCTCCACCTCCTCTGTCCTTGGCAGCGTGCGCCAACTGCAGCCGCTGACGCGGAAGGAGACGACCCAGGGGCGCATGCGGCCGTCCTGGATGGTGATGACAATGGCATCAAACTCGAACCGGCCGCCAACACGGGAGAGGATTGCGGGGCCAAAGAAGATGTTGCCATCCATGGACGCGGTGGCTAGAAGCGGGGGGAACAACGTGTGGCGGTGGGAGACGGGATCGCAGACGAGGAAGGTGGGGACTAGAGCGCTGCGGAGAAGGATGAGGCCAAGGTGGGAGTCGGCGAGGCTAAATTCGAGGCGGGTGTTGGCGGGGAGAGGGAGGAAGTCGCGGGAGAGGCACGGGGAGGCGGCGGCAAAGGGCTCGAACCGGATGTCGGGCACGGAGCGGATCGGGTACATCTCACCGACAACATCCTTGGTCTGTCCGGGCTGGTGAAAGTGGCCGAGGAGGCGAGGGGCTACGGTCGTGGAGCAGGAGCTAAGGAGGCGGCAGCAGGCGATGATGGTGCGGCGGGTGGCCATTGCCGATGGCGGCGGCGATGACAATGAGGTGAGGGGTCGGGTATTGGTGCCAAAGGTGTAGCGAGCATAGTGAGTACCCGACAGCTGGCGGTCGTTTCGCCTGCTGTCCTTTCACAACTGGACAGTCTGCTTGGGTGGATCTCAACCGTTTGGATCACGATTGGATGCCCAGGATATAATGAGAATTAAATACACGTAGCGCATATTTAAGGGAAGAAAATTCTACTATGTAGCAGTGCTACAACTGCTATGGTTCGTGCCATATGCCGCTCGCTTCTGATCTCCATGGTAGTTGGTAAGAGCTATGCACGACAACATCCCTTCACTGCTTGACTCCAATCAGCTTGCGAGCCAGCGTGCGTGACTCGAGCATTTGCTTGTACCAGCTCACCATTGTTCGAGAAGAAACATGCGCCTTGATTGATGGTGAGTCTGCCATTGATGGCAAGCTTTGGTCGTCTCTGCCCCTATCGACATCAAGCTTAATCAGTCTCATCTATCCATCCTGCCCGACCATAACCAGTTGATGAGGACATCAATGACATACAAACAATGATGATGGAAGATGGCACGCCAAACCAAGTTGTCACGCTTCCACCTCTCGTCCTCACGCGCCTCAAGTTACGACCCCATCTTCCAACGAGACGTCGACGTACAAGGGCCCAATCATTAGAACTCGAGCCAAGGAATTGAAGATGGTTTTGATGCTAAGGAATGATGGGTCGAGATGATGTCGCCCAAAGGCCCACACAGGCCCAAGACGCGCGACCCCCTCTCCACCGCGTGCCTCTCCACTTCAGCCGACCCTAGGATGCCGCCCCCCCTATGTAGTCAAGGGCTACGCCCCTTGTAATCTTGAGTTTTGTTTTAAGATTAGCATAGCTATTCATCCGTCTCTCGACATGAATTCAGAACTCCACCTTTATGCAATACATCAAATTGCTCACCTCTAATTCTTGCTCGTTCTTCGATTGCGTGGAAGAATTGATCCTCGTGATAAAATTGATCTTGTTTACTGCAAGGTTAATATCCTCCGGAAGATGGTTCAGCGATTGCATTGGCACTTCGGGCTTGCTCGTCGTAATTGGATCATGAGGGTCGACATCCACCAAATCGAAGGTATCTCCACTCGCTGAAAGATCAGGCAGTCAACACCTATCAAGTGGTATCAGAGCCTAGTGTTTCTCAGTGAGTTGATCCAAGTCAACATAAACAAAAAACTACAAAAAAATTTTTACCCCAATATGGTTTTGAGCCTTGCAATTTCGTTCAATAATTTGCGTTGTTGAGTTTTTGTGCTTTCGCTTTTGATCGTTGCTGGTACACTATGTTTCATCGCTTTCGCCCCATCATCGTCGTATCCTTCCATCACGCTGTGTGTTTTCACCACCACAATTTGCCTTCCACCGCTGTTCATCCATCGTTCAATACTTTGCCAAGTGTTTCCGCCGCACCGTGAGTCCGGGTCAATCGTTTGCTTTTGGCCGTCCGCCAATCGAGTCCTACTTGGTTACGTCACCGATCGGCAAACCGATCTCAGCCTAGTGTTCGAATCGGTTACATCGCACACCGCCCCGCATCACCTTGTGTTGTGTTCTGCTCGGCTCTCCTGTGTCTCTACTCTAGGTTTACCCCCTCCCTAAAAAAAAGCATTTGTGCTCAATTGCTCATTTGAGGTCTCTTTGTTTATATATTCAAAAAAAGGTAAAAAAAAAAGAGCGGCCGAGCAACACAGGCGATGCGTCTTGCCACCCTTGCTTCAATCCTTCTTCCTTCCACTTTCACTTGTGCCGGCAACAATCTTTTTGCGTTTAGCACCATTATTCAGCTTTGCAGTTATTGTTTGAATTGTGCTAACTCTTGGATTGAGTGCAGCCTCCTAGCTCCAGAAATTTTCTACTACGAGCAGGTTTTTGTTTCACCATGCAATCACTCCTCCATTCTTCCACTGGTTTTACCTGTGGTTGCAGTTCACGCTTGCGTGCTTGGTAAGGACGGGTAAAAATTTGATAACAACTTTTTGATTGAGCTTTTCACCCACCACTCACCTCTTGTTGTAGGATCCTTTTGAGTTGTTTATGTTTCTACGACAGGAAATAGCTCGAAGTCGGAGGAGCTCACCCTCCAGGATGTCCAACCGCAGGTTGATGGTCTACAAAACGACATGAAGACGATGCACGAGAGACTTGACTCTATGATCACTTTGTCGAATGAGTGTTTTAATCAGCTCGACCTCCCTGATACGGCTGCCCACACCATGCTCGACGACAATTATGACTCGTCTTGAGGCCATGTCGATGCAGCTTGGGACCATGATGATGCAGCTCACGGAGTTGCAAAATGCACGTGACTACGGCGCCGACACCGAGCAGGACGATGACAATCGTCGTGGTCGTGCTCGTAGGGTACATGTTCCTATTAATGATTCTTTTAATAAAATAAAATTTCATATTCCCACTTTTACTGGCAAATATGATCCGGGTGCCTATCTTGATTGGGAATTAGAGGTTGAACAAAAATTTGCATGCCATGATATTCCTGCTAATTTACAAGTTAAGGCTGCTATTAGTGAATTTACTGAATTTTCTTTACTTTGATGGCGTGAGTATAGACAAAAATATCCTAATAACATTCTAGCCACTTGGACGGCATTAAAAGCTGCTATGCATCATTCTTTTGTGCCGTCATATTATGCTAGAGATTTGCTTAATCAAATGCAGCGTTTTCAACAAGGTTCACTTTCCGTAGAGGATTATAATCAAGCTTTGCAAAAGGGTATGATTCGCTGTGGTTTAGTTGAACTGGATGATGCCGCTATGGCAGAACATTCTTGATTATAAGAATTATGATGATATGATCACCTTGTTTGAATATGCTTGTAAAGCTGAACGTGAATTACAGGATCGACAATCTTTGTCAAGAACTAACATTTTTGCAGGGTCCAAGACGCCTACAGCTCCATGGTTGGCGCCTCCTTCCACATCGCGCGACCACACCTCGACCACGTCCAAGTCGAGTGCTCCACCATGGCCAAATCTGCCTCGACCGCACCGTCCTCCTCGTTGTCAAGACGAGCTCGCAATATTCAATGTCACCGTTGCAAAGGATTTGGTCATGTGATGCGCGATTGTCCAAATAAACGAACTATGTTGATTCGTGATGACGGTGAGTATTCTACTGCTAGTGATTCTGAGGATGCTCAGACTATGCTTGCCACTAATCATGCAGATAATACGGAGATTCATGTCAACTCTAGTGCCACCGACAGGTATGCAACTCTTGTTGTGCAGCGTGTTCTTAGTACACAGGTCATTCTGGACGAAAAGAATCAACGCCATAACATTTTTCATATCAAAGGTGTTGTGCAAGAACGAGCAGTCTGTATAATCATCGATGGTGGCAGTTGCAACAATTTGGCTAGTATGACCTTGGTGGAGCAGTTGTCATTGCCAACAAGGAAGCATTCACATCCTTATCATGTTCAATGGCTTAATGATGGCGGTAAAATAAAGGTAACGTGCTCGGTACATGTTCCTTTCTCTCTTGGCGCCTATTCAGATTTTGTGGATTGTGATGTTGTTCCAATGGAAGCATGCTCTTTGTTGCTTGGTCGTCCTTGACAATATGATGTTAATAGTGTTCATCATGGTCGCTCCAATTATTATTCTTTCATGTTTAAAGGTCAGAAAATTGTTATTCATCCTATGACACCTGAACAAGTTCTAAAAGATGATATTGCTAGAGCAGCAAAAGCTACAAAATTGATTAAATCACCTCCTATTGCACCTGGTCAACCTGAGATCAAATTGCATAACCCTATCTTGCTTGCTACACGTGCTGATTTTGATGAATTACATGATGCTAATCTGCCCTGCTATGTTCTAGTTTGCTCTCGTATGCTTGTTTCACTAGATAAGGCACCTATATTGCATATTTCTCCTGCTGTTGCTAACCTTTTGCAAGACTATAAAGATGTTTTTCCCGCTGAACTGCCACCGGGTCTTCCTCCTATTCATGGCATAGAACATCGGATTGATTTAATTCTAGGCACATAGCTTCCTAATTACGCCCCGTACCACACAAATCCTGAGGAGACAAAAGAAATTCAGCGTCAAGTGCAGGCGTTGCTTTATAAAGGTTACATTCGTGAGTCTCTCAGTCCTTGTTTGGTTCCTGTTTTACTTGTTCCTAAGAAAGATGGTTCTTGGCGTATGTGTGTAGATTGTCATGCAATTAACAATATTACAATTTGTTATCGATATCCTATACCACGCCTTGATGATATGCTTGATGAACTTAGTGGTGCCACAATTTTCTCTTAGGTTGATTTGCGTAGTTGTTACCATCAGATAAGAATGGAATCAGGAGATGAATGGAAAATGGCTTTTAAAACTAAATTTGGCTTGTATGAATGGTTGGTTATGCCGTTTGGATTGTCTAATGCTCCTAGCACTTTTATGCGCTTAATGAATGAAGTTCTTCGGCCTTTCATTGGAATATTTATTGTTGTCTATTTTGATGATATTCTTATATACAGCAAATCCATGAGTGAGCATTTAGATCATTTGCATATTGTTTTTGATGCTTTGCGTGTTGCTCGCTTGTTTGGGAACATGAAAAAAATGCACTTTTTGCATGCAACGTGTTTCATTTCTTGGCTATGTTGTTACTCCACAGGGCATTGAGGTGGATAGCAGCAAGGTGGACGCCATTCAAAGTTGGCCCCAACCAACGACGGTCACACAGGTTCACAGTTTTCTTGGTCTTGCAGGTTTCAATCATAGTTTTGTGTGGGATTTCAGTTCTACTGCCGCACCATTACATCAGCTGACCAAGAAGGGTGCACCATTTGAGTGGGGCGCACCACAGGATGATGCATTCAACACTTCAAAGGAACGGTTAACTCATGCTCCTCTCTCACAATTGCCTAATTTTGATAAAGTGTTTGAATTGGAATGTGATGCTAGTGGAATAGGTTTGGGTGCTGTTTTGTTGCAAGATCAAGAATATTTTAGTGAGAAGTTAAGTGGTCCTGCTCTTAAATATTCCACTTATGATAAAGAACTTTATGCATTAGTGAGAACTTTGCAAACATGGCAGCATTATTTATGGCCTCGCAAATTTATTATTCATTCTGATCATGAGGCTTTGAAATATATTAGAACCCAAACTAATCTGAACCGTCAACATGCTAAATGGGTTGGATTTATTGAATCTTTTCTGTACATCATTAAACATAAAAATGGGAAGGAAAATGTGATTGCTGATGCTTTGTCTCGTCGTTATACGATGTTGTCCCAATTACATTTTAAAATCTTTGGTTTGCAAGCTGTGAAAGATCAATATGTGAATGATGCTGATTTTCATGATATTATGAAGCATTGTAAGGATGGCAAACCTTGGGGCAAATTTCATATGCAGGATGGATTCCTATTTCGTGCTAACAAACTATGTATTCCAGCTAGCTCGGTTCGTCTTTTGTTGTTATAGGAGGCACATGGAGGTGGTCTTATGGGTCACTTCAGCGTTTTCAAGACACATGAGGTGTTGGCCGACCACTTCTTTTGGCCACGGATGCGCCGTGATGTTGAGCGCCTTATTGCACGCTGTACTACATGTCAAAAAGCTAAATCTCATTTGGATAATCATGGTTTGTATATGACTTTGCATGTTCCCTTTTCTCCTTGGCATGATATTTCGATGGATTTTGTTTTGGGATTGCCTCGCACTAAGAAGGGGAGGGATAGTATTTTTGTGGTTGTTGATCGTTTCTCTAAAATGGCTCACTTTATACCTTGTCATAAAACTGATGATGCCTCAAATGTTGCTGAATTGTTCTTTAGAGAGATTGTTAGATTGCATGGAATTCCTAAAACAATTGTCTCTGATCGTGATGCTAAGCTTCTTAGTCACTTTTGGCATTCACTCTGGAATAAATTAGGAACTAAGCTGTTGTTTAGTACTTGTCATCCTCAAACTGATGGGCAAACTGAGGTAGTAAATAGAACTATGTCTGCTATGCTTAGAGCTGTTCTAGATAAAAACTTGAGATGTTGGAAAGATTGTATACTTCATGTTGATTTTGCTTATAATTGTGCTACAGATTCTACCACTAAGATGTGTCTTTTTGAGGTTGTTTATGGCTATGTTCCTAGGGCGCCTATTGATTTGTTTGCTATTGATGCTGAAAATGAACCACATGTTGACGCTCTTGATCATATTGATCACATGAAACAATTGCACGAAGAAACACAACAAAACATTGTTGTTACTAATAAGAAGTATCAAGTTGCTGGTAGTAAAGGTCGAAAACATGTTTCTTTTGAACCCGGTGAATTGGTTTGGTTGCACTTGCATAGAGATAGATTTACTACATTGCGTCGTTCTAAATTGATGCCTCGTGCTGCTGGTCCTTTGAAAGTACTAACCAAGATTAACGATAATGCTTATGTTCTTGACTTGCCCATGGAGTTTGGTGTTTCCACAAGTTTTAATGTTGCAGATTTGAAACCATACTTGGGTGAGGATGATGAGTTGCTGTCGAGGATGACTTCGCTTCAAAAAGGGGAGGATGATGAGGACATCAACAACAAACGAACAATGACGATGGAAGATGGCACGCCAAAGCAAATTGACATGCCTCCACCTCTCGTCGGTGCGCCCCCTCAAGTTACGGACCCATCTTCCGACGAGACGTCGACGTACAAGGGCCCAATCACTAGAGCTCGAGCCTAGGAATTGAAGATGGTTTTGATGCTAAGGAACGATGGGCCAGGATGATGTCGCCTAAAGGCCCACGCAGGCCCAAGACGTGCGACCCCCTCTCCACCGCACGCCTCTCCACTTCAGCCGGCCCTGGGATGTCGCCCCCCCCCCCTATTTAGTCAAGGGCTGCGCCCCTTGTAATCTTGAGTTTTGTTTTAAGATTAGCTTAGCTATTCATTCGTCTCTCGACGTGAATTCAGAACTCCACCTTCGTGCAATACATCAGATTGCTCGCCTCTAATTCTTGCTCGTTCTTCGATTGCGCGTAAGAATTGATCCTCGTGATCAGGTTGATCTTGTTTACCACAATGTTAATATTCTCCGGATGTTGGTTCAGTGATTGCATTGGCGCTTCGGGCTTGCTTGTCATAGTCGGATCGTGAGGGTCGACATCCACCAAATCGAAGTTATCTCCAGTCGCCGAAAGATCGGGCACTTAACACCTATCACCTGTGCTGCCACCTATCACATGTTCCATATGTATCTGGTCAAGTCGTCATTAATGATAACCTCAGTCTGTCCCTAACTTCATCCATCCCTGCCTAGTTATAGCATTGATGGTTGTCACGGCGCCAGGCTCTGCAACGAGCGTCGATAGAGTGTCATAATAGCAATTCCTTTTTGGTTCAATTCCTTTGTTGGCTCGTATGACTGATAGCTTGAGCTGAAACCAAAGCAGAAACGCATAAAGGGCTCTAGTGCTTCGATGCCAAGCAATGGACCATGTGGCACACATATCGCAGCGATGTTGCACGGCTCTCAGTTTGCAGCACTGTTGCAGTGGCGGAGCTGGCCATGAACTTGAGAAGAGGGGGGGGGGGGGGGGGGGGGGGGGCATGAACAGTGACCGAAGGTGTGTATTCTGTCGCTATGAAATTGAAATAGGTAGTCACCTAGCTACTTTTACCAATTGCCAACTGCTGCGCAAGGGGGTAGGCCTCGTGCTTGGGCAGGAGGCTGATGAAGACAATGCCGGCGGCCTGTGTAAGGTGTGTCCGTGTCTCTGCTTGGTCAACTCTTCTGTGAGCAAGCGATCTGATAGGAACCCAGTGTATGAAATGAATATTAGAGGAGGCAAAAGGCTGCATCACAGGAACTGCTGGGTAGCTAGAGGAGATCGTTGATTTTGTGACTTGCGTTCTTCCGGGCAGTCAGCGATGATTGGTGTGGAACAGCTACTAAAACACCTAGGAATAACGAACTCATTGTGCCTCACTCTCTCCTAGTTGAGTAGACAATAATCCCTACTATTTTTGCTGTAGTGTGTGTGCTCCTTAGCTAGTGATTACACTCTAATCTTAAAAGTAGTTTGAACGGCTAAACAACAAAATAGCAGAAGCCTTATGAAATATGAACACCTATAAACACTTTATTATTTTGTACTACCATAAGTACTTTAGACAAAACAACAAAAACCTAGTTTTTAATGGGAAGAAGTCCATTTTACCTCCCTGAACTATCATGGTTGTTTGGTTTTTATCCCCTAATTATAAAACCGGGTATGACGTCTTCTTAAACTATCAATTTCGTTTATTTTTCCTCCTTGGGTAGTTTATAAGATAGTTTTATCATACGTGGCATAACTGGGTCCACATGTCAGATTCCATCTCATCGACTTCTTTATTTTTCCCCTCCCTTTATTTTGTTCTCTCTAGCCTCCCCATGTCCGCCCTCACCGTCTGTGCCCCATGTCTGAGCTCCACTCCCTGTCGAGCCTCCAAACTCTAGCTTCCGATGCCTCTCGGCCCAAACGGTTATTGTAACCTTGGCCAAAAGGCACAATGACGTGAGAACATCCGGAGGCTCAGATAGACTAAGAGAGAGAGAGAGAGAGAGAGAGAGAGAGAGAATAAAAAGGATGACATGACATCAACATGTGGGTGTAAAACAAAACAGTTTTACAAACCACTCAAGAAGGAAAAACAAACGGAATTGAGTGTTTAAAGAATAATACTACCCGATTTTGTAATTGGAGGATATAAAGCAAATAACGAGAATAGTTTAAGGAGGTAAAATGGACTTCTTCCTTTTTAATGCTTCTAGACAAGTATAAACAATTTGGACAAATAAACAAAAGTAATTTTGCTAAATGAATTGACTGTTTATATTACCATAAGCACTATAAGAAGTTTGGACATAATAAGCGCTATAAGCACTTTGTATATAAACCCACCCAAACACATCTTTATTATTTATAATTGCTACCGGCAGTTCGAACAACTGTTGCTGAATACACACAAGTCACATATTGCTCGCTTCAGTTTGTTGTATTATATTTACTAGCTCAATTTTAAACAACTGTCTCCAATTTTAAACAACGCACTTTCATGGCTCTGAAGTCCAGAACGACTAATCTCAGGAACAAGATGCTAGAGCTTTCTTGCTGCAAATCCTGAAGTCAATGGAGCGAGAACCAATACAGCTGAATCTTTGAATACCCTCATCTGCCAGCTCCACCTACAAACCAAACATCGTCACAAAATCTATATGCCATCAGGAAATCTTCAATTGTGATATCATTTGTCTCCAAGAAACTAAAAGAGAAGTTTTCGATGCTGCCTACATTAGAAATTTCTGCCCTCCCCAATTTGACTGTTTCGAATACTTACCATCAGTGGGTGCATCTGGTGGCATGGTTGTCATCTGGAAAGGATCCCGGTTTATGGGGCAGTCTTTCATGCAAAATGACTTTGCAATGGGCATTGAATTCATGTCGGTATACACAGGTGCTAGATGGAATCTGGTAAATATCTATGCGCCATGTACAGATGAAGGCAGAAACTTATTTCTTGATTGGTTTCACAACTTAGACATCAATGATGAAAATGACTGGTTCTTCCTGGGTGACTTCAATCTAATTAGAAGACCCTCAGATAGAAATAAACCTGGAGGTAATGTGCAACTTATGTTAGATTTCAATGCAGCAATTAGTAATCTTGGGCTTGAAGAGATTCCATTACAAGGAAACAGATTCACTTGGTCGAATATGCAGCAAACACCTTTGCTGGAAAGGATTGATTGGTTTTTTGGAAATGCATCTTGGATGTTGAACTTTCCAGGAACAACTGTTAAAACACTCTCCAGGGACACATCAGACCATCATCCTTGTCTACTCAGTATTTCCACTGATACACCTAAAGCTAGAATTTTTAGATTTGAAAACTACTGGCTCCTACATGATGAATTCTGGGCTGTCATCCAACATGGCTGGAGTGTGCCAGTATCTCATTTGGATAAAGCAAAAAGGGTAGTTGCAAAATTCAAAAGCCTTAGAAGAGTACCGAAGGCTTGGCAAAGACAGCTCTCAAATCTAGCAGCGACAATTGCAAACAATAAAGATACCCTGATACTTCTGGACACTCTAGAGGAATTCAGAGATTTATCTTTAGAAGAGTGGAATTTCAGATCCTTTGTAAAGGAGAATTTGGAAAAATTACTGCAGCAACAACTAATTTACTGGAAGCAGAGATGGAAAATTAAATGGGTCAAGCTTGGAGATGAGAACACAAAATTTTTTCATGCCATTGCCACAATCCTCAATAAGAGACAAGCCATTACATCCCTCATAGGCCCAGATGGAATACAAGTGTTCAAACATGAAGATAAGGCTACCCTTCTGTGGAAAGCTTACAAGGAGAGACTAGCTACCACAGAATTCATTGAAATGCACTTTGAGTTAAGTACTTTACTACAAAGAGCAGAAGATTTGGAGCAACTGGAAGAACCATTTACCATTGAAGAAAGAGATAACATTATTGCCAACCTGCCAACAGACAAATCACCAGGGCCTGATGGGTTCAACTTAGACTTCATGAAGAAATGTTGGCCTCTCATTGCTCAGGATTTCTATGATCTTTGTCAGGCCTTCTATGATAATGATCTCTGCCTGAAAAGTATCAATGGATCCTACATCACACTAGTACCCAAAAAAGAAAGCCCAACATCAGTAATTGATTTTAGGCCAATATCTTTGTTGAATTCCTCCATTAAATTAATCACAAAACTCCTAGCAGATAGGTTGCAATGGGTGATTTTAAACTTAATTCATCAAAATCAGTATGGGTTCCTAAAAGCTAGATCGATTCAAGATTGTTTAGCTTGGGCTTTTGAATATCTTCACACCTGTCATAAATAAAAAAGGAGATCATCGTTCTCAAATTGGATTTTGAGAAGGCTTTCGATAAGATAGAACATGGAGTAATTATGCAAATTCTGCAACACAAAGGTTTTGGTGACAAATGGCAACAATGGATACGTGGAATTCTTACTACAGGAACATCAGCAGTTCTCCTTAACGGAGTTCCTGGCAAAGTTTTTCATTGTAAAAGAGGAGTACGGCAGGGTGATCCTCTTTCTCCATTATTATTTGTGCTAGCGGCTGACCTACTACAAAGTATAGTGAACAAAGCAAAAGATCAAAATCTCCTCAAACTCCCTATGCAAGTTGGCTATACTGAGGATTTCCCAATAATCCAATATGCAGATGACACTTTGCTAATAATGAAGGCATGCCCACAGCAGTTGTTTGTTCTCAAGGCTTTGCTTAATACTTTTGCTGATTCAATTGGGCTCAAAGTGAATTACAGTAAATCCAGCATGGTCCCAATAAATGTCAATGCAGAAAGAGTGCAACATCTAGCAGCAACTTTTGGATGTCAGGTTGGGTCATTACCTTTCACTTATTTGGGCCTACCATTAGGCCTGAAGCAACCATCAGTTCAAGACTGTCTCCCTTTGGTACACCGAATAGAAAGAAGGCTCATCTGCACTGCAATGTTTCTAACACAAGGGGGGAAGTTACAGATGGTGAATGGTGTCTTATCATCCCTGCCGACCTACTATATGTGCACCATCAAGCTACCCATCACGGTGATCAATCAAATTGATAAGTATAGAAGACACTGTCTTTGGAGAGGAGCAGATATCAATGCCACCAAACCTCCTTTAGCTTCTTGGAAAAAAATAACAAAGCCAAAAAAGAGAGGAGGGCTTGGAATCATAAAACTTCGGACCCAAAATGAGGCCCTGCTCATGAAAAAATTACACAAATTTTTCAATAGGGCTGATCTACCATGGGTGAAACTGATCTGGACACAATACTACAACAATGATCAAGTGCCATCTGAGAAAAAAAAAAGGATCATTCTAGTGGAGGAATATCCTAAAATTGTTACCCCAATACAAAGGTTTGTGAGGCGCCCCTTCCCGGAGGATCGAGGTCCCGAAGGTGCTGATAACGC
The DNA here is from genome assembly GCA_032690845.1 of Eleusine coracana subsp. coracana. Taxonomy (NCBI): domain Eukaryota; kingdom Viridiplantae; phylum Streptophyta; class Magnoliopsida; order Poales; family Poaceae; genus Eleusine; species Eleusine coracana. Next base: position 39,180,842 of record CM064428.1, on the reverse strand, counting down.
AGACACTTGATAATATAACAATGATCCAAATTTAAGTTTAATTATTACATCAAAGTGCAGTGGAATACAAGTTCATGAAGTTTTTAAAAACAGCGGAAGCGAAATAACGATAAAATCTATGAGCTCGACGATACAGCATGGTGATGATTCATGCCCGAAGAATCAACACCCTAGCAGCACTCACAATTACTGCGGCGGCAGATCAGACTCCCAGTGAGCAGTCCAACCCTCAGGGACTTGCACGTCCCAAGGCAACACATCTACAGGCAATTCTATCTCTTCAGTACCTGAAAACCACATAAGCATAAAGCCTGAGTACTAATTACTCAGCAAGACTTACCTGTCAAAAACCTAGACATGCAATGGCTCTAATAGGTGGCTTGTTTAAAAAGGACTCGCACTAAGCAACCTATTAGTTCTATCAAGTTTTATTTTCAGATTAAATGGGTTGTGCTGAATATAACTTTAGTTGCAACAATAAGATAATAAAACAATACATAAAATAAGTGTAACAATAGAACAGTAAAATATATCAGTAATAACCAATACCAATCCATATCCATGATATCATGTGCAACTACGTGATTGGCGCGGTGAACAAGCGGTACTCATTACTGCGAGGGACAACAATTGCAATTGATTTACACCAGCTGGGAAAACCCGAATAACATGACACATACGCACCAATTAAGGTCATATATGACAACCTTTCACAAGAAAAACCACCCACATCTAGACCCGGGTGTGGTGACGTCGAGTGGGCATGCCGTCCTGCCAGCAGTACTTCACGGTATGGACCGCCTACTCCAGCAGCCGAGGGGTCCTAAGACCAACGCACCTTAACCATCCTTGATATAAGCGGTCTTTAATGCTACATTGGTTTACTAGTGCCCATGAAACTAGCATGCATTCGGTACTGTTCAAAACTTGATCAAGGGGTCGACCATGGACGGGTCCTAGGGTGGGCAAGACAGGGCTACCGTAGCCAACACCCATGTGTTGCTGCAAACCTACACATGCAAATTCCCTACCCGGCCATACATAAGAATAAACTCCTTTTATAAGTTTCATTTTTGTGATCAAATCTATTCCATAGTAATCATGATAACTACCGAGACTTATTAATTACTAAGCATAGCATTTAGTACCGATCCTACCAAGGTTCTAATAACAGTAGCATAGGTCGTTTGGGATAACATGCAAGGTGGGTTTCAAGCAACTCATATGACCTAATGCAACAAATAAACATAGACACTAGTAGTGATATAAACTAGCAAAACTTTATAAAGAGGCTAATGCAAACCGGGGTTTGCCTGGAACCACGCAAGTGTTAGCTACTACAGTCTCTTGTTCTTCAGGCTCTTGGTCCTGCTGGATGTCGGACTCCTGTTCCTGAGTGTCGTTACCTATTGATGAACAAGGGTTTAACGATAGTGTTGAAACACCGTTACATGCAATGATATGATAAATGCAACAAAATGATGGATGCATATCGCATTAGTGTTTTGATGTTAACAACCTTATTAACAAGTTCTCGAAGCCATATGCTTCAAGGAAGCAAATTAGACTTTCATTATTTTATGTGTGTGGATCATTTAATTAGGGTTGATATTGCTTTGATAACAATTAAATAATTAAAATAGTAAACAACTGATTCTGGACTTGAGTGATTTATCATGAACAGAGACATACATGAAGTGCATTTTCACCAAGTTATAGCCTCTGGACAGTATTATTTTATTTACTAGAATTTATTAAAGTTAAAGCATCACTTAATTAATAGAATATTAAATACTGCAGATTTGACTTAGTCAAAACTCAGGGTGATGTATTAGTATGAATTAACAGTGTATGCAAAAGATTGGAATTAAACTGCTTGTACAGAATTAATAAGGAATTAATTAGTGTTTACTCAAGTTATTTAATTAACAAAAATATAATAATAGAGGCAATTGGTTATTATTTTACTAAAATAAAGTACATTATTATGAAGCTAACAAAATTGGTTTGAGGCTATTTGGACTTAAAATGAATTTACTATACATTTTAGAAGTTTCAGCAGTTTTTCTAGTATTTTCTGGGTTTTAAACAATTGCCACGTAGGGCCATGTCAGCAGCCACGTGGCGACACATCAGTGCCAACTAGGCGCCAGATCAGCTGCCAGACGACTGTGCCGGAGCGCGGCGGCGCACGGCCGGAGGGCTCGCCGCAGGGCACTAGGGTGGCCGAAAGCTCGCTGCGGGAGAGGGGAAATGATGCGCGCGGCGAGGCGGGGATGCTAGGGGGGTTTGTGAAGTGGAAAACTCACCGGAGGGTAGTCGGCGACGAGAGGCGGCAGGAGGCAGAGGTTCGACATCTTTGCGTTTCTGCTACGAGGCGGGAACTTGGACGCCGTCTTCGACCAGAGCTTCACGGGGGCATGGCGGGGATCGGCATCAGGTCGGCGAACGTCGGGGAAGGCCGAAAGGTGGAGCTCACCGTGGAGGTGTCTCGGGTACGGCGTCGTAGAGGGTGGTCAGCCGGGGAAAAGTTCAAGGCCGACGTTCTTACTCGAGGAATCAAAGAAATGAGGGGCCAGGAATGATCGTAAAATGCTTGCGAATCATTGAGAAAAGGAAAGGGGAGACGAGGTTTACCAGAGTCGCCGGAATTTGGGAGCGCGTCGTCGGCGGCCATCGGGGAACAGAATTCGGAGATCCTCCAAATTAGCCAAGCTTCACCGGAAGATTGTGCAAGCCAAGGGGTGGAAGGGTAGCGGGGAAGTAAGCGCGGGTTTTGGTGCTCTCGGTGTGGCTCCGGAGTGAGGGAGTGGCCGAGAGTTGAGCTCGGGCTCGGCTCTGGCAATGGCGGGAAGATGGGTGGGAGAGAAAAGGGTGAATAGGGGGGGGGGGTTATTTATAGGCCCAGTAGTTTGAGTTCTTGGTCGGACACCGAAGGCAGGTGCGCGCGCGCGGTTTTGAGAAATTCTGGGACTCGGGGAGCCGTTGAGCACGCGGGGAGAAAGCAGCGCGGGCGCGGCAGCAGAGGTAGAGCACGACAGGGGAAAAGTAACTCGCGGGCTTGGCTGGTAGCAGCGTGCGGCAAGGGAGAAGGGCAGGGTGAGGTGACGAGGCGATCACGCGCGGGCTCTGGTGCTGCTAGGCGATGGGGAGCGGTCGGGAGCCGGGAAACAAGGAGCACGGCAGAGCTGCGCCGGCTTCGGGCAGGGAAAAAGGGACGCGGAGCAGTGGCAGTTAGCAGCGAGCGGGTGACCGAGCAGGCAGGTGACGCGACGTAGCGGGCATGAGGGGCTAGCCTTCGGCCAGAAGGGCAGGAGCGGTCAGGCGGGGAAAATCGAGGCGGCAGAGAAGTCGGCCTCGTGCAGGGTGAAGGTAACTCGCCTCGGCGGTAGCTAGCGGCTAGGCGTGGGAGCCGAGCAGGGCGAAGGGACGGCGGTGAGTGAGAGCGCGCGGGAGTGTGGTGCCGGGTTCCGAGAAGCAGCGGCGGCAGAGAATCGCACAGGCACGCGTGGGCGGGAATCGGCCAGCGCCAGGAGGAAGACGATGGTGATTTTTGCAAAGAGGTCCTCGGCTTTTTGAAAAGCTTGCAAAGAAGTCCCCAGTTCTGTTTTAATTGATTTAAAATACTTCCTTTAATCCAATTAAGCTGAAATTTTGAGGGTGAGCTAATTAGAATATGGAAATTTCATTAGTGAATTCTAATTGGCCAGAAGGAAAATAATTTAATTAGAATTATTAATTAAAGTTAAATCAATTCTAGGTTTAAACCATTTAATTGATTGATTTTTTATTGGAATAAAATTTTGGTTTTTGGCCAAAAATTCTATTTTATTATTACCATAGTTCTGATGTAATTATTGGGCCTATGATTTATAGAAATTTAATTTGCTTCAAAGTTTTTGCTTGCAGGGTTTTATTTTGGCTTGAGGAAATTCCATTTTTAACTTGCTTCTATTATTTCATCCTCATACTTGAGTTCAAAATTTTTGGCAATTTGTGCTAAGCAAGAAATGAGACACCTGGGTGTCACAGCCCTCCCTCCTTAAAGAAATCTCTTCCCGAGATTAAGGACGAAGCAGACTAGAGAGGGGCAAAAATATACCAGTGAATGAAGACTAGAATTCCGGGTAATGAGTACTCAGAAATTCTTCCAATTCCCAGGTGGATTCATCTTCTGAGTGATTACTCCATTACACTTTATAGAATTTAATGGTTCTTTTGAGGGTTGTGCGTTCTTTTTCATCAAGGATTTGTATTGGGTGCTCGGAGTATGTGAGGTCTGGTTGAAGATGATCATACCCTTCCAAGACAACATCAATTGGAGGTTTGAGACATCATTTCAGTTGAGACACATGAAACATGTTATGTACTCCAGACAGATTTGGTGGTAACTCCAGCTTGTAGGCGACTTGTCCACACCTTTCCAAGATTTTAAAAGGGCCAATATAGCGGGGTGCTAATTTTCCTCTGATTCCAAACGCTGAATGCCCTTCATTGGTGACACTCGGAGATAGACAAAATCATCCTTGTTGAAAAACAATGGCATGCGTTGTTGGTTTGCGTACCTTTCTTGACGACATTTAGCAGTCTTGAGATTTGCTTGAATTGTCCGAACCTTTTTTTCTGCATCCTTGACGAGGTCAGGACCAAAAGTTATTCTTTCTCCAGATTCAGACCAATTCAACAGTGTTCTACAACTCCGACCGTAGAGTGCTTCAAAAGGGGATATTTTTACACTCTCTTGGTAACTATTGTTGTATGAGAATTCTGCATACGGTAAATACTCATCCCAGTTACCACCATGTGTTAAGACACATGCTCTAAGCATATCTTCCAAGATTTGGTTGACACGCTCAGTTTGTCCATCAGTAGCGGCATGATAAGCAGAACTTCGGATCAACTTAGTACCCAGAGATGCATGCAGCTGCTCCCAGAAACGAGCGACAAACTGCGAGCCATGATCTGTAACAATGGTCTTGGGTACTCCATGGAGACACATAATTCTTGCTATGTATAGTTCTACATACTGCCGTACGCTGTATCTGGTGTTCACTGGTAGAAAGTGAGCAGACTTTGTGAGTCTGTCAACCACAACCCAAATCGAATCATGCTTCCGAGATGTGAGAGGGAGGCCAACAATGAAATCCATACTTATATCTTCCCATTTCCAGGCGGGGATACTCAATGGCTGAAGTAGTCTGTCCTGTTTCAAATGGTCGGCCTTAACTCTCTGACAGGTATCGCACTCCATGACATATCAAGCAACTTCTCGCTTCATTCTGGTCCACCAGAAATTTTTCTTCAGGTCCTGGTACATCTTGTTACTTCTAGGATGAATGGAATACTTAGAGTGATGTGCTTCATCCAAGATTTTGCGATGAAGCTCAAAATCCTTGGGTACTACTAGACGGTTATTAAACCACAAAGTACCATCCGAATCTTGTGTGAAGCATTTTGCCTTGCCACTCTTAATGTTCTCCTGAATGTACTTCATTCCAACGTCTCTTTTCTGTGCAGCAATGACCTCATCACGAATGGTGGAATGAATACTGAGATTGCTGATCACTAGGGCAGGCAATATATGTAGGCTAGGTTCTGTGGTACTCGCTTCAATGCTGCGGTCTATCACTAGATTATTGCAGTGTATCTTTCGACTCAGAGCGTCGGCGACCACATTAGCCTTGCCTGGGTGGTAATGAATCTCCAGATTATAGTCCTTAATTAATTCTAGCCATCGATATTGTCTCATGTTTAGATCAGTCTGAGTAAATATGTACTTCAAGCTCTTGTGATCTGTATAGATGTGCACTAAATTACCGAGCAGATAATGCCTCCAGATTTTTAGTGCAAGGACAACGGCAGCTAGTTCCAAATCATGAGTAGGATAGTGCTCTTCGTGCTTCCACAGTTGTCAAGATGCATAGGCAATGACACGACCATCCTGCATGAGCACACATCCAAGTCCTATCCCAGATGCATCACAATACATGTCAAACAGCTTGGTGATGTCTGGTTGAGCCAGTACGGAGGCAGTAGTCAACAATGTCTTCAATTTCTGAAAAGCTTCTTCACAATTGTTGCTCCAATCGAACTTCTTATCCTTTTTCAGCAGCTCGGTGATGGGTTTGGTCAACTGAGAGAAATTAGGAATAAACCTCCGATAGTATCCAGCTAGTCCAAGGAAACTACGAACTTGGTGGACAGTTTTCGGTGGCTTCCAATCTAGCACATCTTGGACCTTGCTTGGGTCTATAGAGATACCTTCGGCTGAAACTATGTGACCAAGGAATGGCACACGGTCCAACCAAAATTCACACTTGCTGAATTTCGCAAACAGCTTGTGATCTCGTAGACGCTGAAGAACAATACGAAGATGTTCGGCATGTTCTTCCTTGGACTTCGAATAGATAACAATGTCATCAATGAATACTACAACGAATTTGTCTAGCTCTGACATAAAGACTGAATTCATGAGATACATGAAATAGGCAGGCACATTTGTCAATCCAAAGGACATCACTAGATATTCGAATAATCCGTATCTAGTAGAGAATGCAGTCTTTGGAATATCTTCCGCTCTGATCTTGTTCTGATGATAACCCGACCGAAGGTCAATTTTGGAAAACACCTTGGCACCAACCAATTGATCAAAAAGAATATCAATACGGGGCAGCACGTATTTATTCTTGATGGTGACTTCATTAAGAGGCCGGTAATCAACAACAAGACGTAGAGACTTGTCCTTCTTCTTCACAAAAATGGCAGGACAGCCCCAATGTGAAGTACTTGGGCGAATAAATCCTTTTTCCAGCAACTCATTCAGCTGTTTCTTCAATTCAGCTAGCTCATTTGGAGCCATTTTATAGGGACGTCGGGATATGGGAGAAGTTCCTGACTGGAGCTCAATCTTGAATTCTACTTCGCGATCAGGTGGAAGTCCAGAAATATCTTCCGGGAATACGTCAGGGTACTCACAGACAATAGGGATGTTCTCAAGTGATGGTCCTTCCAAATGATAGACAGCTAGATCCCTCGGGGAGATGTTACTAAGAGTAAGAGTGTCTAGACCATGTAGGGGAGAGTTCAAATGAACAACACGGGGCTCTATATCCAACATGGCTCTATGGGTTTTCATCCACTTCATGCCAAAAATTAGGTCAATCTCTTGATTATGGAGCATGATAAAATTAGTGAGGTAGATTTTCTGATTGATTTCTAGTGGAGCTTTGCTTACTATTTCATTAGCTAGAATTTGTCTAGCTGGGGAACGGACAGTAAAGCACTAATTTATAGTGGTGGTGTGGAGATTATGTTTTTGCACACAAGTTCTGCTAATAAAATTATGAGTAGCGCCAGGATCAAAAGAGTAAGAACAGGCTGGCGGTAAAGTGAGAGCATACTGGTCAGCACGGGATCACCCTGGGGAAAATCTTCAGCGCTGGTGTATGAAGTTGGAATGTCCTGAATTATTCTCCTTTGCCCAAAATGAAAATGTCACTCTATACAAAGTATTACAACAGCATCATCTTCAGGATCTATTCCATCTTCCATTATCTGGGCAGGCATACCATCAATTCTGCGATCTAGACATTGTGCTACAAGCTTTGCGTGAAAATAATGGCTATGACCACTCGACATACATGTGGGGTAATGGGAACTACTCCTCGGCAAAGGCATACAAACAAATGATGGGATTTATGGATGTACATCCTATATACACTTGGTTATGGAAATCATGTTGCCAACAAAAGTACAAGGTTTTCTTTTGGTTGCTACTAAAGGACAGACTTAACACCAGGGGACTGCTCCGAAGAAAAAATATGACTCTTGACTCCTATGTGTGTGAACTGTGTATCTTCCAAAGAAAAGAGAGTCTACATCATCTTTTCATCAAATGCAACTTTGCCAAAGCATGCTGGCTCACAATTGGCATCTCCTATCCACACACTCTCAATCATTACAGGATTTTTAAAAGAATGAAGAGAAGTCTCGAAGTCCCTTTTTATATGGAAATTATTATCTTGATGTCCTGGTGCATTTGGAAGCAAAGGAATGGGTTGCTTTTCAATAATGAAGACCCTTCAGTTCAAGAATGTCTCCGAACTTTCAAAAATGAATTCTCCTTGGTTATTCATAGGACGAAGAGTAGATACCTTACGCAAATGCAAGAATGGCTTCAGGCTGTATAATATATAATTCTGTTTTTATCCTTCCCTTTTCTCATTTTGTAATCTTTTAACTATTTTTATACATAATATATAACCAGTAGGGGCTCGCCCCTCCTGTTCAAGTCAAAAAAAAAAAAAACCGATGCTCGATATGATATATACAGTCTTGATCAGGCATCCAATACCCTCTATGGTGAAAACTCAAAAAGCCTCCTTTACAACACTCGGACTATCCAGCAGAATCCACTGCTATTTTTCATCAAACGACTGCTATTCCCAACAACACACCACCTGTAGTCAGTAACTGCCCCAATTCATCTGACCATGTTGTGGCTGCTGATAACCAGAGGCAAGAGGCCCAACCGTTTCAACAGCTCCAGCCGTTGTCTGTGATGACTGTAGTGGATGAAAAGCAGGCCCGCCCATAGTATGAGCTGGGTGGTACATCCCTCGAAAAGCACCATGACCAGCTTGAGTGGCCACAAATGCCAAATGCTGTCCTTGGGAGGGCAGAACACCGAAGGAAGTAGGCTGAAGTAAAGAAACATCCTGTCCAGGTGCAGGGATCCAGACAGTCGAGCCATCACTCTGGTCAAGTCATATAAGAATTAAGGAGCAGTATCGAAGATTTAAACAATGTTATATTGTTATTGGATCACGAGGCAATGTACAAGAAGCACAAAAGTAGCGAATTATGGAATCAACTTCACAATGAAATTCTGAAGAAGAAAAAAAGCAATAGTACAATAAGCACCCAATTTTATAGCATATGATGAGTTAGTTTTGATTTTCGGATTGGGGCTGGCAAGAAATATTTCCACACATATTAATGGATATGCTTACGTACTGAGCTGAACACCTTGCAAAAAGCCAATAGCATCACATTGAAGCTGCTATGCCATACATTCATGTTTAAGGTCATCCAATGGGCAACTTTATCCATTGCGGGATAGCCTCACTTGCCGTGTCTTTATATACTACAGCACTATGTAGGTAAATTCTACTAGAACAATCACTTAAATATTTTGGCATTCTCAGACTTCTCAGTTGAGTTGGCAACAGTTTTCTGCTAAATGATAAAAGATAATATTACCTTCTGTCCAGCAACAAAGACGTTACTTTCCTTGAACTGTGATCCAATGGCATCATCAGTCTCCACTGAAGCTCTATTCATCACCACAACAGTATTTGTATAGACTGATGGACTAGAACCATACATTATATAGGCACCACGGATTCTGATGAGGACATCACTCCTATGGATACACACAATACTCCTCCAATTCTATACTTCCAAGATCCAATGACTAGAGCTCGTGCATGACGACTAAATTTGAAGGTGAACTCGTTCCTACGATCTTTATTATATGTCATTTTTGAGAATGGTTTGTAACCTAATGATTATATTGTAATTAGAAACCATGGAGAGGACCAGGAGATGATGGGGGAAAGACTTAGAGACGTGGAGGACCAGCAAGGACGTGGAAGAAAAGGTGGAGGCCCAACCAAAACCGACTTTGAGTCTGTTTCGGGGTGCAGGACCAGTCTACACTAAAATAGATGCCCAGGACGTATACGGACTCGGATTTGGACGTTCTATATATGCACAGAAAGATAAGAAGAAGACCTTTCTAATGCCGCTGGCCTCATGTCAAAATTCATCCGGAGTAATCAGGAATCATCGAAACAAGAGAGCATCTAGAATCTGTGTCGGTGCTGCATCGCCCGTTTTTGGCCTTTGGGCTTTGTATCCAGTTGAGCCCAATTAGGAGCGCGTCCAGAGGGTCTTGCATGACCCTAGAGTTTTTATATACAGCCACCACCGTACTATTAGGGTTTGAGTTTTGCTTAGATTATTTTGTTCATAACAGTTTCACTGTCGTATCGGTTTGTGAGACCCCAACTTCGTGAGATTCATAATACATCTGTAATTTATGTTGCATTCTTCTTTGTTCTTGCTTATGTTCTTGATTCGTAAGTAGGGATTAGCCTTCTCAGCGAGGTCAATCGTTTTAGAATGGTTGATAACCAGAGGAGACATCGTGCTGTGATTGTAGGGTTTAGAACGTGCTGTTCTCCAGCCAGATCGATTTGTGTGTCGCCTCCAACTAAATCAACTTATCCGTAACCTTTCGAAAGATCAGGAACCCTTGTCCACATCAAGTGGTAATCAGAGCTTCAGGTGCACCGTCAGGTTCGCACTACACTTAGTTAATTTTGTTTTCTGTTCATCCTATCATCCACAAAAAAGCCCAAAAAATGCCCCCCCCCCCCCGCCCATAACCACGTGTTTAGCCTTTGCATATTTCAATTTCAGAGTCCATAGTGTTGAGTTTGTGCCCTAGTTCTTGTTTAGTCACTGGTTTAGTTTGTGTTTTTATCGTCAGTAGTGTTTCCCTTAGAACCCTAGCCGCCATCCCCTTCACCATCCTCTGTTTTGTCGGCTTTGTGTGCTAGGGTTGATTGATCGATACACCCAGCCTAATCCCATACTAAACCCACCATCAACACCTCAGACCAATCCCCAAAATTTCAACTTTCCGCTACATCCATGGCACCAAAAAAAATCCTACCCGATTCCAAACCCGACCCCAAATCTGACTCGGGGTTTGCCTCGGGTTTCTTGAGAACCGATTCCGACACCCCTTCGGTAAAATGGGCATAACTTTTTGCTGGGGTGTCCGTTTTAGCTGAAATTTTTACAGGAGATTCTTGACAAAAATTTGAGCATACCCATATTGGTCTATGACCCGTGCGCCCTCATCAAAAAATTCAAAAAAAAATCGGGAAGATAAAGAAAAAATTCATTCAAGTTGAAACCCGACATTTTCTGCAACTTCAAGATTTTCTGTAGGCCACATCCTAGCTCTGTTTGAGCTGAAATTTTGTATGGATTCTCCCCCATTGTTAGTGAGTTGGAGAAAACAATAACAACAACAACAGCAACAAAGCCTTTTTATTCCAAGCAAGTTGGGGTAGGCTAGAGATGAAACCCATGGGAACCCAAAAAAGAAGAGACAAAGAAACAAAAGCCAAAAGAAAGAGAAGAGAAAAAAAAGAAAGAAAGAAAAGAGAGAGAAAAAGAAAAAAGGGCAAAAACAAAAAGAACAAAAGCCAAAAATGAGTAAACAAGAAGGAAGGAAAAAAAGATCACGGTTCCGGCACGTCTATTGCTAGTCTCCAAGCGCTCCTATCCATAGCTAGCTCCTTAGGGATATCCCACGCCTTCAGGTCTCTCTTAACCGACTCGTCCCAAGTCAAGTTAGGTCGGCCTCTACCTCTCTTAACATTAGCATCTCTCTTTAGAACCCCACTACGTACCGGCGCCTCCGTAGGTCTCCGTTGGACATGTCCGAACCATCTCAACCGATGTTGAACCAATTTCTCCTTGATAGGTGCCACTCCTATCCTGTCCCGAATATCTTCATTCCGTATTCGGTCTCTTCTTGTATGCCCGCAAAACCAACGCAACATACGCATCTCTGCTACACTTAGTTGTTGAACATGTCGTCTTTTCGTAGGCCAGCACTCAGCACCGTATAACATCGCCGGACGAATTGCCGTCCTATAGAATTTACCTTTTAGCTTTTGTGGCACCCTCTTGTCGCATAAGACGCCGGATGCTTGACGCCATTTCAACCAGCCGGCTGAAATTCTATGCCTAACATCTTCATCGATGTCACCGTCCTTTTGCAACATCGATCCTAAATAACGAAATGTATCCTTCTTGGCCACCAATTGTCCATCAAGGCTAACGTCTCCATCCTCATGTCTAGTCGTGCTAAACTCACACATCATATACTCGGTCTTGGCCCTACTAAGTCTGAAACCCTTGCACTCTAATGTGTGCCTCCACAGCTCCAACTTCCTATTAACCCCATCCCTACTCTCGTCAACTAACACCACATCATCAGCAAAGAGCATACACCAAGGGACATCACTCTGTATTTCTCGTGTGACCTCATCCATCACTAAAGCAAAATATTTGGGATGGGGAAAAATATTTAAAAAAAAGAAATTTGGGATTTCTACTAGTGCTACATCTAGCCTCTTGGAATTTCTGGATTTGGCTATTTTGCAGTTAGCCCCCTGTTATTGGCTGTGTGCCTTTGTCTCCTTGTTTCTACTTTGCTATCACTACTATTCTAGGACATACTTAGACCAATAACTAGGGACAAGTTACTTGGGCACTTATTCAGCTTTACTCTCTGTTTTTGATTTGTGTGCCACTCACATATATATATTTGGCCCTCCTAGCTCTACAAATTTCTTCTGGACAGCGCACAGGTTATTTTGTAACCCTTTTAATCATGGAACGCAACTCCCTGGTATCATTTGATTTGCTTCTCAGAACTTTGTAAGAGCTTTATAAGGAGCTTCCTTTTGCTGTGTTGAGAGGCACCACTGCTTAGCTATTTTGTAGGGATAACCTTCACTGTTTGTTTCCTATTTTAGTGTTTCTGATGGCAGGAAGCGATGATGGAGAGGTGTATTCACCCTCAAAATTTACTGAGTGCATGAGCCAAGAGTAGCTCCAGAAGGCTTTGCAGGCTGCTCAGAGTGATTTGGCAGAGACGATCACCAGAGCCGTTACTGATACGGTCAGCAAGCTTCACATTGGAGAAAGCATCGAGAGGTTGGAGAAGCGGGTCTCCAAGCTCACCGATCAGGTTGTCGAGTTGGAGGACCACTCACAAGACCAACGACACAAACACCGCCAACAACAACAACAACATTGAAGACGACCATGATGAAGACACTGTGTATAAGGCTGATGGCACCATGGATAGGTCAGCTACAAGGACTGCAAGATTATGAAGTTGTTTGCAACGTAATACTCAAGGTATGGGTGGTTTCCACAACTACAATCGTCGTCCACACGGTAACCATGCTCCAGATGACCCGTATGCTAAAATTAAGTTTTCAATTCCGTCGTTTTCGGGTCAGTATGATGGTGATGTTTATCTTGATTGGGAGATGACTGTAGAACAAAAATTTAATGCCCATCTTGTTCCTGAACAACATAGAGTTAGACAAGTCACTAGTGAGTTTAAGGACTTTGCTATTGTTTGGTGGAGTGGTCTAGCTGCTGAAACTGATCTGCCTACTACTTGGGAAGAATTTAAGGTAGCAATGCATGATCGTTTTGTTCCTTCATCTTTTTATAGAGAGATTCGTAATAAATTGTAGTGTTTAGAACAAGTAGATAAAACTGTTCAAGAAAACTTTAGTGAGTTTCAGAAGGGTTTAATTCGTTGTGCTGTAGTTGAAAAAGTAGAGGATCAGATTTGTCGTTTTTATTCTAGTTTGAGAAAAGAAATTTAGGATATCCTTGATTATAAAGAATACTAGCAAAATACAAGTGCATTGCCATGGGTCTTTGTTAAAAAATTTTATGGTTAGAAAATTTTTTGTAACTATAAAAGGTTTTCAATTAATCAATTTTTTGGTTTGACGACCTCACCTTAATTAATAAGTTGTATAGATTATACCCTCAACCAGTATTTTCAGTATGCTATGCTTGCAGAGAAAGAATCATAGGGACTTTTTCAGGCTTTGGAGGAGTACAGCAAGTCCAGAAACTTCTACCCTCCACGACCGACGGGGACTTCGGGGCTGCCCAAGTCATCTTTTTGGCCGCCCCCACCAGCAGCTGCCAAGGGAACCAGTGTTGTTTCTGCAGCACCAAGATCAGCCCCTGCACCTTCTACTCGCTCAGGTAAAACTTCTGTGCAGGTACCAGCTAGTAGTGCCTCCTCTATTACTTTGATGGGGCGCACTACAGGGATTCAATGCCACCGCTGCCATGGACTTGGTCATGTGTAGAAAGATTGCCCAAGTAGGCGGGCATATGTGGCGACAGACAATGGCGATTACATGAGCACCTCCGATGTGGAGGATGAGGAAGATGTTGCTGCCACCAGCAGTGACCTCGTCCTTGGAGGTAGAGACACCATAGGATACATGAACATTATTGTTCAGCATGTCCTTAGCACACAAGTTCAGCAGCCCGAGACAATGCAGCGCCACAACTTGTTCCAGATTTTCTTCGTCATCAAGAACCGCCGAGCACGTGTCATCATTGATGGAGGGAGCTGTAATAACTTGGTGAGTTCTGATGTGGTCAACAAGCTTGCTTTGACCACACGCCCACATCCACATCCACATCCATACTGCATTCAGTGGTTAAATGACTCTGGAAAAGCTAAGGTAACACAAACTTGTAGAGTTCCTTTTTCCATTGGTTCTTATGTGGATTCTGTTAATTGTGATGTCATACCCATGCAAGCATGTTCACTTTTATTGGGTAGACCTTGGGAATTTGATAATGATGTTGTACACTATGGTAAAGTAATAAGTACACTTTTATGCATAAAGGAACTAAAATTACTTTATTACCAATGACCCCTACTACAATTGTACAAGCTGATTTAGAAAGAGCTGCTAGTTTGAAAACTAAAGGTCCTGAAATTCAGCAACCTATTATTCTGATTCTACACCTAGTAATGTTAATGATTCTTCAAGTTCTAAAGGTGCTAGAATTAAATTACAAGGTCGTTCATGTCTTGCAACAAAATCTGAGCTTGCTGAAATTTCTGCTGATATCTGCTATGCTTTGATATGCAAACATGCTTTATTTTCACTCGATGATATTGCTTCTAGTGCTTTGCCTCCTGCTGTCACTAACCTTTTGCAGGAGTACGAGGATGTTTTCCCAGCTGCGATACCCCCAGGATTGCCACCTTTGAGAGGATTGCCACCATTGCTGCAGCTTTGCATTAGTTGACAAAGAAGGGCGTTGATTTCCATTGGGATAAGGTACATCATGAGTCTTTTGATGCTTTGAAGGACAAACTTACACATGCACCATTGCTGCAATTACCTAATTTTGATAAGACTTTTGAGCTTGAATGTGATGCTAGTGTTATAGGCATTGGTGGTGTTTTGATGCAAGATGGTAAACCTGTGGCATACTTTAGTGAGAAAATTACAGGGCCTGTTTTGAATTACTCCATGTATGATAAGGAATTATATGCACTTGTACGTCCTTTAGAGACATGGCATCATTATTTGTTGCCCAAGAATTTATTATTCATTTTGATCATGAATCACTTAAGTATATTCATTCTCAATGTAATTTGAACCATAGACATGCTAAATGTGATCGCTGATGCTTTACTAGGCGCTATAATTTGTTGTCTCAACTTGATTCTAGAATTTTTGGACTTGAGGCAATTAAAGAACAATATAATGTTGATGTTGATTTTAAGGATGTATTGCTGCATTGTAAAGAAGGTTGTGCATGGAACAAATTTATGTTGAATGATGAATTCTTGTTTAGAGCTAACCGCCTATGCATTCCAGTTAGTTCCGTTCGTCTTTTGTTGTTACAAGTGGCGCATGGAGGAGGATTGATGGGTCATTTTGGTGCCAAGAAGACGGAGGATATTTTGGCCACACACTTCTTTTGGCCAAGGAAGAGGAAAGATGTTGAGCGCTTTGTTGCTCGCTGCACTACATGTCGAAAAGCTAAGTCTCGCTTGAATCCACATGGTTTATACATGCCACTTCCTGTTCCTTCTATTCCTTGCGTGGATATTTCTATGGACTTTGTTTTAGGACTACCTATGACTAAGAGGGGGAGTGATAGTATTTTTGTTGTTGTGGATAGATTTTCTAAGATGGCACACTTTATACCATGTCATAAAACTGATGATGCTAGTTATAATGCTGACCTCTTTTTCAAAGAAATTGTACGTTTGCATGGTATGCCTTCTACTATTGTTTCATATCATGATGCAAAATTCTTGAGTCATTTTTGGCGCATGCTTTGGAATAACTTGGGTACAAAGTTGCTATTTTCTATAACTTGTCACCCACAAACTGATGGACAAACTGAGGTTGTGAACCACACTTTGGGCACTATGTTGACAGCTATTTTGAAGAAAAATTTGAAGCAATGGGAAGAATGTTTGCCTCATGTTGAGTTTGCTTATAATCGGGCAACACATTCTACTACCAAGGTAAGTCCCTTCAAGGTAGTGTATTGTTTTGATCCCCGTACTCCACTTGATATACTTCCTCTACCTATTAATGAGAGAGTTCATAATGATGCTAAGGAGCATGCTGAATTTATTTTGCAAATGCATGAGACCACTAGACTTAGCATTGAAAAGATGAATGAAGGGAGACTTAGCATTGAAAAGATGAATGAAAAGTCTTCCTCCACATCTCCAAGTCTTTCTCCCTTCAAGATGTTATTTTGCAAATGCATGAGTTCCTTACCTTGACGGGAGAAAGACTTGGAGATGTGGAGGACCAGCAAGGACGTGGAAGCAAAGGTGGAGTCCCAACCAAAACTGACTTTAAGTCTGTTTCGGGGCCCAGGACCAGTCTGCACTAAAACAGACGCCCAATACGCATACGGACTCGGATTTGGACATCTACATATGAACAAAAAGACAAGAAGAAGACCATTCCAATGCCGCCGGCCTTATGTCAAGATTCTTCCGGAGTCATCGGGAATCGTCGAAACAAGAGAGGGTCCAGAATCTGTGTTGGTGCTGCATCACCTGTTTTTGGCCTTTGGGCTTTGTATCCAGTTGAGCCCAATTAGGTGCGCATCCAGAGTTTTCTGCTAAATGATAAAAGATAATATTACCTGCTGTCCAGCAACAAAGACGTTACTTTCCTTGAACTGTGATCCAATGGCATCATCAGTCTCCGCTGAAGCTCCATTCATCACAACAACAGTATTTGTATAGACTGATGAATTAGAACCATACACTGTATAGGCACCAGGGATTCCAACCTGTGCCTGACTTCCAGTGTTCTCATCAGTCTTATATGCACTGGATGAGTACTTGACTTGTGGTGCAACATATGCACTTACAGGTGGATACATGCTCTCGGATGATGGAGATTGCGGAAACACAGCAGCAGTACCCATGAAATGGTTAAGGGCATGTGGTGGGAAATAGAATGGAGAGATATAGTGATTATATGGGATGAAGCTAGGAGCATAGTGGGCTAGAGGTACACCAACAGGCTAGCGGAACAAAGGGACTGGTGGTTGTGGAACAACAATAGAACTTGGTACAACTCCAGAAGCTGAAGGGACAAATGGAGAAGATCTAGGTGAAGGCACAACAAACGAGTTGGAGTTGATTCTCTGTGGTAATTAGAAGACACTAAGTCGAAACTAAATGGACTGCTGTCACACCTAGGCATTGGAAAAATAAGAGAAACATTGCTGTATCAAACAAATAAAACAACAAAGTTGACTTCATGAATCACGATGATACTCAAAACATAATGAAAAAAATTCTTAAGTTATGCTGATGGCATGCACTAAAATTAATAGCTGAAGATTCCCAAATCATTAAAAATTAGGTCCATAACGCTATCGTATGAATACCAATTAGAGAGCAACTACATTTTAAGGGAGCGTCTAATTTTCAATCGATTGAAAATAGGGGTTCCTTTCAATCAACGCTTCAACTTGGTGATGTCTAATATATTATTTGATCACTTCTCACTTCATGTTTATAGGCTTTTATTGTTTCTTTTCTTGTAACTTTGATATTTCCTCGAGTTTGATTATAAATTGTCTGCATACAAATATTCACCAACTCTTGTCGAATTTGTTAGTAATATACTCCTACCACTATGTTGGTTATTTCTTTTATATGTTTTATGCATGCAATTGATAATCAGATTTAGCATTTAAGGACCGTCAACAAAACTCCCACACTTAACCTTTGCTCGTGGATCATAACATTTTTTGATACAAGACTAGCATGCAAATTATTCCCAATCTTACCTACACCCATGAACTTTAAAGTGTCTATCACATCCCCTTGGGTGGTTGAAGAATGGAACGATGTGGACTATAGCAACTTCACTACTTCTACTGAGTAACTTGGGTTTTGAAATAATTCAAAAACCAGTCATGATCGTTCTCCTCAAATGATTCTCTTAGATAACTCACTATGTGTGTGGTTCCTGGCCAAGGCATTTGATTTTGCCTCTTTTCATCCTACCTCTAAATATGGTTTATGTGGAGCTCAGGGTAGGAAAATAAAGAAGGCATACTTGAGTCTCATATATTACTAAGTCAAAAACTGGATCCATGGAGAAAACAAGTCATGAATTGTGATCAAGCATGTGCACATAATTGGATGGGATGGATGAAAAAGGTAATGATGGGTACTCCTTTTGAAATGCTCCCTCTCTTCAATTTGAGAACATGGGTTATATCTCTTTCTTTTTTAACCCATGTCTCTTGAAAATTTTGAAGGCCTCCCCCACACGTGAAAATTCTGTATTGTTTGTGCGTTGAAAATTTTGAAGGCCTCTCCCACACTTGATCTTGTACCTGGCTGCTTTATTTGAAGAAAAGCAAAAACAAAAACAAAAAGGGTGAAAAGCAAAAGGGACTCTATTGGCTTTATGGGTCCGATAGAGCCACAACTTTATTTATTATTATTATTTTAGGCACACTAAAGGATTGAATTGA
This sequence comes from Eleusine coracana subsp. coracana, assembly GCA_032690845.1. Classification (NCBI taxonomy): domain Eukaryota; kingdom Viridiplantae; phylum Streptophyta; class Magnoliopsida; order Poales; family Poaceae; genus Eleusine; species Eleusine coracana. The sequence continues at coordinate 39,162,155 of CM064428.1, read as the reverse complement.
AAGGAAATAAAAAGGGAAAATAAGCTAAAGCACCTTTTAATATTTTTTTTCTTTTTTAGCAAGGCATGAAAGCAAGAACAAGCAACACCTCTACATCAAGATAAAATTGGTGACAATGAAACTTGCTATGAGATACTTACAGAACTCTTCCCCCACAAACACACTTGGATTTTTGTACCAAGAGATGCTGAATATCAAGTGTGTAGTGTTGCAGCCTTCTTATAGTGGGTTCCGTCGCCAAAAGTATCATGGTGTTCAAGTTGATGTAGCTCCCATGTTCTCAAGTATAGAGTAACCATAGTTCTTTTTAATCTTAACCTAAAATGGTTAGCAACCAAAAATACCCGAAGGAAAACATACCCTAGAAACATTCTCTTACTTTTATTGAAGAGAAAAGGAAATGATAATCCGGGCCATCTCCTGGCAGTGCTTTGTTTTCGGACAGAAGCTCAACCATGGGGACTTCATGTTGCAGCTTCTATTGACGATTTTAGTTCCTAGTCCACCGCCAATTTTTTGATGTGTTATTATAGCTCTAGCTGCAAGGTTAGTGCCAAAGTACAACTACGAGATTTGCAATATTTATGGTAAACAAAAGCATCGACAACCATCCTAACAAATATTTTGCTAATGAAGCTCTTGATTTGGTTGTAGTCCTCGTAGTTGCGATTGACACAAAGGTTGATTGACTCTATAGATTCATTAAATAAGCATGTATCATGTGGGTTTTCAAGAAAGAAGCCCTCATGCACACTTATTGAATCTTCTCCTCCTATTTCTAGAGTCAATGGATCAACTAATCCAGCAACCCAAAGTTTCTCCTTCTCAAGGAATTCAACGATAAATGTCATGTTTGGTTCATGATCACTATTGAGAAAAGAGTAGTAAGGCTAGAGGAAAAAGGCTTAGGCAAGGAAGGTGATGGTTCAATTTCAATAGGATTTGGAGTTACTCCTGAATCGTCTCCATCTTGGGTAAAAAGCTTCGTGTTCTTACAAAGAACAGGCTTCAGTGATGCAAGTTGGGAAACAAACATCACTTTCTCAAGCGTAGAATGCTCGAAATGAGACCTCACCAAAGGACATTCTGAGAAATAGGTCTTGGTGTTAAAAGTAGTCTCCCTAAGCTTTTTAGTAAGGCCCCCTTGACATGCACCTTGTAGGTGGAGTTTTTCTAGTGGGTAGCCAAGAAGGAGTTTGAAATCAATGATAGGAAAGACATGAAAGTCTAGGTGAAGGCCAACTTTGCCTATCTCGATTGGTATAGCCTTTGCGATCCCTCAACACATGTAGGCTACTCCCAAGGAATCCTTGAAGAGAGAATCAGTCGGCTCTAGAGGTATATCATCCACAAGCTATAAAGCTATGTATTCGGGGATGATATTAACTCCTACAGTGGAACCGTAAAGGGCCTCTACAGTATTTCCTTGTATAAGACAAGGAATGGTTGAGGAAGGTGAATGGATTTGGAGAGCTTTGAAATAGCACTTTTGTTCCTTCAATCGCTGCTTTTTCAGGGCCTCCATTGGAATTGTTTTTTGGAAAGGACAAGGTGGCAAAGAAGATACCATAGGCTTCTTTTGCCACATGTATTTCAAGATTTTTCCATGATCATCTTATAAGCTTTCCTTAAATTCAGCTGGCAACCCAGAAGGTAGAATTTCTTCTTCCTTTCGAGAGGTATCAACAACAAAGTCAATAGATGAGAGAGCTATGGGTTTGAATGAGGGACCTAGAGGTAGAATTTCTTCTTCCTTGCCAAATGTTGAGGGACCCTCATGGTTTGGTTTTCCACCCTCTCGAGAGTGAGGACAGATGGGAACTGGTGGGTTCTTAATTGGAACAATTATTCGAGGTGTTCCCAAAGTCTTGAAAAAAAACCTTCCTCGAGTTCAAAAGAGAACTCTGGAGGTTGAATTTCTTCTTCGTCTAGTGTTTGAGGTTCAGGGGATGGCTCAAAAGTCAAATTTGGGGATTGGCATGGTACGGGTTTGGATATGGCTATTGAGGGGTCCTTGTAGCTCGACGTAGCTTCCTCCTGGAGGGGCTCACTAAGGTCAGCTAAGAAGGATAAGTTTTCCAAGATATGGTCTAGGATTGTTCTTCCTTCTGTTGCAGTCTTGTGGATGACTGATCCTCCAGCGGCGATATCGAGGTATTGGGCAGATTCCTTATTTATACCCATATAAAAGTGTTGAAGCAGCATTTCATCGGGTATAGACAACTCTGGGCTGAATTGCAGTAGCAAAGAGATCTTGGCCAGGCTGATCCAATAGATTTCTTCTCACTCTGGCAAAAGCAGAGAATTTCCATACAAACGGAGACAATACGGGATTGTGAGAAGAACACAAGAAAAACTTTATCCGACAACTTCTCTCAATCACCATGTACACACCTAACAGTATGAGTGTACCATTGTTTTGCCCTCTTTGTGAGGGAGAAAGAAAACAATTTCCACTTTAGAGTTTCATGTGTCATGGCATCAATGAACAAACATGAACACAAGTACTCAAATTCTCGCAAATGATGGTAAGGATTTTGCAATATATGTGATGAGTAATTGACTTGAGCAGATTTGGTGTTTGAGTTGAAATGCGGGAATCCAGGGATTTCATGGGTTTGCATATCATGGTTTTAACTAACCGGAGTTGGTGGAGGTATTGGTGATATTACAGGAGTTGGGAAATGTGTTTTCTTGTCTCATGATGTGTAGGTCACTAGAGTCGACTTGGCGGTCAACGGCGAGAGGATCTTGACACAAGTAGGGGACTTGGGGCTAGATGATCGGGATGCCGGGTGAAGTCAAGGGTGATCCACACCGTACATGTAGAGAGGCAAGAAGCACGGACAGTTTCGCGGTTGAGCCTCAAAACCGTGGTGGTGATGAAGACGGTGTGTTGACCAAGTCAAGGCGAACGGGATGCCGATGCAAGTGACAAGGGAGCCCGATGGACAGGGACTGGGAGAGACTTGCCGGTGGTCAGGACCACGGGACAAGGTGACACGCGTCAACATCGAGAAGTTTTCGTGCTTTGAGAAGCGTGCAAGGCGGTTTCCCGGTTTGGGCCTCAAAACCGGTGGCGGTGGTTGGTGGTGCACGTGGCACCATCACGGAGCTTGCTTCGAGATGAAGCAAAGACGTGGAGCGTCTGATGACATTCGGGCGACGAGGAAAAAGATGGACGGTTATACCCCTGGTGGTAGGTGGGTGTGTTATGTAGGTCAAGGGTAGAGTTGTCATGTGGACAATAGACCCTTGGCCTATATAAGGAGAGGTGTGGCTGATGGGAGAGGTGCCTCTCTTTCATTAGCCTTGTGTTAGGTCTTCTATTCAAATTGCTAGGAGAGGACTTCATGTTTAGAGGAGAGTAGTGGGTGTGTGAGAGACATCTCTTGCTCTTCCAAATAGTGGGAGGAAGAGGGTGGCTTCCTAGCCTTGTAACCATGGATCTTGTAAGCACCTTTCTATGATATGAGAAGTATTTTCGTGCTCAAGATTTCCCTCTTTCCTTGAATCCCGAAATTCCCTTTTTCCTATTTTTGGAGCTACATTCGTGGTGATTTTCGATCTCACTTTTGGATGAGTTTTTGGTTTGGATTTCTTGAGAAACTTGTTGCTAGGATGAGCTAGAACAATCCTCTATGGATCCTTGACCGAATCAATAGCTCTAGCACCTTCTATTTGAAGGATTTCTCAAGTTTCCCGTTTTTGGTGTTCTTGGCACGAGATCTGAAATTCATGATAATTTCTTAAGCCAATTGAGTGGATCTCTTTAGAGTAGAGTCGTGATGTCTTGTGGATCATCTGATCCAAATTTCTTTATTTTTGGAGTTCATTTGTTAGGATTTTGGTAATTTTCTTTCCCAAACGGAGTTGCTGTTTCGCCCAGGACAAAACTTCCGTGGCTATGACAGAACTTCCGTCATAGTGATGGAACTTCCATCAAGAACGACAGAACTTCCATTAGTGACAGTTCTCCCGTCACCCAGAACTTCCTTGATTGACAGAACTTCCGTCAGGGGCTTCGGAACTTCCATCGAGCACCACGGAAATTCCGTTAGGCTCAGTTCTGTGATCTCTCGGATCCTCCTTGTTTCCCTTTTTGTTCCTCTTGTGCTTCTACTATGTATCCTATTGTTTTAAATCATTCCTAGGGTTAACACATCACAAGTTGGTGTGTGTGACCTTGGTGATTTGCCGTAAGGAGGGTTTGGGTTGTAGTTGGGACATAGGCCAATTTCTTGAGAAGAATTTTAATTGGCTCCCATTCACCCCCCCCCTTTGGTCACCTTCTCGGTCCTTCAATTGGTATCAGAGCTAGTTTGATCACTAGTTGACCTTCATCGGCTTTGTGATCCGAAGGCGACATGGAGAAGCGTGGTGTCAAGCTCTGGATGTTTGATGGGGAGGACTTCTCCTGCTGGAAGTCGTGGACCAAGGCATATCTACTAAGTCAAGGACGTGCAATTTGAGAGATTGTTGAGCAGGAGTATGTTGTACCATAGAACCTGAACACTGCATCTGCAGGTGAGTTAGTCAGGTATGAGAACAACTCCAAAGCTGTCAATATTCTGCTCTCTGCACTTGGTAGGGGGTTGCACACCTTGACACTGCTCATGCTATGTGGGTTAAGCTCTGTACTGACCATGAGGGTACCAACCAAGTCAAGTCTATGCGTAAGGATTCTTACAATAGACAGTACCAAACCTTTGCACAAAAACCTGGCTAGTCACTAGATGATACCTTTTGTAGGTTTGAGGCAATTGTGTGCAACTTGCGGGCTTGTGGTAACCTTGTGTACAATGACAATGATAGAGTTAAGCAACTGTTGTACTCACTTGATGAAAATGTTTGGGGGGTTAAAATTGCTGCTCTAGAAGAAACTGCTGAATTCAATACCTTGAACTGTGAGCAACTGTATAGCAAGCTGAAATCTCATGAATTGTCTAGGAAATCTCATCCTAATCTTGCTATTCCTGCTTCTAGCATGGCTTTGTTTTCTAGTTCTCAGAAGGGTGATCATAGTTGTGCTTCTTATGGAACTAACCCCTCACTTGACAAGTCTTTCTTGGAGTTTGCTTTGTCTTCTCTTGTTGCAGCTTCTGATGAACAGATGGAGTGCATTCCTGACGAGGAGTTGTCCTTGCTCACAAGGAAGTTCAGGAGGTTCTACAACAACCGGAAGGAGAGAAGAGGAGGTGGTTCAAGAACCTGCTTCGAGTGTGGTGACCCGGGACACTTCATCGCTGATTGTCCCAAGAAGAAGAAGAAGGTCAGGTACGCAACAACAACACTGAAGACTTCAAGCAGAAGAAGAACCACTTCTACAAGAAGGGCAAGAACTCCAAGAAGTTTGCCAAGGCCATTGCACGTGCCTGTGTTGCCGCCTTGAGCGATGTCGACCTCACATCAAGCAAAGGCCTTACAAGCTCGGAGGAGGAGGTTGAAAAGCCACGAGTCAAGAGGAAGGATGACTTCACCGGGGTTTGCTTCATGGCAAAGAACGACCACGACACCGACTCTGGATCTAACTCTGACACAAGCAAGGTACCTTCTACTCTTGATGAGCTCTCTTCTGAACTTGATCATTTGCACGATGTTTTGCTCTTGCAAGATGATAAGCTTCGCAGTGCTGTCCATGAGAGTAGAGAGCTTAAGTCTAAGTTGGAGAGTGCTGATTTTGAAATTGCTTCGCTTAGGTCTAAGCTTGCTAAGGATGACATGGTTGTAGAGTGCGATTCTTGTCAAGTTGTGATGAGTGATCTTGCAGAGGAGAGTGTGCATGCTCAAGTTGCCAGTCAGCTTGAGAGTGCCCTCAAGGAGCTTGATGAGTTCAAAGCTAGACCAACTCTTTTGGGTGCATGTCAGAAGTGCCCCAAGCTCACAGATGAGTTGGAATCTCAGTCCCTCAAAGTCAAAGAGCTTGAGTCCAAGTTGCTTCATGCAACTCGCTCGAAAGTTCTCCTACATCCGTGTGAAGTGTGTGTCACCCTCAAGGACAAGCTAGTAATCACTAGGGAGGAAAACAATGTCCTAGTTCAGGAAAATGACTATCTTGTTTCTAGGCTCCAGAGAACCCTAGTGAGTGAGGAAAAGATTGAGAGTGATGTGGCAAGTGTGAAGGAGAGTGCTTCTAGGTCAACCTATAACTTGGGCTTGGGATTCGAGAGGTGTGACAAGAAGAGTGAGAATGTGGGTAAGTTTGTTCCTAGCTCCAGCTACAAGGATGAGGAAAACACCATCAAACCCACTGACACATACTATCCACCCAATCCAAAACCTTCCTTCAACCCAAAGCAAACAGAGAAGCCAAAACCCAATCCTGCCATGCAAACCAAGCCTAATCCTAAGGGTGTCTACATTTGCATGTTTTGTGGTTGCAAGGGCCACTTGGATGAATTCTATTATAGGTGTAAGAGGATTGAGAGGAAGCAAGCTGAGTTGACTAAGGATGCTTTTTATGATGATTTTGTTGACTTTCAACCTCGCTCTTTTTCTCGTGCCTATCATGGACAGGGTCATTCCTCATATGGCCTTGATTCACGAAACAAAGGCTTTGCGCAGCAGCGTTTTGGCACCCCACATTTTCCCCATCGTGGTGAGTGTCATTTGCGTGGATTTGGCTTTCACATTGATGATTTCTATCCTCACAACCCAAGGTTTGAGTCAAGACGCTTTGACAGGCCACGTTTTCCCCGTCGTGGTTCTCGTCCTATGCGTTTAAATGATAATGTACAAAGAACTATGATGACTACTACCGGTCATATGGTTAAGTGCTAGATTCCCAAATCTCTTTTGACTAACCCCAGCACTAAGCCATTGACTTTTCCTTCTCGTTCTTTGTAGGCAGTAGGTGGATACTTGGAGAACAAATGGTTGATGGACTCCGGGTGTTCGCGCCACATGACAGGAGATGCAAAGTGGTTCTCCAGCCTCACTCCCTTGAAGCGGCAGGAGTATGTGACCTTTGGAGATGACAAGAGAGGGAGAGTGAAGGCAAGAGGCGTGGTAAAGGTAAATTAAAAATTCACTCTCAAGGATGTTGGTTTGGTTGAGTATCTCAAGTACAATCTCCTCTCTGTCTCTCAGCTTCTTGATGTTGGTTTGGAAGTGCGTTTTAAGTCAAATGCTTCTTGTGTTCTTGATTCGAGTGGTTCCTTGGTTTGTGGGATTTCTCGCATTGGCAGAGTTTTTTAGGCTGATTTTGCTGGTTCTCCAGGTTCTCACAAGTGCTTGTTTTCTCAATCTTCTTCTGAGCTCTGGAAATGGCATAGGAGACTGGGTCACATGAGATTTGACTTGTTATGTCGCTTGAGTGGCCTAGGTTTGATCCGAGGATTGCCTAAGCTCAAATTTGATAAGGATTTGGTTTGTGCTCTTTGTTGTCATGGGAAAAAGATTGTTGCTTCTCATCCATCAATCAATTTGGTGATGACTGAACGCCCTGGAGAGTTGTTTCACATGGACACTATTGGTCCTTCTCGGGTTTGTTCGACGGGTGGGAAGTGGCATGTTCTTATAATTGTTGATGACAATTCTCACTACTCTTGGGTTTACTTTTTTGAGAGCAAGGATGAAGTGTTTCATCACTTTTGGAGCTTAGCTTTGAGGTTGTTCAAGGAACTCCCTGGTGCATTACGAGCAATACGCAGTGATAATGGCACCGAGTTCAAGAACTCCTCCTTTGATGCCTTCTGTCTTGAGCATGGTATTGAGCATCAGTTTTCAGCACCTCGTGTTCCCCAGCAGAATGAAGTGGTCGAAAGAAAGAACAGAACCCTGGTCGAGGTGACCCGAGCGATGCTCGATGAGCATAGGACTCCGAGGCGGTTCTGGGCTGAGGCCATTAGCACTTCTTGCTATGTTTCCAATTGGATTTTCTTGCGCTCAATTCTTAATGTGTCTTCTTATGAGCTGCGTTTTGGGAGAAAGCGCTCGGTTTTTCATTTGCGTGCTTTTGGCTGCAAGTGCTTTATTCTCAAGCGTGGCAATATTGATAAGTTTGAGTCAAGATCTTCTGATGGCATCTTTCTTGGTTACTCTCTTTATGGTCATTCCTACAGAGTTTTGAATTTGGAGACTAACACCATCGTAGAATCCTGCGATGTAACCTTTGATGAATGAAACTCTTGTGCAAGGAATGTGGTTGAGTCTACAGGTGATAAGAAGCTGAAGGAAAGCATCTTTGTCGAAGAGGACCTACAGGGCTTTCATGATGATGACAATGATTCACTTCATCTCTCATTTGAGCTTGTTCCTGCTGCTACCACTACTCTAGCAGAGGGTCCAGAAGCTTCTACATCGACTTCAGCAGCTGTTGAGCAAGCTCCAGCTGTGGTTGAGGGGGAGGTACACTCTGAGAGAGAGGCCCCTCACCACATTCAGCGTCGACATCCATCTCAACAAATGATTGATAATCTCTATGAGAGGACAACAAGGTCAAGGTCTGCACATCTTGCTTGCTTTACCAACTCTCTCTTTGTTGCAACCTTTGAACCCCGGTATGTTGAACACGCACTATTTGATGAACATTGGGTTAGTCCCATGCATGAGGAGTTGGAGAACTTTGAGAGAAACAAAGTCTGGACCCTTGTAGAGCCTCCCAAAAATGTCAATGTCATAGGAACCAAGTGGGTGTTCAAAAACAAACATGGGGAGTATGGTGAGGTTGTGAGAAACAAGGCTAGGCTAGTTGCTCAGGGTTTTAGCCAAGTGGAGGGCTTAGACTATGGTGAGACTTTTGCTCCTGTTGCTCGCATAGAAGCCATTAGGATCTTGCTTGCATTTGCTGCCTCTAAGGGCATTAGACTTTATCAAATGGATGTCAAGAGTGCTTTCCTAAATGGTTTCATAGAGGAAGAAGTGTATGCGAGGCAAACCCCTAGCTTTGAGCACCACAAATACCCAAACCGTGTGTACAAGCTTCAGAAGGCTTTATACGGGCTAAAGCAAGCACCTAGGGCATGGTATGCTAGGCTTAAGACTTTCTTGCTAGAGCACGGGTATGTCATGGGGTGTGTTGATAAAACCTTATTCACTCTTAAGCATGGCAATGACTTTCTAATGGTTCATATTTACATGAATGATATCATCTTTGGTGGTTCCTCTCATGCTCTTGTGTCCAGATTTCAGGAAGCCATGGAAAGTGAATTTCAGATGTCAATGATGGGCGAGCTCATCTTCTTTCTTGGGCTTCAAATCAAGCAGTGCAAGCAAGGCACTTTCATTCATCAAGCCATGTAAACGAAGGATCTCCTGAAGAAGTTTGACATGGTCAATGTGAAGCCGTTGTCTACACCAATGTCCACAACAACGGCTCTTGACCCCGATGAAGACTGTGAAGTGGTGGATCAAAGGGAGTACAGGAGCATCATTTGCTCACTCTTGTATCTGATGGCGACAAGACCCGACATACACTTTGCAGTGTGTCTTTGTGGTCGCTTTCAGGCTTCCCCAAGGGTGACTCATCGCAAGGTTGTCAAGCGCATCTTCAGGTATCTCAAATACACCCTTGAGTTTTGTCTTTGGTACTCTGCATCTTCATCTCTTGATCTTATTGGGTATTTGAATGCGGACTTTGCAGGGTGTAGAATTGATAGGAAGAGCATTTCTAGTACTTGCCATTTCTTGTGTACTTCTTTGATATGTTGGTCTTCTCGTAAGCAATCTAGTGTTGCCCAATCCACCATAGAGGCTGAGTATGTTATTGCAGCTAGCTGCTGCTCACAAATCCTATGGATTGTGTCCACCATGAGAGACTATGGGTAAACATTTAAGGGTGTTCCACTCATGTGTGATAACTCCAGTGCCATATGCTTAGCCAAAAACCCAGTCCAGCATGGTAAGGTCAAACACATCAATGTGCAATTCCACTTTCTGAGAGACAATGTTGAGAAGGGGGATGTTGAGCTCAAATACATCGACACCAGAAACCAACTAGCTCATATCCTCACCAAGCCCCTAGATGCTTCGAGACATGCCTTTCTTCGGGTTGAACTTGGTGTGTGTCATCCTTATGGCATCATTTGAGGGGGAGTTGGTGTTCACTTGTATATATGTATCTTACCTTTTATGCATTGCATCTCATATGTAATATATGTATTGGTAGATGAGCTTTGATTCTTATGCTTTCTTGCATTTCTCTTTGCTATGATTGAGCTTGAGCTGAGCTATGTGGATGTGATGGTAATCTCTCATGCTTAGATTTTCTAGATGGCCTGTTATAGACTCATGTGAGCAACTTGTTAACCTTAAAGGTAAACTGAGCTTCTAGTGAACCTTATGATCTAATCTTGTTAAAACTTGCTCACCATGTGTATAATTGCTTTTATCTTTGTTGAAACTTGCATTGAGGCTAGTCTAAAGGATGTCTTGGCTTTGGCACCTTGTGTTTGTGAAATGGAAGGCTTTGCAAATGTTTAGCTCATGATGTAACATTGTGGGAACATGTGTTCCTTTTGCCGCAAAGGCATGCTCTTTTGTCTTGTGCATAATCTTGGAAAATCTGCTAAGTGTTTTGATCAAGAATTACTCATAATGCTAAATCCAAACATTGTGACTTGAAGCCTCGGGGTGTTTGCCGTACCCAGTTGTGCGACCCTCCGCATAGATAAGAGGACACATGAGGATAAACAATAATCACTTGATCAACTGAGTCTCTATTGCATATGTGAGAGTTTGTAGAGCTCACTTTCTGCGAATGCTTGTTGCCCTAATTGAGATTGAGACTGGCTAGTATCCTTTTGATTCACTTGGTGCTTGTTTTGCCTTGGATTAGAGTACTTACACATGTGGTGGCAGTTTTGCTCATGATAAGCAACTTTGATTCTACCTAAGCTAGTCAATCTTTCTACTTAGCTTGTATAGCTCATGGTGTTTATGCCATGCTATCTATTTTTGATCTTTGCATGATTGGGAGCTATTGCTTTTACACTTCATGGCACTATGGTTATGGTTAGCAAAGTTAAATGCTTGTTTGCATAATTGTTGAAGCTCCTTAGGTTTGCATTTTCATGCATTGCATGTTTGCTTGTTCTTTTGCCTCTTTGATGAGTTCATTGCCAAAGGGGAAGAAAAATTTGGGTTCATGCACAAATAATGCTAAGAAACTTGTATGATCCATTTTGCACTACATGAGAACTACCACAACTTGAGGGGGAGCATATCATGATCTTGAGCATTTCATGATCTTGAGCATTTTCTTGTGCTTTTCACATTCTTTACGTCTCAAGTCAGTTTCTTTGTCAACTCCTGGTTTTGTGATCCCTACTTGCTAGATGGCTTGTTTTTCACCTTTTCTTTGGGTTTGGCCATTTACATGCGTTTATTTGGTTTCACATTTCACTCTCTAATCTTTGGGCATTTGGTGTTGTCAATGTACTCATCAAGGGGAGAGACTGAGAAACCATGTGGATATGTGTCATGGTTTGCAATATATGTGATGAGTAATTGACTTGAGCGGATTTGGTGTTTGAGTTGAAATGCGGGAATCCAGGGATTGCATGGGTTTGCATATCATGGTTTTGACTAACCGGAGTTGGTGGAGGTATTGGTGATATTGTAGGAGTTGGGAAATGTGTTTGCTTGTCTCATGATGTGTAGGTCACTAGAGTCGACTTGGTGGTCAACGGCGAGAGGATCGAGCACAAGTAGGGGACTTGGGGCTAGACGATCGGGATGCCGGGTGAAGTCAAGGGTGATCCACACCGTACACGTGGAGAGGCAAGAAGCACAGACGGTTTCGCGGTTGAGCCTCAAAATCGTGGTGGTGATGAAGATGGCGTGTTGACCAAGTCAAGGCGAACAGGATGCCGGTGCAAGTGACAAGGGGGCCTGATGGACAGGGACTGGGAGAGACTTACCAGTGGTCAGGATCGCGGGACAAGGTGACACGCGTTGACATCGAGAAGTCGCGCTTTGAGAAGTGTGCAAGGCGGTTTCCGGTTTGGGCCTCAAAACCGGTGGCGGTGGTTGGTGGTGCACGTGGCACCATCACGGAGCTTGCTTCGAGATGAAGCAAAGACGTGGAGCATCTGATGGCATTCGGGCGATGAGGAAAAAGATTGACGGTTATGCCCCCAGTGGTAGGTGGGTGTGTTATGTAGGTCAAGGGTAGAGTTGTCATGTGGACAATAGACCCTTGGCCTATTAAGGAGAGGTGTGGCTGATGGGAGATGATATATCCGACCCAGGTAGGGTGGAATGAAGCCCGACACACCGATCAGGATTTCCTAAATCCCGCAATCTTAGCATCGTAACTCCTGCCGAAAGCCCGACACACCGACCGATTCTAGGTCCGCGACCTGAATCCGCAGTCTTAGCACCGCAACTCCGGCGCCCCCACTCAGGGAAAGGCCCAATCTCCCTAAAAGACTAGTCTGATAGGGGAAGGGTGGCTCTCCCTTTTAAGGTGGCTTCCACCTCCCAAGCTAAGCAAGGTGAAATTATTCAGAGGCTCACACGGTCGTCGTTGTAGCGGGTAATAGTGGAGGATGTCCTCATCATTCTCCCCTTCTTAACAAGGGTCCTGCTCTGATACCAAATGATATATCCGGCCCAGGTAGGGTGGAACGAAGCCCGACACACCGATCCAGATTCCCTGAATCCCGTAATCTTAGCACCGCAACTCCTGCCGAAAGCCCGACACAACGACCCGATTCTAGGTCCGTGACCTGAATCCGCAGTGTTAGCACTGCAACTTCGACGCCCCCACTCAGGGAAAGGCCCAATCTTCCTAAAAGACTAGTCTGATAGGGGAAGGGTGGCTCTCCCTTTTAAGGTGGCTTCCACCTCCCAAGCTAAGCAAGGTGGGATTATTCAGAGGCTCACACGGTCGCCGCTGTATCGGGTAATAGTGGAGGATGTCCTCATCAGGAGAGGTGCCTCCCTTTCATTAGCCTTGTGTTAGGTCTTCTATTCAAAGTGCTAGGAGAGGACTTCATGTTTAGAGGAGAGTAGTGGGTGTGTGAGAGACATCTCTTGCTCTTCCAAATAGTGGGAGGAAGAGGGTGGCTTCCTAGCCTTGTAACCATGGATCTTGTAAGCACCTTTCTATGATATGATTGTTCTTCCTTCTGTTGCAGTCTTGTGGATGACTGATCCTCCAGCGGCGATATCGAGGTATTGGGCAGATTCCTTATTTATACCCATATAAAAGTGTTGAAGCAGCATTTCATCGGGTATAGACAACTCTGGGCTGAATTGCAGTAGCAAAGAGATCTTGGCCAGGCTGATCCAATAGATTTCTTCTCACTCTGGCAAAAGCAGAGAATTTCCATACAAACGGAGACAATACGGGATTGTGAGAAGAACACAAGAAAAACTTTATCCGACAACTTCTCTCAATCACCATGTACACACCTAACAGTATGAGTGTACCATTGTTTTGCCCTCTTTGTGAGGGAGAAAGAAAACAATTTCCACTTTAGAGTTTCATGTGTCATGGCATCAATGAACAAACATGAACACAAGTACTCAAATTCTCGCAAATGATGGTAAGGATTTTGCAATATATGTGATGAGTAATTGACTTGAGCAGATTTGGTGTTTGAGTTGAAATGCGGGAATCCAGGGATTTCATGGGTTTGCATATCATGGTTTTAACTAACCGGAGTTGGTGGAGGTATTGGTGATATTACAGGAGTTGGGAAATGTGTTTTCTTGTCTCATGATGTGTAGGTCACTAGAGTCGACTTGGCGGTCAACGGCGAGAGGATCTTGACACAAGTAGGGGACTTGGGGCTAGATGATCGGGATGCCGGGTGAAGTCAAGGGTGATCCACACCGTACATGTAGAGAGGCAAGAAGCACGGACAGTTTCGCGGTTGAGCCTCAAAACCGTGGTGGTGATGAAGACGGTGTGTTGACCAAGTCAAGGCGAACGGGATGCCGATGCAAGTGACAAGGGAGCCCGATGGACAGGGACTGGGAGAGACTTGCCGGTGGTCAGGACCACGGGACAAGGTGACACGCGTCAACATCGAGAAGTTTTCATGCTTTGAGAAGCGTGCAAGGCGGTTTCCCGGTTTGGGCCTCAAAACCGGTGGCGGTGGTTGGTGGTGCATGTGGCACCATCACGGAGCTTGCTTCGAGATGAAGCAAAGACGTGAAGCGTCTGATGACATTCGGGCGACGAGGAAAAAGATGGACGGTTATACCCCTGGTGGTAGGTGGGTGTGTTATGTAGGTCAAGGGTAGAGTTGTCATGTGGACAATAGACCCTTGGCCTATATAAGGAGAGGTGTGGCTGATGGGAGAGGTGCCTCTCTTTCATTAGCCTTGTGTTAGGTCTTCTATTCAAATTGCTAGGAGAGGACTTCATGTTTAGAGGAGAGTAGTGGGTGTGTGAGAGACATCTCTTGCTCTTCCAAATAGTGGGAGGAAGAGGGTGGCTTCCTAGCCTTGTAACCATGGATCTTGTAAGCACCTTTCTATGATATGAGAAGTATTTTCTTGCTCAAGATTTCCCTCTTTCCTTGAATCCCGAAATTCCCTTTTTCCTATTTTCGGAGCTACTTTCGTGGTGATTTTTTATCTCACTTTTGGATGAGTTTTTGGTTCGGACTTCTTGAGAAACTTGTTGCTAGGATGAGCTAGAACAATCCTCTATGGATCCTTGACCGAATCAATAGCTCTAGCACCTTTGATTTGAAGGATTTCTCAAGTTTCCCCTTTTTGGTGTTCATGGCACGAGATCTAAAATTCATGATGATTCCTTGAGCTAATTGAGTGGATATCTTTAGAGTAGAGTCGTGATGTCTTGTGGATCATCTGGTCCAAATTTTGTGATTTTTGGAGTTTGGTTGATAGGGTTTTGGTAATTTTCTTTCCGGAACGAAGCGGTTGTTTCGCCCAGGACAGAACTTCCGTGGCTATGACAGAACTTCCATCATAGTGACAGAACATCAGTCAAGAATGACAAAACTCCCGTGAGTGATAGTTCTACCATCGCCCGGAACTTCCGTGATTAATGGAACTTCTGTCGGGGGCTTTGGAACTTCCGTCGAGCACCACGGAACTTCCGTCAGGCTCAGTTCTGTGATCTCTTGGATCCTCCTTGTTTCCCTTTTTGTTCCTCTTTTGCTTCCGCTATGTATCCTATTGTTTTAAATGATTCCTAGGGTTAACACATCACAAGTTGGTGTGTGTGACCTTGGTGATTTGCTGCAAGGAGGGTTTGGGTTGTAGTTGGGACATAGGCCAAGTTCTTGAGAAGAATTTTAATTGGCTCCCATTCACCCCCCCCCCTCTGGTCGCCTTCTCAGTCCTTCAGATCTAATCCAAATTTCTGTCGAATTCAGGTTGCATGAGGGGAGAATGGCCAGCGCAAAGGTGCGCCAGACAGTATATCTATCATTGCGCCAATTGGCGCAGGCGTTGAGCCGATCGGCACACTAGTGAATCTATCATCACGCCAATCGGCGTAGGTGTTGAGCCGATCGGCACACTGGTGAATCTAAGCCAAAGTGCACTAGATACCTTGCAAGCCTAAGCCGTTAAGTGAGTAGCCAAGTATCTACTAGTGAGATCGTAACTAGAAAGTCTAATCAAATAGCATCATAATGGGTAATTACATGGATCAGTGAAAACCTATAATGAATAAGACCACCCTGCTTTCTGAGCGGCTCCCGATTTATCGCTGCTGAGAGGAAACCCTTAATCGTGCGAGTATCTTACCCTACTCAACTATCCAATAGTGCTGCGCAGGTTTAGTGTTGTCACCGCTAAACCACACTACTAGCATCATCAAGCAACCATAATCAATACAATGTCTGAATACTATCCAAATCACCACGATCAAGATAATATCTACTTACTTAGCCTAGAACTAAGCAATTGGAATAAGCACATGCAAGATTATAGAATCAAGATAGACAAATCACCAAAACCATCATCAACATATTCAATCATCCTTGAGATACATAGAGTAAGATTCATCCCCGTCAAGATGGCCTACCTTGACGGATCTACTCATAACACCAATGGTTCTTGAAACTCAACTAGAGATCTATTCTAACGGGGCAAGCCCCGGTGGCTCTAACTCACGGATTTGTTGTCCCTATGTCGCCTTGGCTCCCTCTTCACCACGACCAGGGTTTTATAAGTATTTATACAGGTTCTACTCGTAGTGAACTCGGTTTCAAGCAAATAAGGTGGTTGTGCCGATCGGCGCAAGCCATGTCTTCTCTGGTTTCTTCTATGAGTCGGTTCCTCTCTCTTCCACAGCTGCCATGTCGGCCTTTTCCTTCGAGATAAAGTCTTGTACTACACGTCGAGATCTTGAAGTTTCATAAATCTTCTAGGCAAATATCTTCAAGTGTCTTGCGCAGATAAACTTCCATAAACATGTGTAATGGGCCTCGGTCACTTCTGTGGGCCAAAACACCCTTGCACCGACCGGCTCAGGGACTGTGCCGATCGGCGCACTGGGCTTCTTCAGTGCTTTTCGTCAGTTCTAGATTCCTGTCCTCTCCAACATCACTTTAATAACGAATTTGACCTGTTTCTGCAATAGAGCTCCAAAACAACGCATATACAAATATATAGGCAATATCATAGGTAAATGGCCTAAATTAGTATCAATTATGCTCTAATTGGGATAATATTCAGATACAAAAGGGGCACTTGGGGAGTGCCAACAGTTCCCCCACACCTAAACCTTTGCTCGTCCCGAGTAAAGTAAAAGAAAGAAAAATCAAAGAACATACTCTTTCTATCATAAAAGATATCTCAAATCAGCAAATGTTGAGCATTGTTCTATTGTGGTGTATTTTATATTGGTATTCAGCAAAATAGTTCAAATATGGGCATAAAGCTTAAAGTTTCTCCCTAAAGCAATAAATCATGTCTAACTCATAAATTATAACTTTTCTACTCATGTAAATCACTTAAAAGATAGTTGTGAACGTAAAGAATCTATCTTCCAAATAATCCAAGGCAACAACTCATCTTTCAAATCACTCAACCTATATTCTACATCATAATGATCAAATAATATTTGTGTAAGGCTTATATGAGTAGTTAGGTGAGGTAATTCAAGGATTGCAAACATAAATCAACAATATATTGTAAAGCTAGGAGATTATTCTTCATTGGAATTATAGAAACTTTATCAAGATGGCCATTAAGAAAGAAAAATTTGAGAAAGGACTCACACTTTGGATATGTGGACATGCGCATAGCAAAAATTTGATCATGGAAGAAAAAGAACTCCCATTATTTGGTTGCACATGGTTGGAATGATTCATGGCTATATTAGAATGAATTTCGAGAATAAGCATGTCATATACCATCCCCCCACACTTTTGCTAGTCCCTTAGCAAACAGCAGAGTTTTCCTCTTTTTTTTTCTTTTTCTTCTTCTTCTTCTGTTTCCTTTTTATCACTTTTTGTTTCTCCCTTTTTTTTATTTTGCTCTCTGCTGCATCGATCGGTTCAGGGTGCGCCGGTCGGCTCTCAACCCGAATTCACCAACATTTGTTGGTATTTGATTCATCTGGCTTCAATATTTATTCAAGAATTAAATGTAGCCAAAAATATAGGATGTGGTCAAGGAATGATACTCAACAAGATATTTTGAGTTTATGGTAGGATATTCAACGGAATTGAATTTTTGCATGAGTAATTCAAGGCTAGAAAAAGATACACAAAGATCTGCCATCTTAGTAAAGTTCATACCATAAAGAATTAAATCCTAACTGAACTCAATCATCAATTTAATATTTATCTACAAATCAAAGGTTCATGAGAATTGCTCAAAATATGGCATTGGTAGGTAAGGATCTTGAAAAGGATAAATTCCAAAGTTCACAACATAAAAATTTATTTATGAAAAGATTGGTACTAAGTTATCATCACAAGTTGGACAATACAAATGAAGCACATGGGTACTCAAAATTGCTCCGCATAAGACATATTTGCCGAATAATCATTAAGTGTAAGTTTGAAATTTTTATTCAATGCTCAACATTATTTGATCTTCATCGGCACTTTTCAAGAAAGAATAAATAATTTAATTCTCCTAAAAGAGCATAACTGCCACCATTATATTAAGATCAAAACTTGAATACATGGTGATGATTTTTGCACACACTTGCATAAAAATAAAACTACTACTAACACACTTATATGAAAGTAAACATCCCTGATACATGGTTTCCCAACCCACTCACACACACATAAGCAAATAAAGAAAAAGATTGCAAAAAATAAGAGAAAGCGTAAACCGGGAAACTGATACACGTGCCAACTCCTAGGCACTCTAGTCAAACGGAGGTGGAGGCGGCGGCTGATCGAAGGCATAGCACCGCGCCTTGAGTCGCTCGAACTCCTCCACCATCGCCTCGTGGTTGTCCCTCCACTGGGACGTGGCGTCCTTCACGCGCTCGATCTAGTGCATGTTGTTGTTGATGCACTCCTGCATGGGCACGAAAAAGTATGCACCGGGCATAGGAGGCACCACAGGCACACGTCCTTGGTACCTGTAGTCAATACCCGTGCTGAAGTAGGGAGCGCCGACCGATGCGTCACCTACGCCGACTGGCGTAGAGGGCTGTGAACCGCCCGCTGCGTGGCTCCACCCTGGCTGGTACTACTGAGGCTCCTGGCATGAATTCCAATAGTCCCACTTGCCGCCGGCTGCTGTAGATGTCGCCGGTTGTCGAACCCGCCCACAGCGGTCCTTTAGAGCTCGGCCCCTGATGAGGACATCACCATGTTGGATACGCGCATATCATGACCTTCCCCAAGTTACAAGTCGTCACCAACTCGGTCGCCGCGTTCATCTCGGATTTAGCCGACACCCCTTCACGGTTTTGAAGATATCCCCCACATCCGACGTCCAAACGAGGTGTTCTTTGATGCGTTGGAAAGGGGACAACGACGCCGTTGTTTTGGTTCTGGTCGTAGCTCCAGAAGGGTCGTGAGTCATAATATGTGACCATGACAAGGTGTTGTGCCACCTATTTTGGGCCAACTTGGCCATGTACCGTGTCGGGCCTTAAGCCCATGTTGTGGGCGCCCCTCCTGGTCACCCCCAACCCTAGGACGTCCCTGTTTCCTACATAAACACAGTAGCCGCCGTCTTTTAGTTTCGGGTTTTGTTTAGTTCAGTTTTCCAGAGAGAAACTTGATCGAATTATTGTAACTATGGTGACAAGTCCTTTTACAGTAATCCAGGGCCCCTATTCTTGTTCTACACCACTGTGGCGATTAGTCCTTTTGTGTTCAGAGCTTGAACCTTTTCTTGTGATTTGCTTCATCCATATTTGCAATTTCAGATTGCGTGTTTATCCTCTCTTGCTTGTGTTCTCAATTTTGCTTGCAGGAACACTCAAGTTGTGCTTGGTGTAACGGTTGCGGGGTTGGATCGTGTCTGATTCAAGCCGGGTCGTCAACGCCTAGTTCTCCAAATTCGAGTTTATTCCCTTACCTCTCGGAAGATCGGGCCATATCTACATCAGCCCCCCTCCAGGAGACCTTCCTCAAGCCAATTTCCTCCCTCACGCTTGTGATGGAGGAAAACTCCTAGCTCCGCACACGGGAGGTTGATGTTGGTGCCGCCGACATGTAAGCCGGCGTGAACACTTCCTATGACAATATTGCCACGAGTCATATTCTCGCCGATCTCCATTGCGCACTCCCACTTGTTGTTGCGCCCTCCTGGTCCGTCACCGTCATAGACGAGGGCTGCTAGGCGTTGAAGATAGGCCCCGAAGGCCAACTTCTTGGTCGCCTTGCCCCTCTTGTTGATCCAACCCCGCACCATCACCAATATGGCATTGTAGAGCCACCGCAAGTCCGCATCGGTGATGTTGCTGGAGTCGATCTTGTCACCCATGTGCGCCACCAACAACCGATGGAAGACTTGAATGGTTGGGTTGCGGATGTTGCCGTGCTTCATCTCCTCCATGAACGAGAGCCGCCTCCAAAAGGATTCCAACTCCCCATGTCCCAAGATGCCGGCGATGTCGGCGTCATCGTTGAAGCCAAAGGCTTGAGCCACCGTGTCCATAGTCACCGCGTAGCTGATGTCGTGGACGTGAAAGTTGACTGCCTCATTGCTGGCTTTGTCAGTGCCGAGCCTCATCGTAGAGGCAACCTCGATGACGATGTCGAGGTTGTAGTCCATGGGAAGGTGGTGGAAGTCTGCCCAGCCGAGATTGTTGAGCATCCTCCTTATGTCCTCCCACATGCCGATCGTGGTGAGGAAGGTCTCGTCAAAGTCGAAGTTGGGGATAAACCTTCTCCTCACCGCGAGGTAGTGCTGTTGTTCCTCCACGCTCAGGAGGGTGAAGCCCTCCTCCACCGTGCGTGGCATGAATGCCAGTGTTGGTGGTGATCTGGGAACCCAACGGCTTGCCGCCATTTGGCTCCTCGTAGTACGCCCCGTTGGAAGGGGCGCGCCAGAGACGGAGTGGCAGGCGTGGATCGCTACCGCCGAGCCAGTGGATGCATCACCTACGGACATGTCATCGTGAGCACCGGAGCTCCCCGTTGCCGAGGAGTCACCGCTCGACTAGCCGCTGCCGCCGGAACTGCTTCCCCGGCGCAACCTCTTGCCCAACTTGCCGACGGAGGAGCGGAGACGATCCATCTGCAAGGAATGCGGAACGTGTACAAGATCATGGGTAGTGGGGAAGGTGGAGAGATTACCGGGATGGTGAGTCGAACTGGGGGTGCCTGGCCTCCCTTTTATAGTGTGGGAAACTTCCAGGAGATGGACCCACCTAAAATTTTCAAAATTCGGGAGCGAGCCGATCGGCGCGTAGGTGCACAGATTGGCACAATTCAAATTTTGAATGCTCTGACAACTGTGGCACTTGATTCCCCTCCTTTATGTCGCTTCCTGGTACATCATGTTGGTTGGCAGGGGAACAGCACGGAATCCCGACGTCTTGATTGACTACGCCGATTAGAGCGGGCCTGCGTCGATCAGCGTGCCATCTCTTTTTCAGCTTTTGGTCAATTCCGTGTCTCCTCTGCACCACACACCTGCATAGCAATCATACCTGTTCCTTAAAATCAATGCCTGCCATCTTTGTCACCCATTCGGGAATAGCATGGGTACTTGCGCCGGTTGGCGCAGTAAGGCGCCGATCGGTGCAAGTCCCTTGCACCTCGTCTTTTGGTCCGGCGCTGATCCTGATACCTCGTGTTCATCTGTTTTACCTAATTTTCCACTTTTCCCAATGCTCCTGTAGTATTCACATACGTAGCGGGACCCATCTAGTGACCATGCCGAAAGGCGCAGACGCGCACAGTTCGGCACGATGTCCATTTTTGCTCCTGACCCGTCGCTTCTTTGCTAGATGTTACTTGTTAAGAGATATTCTTGATAGTAGATCTAGGTATGCGTATGAGTATGAAATATCGATGGACACAGGACACAAGGTTTATACAGGTTCGGGCCTCCCGAAGGATAATAACTCTACGTCCTGTTTAGTGTTTTGTATTGCTAGGGTTCGCAATGGAATTAGGGTTCCAATACGAATCTGTCTCTTGCCGAAGGCCCCCTGCCCTCCTTATATATCCGGAGGGTAGGGATTTACATGGTAATCTTTTAGTCGGTTACAACAAATTCTATCTATCCAACATATCTGCTAACCTAACTTGCCGCCCACTCAAACAAGTATCTCAGTAAATATCTTCTAGGCCGAATACACCATACCCGAGCCCCTGGCCCACTCGGCCAATTAGCCGAGTGGTTAAGTATCCCGGGTACATATGTCCCATAGTAGCCCCCATGCACTTTCCATTTTGAATCGTCGTCTTTATTTGCCTCGACATCTTATAAAATTGGGAAGTGCTTTTTCTTTACTTCTAATAACTCTTATTCATAAATCCCTGAAAAAGACATAGCCTATAAATATAGCCCCCAACTCAGAAGGTTGTTGAGTCTACACCGAAGCAACTTTTGAGTTATTGAAAAATATCCAATTAATCTTGTCCCTTAACAGAAAAAGGGCATAATGTCATCTGAATCTTCCAATTTGTCTAAACAAGCTCCATATTTAGCTAAATTTTCTCACTCGCCGACTGATGCATCACCAAATTAATATTTATATCCATAATGCTGAAGTGCCCTTAATCTGAATGATTAACAATGAAATTCAATTGTCATAGCCCCCAAGATTGGTGATGTATCAATAGTAATAATATAACACAGAAACATAGCCCCCAAGATTGGTGCCGAGATAATCCGAGTGATTTATCACAAAAATCTCGAAAGTTATAAATTCCAAGGTAGACACCACAACAATCCGAGTGATTTATCAGGGAATTTTGAAAGGCACAATTTCCAAGGCTGAAACTGCAACAATCCGAGTGATTTATCACGGAATCTCGAAAGGTACAATTTCCAAGGTTGAAACCGTAACAATCTGAGTGATTTATTACTAATGTTAAGATCCACAATATCCAAAATCAACGCTTAAAACGAGTCTCAATAATATAATAAATGCACGTACCAATTAACAAAACTGGACTTAACGGATTACGAGAAGCCTCGGCCCAGCAGGTCATTTATCCCTTATAAAAGGGCCTCCAAATAGTCGCATCCCTTCGTCTTCATTTCGCCGCCGCCGCCATCTTGCGCACACAAACCCTAGATCTCAGACTTCCATTTCCACCCCAAAACTCCACGCAACTGCTTCCCACTGCACTAAACCAAGAGCGATGGCCCCGAAGCGCACCCGCCAAAGCTCTAAGGCACAATCCCAGAAGCAATCTTCTCCTGAGAGGGGCGAGGAAGAAGAGACAGTTTTTGACATCCCTACCGCCATCAAGGAGTTCCCTGCGTCAGCCATGGATTCAGAAAAAATCAACAGACTGGTGATTGACGGCGTGTTGCAGGATCAACAGACCGGAGGATGGATTGAGGCTATAGGTCAGAAATTTCCCCAACCTCCCATCGACCAAATCACTATTTTCTCCTCATTTTTCTATCTTGGATTTGGGATCCCTTGTTGCGACTTCTTTAGGGGTCTTCTTTGCTTCTATGGCATCAATCTTGTCAATCTAAATCCGAATTCCATTTTGCACATCTCCATATTTATTCACCTGTGTGAAGTGTTCTTGGGTATCTATCCCCATTTTGATACCTTCAAAGAACTCTTTGTTTTGAAGTCAAACAATAATAATGTCATAGGGGGGGCTGGATTCCAATTAAGAAATAAATCTAAGTATATTGATGAGCCACTTCCATCAACCAACAAGGAGTGGCACGTGGACTAGTTTTATCATGGAAACCATGGTCCTCCTTTGCCAGAAACTACGGCTGAAGCCCCCCAGCCACGACCCGAGTGATCAGCAAAGGCTCATCCAAACAAGAAGTCTCAGGTTGATTCTATATTAAAGCATATTGCTTATCTCAAGTCGAAAGGATATACCGGCGTACACATTGCCGCAAGCTTCATATATCGCCGCGTACAACCTATCAAGAAACGCCATGTTCTAGGATGGAAATTTCAATTGGGCTCAGACCCCACAATGGAAGTGCCAGAAATATTGTCAGAGAGGGAATTGACATTGCGTCTGGAGAACATATTTGCATCACTTCTTGATTGGACTCCTGGGAGTGCAAAATCTGGACATCATTCCTTGACTGATAGGAATACAGTAAGTTATCCACCTCGCTGCTTGAAAAATTAACACCTCTTTCATTTTGTTTAGTAACGAATTATACATCGCATATGTTGCAGAACCTTGATGTATATGTGTCCAATCCACCATTGCTGCCGACGCCACAAAAGAACTCTCCCACACAACCATCAGCCTCCAAGCGCCGCAAGGCGCACATTGAAGATTCTGACGAAGAAGAGTCGCTAGCTGAAAGATTAGCTAGACTTCAAGAAGAGGCAAAGAAAAAGACTTCAGAGAAAGCCTCCACCACTCAACGGACCATGGATGAAATCGAGAAAGAGCAGAACCGTCCAAGTGAACCAAGCAAGGCAGGCACCCATGAGGCGGCACTAGACACAACAAGTGTCCCAAGGCCAACCAGCCCCCCACCAAGAGTGTCAGGCCTAAAATTCAAACGCCACTCAAGGTAAACAGAACAATGTAACTTGAAGCTCAACTCTTCATTTGAATAAATATGTAATCTCTATCTAATTGACAGGTCGTCCGGGCGGTTGTCATTTGAAGAAGTCCCGGCACAAAGTGCAGTTCCTGAAAAAGACCAGGAGACACCACATGTCGGGTCATCCAGAGATGATGTCCCAAACCACTCGGTAGAGAAACCGAGTGATTTAAAGAGTGCACCCGAATCCACTCGGCCAGAAGATAACTAGGCTAAATCACCCAATATCTCGGACCTGAATACGTCTGAGATGGCAACGGGTGCTGATACTCCTGCCTCCACCGAACCCGAAGAGCCATCACTGGTTTTTGAAACTATGCCAGAACCAGCATATGAGTATCCAATCGGTCCGGAGGAAAACGTCATGCCGACTCCTATTCATCGAGTGGTAAGAGAAGGTGCTCCAGAACAGCCAACGCCGACTAGGTCAGTATATCATATTGGCCGATTTGCCATCACCGGATTTGATGAGTCGGCAGAGAAGGCGGAATTGAAAAATTTTGAAGAACATACTGAAAAAGCCTATCATTCCTTCCAGGTATTCCTCCCTTCTTGTCAATAATAATCACCATTCTTGGCTGTGAAGTTTCAAACATATAATTCGCCATCATTGCAGGCTCTAAAAAACCATATGGCCAACAAGAGTAAGCTTCTGCAACTTGTCAAGAGGCATTGTGCAAAAGCAGTCGATTTAGAAGATCAGCTTGCCAAAGAGAGACTGGAAGTCGAGTGCTTATCAGTTGCTCTAAAAGCCCGTTCATCTCAAGTTGATGAACTTCAATTCGAGCTACAAGGTATGAGATCAATAAAGCCTATACCTCACATGCTATCTCTGGAATATGAATATTTGACCTCGTCCATACAGAGGCATCGCGGTCGCTGGAATTGAAACAAAAACAAGATGCCTAGTCGGCCGCTCAAATTGCAGGTCTCGAAGGCCGTATAAAAGAACTGAAGTCATCTGCCCAAGCTATTGAAACTTTGAAATCCGAGAATCAAGGATTAAAGAAGCAGATCCAGGACTCGGCAGAGATCAAGAAAAATTTTGAAAAGCTAAAAGACGACTTCAAGACAATGCAAGAATCGTAAAATTCATGGAAGAAAAGGGTTGAAGGTAAAAATGAATGTACTTATGCATACAAAAATATGTATATGTACTAAAATGTTTGTAACTGACATGCGCTGAAGAAACAATAAAAAGCCAAAAGGAGAGAAACACAAAGCTAGAAACCGAATTAATCAAGGCTGAAAAGATCTTCAAAAAGGCTGTGGATTAGCTAAACCAATTCCAGAAAGCATTCAAAGAAGTTGAAAAGCTGAAAGAAGAGTATAAGGAAAAGGTTGCCACCCTTGAAGCTGAAAAGGTAGAAGCCAAGAAATGCCTAAGAGGTAAGTGTTTATTCATCTAATACCTTTATATCAAAGTTCATTGTACTAGACATATATGATTATTGTACTCCTGTAGGATCAAAGAGGTCCTATGAGCTTTTGTAGAAGAAATTTATAGAGGGTGATGAAAACCTTTGATGGTCTCTTGCAGCTCTTCAGAACGATGTAGAGGTGGTCGCCCAATACATATATCCTGAAGAATAACCACCTCGATGTCGAGACCTGATGACGAGGCTACAAGGGGCACCCGGCCGACTAAAAGAACATGCTCGACATGTTGCAGAGCTGGCCGGCGCACAAGTCCTGGCAATTGCAAAGTCCCATATCCCCAGCATAGAGTTAGACATGGTAGCCGAGGGTTTCCATGAAGATTTCTCGGATGAGCAATGTGAAGCCCTCGTGGCTGAGGCGCAAAAAAACAACGCATATATTAGCCGACCAGATAGAGCTAGATCCCTTACCCAAAGTGTAAGGAATTATAAAGCTTAAAATACTATATTAGAGCTCCGTTACTGTAATATAACTAATGTTCAATAGACCACTAAGGTCTAGATTCATTACCAGTATTGTAATGAATTCTTGGGTCGCGCTGCTTTGTATATGTATTGTATGAACTCGTGTTAAACACTCACAACCAATACACAACTCATGTCAGCCCTCTAACCAATGCTCCTAATAACCGATATGAACCATGGAGACTAAGAACTCACTCGGTCAAGCATATGTGAATTAGGAGAGTTTCCATGGTCCCTAACAGACGGCAAGAACCCTAGGGACTAAGTAACCCACTTGGTCGACATGCACGAGTTAGGGTGATACCAAGTATCAGAATTTGAGCCGTGATGTAAACAATAACAATAATTATGATAGAAATCATAAATTGCGAAATCAGATATCATGACAACTATGTATATATATTCAATAATAGAAGTACAATAAACTATAAATACTAGGCATAAAAACGACGTAGCTGTGAAATGTTCTAGGAACTTTGAAGGTCCGACCCGTTCTCATTCATCAATCGATAGGCGCCTGGCCGAGTAATTTCCTTTAAAATAAAAGGTCCTTCCCATGGAGCCGACAGCTTGTGCTTATCGACCTTAGACTAAACTTGCTTCAAAACCAAGTCGCCGACGGAAAAACCCCGTGTTCGAACATTTTTGTCATGGTAACGTCGCAAACTTTGCTGGTACTTTGCCGACCGAATTACGGTGGCATCTCGCTGCTCCTCTAACAACAACAAGTCATCACACCTATGGTCGTTGGTGGTTTTTTCTTCATACGCTGCCACACGGGGGGAGGCAAAAAGAATCTCGGTTGGTAACATGGCTTCCGAGCCATAAACCAGAGAAAAAGGAGAGTGCCCGGTGGCACGACTTACATTGGTTCTAAGTCCCCACAACACAGATGGCAATTCTCGAACCCACCGTCGAGCGTACTTTTCCAGCCGATCAAATATACGAGGCTTAATTCCAGAAAGCAGGAGGCCATTTGCCCTGTCAACCTGGCCATTGCTCTGTGGATGGGCGGCCGAGGCATAGCCAATCTTAAAGCCGACTCGGCCCGCAAACTCTTTAAACTCCTCTGTTCTGAATTGAGTGCCATTGTCAGTGATGATCTTGTGTGGGGCACCGAACCGAGTGACTATTTCGGTCATAAACTCGATGGCCTTCTTTGCCGAAATCTTACCGACTGGCTTTGCTTCGATCCATTTAGAGAACTTGTCCACTGCTACGAAGAGGTGAGTAAAACCCCCTTGAGCTTTCATGAAAGGTCTGACAATGTCTAAAGCCCATACTAAAATCGGCCAAGTTATTGGGATATTTTGGAGCTCTGTGGCAGGTACGTGCATCTGGCGGGCGAAGAACTGACAACCTTCACACTTTCGGACAATTTCCTTGGCATCAGCACCAGTGGTCGGCCAATAAAACCCTTGCCTCATTGCTTTGGCCACGATTGTGGATGGGCCTGCATGATTCCCACAAATGCCAACGTGGATGTTTCCTAATATAGCTATGCCTTCATCTTGAGGTAAGCATTTCATCAGTACCCCATGTGGGCTTTGCTTGTACAGGTGATGGTCAACTATTCAATATGAACGCGACTTGCGAATAATCCGGAGGGCTTCATCTTTGTCGGTCGGTAGTGTATCACGATCCAGATACTCAATAAAGGGAGTGCGCCAATCTACCTCAATGATAGCTACATGCGGTGCTGCCCCCGCCTTTAGTGTCGACTGCTCCATAGTTTGCTGGGTTAGTACAGATGGCTTATGCAGATCATCAAGGAATACTTCATCAGGTATTTTAGATCTGCTAGACCCAAGTTTGGCTAGTTCATCCGCCTCTTCATTATACTTGCGCATGACATGTTTATACTCAATGTCATCAAACTTGTCTTCGAGCTTCCGAACTTCGGTGCAGTAGGCTGTCATGCTTTCGTGGGAACAACACCACTCCTTCGTTACTTGATTTATAACTAGCGCCAAGTCGCTAGAGACACTTATCCTTTGGATGCCGAGTGAGGTATCTGTCCGAAGTCCATGTAATAGCGCCTTATACTCTACGGCGTTGTTAGAGGCACGGAAGTGCATTCAAAGAATGTACCGTAACTTGGCTCCGTCAGGAGATATCAATATGACTCCTGCTCTGACACCTTCCAGTTGTAAGGAGCCGTCAAACGCCATTCTCCAATAGCATAATTCTTGTGAGTCGGGAGGTAACTCACATTCTGTCCACTCGGTGACAAAGTCCGACAAAACTTGACCTTTGATCGAGTCACGTGACTTAAAGGTGATATCATATGATCCGAGCTCAACGGCCCATTTGGTGATTTTCCCAGTGGCCTCTCTATTGTGCAGCAATTCGCCTAGGCCGAACGACATGTGGACTTCAATTAGATGATCCTCAAAGTAATGCTTCAACTTCCTAGATGTCATCAGTAAGGCATAAACTAATTTCTGAAGCTGGAAATATCGTACCTTGCATTCCGATAAGACCTCACTGACGAAATATATTGGTCGTTGCACCTTTTGAGCCTTGCCATCTTCCGCCCGTTCCACCGCCAGCATAGTACTGACAACATGTTTGGTTATGGAAATGTACAGATGCAAAGGTTCCTTTGGCTCTGGGGGAGTTAAGACTAGAGGACCACTAATGTAAGCCTTAAAATCGTCCAAGGCTTTCTATGCGTCATCATTCCAGATGAATGATTCTTGCTTCTTGAGTAATAAAAAAAGGGTAACCCTCGGACGCTGAGTCGTGATATAAACCGACTGAGCGCCGCCATACAACCAATGAGCTTTTGAATGTCTTTTTGCGAATGTGGAGGTCCCATTCGTAATATGGCATTTACCTTTTCTAGATTAGCTTCAATCCCTCTGTGTGATACCAGAAAACCGAGTAATTTTCCTGATGGGACCCCAAAGACGCATTTTTCTAGATTTAGGTTCATGTTGTATTTACGAAGGTTGCTGAATGTTTCGTCTAGGTCGGATATCAAGTCGGTGGAGAGCCGAGTCTTGACTACCACGTCATCGATGAAAGCCTCAACATTCCTGCCTATCTGGTTGTCCAAACATCGTTGCATAGTCCGCTGGTAGGTGGCACCAACGTTTTTCAGGCCAAAGGGCATTGTTGTGTAACCGAAGGCTCTGAATGCCGTGATGAATAAGGTTTTGAGCTGGTCGGATTGGTTTAAGGGAATCTGATGGTACCCTGAATAGGCATCTAAGAAGCACAACAGAGTGCATCCAGCCGTCAAATCGACCACTTGATCAATATGTGGGAGGGTGAACGGATCTTTCGGAGAAGCTTGGTTATGGCCGGTGTAATCCATGCACATCCGCCACTCCTTATTCTTCTTCTGCACCAGAACTGGGTTGGCCAACCAGTCGAGGTGGAAAACTTCTTTAATAAAACCAGCTGCCAGTAGTCGGCCGATTTCTTTCCTAATCGCATCCTTTCGGTCTTGCGAGAATCGTCTAAGTCATTGCCTTACCGGCCTGGCGTTTTCGCGGACGTGAAGTTTGTGCTCAGCCTTTTCCCATGGAACACCTGGCATGTCAGAAGGTTTCCATGCAAATATATATTTATTATTTCTAAGAAAAAGGATGAGCGCGCTTTCCTATTTATCACCTAAATTGACCCCAATATTGGTGGTCTTGGATACATCGTTATCATCTAGGCTAATTTTCTTGGACTCCATGACGTCTGCCTGTACCGTAGTCTTTAGCGCCTTCCTTAGAGCAGGGTCAACCATGGCCTCCTCCACCGTTGCGATCGCTTCCTTCAGCTCGGCCAGCTCCGATGCTGCTACTATCTTCTCGGTCAACTCACAACTGCCATTGTCGTAGTCGTATGAGGTCCGCACATCTGAGTGGATTGAGATGACTCCGTTTGGTCCTGGCAGCTTCATCATCATATAAGGATAATGAGGTACCGCCATGAATTTAGCGATGGCTGGCCACCCTATAATGATGTGATACGTAGAGTCGAGGTCGGCGACCTCGAAGGTAATGCACTCAGTCCTGTAGTTCTCTCGAGTGCCGAAAGTCACAGGCAGAGTGATTTGTCCCAGAGGGACTGTTTGCATGCCCGGGATCACACCATGAAATGGCGATCGACTTGGCTTGAGGTCGGTCAAGGGTATGCCAAGCTCCTTGAAGGTTTTCACAAAGAGGATGTCCAAACTGCTACCACCATCTACCAGTACCCGATTTAGCCGGACTCGGTTAACAGTCGGCGTTAGCACTAAGGGATATTTCCTAGGCCTGGGGATGTGATCCGGATGGTCGGACCGATCAAAAGTAATTGGAACCTCTGGCCATTGCAGATACTGAGGTACCGCTGGTGAGACTGAGTGGACCTCTCTGTAGAGGATCTTTTACTGGCGCTTCGAGTCGGCCGTAGACCGGCCACAGATTTAATTGACCTCGCGTTCGGGGTCTTGGAAGTCCTCCTGATACTTGTCTTGATTATCCTTGTCCGAGTCCTTTCTACCACCCTTGGGGATCCAGGGACGTTCTTTGCAGACCTTCAAGGCGTGATGGGAGAAGTTTTTTAGCTTGAAGCATTCCCTGGCTTTGTGGGCTCCATCATGTAGCAGGCAAGGGCCATCGAGCATCTTGTCGAAGTCATCCTGAGTGACTGGTTTCCTCCTGGTCGGGCGCTCGGTGTTGGCCACCGTTCGGTCTTTCTTGCCTTCCTATCGCCGTCCTTGCTGTAATCGGACGGACCCGACTAGTTCCTTGGAGTCGCCTCCTCGTACTGGCGAACTTGGAATAGAGCCGAATTGCCGGCAACATATTTGTCGGCCATAGTGAACAGTTCTTTGGCTGACAGTCCGCTGGCAGCATCCAACCTCCCAATCTTCTTTATCAGATCATCGTCGCGGAGTCCTCCCTGGAAGGCGTTGACAACTTGAGCATCCGAGATGTTAGGGATTGTATTTTTCACTCGGTAGAAGCATTGGATGTACTCTCGAAGTGGCTCCCGGTCCTGCTGCTTGATCCGGTCGAGTTCCCAGTGATTCCCTGGCCTGTCGAAGGTGGCTTGAAAATTGGCCACGAACTACCGACAGAGATCTGCCCAGGAGGTGATAGAGTTGTCGGGCAGAGTAGTGAACCAGGTTCTTGCCGCTGGGGCTAAGCAAACATGCAAGTAGTTGGCCATGACAAAGCTGTCACCGCCAAGAGCTCGTATGGCTGTCAAATAGATGTGAAGCCAGTTGCGCGGATCCATCTTGCCGTCATACTTCTCGATCCCGACTGGCTTGAAGCCAACCGGCCAGCTGACGGTTCGAAGTTCTCGAGTGAAGGCTTGGATGCCAGCCTCCTCATCATAATCGTCGGTGGTCGGGGTCCGTTCTTGTTCGCGTCCAGCTTCTCAGCGAGATCTATCATCACGGTAGCCCTCGTCCCGTCGATCACGATAATGATTGTCTCTATGTGGCTGCCACCTATTGTCATGTTCGTAGTCAACATAACCGCGCCGGTGCCGTTCATCTTCGTACTCTCGACGGGCCGCATCGTCGCACTCCTGGTATCTGTTGTCCAGTCGGACCCGTGCATCACGTGGTGGTATGCCATTGCGCAGGTCGGCGCTTGGATGCCGATCATGGTACTCTGCAATGGGCCTGCGCCTGGGGACAGTAGGCGGGGTTGCCTCCCGGTTGGAGCACTGTCAATCTCTTCTATCCTCCCTGGGTACCGAACTAGCGGCCCCAGAAACTGATTTACTCGGCATTGATAGTGCCGCATGCATCTCCAGTACAGCCGCGGCCCTGATGTGCACTTTCAATTGGTTGACCTGAGGTGTCATCTCTAGGGAGACTTGGAGCAGGGGCTCTATTGTTTGCAGGAGGGTCGCCGTGGCCGTGATGTTGTGCTGTGGGGTCTTGAAGACGTCTTCACCATCAAGCTTTAAGGTGAGGTCTCCCATTTCTAAGTTTTGCACGACTCGGGGTCTCTGCTGAGCAACCGGTCTTCAAAGCGGAGGAGTGGCGGCATCTGGATCACCGTCTTTGAGGTCGGTTTCATGTCTGTCTACGCGCGGCGCGGTACCACGCGTGGCAGCATCCGCCAATGTTTTGCCGCCTGCTTGCCCCTAGGCAGCAGGTGCCACCATGAATACCTCGTGGAGATCCGAGGAACAACTCTCTGAATCACTCGGCTCTTCAATCAAGTCCAGGAGTGACTCACTTTCAAGGCCGATTGCTGCAACGAATCTTGATTCATCGAAAAATTTGGGATCTTCATCTGACTGATCCATGTGATGAGCTGGGAGATCAACCGTAGTGTAACCCGAATCGACCAAGGTTGTCAATCGGGGCATTGCGGACAACGTTGAGTTGCCGCCTGAGAGGGTTTCCGCCTGGAAAGTTATCGCCGTGTTGTCGAGGCCAAGCGGGAATCGGTCGGCCGGATTGCTCTGATCGGTCGTGGCAGCGACCGAGCGGGCCACGCATTCTTGCTTGACGAGGTTCCCGTGCTGATCGGCGACGAGGTTGACGGTGCCAAAGTACATCTTGTCTCCCGGGCGAAACTTGATGTCGACGAAAGCTATCAATTTCGGCGAAGCTACACTCAACGCTGCCCCTTCCTGGCGCGCCAACTGTCGAGAGATATTCTCGATAGTAGATCTAGGTATGCGTATGAGTATGAAAGATCGATGGACACAGGACACAAGGTTTATACAGGTTTGGGCCTCCTGAAGGATAATAACCCTACGTCCTGTTTGGTGTTTCTGTATTGTTAGGGTTCGCACTGGAATTAGGGATCCAATACGAGTCTGTCTCTTGCCGAAGGCCTCTTGCCCTTCTTATATATTCGAAGGGCAGGGATTTACATGGTAATCTTTTAGTCGGTTACAACAGATTCTATCTATCCAACATATCTGCTAACCTAACTTGCCGCCTACTCAAACAAGTATCTCAGTAAATATCTTCTGGGCCGAATACACCATACCCGAGCCCCCGGCCCACTCGGCCAATTAGCCGAGTGGTTAAGTATCCCGGGTACATATGTCCCACATTAATCTTCATCCTTTCCTGCGTCATTTAGCAACCATTTAGCACACAAAAATTAATTTAAAAAGATTTTTAATTATCTTGAAAATAGCTCTGTCTCTAAAAATTAATGTGCTGGTTGATTTTTAGCACCCCTTCAATTCTGGGCATTGTCAGCCTTCTGTCCTGACCTGGGCAATAACGAGCCGATCATCGCAGATGTGTGCCGATCAGCGCAAGCACTGTTCCTTCCTGTTTTTGGTCCTTTTTTGTTTTATTCCTGTGTTGTAGTCTATAGTATGTATATACACAGTTTTATACAAATAAACAGACAACACAAGAGCACACAAGAATTAAGCATACACTTTTTCTATTTCTTTTATTTGGGAGATTGTTTTTATTATAAGCAAGCAAATTAAAAACACCAGGTTGCCCTCCCGGCCAGTAATAATTAACTAAGTGAAATGGGTTGCCCTCTCGCAAGCACTAAACAACTTCTAATTCCCCCGATCATTGGGTTGCCTCCCAAGAGCACTCTAGTTATTTAGAGCTAAAAGAGCTTGACCTCCCCGCAAACAATCAATCCTTAGTATCGCGGTGCGGGATGTGGGGTCGTAACACTACAAGGTTCTCTTATCTCCATGGTTCATATAGCTCGAACGACCTATCCATATATCCCCTCCAATTACTCTCGATACCACGTTGCCACGGAGTCTTGTATCTCTTCACTTCATCAACAGTACGGCACTCTTTTCCCTTTGGGCGAAACTTGAAAGAGTAGGGAGTCCCACTTATATTGAAGGTTATCTCACCACTCCCAACATCAATACTTGCTATCGCTGTCCTCAAGAAGGGCCTACCTAAGATCAACGGGGTCCTCGTCCTCTTATCCATATCAAGCACAATAAAATCAACAGGGATGATGTGATCTCCAATTTGAACAGGCACATCCTCAGCAATTCCATCAGAGAAACGTACCAATTGATCGGCTAACTCCAAAAACATATCCGTAGGCTCCAATTTAGGCAAATTGAGACTTGTGAATATATGACGGGGCATAACACTTACACTTGCTCCAAGATCACATAAGCACCAATCAAATATCCTTGTTCCAATCATGGATTTGATGCTTGGTGATCCAGGGTCGGGCTTCTTCTCAAGTGCAACATCATTGATTGCCGCCATAAGCTCCTTAGTAACCTTCACAACCTCCTCAGAAACTAGAGACTTCTTGTTTTGCATCATGTCCTTAATGTACTTGGCATAGGTGGGTACTTGAATACAATCAACAAAAGGGACATAGATGTAAAGCTTCTTCATAATATCGACGAACCTTGCAAATTACTCGTCATGTTGCCGCGCTCCTTCTGTTTTCTTCAGCAGTTGAGTATCTAGGAACGTGGCAGAGCCATGCTCCTCTATCTCCATGCCCATTTTCAGACCAGAGAGGTCAACATCCTCCTCGCGCCGATCGGCGCTTTCAGGGAGCCGATCGGTGCCGTCAGGACCGTCGTGTCGATCGGCGCCAGGTGTGCGTTGATCGGCATGGGGCCTCTTTGCTCCCGCAGGGTGCTTTGGATCTTCTGTTTGTTTTCCTGACCTCGTAGCTATTGCCTTCAATTGCTCTGTAGACTTCGTATTGCTAGGAATATCCCCTTTGTTGCCTTGAATGGCTTGCGATAATTGTCCCATCTATTGCTCCATAATCTTGGTATGCTTCAAAATCTGCTCATTGGAGCTCCCAAATTCTATCACCTTGTCATTAATTCCCTCAAGGACATGATCAATCTCCTTGAATTTAGCTTGATTGTCCTTATTGATATTCTCTTGAGCTTGGAAGAAATCATGACATTGGAGATGAAGTGGGATAGAATTTTGCATGGACAAACTAGGAGAGAAAGAACTCCTTTGCTGCTGATATTGGGGCTTTCATCCACTATTCTTCATATATTCTAGCCTCTTCATCTCTTCAGGGCAATCTTTCTGCACATGACCAAATTCTCCACACTCACCACAAGTGGAGCACGATTCCGCTAGCTTGACTGGCTCTTCCTTAGGGATATGAAGATTATTGTCCAACCTCCTTTGAATAGCGTTGAGGCGATCTATAATCAAGTCTTAATGAGTCCTCTCAATCACACTCTTCGCCACTCCTTTTGAAGGATGCAAATTCCTTGAAATTCTCTCACCATCCCATGATTGATTTTCAACTAGCAACTTGATCAAATTCTTAGCTGGGTGGGAGTTTTTGACATGAATGAACCTATAGCTGAAGCATCCAAGTGTTGACGAGATAGTTGATTCAATCCTATGTAGAACCTCTCAACAACTTCTCCAACCGTCAGACCATGATGAGGGCATGCATCCTTGTATTCATTGTATCTCTCCCATGCTTCTCCAATGCTCTCATCAACATTCTGTGTAAATCCAAGAATCTTATTCTTCAAAGCTTGAGTCTTACCAGGAGGGAAGTATTTGGCCAAGAATTCAGCTGCTAACATGTTCCACACCTTCTTCACTAGGTTTTCCAATCCATTGTACCATTGCTTGGGGCATCCAACTAGAGAGAAGGGGAACAGCCACACACGTGCTTGGTTTTCGTCCAATCTCGCTATCTTGAATGTACTACAAACCTTATTGAAGTGTTGCAAGTGATGATTGGGATCTTCTGAACCTGTGAACGGTTGTTGCGCCACTATTCCAACATATCTCTCCAATTGATACGGAAGTTGATCTTGAGCTTCTTGGAAATCTGTCTTGACAACATTAGTCAATTGAGGTTTGAGACAATTAACCATAGGTAACTCTGCCATCTCCTCTACTTCTTGATATTGAACTGGATCTTCTATTGTGAATAATGCTCGAGGGATGGCGCGGGCTGCTTCTCCAGCTAAATCTCCAAGTGACTTGCTTCTCTTCTCCGTTGTTCTCTTCTTGTGAAAGAGTCTTTCTGGATCATCGGTATAATTAGAGGGTTTGTTTGACTTAGGACCGTTCATACCTATTAGTGTCACTTAACAGAGTATATGTACTAAAGAGACAACTAAAACACAATGACTAAATACTAATACATCAAACAATGTTTAAAAACCTGCTATGCTACCCGGCAACAGCGCCAGAAAAAGTGAAGCTTGTTGGTCATAATTACCCACCCACTTATATACCGCAAGAGGACGGTGTACAATTGTAGCACTTTTTCCCTTGAATTGAGTATTCCAAGGTTTATCAAATCCATAGGGACCTTAGGGGTAATTAAATAAAGTTAACAGTAAAAGATCTAATCAAAGCTACTGTCAAATTTAGGTTGCATGAGGGGAGACTGGCCAGCGCCAAGGTGCGCCAGACAGTAAATCTATCGTTGCGCCAATCGGCGCAGGCGTCGAGCCAATCAGCACACTGGTGAATCTATCATCGCGCCGATCGGCACAGGTGTTGAGCCGATCGGCACACTGGTGAATCTAAGCCAAAGTGCGCTAGATACCTTGTAAGCCTAAGCTCTTAAGTGAGTATCCAAGTATCTACTGGTGAGATCGTAACCAGAAAGTCTAATCAAATAGCATCATAATGGATAATTACATGGATCAGTGAAAACCTATAATGAATAAGACCACCCTGCTTTCCGAGCAGCTCCCGATTTATCGTTGCTGAGAGGAAACCCTTAATCGCGCGAGTATCTTACCCTACTCAACTTTCTAATAGTGCTACGCAAGTTTAGTGCTGTCACCACTAAACCACATTACTAGCATCATCAAGCAACCATAATCAATACAATGTCCGAATATTGTCCTAATCACCACGATCAAGATAATATCTACTTACTTAGCCTAGAACTAAGCAATTGGAATAAGCACATGCATGATTATAGAATCAAGATAGATAAATCACCAAAA
The DNA here is from genome assembly GCA_032690845.1 of Eleusine coracana subsp. coracana. Classification (NCBI taxonomy): domain Eukaryota; kingdom Viridiplantae; phylum Streptophyta; class Magnoliopsida; order Poales; family Poaceae; genus Eleusine; species Eleusine coracana. The sequence continues at coordinate 39,125,292 of CM064428.1, read as the reverse complement.
CCATCATCAACATATTCAATCATCCTTGAGATACATAGAGTAAGATTCATCCCCGTCGAGATGGCCTACCTTGACGGATCAACTCTTAACACCAATGGTTCTTGAAACTCAACTAGAGATCTATTCTAACGGGGCAAGTCCCGGTGGCTCTAACTCACGTATCTGTTGTCCCTCTTTCGCCTCTGCTCCCTCTTCACCGCAACCAGGGTTTTACAAGTATTTATTGTGGTTCTACTCGCAGAGGACTCGGTTTCTAGCAAATAAGACGGTTTCGCCGATCGGTGCAAGCCGTGTCTTCTCTGGTTTCTTCTCCGAGTTAGTTCCTCTATCTTCCATAGTTGCCATGTGGGCCTTTTCATTCGAGATAAAGTCTTGTACTGCACATCAAGATCTTGAAGTACCATAAATCTTCTAGGCCAATATCTTCAAGTGTCTTGCGCAGATAAACTTCCATAAACATGTGGAATGGGCCTCGGTCACTTCTGTGGGCCAAAACACCCCTGCACCGACTGGCTCATGCACTACGCCGATCAGCGCACTGGGCTTCTTCAGTGCTTTTCATCAGTTCTGGATTCCTGTCCTCTCCAACATCACTTTGATCACCAATTTTACCTGTTTCTGCACTAGAGCTCCAAAATAACGCATATACAAATATATAGGCAATATCATAGGTGAATGGTCTAAATTAATATCAATTATGCTCTAATTGGGGTAATATTCACATACAAAAGGGGCACTTGGGGAGTGCCAACAAAGGCCAAAAGGGGAAGAAAATTAGAAAAAAGACTTTTGCCAAAACTTTTGAAATTTTTAGTTGTGGGGGAGTATTGAGAGATATCTTACCAGTACATCCACAGTTGTAATCAGGTATAGGATGGCAGCTGGGCGGCTTCGTATTAGCATCTAGTGAGCTCGTTCACAACACTCCTCCAATTCTGGACTTCCAAGGTCCAACGACTAGAGCTCGTGCACGACGACTAAATTTAGAGGTGAGCTCGTTCCTACGTTCTTTATTATATGTCACTTTTGAGAATGGCTTGCTACCTAATGATTATATTGTAATTAGGAACCATGGAGAGGGCCAGGAGATGATGGGAGAAAGACTTGGAGACATGGAGGACCAGCTAGGACACGGAAGCTAAGGTGGAGGCCCAACCAAAACTGACTTTTAGTCTATTTTGAAGCCCAGGACGCATACGAACTCGGATTTGGACGTTCTACATATGCACGGAAAGATAAGAAGAAGAGTTTTCCAATGCCGCTGGCCTCATGTCAAAATTCATCCAGAGTCATCGGGAATCGTCTAAACAAGAGAGGGTCCAGAATCTGTGTTGGTGCTACGTCGCCCATTTTTGGCCTTTGGGCTTTGTATCCAGTTGAGCCCAATTAGGGGCGCATCCAGAGGGTCTTGCATGACCCTAGAGTCTTTATATACAGCCGCCACCACACCATTAGGGTTTGGGTTTTGCTTAGATTATTTTGTTCATAACAGTTTCACCATTATATCGGTTTATGAGATCCCAACTTCGTGAGATTCATAATACATCTGCAATTTGTGTTGCATTCTTTTTTGTTCTTGCTTGTGTTCTTGATTCGCAGGCAGGGATTAGCCTTCTTGGTGAGGTCAATTGTTTTAGGATGGTTGATAACCAGAGGAGACATCATGCTACGATTGCGGGGTTTAGAACATGCTGTTTTGAAGCCGGATCGATTTGTGTGTCGCCTCCGACCAAATCAACTTATCCAGAACCTTTCGGAAGATTGGGAATCCTTGTCCACATCAAGTGATAATCAGAGCTTCAGGTGCACCGTCAGGTTCGCACTACCCTTAGTAAATTTCATTTTGTGTTCATCCTATCGTCCATAGAGAAGCCCAAAAAAGTTTTCCCCCCACCCATAACCACGTGTTTAGCCTTTGCATATTTCAATTTCAGAGTCCGTAGTGTTGAGTTTGTGCCCTAATTCTTGTTTAGTTAGTGTTTTTGTTGTCAGTGGTGTTTCCCTTGCAATCCTAGCCACCATCCCGTTCACCATCCTCTGTTTTGTTGGCTTTGTGTGCTAGGGTTGATTGATTGATACACCTAGCCTAATCCCACCCTAAACCCACCATCAATACCTCGAACCAATACCCACAAGTTCCACTTTCCGCTGCATCCACACCACCAAAAAAAAATCCTACCCGATTCCAAACCCGACCCCTAATCTGACTCGGGTCTTGTCTTGGGTTTCTTGAGAACCGATTCCGACACCCCATCTGTAAAACGGGCATAACTTTTCGCTTGAGTGTCTGTTTTGGCTGAGATGTTTCCAGGAGATTCTTGACAAAATGTTGAGCATATCCACACTTGTCTACGCCCTGTGTGCCCTCGTCAAAAAATTCAAAAAAAATCAGGAAGATAAAGAAAAAATTCATTCAAGTTGAAACCCGACGTTTTCTGCAACTACAAGATTTTCTGTAGGCCACATCCTAGCTCTGTCTGAGCTAAAATTTTTGTGGATTCTCTCCCATTGTTAGTGAGTTGGAGAAAAATATCAAAAAAAATAAAATTATAAAAAAGAAATTTGGGATTTCTTCTAGTGCTACATCTAGCCCCCTGGAATTTCTGGATTTGGCTGTTTTGCACTTTGCCCCCTATTATCGGTTGTGTGTCTTTGTCTCCTTGTTTCTACTTTTCTATCACTACTGTTCTAGGACATACTTAGACCAGCAACTAGGGACAAGTTACATGGGCACTTATTCAGCTTTACTCTCTATTTTTGATTTGTGTGCCACTCACATATATATATTTGGCCTTCCTAGCTCTACATATTTCTTCTGGATAGCACAAAGGTTATTTTATAACCCTTGCAATCATGGAACACAACTCGCTAGTATCCTTTCATTTGCTTCTCAGAATTTTGTAAGAGCTTTGTAAGGAGCTTCCTTTTGTTGTGTTGAGAGGCAACACTGCTTAGCTGTTTTGTAGGGATAACCTTCACGGTTTGTTTCCTGTTTTAGTATTTCTGATGGCAGGAAGCGATGATGAAGAGGTGTCTTCACCCTCAAAATTTACTGAGTGCGTGAGCCAAGAGCAGCTCTAGAAGGCTTTGGGCTGCTCAGAGTGATTTGGTAGAGACGATCACCAGAGCCATTACTGATGTGGTCAGCAAGCTTCACATTGAAGAAAGCATCGATAGGTTGGAGAAGCGGGTCTCCAAGCTCACTGATCAGGTTGTCAAGTTGGAGACCACTCATAACACCAATGACACAAACACCACCAACAACAACAACGATGTTGAAGATTACCATGATAAAGACACTGTGTATAAGGCCGATGGCACCGTGGATAGGTTAGCTACAAGGACCGCAAGATTACGACGTCATTTGCAACGTAATACTCAAGGTATGGATGGTTTCTACAACTACAATCATCGTCCACATGGTAACCATGCACCAGATGACCTGTATGCTAAAATTAAGTTTTCAATTCCTTTGTTTTCGGGTCAGTATGATGGTGATGTTTATCTTGATTGGGAGATGAATGTAGAACAAAAATTTAATGTCCATCTTGTTCCTGAACAACATAGAGCTAGACAAGCCACTAGTGAGTTTAAGGATTGTGCTATTGTTTGGTGGAGTGGTCTAGCTGCTGAAACTGATTTGCCTACTACTTGGGAAGAACTTAAGGTTGTAATGCATGATCATTTTGTTCCTCCTTCTTTTTATAGAGAGCTTCATAATAAACTACAGTGTTTAGAACAAGGAGATAAAATTGTTCAGGAATACTTTAGTGAGCTTCAGAAGGGTTTGATTCGTTGTGTTGTAGTTGAAAAAGTAGAGGATCAGATTTGCTATTTTTATTTTGGTTTGAGAAAAAGAATTTTAGGCATCCTTGATTATAAAGAAGATTATACCCTCAACCAGTGTTTCTAGTATGCTATGCTTACAGAGAAAGAATCGCATGGACTTTTTCAGGCTTTTGAGGAGTACAGCAAGTCCAGGAACTTCTACCCTCCACGGCCGATGGGGACTTCGGGGCTGCCCAAGCCATCTTTCCGGCCACCCCCACCAGCAACTGCCAAGGGAACCAGTGTTGTTTCTGCAACACCAAGATCAGCCCCTGCACCTTCTATGCGCTCAGGTAAAACTTCTATGCAGGTACCAGCTAGTAGTGCCTGCTCTGTTGCTTTGACGGGGCGCACTACAAGGATTCAATGCCACCGCTGCCATGGACTTGGTTGTGTGCAGAAAGATTGCCCAAGTAGGCGGGCATATGTGGTGATAGATGATGGCGGTTACATGAGCACCTCCGATGTGGAGGATGAGGAGGAGGATGTCGCTGCCACCAGCAGTGACATCATCCTTGGAGGCAGAGACACCACGGGATACATGAACATTATTGTTCAGCGTGTCCTTAGCACACAAGTTCAGCAGCCCGAGATGATGCAGCGCCACAACTTGTTCCAGATTTTCTTCGTCATCAAGAACCGCCGAGCACGTGTCATCATTGATAGAGGGAGCTGCAATAACTTGGTGAGTTCTGATATGATCAACAAGCTTGCTTTGACCACACACCCACATCCACATCCATACTACATTCAGTGGTTAAATGACTCTGAAAAAGCTAAGGTAACACAAACTTGCAGAGTTCCTTTTTCCATTGATTCTTATGTGGATTCTGTTTATTGTGATGTCGTACCCATGCAAGCATGTTCGCTTTTATTGGGTAGAACATGGGAATTTGATAATGATATTGTACACCATGGTAAAAGTAATAAGTACACTTTTATGCATAAAATAACTAAAATTACTTTGTTACCAATGACCCCTGCTGCAATTGTACAAGCTGTTAGTTTGAAAAATAAAGATCCTGAAATTCAGAAACCTATTAATTCTGATTCTACACCTAGTAATGTTAATGATTATTCAAGTTCTAAGAGTGCTGGAATTAAATTACAAGGTCGTTCATGTCTTGCAACAAAATCTGAGCTTGCTGAAATTTCTGCTGATGATGATATTTGCTATGCTTTGATATGCAAACAAGCTTTGTTTTCACTCGATGATATTGCTTCTAATGCTTTGCCTCCTGCTGTCACTAACCTTTTGCAGGAGTATGAGAATGTTTTCCCAGCTGCGATACCCCCGGGATTGCCACCTTTGAGAAGGATTGAGCATCAAATTAATTTGATTCCAGGTACTACTTTGCCAAACCGTGTTGCTTATAGGATCAAGCCTGAGGAAACTAAGGAGATACAACGACAAGTCCAAGACCTTTTGGATCATGGGTACGTTCGTCAATGACTTAGTCCTTGTGTTGTTCCTTTACTTTTGGTTCCTAAGAAAGATGGTACTTGGCGTATGTGTGTAGATTGTAGAGCCATTAATAACATTACCATTAGGTATCGCATGCTTGATGAGTTATGTGGTGCTATAATTTTCACTAAAATTGATTAGTGTAGTGGCTACCATCAAATTAGAATGAAACTTGGAGATGCATGGAAAACAGCTTTCAAAACCAAATTCGGGTTATATGAGTGGTTAGTAATGCCTTTCGGTTTAACTAATGCACCTAGTACTTTCATGCGCTTGATGAATGAGGTTTTAAGAGCTTTCATTGGAAAATTTGTGATAGTTTACTTTGATGATATCTTGATTTATAGCAAATCCATGAATGAACATGTGAATCATTTGCATGTTGTTTTTGATGCTTTGCGAGATGCACGTTTATTTGGTAACCTTGAGAAATGCACCTTTTGCACGGATTGAGTCTCTTTTCTTGGCTATGTTGTGACTCCACAGGGAATTGAGGTGGATAAGGCGAAGATTGAAGCTATAAAGAGCTGGCCTGTACTAAAAACTATCACACAGGTGAGAAGTTTTCTTGGTCTTGCAGGTTTCTACCGCCGCTTTGTCAAAGATTTCAGCACCATTGCTGCAGCTTTGCATTAGTTGACAAAGAAGGGCGTTGATTTCCATTGGGGTAAGGTACATCATGAGTCTTTTGATGCTTTGAAGGACAAACTTACACATGCACCATTGCTGCAATTACATAATTTTGATAAGACTTTTGAGCTTGAATGTGATGCTAGTGGTATAGGCATTGGTGGTGTTTTGATGCAAGATGGTAAACCTGTGGCAAACTTTAGTGAGAAAACTACAGGGCCTGTTTTGAATTACTCCATGTATGATAAGGAATTGTATGCACTTGTACGTTCTTTAGAGATGTGGCATCATTATTTGTTGCCCAAAGAATTTATTATTCATTCTGATCATGAATTACTTAAGTATATTCGTTTTCAATGTAATTTGAACCGTAGACATGCTAAATGGGTTGAGTTTATTGAGTCTTTTCCTTACATTATTAAACATAAGAAAGGGAAGGATAATGTGATCGCTGATGATTTATCTAGGCGCTATACTTTGTTGTCTCAACTTGATTGTAGAATTTTTGGACTTGAGGCAATTAAAGAACAATATGCTGCTGATGTATTGCTGCATTGTAAAGAAGGTCGTGCATGGAACAAATTTTGTTGAATGATGGATTCTTGTTTAGAGCTTACCGCCTATGCATTCCAGTTGGTTCCGTTCGTCTTTTGTTGTTACAGGAGGCGCATGGAGAAGGATTGATGGGTCATTTTGGTGCCAAGAAGACGGAGGATATTTTGGCCACACACTTCTTTTGGCCACGGATGAGGAAAGATGTTGAGCGCTTTGTTGCTCGCTGCACTACATATCAAAAAGCTAAGTCTCGCTTGAATCCACATGGTTTGTACATGCCACTTCCTGTTCCTTCTATTCCTTGGGTGGATATGTCTATGGACTTTGTTTTAGGACTGCCTAGGACTAAGAGGGGGAGTGAAAGGATTTTTGTTCTTGTGGATAGATTTTCTAAGATGGCACACTTTATACCATGTCATAAAATTGATGATGCTAGTTATATTGTTGACCTCTTTTTTAAAGAAAGTGTACGTTTGTATAGTATGCCTTCTACTATTGTTTCAGATCGTGATGCAAAATTCTTGAGTCACTTCTGGCGCATGCTTTGGAATAAGTTGGGTACAAAGTTGCTATTTTCTATAACTTATCATCCACAAACTGATGGACAAACTGAGGTTGTGAACCGCACTTTAGGCACTATGTTTACAGCTATTTTGAAGAAAAAAATAAAGCAATGGGAAGAATGTTTGCCTCATGTTGAGTTTTCTTATAATCGGGCAACACATTCTACTACCAAGGTAAGTCCCTTCAAGGTAGTGTATGGTTTTGATCCCCGTACTCCACTTGATATACTTCCTCTACCTATTAATGAGAGAGTTCATATTGATCCAAAGGAGCGTGCTGAATTTATTTTGCAAATACGTGAGACCACTAGACTTAGCAGTGAAAAGATGAATGAAAAATATAAAATTGCTGGTAGTAAAGGTAGAAAGGAAGTAAAGCTTGATGTAGGAGATTTAGTGTGGTTACACTTGAGGAAGAATAGATTTCCAGAATTGAGAAAGTCTAAATTAATGCCTAGAGCTGATGTCCATTCAAAATTATTGAGAAGATTAATGATAATGCATACAAACTTGAGTTGCCTTCTGAGTTCGGGGTTAGTCCTACTTTTAATATTTCAGATTTGAAACCATACTTGGGGGAAGAGGATGAGCTTGAGTCGAGGACAACTCCACTTCAAGAGGGGGAGGATGATGAGGACATCACTCATATGGATACACACAACACTCCTTTAATTCTGGACGTCCAAGGTCTAATGATTAGAGCTCGTGCACAATGACTAAATTTGGAGGTGAGCTTGTTCTTACGATCTTCATTATATGTCATTTTTAAGAATGATTTGCTACCTAATAATTATATTGTAATTAGGAACCATGGAGAGTATCAGGAGATGTTGGGAGAAAGACTTGGAGACATGGAGGACCCGCAAGGACGTGGAAGCAAAGGTGGAGGCCCAACCAAAACTGACTTTGAGTCTGTTTCAGGGCCTAGAACTAGTCTGCACTAAAACAGAAACCCAGGATGCACATGGACTCGGATTTGCACGTTCTACATATTCACAGAATGATAAGAAGAAGACCTTTCCAATGCCACCGGCCTCATATCAAAATTCGTTCGGAGTCATCAAGAATCATCAAAACAAGAGAGGGTCCAGAATCTGTGTCGGTGCTGCGTTGCCCGTTTTTTGCCTTTGGTCTTTGTATCCAGTTGAGCCCAATTAGGAGCATGTCCAGAGTTTTCTGCTCAATAACAAAAGATAATATTACCTGCTGTCCAGCAACAAAGACGTTACTTTCCTTGAACTGTGATCCAATGGCATCATCAGTCTCCACTGAAGCTCCATTCATCACCACGATAGTATTTATATAGACTGATGGACTAGAACCATACACTGTATAGGCACCGGGGATTCCAGCCTGTGCCTGACTTCCAGTGTTCTCATCAGTCTTATATGCACTGGATGAGTACTTGACTTGTGGTGCAACAGATGCACTTACAGGTGGATACATGCTCCCGGATGATGGATATTGCGGAAACACAGCAGCAGTACCCATGAAATGGTTAAGGGCATGTGGTGGGTAATAGAAAGGAGAGATATAGTGATTATATGGGATGAAGCTAGGAGCATAGTGGGCTAGAGGTACGCCAACAGGCTGGCGGAACAAAGGGACGGGTGGTTGTGGAACAACAATAGAACTTGGTACAACTCCAGAAGCTGCAGGGACAAATGGAGAAGATCCAGGTGAAGGCACAACAAACGAGTTGTAGTTGATTCCCTGTGGTAATTAGAAGACAGTAAGTCAAAACTAAATGGACTGCTGTCACACCTAGGCATTGTAAAAATAAGAGAAACATTGATGTATCAAACAAATAAAACAGCAAGTTGACTTCATGAATCATGATGACACTCAAAACATAATGAAAAAAAATTCTTAAGTTTTGCTGATGGTATGCACTAAAAGTTGAAGATTCCCAAATCATTAAAAATTAGGTCCATAACACTATCGTATGGATACCAATTTGAGAGCAACTAGAATTCTCTCAAATCAGTAGTGGCAGGCATTGTTCTTCCTCTTCATGATTCACACCTAGAATTAAAATCATACCAAATTACCAACCACCATTAGAATTAGTCAAGTGAAAGAGGAATTAATCATACAAACAATTAAGTTTAAGTGTTATGGACTATCAGACTCACTCTGATTAAGCTAGGACTGGATTAAGCACAGAGGGGCGAGCGGCGGGCTGTCTGCGGACTGCCTAAGGCAGGGCGCCAGGCGATAGGCTGGCAGGGGCTGACTACGGACAGCAGACTCGCAGCTGGAGCCTAGAGAGCTGGTCCTGGTTCTGGTCGGCGCGGCCACGTCGCACTCGTACGGCTGTCAGGATTCAGGCGGGTGGGGCGGCTCGGTGGGCCCGCGCCTGCGTGCTGGGAGGGGAGGGGGCCTCGATGGTCAACGGTGCGAACCTGGGGCGGCGGCGCGAGGCGCGGCGCGGCAGGGTTGCTGGCTTGTGGTGGCTGCCGACAGACGGCGTTTCGGGACGACGGGATTGGGGAGCGAGCAGGTCACAAAGCAGGGTGGGGACGTGGGTTGGAGATTTGGGTTGGTGGGGGTTCTCAATTTCAGATGGGCCAAGATTTCTGTTGGGCCGGCTCGGGAAGGTGGGAAACTGACCCAGAATCGTTATTTACCTATTTTCTTTTTCTTTTTTGATATATATATAGAAAATACATTACATATATGAAATTTTTTCCCCAAAATAATGGGTATTCAATTTAATACCCTTGAATCATAGTGGGCCCGCCCATGTGCGGGGGGAGGGAGGCCGTGACGGGTGGGTGCTAGAGAGGGACATGTGTCTGCAGAGCCTGCTTGACGCCGTGTCGGGCCTGCTCAATCACTCGCACCGCAAGTCCGCCTTTGCCTACTGGCTCAGCAACATCGACCCGGGGTGCACGGGGAAGGTCTTCATCAGGACCATGGACGTGGGCGCTTCTCCTACGACATGGACATTGGGGAACTGAGCCCGCTCATGACGGATGATGGCTTTGAGTACGGGGACCCAACCTTGGCCTACTTCACGGCTACAGACGATGGTGGCTCCTGTTGGGTGACGGGTAGGCTACGATAGCATATAAAATTTCTACCGTTCAACCAGGAAACCTTGCAAGAGGGGATCATGGATCGTTACCACTAGACGCGCAGGCGGAGCGGAAGCAAATGTTGGAGCAGCTCGTCCAACGTAGTCGCGCGTCGATATAGAGGAAGTAGTCGATCACGTCAAACGTCTCCTCCTAGTCTAACCGTTCGGCACCGCAGCAACAGCAGCGCCTCCTCGCGATATCCACACGTACGGGGTTGGAACGCCATGCGCGGCGTGCTAGCACCGGCAACACGGTTAGGGTTGTGGGCGAGAAAGAGAGGAGCGCGGTGGCTAGGGTTATGGTCTGGTGGGTTGCAATACCCCTTGCCCCGCCTCCACTTATATAGACCCTTCTAATGGGCCTCAACAAGTTAGCCCATTAGTGGACTAATCCCTCACAGATCAATATCCGTATGACCCTCACATACGAATCAAATCCGTAATGTCTCTTGGGCATATCTCCAATAATCTCCCACTTGCACTAGAGACAATCACATAGGCAAGCGATGTTCCAACCCGTTAAGTGTGTGACCCGTTAGGTTCATATATACACGACAATGATGTGAAAACCTCTTTTCAAATCATAAATCAATAGCGGCACCTAGCAGCACATACTGATTCTTGTGTACATATAAAGATCATATCGGCTGAACCTTTGACATACGCATTCAGCGATCCCTTTGCCTCACGATATCAGTCAAGCTCAAGGCGAGATACGTGCCATCCCTGTGATAGCTCGACCATTCACTCGAACGTCTAGTGGATTTATCATGACTAACTCTTAGTCATCGTGATTAACTTTTAATCACTTTGGCATGGCCATGCACTTCTAAATCCATCTAACTCGAGGGGCCCAGAGATATCTCTCCTGTTATTAGGAGGGGCAAATTCTGTCTTGACCGCTCACATCCCACGACATGTTTCATAACATACCCAAAAACTACCTTTATGACTACCCAGTTACAGTATCTTTTGCTTGTTTCGATCTTAATCTAGAGAGAGAGAGAGATAGTATCTTTTACTTGTTTCAATCTTACACTATATATATATAGAGAGTATCTTTTTCTTGTTTCAATCTTACACTACAGAGAGAGAGAGAGAGAGTATCTTTTGCTTGTTTTGATCTTACTCTAGAGAGAGAGAGAGAGTATCTTTTGCTTGTTTGATCTTACTCTAGAGTGGGAGAGAGAGAGAGTATCTTTTGTTTGTTTCAATCTTACACTAGAGAGAGAGAGATATTATCTTTTGCTTGTTTTGATCTTACTCTAGAGAGAGAGAGAGCGAGAGAGAGAGAGAGAGACAGACTATCTTTTGCTTGTTTGGATCTTACTCTAGAGAGAGAGAGAGTATCTTTTGCTTGTTTCAATCTTAGTCTAGAGAGAGAGAGAGAGAGTATCTTTTGGTTGTTTGATCTTACTCTAGAGAGAGAGAGTATCTTTTGCTTGTTTTGATCTACCTCTAGATAGAGAGAGTATCCTTTGCTTGTTTTGATCTTACTCTAGAGAGACAGAGAGGATATCTTTTGCTTGTTTTCATCTTACTCTAGAGAGAGAGAGAGAGTATCATTTGCTTGTTTTGGTCATACTCTAGAGAGAGAGAGAGAGAGTATCTTTTGCTTGTTTTCATCTTACTCTAGAGAGAGAGAGAGTATCCTTTGCTTGTTTGATCTTACTCTGGAGAGAGAGAGAGGGAGTATCTTTTGCTTGTTTCAATCTTACACTAGAGAGAGAGAGAGTATCTTTTGCTTGTTCGATCTTACTCTAGAAAGAGAGAGAGCAAGAGAGAGAGAGAGAGAGAGAGAGAGAGAGAGAGAGACTATCTTTTGCTTGTTTCGATCTTACTCTAGAGAGACAAAGAGTATCTTTTGCTTGTTTTGATCTTACTCTAGAGAGAGAGAGAGGGAGTATCTTTTGCTTGTTTTGATCTTACTCTAGAGAGAGAGAGAGAGTATCTTTTGCTTGTTTGATCTTACTCTAGAGTGGGAGAGAGAGAGAGTATCTTTTGTTTGTTTCAATCTTACACTAGAGAGAGAGAGATTATCTTTTGCTTGTTTTGATCTTACTCTAGAGAGAGAGAGAGCGAGCGAGAGAGAGAGCGAGTATCTTTTGCTTGATTCGATCTTACTCTAGAGAGAGAGAGTATCTTTTGCTTGTTTGATCTTACTCTAGAGAGAGAAAGAGAGAGTATCTTTTGTTTGTTTCAATCTTACACTAGAGAGAGAGAGTATCTTTTGCTTGTTTGATCTTACTCTAGAGAGAGAGAGAGAGAGAGAGAGTATATTTTGCATGTTTTGATCTTACTATAGAGAGCGAGAGTATTTTTTGCTTGTTTTGATCTTACTCTAGAGATATATATATATATAGAGAGAGAGTATCTTTTGCTTGTTTCGATCTTAATCTAGAGAGAGAGAGAGATAGTATCTTTTACTTGTTTCAATCTTACACTATATATATATAGGGAGTATCTTTTTCTTGTTTCAATCTTACACTACAGAGAGAGAGAGAGAGTATCTTTTGCTTGTTTGATCATACTCTAGAGAGAGAAAGAGTATATTTTGCATGTTTTGATCTTACACTAGAGAGAGAGTATCTTTTGCTTATTTTGATCTTACTCTAGAGAGAGAGAATATCTTTTGCTGGTTTCGATCTTACTCTAGAGAGAGAGAGAGAGAGTATCTTTTGCTTCTTTCGATCTTACTCTAGAGAGAGAGAGACTATGTTTTGCTTGTTTCAATCTTACTCTAGAGAGAGAGAGAGAGTATCCATTACTTGTTTCGATCTTACTCTAGAGAGAGAGAGAGGGTATCTTTTGCTTGTTTTGATCTTACTCTAGAGAGAGAGAGTATCTTTTGCTTGTTTCGATCTTACTCTAGGGAGAGAGAGTATCTTTTGCTTGTTTGTTCGTACTCTAGAGAGAGAGAGAGAGAGTATCTTTTGCTTGTTTCTATCTTACACTAGAGAGAGAGAGAGTATCTTTTGCTTATTTTGATCTTACTCTAGAGAGAGAGAGAGAGTATCTTTTGCTTGTTTGACCTTACTCTAGAGAGAGAGAGTATCTTTTGCTTGTTTCAATCTTACACTAGAGAGAGAGAGAGAGAGAGTATCTTTTGCTTGTTTGATCTTACTCAAGAGAGAGAGAGACTATCTTTTGCTTGTTTCAATCTTATCAAGAGAGAGAGAGAGTACCTTTTGCTTGTTTTGATCTTACTCTAGAGAGAGAGAGTATCTTTTGCTTGTTTTGATCTTACTCTAGAGAGAGAGACTATCTTTTGCTTGTTTCAATCTTACTCTAGAGAGAGAGAGAGTATCCTTTGCTTGTTTTGATCTTACTCTAGAGAGAGAGAGAGGATATCTTTTGCTTGTTTTCATCTTACTCTAGAGAGAGAGAGAGAGTATCATTTGCTTGTTTTGGTCATACTCTAGAGAGAGAGAGAGAGTATTTTTTGCTTGTTTTGATCTTACTCTAGAGAGAGAGAGTATCCTTTGCTTGTTTGATCTTACTCTAGAGAGAGAGAGAGAGGGAGTATCTTTTGCTTGTTTCAATCTTACACTAGAGAGAGAGAGAGTATCTTTTGCTTGTTCGATCTTACTCTAGAGAGAGAGAGAGCAAGAGAGAGAGAGAGACTATCTTTTGCTTGTTTTGATCTTACTCTAGAGAGAGAGAGTCTTTCGCTTGTTTTGATCTTAGTCTAGAGAGAGAGAGAGAGAGAGTATCTTTTGTTTGTTTGATCTTACTCTAGAGAGAGAGAGAGTATCTTTTGCTTGTTTTGATCTACCTCTAGAGAGAGAGAGAGTATCTTTTGCTTGTTTGATCTTACTCTAGAGATAGAGAGTATATTTTGCATGTTTCGATCTTACTCTAGAGAGATAGAGAGAGTATGTTTTGCTTGTTTCGATCTTACTCTAGAGAGATAGAGAGAGAGTATATTTTCCTTGTTTCGATCTTACTCTAGAGAGAGAGAGAGTATCTGTTGCTTGTTTTGATCTTGCTCTAGAGACAGAGAGAGAGAGAGTATCTTTTTCTTGTTTCGACCTTACTCTAGAGAGAGAGAGAGAAAGAGTATCTTTTCCTTGTTTTGATCCTACCCTAGTGAGAGAGACAGAGAGAGAGTATCTTCTGCTAGTTTCAATCTTACACTAGAGAGACAGAGAGTATCTTTTGCTTGTTTTGATCTTACTCTAGAGAGAGAGAGAGAGTATCTTTTGCTTGTTTTGATCTTACTCTAGAGAGAGAGAGAGAGTATCTTTTGCTTGTTTGATCTTACTCTAGAGAGAGAGAGAGAGTATCTTTTGTTTGTTTCAATCTTACACTAGAGAGAGAGACTATCATTTGCTTGTTTTGGTCTTACTCTAGAGAGAGAGATAGTATCTTTTGCTTGTTTTGATCTTACTCTAGAGAGAGAGAGAGAGAGAGCGTATCTTTTGCTTGTTTGATCTTACTCTAGAGAGAGAGAGAGGGAGTATCTTTTGTTTGTTTCAATCTTACACTAGAGAGAGAGAGAGTATCTTTTGCTTGTTCGATCTTACTCTAGAGAGAGAGAGAGAGAGAGAGAGAGAGACTATCTTTTGCTTGTTTGGATCTTACTCTAGAGAGAGAGAGTGTATCTTTCGCTTTTTTCAATCTTAGTCTAGAGAGAGAGAGAGAGTATCTTTTGGTTATTTGATCTTACTCTAGAGAGAGAGAGTATCTTTTGCTTGTTTTGATCTACCTCTAGATAGAGAGAGTATCTTTTGCTTGTTTGATCTTACTCTAGAGAGAGAGAGATTATATTTTGCATGTTTCGATCTTACTCTAGAGAGATAGAGAGAGTATCTTTTGCTTGTTTCGATGTTACTCTAGAGAGATAGAGAGAGAATATATTTTGCTTGTTTTGATGTTACTCTACAGAGAGAGAGAGAGAGTATCTTTTGCTTGTTTTGATCTTACTCTAGAGAGAGAGAGTATCTTTTGCTTGTTTGATCTTACTCTAGAGATAGAGAGTATATTTTGCATGTTTCGATCTTACTCTAGAGAGATAGAGAGAGTATGTTTTGCTTGTTTTGATCTTACTCTAGAGAGATAGAGAGAGAGTATATTTTCCTTGTTTCGATCTTACTCTAGAGAGAGAGAGAGTATCTGTTGCTTGTTTTGATCTTGCTCTAGAGACAGAGAGAGAGAGTATCTTTTTCTTGTTTCGACCTTACTCTAGAGAGAGAGAGAGAAAGAGTATCTTTTCCTTGTTTTGATCCTACCCTAGTGAGAGAGACAGAGAGAGAGTATCTTCTGCTAGTTTCAATCTTACACTAGAGAGACAGAGAGTATCTTTTGCTTGTTTTGATCTTACTCTAGAGAGAGAGAGAGAGTATCTTTTGCTTGTTTTGATCTTACTCTAGAGAGAGAGAGAGTATCTTTTGCTTGTTTGATCTTACTCTAGAGAGAGAGAGAGAGTATCTTTTGTTTGTTTCAATCTTACACTAGAGAGAGAGACTATCATTTGCTTGTTTTGGTCTTACTCTAGAGAGAGAGATAGTATCTTTTGCTTGTTTTGATCTTACTCTAGAGAGAGAGAGAGAGAGAGCGTATCTTTTGCTTGTTTGATCTTACTCTAGAGAGAGAGAGAGGGAGTATCTTTTGTTTGTTTCAATCTTACACTAGAGAGAGAGAGAGTATCTTTTGCTTGTTCGATCTTACTCTAGAGAGAGAGAGAGAGAGAGAGAGAGACTATCTTTTGCTTGTTTGGATCTTACTCTAGAGAGAGAGAGTGTATCTTTCGCTTTTTTCAATCTTAGTCTAGAGAGAGAGAGTATCTTTTGGTTATTTGATCTTACTCTAGAGAGAGAGAGTATCTTTTGCTTGTTTTGATCTACCTCTAGATAGAGAGAGTATCTTTTGCTTGTTTGATCTTACTCTAGAGAGAGAGAGATTATATTTTGCATGTTTCGATCTTACTCTAGAGAGATAGAGAGAGTATCTTTTGCTTGTTTCGATGTTACTCTAGAGAGATAGAGAGAGAATATATTTTGCTTGTTTTGATGTTACTCTACAGAGAGAGAGAGAGAGAGAGAGTATCTTTTGCTTGTTTTGATCTTACTCTAGAGAGAGAGAGTATCTTTTGCTTGTTTGATCTTACTCTAGAGAGGGAGAGAGAGAGAGTATCTTTTGTTTGTTTCAATCTTACACTAGAGAGAGAGAGAGAGTATCTTTTGCTTGTTTTGATCTTACTCTAGAGAGAGAGAGAGAGCGAGAGAGAGAGAGAGAGTGAGCGAGAGAGAGAGAGTATCTTTTGCTTGATTCGATCTTACTCTAGAAAGAGAGAGAGTATCTTTTGCTTGTTTGATCTTACTCTAGAGAGAGAGAGAGAGTATATTTTTCTTGTTTTGATCTTACTCTAGAGAGAGAGAGTATTTTTTGCTTGTTTTGATCTTACTCTAGAGAGATAGAGAGAGAGAGAGAGAGTATCTTTTGCTTGTTTTGATCTTACTCTAGAGAGAGAGAGAGAGAGAGTATCTTTTGCTTGTTTCAATCTTACACTAGAGAGAGCGAGTATCTTTTGCTTGATTCGATCTTACTCTAGAGAGAGAGAGTATCTTTTGCTTGTTTGATCTTACTCTAGAGAGAGAAAGAGAGAGTATCTTTTGTTTGTTTCAATCTTACACTAGAGAGAGAGAGAGAGAGTATCTTTTGCTTGTTTGATCTTACTCTAGAGAGAGAGAGAGAGAGTATCTTTTGTTTGTTTCAATCTTACACTAGAGAGAGAGAGAGAGAGTATCTTTTGCTTGTTTTGATCTTACTCTAGAGAGAGAGAGAGAGAGTATCTTTTGCTTGTTTGACCTTACTCTAGAGAGAGAGTATCTTTTTCTTGTTTCAATCTTACACTAGAGAGAGAGAGAGAGAGTATCTTTTGCTTGTTTGATCTTACTCAAGAGAGAGAGAGAGACTATCTTTTGCTTGTTTTGATCTTATCTAGAGAGAGAGAGAGAGAGTACCTTTTGCTTGTTTTGATCTTACTGTAGAGAGAGAGAGAGTATCTTTTGCTTGTTTGATCTTACTCTAGAGAGAGAGAGAGAGAGAGAGAGAGAGTATATTTTGCATGTTTTGATCTTACTATAGAGAGCGAGAGTATTTTTTGCTTGTTTTGATCTTGCTCTAGAGAGATATATATATATATAGAGAGAGAGTATCTTTTGCTTGTTTCGATCTTAATCTAGAGAGAGAGAGAGATAGTATCTTTTACTTGTTTCAATCTTACACTATATATATAGGGAGTATCTTTTTCTTGTTTCAATCTTACACTACAGAGAGAGAGAGAGAGTATCTTTTGCTTGTTTGATCATACTCTAGAGAGAGAAAGAGTATATTTTGCATGTTTTGATCTTACACTAGAGAGAGAGTATCTTTTGCTTGTTTTGATCTTACTCTAGAGAGAGAGAATATCTTTTGCTGGTTTCGATCTTACTCTAGAGAGAGAGAGAGAGAGTATCTTTTGCTTCTTTCGATCTTACTCTAGAGAGAGAGAGACTATGTTTTGCTTGTTTCAATCTTACTCTAGAGAGAGAGAGAGTATCCATTACTTGTTTCGATCTTACTCTAGAGAGAGAGAGAGGGTATCTTTTGCTTGTTTTGATCTTACTCTAGAGAGAGAGAGTATCTTTTGCTTGTTTCGATCTTACTCTAGGGAGAGAGAGTATCTTTTGCTTGTTTGTTCGTACTCTAGAGAGAGAGAGAGTATCTTTTGCTTGTTTCTATCTTACACTAGAGAGAGAGAGAGTATCTTTTGCTTATTTTGATCTTACTCTAGAGAGAGAGAGAGAGTATCTTTTGCTTGTTTGACCTTACTCTAGAGAGAGAGAGTATCTTTTGCTTGTTTCAATCTTACACTAGAGAGAGAGAGAGAGAGAGAGTATCTTTTGCTTGTTTGATCTTACTCAAGAGAGAGAGAGACTATCTTTTGCTTGTTTCAATCTTATCGAGAGAGAGAGAGAGTACCTTTTGCTTGTTTTGATCTTATCGAGAGAGAGAGAGTACCTTTTGCTTGTTTTGATCTTACTCTAGAGAGAGAGAGTATCTTTTGCTTGTTTTGATCTTACTCTAGAGAGAGAGACTATCTTTTGCTTGTTTCAATCTTACTCTAGAGAGAGAGAGAGTATCCTTTGCTTGTTTTGATCTTACTCTAGAGAGAGAGAGAGGATATCTTTTGCTTGTTTTCATCTTACTCTAGAGAGAGAGAGAGAGTATCATTTGCTTGTTTTGGTCATACTCTAGAGAGAGAGAGAGAGTATTTTTTGCTTGTTTTGATCTTACTCTAGAGAGAGAGAGTATCCTTTGCTTGTTTGATCTTACTCTAGAGAGAGAGAGAGAGGGAGTATCTTTTGCTTGTTTCAATCTTACACTAGAGAGAGAGAGAGTATCTTTTGCTTGTTCGATCTTACTCTAGAGAGAGAGAGAGCAAGAGAGAGAGAGAGAGACTATCTTTTGCTTGTTTGATCTTACTCTAGAGAGAGAGAGTCTTTCGCTTGTTTTGATCTTAGTCTAGAGAGAGAGAGAGAGAGAGTATCTTTTGTTTGTTTGATCTTACTCTAGAGAGAGAGAGAGTATCTTTTGCTTGTTTTGATCTACCTCTAGAGAGAGAGAGAGAGTATCTTTTGCTTGTTTGATCTTACTCTAGAGATAGAGAGTATATTTTGCATCTTTCGATCTTACTCTAGAGAGATAGAGAGAGTATGTTTTGCTTGTTTCGATCTTACTCTAGAGAGATAGAGAGAGAGTATATTTTCCTTGTTTCGATCTTACTCTAGAGAGAGAGAGAGTATGTGTTGCTTGTTTTGATCTTGCTCTAGAGACAGAGAGAGAGAGAGTATCTTTTTCTTGTTTCGACCTTACTCTAGAGAGAGAGAGAGAAAGAGTATCTTTTCCTTGTTTTGATCCTACCCTAGTGAGAGAGACAGAGAGAGAGTATCTTCTGCTAGTTTCAATCTTACACTAGAGAGACAGAGAGTATCTTTTGCTTGTTTTGATCTTACTCTAGAGAGAGAGAGAGAGTATCTTTTGCTTGTTTTGATCTTACTCTAGAGAGAGAGAGAGTATCTTTTGCTTGTTTGATCTTACTCTAGAGAGAGAGAGAGAGTATCTTTTGTTTGTTTCAATCTTACACTAGAGAGAGAGACTATCATTTGCTTGTTTGGTCTTACTCTAGAGAGAGAGATAGTATCTTTTGCTTGTTT